>CM019065.1:156293321-157531903 GCA_009667805.1 Leptobrachium leishanense | reverse complement strand
GCCGAGATAGCACCAGTACAGAAATTAAAAGAAAAGAAACCTGAAACAATAGGAGATTTGAGAAAGATGTTGGGATTTCTTTCGTACTACCGGTCCTACATTCCAAACTTTTCCAGAACTGCCAAGCCCTTATATGAGTTGCTATCTCTTACCGAATCTGAGCGAAATGGGAAAGACACAGTGTCCGTACAAGAGAGAGCCCCCAAGTAAAGAAGAAGGGGCGAACAACCAAGCAGCAAGGACATCTACCGTCCCGCAGATCTATTAGCTGGACAAACTGCCACCAGGAAATTCTAAACCAGCTCATTGACTATTTGTTGAAACCACCTGTCCTGGGATATGTAGATTTCACACAGCCGTTTGTGCTACACTGTGATGCATCACAGGAAGGTCTCGGAGCGGTGTTATACCAAAGGCAAGGAGGCAAGATGGTAAGTGATTGCATATGGCTCCCGAACACTGACACCACCGGAGAAGAATTATCATATGCATTCTGGGAAGTTAGAATTCCTAGCGTTGAAATGGGCCATTTGTGAAAGGTTCAGGGATTATCTGTACCACGCATGCTCATTTGTTGTGTATACAGACAACAACCCTCTCACCTATATCCTCACCACAGCCAAATTGAATGCCACAGGCCACCGGTGGGTAGCACAGCTTGCAGATTTTAACTTCACGATTCGATACCGTCCAGGCAAGTCAAATGCAGATGCAGATGGTTTATCTCGGATGCCGTTAGAGATCAACAACTACATGAACCAATGTACTGAAGAACTCAAACGGGATATCATCAGCTCTTCAATACTGGGAATATCGGTAGAGTTGGAAGAACTGTCTCAGGGAATAGGAACCATTTTCACAAGGGCACTGGAACTGGTACAAGATGCACCACATAGTACAGTTACTAGCCCCCTGACTATGGGGCAGATTCGAAAATCCCAGGAAGAAGACCCAATTGTTGGAAGAGTTCTGAGATACAAGACAAAGAATCAGCGTCCAGGAAATGAAGTCTTAAAGACAGAGCATCTGGATGTCCAGTTATTGCTGAAACAATGGACAAAACTGTTTGTGAACAAAGATGGGGTGTTATACAGGAAAACGTCGGAACGAGATCAACTGATCCTGCCCAAAGAGTATCACCCACTCGTCTTCAAAGAGTTACATCAAGAAATGGGACACCTCGGGGTTGAAAGGACACTTACTTTAATTAGAGACAGATTTTACTGGCAACATATGCAGAAGGATGTTGAACACTTTGTGACCAGAGTCTGTGAATGTCTTAAGAAGAAGAAGCCCAATAAGCCTACGAGAGCACCGTTGTCTACCATTACCACAACGTATCCGTTTGAAATGGTATCCGTTGACTTCCTGCACTTGGAGAAATGTAAACAAGGGTATGAATACATCCTAGTAGTCATGGATCATTACACCCGGTTTGCACAGGCCTATGCCACAAGGAACAAATCCGCCAAGACAGTAGCTGAGAAGATCTTTAATGATTTTGCGCTCAAGTTCGGGTTCCCGAGCAAGATCCATCATGATATGGGGAAAGAGTTTGAGAATCAGATGTTTACAAGGTTGAAAGAACTCTCTGGAGTTCGTGGCTCTCATACGACACCCTATCACCCTCAAGGAAATGGCCAAGTTGAAAGGTTCAACAGAACACTGTTATCCATGTTGAGAACCCTGACGGAAAAAGAGAAGACAGACTGGAAGAACTCATTGGGAAAAGTTGTTCACGCCTATAATTGCACGCGCAGAGCGGCTACCGGATACTCACCGTATTACCTACTGTTTGGGAGATCCCCAAGACTTCCTATCGACCTTCTGTTCAATCGCGCGGTTGAAGAAAAACAAGAAACGTATGAAGACTACGTAACAGAGTGGCAAAAGAGAATGAGTGAAGCTTATGTTGTTGCATCTAGAACCGCAAAGAAAGAAGCAACAAGAGGAAAAGTATACTATGATAGGAGAATCCAGGGAAATGATTTACAACCTGGTGGTCGAGTGCTGGTTATGAACTTAACTGAAAGAGGAGGACCTGGAAAAATTCGTTCTTACTGGGAAGATAAAGTTCACGTAGTGGTACAAAGGAAAAGCAAAGAAAGTCCCGTCTACGAGATCAAACCAGAAAATGGAGAAGGTAGAAATAGAGTAATTCACAGAAATTTGTTGATGCCATGTGACCACTTACCACTAGAAAAACCTGAGAAGGCTGCAGAACAGGCAATACCAAAGAAACGTGATTCTCTGGAGAAGAAAAGACAAGCAACTCGAAAGAGACAACCTCAAGATGACTCAGATAGTGACTCAGGTGATGACTACCAACTAGTATACAGACTCAGGCCCCTCGTAGAGAAGAATTCAAGAAATGGAGAACCCATGCTAAACCCGAGAGCTAGAGTTTTCCAACCCCATGTCACCCAACAGTCAAATGACTACCTACCGGTTGATGAAGGTTTAGAGGATAACCGATACCATGGATGCGAGGATCAAGTTCCCCAGCCATCATTTGAAGCAGAACCGTCCTTCGATGAAGAACAAGAGACTCCTGAACAATCACCTAGGTCACACCCACAAAGGGAGAGACGCCAACCAAGGATGTTGACTTATGAAACTTTAGGGCAACCTTCCGTGATACAAAGAGAAGTACCGGTGAAGGACATTCACACTAAATATTGCAGTTCCAGTTTTTGGAGGCCGTGGAATACAATGAACTTACAGATCGCTTAGTAAAGTGATACTTAGAGATGTGACGTTGTAAATATTACTGTTATAGACATCAGAGTATACTGATCTAAACGAGGAAATGTCTGTTGACATTAAATTTTGTGGGGAGAGTGTGGCACTCTGTGTATTAAATCGGTATTAAACTCATTGCACCCCAAAAGAGTACTGTAAACAGGACTAAGTAGAAAGCATTTTGTTTTGTTATTATTGAAATTTACCAGAACATAGTTCTGTTGCTGCTGTTCTGACCTCCTACCAGCAGGTGTCACTGCTGTGTCCTCAGCCACAGAAACTGTACTTAATACCATGTGGTTGTCTCAGTGATTCAGTAATCCTGAAGTTACCACTGGATGCAGTTAAGAGAGAGTGTGCACAGTGCATCCAGAGTAAAAACAGAATCTTTTATCTGTTTCAGGTGAACTCATAAAATAAATGTGTTGTACCAGAACAAGCTCCGTCTCTTATTCTAAAGAGTGCAACACTTACATGTCCTGCGCTCCCTCGCTGACCTCCGCATTCTCCTCCAGCCGATCGCGACGTCACACTACCTGGTTCCCATCTCTCGAGGAGTAAACCTGGAAGTGTGACGTCACGATCGGTTGGAGTGTGACTGCGGGGGTCAGTGAGGGAGCGCAGGGACATGTAAGTATCAGCCCGAGTGTGACTCGGGGATACCGCTTTCAGCATTGAAAGTTAACCCTGAGCCACACTAATACCGCTAGGGGGCCAGATTAATTGTACCAATACTGACATATAAAATATGTCAGAATTGGACTGCCAGGGAGGTTAAATAATTCTGTTGACCATTTATTACACAATGCATAAACCTTACACCAATTCATAATAATTGACCTTATCCCTAATCTTAACGACTTCACACATTAACGGGGTTATTCAGAGAGCGTGAAAAGCAGGAGAATGACTGGAGAATGAAAAATTCTAGGTCAAAATAGCCGATTTGGAAAGTGAGATGAAAGGGAGAATTTTTCTGGTTTGGCTATTTTGACCTAGAATTTTTCATTCTCCAATCATTCTCCAGTCATTCTCCTGCTTTTCACGCTCTCTGAATAACCCTGTATGTATCTCCCCGTCAACCATAATCCAGTTTCCATTACTCATGCATCTATTCTGATGAGTACACGACCAGACAATACCAAATTGACAGAACGAAAACATCAGACTTGAATCAGATTGCAGGGCCTAGACAGATTTCAGGGCCTAGAATACTATTCACATTGCAGGTGTCCTTAAGAACAGCAGAAATAAAAAGAAAACATGGTACAAATTTCAAAGTACAATTATTATTATTGTCATCATTTATATAGCGCCAACAGTTTCCGCAGCGCTTTACAATAACCAAAGGGAACGAGATACAGATAAACAGACATAAGATGGAAACAAGAGGTGTAGAGGGCCCTGCTCATAGGAGTTTACAGTCTAGAGGGATTGGGGTCGAGGAAGACAAGGTGAATTTTACTGGAAGGCAGTGTAGCGCTCACTCCCGGAGGAGCCGCTGAAATTGAACCACGGGTCAGTCTCCCCGCACTAGGGAATAAATATACTCCAGCACCGTTGTGGATTTTATAATTTATATAGTTTACTAGAAATAAAAGCATATATTGGGTAACACGGTGTTCATGGATATATTTACAGTATTTCGTATTTCGGGAAACGCGCAGCGGAAAAGAAATACGAGGCTTCGTATTTCGGGAAAATGCGCAGCAGAACAGAAAAAAATACAATGCTTCGTAATTCGAGGAAACCGCGTAGCGGAAAAGAAAATACAATGCTTCGTAATTCGGGGAAAACGCGTAGCGGAAAAGAAAAATAAGATACGAATCTTTAACCCCTTTCTGGATATTAGGGAGTGAGTCCCGCACAGGTTAAGTCCCGGACTGTAAGTGTGTGTGTGTGTTATGGTACCCGGGTACTATTCAACTGGCCAGTGAATTACTTAAAGCGGTGTCTTCGACTAGTCAAGTTGGGGCCCTGTGGGTTTTTGGAACAAACAACAGCGTGCTTCCTTGCTTTATGACCGGCCTTGGAGGCCTCTCACCCATCCGTTCGATAACCAAGGCTCCGCTGACCCAGGACGTCTCTCCGCTCGATGCTTCACTGGGATACTGGCTACTGGATCCGTTGTCTGGCTCTCTCTGCTCCGGCCACGACTTGTCCGGCTTACCGCCTGCTCTCCCAATCCGATAGACCTGCGGTACTCCTAACTCGGGGGTCCTCCGGCTTCCTTGATAGCAGCTTGGGTAATATCTGTGGATCACTGGGTCTCCCTCTTACAAGGCTGGATAACCCAATCTGGAATCCTAATAGGAGCACATGCGTTCTGGCCTAGTCACTGTTCCACTCTGCAGCACTGTGTCCTGTCTCTTTCACTCCCTGGCGCGCTCTGCCAGCTATCTCCACGAGGCTCAGGATGTAACTCGGCGTGTCCCACCCACTTCCTGTGTCCGTTCCCAGAGCATGCCGGGAAATGTAGTCCCAATGTTGAGTGTCTCTTATCGCGCTTGTCTCCCTCCGGTGGCCAAAAATGGGTACTGCCACAGTAAGGTTTTAAACACAGCGCTACAGCAGGATCATAGGTGCCAGTGGTTCAGGAATGGTGGGGCCATTGAAGCAGCATCAATTAGGATATACTTGAAAACGAGAGAAATCTCAATGTATCCTTCCTGGTAAAATACTTTGCAAATAAATAAATAAATAATGTGTTAGTAGGGGAGCAGAGGGATGAGTTGCATCAGTGATGTGGTACGCTACTCTGAAGAGGTGGGTATGGGTTTTGAGGGATTTCTTGAAGGGCCAGAGATCAGGGGAGAGTTTGATAGGATGAGTCAAGCCATTCCACAGGCCTGGAGCTGCCCTTGAGAAGTCTTGGAGGCGAGAGTTGGCCGTGCGGTTGTAGACGGACGACAGATGGAGACAAGACAAGAACATGTTCACCAATCTACTAGGTGTACATTTCATGTCCTGGATTCAACTAGGTGCTTTCGCACAACTTATCTTCATATGTAGCACAAGAAGAGTCATTTAGAAATTACAATCCATATGTCATGAAACATTGTGTAGAATGTATCCACTGCTGGATTTGGAAATATCAGATAATTAATCTTAATAAAAAAATCCCTTATCAAGTTCTTCTATCATTCTCTAATCCGGTCATTTCTGGGTCTAATTAACTCAGTTATTTAAGTTTAGCAGAAGGCAAATAAGCATCTTGCACAAATACACATCTGCTTGCAGTTATATGAAGAACATATTTGACATTTTGCAAAGCACTCCAAAAAACTGTTTGGTCCAAAGTCACGAATTCAGATTATGGAAGAGAAATGTACTGTAAAAATGTTCCTGACCTTCAACTATTTTCTGATGGAATTATTGGTCTTCTGTGAAGGAATGTTGTGTATTTGCGATACAATATGGGTTAGGAAGAGATTATGAGTGTGAAATCCATAGACCAGACTCAAGTAGTACATAACTTCATAGGATAAAAAAAATATAATTTTCCAAACAAAATAGGATATATTTAATGGGCAGTACCGTAACATTGCAGCTAAATTATTACACTAATCCCTTTTGTAAGAAGCATGAAATAACAAATTATACCTTTATACAATATAGGCTTTTCTTCCACAGATATTCCTTGCTACTAGATTCACTCTAACATATCACCATATCAAAGGGCATATTCAGAAAGAACTAAAATTTCAGTGCTTTCAGGTTCGGCGCACTACAGCAATTCCATTGTGTCCCCAAAGTATGCTGAACATGGAGCCGCGGAAGAATGACAATGACCACCAAATGCTGCCGAACTGCAGAAAAAAAATGCAGAACTCCGCTATTCTTCTGTAGCGCTCACTCCCGGAGGAGCCGCTGAATTTAACCTCGGGTTAGTCTCACCGCACTAGGGAATAAATATACACCAGCACTGTTGTGGATTTTATAGATTATATACTTTACTGATCCCAATAAAGTGGCATATATAATGTGAACACGGTATATAGAAGACAGGACTTCGTAATGCGAGAAACGCGCAGCGGTAAAAAAAAGTTTAACCCCTTCGTTCTTTTGATTGTAAGTCCCGTGAAGGTAATGTCCCAAAAAGGAGTGTGTGTGTGTATGTGATCTCGGGTACCCGGGTACTATATTCGACTGGCCAGTGAATGGATTTTAGCAAATCTTCGACTAGTCACGTTGGGGCCCTGTAGATTTAAACAATACTGCAGCGTGCTTTCTTTAGGACTTTGACTGTGGCCTGGAAGGCCTCTCACACATCCGCTAGGCAATCTGTTCCGCTGTCCGATCAAGGATCTCTCTCCGCTTGGATTGTACTGGCACTCTGTGCCACCGTATCTGCTTCTCCTGCTTGTCCGATTTCGGTAACGAGAATCACGGCCTACCGCCTGCACTCCCAGTGGATCATCGCAGTCTCCTAACTTGGGGTCCAAACCGGAACTTTGTGTCTGCGCAAACTTTTCAGTGATGCCTGGATAGGTCTCTGATAGCACTGTCTGTGATTTCAAGCACCTGCAAGGCTGCGCCTGCTCTCCAGCCTGGTCTAAATCTCTGGCAGTCTCACGTGTGTCTTTCACCTTTCGTCGCTTGGCTCACACTGGCTCTCCTTCGCAAGAGGCTGCGGATGTCCTTCGTTCTCTCCCCACCCACTTCCTGTCTCCGCCGCAAAGCATGATGGAAAACGTAATCCCATTGTGTCCAGTATACTTTACATTGCGCTTGTCTCCCTCTGGTGGCCAAACCCGAGCAATTACAGCAACAGAATTTACAACAGCGCTACACTCTCCCCCTCCTAGAACTCTTGGGTCTCTCCAAGGAGGTGTAACAGTTACATTACATTTCAACATTACATTAGGCAATATATACAGGCTCAGCAGCAAACATACAATGGGCCAGATATACGTCCTCAAGTTGACTCATGCTCTTGACTATCTCAGCTAACATAGCAGACACTTCGGGCAACCTTCGCAATGTGGTGACAGCCTCTTCAGTGCTATGTCCTGGTGAGTCGTAGGTAAGTCTCTGAGGGGGTCGGATAGAACGTTTTGACTCTGGCTCAATCATCTCCTCTTCAGGTAGAAGTACTACAGGTACAGGTTCAGTTCTTTCGTCCACAACTGGAACAGACATCTCTTCGGAATATGATCCTTCCAGTGAAGGCATAGAACTATAGTCTAAAGACACATTTTCAGGAACTACAGGAATTTCCAAAGTTTCGGGAACTTCCAATTGGAATTCAGGAGCCTCAGGTTACTTTCCCACCGTTCGGAAACTGGAATGACCTCTTCAGGCTCAGGCGAGCGCACCCAGTCCAGACAAAAACTTCCTTCCTCACTATCCCCTTCACTCTCTTCAACAACCAGTGTCTGCTGAGACCGAGTAACGGGGGTCAAACATGGAGCAGGCGGGTTCGGCAGAGGAAGTTAGTCTCCAACTGGTATCCTCACAGCTTCCCTCAAAGGCAACAGATGATTTTGGTGCCAGTTTTTAAGAGCCTTTCCATCCGGTCGGATTTGGTAAACTGGCAGACCCGGCAGTTGCTTGCAGACAATGTAGACTTGAGAACTCCATCTATCCGCCAACTTATGCCTTGCAGAAACACCCAAGTTCTTCAACAAAACCCTATCACCGGGTTGTAGATCCTGTATCCGAACTCTCAAGTCGTAGTTTCACTTATTCCTCTGCTCCCTGTGGTCAAACGGGCCTGTTCAAACGCAGAGGCCAAATTCTTCTGAAGTCTATCCACATAATTTCTATGAGAGGCTACAGATGTCTGATCCAGAGATAGCCCAAACGCCAAATCAACCGGCAGTCGAGCTTCTCTTCCGAACATAAGACGGTACGGTGAGTATCCAGTAGCGTCACTCTCCGTACTGTTGTACGCATGCACCAGCGTAGCTATGTGACGACTCCAGCTCTGCTTCTCTTTGTTCGACAATGTCCCCAACATATTTAGCAGCGTGCGATTAAACCTTTCTGGTTGAGCATCACCTTGAGGGTGATATGGTGTAGTTCGGGTCTTCTGAATCCCTAGTAGTTCCAGCAATTGCCCAACAAGCCTGCTCTCAAAATCTCTGCCCTGATCCGAGTGTATTCTCCTTGGTAGGCCATAGTGAACAAAAAACTTTTCCATCAAAACCTTCGTCACCGTAGGAGCACGTTGGTCCTTCGTAGGAAAAGCTTGGGCATAACGCGTGAAATGATCAGTCACTACTAGAATATTTCCCTGCCCACTAGCATCCGGCTCTAAGCACAGGAAATCAATGCACACCACTCCATGGGTCCTTGAGTTTGTAGGTGGCTCATTGGAGCAGTTTGGGTTGGTAGGGTTTTCCTCTGGATGCACCTCAAACACGAATGACAGTAACTTTCAACTTCAGATCTCATACAAGGCCAATAAAATCTGTCTCGCACTAGCTTAAAAGTTCTCTCTGCACCCAAATGTCCATGTTCATCGTGTAATGACCGCAGCACACCCTCTCTGTGTTTGGTGGGAAGGAACAACTGTTGGGTCTCTTCAGCATTGTTTGAGGGGCCCCTTCGGTAGACCACCCCATCCAACATCTTCAACCATTCCCACTCTTTGTACACCAATCGGGCTCCCTCTGGGGAATTTGTCAGTAGAATTTCCCGTTGGTTCGCGTTTAGGGCCTTCACGGTTAACGCAATCAAAGGGTCTCTAGCCTGATCGGCTCTTAGGTCCTGTTTCGAGAAAGTAGGCAGACTTTCATCCCTCAGCTGTGTCGGATTACAATAGAACTCTGGAACAGCCGCAGCCATAACTAAATAGCTTCTGCTTCAACCCCTCCCTTGACCCGGCGCTCTGCTCCTTGACATAAGGCTTGCACCCCATCTGGAGTTAACTGAGTCCATTCTGCAGTGTAGGGCCTTCTTGACAAAGCATCCGCATCTCGATTATTCACTCCAGGGCGATACTTCAGGCTGAACCGAAACCCTGACAGAGCAGCCAACCACCGATTTCCCGTTGCATCCAGCTTCGCAGTAGTAAGGACGTACGTAAGAGGATTGTTGTCAGTCTTTATCACAAATTTGGCTCCATACAGATAATCTTTCAGCTTGTCTACTACCGCCCACTTCAAGGCTAGGAACTCCAACTTGTGGGTAGGATAGTTCTTTTCTGAAGGCGTAAGGCTTCAGCTTACATACGCTACAGGCCTCAACAATCCGCCATATTCTTTGTATAGGACTCCCAAGACCTTCTCTGCTGGCATCCACATATAATTCGTACGGCTTATGAGGATCAGCGTAAGCCAGGACAGGAGCTCGAGTTAGACTCTCCTTCACTTTCATGAAAGCACTTTCGCATTGATTAGTCCATTCTTCTTGGATGGATTCTCGAGCCTTCCTTGGCCCCGGAGCCAACAAACGTCGATCAGAGACCTTTGGGCCTTCTCCTGCGTCTTCCTTCTGTAGGAGCTTGTTCAGGGGTTGAGCTATCTTGGCAAATCCTCCTACAAATCTTCGGTAATATGAGCAGAACCCCAGAAAAGATCTAAGTTCGGTAACGTTTCGGGGTCTAGGCCAGGAAGCTACGGCTTCCAACTTCCGAGGATCTGTCGAAATGCCTTCGGCTGAAACAACATGTCCCAGATACGTAACGGAAGGTAAACAAAATTGACACTTCTCCAGAGACAGTTTCAACCCCTCTTCATGGAGCCGCTTTAAGACCTTCTCCAACCGTTGTTCATGTTCTTCCAAAGTCTTCCCGAACACAATAATGTCATCCAGATACACTAACACTTCGATCAGGTTCATGTCCCCGACTGTCTTCTCCATTAACCGTTGGAACGTGGCTGGAGCCCCGCTAAGGCCTTGAGGCATTCTGTTGAACTCAAAGAACCCCAGTGGACAGATGAACGCAGTCTTCTCTTTGTCTTCAGGATGCATTGGTATCTGGTGTACCCACTTCGCAGGTCTAGTACACTAAACCATTTTGCTCCAGACAAACACTGTAAGGCATCTTCTATCCGAGGAGTGGCATATTGATCCGGAATGGTTCTCTGATTTAACGTGCGATAGTCTATACATAGACGGATAGAACCATTCTTCTTCTGAACCATCACTATTGGAGAGGCGTATGGACTCCTGGACTCTTGAATCACCTTAGTCCTTTGTAGTTCATTCAGCTGTTCTCGTAGATCATCCAAGTCTCCCAGTGGAACTCGTCTTGACCTTTCTCGAAGCGGCTTATCTTCCTGTAGTCGAATGCGATGCTCAGTACTCTTAGCTAGGCCCACGTCGAACTCATCCTTCGAGAACAAATCCCTCCATTTTAGGATTTGGGACTGAAGACGTTTCTTCCATTCAGGTGAGATGGGAGCGTCCTTAGGATAGAACCTTTCAGCTGGGATCTCTTTGTTCACTCCCCCTCCTAAATCAGTAGGGGAGAGAGGCGTAGCGGATGCTACTTGCCCGATAGGCATTCATGCTTTCAGGATCACTGGAGAATCAGACACATTACATACACTGACTGAGACTCTTCCTCGTGTTCGTTTCAAAGCTCTCGTGGAGATTATTTCAGGGATTACTTCTACTCCGGCTTCACTCCCATGATTGAAATCAGTTTCCAGTACCACATAGGGACCCGGTTGTGATCCATTCAACTTGACTGAAGCCCGGAAACTCGCCACTTCTCCTGATTGCAGAACCTTCTCCGTTTCTCCCAATATCCACAGGCGCCCCACTTCAGCAGGTGCCTTTTGTTCTTCGACCATTCGCTGATAGACCGGACGTAACATCGGGTGTACTCCCCTGGTAGAACCTTCTTCCATTACTATAGGAGTCAGGAGACGTCACACCAGATCAGTATTCGTCCCCGCTATCATAGAACTTCTGTTGGCCCCTGAAGGCCGAGGACACACAATGGCCAAGGCATCACAACCTCCAGACTGTCCGATTACTTCGGATCCGATTTCTAGCTTCACCGGTCATAGGGAAGTTTCTCAGTTCCGATACCCCAGATCTCAAGGTCCTTTAATTTCTGTAGTGGTATGTGCCTCAAGTGCTTCTCGTAGAAGTCTCGATAGATCAATGTCACTTGAGCCCCGGAGGCTAACAGAGCTTTAGTGTAGACTCCCTCCACTTGGATTGGTACAATGGGAGAAGGACCTATCAGCTGGTCAGGAAACTTTGTCATAGCAGCAGAAAGTTTAGACCCAGTTCGCTGTACCCTGGCCTTCTTCTTGGCCCGTGTAGGTTTTGGGTGTACATTGCTTCCCCATGACATAGAACCGGATACTAAGGGAGTAACTCTTTTAGTCCTGGTAGGCTCAGCAGTTGGTAAGACTCTGGGTCCTCTCTGCCTTTCGGTTCTGGCTTTAATTTTGGAGCGGTTTTCAACCACTGGGCACCTAGTTTGCTCCTTCACTTGGGCCCTCTGGTGTTTCCCGCCTGTGAGATGGACAGCAGACCTTCCAAGGAACTCTTCTACCTTATTTCCTTCAGGCCTTTGGCTTTTGCATTGCGCTCAGAAATGACCCATTTCCCCACAGTTGAAGCATCTCTTCTTGGATGACGGAGACACAGTTGTTCGTGGTGACTCTGTTGAAGGACCCTGGCCAGACGCCATAGCAAAGCAACTCCCGTTGTCCGCATATCACTGAGGAACTTCTGCATATCAGTCTGTGTCTCTGCCACCTTCAAAAGTACTCGGCACAGGTCAGTGTGTGCTTGTTTCAGCTCAGCTTGAGCGTCTTGTACCTTCTTAACGGTTTTGTGTAACTCACTATATGCAGGGAGGGTTGGTTCTTTGGCAGTACTCTCTGTGGATATAGGAACTAGCAGATGCTCTTGTCCGTCAACTTCAGATCCATAGGCGTCCAACGAATCATCTTCAGTTTGCAGATATTCATTATGCCTTACTGGTTGTGCGTAAGCTCTTTCTCCTCTCCTTAAAGACTTTTCTTCTAGCAGAGTCTCTTCCTCTCTAACAGCTCGAATCAGTTCCAGGTATTTCAACTCTCGGTTACCTTCTCTGGTTCTCAGCTGTAGCATCACAGGATCTAGAGGTTGAGCGCCCCTCAATATCTGCTGCATTCAGATTTTATCTGTTGTGGCTGGTTCGGCCCCTTTCTTAAGGAGTATCTGGTGCAGAATCTTATCTAGGCGCCTCATGTATTCAGTCATTTTCTCACCTTTCCGCTGGTAGGTATGTTCATACTGGTACATGAGCTCAGCAGCCTTTTCTGTTCGACCAAAGACTTCCTGTAATACGTTTAGGTAATCTAAAGCAGTGCAGTCTTGCTTACTCAATTTCAGGTTTCTGACAGCCTCTGACGCAGGTCCCTTTAAGCTCTCAGTGATTCTTTGCTTCTTCTGCGCTTCAGGGACGTCCCAATCATCCAGAGCCTGCATCACCTGTTCTACCCATTCTTCAAAGGTTTCTTCTCCTGCCGGAATTGGTACGTTGCCTGTAAAATTTCTCAACCGTCGATAACCAAAGTTAGTGTGTAGAGGGCTTTTTCTTTGACATTTAGCCAGTAAGTCTCCAATAGCCACTATGAATTCAGGCCCGATCATGGCCAGCGAACTGGGTGCGGGAACATTCACGGGATTGCCACGTGGTGCACTTGGCTGAATCAGTTGAACTTCCACCTCATCGGTCAGCTTCACGCTCGCGCCCTGAAAACACACTGGAACACCCTTTCTCCACTCAAAAAGAACATACGTGTGAGAAGTATCCGGGTTCGCTTTAATGTCCAGGATTAACCCCGATGATCTGGTGTCAGCGTGGCCACGCCCGACGAATCTGATCTTCGGCCCAAGTGTCTGCAGGAATATCCATGACTATGCTTAACTCTGACTACTTTGCTCCTCACACCATTTGGCAGCCGTGTCTGGATCCATAATTAACCCTTTAAATGCGGTTTATTACAGAGACTATAATCCCGGAAACGAGCCCCCACGTGTAACACTCACTCCCGGAGAAGCCGCTGAATTTAACCTCGGGTTAGTCTCACCGCACTAGGAAAACTTTTCAGTGATGCCTGGATAGGTCTCCGCTAGCACTGTCTGTGATTTCCAGCACCCGCAAGGCCGCGCCTGCTCTCCGGCCTGGTCTAAATCTCTGGCAGTCTCACGTGCGTCTTCCACCTTTCGTCGCTTGGCTCACACTGGCTCTCCTTCGAAAGAGGCTGCGTATGTCCTTCGTTCTCTCCCCACCCACTTCCTGTCTCCGCCGCAAAGCATGATGGAAAACGTAGTCCCATTGTGTCCAGTATACTTTACATTGCGCCTGTCTCCCTCTGGTGGCCAAACCCGAGCAATTACCGCAACAGAATTTACAACAGCGCTACACTTCTAATAGGTGTTTAAACCAATAAAAATGCATTAAAATGTGTCTAAATAATAAACGGGTCTGTTACAGAATAATAAAAAAAAGCCTTTTAAAAAATTGGGAATCAAAAATTTCATATAAAAAAATAGAAAAAAATACATAAAAGTTTTCAAAAAATTTAATTAAACAACGGTTTGCTGAAAATGAAAAGACTAAATGGTTGAATAAAAAAATTATTATTTAACATTAAATTCTATGGGATTCGCCTGTTTAAACCTGGTCAACTGAATCACTGAAAATCACATTTCACTAACACCTCGGTGCAGTTCGGCATTCTCTGAATCTCTTATATCTCAACCGGGATCCGTCAATTGAGGAGGAAATCGCGACGGGAGGACATCACACTTCGCAGCGCAACTTTTTCGCTGTACAGTGATTTGTGAACCCTCATGTCTCATATGACTTTATTTACACTTTTGCACGTCCACTATTGGTTTTAGGAATTATTTGAGAATGAACAACTTTTAAAAGAGGACAATACTTCAGATTTTTGTGCACATCAGTTTGACACAATTTTTTGTGTATGCACTTTATGAGAAAGGAATTATACAGTATATGAGCACATGCACTTTATACATGTATTTTGCACATGTGGTTTTATTGTATACGATTTTATTATAGGCATTTGAAATTTATGCACGTTGACAATTGATCATCACTGCTATTTTGGATGTTGCTGTGATTTTGCACACAATTGGGATAGGTTGGCCCACTGAAAAGCATCTGTTTTATATTTAGTGACCACTGTATCATAGAAACATAGAAACATAGAAAAATGTCGGCAGATAAGAACCTTTCGGCCCATCTAGTCTGCCCAATTACATGGATACTTTACCTGGATTTATCTTTTGTTTAGGATAGCCTTATGCCTATCCCATGCTTGCTTAAATTCAATCACTGTTTTGGCCTCTACCACTTCAACTGGAAGACTGTTCCATGTATCCACCACCCTCTCAGTAAAATAATGCTTCCTGATGTTACTTTTATCCATTGTATCCATTGCGTACATAGCTCTAATCGAAATACATAATGGTTGTTTAGGCACATGTCCAGGATTAATACTTGTGTATAAAAATCAATTGATTTAAAGTATCCACTGCGCCACTAGGAACCCCCTAACTTCTCCTGAAAAAAATATACAGTTTAAGAATTATTTGATAAAAAAGGAAATATTTTTTACATTGAAACCTATGCGGAAAAAAGCCTAGTTTCTTTAAAATAAGTTAAGAAACCCTCCCACTGTACAGCGCTACGGAACTTGTTAACACTTGATAGAAACTTTTAACTCTAACTAAAATTTCACCCAAAAAACCTGAAAAATGCCCAAAAATCCTAATAAAATGAATAAACAAGATGACTTTTTGCTGCAAGTGAAAAAAATAAACGATTTAAGAAGTACTTAATAACAGGATTTTTTTTAACATTGAAATCTATAGGCGAATGCTATATGTTCCAGTGTTAAAAAAAATCCCCGTTATTATTACTTTGAAATCACTTTGTTCCATTTGTTTTCGTTTTGGGTCATTTTCGTTCCGGTTTTTTGTCTTGGAACATTTTCTTCCGTTTTGAGTCATTTTCATTCAATTTTTTCTCGTTAGTTAATTTTCGTTCCGTTTTGTATAGTTTTGGATCTTTTAGGATCAAACGGACTTTAAAACAGTTTTATTTTTTTTTCGTTGTGCTACCACGATTCGTAATTTCGGATGATTCATAATTTCAGACGGCCGATATTACATTTTTCGGAAATGTAAAAAATAACAAAAACTGTGATTTTCGTTAGAATTTCAATTTGTAAGGAAACGCAATGCACATGCCTACTGGTAGCCAGGCCATGCGCCGTCACTGGTATTCACTCTTGGAGACTATAGAACTTCATGGAGTGAAGCACAGCCTTGCTTGTGCTCTGTGAGGGATTGCACTGGGGCCATGGAAGGACACAGGGAATTCCCAGATTCCCCTATTATCATGACGGGGAATCATAATTATAGTAAAGACACGGAGGCTCTTATTATGCTATCTTTTCTTTACTTACGCCGATAGCAGCAAAGAACAATCTTTCAAATACACAACAAAGTATTTTGAGAGTGAAAAAAACACGTTTAAACAGTATATATACATAACAGATAACAATGGTACAGTCCAGTATAACAATGGTACAGTCCAACTCTTCAAATCCTCTGACCACCGTTGGCTCTTCTCTTTTCTGATGCAAGACCGTCCCGATTCTTCTTTAACCAATCGAACAACGGAAGGACCTCCTTCCTTTATGGAAACCTTGAACATGTAGAGGAAACCTTGTATGATAAATTCCAATCCAAGGATTAAGCTGTCAGAGAAAACAATACATTAGAGATCACCAGAGCTTGTTAACGAATGATCAAATGATCTAAAAACTTATCGAACACTTAACCTTCACGTCAGATATTAGGGTGGGAAAAAATTCTCCACATTTGGGCGGGATAATACTCGCCTCCGTGTCTTTACTATAATTATGATTCCCCGTCATGATAATAGGGGAATCTGGGAATTATCCCACAAGACACGGAGGCTCTTATTATGCTAGTTCAAAGCTTAAGTAACTAATGAATGCGACATGTGAGACACCGGTTTAAAATAAAATTCTCTAAAGGTGGATTCTCTGGACCAGTCCGCTGTCTTTAAGATGTCCTCGAGACGACATCCCCGGGAAAGAGCTCCCGAAGCAGAAGCGCTCCGGAGGATGAGCTCCGAACACGGAGACGTTTACACCAGCTTCAGACATGATCCATTTAACCCACCTAGTGAGTGTGGTGGAAGACACCGACTTGTATGGTTTGCATAAAGATATGAACAATCGTTGTGATACACCAGCTCTGTTAGAGAACGTAACCCTTTCATATTCCTTCAAACAACGGACTGGACAAAGTTGAGGACGTTGAGGAAAAGCTGGATAGAAAAACCTCTGACAAAGAAGTTTTTGTCCTGTTAGAAACCAAAAATCTCACTCCTGTTGGAGAAAAACATCGTCCCGTTAGATCTAGGGCTCGAACGTCTGAGACCCTTTTGTAGGAAACTAAGCAAAATAGAATGGCCAATTTTGCCGAAATTTGTTTGATGGACAAAACTTCGTTATCAGGCCAACTCTCCAAGAGAGTAAAAACGACATTGACATCCCAGGTGTTAGAGTAACGAGAACGAGGTGGTCTCTTACACCGTATACCCTTTAATAATCTACATACCATAGGATGTTTCCCTGCAGGAATCCCGTCAAACCCTTGATGCGAAGCAGATATTGCCGATCTTGAATTATTGATCGTGCGATATGCTTTTCCATCCTCAAATAAACGAGTGAAATAACTTAACAAGCTACTCAAAGAAGCTGAAACGGGATTAATACGTTGTTCCAAACACCAAGAGGCCCACGCCTTCCATGCGGATCTATATCTCCTTCTGGTAGATGGGGCCCAGGAACTTGACAACAACGAGGCAGTTGCCTCTGAAATGTCGATGGAAGGCCAATGACCCCTGATATTTTCCATGCTATCAATCGCAACGAGTGAGGATTCAAGATATTGTGAAGTGTCCCCTCCGGATCCCTCAGAGTGTAAGGCCAAACCTGGATTAACCTGGGAACGTCCACAGACAGTTCCAGAAGTAGTGGGAACCAAGGTTGGGACCTCCACAGTGGTGTTATGAGAACTATCGTAGCCAATTGCGATTGTACGAGTCTTATTACTGCTAGAATGAGGACGAATGGTGGAAATGCATAAAGCGTCCCTAGCGGCCATACCTGAACCAGAGCATCTGTGGCTAGAGCCATGGGATCTGGTCTCCAGCTGTAAAACTGAGGTAGTAGTGTATTGAGGCGCGATGCAAATAGATCTATAGAAAAAAGGACCCCAGATAAATGACAATTTGGCAAATACCTCAGTATCCAATCTCCAAACGCTGGAATCTATCAGGTGTCGAGAATTCCAATCCGCCACTACATTGTGGAGGCCTGGAATGTATTGAGCCTGAAATGTTAGACTGTGAGACAGGCAAAATCCCCAGAAGGTCTTTGCCGTCTCTGCCAACTGTTGGATCTGGACCTCCTAAGTGGTTGATGTAACGCACTGCGGACCAGATTGTCCATTTTGAGAAGAATGGAACTCGCCTGAAAATGTTTGATGAAACTTTGAACAGCAAACAAACCAGCGAGGAGTTCCAAACAGTTTATGTGCCAATCTACCTCTGTAGTGTCCCATCTGCTGCCTGTGGAAAGTGAACCGCATCGTGCGCCCCACACAGATCTACTGGCGTCTGATTCTATGACTAATTCTGGTATTGGATGAATGATGGTCCTGCCATTCCATGTTTCTAAATGATTCAGCCACCATTGCATCTCCTCTTTTTATTCGTCATCTAAAGAGATGTAATCTGGCTAAGACCATCCCCTCCTCAGATATCGCGCCTTCAGACGGTGAAGGGCCCAATAATACAGCGGTCCTGGAAAGACCGCTTGTATTGCTGAGGAAAAGTAGACCTAGAAGACGACCTAAACTCGTAATGGGAACTCCTGTACTGACAGGAGACGTCTGATTTCCTTGTGAATCAACCGAACCTTGGTTGAGGGCAAAGAAAGAGACATCTCTGTGGAATCTACTGTAAAACCTAAGAATTCGATTAACTGTGTTGGTGTGAGAACTGATTTCTTGTAGTTTATTAGGAAACCCAAATTGGACAACAGATTGATCGTCCAATCTTTGTGAACTGTCAATAATGTTTGATCTTTCGCCAGGAGGAGAATATCGTCTAGGTAAATTACTAGACGCACTCCCCTGCTGCGCAGAAATGCTACTACAGGCCTCATTACCTTGGTGAAACACCAAGGGGCGGATGACAGACCGAACGGTAGGGACTTGAACCTCCAAAGGGTGCCCTCCCAATGAAATTGGAGAAAATCCCTGCTGGTAACTTCTATCGGTATCGTCAGATATGCATCTTTTAGGTCTATTTTGACCATCCAATCTTGTGGAGTTAAGACCTCTTTTAATGATGGAATGCCCTCCATTTTGAAATGGTTGTAGACAACGTACTCGTTTAATTGTTTTAAGTTGATTACAGGACGGAAATCCCCGTCTTTCTTTTTTACCAGAAATATATTGCTCAAAAATATTTCTCTTTGAGGTATCACCTCTTCTATTGCATTTTTTCTTAAAAGATTTTTTACTTCCAGTGAAGTAATGACTGTCTTTTTTGGGCATAACCATTATTCCCGGAGTATAGTCTGTACGGGATGAGCAATGAACTCTATCCTGAAACCCTGAATTGTCTGAAGAACCCATGAATCCGATGTGATTATTTGCCATTGATTGAAAAAATTTAATGTCCTTCCCCCCACCTCTCCTGTGGAAAAACATTGGAGTGAAGGTATACTCAAAGGATCCTGATCTCCTAGATTCTCTGTAACCACGTTGACGGAAAGGTCTGGATCGTTGCGGAAAAAAGGTGGGGTTTTTGGGGCCTCTTGGTAAGAGAATCTGAAAGCACCTCTTGAGGTGAAATATGAATTGCGGCCGAGAAAACGACCCCGGTTTTTCCCGGCCCTGCCAAAAACCCTATTTGGGAAAGCTTTTATGTTGGCCTTGACTTTGCCAACTGTCGAGAAAGATCCTGAATAATCAGACATTTCTTTGAAGATTCCTTCTCCAAAAAGCATGCCTTCAGCGCTGGAACCTGGTTCGTTAGTTGCCAGAGCAGCTACTTTAGAATCGATCTTAAGGAGAATTGAACGTCTCCTCTCGCTTGAAATGGCCGTGTTCAGATTCCCAAACACACAGACCAATCTTTGTATCCAGCCCCTGTATTCAAACAGGTCTGGTTTCTCATTCGTGAGGAGAGCTCTTTCAACAGAATCCATCAATTTGGCCAGTGGACCTAGAAGGTCGAATAATTTGTCGTGGCACACCTTCAATGTGGCCTCAACTCCCCTCTTTGGAGTCCAATTAGACTCCTGGAGTATGTCTATTATCTTCGGATCTAACTCCGGTACTAGATGTAATTTATGTGCCAAAATTGGGGCCGGGCACTCAGCCCTCAGGTTATTTCTGGTAGGGATGTGCGTTTCGGAATTGTCACGAAATTTCCCGATTCGTGTCTTCGGATTCGGCCGAATTTCCGAATCGGATCGGACCCGAAAACCGACAGATCCGAAAAGTTTTCCGAGCCGAAACGAAAAATTTTCGGATTTTTCGAATGGACTTGAAATGTGTCAAATCGAAATTTATTTTTGCTCTATTCATGATTTCGGTTCCATTCGTGATTTCGGTTCCATTTCGGTAATTCTGGACATCGTATATTTAACTATATTATAAATCGCTGATTGTGTAAATTTTGTATTTGTAAATGCGATTGCGTATCACTTGTTTCTTGTGGCATTCGGGTCAGTTTAGCGTTTTTTAAATCGTTTTGTTCATTTTTTTTGTTCCTTGGCTTTCATACCATTTTAATATGATTAAATAAAGTTGTGAAATGTATATTCATAAGAAAAAAAGGATCTTTAATAAAAAAAAAAACGATAGAATCGCCAGAATTATCGTATCGACAGAATGAATTATCGGATCCGAAAAACAAACCAAAAATTTATTATAAAAAAATATATAAAGTATAAAAAAAGTAAACCATAGTAGTTTACGTCAAAACGAATAGAGTTAGACACTTTGAAACGAGGAGAACAGACGTTCCGAAAAAACGAAAATTTCCGAAATCACGAAAAGTCGATACAAAAAACGATCAAAGTGACCCGAAAACACGAAAAATGGTCGATATTCCGAAAAAAAAATGTACACGAAAAACGAGCCGAACCGAACCGGATCGAAACAGAAATCGGTCAAAATGAGCTGAATCGAAAATTTTAAACATCCGAACAAATCGAACAAATCGAACCGAAAAAAACAAAAAAACGTGCACAAGCCGAATTTCTGGTCTTTTTTATCCATGGGCAAACGTATACGTTGCTCAATGTATTTAGCCACATGTTCAATTGGCGACCACTCTGAAGAACGTGGATGTTTCAACTGTTCCGGAATGAACATTGAGTTCCCCAGAGCATCTACTGGATCTAAAGCCGGTTTGTTTCCCTCACTGGACTCAGGTGAAGACACCGTGTCCGTTTCTATAGGGGAAGCTTCTGGGTCATAATCGGGGTCAGAGCTCTCCTCAGGATCTGATAACTCTTCCTCACTGGAAAAAAATCAGAGGAGCTGTCAGTATCCTTTGCGCATTTCCATCTCCGTTAGGTGGCCGATTTTAAATGGCCCCTTTTTTTAACCACAGTGGAATGTTGTGGAGAATCATATTGTGTACTTGAATAAGTACGTTTCTTATGTGAGCATTTTTTAGGGAGTTGCTCACCTCCCTCAATTGAGGTCCCAGGGACCTCTTCATCCCGGTGCGAATCAATGGATAAGAATTTTTCTGACACCAGGGAAATAATGGAGGACCTTCTGGCTGAATGACTTGCCAGTACCCTAACCATTGTATTTTCTAAGTTATTAGAAAACGCCGACAGCGCAGCCACAAAGGCATCTGCCGGGTTAGAATTAAAGGGAATAGGAGCCAGAGTGCCTGGGGTAACTGGTACCTTATTATTGGCCATAATCGCTAACCCAATTTATTGCAAAAAAAACTTGCCGTTTTACAGCCTTTTTTTCAACCGCCGGTCTCCTGAGGTAACTCGTCGCGACACCCGCGCCTTTCGCGGACCGTCGCGAGAATTTACCTCAGGCAGTGGCGCGAAGCCGCGCCTCTGAGTAACGGAGATGCAGGGGAGGCACCAAAATATAAGAAACAGCCGCCGCATAGACGCCACGCTCCAAAAACGGGGAAAAAAGCACCTTATAGCTGGGCAATTAAACTAAACCATCCCCAAATACAAGAGAGAAAAAAACAGTGAAACTTATCACCTGTAATAAACACAACCAACATAAATACACAAGTGTATATGCATATAATATATATATATATATATATAGTAATTAATAAAACACATGTACATATATTTATATATAATGCTACAGTGAAAAACAGTAGATTGTCAGATAATTCATAAATAAATATTTATTGCTGCTGATACTCATCTCATCTCGGCGAGCAGCAAAGAAAAGAGAAGAGCCAACGGTGGTCAGAGGATTTGAAGAGTTGGACTGTACCATTTGTGACGGGTTCACTCGGGGCAGGCTATGTGAGGGCCGGTACCTGAGTAGAAGGCTGGAAGTAGCCACCTTCCCAGTTCAGGGTTAACGGAGTGATTGCTCATTCACCACAGCTGCCCCACCCTTCCCTATAAGAAGTCTCAGTTCCTTCCAGTTCATTGAGGGGTTTGGAGACAGAAGGAGGAAGGAGTTGGAGACTGTGGTGAAAAAGTAAGGAATCTGTTATATTGGAAAGTGTGTTTTGTTTTACTGGGGGAACCCGTTTAGTGGGCCCAGGAGTAGACAGGTTTGTCTGTTGTCAGTTAGCCTCCCAATAGGGAATAGGATTTCTTTTTTTTTTGTTGTTTATTTTCTCTGTTGGTGGAAAACCCCTTTGCTGCTGCAAATAAAAAACGCTTAGAAAACCCACGTTGCTGTGCCCGCAGTACCTGCTTCTCCACAAGTGGTGGCAGCGGTGGGATCTTGTACCTGCTGTGCGCTGGCAGTAGCAACAAGGGTACAGAACCCACAGTTACAATGGAGGACTTATTAAAAGCACTGGTATGTGCCACGGCAACGCAGCAGGAGAGCAACCGCCTAATACAGGCACAGATTGGGGCCGTGATGGAGGCCCAGAAAGCTGACCACGAACTGCTTCAAGCAACGGTACGAGGTTTGGCGACGCAAGCACCCCCTAGCCAGGAGACCAGGATTCGAGCTAGTTGCTACCTTCAGAAGATGTTGCCTGAGGATGACGTGGAAGCATACCTCCGTGCCTTTGAGCGCACTGCTACTCGGGAGGCCTGGCCTACAGACAAGTGGGCGGGATTATCGCACCCTTCCTGATTGGAGAGGCCCAAAAGGCCTACTATGACCTGGAGGAAGTCCAGGCTACGGACTATAAACTCTTAAAGGCTGAAATCCTGGCCCGGTTCGGAGTGACAAAAGCTGTGAGAGCGCGACGCTTCTCTAACTGGACGTATGAGGAGAAGACACCACCCCGGACGCAGATGTTCGACCTAATGCATTTGGCTCGGAAGTGGCTCCAGCCTGAGCACCAAAGCCCCACGCAGATAGTGGAAACCCTGGTGTTGGATAAGTTCCTACGCGGACTCCCACGCAGCCTCCGTGAATGGGTGGGACAAGGGAACCCGGGTACCTATGATGACATGGTGGCCCAAGTAGAGCGCTACCTGGCTGCAAAAGACTTCAAGGACTCGCCCAGGAGGTCGCCAAAGGTCGTTGTGGGGAGCATCCCCACCCATAGAAAGGAGCAGCCTCAAAAAGTCTTCGGCTCCACAACTAGGTCGAACGGGTCGGCAATCCTGCCAGCACCTGGGGGACCAGTGCGTTACTCAGACCACAGCAACACTTTTCGAAGAGGGAATGAGCCCCAAAGGAACTCGATACAGTGCTTTGAGTGTGGCGAACTGGGACATATTCGAGCCAGGTGTCCTAACACGTCCGAGCCCATGCAGTGTGGGCTGGGTGAGGACCCCCGGAATTTCTGCGGACTGATATGTATGACTGGCCTGGTGGAAGGGACTCAGACTTTTCGAGTGCCCGTCCTGCTGAACGGACTACAGGCAGTGGCACTTGCGGACTCCGGTAGTGCCATAACATTGGTGTCAGGCAAACTGGTGGGCTGGGCCAATATACAGAAAGATAAGACTGTGGGAGTGTTGTGCGTACATGGTAGTACCGTTCGTTATCCCACGGCGTTAGTCGCTGTCTCTGTGGGGGCAAGGGTACGGTCTGTCCCAGCTGTGGTGTACCCAACTTACCCTATTCCCTTGTCTTAGGGAGGGATTTCCCGGACTTTCAGACCATATTGCAGGGGTTATCTGTTGGTACGGCCACTGCCGACCTTGATGAGGGTACTAACGACATCACCGAGGTGTTCCCATTCCACGATACGTCTTTTTGTCAGAAACCTCCTAAACCCCGGAAAACACGCAGAGAGAGGCGAGAAGCCAAACACGGCTTTACCAGAGCTCGGGCTGAGGCTCTGGTGAACACCCCGGCCAAAAGATCTCAAAAGGGGGTGGCCACCCAGGTGACAGAGACAGAATTGGGGGTCCCTGTAACACATACGAGTGAGGAGGTGAATGAGGCTCCTAACTCTGGGGGCTCTACCTCTGATGGGAATGACTCAGGGGGAGGGGTTTCCGGGAACACTGTTTTTGGGAACGACCAAGCTAGTGATCCTTTGTTACAGACTGCGAGAAGCAGGGTGATTGAGGTGAACGGGGTGCCGGTGGAAGGGGCAATAAAGAGTTATCCGTACTTTATTTTGAAGAGTGATCTGTTGTACCGGGTCATCATGGAGGGAGGTCAGGAAATTGAACAGTTGGTGGTTCCGTCCTCTCAGACCAGAAAGGTACTCGACTTCGCTCATTCCCATGTGCTAGGAGGGCACTTAGGGGTTGAGAAGACCCAGGAGCGGGTCCTGCGCAGGTTCTTCTGGCCGGGGGTTTATGAGGCGGTGAAACGGTACTGTGCCTCATGCCCCGAATGTCAGTTGGCATCTCCTAAGCCACACTTGAGAGCCCTCTCATACCCCTCCCGGTCATTGATGTCCCTTTGAAAGGATCGCAATGGACATTGTGGGTCCGTTAGAAAAATCCACACGCGGACACCAGTACATATTGGTGATCCTGGATTATGCCACTCGGTATCCTGAAGCCGTTCCCTTGCGCAAAGCAAATGCAAGGAACATTGCCCGAGAGTTGGTTCAGGTATTCGCACGAGTGAGCATCCCGAAAGAGATCCTGACCGATCAGGGTACTCCTTTTGTTTCCCGTCTGATGAAAGAGCTGTGTCACTTGTTAAAGATACAGGCGCTAAAGACCTCCGTGTATCACCCGCAGACGGATGGGCTTGTCGAGCGGTTCAACCGCACCCTAAAGGGGATGCTGAGGAAGGTTGTTAACAGGGAAGGAAAGGACTGGGACATGTTATTGCCGTACTTATTGTTTGCTATACGTGAGATTCCCCAGAGCTCGACCCGCTTCTCTCCGTTCGAACTCCTATATGGCAGGCACCCACGTGGTCTGCTGGATATACTCAGGGAAACCTGGGAGGGGCAGGGAGTGACCGGAACCAACCCGATACAATATGTTGTAGGCATACGCGAGCGGATGGCTCGGGTTATCCCCCTGGTACGCCAGCATATGGAAAGGGCACAGGAGACCCAATCCCATATCTATAACCAGAAGGCCACCGCAAGACGGTTCTCGCAAGGGGACAGGGTGATGATACTGGTCCCGACTGCAGAAAGCAAACTTCTGGCTCATTGGCAAGGACCATATGAGGTCCTGGAACACGTTCAGAAGGTCCGGTCTAACAGCCAACCCCCCCAAGTGTTTTATTGGGCTGGCGGAGGCCAAGTACTTGGGCTATGTGGTTGGGAGGGGATCGGTGAAACCCCAAGTCCATAAGGTGGAGGCAATACGGAATTGGCCTCAACCTCTTAGAAAAAAACAGGTGAGGGCCTTCCTAGGGATTGTCGGCTACTACCGCCGATTCATACCCCATTTTGCGACTAGGGCGGCGCCGCTAACCGACCTTATTAAAGGCAAAGGCCCCGATATGGTGAGATGGGACGGTAAGGCTGAGGAGGCCTTTGGCGATCTGCGCTCTGCGTTATGTGACCGGCCCATCCTCGTGGCACCGGACTTCGGGACTGAGTTCTTCCTGCAGACGGATGCCTCAGAGGTTGGTTTGGGGGCTGTGCTCTCGCAGTATGTGGATGGTGAGGAGCATCCGGTATTTTACCTGAGCAGGAAACTGCTGCCCCGGGAACAACGCTATGCCGTGATCGAGAAGGAGTGTCTAGCGATTAAATGGGCCACAGAGATGCTACGGTACTATTTACTGGGCAGGCAGTTTACCCTGGTCACCGACCACGCCCCTCTGAGGTGGATGCACAGTAACCGGGACCGCAATTCCCGGATCCTTCGGTGGTTCCTCTCCTTGCAGCCCTTCAAGTTTGTGGTGCAGCACAGGGCGGGCCTTCTCCACGGCAACGCCGATGCGCTGTCTCGGGCCCATGGGCTCTCCGCTGTGGTTGCTTCTCACCCTGGTGTTGCGCTGGGGAGGGGGATGTGTGACGGGTTCACTCGGGGCAGGCTATGTGAGGGCCGGTACCTGAGTAGAAGGCTGGAAGTAGCCACCTTCCCAGTTCAGGGTTAACTGAGTGATTGCTCATTCACCACAGCTGCCCCACCCTTCCCTATAAGAAGTCTCAGTTCCTTCCAGTTCATTGAGGGGTTTGGAGACAGAAGGAGGAAGGAGTTGGAGACTGTGGTGAAAAAGTAAGGAATCTGTTATATTGGAAAGTGTGTTTTGTTTTACTGGGGGAACCCGTTTAGTGGGCCCAGGAGTAGACAGGTTTGTCTGTTGTCAGTTAGCCTCCCAATAGGGAATAGGATTTCTTTTTTTTTTGTTGTTTATTTTCTCTGTTGGTGGAAAACCCCTTTGCTGCTGCAAATAAAAAACGCTTAGAAAACCCACGTTGCTGTGCCCGCAGTACCTGCTTCTCCACACATTGTTATACTGGACTGTACCATTGTTATCTGTTATGTATATATACTGTTTAAACGTGTTTTTATCACTCTCAAAATACTTTGTTGTGTATTTGAGAGATTGTTCTTTGCTGCTATCGGCGTAAGTAAAGAAAAGATAGCATAATAAGAGCCTCCGTGTCTTGTGGGATAATTACTCGTTCCAAGTGTTCTGCTGCATGTCACTAGAGGATGCCGTGGATCACACCACCATCTGTACCATGGGAACAGTTTTTGATTTTCAGAACTTTTTATTTTTCAGTTTTAAGTCATTAAGCAAAAGGCCACTTTGCAGAATAACTGCTCTTGACAAGAAAAACAAGTTATGTTGGAGATATCTGAAGCATGGCACCGGTGATTTGCTGCTCAGTGATTGCAGGTTTCAGTCTGCATTTCCCCAAAGTGATAATTAAAATCTCGCCTGTAGTGGGTCCCGAGGACTGAAGTTGAGAAACCCTAATCTATACTTTTTCTGTATATTGTTTGGAACTATACAGCAAATAATAACCATAGTGAAATGGGTCGGTGTCAGGCTAATAATGACTATATTTTTTTAAAGTCAGAATTTTGTTTCTCTTTTCTTTTTTTAATTCACTTTTGAGCGACACTAACACTTGCACAAGTAATCTAGCTAGAATTTATGTATTTGCAACAAAACCACCTTATTAAACACATGCTGCTGTTTTTTTTCTTTGAATAATTGCATGTAAAATGGAAAAATAAAGTTAGGTTTTTTTATCACCATTTATTTTCATTTTGTGGATTTTGCCAATGATGCAACAATCTGTGCAAAAGATTCACTTTGAGGCTGTGCTTTATCCTATTGAGTATTTAACAGTTAAAGAGGTGGAGGAAGACGGTTTATATAATGCAGCAGGAGGGGAATTGTGTTCTCCACTACTCAAGAGAAGAGATGAAAGCTGAATGAGATAATACAGGGAGCTGTAAAGACTCCTAATCTACCCTCTGGTGATGTCCTTTGAATACATTCCTCACAACACATACATGGTTATTCAAAGAGAATCGAAAAGTCACTGCACGTTCAGTGACTTTTCATTCTCTTCAATTCAGCGATTCCATTTCGGCGACCCTAAAAGGTGTATTCAGCAAGCACCATTAGGGCCGCTGTAATGCAGGGAAAAGTCACTGCAAACCCGCCGAAAATTCATTGCAAAACCAGGGCAAACGCACACAAAAACCCGCAAAAACATCTGGATTAACCCCGCCGAACACGCCGGAGAAACCCAAGCAGGAGCCGATCAGAGCGCAGAGCAGCCGCTGGAAAAACCCGAAACCGCGGCGCAGACGAATGGAGTGAAAAAAAATAAAACAGTTTGCTTGAATGTTTGAAAAGTGAAACGCTGTTTGCAAAGAAACTACTGAACGAAAATGTCTGAAATTTACATATAAGATCCAATGAATGATAATAAAAAGAGCTGTTACAGAGAAAAAAACGATTTAAAAAAATAATTTTTTTTGCAAAAAAGTCCCAAAAAACTCCTAAAAGATCCTAAAAAAAAATCTAAAAATAAAGATACTTTTTACTGCAGAATATTATAGTCAATGGTTTATTAGATATTGAGTTAAATCAGGAATATTTTTAACATTGAAGTCTATGGGATTCGCCTGAATAAACCTGTCGCATGAAACCACCAAATGACAGGGCAATTCGGCAACTTTTCATTGCTGGTTTTTGTTCTCTGAATAGACGAAGCATTGCTTTGCTATGGGGATTCACTGCCCTTGAACAGGCACCGTATCAGTGACGTGCGGTGAGGTCAGTGGCTGGTGAGGCACTGGTTAGTATCAGAGCCAGATATACAAATGCAAAACGGCCAGAAAACCTTCTAGCTCCCAAAGAGGAGGCTTCAGGCATTTAGAACATCAGAAGGACAGACACTGCGAGTAAGGACTGACTGGAAGCCGATTCTGTTCCCACAGACCTTTATTCAGAACAATTATCTTACAATATGCCTTCTAAATTGCATTGACAAAGACTTCTTAAATGAAGAATCTACAGTCCTGGGTCCTTGTACCTGGACTTGGTTTCATACAGGGTTATGCATTCAGAGAGGTGAAAAGCAGGAGAATGACTGGAGAATGGAAAATTCTAGGTCAAAATAGCCAAACCAGAAAAATTCTCCCTTTCATCTCCCTTTCCAGATCTGCTATTTTGACCTAGAATTTTCCATTCTCCAGTCATTCTGCTTTTTACCGCTCTCTGAATAACCCTGATACAGGGCTATTCAGAAAGAGGTGAAAACCTTGAGAATGAGTGGAGAATTGAATTCTAGGTCAAAATAGTCAAACCAGAAAAATTCTCCCATTTATCTCACTTTCCAAATTGGCTATTTGGTCCAGATTTTTCAATGGGCTATTTGGTCTAGAATCAGTGTTTCTCAACTCGTTTCCTCGGCCTGGTTTGCCAGATATGTGAAGCACAGCACAGGTGATATGATTTGCTGCTCAGTGATTGCAGTATTCAGTCTGCATTTTCCCAAGCTGATCTGAAAAATCTAGCCTGTAGTGGGTCCTGAGGACTGGAGTTGAGAAACCCTGGTCTAGATTTGGCAGGAGAATGAACAATCTAGACCAGGGTTTCTCAACTCCAGTCCTCAGGACCCACTACAGGCTAGATTTTTCAGATCACCTTGGGAAAATGCAGACTGAATAGTGCAATCACTGAGCAGCAGATCATATCCCCTGTGCTATGCTTCAGATATCTGGCAAACCAGGCCGAGGAAACGAGTTGAGAAACACTGATTCTAGACCAAATAGCCAATTTTGGAAAGTGAGATAAATGGGAGAATTTTTCTGGTTTGACTATTTTGACCTAGAATTTTCACTTCTCCTGTCATTCTCAAGTTTTTCACCTCTTTCTGAATAGCCCTGTATCAGGGTTATTCAGAGAGCAGTGAAAAGCAGAAGAATGACCCTGTATCAGGTCTATTCAGAAAGAGGTGAAAACCTTGAGAATGACGGAGAAGTTAAAATTCTAGGTCAAAATAGTCAAACCAGAAAAATTCTCCCATTTATCTCACTTTCCAAATTGGCTGTTCATTTTCGTGCCAATTCAAGGTTTTCACCTCTCTCTCAATAACCCTGATATTTCAGGCTCATAAAAAGGTTAACCCAACGCTTGCCCCTGGCAAAACACACACACACACACACACACACACACAGGAGATATAAATATACATACACACAGCATGTGAAAGAAAGGGTGTGTAAAGAGACTGGCACTGTAAGAACACACACACACACCTCTCTATATGCTGCCCCTATAACAAAGTATTATTAAGAGGAGCTGGCCACATCCATTAGGTTTCCTTAAAGCACCTATACATTTTGCGTCATTCATATTATACTGAAGGGAAAGCAAGCCACTGACCCAACTGGAAAACTGACCCAACCTGACTTCTGCACACTGCAGGGCAGCACTTTCAGGGAGCAAAATGGAGATCTGACACCCCAGCACAACGCCAGTGACCCATGAAGCACACGCTGTGATCTGACAGCCCTGGTAGAAGATGAGTTGAGTGAGTCTTGCTGGCAACATTGCATCTGCTGAGTCCCCCACCTGTCCTGTCCCTCCCCAGGCAGCCTGGCTAGAGGTACAATACATCATACAGAGTGGCAGCTAAGCACTATGTGAACATCAGGAAATCAGCACAGAGGAAAGCCATGGCCTCTCCCTCCCCATCATTAACCATCTCTCCCCCCATGAGGTCACTTACCTTGCAGCAGGGCAAAGAGGACTTCCTGCTGCTGCTTGAATTTCCAAGGCTGCTGCACCCCCTCAGATCCCTCCTGGGGGGCAGATGTGCTGTGCATTCTTCCTGCCCCAGTTAGCAGACAATAACCAGCCTGGGGTATAACTGGGCATCCCCAGCTGATGCAGAGCAGGGCACCCCTGTGCCAGGCTCCTGGACTGCAGCTCCCCATGCAGTCAGTCAGGGGTTGTCCATCTTGAAATCTTTTCACAGCCTGCATTGGAGGGCTGCCTGGCCTATCATTGACAGGAAGGGGCACGTCTAACTGCTAGATGTGCCCCTTCCTGTCAATCAGAGGCAGTCCTCTAATGTAGGCGTTTTCTGGGAATGGCTTGGACCAATGGTGCTTTCCCATTGGTCCAAGCTTTTCCAATGCTCTATCAGTGCCTGTCAGTATGTGCGGCACTAATGAACAGTGATCATGAAATAGGCAGCACTTGTCTCTGACGTGTGCTGCACACATCTTGAGCAGTTTACGCAATTAGTGCAGCGGGGAAACATCCTGCTATGCAAATTGCGTAGGCTGGGAAAACGAATGCCTGCAGAGGCAGAAGACGGAGCTGACAGCGGGGGAGCAGGTGAGTTTGTTTTTAGTTTATTAATTTATCACTTAATGGCAGGTGCGGCTCTGCCTCCCCTGCCTCCACTGACTGCATGTCCCTGCACCGTATGTGCAGGCAATTCGCCAACATTTGGTGAACTGCCTGCTCTCTGGATAGCCGATAGGCCAGAAAAGCTAACCGTAGGCTGAATTTCAGCATTCAGTTACCTTTCGCCAGCAATTCAGATCTCTTTGAATAACCATGTTAGATTCGAGTTGGTTGCCTGACCTATAGAGCTTTTTCTATGGCCAAAGCCATACAGTGAGTAAGCGCTATAAAGATACTGTTGAGGAGGGCTGTTTACAACACAAAAGATCAAACAATGGATGCACCCAGTGTCACATATAGAGTAAAATATTTTCTTAACTGAACATGTAAGAGAAAAACAAAGTATGTGTTAAATATCAGAAACAAACGAAATCAGAACATTTCATTTTTTGGTGGTAGTGGCCATTTAATAAATAGAGCAGATACTTGCAATGATTGTCATCTATATTGTCCCTGTTCACAAAAAATCAGCTGCGTCAGGGACATTGATTTTGTCTTTCTTTCTTCCCTGTGTATTTTTTTAAGATGAAAGAACAGATGTAGCTTTGCTACTTCTAGGCTAGCACAGAACACCATGTTCTTATCTGCTGTTGCTACCTACAAAAGGCGCAAGAAATGCAATCTGCAGCACTACTTTGACCCCTTGGCTCCTTTCATACCATCTCATTTTCACGTTTCTTAATTTTAGATGTTGATTCATGCACGATCACTCACTTGGACACTATCAGTAGAGCAGAAGCCATTAAAATGTAAGTTGAGCCAAGAAACCATTTATAGTATCTAGTGATACGACAGGTCATGGAATGGGTAGAACTTTGACAGTGAGCAGCAGAATTTGTCAATTTACCCTTTTTGTTGTAAATTCGCTTTAAAAATATCTAGAAGGCTAGGAAGAATTAGGGTTTAGTGACAATTTAAGGTTTACTGGAATTCTTCTTTAAAGTTGCATCACAATTTTTCAAAGATTAATTTTCTCACTGTACATTACTGCACATAAAATGTTAAAATATATATACAGTATATATATATATATAGTTTGTATTATGCTATTTTTTCACACTATTGAACTTAAAAGTAGTTAAAATATTTTGTGATTTAAGGCTAGGGTCAGACAAACGCATTTTTCACGTCGTCCGTGAAAAAGTGCGTCCGAACGAATGGACGTATTTTTTCACGGAATACGTGATAGCGGTCATACGATGCGCATTTTCGTCCATGATTTTGTACGGATCATCAATAAAAACCTTTTTGCGTCTGGACGTTATGTTGGCTGGACATTAGCAGCGTCTGACGTCTCCTATCACGCACACACGCCGCTAGCGGACGCAGCGCACTCTGTACATCAGTACTAGCGGTATCACGTTCTCAAAAAAATGCGTTTGTTTGCCACTAGCTTGGCGCGGCCGCACTTCGTATATTGCCCATCATTGGCCGTCATTTGCTGCTACTACGGCTGTGATAAAGTGCGGCTGCACGCGCGTTCTGACCCCAGCCTAAAATATAAATAAAAATTACCCTGCTGTTCTTTAATTTTGGCTACTGGGAAGCAAGATTAGTGTGGTTGCAACAACGCTAAAAAAAACGTTTTGTGGGAAACCACAGCCACCATGTTCATAGTCCTAATTATAGTCTAGTGACTGTAAGAATGAAGTCCTGAAGACGGATGTTTACTGGGTTTTTCCATGCAGAAAAAAGGTTTGTCAATATTAACAGGTGCTGTTGGCAAATGGTTCATGGAATATTTACATTAGATTTACAGTTATTTAAAGAACTGATTGTTTAAAACTATGATCAATTATTTTTCTGCTTCATAAATATCAGCATGATCAACATTTGGAGGTATCTCATTTTTAGAATATATATAGGATTATTGCTCTCTGATTCGCTGCACTTCGGAGAGTCTGATTCGCTGACCCTGCGGTGAATTCAGCATTCACTGCAGGGTCCCTCATGGGCGGCAAATCAGGCCGCCGAACGCCGCCACCAACCTTATGGACAGCCGCCGCAAACCTGCCGGCTGATGCTGCCAACCCACCGAACAGCTGCCACAAACCCACCGGCCGCCAACCTGCCAGACAGTCGCCGCAAACCTGCTGGCCGCTGCCGCTGCCGCCAACCCGCCGGACAGTCGCTGTAAACCCTCTGGCCACCACTAACCAGCCGGACAGCCACCGCAAACCTGCCACACAGCTGCCAGATGCAACCGCAAGCAGCCAACGACCCACCGAACAGACCACCGACAAAAGCTAACAAGCCGCCGGATGGGTAAAAAAAAACGCAAAACAATTGAAATGCTGTTTGCAAAAAACTACTGGACAAAAATGTTTGTAATTTACATACAAGGTCCTATGAATAATAATAAAAAGGTTTGCTACAGAAAAAAGAAAAACCACTAAAAAAAATTGGAGAAACCCCCCAGAAATTCCTAAAAAATCACTAACAAAAATAAATAAAGAGTCTTTTTGATGCAAATTAAAGGAATAAATGGTTTAATAGTTATTGAATAAAAACAGGAATATTTTTAAAATTGAAACCTATGGGATTCACCTGATTAAACCTGGCAAATGAAATCACCGAAAATCAGGGCATTTCTCTGACATTTCTCATCTGTTCGGTGTTCTCTGAATAGATTAATCATTGCTTTTCCATGGGGACTTTCACTACTGCCGAACAGCACTGTATTTTTCCAAAATCTGGTGAGCCACCTGCTTTGTGAAAAGCTGAATGGCCATGAAATTACACCGCACGGGGACATTTCGGTGCCAGATCGGCTCATTCGGATTGACCCATATAGTAAAAAAGGTTAAATGGCACGCTAAAGATATTTAATTTTACAATATATCGTAACCTTGGAAAGCCTAGCAACATCTATGAAATAATTTATGAATTATTTGGAATGGTCTCAAACGTGATCTTCAACATCTAACATGTGGGAAGTTCTAAATGAGAGAAACAGTTTATCTTAACAGCTTTCAACATCATACATTACAACTTGACAACCAGGGCACATATTATTGCAATGAAAATAACCTTCTTGTGCTGTAATGCCAAATCTGAAGGGTTCTGGCATATTTTCAATATGAGAATAAAGTACATATAACTTTGGAACAATATTTTACCTCTCTCTTCCATTTAAAATAAGAATAGCATATAATTAGAATTTGCAGTACAAGATCAAATTTTGGCATTTTTTTGTTTTTTCTGTATATTTGTTCATATAATGGTGATTAAAAGCATAGTTCAGAAGTGATGTCATTTTGATGTCATTTTTCTCATGCCTCCCTGTAGATCTTCAGCAAACATACGGATTATTGTAAAATGGAAATAATATGACACAGTTTACTCTGCAGAGTGATAGAGGAAAAATAGAGTGATATCATTTTCAGAACCAAATGTTAATTTTCTGTAACATTACTATTGTTCTTTTTATGATTACAATTTACAACCGCTTTATTATTATGACTATCTAGTGTCAATTAAAAGGCAAAGCAAAGACAAAGCTGCACAATGGTATTAACTTGCAATGTGCATAGAAACATACAGGGTTATCCAAAGAGATTCGAAAAGTCACCGCACGTTCGGTGACTTTTTGTTCTCTTCAATTCGGTTCCTTTTGCCGATCCCATTTCGGTGACCCTGCGGTGTATTCAGCAAGCACCACAGGGTCCCCGAATTGCAGGGAAAAGCTGCCGCAAACCTGACGAAACCTAACCGAATGCACGCTGAAAACAAGCAAAAACATCTGGATTAACCTTCGAAAAACCCGAACAGGAGCCGAACAGGAGCCGAAAAGGAGCCGAATCACACAGAGCCAGAAGCAGCTGTGACGTAGAGCAGTGGTCCCCAACCCAGGCCCTCAGGGCCCACTAACAGGCCAGGTTTGCCAGATATCTGAAGCACAGCACAGGTGTTATGATTTGCTGCTCAGTGATTGCAGGATTCAGTCTGCATTTCCCCAAGGTGATCTGCAAAATCTGGCCTGTTAGTGGGCCCTGAGGGCCTGGGTTGGGGACCACTGACGTAGAGGAGGCAGTGAATAAATTAGAAAAACCATTTGTATGAATCTGGGAAAAAGAAACGCTGTTTGCAAAGAAACTACTGAGCGAAAATGTCTGAAATTTTCACAGGAGGTCCAGGGAATGATAATAAAGAGGGCTGTTGCAAAAAAAAATAAGCAAACTGAAAAAAAAAAAAAAAAATCGGACTTTTAATTTTTTTTTTAAAAATTCAGAAAAATGCTTAAAGTATCCTAAAAAATCTATAAATAAAGAGACTTTTTGCTGCAGAATTTTATAATGAACGGTTTATTAGATATTGAATTAAAACGGGAATATTTTTAACATTGAAGTCTATGGGATTCTCCTGAATAAATTTGCCGTATTAAACCACCGAATGGCAGGGCATTAGGGGAACCTTTCACTGCTGGTTTGTGTTCTCTGAATAGCCGAAGCAGTGCTTTTCATGGGGATTTCACTGCCCTCGAACAGGGACCGAACAGGCACCGTATGTGCAGGCAATTCGCCAGGATTTGGCGAATTGCCTGCTCTCTGGATAGCCGAATGGTCAGGAAAGGTAACCGAACGATGATTTTCAGCATTTGGTTACCTTTCTCAAGCAATTCGGATCTCTTTGGATAACCCTGATAGAAATCAATGTCTAGAATTAATGTATTTTCCCAAATTCTGATGATATTCCATTGGAGACTTCTCCAATGGGTAGTAGTGGCTGTGCCCCACCATTTTTTTTTTTTTTAAAAAAGTAACCAAATAGTATAAAAATGAAAATTCACACTTATTTTTTCTTTTTCTGCTTTGGCATTCTGACAAGTCTAGTAATGATATATTTTGAATATTTATTTATTTATTTATTTGCAAAGTATTTTACCAGGAAGGATACATTGAGATTTCGCAGAGTCTGTTGGAAAAAAATGGTACACAATTTGTCTGGGTTCAGCCTGTAAATCCATATGGTCTCAATCTGAGAAAACTGGTCCTCTATATTTCTCCACACAAAAATATATAACATACTTACTCCCTCGTACATTTCCAAACCTTTCCTGATTCATGGTAAAAAAATTCAGTGTCAGTGTGGTATTCAGCTTCTAGCTGCACAACCTACTAATTATAGTAGATTTTGGAGCCTATTCCACTCTTGCTGTTAACGACTGGGGTTCCTTTTCTGACCTTTGTGGTTGTGGCTCTTTACCATAAGTTAATGGCTCCTATACTTTGTATAGCAGCGGTTAATTAGTCAGAATGAAGAATGAGCTATTCAAGGTATCTTTGTTCTTTTCTTCTAGAGCCGGTATTTTTGAGAAAAGAAAAATGCTCTGCAGCCTACCACCTCTCCACCTTAACCCCTAACTTGCAAGCTGAAGATTGGCAAGGGAGGCTCACTTATGCCATTAACTCAATGCACAGTTAGATAGAACAATGCAGAAGCATTGAGGCATAGGCGTGGCTTCCTTTTGTGAATGGCTCATTAGGTGTGTTAGCCAGCACCTGTGGACTGGACAGGCAGGGCAATGCTGGGAAGACTATTGCCAGTCTCACTACTATGAGGCAGCATTGGTTTTAAGCCGTCTTACGGCATCGGCGGCTAGGAATGTGACATATGGGCTGCTTAGTGAGTACCGTCCACTGTTCTCCTCACATATTTAGTAAGACACCCCTAAGGATATCAACAGAGAAACTACCCCATTTTTCATATAAACAGGAATGTTTCACATACTTTGTGCAAAGGATACACACAAAAAATTGTAAGACATATAATAAAAAGCACAAGTAATTCAATTTGTTTTGTTTGGTCTATAAACCTAGTCTATAGATGAAGACTTGGTGAGAATTATGCTCAAGAAAAGACATTAAAGTAATATAATCTATTGTGCTTGTGATGCTGTTGACGTTGTGATATTAAAACACTGTCAAATATTGTGTAATTACATTCATTTGTTATCTACTTGTAGTGTCAAAGTCCTTATGCATTCATGATAGTTACATAGTTACATAGTTATATAGGCTGAAAAAAGACATGCGTCCATCGGGTTCAGCCTCTCCCACATAACCTACTGCTGTTGATCCAAAAGAAGGCAAAAAACCCAGTCTGAATGCTTGCCAATATGCAACATACTGGGAAAAAATTCCTTCTTGACCCCAGAATGGCAGTCAGATTTCTCCTTGGATCAAGAAGCTTTTACCCACATATTAAATATTATAACCCTTAATATTCTGTGTCTGCAGGAAGTCATCCAGTCGTTTTTTAAAAGTCTGTACAGACTCTGACCCAACCACCTCAACAGGCAGAGAATTCCACAGCTTTATTGTTCTCACCGTAAAATAACCCTTCCTATGCTTTAAGCTAAATTTTCTTTCTTCCAGTCTAAATGGATGACCCCTTGTCCTATGTATAGTCCTGTTAATGAATAGGTTATCAGACAATGGTTGTTAATGGCCCCGTATATATTTATATAAGGTTATCAGATCCCCTCTAAGGCGCCTTTTCTCTAAACTAAACAGGTTTAAGCTTGTTAGTCTTTCCTCATAACTTAACCCTTCCATCCACCTTATTAATTTAGTTGCCCGTCTCTGCACTTTTTCTAGCGATATAATATCTTTTTTTAAGACAGGTGCCCAAAATTGCACGGCATATTCAAGGTGCGGCCTGACCATTGATTTATACAGAGGCAAAATTATGTTTTCATCCCGTGAGTGAACTCCCCTTTTAATGCATGCCAGTACTTTGCTGGCCTTGGCGGCTGCTGTTTGACATTGCACATTGTTACTTAGTTTGAAGTCTATGATTATTCCCAAATCCTTCTCCTGCTTGGATTTCCCTAACTCCGTACCATTTAGGGTATACATTGCTTGTGTGTTCTTCACTCCAAAGTGCATAACTTTACATTTATCTAGATTAAATTTCATCTGCCATTTAAGTGCCCAGTCCCCCAATCTATCTAAATCCCTCTGCAGCGAAGTAACATCCTGCTCACATTGTATTACTTTTCCTAGCTTTGTGTCATCTGCAAACACTGATACATGACTTTCAATGCCTATCTCAAGGTCATTTATAAATAAATTGAATAGTATTGGTCCTATAACAGACCCCTGAGGGACACCACTTACCACTGGTGTCCATCTTGAAAATGTACCATTTATGACCACTCTCTGTACCCTATCTTTTAGCCAGTTTTCTATCCAAGAACAAGTATTTTCATCTAGACCATTTTTTCTTAATTTAAATAGTAACCTTTTGTGTGGAACTGTGTCGAAAGCTTTGGCAAAATCTAAGTAAATCACATCCACTGCGACCCCCTGATCTATACTTCTACTTACTTCCTCATAGAACGTAATTAGGTTAGTCTGACATGATCTGTGTTTCATGAAACCATGCTGATTTTTGCCAATTACATTATACCTCCCAATAAATTCCTGAATACTATCCCTTAGTAACCCCTCAAATACTTTCCCAGCCACAGATGTTAAGCTCACAGGTCTATAATTCCAGGCACAAATTTTAAACCTTTCTTAAATATAGGGACCACGTCAGCTTTTCTCCAATCCTCTGGTACTATTCCTGAAAGAAAAGAATCTTGAAAGATTAAGAACAAAGGTTTACATATTTCAACACATAGCTCTCTTAGTACTCGCGGGTGAATTCCATCTGGCCCTGGGGCTTTATTCACATTCACATTGTTTAATTTGTGTAAAACCTTGTCCTGAGTCAACCAGTCACTTTGTATTAGTAAGTTTTTACTAATGAATTTCATGTCTCCTGTTATAGGTTTCTCTTTGATAAATATTGAAGAAAAATAATCATTTAAAATTTCTGCCTTAGCCTGATCTTCAGTTAACAATAACCCTGACTCAGATTTTAGTGAACCTACATTTTCACTCTTAGGTTTTTTGGAATTTATGTACCTAAAGAATCTTTTAGGGTTGGTCTTGCTCTCTTTGGCTATTTCTTTTTCATTTTCTAGTTTAGCCCATCTAATCGCATTTTTACATGCTTTATTGGCTGCCCTATATGCTTTATAGGATGCCTCAGATTTATCAAATTTAAAAGCTTTAAATGCCTTCTTTTTATTTTTCATTTCCTTAGTTACCTTCCTACTAAGCCACATTGGTTTCAGTCTGTTTCTTTTATATTTATTAACCAGTGGAATATATTGTGACGTGTACTTTTCTAGTGTTAGTTTAAAGATATTCCACTTATCCTCAGTGTTTTTCCCGTGAAAGAGTTTCTGCCAGTCAATGACATTGAGAGCTTCCTTTATTTTAATAAAGTTGGCCTTTTTAAAATTATATATTTTAGCATGCCCCTTATGAATGTGTTTTTTTGAGTTTATTTCAAAAGTCACCATGTTATGGTCGCTGTTTCCCAATTGTTCTTTTACATTAATATTTGAGAAAAGATCCACATTATTTGTTATAACCAGGTCCAGACAGTTATCCTCTCTACTTGGTGTTTCTACCAGTTGTGACATGAAGGTATCATTTAAAATGTTCAGGAACCGGATTCCCTTTGCTGAATTACTAGTCCCACTATCCCAATTAATGTCTGGGTAATTAAAATCTCCAATAATTAAAGTGCTACCATGATGTGCAGCCTTCCTAATTTGCTCTAACAGTTGTTCTTCCTCATCATTATCTATATTAGGTGGTTTATAGCATATGCCAACCAATAATTGACTTCCCTGTTTATTCCCCAACGAAATATTTACCCATAACGATTCCACATTTCCCTCATCACTTTCCAGTTGTGTAATATTAGGCTTTAAATCCTGATTTACATATAAACACACTCCACCCCCTTTCTTATGTTTCCTATCCTTTCTAAACAATGTATAACCATTTAAGTTTACAGCCCAGTCATGCGTTTCGTCCCACCATGTTTCTGTTATTCCTATAATGTTAAATAATTTCAAGTCAGAACTTTCATAGTGGTTAAAATGTTTCAAGACTTGCTCAATTACTGTTCTAACTAAACAGAACAAGATTATGAAAGTGAAAAGCAATTTATCACGTGCTGGATCTCTTGTATAAAAGGCATATTATAAGAGAATTAATGGAAAGCAAAAAGTGAAGCATAACTAAGCAGCCTCACCTGGAAGCTTTTCATTACTTGGTCACATTAAAATCAACTAAATGGTCATGATTGTAGAAATGTAAGTCAGATGCAAGAACAGCGCTCCTTTCGTAGACACTATAGAACAAAGGCCACACAACACCTCAAAGTGATATAAGCCAAATGGCAAAGTTCTTACACTTCCCTGGAGAAGTAATTGTGGAATGTTACTCACCCTATAATGAGCTACACCGAGCTCAAGGGGTCCAGCGTATGTAGATTGTTCACGGCACAATATCTAAAAGCCGAACACCTTTTTATTTCATTTTATATAATAAATATATTTTATTCCCAACATTTTGGAATTTTGCCACCATTCTTTGCTATGGTGTTCGGCTTTTAGATATTGTGCCGTGAACAATCTACATACGCTGGACCCCTTGAGCTCGGTGTAGCTCATTATAGGGTGAGTAACATTCCACCCCTGGTTGCTCCTTTGTAACTTATATTATAGTTACAATATTATGCCATGTGAGCTCTTCTCTCTCTGTTTGAGATTCTAAAAGAGAAAGATCATCCAAGAGGTCGACGAGGCGTTGTCATCTCTGGTTGTCGGATTCGCTTTTAACAGCTTGAAGAGTACGCATGATAGAGCCAGGAAGCTCTGGAAAAGTTATAACTACAGGTCTTCATTAGAACTATTTCCTACAAACAATTACTTCTCCAGGGAAGTGTAAGAACTTTGCCATTTGGCTTATATCACTTTGAGGTGTTGTGTGGCCTTTGTTCTATAGTGTCTACGAAAGGAGCGCTGTTCTTGCATCTGACTTACATTTCTACAATTATTGTGGTGGTGAGGGAAACACCCCAATTGCTCGAACGTGTAGCGATCCGTACTAAGATCTAAAGCGCCTCTATTTCATCCTACTGTTTGTTAAATGGTCATGATGGCTACATTATATCTTTCATGGTAAATTCTCACGCTGGATGAACCTGGGGTACCTCATTATTATTAATTATTATTCATCTTTATTTATAAAGCGCCAGCATATTCCGCAGCGCTGTACTTTGGGAACAGTATAGATAGGGTTACAATACATTGAACAACATTTTGACAAACCAGTACAGGAGGAAACAAGAGCCCTATTCCCATGGGAACTCACAGTCTAGAAGGGTTGGGGTGGAAACAGGAGGAGAGGACTGCAAGGTGAGAGTGATGGACTGGTTGTGTCAGTGAGTCGGGAGGTAGGCTTCCCTAAATAGGAATGTCTTAAGGGAGTGTTTGAAGGAAGGGAAACTAGGTGAAAGTCTGACAGTATGAGGGAGAGCGTTCCAGAGGATGGGGGCTGCGCGTGAGAAATCCTGCAGTCTATCATGGGAAGAGGTGATGTGGGGAGAAGCTAGACGCCGGTCAATGTTTGACCTTAGGGAGCGGGCTGGGGTGTATTTGGTGATTAGTGAGGACAGGTAGTGGGGAGCTGAGTTAGTGAGAGCTTTGTAGGTCAGTGTGAGGATTTTGAATTTAATTCTGAAGTGGATGGGGAGCCAGTGAAGGGATTCACAGAGAGGAGCAGCAGAGACCGAGCGGCGGGTGAGGTGGATGAGCCTAGTAGAGGCATACAAAATGGAATGTAGGGGGGAGAGGCGGGAGAGAGGGAGGCCAGCTAAGGCTAGGGTCAGACGAACGCAGTGCGAACGCGTGTGCAGCCGCACTTTATCACGGCCGTAGTAGCAGCAAATGACGGCCAATAATGGGCAATGTACGAAGTGCGGCCGCGCAACGCAAGCGGCACACAAAGGCATTTTTTTCGAGAACGTGATATCGCTAGTACAGAGTGCGCTGCGTCCGCTAGAGGCATGTGTGAGTGATTGCTAATGCTAATGTCTGGCCAACATAACGTCCAGATGCAAAAAGGGTTTTATTGATGATCCGTACAAAATCACGGACGCAAATGGGCATCGTATGACCGCTATCGCGAATTCCGTGAAAAAATACATCCATTCGTTCGAACGCACTTTTTCACGTACAACGCAAAAAATGTGTTAGTCTGACCCTAGCCTTAAAGAATATTACAATAGCCAAGTTGGGAGATTACAAGGGCGTGCATGAGTTTTTTGGTGTCAACGGTAGAAATTGCCTCATTGTTCTACTCTTGTATCTCTTTAATGATCTTGCTAACAATATTGAGTTAGAATATAAGTCTGTGCTTGCTGATAATGCATGATTGGGTAAAGTAATGCAGTGTGATCAGGATACAATATCTCTGCAGAAGGATTTGAATAAAATAGAGCAATGAGAAGGCTAAAGTCAGAATAGAGTATTGACAAGTTATGCATTTGGTAGTAAATATAAGCAAACAACTTATTTTCTAATGGGGATTGATTGAGAATAGTGAAATTGAAGAATATGGGCATAATGCAGGTAATATTCGTGGGAGGAAGAAAACTAAAGGGACCCCTATGCTGGGGATGATTTCTGTCTAAGAAAATCTCACAAAGAATAACAGAGCCAGGGGAGCAAGAAGGGCAAGGGTTAACAAGACAGACAGAAATCCTAGAGTGGAAAGGTCCTTGAATGCTGGCCTCTAAGTAACTAAACTCAGACAAACCAAACACATAAAACATGAAACAAAGAAGAATGGTCAGGACTAGCAGAGGTTGCAACAGAATAGGCATACAGGTTACAGGGCTCAAACAGAATGGGTAATCGAGAAAGCTGAGGTCAATACCAGAGATCAATAGGAAATGTCAGTACTCGATCCAGGGATATAGGGCCAGAAGGAACGTGATACAGGTAAAGGTTGGCAAGAGATCAGGATACAGTAATACCTGGAGCAGACAGAAATGGATAGTCAAGAATGTAGCCGATGTCAAAACCAGAATACACCAGACATGAATGCTAAACAGCAACGCGGGGAACAGGAACCAGGACCAGAACATAAACACAGGAACGGAGCCACAATGTGAACTCAGAACTGGTCAAAAAAGCTCTGTGCTGCTGGGAGTTATACAGGGATTGGGTTTGTGTGATTGGGCCATGTGACCTCAGACCGGAATATCACAGCAGAAACCTGGAGCAGCCCAATACAGCACAGCCAAACACAAAACATGGAAAAACAGACATGAATGCCTCTCACCACCAGGGTGCACGAGCAAAAACCAGGTAAAACGTGACAGTATTGTCCTGTATGAAGTGAGGTATTACTATACAAAACAGGAGAAATGTACAGGATTGAAGCCAAAAAATAAATAAAATTGCTGGGTGTTACCACCAGCAAATACTGTCACGAAAGGTACACGATTGTTCACAACAGAACACTTTATTATTGTCCTTATTAGTGATGATCCGAACACCCCCATGTTCGGTTCGCATTCGAACTCTAACAATTTCAAAAGTTCGAGTTCGAACACGAACAGAACTCAATTCAAGTTAATGCGACTCGAAAGTTCGAATTTTAGAGTGCCCTCCAAGAGGGCATATATGCAAAATATTTGCCTACAAGGTGTATGGGGGTCCGGGTAGTGCCCTGGGGGACAGGAAACAAGAACAAAAAGTAAAAAGAAAAAGTTTTTAACCACTTGGCTGCTATGGACACGCTCAGCCAAGTGGTTCTCCTGTGCTATGGACGCTCTGAGCGCGTCCATGCACAGGAGGCAGCATAGCACGATGACGCCAGTCCTGGAGTTAACCCCTAGCTGCCAGCAATGGAGGAGATAGGGGGTTCCAATGAACCCCCTATCTCCCGATCCGTGGCAGCTAGGGGTTAATGTTTGTTATCGTTGGATCGGCCAGAGCATGGCCTATCCAATGATACCATGTAACATGACCATGTAAATAGTTTATAAAAAAATAATTAAAAAATAAAAATAAAAAAATATTTAAATAAAACAAAACAAGTTTTTTTTTTGTTTTGTTAATGAAGCAATATTGTTCCCATTTCAATTATAATGTGAACAATGATGCTGCACTAACGATTTTTGTATGCGATGCGTTTGTTAAAAATAGCCCCCCCAAAAAAATGTAACGAGACCCCATTTCTAATTTTTTTAAAAAGTGCACCCCATAGAAAATATAACCGCAAATGCTCGCATGTTAAAATGTGAAAAAAAAACTTTACACGTTGTAAATTATTGAAAATTCTAATTTTATTGCATTTTTTGTTAGAATATACAGACAGGACATGACGTATACATATAATAATGACATATTATGAATCTGCAGAGTGCCGTCACACCGTAACCCCTCTGTGGTATTCTGGAAGAGTGCAGGGTTGGACCCTGCGGTCCAATATTAAAATGATATGAATCTGGTATAGGCGTCAGTGGCAGTGCACCCAAATATTGTGCCTTTGGTGGCAGCAAGTGCCTTCACACCGTAAGTAACCCGTCTGTGGTATTGTGGAAGAGTGCAGTGGTAGAGGTTTTGGTAATGCAAAAGAGATCCCCGATCTAGTCAGTTACATCAGCAGCTATAACAAAACCGGGTCAGCAATGTTTAGGCACTTGTACTGCGCTACTGTATATGGTGAGAATCGGTGCACACCAGTAGCAACAGGAAGCAAACAGAACAGGCAGGGAATACACAGAGAGAATAGTCAAATGGCAGGCAAAGTCGGCAACAGATCGGATCCTCAGAACAAGCAAGGTCAGTAACAAGTATACAAACTGATTCGGTAAGCTAGCGATGCAGGAATAAAGGCAGAGATACACTATCAGGGTTATCCAAAGAGATTCGAATTGCTTGAGAAAGGTAACTGAACGCTGAAAATCAGCGTTCGGTTACCTTTCCTGGCCATTCGGCTATCCAGAGAGCAGGCAATACGCCAAATCCTGGCGAATTGCCTGCACATACGGTGCATGTTCGGTCCCTGTTCGAGGGCAGTGAAATCCCCATGAAAAAGCACTGCTTCGGCTATTCAGAGAACACAAACCAGCAGTGAAAGGTTCCCCTAATGCCCTGCCATTCGGTGGTTTAATTCGGCAGGTTTATTCAGGAGAATCCCATAGGCTTCAATGTTAAAAATATTCCTGTTTTAATTCAATATCTAATAAACCGTTCATTATAAAATTCTGCAGCAAAAAGTCTCTTTATTTATAGATTTTTTAGGATACTTTAAGCATTTTTCTGAATTTTTTTAAAAAAAATTAAAAGTCCGATTTTTTTTTTTTTTTTTTCAGTTTGCTTATTTTTTTTGTAACAGCCCTCTTTATTATCATTCCCTGGACCTCCTGTGAAAATTTCAGACATTTTCGCTCAGTAGTTTCTTTGCAAACAGCGTTTCATTTTCCCAGATTCATACAAATGGTTTTTCTAATTTATTCACTGCCTCCTCTACGTCACAGCTGCTTCGGCTCTGTGTGATTCGGCTCCTGTTCGGCTTCTTTGAAGGTTAATCCAGATGTTTTTGCTTGTTTTCAGCGTGCATTCGGTGAGTTTTCGTCAGGTTTGCGGCAGCTTTTCCCTGCAATTCGGGGACCCTGTGCTGTTTGCTGAATACACCGCAGGGTCACCGAAATGCAATCGGCAAAAGGAACTGAATTGAAGAGAACGAAAAGTCACCGAACATGCGGTGACTTTTCGAATCTCTTTGGATAACCCTGTGAGCGTGTAGCGACGCACAGTGTAGCAAAGCGAAGAGAAGCAAACATTTTGCAGGCTTGACTTCACTCCGCTCCGCCTCGCAGCGTGTCTATACTGCATTACGTTTGCTTCTCACTGCACTGGACAGGAATCCACTAACTAAATTAAAATGTACACACAAAACCGTTTTATTTTCACAAAGCACATGTTGTATAGGCAAAACAAGTTTCTACTGAATAAAATACATAAAAAATTACTGATAATTTAATAGGAATAGTATAAAAATATAAAAAAAGGTAACTCCTGATCATATATTATAGGGACACGGAGCGCTGTGTATAGAGTAGGGATGCATTGATACCACACACAGACATATACGTATATATCAACACACAGACCTATATACGTATCTATCAACACGCAGATATATATATATATACACCCACCCACAGACCATATATACACATACGCACATACGCACATGGGGGGGTGGCATGTGGACAATCTCAACTAAATGCGCCCCCCCCCCCCATTTGGCTGATCCCTCCAGAAGAAATGTTGAACCCGACAGAGCAGAGAATATTTATATATTATTCTTTGCTCTACCGGGTTCAACATTTCTTCTGGAGGGATCAGCCAAATGGGGGGGCAATTAGTTGCCAAAATGTGTGTGTAATACAAGTCTGGATATATATATTTATAAGAATATAGATATATATCTTATCTATATATATATATCATACCTGCCTTACCTTCCCCTATAAATTTGCTAAAAATATACACACAAAAAACAAACCACTGCCTGAGACCCCGTGCAGCCCACATGCCACCCCCTCTACCTGGCTGAATGTATCTAATATATATAATTAAATACATTCAGCCAGGTAGAGAAAGAAAAAAAAAAGTTTTATTTTATGTTCCCGGGGACATTTAAAAATGTCCTCAGATTTTATTTGTTTTAGAAATGTGTCACCTTACCTTAGCCTGGTGGTCAGTGGGGGCTTCCATGGATCCTGGCTGTGGGGGGGGGGTCTGCCGTGGCCGCAGTTGCAGTGGCTCCCTCCCTGCGCTACCTGTCTCTGCCAAATGCACCCGGGCGGCTAGCCCGCACAGTCGCAGCTCTGTCATCACATGCTCCTTAAGGGGATCCTTGGGAGGCCCCTGCAGGCTGCCCTCTACAGTGCCTGATTAGAGGGCCGTGTCTGCCTGATGTTTTAGAAACAAGAATGTTTTATCCCTTAGGCTTCAATGTTAAAAATATTCCCGTTTTAATTCAATATCTAATAAACTGTTGCTTATAATATTCTGCAGTAAAGAGTCTCTTTATTTATAGATTTTTTAGTATTTTTTAAGCATTTTTTATACTTTTTTCCCAAAAAAATTTTTTTGAACTTTTGGCGAACATACCAAAAAGTTCGAAGTTCGTGAACTGTCGAACAGCTGATGTTCGCTGCGAACTCTGAACAGATCGAACCGAACAGCTCATCCCTAGTCCTTATAAGGATGATTAGGCACAACTTGTGCCAATAGCACAGACCTAGTTTTGACTAGTATGAAAATAGTCCATAAAACAACACAATTAAGGACAAGTGATAGAACAAAAAATAGATGGATTAAATAGTGAAGATATAGGTGAATCAAAGTCAGGGGGGGTCGGGGGTGCGGCCCGGGTGACACCACCCCCTAGGGTGACAACCTTAAAAAAAAAAAAAATAATAATTTTAAACACAAAAATATTTTACCAGGAAGGATGCATTGAGAATTTTCTCACTTTCAAGTATGTCCTGGGTAGGCAAGGCCTAGGCTGGCAATTTCCAGGGGTGGCAAAAAAAAACACCACAAAGAGGATATACACAGAGCACCGAAATGACAGACATTTCAGTGTTCTGTTGTTCCCCGCATTTTGGGGAATCAAATTTCCCCATTGAATTCACCACAGGGTCCCTGAAGTGCAGGGAATCAGCCACCGAATGCTGCCGCAAACCCATCGACTGCTGTCAGGGCCGGATTAACATAGGGGCAGATGGAGCAGCAGCTCCAGGCCCATGCCTCAGAATAGGCCCAGAGAAAGGATAACTATTAGGGTTATTCAGAGAGCGTGAAAAGCAGGAGAATGACTGGAGAATGAAAAATTTTAGGTCAAAATAGCCAAACCAGAAAAATTCTCCCTTTCATCTCACTTTCCAAATTGGCTATCTTGACCTAGAATTTTTCATTCTCCAGCCATTCTCCATTCATTCTCCTGCTTTTCACGCTCTCTGAATAACCCTGTATGTCTGCATTTGGACCCATGTGTCTCCAACTCCATAGCGGCTACAGGGTCATATGAGGTATCACTGAAAAGGCCAGAGCATGTCCTTTCCAATGATACCAAACATGACCAGGTTTTAAGTAACATAAATAAAATAATAAATATTTAAGTTTTCTTTCAAACAGTAATATTTTTCACTTTTTTAATTATAAAGTAAACAATGATGCTGCACTAGCTAACCATCACATTTCTAATGTCACCAACAAGTGTGTAGTTGATGGGTGATGATACAATCCATTGTTACGAATTGTTACATCAAAAACCTAAACCGCCGCACTGCAGCGAAGAGCACTGCGGGGAACTTTGCACCCCTGCATCACTAATCTTTACACCTCACAAGGTCAACTGAGGTGTCATTGGACAGGGCAGAGTCTGGCCTTTGCATTTATACCAAACCTGACCATGTAAAATCTAAAAGAAAAGAAAACAATTTTTATTTATTTATATATTTTTAGTTCCAAAGCGATGGCATTGTCCATTTGTCACATATAAAATGAGCAATACCACTGCCATTACTCACCTTCTCATTTCCCACGCTGGGAGCAAGGTCAGTGTTTTATACATAGTCATATTATTCGTAAAAAAAAAATGTTCCAAAACTATATAACCGCAAAGTTTTGGAAGATAAAATGGGGATTTTTTTTTTACACTCTTTAAGGCTAAGGTCAGACGAAAGCATTTTTAACGTGCGTTTAGCCGCACGAAATCACGGCCGTGCTAGCAGCAAATGACGTCCAATGCCGGGGAACATACGACGAACGGCCGCACGAAAGTTCGTCCGTGCAACGCGAGTGGCAAACGAACGCATTTTTTCGAGAACGTCAAACCGCTACTACTGACGTACAGAGTGCGCTGCGGCCGCATAGCGGCGTGTTTGCGTGATTGGGAGACGTCAGACGCTGCACACGTCCGGCCAACATAACGTCCAGACGCAAAAGGGTTTTATTGATGATCCGTACAAAATCACGGACGAAAATGCGCATCGTATGACCGCTATCGCGTATTCCGTGAAAAAATACGTCCATTCGTTCGAACGCACTTTTTCACGGACAACGTGAAAAATGCGTTCGTCTGACCCTAGCCTTAATGATTGAAATCTGATTGAAAAATGTATCACACTGTAACTGCCTGGTTAGATATACCCATATCTGCACTATTAACCCCTTAGTGACCGGGCGGTTTTACACAAATCCGTCTTTTAGTGACCGCTGCTGTTTTTACGATTCTGCGCTGTTAGTGTTTAGGACAATTTTTCCTCTTACTCGTTTATTCGACCCACACATATTATACACCCTTTTTCCCGCCATTAAATGGACTTTCTAGAAATACCATTATTTCCATCATATCGAATAATTTACTATAAAAAAAAATATGAAATATGAGGAAAAAAATGGTAAAAACACACTTTTTCGTAATTTAATCCCCAAAATCTACAACCACCCAAAAAGACCCCGGCTAAATAGGTTCAAAATTTTGTCCCGAGACTAGAAATACCCAATTTTAACATGCGTTTGCTTTTTAACCCCTTCACTGCTGAGACAGTTCACCTATGTGCGCTGCGCTCATTCTGACCATTTTGTGCTAATTATTTTTAGATGACAGCCTAGGTCCTATTTAATTAAACTCCCCCCAGACAAAAAAAACTTTTTAAAAAAAAACACATTTTTTTATTTTATTAAATTTTTATTTTTTTTAATTTTATTTAATTTTTTTTTAAAACCAAACCTGGTCATGTTTGGTATCATTTGAAAGGCCATAATCAGGCCTTTTAAAAGATGGCAAATATGACCATCCAGCTGCCATGGATCGGGAGATAAAGGGATCCTTAGGATCCCCTTATCTCTACATGGCAGCTAGAGGGTTAACTGGCCCACTGACATCCTCACACATATGGTGAGGTTGTCAGTGGGTGGGGGGGACCTGGAGGCTTGGCTGACATCCAAGATGTCAGCCCCCCTCCAGGTTTGAATCGCGTTTTGGCGCCAATTGGCGCCGAAAAGCGATCCGGCGGCAAAACTGTTAATGCCATACACCGCTGGTAAGGGGAGGCTCTCCCCTCTCCAGCGGTGCAAACGGCATCTCCCTAGCTTCAATGGTTGGGGAGATAGAGGGCTCCGAAGGAGCCCCCCCTCCCCTCCATTGAAACACATGGGGGCACCTTCTGATGACTTCACCACGCAGCGTGGCGACGTCATCAGCCTCGCCTGCCCATGTAAATCACATGGGCAGGCTTCCTCCCTGCCAGATCGCCGTGGGATCCGACGAGGGAGGTGAGTATCGGGCGGGAGGGGGATTTGGCGCCGCTGACGTACCCTGTACGTCGCGGGTCTAAGGGAGACCCGAGGACAGGACGTACAGGGTACGTCAGGGGTCATTAAGGGGTTAATTAACCAAAAATATGTTTTCATAAATTCCAAAAAAAGCCCACCAAAATATTCAGCTCCAGCCCATAGAGATCTTAATCATAGAAACATAGAAACATAGAAAAATGTCGGCAGATAAGAACCTTTCGGCCCATCTAGTCTGCCCAATTACATGGATACTTGACCTGGATTTATCTTTTGTTTAGGATAGCCTTATGCCTATCCCATGCTTGCTTAAATTCAATTACTGTTTTGGCCTCTACCACTTCTACTGGAAGACTGTTCCATGTATCCACCACCCGCTCAGTAAAATAATGCTTCCTGATGTTACTTTTAAACCTTTGCCCCTCTAATCTAAGACTATGTCCTCTTGTTTTGCTATTTTGTTTCCTTTTAAATATACTCCCTTCCTCTACCTTGTGGATTCCCTTTACGTATTTAAATGTTTCTATCATATCTCCTCTGTCTCGTCTTTTTTCCAAGCTGTACATGTTAAGATCATTAAGCCTTTCCTGGTAACTTTTCTCCTTCAAGCCGTACACCATTTTAGTAGCCCTTCTCTGAACTCTCTCTAAGATGTCTATATCCTTCTGGAGATACGGTCTCCAGTACTGCACACAGTACTCCAAGTGAGGTCTCACCAGTGCTCTGTACAGTGGCATGAGCACTTCCCTTTTCCTACTGCTAATAGCTCTCCCTACACAACCAAGCATTCTGCTAGCATTTCCTGCTGCTCTATTACATTGACTACTTACCCTTAGATCCTCTGAAATAATGACCCCTAAATCCCTTTCCTCAGATGTTGAGGTTAGGACTGTATCAAATATTCTATATTCAGCCCTTGGGTTTTTACGTCCCAGGTGCATTATCTTGCACTTATCCACATTAAAACTCAATTGCCACAACTCCGACCATTTTTTTAGTTTACCTAAATCATTTGTCATTTGGCTGATCCCTCCAGGAACGTCAACCCTGTTGCAAATTTTTGTGTCATCAGCAAAAAGACATACTTTTCCATTAATACCTTCTGCAATATCACTAATAAAAATATTAAAGAGAATGGGTCCAAGTACTGACCCCTGAGGTACCCCACTGGTAACAAGACCTTGCGCCGAATAAACTCCATTTACCACAACCCTCTGTTGTCTGTCACGCAGCCACTGCCTAATCCAGGCCTGTCTGCTGTTTTTAAAAAAACTACTGAACGAACATGTCTGGAATTAACATATAAGTTTCTATGAATGATAATAAAAAGGTCTGTTACAGAAAAAAATAAAATTTGCTATTAGCAAAAAAAAAATTGTTTTGAAAAATGCCTAAAAGATACTAAAAAATAGAATAAATAAATAAATAGATTTTTTTACTATGGATTAAAGGAATAAATGGTTTATTAGATATTGGATAAAAACAGGAATATTTTTAACATTGAAACCTATGGTATTCTTTCGCCTGAATAAACCTGCCGAATGAAAACACCGGACATCAGGACATTTCTTTGCTGTTCGTGTCTCTGAACAGATTAACCATTACTTCTCTATGCGGACTTTCACTGCCTTCGAACAGGCACCATACTTGCTGTCAGTTTGCCAAAATTTGTGTATGAGCACATCACAGAGCTCCACAGCAATAAACCTCACAGTAATGTGCGCCGTGTATTATGAGCATTCAGTGTTATATGGGAGTATTGACTTATGAGTAAAAGTAGTTAAAAAAACCTGTAAAACTCGTGGGGGGGTGACACCATAAGTTACCGCACCAGGTGACACCAACCCTAGTGACGCCACTGATCACAGTATTGAAAAACAGAAAAGGTTTTGAAATTAGACTTTTTCAACTTGAAAATGGAAATACCAGGCATGGTTATCGTGTTCCCATATTGGAAAATAATGTGTTAACCTTCACCTGCTTGCCAAATACAGGGTGTGCTGCGCTAGTGAATGCCCCACCTGGGGAAACAACAGCCAAATGATTGCCACAAAGTAGAAGGAAAAAACAGACCTACGTGGGTCCCTATGTACAGATAAGAGATAGAGAGAAAATAAGAGATCTCGAATCTAATTCAGCATAAGGTTGTTTAAATTTCTCAAAAGGTAATTAAAGAAAGCTGGCTTTCCTCCACAAAATTTACCCATAGCTACAGCGTATTGGGAAGGAAAAAAGGAAGAGTTAACATTTGGAACCCAGGAGCCCCGTATTGAAAAATTCTATTTTTCATTATAATTACCATAAACCTTTTCCAAGTTTCTTCTTATATATCAAAACCGAAGTTGCGCTACGCCATGGCGTAGACCCCCAAAAAGAATCAATCACAAGACTGTGTTGGTCTTTTCTCAGAAGTCTAGCTTTCCTCGTTAAGCCAGATCTATTTATTAAAATTCACAGAATTTATAGCCAATCAGTGTACAGATACATTACAACATCAAAGTTTAGCCACTCCGTTAACTTACTACCATATATGGTTCACAAGAAATCCTTTTCCCATCTTCCCACTTCTGCGCACATTTTCCTGCACTGAACATAACAGGAAATCGGCCACAGCTCATATCCTATAGAAGGAACAACGGTCTATGCAGTATTGACACTAACAAAAATGGAGGGGGGGGGAATTTCACAGCCCATTTTATAAGAACAGGCTTTTTAAGACAAAATATTTATTATATTTACAGGAAATTAAAATCTAACACGTTGTGTCACACCATTGTAGGAAAGTTAAATGGCAGCAAAAGAACAAATAAATAAACACTTATGTTAACCCCTTAGTGACCGGGCGGTTTTACACAAATCTGTCCTTTAGTGACCGCTGCTGTTTTTACATTTCTGCGCTGTTAGTGTTTAGGTCAAAATTGTGTTGCATTGTGGGCAAACATGCTGCGAACACGCGGAAATGTTCTAAGTTCGCAAACATATGAACTGGTGATGTTCGAATCGAACTCCGAACACATCGAACCGAATAATCGAATCGAATCCCTAGTACTGACGTACAGAGTGCGCTGCGGCGTGTGTGTGTGATTACGAGATGTCAGACGCTGCTAATGTCCAGCCTACATAATGTCCAGACGCAAAAAGTGTTTTATTGATGATCCGTAAAAAATCACGCACGAAAATGCGCGTCATCTGACTGTTTTTGCGCATTCCGTGAAAAAATACGTCAATGCGTTCGGACGCACTTTTTGACGGTCGCTGCGAATAATGCGTTCATTTGACCCTAGCCTTAATCCGCAAAATCTACAACCACCAAAAAAGACCCCGGCTAAATAGTTTAAAAATTTTGTCCCGAGAATAGAAATACCCAATTTTTACATGTTTTTGTTTTTTAACCCCTTCACTGCTGAGCCAGTTCACCTATGTGCGCTGAGCTCATTCTGACCGATTTATACTAATTATTTTTAGTAATATTATACTAATTATTATTTTAGATGACAGCCTAGGTACTATTTAACTAATCCCTCCCCAGACAATTTTTTTTTAAAAAAAAAAAACAATTTGTTTTTGTTATTATCATTATGTTTTATTTTCTTAAAATTTTATTTTTACACCAAACCTGGTCATGTTTGATATCATTGGAAAGGCCATGATCAGGCCTCTCCAATAATGTCAAATATGACCCTCTAGCTGCCACGGATCGGGAGATAAGGAATCTCCATTTGGCAGCTAGGGGTTAACTGGCCCACTGACATACTCACACATATGGTGAGGATGTCAGTGGGTGGGGGGTGACCTGGAGGCTTGGCTGACATCCAAGATGTCAGCCCCCTCCAGGTTTGAATCGCGATTTGGCACAAATTTGCGCCGAATCGCGATCCGGCAGCAAAACAGTTAATGCTGTACACCGCTGAAAATGGGAGACCTCCCCTTTCCAGCAGTGCAACTTGCATCGCTCTAGCTTAAACGGTTGGGGAGATAGAGGGCGCCAAATGAGCCGCCCTCCCCTTCCTGAATTCTGCCCATGCAGAGTGATGACGTCATCGGATCGGTCGGCCCCCAGGAACTGGCAAGGCAAGCTTCAAGCTTACCATAGACGTCATGGGAGTCGGCGAGGGAGGCTAGTATCGACGGGAGGTTAGGAGCCCGCTGACATACTATGTACGTCCGCGGGTCTAAGGGAGACCCGTGGGCAGGACGTACATGGTACATCAGCGGTCGGGAAGGGGTTAAAACACAATTAGCTCAATGCGTTTTGCTGCTCCATCAGCGTCATCAGGAGCAAGATATTTTGTAGCAGGCTGTACTGCAGAAGAAAGAAACCTTACCAGGAGTAAGAGTCACCGAATACTTATAGGACCACATTACATTCTTGACGCTAACGTTAATGCTCACTTACGTGAGCATTAACGTTAGTTGTGGTGTCTACCGCATATTACGATCCAAACGCAAACCCGTTTGCGTTTGATACCTTGCGCTTTTCAGCGTGAGGTTACTGTACTTTATGCTCCCTATACTTAACATGGGGAGCGCAAAGTGTCAGGCTAGGGTCAGACTAACGCATTTTTCACGTTGTCCGTGAAAAAGTGCGTTCGAACGAATGGACGTATTTTTTCACGGAATACGCAATAGCGGTCATACGATGCGCAGTTTCATCCGTGATTTTGTACGGATCATCAATAAAACACTTTTTGGGTCTGGACGTTATGTTGGCCGGACATTAGCAGCGTCTGATGTCTCCTAATCACGCACACACGCCGCTAGCGGACGCAGCGCACTCTGTACGTCAGTACTAGTGGTTTCACGTTCTCGAAAAAATGCGTTTGTTTGCCGCTTGCGTTGCGCGGCCGCACTTTTGTGCGACCGTACTTCGTATATTGGCCGTCATTGCCTGGCATCTGCTGCTAGCACGGCCGTGATTATGTGTGCCTGCACGCGCGTTCGCACTGCCTCAGTCTGACCCTAGCCTTAATCAGCGTTAGGATTACAAAGTCCTAACGCTGATTAACGTCCGGCTCTGGTTAGTGGAAAGTTAACCAGAGCCTGGACTTGGTGTTAACGGATTCCGCTTCTGCAGAATCCGTTAACACCAGCCTAAAAAAACAAAAAACAAGTCAGATACTCACCTCCTGTTCTGCGGTGAGGACCGCGGCTCGGAAAGACTGCGGGGAAAAAGTCCCCCCAGTCTCTCCCTACTTATAACTACGCCGACCGGATCTCGCGAGGCGAGATTCGGCAGGTCATGTGACTCCTATGGACTATGGAGCATTCCGTCCCGTAGAGCGCGGTAACAATGCAGTCAGCATTTTTTGCGCCTGCATTGTAATCTAGCGTTAAAACGCAGGTGCAAGGGGGAAAACTGCGGGCGTAATGTGGCCCATAGTGTGTGATGTACACGTGGGCAATCAAAATGAGGGCAGAGTTGAAGGAGGTCCGTCCATTAAGGGAGGATCTTGAATGGTACACGATGTCAGCAGGGATATGCGTGTATTAGATGAGGGTGGGTATAATTCCAGATCATAGAGGGGAGAGGGGCGTAGCTAGATAGCTTTATTCATCTGTTTGCCTTACAGAAGTTACATACTATTTTAAAGTGGCATCATTAGATTCTGGCATAGCATACTTGTTGTTTTATGAATGTATTTTTGTAGAGCAGATTATTTTTTACCTTCAATGAGTAAATAGTGCATGTGTCCAAGGCACTATAAGATGAACTCTAGCATAACATCTGTGTTTACATTGGCTTTCCAAATGTAGTTCCTATATTTATACATATGCAGTGTTGGGATAAATTATGACTGTACTCAGTTTTATAACATTCTAAGGCTAGGGTCAGACAAAAGCATTTTTCCCCGCAAACGTGAAAAAGTGCGTCCGAACGCATTGATGTATTTTTTCACGGAATGCGCAAAAACGGTCAGACGACGCGCAGTTTCGGGCGTGATTTTGTACCGTTCGTCAATAAAACTCTTTTTGCGTCCGGACGTTATATAGGCTGGACATTAGCAGCGTCTGACATCTCCTAATCACACACACACGCCGCTATGCTGCAGCTACGCACTCAGTACATCAGTACTAGCGGTTCAGCATTCTCAGAAAAATGCGTTCAAATTCCACTTGCGTTGCACGGCCGGACTTTTGTGCGGCCGAACATTGTATATTGGCCGTCATTGCCCGTCATCTGCTGCTAGTGCGGCCGTAATTATGTGCGCCAGAACGCACGTTAAAAGTGCGCTGGTCTGACCCCAGCCTAAATCATCAACTAAACCAACACATGGCAGGGTAGCAAGAGAACTGTGAAAGATCGAATAGATATTTATTGTCTGTTTAACTATTTTAACATATTTAACTTTTTTAGAATATATGTCAAAAGGTTATATTTTAGAATATATACCTAATTTTGAATTCATATTTTCTGATTAATGCAGAAGGTTTTGCTGTACAGTATACAATAAATAGTCTTTAATACTGCACTATATTATTATGCATTCAAGGAAATGAAACATTTCAGGGAATAGAAAAACAACACGTGCTTCCTTATACGTTTGTCGTTCTCTTGGATTTTTTTAAAATTTACTCTAAGGCCTAGATTAGTAATTAAAGGATTTTGTGATCAAACAGATAAATACTTGCTCATGTACTAATTAGCATTAAGTATACAGGCAAACTCTAAGGGCCATATTACAAAGCTGTTACTAACTTAACCAGAGCTGTTGTAAACTCACCAGAGCCATTATACACTATGGAGTTGTTAAGTTTACAACAGCTCTGGTTAATTTAGCACCAGCTTTGTAATACTACCCTTACACTTTCAACTATTGTATCAATTAATAACCTGTATCCCACTGTGCATATATAGGAAAAAATATGAGATTATGAAATGTTTATAAATCTGCATTACTGATGATTACAATATAGAGTCCATGTGGATTCAGATGTGGTTTCCATAATTTCTTGTAGGATTTACTGCTGATCCTATAATCTCCAAACCTTTACCCATTACCACAGGCATTTACAAATGGTCACCAAACATTTCTTCTCTGCCTTGTTGCAAAATATGGTTAAAAATGTGAAAACCTAAATATAGGTCTGTGTTTTTTTACTCATATGCAACCTATATGTAAAATTATGCTGTATCATCCTAACAGGTGTTACAACATTGATATAAAAAAAATAGGAACTAGTTGGTTGAATTGACAAAAAGAACTCGTCTTCCAGTATTAAAGAGTATTCAATCAAATAATGCATGTTTTCTGGTGTCAAATCTGTTTTGTCCATTAACTGGAATTTATCCATATCTAGATGGGGTCATGATCTTTGATGCTACAACATTAAGAAACTCTAAAGTGCAGTATAGACATTTTTAAACAGGTCCATCTTAAAATTTCTGTAGAAGCCAATTATCTACGCCTATTTTTAAATAAGTAGTAAAACATATTTTAACTGCTGTACGGATCCAGCTGCAGGTCATGCAGAATATCTGTCTGAGGGTAAAAAAACAAAACAAAAATGCAATCCGATAAACTGCCGAACGCATCTGCAAACCTGCTGAACGCAGCTGACGATCTGTCAAATAGACTCCATAACGACTCCGACTAGCCACCGAATGCCACCGGAAAAAGCTGAACAAACGCCGACCAGGGGGTAAAAGAAAAAAAAAATGTCAACAACTTCTAAAAGGTGTTTTAAACAAAAATAATGCATGAAAATATCCAGAAATAATATATAAGGTCCTATAAATAACAAAAAAAGTCTGTTACAGAATAAAAAAAAAGGTATTAAAAAAAAAAGCGGAATCAAAAATTTCACCAAAAAAATCCTGACAAATGCCTAAAAAATTCTAAAACATGAGTTAACTAAGAGACATTTTGCTGCAAATGAAAAGAATAAACGGTTGAATAAAAATAAATTAAAACAGGGAATTATTTTTGCATTTAAACCTATGGAATTCACCTGTTTAAACCTGTCAAATTAAACAACCAAATGGGCATTTCCACAACTTTCCCTTGCTGTTCAGTGTTCACTGAATAGATTAACCATTACTTCTCTAAAGAGAATTTCACTGCTGCTGAATTGCACCATATTTTGTTGGCAATTCGCCAAATTTTGGTGAAGTGCCAGCTTTCTGAATAGCTGAATTGCTACAGAATTGCAACATACAGGGAAATTCACTGTTCAGTGCCATTTGGTGGTCAAATCAGCTTCCTTTGAATTACCTCTTATGTTTCTGCTCAGTCTGAGTAAAGACATTATTATTATTATTATTATTAATCTTTATTTATAAAGCACCAGCATATTTCATAGCGTTGTACAATGGGATCAATGACATTAATCTGATATTTATTTTAAGGCCCCGTTCACACTGTGCGATTTGAAAATCACGCGACTTTCCGCGCGATTTTCATATTCGCGACATGGTGCGATAATGTCGCGCGACATCACTGTTTTGTGTGATTTTTGCAAAGCACCACCAATACAAATCGCAAAATCGCAGATAGCAAATCGCAAAAAAGGGTCATGTACCTGCGACATGCTTCTGCGACGCGCGACATGCGACGTCGCGCGGCAAGATGTGAACAGCTCCATTGAAATGCATTGGAGAAGCTACACAGTGCGACGTTGTGCGGATTTTGCTGTGACATCGCGGCAAAATCCGCGCGATAAATCGCACAGTGTGAACAGGGCCTTACACACAACTGCCGAAGCTACATCTAGGGATTTGTTTGGAAAATACTTGGGCCTAGTTTGGAAACCACATTTATGTGACTATATCAATAAATAATAAACTTGAGTAGCAACATATTAAAAATCTGTAAATTTCTGTGATCATTGTGTGACTCTTGGGGCTACATTACATTGGGGGTGCTAACGTTAGCGCTCACCTGAGTGAGCGTTAATGTTAGCCCTGGTGGCCACCACCTATTACAAACCAAACACTAACGGGTTAAGAAACCCATTAGAGTTTGGATCTTGCGCTTTTCAGCGCGAGTTTACTGTACTTTTGCTCTCCCTATTTAACATGGGGAGCGCAAAGTGTTAATCAGTGTTAGGATTACAAAGTCATAACGCTGATTAACGTCTGGCTGCGGTTAGCAAAATGTTAACCACGTCCTGGACTTGGTGCTAACGGATTCCGCTGGTGCAGAATCCGTTAGCACCAGCCTAAACCCCCCCAGAAAAATGCAGATACTCACCTGTCCCGCGGCGAGGACCGCGGCTCCGTCCGCCTCCTCCGTCTGGCGGGAGCAGGGAGAGACTGGGGGGAAAGTCCCCCAGTCTATCCTTGCTGATCACTACGCCGACCTGCCGGGTCTCGCGAGGCAAGATCCGGCAGGTCATGTGACCGATAGAGGGGAAACTCAGTAAAGACCTACAGTATGGACTCCATCGAGTGGATGCACGAGGCGGCGCTTCGTGCTGCCGCGCGCATCCCGGAGCGTAGCACCCGGTAACAATGCAGGCAGCTTTTTAAGCGCCTGCATTGTAACATCGTGGAAAAACGGGGGCGCAAAGGAGAGAACTGCGGGCGTATTTTTTTCTCCTTCGCGCCCCCGTTTTACCGCAATTTGTGTAATTTAGCCCCTAATGGGTTATTCACTAACCTCTGAATTGGCCCCGAATCGCACCAAGTGGTAAATTTCACCATTTGGCGCAATTAGTCTATTCACAAAGCTGTCAATTCGCCAAGCACAGGTTGCATATGGTGCAATTCACCACAAATCAGTGGCACCAAAATTGCTGCATAGAAGTCTATTCAAAGAATGGAGAATTGTCCTGAAATTGCAGTATAATGCCCTGATTTTCGGTGTTTCAATTTGACAGGTTTAAACAGGCAAATCCCTAAGGTTATATGTAAAAAGAAATATATTTTTTAAAAGAACTTTTAAAGACCGATTATTCTTTTTAATTGTTGCAAAAATAATTTTTACTTTTTATTTTTATAAACACCTTTTTGTATTTTTTGGACAACAGTTTTGTTTTTTTAATTTTTAAATGATTCTTTTTAAATCTTGTAACAGACCTTTTTATTATTTTTTTAAAGACTGTTTTTATTATTTAGATACATTTTTACAAAATGTTTATTTATTTAAACTCCTATTAGGAGGATAGGAAAATTTTTTCATACAGTTGGATGGAATTCGCCAATGCCAATTTGCAGTTATTGTTGCGATTTGGTGGTTTTCACCAATGTTGGATAACTGCTTCAGTGTATCCAATTTCCACAAAATACAGTGGGCTCTATTAAAGTCCTAACGCAAACATTAACGCTCACATGCATGAGCATTAACGTTTGCTGCGGTATTTACGGCATTTTACAAATAGGGATGAGCTGTTCGGTTCGATCTGTTCTGTGTTCGATTCGAACATCGCCCATTCGGCTGTTCGTCGAACTCCGAACATTTCCGCGTGTTCGCAGCATGTTGGCCCACAATGCACTTTTCCACTGGCCTGAAGCTTGTAATTGGCTACAGCCTTGCACCTGACCACAGGTCAGGTGCAAGACTATGCCAATCATGGCTCAGAGTCCTGATTGGGTAAAGTTTGCCCAATCATGGGCTCACAGAGCTAAGTCCCGCAGCACACTATATAAGGCGTCCCTCACAGCCCCAGCACGTGTATTTTGAGAGGAGATTGTTCTGTTAGTGTGTCTTCTCAGTGCCAGCAGCTACTGGGTGGGGGGTCTCACTTCTAGCAGATATCTGGGAATTGTTGTAATCTGTGTCTTGTCAGTGCCAGCAGCTATTGGGGGGGTCTCACTTCTAGCAGATATCTGGGAATTGTAGTAATCTGTGTCTTCTCAGTGCCAGCAGCTATTGGGGGGTCTCACTTCTAGCAGATATCTGGGAATTTTAATTTGTGTCTTGTCACTGCCACCCATCGGGGGTCTCACTGATTTATAGGAGGTTCATGGGAATTGTAATCTGTGTCTTCTCACTGCCAGCTATCAGGGGGTCCCACATTCTTGTAGCAGATATCTGGGAATTGTAATTTGTGTCTTGTCACTGCCACCCATCAGGGGGTCTCACAGACTTGTAGCAGATATCTGGGAATTGTAATTTGTGCCTTGTCACTGCCACCCATCAGGGGGTCTCACAGACTTGTAGCAGATTTCTGCGAATTTTAATCTGTGTCTTGTCACTGGCTGCCAGCTATCAGGGTGTCTCACTGAGTTATACCAGAGTTCTGGGAATCTTTAGTCTAGATAACACAGTTGAATTAGAGTTCTGCATATCTCCGATTTTTATTACAGAGTTGAATCAGAGTTCTGTATATCTTTAATCTATATATATATATCACCATGTCAGAAAGACCAAAAAGGACAGGCAGATGCTCCCAAACACAGATAAGAGGGCAAGCAGCCTCTGTGTCGGAAGGCTGTGCCTCTGGTTGTTGCGGACGTGGTGCATCCTCTGCAGGGGCATGCTTGTCCTCTCTAACTGGTGCTGGCCGTCTTAAGCAGCAGCAACATACAGAGGATTTGCAGGATTGGCTAACCAGGCCATCCTCATCCTCCAAGCCCTCTGCCAGCCAGGCTTGTAGTGGTTTACAGTCCACCTCAGCTGCCAAAACATATAATGCAGCCTCCATGTCCACAGCTACTCCTGCCGTAGCCTCACATCACACACGGAGGAGTCAGCTGAATTGTTTGACTACAATGACAGTGACATGCTGCTTGAGGATGTGCAGCAACTACAGTGCTCTGATTCAAACGTTGAGGTTAAAGAAGGGAGTATAATCGACCTAGAGGAAGGGGGTGCCAGTGACACATAAATAACTGGCACTCATATTGCCCCAGCAGCTGCAGCATACTGCCAAATTTGCTCCAGTGACGAGGAGATAGGGGGTGATGACGATGATGAGGTCACTGACTCCACATGGGTGCCTGATTGAACAGAGGAGTCAAGGGAGGAGGAGGTGGAGGAGGCACAACAAAAACGAGGCAGAACATCCTCTATGACCAACTGTAGCCAGTCCAAGGCATCAGAAGTCACAGCTGCTTAGGTGCAGAGTGCTTTTGTCTCAAAGCACATGTACAGTAAGTCTGCTGTCTGGGAGTTCTTTAAGAAATGTGCAGCAGACCGCACCGTTGCTATTTGTAATCTATGTCAGATGAGGATCAAGCGTGGGAAAGACATCCCACAGTTGGGTACCACGTGCTTGAGTCGACATATGACCACCTGCCATGCATCCCGTTGGCACAACACTTTGCATAGGTCCTCCTCATCTGTCTCTACCCCCACTATATGTCCTGCCATGTCTTTGCCTACAACCTCCACTGACAGGGATGATGCTACAGTAATGGATGTACGGGTCCTTCCTCAGAATGTGACAGCATCCCATCAGCTGAAGATTTACGCAGTCAGATTACGTTGCCCCAGCTGCTGCAGGGCAAGAAAAAATATAGTCCCAACCATCCCCAAGCACAGCATCTAAATGCCAGCTCAGCAAAATTACTCGCATTGCAACTGCTGCCTTTCCAGCTGGTGGACTCTGCTTCCTTCCGTGAATTTGCTGAATGTGCTGTACCACAGTGGCAGGCTCCAAAATGCCATTTCTTTTCACGGAAGGCCATTCCAGCACTAGACCAGCACGTGGAAGACAATGTTATGGAGTCATTGGGAAAGGCAGTCAGCAGCAAGGTGCACATGACTTTAGACACGTGGTCCGGCAAGCATGGACAGGGCTGTTACATTTCCTTCACGGCACACTGGGTAACTCTGCTAGCAGCTGGGAGGTATCCAGGACAGGGCTCTGTGCTGGAGCTTGTTCATCCACCACGCCTCCAGAAAGCTGCTTGTATGAGGTCTGTCTGCTCCATCACCTCTTCCTCCTCCTCCTTCTCGGTCTCTGGCGAAGTGGCAGTTAAACCGATGTGTGGCAGGGGCTACGCAATGGCTCAAGCAAAAAGATGCCATACTGTGCTTGAGCTGGTCTGTTTAGGGGACAGGAGCCACACCGGGCTAGAAATTCTGTCAGCTCTGCAGGGGCAGGTGCAGAGATGGTTAACACCACGCCAGCTTCAGCTGGGAATGGTCATCTGTGATAATGGCAGCAACCATCTCTTCGCCCTATGCCTGGGTAAGTTGATGCATGTACCATGCCTAGCACACGTCCTAAATCTGGTGGTACAGCATTTCCTAACCATGTACCTAGGGCTGGGCACAGCTTCTCAGCCAGACCAGAAAAGTCTGCAGCCACTTCAGACAGTCATTCCCAGCAAGCGTTCGCCTGGCAGAAATTCAAAGAGAATTCCACCTTCCCACAAACCGTCTGATCTGTGACATGCCCACCAGGTGGAACTCGACATTAGCAATTCTGCAGCATCTGCACAAGCAGCAGAGGGCCATCAATGAGTACCTGTGTGAGTATGGCACAATGACAGGTTCAGGTCAACTTGTTCCCCGCCGCAGTGGCTGATGATCAAGGATGCATGCACTGTACTGTCACCATTTGAGTAGGCAACGAGGATGGTGAGCAGGGACAGTGCATGCATCAGTGACACAATTCCTTTAGTGTTCCTGCTGGAGCGCACTCTGCAGGGAATTCTAGATGTGGCACTAGTGGCAGAGCAGCAGGAGGAAGAGGAGGCCTCCCTAGCTCTCAAGGCCCCAGTCTTTCTGCAGACAGCATTCTAGCGGGTCCTCCTCAGATCAGACAGGAGGAGGACGAGGAGGACGAGGAATATTTAAGTAGTGGGGGCATTGAAGGTGGGGATTCCTCAAGGGAGGGTTTTGTGCGCCCAGAAACCCAAGGACTAGTACGTGGCTGAGAGGAGGAAGTGCACAATCGGGTCATCCTCATTGACCAGGAAGACTCGGAAGCTAATGCCACCTCCAACCTACTCTGCATGGGCTCCCTTATCCTGCAAAGCCTGCTAAAAGACCCCAGGATTCGTGCTATCAAGGAGAGGGATCATTGGTTGGCAACCCTTCTTGATCCACGATACAAGGGTAAAGTTGCAGAGCTCATCCTGCCCGCACAGAGGGAGGACAGGATGAAACAACTTGAGTACGCTCTAAAGCGACACTTGTGCAACACCTTTCCAGGCACTGGTAGGTTACCAAGCGATGACAGGTGCTTCTGAGGCTGCAGATGATCAGAGGAAGAGCGGTGAAGGCCGGGGCCGCTTGACTGATGCCTTTCTAAGTTTTTTTACTCCACGACGCCCAGGGACGTCAAATGTAGACACCCATTGCCAGCGTCTTCACCATATGGTGCAGGACTACCTAGGGGCAAGGGCAGACCTGGATACCTTTACAGCAGATGATCCACTGGCTTACTGGGTGTTGAGATTGGATCACTGGCCAGAACTGAGCCAATATGCTATGCAGCTACTAGGTTGCCCTTCATCAAGCGTGCTTTCTGAAAGGACGTTCAGTGCCACTGGAGGTTGTCCCAGACAGAGTGCATCTGTCCACCGACTCTGTAGACCGGCTGACATTTATAAAAATTTATCTGTCCTGGATCAGCATCTATCACTCCCCTGATGCTGATGAAACTGAATAGATCGGGGATCTCTTCTGCATTCCCAAAACCTCCACCACTGCACTCTTCCACAATACCTCAGAGGGGTTACGGTGTGAAGGCACTTGCTGCCACCAAAGGCAAAATATTTGGGTGCACTGACACCAATACCAGATTCATATCATTTTAATATTGGACCACAGGGTCCACCGCTGCACTCTTCCACAATACCACAGAGGGGTTACTTACGGTGTGAAGGCACTTGCTGCCACCAAAGGCAAAATATTTGGATGCAATGACGCCTGTACCAGATTCATATCATTTTAATATTTGACCGCAGGGTCCAACCCTGCACTCTTCCACAATACCACAGAGGGGTTACGGTGTGACGGCACTGTTGCCGACACTACAGGCCCAATTTTAAAGCACCTTTTGTTACTTTCATCCAAAGCCTGCATAAGTTTCACCATAATTTAGCCAAAAAAATCACTAAACTTGTTTCTGCGCGTCCTAAAATGTCTCCTCTTTTCATACAGGCTGCCGGCCCAAGCAGTTGTTTATGAATAGATTAAAAGGAAAACCATTTACCGTAATTTGAAATGTCATTTTTTTGTTTTTAAATGTTTCTATACATCCTACAAATCCGCCACTTCACGGGCAGGTTATGGGGGCCTCCTAGGCACGATAGTTGAAGGAATTTTTCGTTTTTATTCTTAACCTTTATTACATGGAAAACTCACTGTTCCTTTAAAAACGTTTTTTTTTTAACTTTTTGTCCTTGTTTCCTGTCCCCCAGGGCACTACCCGGACCCCCATACACCTTTTATGGCAAATATCTTGCATATATGCCCTCTTGGAGGGCACTCTAAAAATCGAACTTTCGAGTCCCATTGACTTGCATTGAGTTTGGTTCGTGTTCAAGTTCGAACTCGAACTATTGAAATTGTTCGAGTTCGAATGCGAACCGAACAAGGGGATGTTCGGCTCATCCCTAATTACAGTCCAAACGCAAGCGGGTTAAAAAACCCGTTTGCGTTTGGTACCTTGCAGCGCGAGGTTACAATACTTCACGCTCCCTATACTTAACATGGGGAGCGCAAAGTGTTAATCAGTGATGGTATTAAAAAGTCCCAGCGCTGATTAATGCGAGGTGAGATCTGGCTGGTCATGTGACCGCCGGCATCTGTTTCAATGGAGTCCTATGGACTCCATTGAGGGATGCACGCGGCTGCGCTTAGCGGGCAGCATTGTTTGCGCTTGCATTGTAATCCCCCGTAAAAACGGGGGCGGTAGGGGGAAAACTGCGAGCACAGTTTTTCCTCCCTACCGCCCCCGTTATAGCGCGGTGATTGTAATAGTGCCCAGTGACTATTCGCTAAATAGTGAATTCACCATATTTTCAGCAAAATGGAATTGCCAAAGTGTGCCAAAATGCAGCAAAACACAAAACCCCAAAACTGCACGCAATTCTGTTACTTTGTGAATAGACCCTTTAATCTCTATCCCAAAGCCATGATGCATATGAATGGAATGTAATCAAATTGATACTGTATTACAATATCGTTAGAATATATTTAGAACACTGTCAAATAGAGCCAGAAGCCATGTGCAATCTCTTATACTGTCATTCTCTTTTTATAGAATAAAATTACAAAGTGCTGCCAGACAAAAACATGTTAATTATTAAACTGTATTAGCGATCGCTGCCTTCTCTATGGCCATTACCTTTGAATGAATTTATTTATTCTACAAGCACCAGTTCCTGAAGAAGGGTTTAAAAATGCAATTAACCCACAGCTGTCAAAACAATTATTAGTTTACAGCAAAATGTTTTCCTTGCCAGAAAAGGAAATAATTTCACACGGCTAGTATGAGTCAGTCTCAGGGACATTTCCCATGTTCAAAGGCTCTAGGAGTACCAGAAAGTCATTCCAGGATATATCATATTACTCAAGGGTAAGATCTCCTTTGCTTTGGTTTACAATTTCTGAATGATGCAAAAATGAGACACATATTTTCACCTTTTTATGTCTCTTTCTTGTTCCTAAACTTAAAATAAAGATATATTTTAATTCACACAAAACATGACAATTGTAGACTATAGAATATTTTATAGCAGTGCAGAGAGGGGTGAACTGACAACAAATGGGAATTCATAGTGCCCCCTTGTGCCATGCCCACATAAACCACACCCACACAAAGCTCCACCCACACAATACCCATATGTACATTGTAGTGTTAAAGAATTGTTTATTCACACAATTTTCAATATAGTTATACTGTATATATTAAGAAAGCCCACTCAGGCCCACCAACGAATTGGGGAATCCTATATGCCCCCTCCAGACTTACAGATGGCCATTGCTCTGCTGCAGCAGCCATCACTGACAACTAATGCTGTGTCGAAGCAAAGAAGTTCCCTGTGGCACATATGGGAAGCTGCCACGGCCGGCGCTGTCGCTAGGCCAACTAGGCGGGCGCCTAGAGCGCAGCACCCGCCTAGGGCACAGCGGCAGCCGGCACGACCAATTGAAAAAAAAAAAAAAATGCCCGCGGGGCACCCTGGGGCGGCCGCGTGCTGCAGCCAGCCCCAATACGAGCCGGCGTCACCAAGACGGAGGCGTGGACTTGGTGCTTCCAGCTTCCTGGACCAAGTCCACGCCTCCATCTTCTTGACGCCAGTGGCGACGCCAGCACGCATGAGACTGGCTACAGGAAGACAGCGCTGGAGGCAAATACCCATGTGTGAGCTGCTGGGTAAGTATCCTTGTGTGAGCCTGGGGGGGGCAAATATCCATGTGTGAGCCTGGGGACAAGTACCCAAGTGTGAGCCTGGGGGCAAATACCATGTGTGAGCCTGGGGGCAAATACCATGTGTGAGCCTGGGGGGCCAAATATCATGTGTGAGCCTAGGGGGCAAATATCCATCTGTGAGCCTGGGGGGGCAAATACCATGTGTGAGCCTGGGGGGGCAAATATCCATGTGTGAGCCTGGGGGGCAAATATCCATGTGTGAGGCTGGGGGGGGGCAAATATCCATGTGTGAGCCTGGGGGGCAAATATCCATGTGTGAGCCTGGGGGGGGGGCAAATATCCATGTGTGAGCCTGGGGGGGAAATATCCATGTGTGAGCCTGGGGGGGCAAATATCCATGTGTGAGCCTGGGGGGGGGCAAATATCCATGTGTGAGCCTGGGGGGGCAAATATCCATGTGTGAGCCTGGGGGGGCAAATATCCATGTGTGAACCTGGGGGGGCAAATACCATGTGTGAGCCTGGGGGGACAAATACCATGTGTGAGCCTGGGGGGGCAAATACCATGTGTGAGCCTGGGGGGCAAATACCATGTGTGAGCCTGGGGGGGCAAATACCATGTGTGAGCCTTGGGGGGGCAAATACCATGTGTGAGCCTGGGGGCAAATACCATGTGTGAGCCTACGGGGGAAATACCATGTGTGAGCCTGGGGGTGGCAAATACCATGTGTGAGCCTTGGGGGGGCAAATACCATGTGTGAGCCTAGGGGGCAAATACCATGTGTGAGCCTGGGGGGGGGCAAATACCATGTGTGAGCCTGGGGGCAGATACCCATGTGTGAGCCTGGGGGCAGATACCCATGTGTGAGCCTGGGGGCAGATACCCATGTGTGAGCCTGGGGGCAGATACCCATGTGTGAGCCCAGGGGCAGATACCCATGTGTGAGCCCGGGGGCAGATACCCATGTGTGAGCCCGGGGGCACGTACCCATGTGTGAGCCCGGGGGGCAAGTACCCATGTGTGAGCCTGGGCAATATCTCCATGCCATGTGTGAGCTGGAGGCAATATATTCACCATGTGAGCTTTTTTTTTGGGGGGGGGGTGCAAGTAGCTGGTCTTGCCTAGGGCGCAAAATAGTCTAGCACCGGCCCTGGAAGCTGCTGATCACTTTTCAGGTTTATAAGATACTGTACATTATTGATACACTTGTACACATTGCACAATACAGAGCTCCAGAGCTATAAAAATCCTAATATGTGTGGTGTGTATGAGCATATCACAGAGCTTTGCAGCAATAAACTGAAAAACAATTATATTTAACTTATTATTTATTAAACTAAAGTATATATCAAAATACAGTGTATTATTACAATGTACTTAGTTATAACATAGCTAAATAAAATATTATTAAAATAATTATATATTAAAACAATTTTAAATATATAAAAATATATAAAAAAATAAAAAAAAACAATGTCAATACTTTTAGAACACAGAAAAAGTTTTGTTAGTTAATTGCATTTTTTTTTTTTTACAGAGCACGTAGTCATGTTTTGGTATCATTGGAAAGACCAGACACGGACCTGTCCAATGACACCTTACTCGACCTTGTGGGTTAAAAAGCATGGGGATACAGGGGTCCAAAGCGCAGGCAATTCTCTTCGCATCTTGTAATTTTGACTGAACGGTGTGTAATACAACACTTGGTCCTGAAGTGGGAAATAAGAAGGTTAGTAATTGAAGCACCATTTCTTTATAATTAAATAGTAGACAACGGTGATGTTTTAGAACAAAGAAAAATCTATATTTTTTTTAATAATTTATTTTACTTTTAGAGATTACATGGTCATGTTGGGCATCATTGGAAAGGCCAGACTCTAGCCTTTCCAATGACATAAGTGTAGGATGTAAGGGTCCAGAGATACAGGGGGCTAAATGACCCATGCATCTCCTGTAATGGGAATTCCCTGCAGGGCAGGGGAACCCCCGTTTGTGTTGATATCACGTGCAAGTGCGATGCCATCTGCGGCTGGCGGGCAGTCCCACGGCATCGATCAGGAGGAAAGACAGAATGTGTGTGGAGCATCCTCCGCGCTGGGGAGGGAACCCTCATGATGCTCCACACATGTCCATTGTTACATCCTCAGCCCCTGCTATGCTTCCTGGGGGTCTGGGCAGGGTACAGTGCCAAGGGCTGGTCTAGTGCCAGCACCAGGTAATGGCCAAGCGGCGTCTGAGGGGGCAGGGCACAGCATGGTCACGAGGAGTCACCGGGTTTATAACAGGGCGCAAGGAGTTGCCTCGTCGCCCTGGCGTGGAGTTCTGTTCCCGCATCGCTTCCTTCTCTATGGGGATTTCACTGCCACTGAACAGGCACCGTACGTGCAGACAATTTAGAAACATAGAACATAGAAAAATGTCGGCAGATAAGAACCTTTCGGCCCATCTAGTCTGCCCAATTACATGGATACTTTACCTGGATTTATCTTTTGTTTAGGATAGCCTTATGCCTATCCCATGCCTGCTTAAATTCAATTACTGTTTTGGCCTCTACCACTTCTACTGGAAGACTGTTCCATGTATCCACCACCCTCTCAGTAAAATAATGCTTCCTGATGTTACTTTTAAACCTTTGCCCCTCTAATCTAAGACTATGTCCTCTTGTTTTGCTATTTTGTTTCCTTTTAAATATACTCCCTTCCTCTACCTTGTGGATTCCCTTTACGTATTTAAATGTTTCTATCATATCTCCTCTGTCTCGTCTTTTTTCCAAGCTGTACATGTTAAGATCATTAAGCCTTTCCTGGTAACTTTTCTCCTTCAAGCCGTACACCATTTTAGTAGCCCTTCTCTGAACTCTCTCTAAGAGGTCTATATCCTTCTGGAGATACGGTCTCCAGTACTGCACACAGTACTCCAAGTGAGGTCTCACCAGTGCTCTGTACAGTGGCATGAGCACTTCCCTTTTCCTACTGCTAATACCTCTCCCTACACAACCAAGCATTCTGCTAGCATTTCCTGCTGCTCTATTACATTGACTACTTACCCTTAGATCCTCTGAAATAATGACCCCTAAATCCCTTTCCTCAGATGTTGAGGTTAGGACTGTATCAAATATTCTATATTCAGCCCTTGGGTTTTTACGTCCCAGGTGCATTATCTTGCACTTATCCACATTAAAACTCAATTGCCACAACTCCGACCATTTTTTTAGTTTACCTAAATCATTTGTCATTTGGCTGATCCCTCCAGGAACGTCAACCCTGTTGCAAATCTTTGTGTCATCAGCAAAAAGACATACTTTTCCATTAATACCTTCTGCAATATCACTAATAAAAATATTAAAGAGAATGGGTCCAAGTACTGACCCCTGAGGTACCCCACTGGTAACAAGACCTTGTGCCGAATAAACTCCATTTACCACAACCCTCTGTTGTCTGTCACTCAGCCACTGCCTAATCCAGTCAACAATATTGGAATCTAAACTCAAAGATTGCAATTTATTGATAAGCCTTCTATGCGGAACAGTATCAAAAGCCTTACTGAAATCTAAATAAGCAATGTCTACTGCACCACCTGTGTCTATTATTTTTGTTACCCAATCAAAAAAATCAATAAGATTAGTTTGGCATGATCTCCCTGAGGTAAACCCATGTTGTTTCTGATCCTGTAATCTATGTGTTTTTAGATGTTCAACAATCCTTTCCTTTAACATGGTTTCCATTAATTTCCCCACTACTGACGTAAGACTAACTGGCCTATAGTTCCCTGATTCCTCCCTACTACCCTTCTTGTAAATGGGCACAACATTTGCTAATTTCCAGTCTTCTGGGACGACTCCCGTTAACAAGGATTGGTTAAATAAATCTGTTAACGGTTTTGCTATTACATCACTGAGCTCTTTTAATAATTTAGGGGGATCCCATCAGGCCCCATTGACTTATTTGTCTTTACTTTAGACAGCTGCTGTAGAACCTCCTCCTCTGTAAACTGATATGTAAATGTCTCTTTAGTGTTCTCTCCTAACTGAGGTCCCTTTCCTTCCTTTTCTTCTGCAAAGACTGAACAAAAATATTCATTGAGGCAGTCAGCGAGACTTTTATCCTCTTCTACATACCTTCCTTCCTTTGTTTTTAATCGAACTAATCCTTGTTTTACTTTTCTTTTCTCGTTTATGTATCTAAAAAATGTTTTGTCCCCCTTTTTTACTGACTGAGCTATTTTCTCTTCTGCAACATTTGACGAACTGCCTGCTCTCTGGATAGCCGAATGGCCAGGAAAGGTAACCGTACGCTAAATTTCAGCATTCGGTTACCTTTTGGCCTCAATTCGGATCTCTTTGAATAACCCTGTGTGGTGACCAAGAACACAAAACTTTAAAAAACAAACTAAAAATCAATTATGGGGATAATGCAGATGGTTACTCTATTGCCAATGGAGTCAGTAAATATTGCAATCTGTTGATATGGATCCGGATACTAATAAAAATGCTATTAAATAATAAATTATAAATAATGGACTTTAAATATGAAAAAAATATGCGCTAATGATACTCAGTGGTAAGGTTGAATTATATACAGAATATTTAATGTTAACTACTAGTGTATTGTAGATGTTACTAAAAAATAAACCTATGTGTGCATGAGCAGACCATATTGTCTATACATGTCTAATCATAACATGTGAATGAATTATATTCATTAAGTCCTCTAGGTGCAAAGTGTTACATCCTCAGCCCCTGCTGTACTTCCTGGGGGGTATGGGCATGGTTCGGTGCCATGGGCGAGTGCCAGCACCATGTAATGGACGAGCGGCATCCGAGAGGGCGGGGCCTGACGTGGTCACGAGGAGCTGCCGGGTTTAAAGCAGGGCACGGGGAGTTGCCTCGTCACCCTGACGTGGAGTTCTGTTCCCGCATCGCTTCCTATTGTATTCATTGCCATTCTGTTGCCGACCCATTTACGTCTACGATTCCGGCTCCTGATTTTGACCCGGCTTGTTTCTGACCATTCTCATGTTACATGCTATAGCGGTTGCTAGTGCTGTGCATCATTGGTTTAAGCCTATGCAGGCTGCTTGGAGTTTTACTCGCTTCTTGGGGAGGTTCCCATCTCGCTCTTGTGTACTAACTACAGCCTTATCGGGGTTCTGCTCCAGGTCTAAGGTTCATGATATACGAATGTGTACGCTTGTACAATCTGCAATAACAAAATACCGTTTGTTTTCTGCTTATGTTCATCTTGCTCAATTTGCAAAGTGTACCCGGGCTTGCACAATCCTTAAGCCTTTATGTGTGTCAATAGACCCTGGTGATTACAAGATACAACATACCTGTTTAAGGTACTCAGAAAACGTTAAGTCTGTCAGTTCGTTGACTACCCTGCAGTCTGTACAATTCCTTGCCTGTCGAACTAATTACCTCAGTTCAACCACTCAAGTCTTGCAACCCGCTGTATTGTTGTGTGCTCTAAGATGTCCGTTGGTCTCGAAACCTTTGGAACTTCGTAACAGTTCAGTTGTCCTGTCATACTCCTTGGCTTCGGAGTATAAGTCTGAAAATAGGTCTTCCTGATCCACGTTGCGATTTTCCACGTATTGTTTGAAATAGTTTAGTATCCATTAATTAACGTTCCTTGCATTATGACCAAATTATGGTTTATTTCGCTGAATGTACGCGGCTTAAATTTGCCCCAGAAACGACGCAAAGCTCTCACTGATCTCCATAGACAGGGTGGGGATATAGTCTTCTTGCAGGAGACACACTTCAGGGCAGATGCTGCACCTTCACTGCTCTCCCGCTTTTACTCACAAAGCTTTTACAGTAATTACGATACATCTAAGACACGCGGAGTAGCGATACTGCTCGCTCGTCACATACCCTTTACTGTAATGCATCAACAACAAGACGCCAATGGTAGATTTTTGTTCGTTAAAGGCACATTGGGTAACCAGAAGATCACTCTAGCTAATATATACCTACCAAATAGAGGCCAATGCGCTGAACTTCGATCTATTCTGTCTAAGCTGGATAACTTCAGGGAAGGACTCTGAATTTGTGGAGGAGACTTTAACGTCTCTCGACTCCTCCAGAGAGGGGGTCCATCCGACCCCTTCTGTGGATGACTTGATGCGTGGCAGATTTTTACACCTTCTCCATCAGCACCAATTAGTGGACGGTTGGAGAGCCCTAAACCCTACCATAAGAGACTACACTTTCTACTCAGCAGTGGCCCACTCATACTCCAGACTGGACACATTTCTAATCCCACACCACCAATTACACTACCTGACAAAAGTTAAAATAGCCCCGATCACCTGGTCGGACCATGCCCCAGTGCTGATGTGGGTGGATATTCAATCTATTCCCCCCCCTCACCGCATGTGGTGCTTGAATGAATCGCTACTTCGGGTTGTGGTGATTCGACAAAACCTTCAGGACACAATCACACAGTATTTTGAAGAAAATTCCACCCCAGGAAATTCTCTTACCGACCTTATGGGAGGCACATAAAAGTGTCATAAGAGGACATCTTATTCAGATTGGTGCACAACGCAAAAAGGAACATAGGAAGACCCTAGACACTGTCCTTCAACGTATACATGACCTGGACACTGCACACAAATCGGTTCAATCCCTCGACATTTTCAAGGACCTAACAGAACAAAGAGAACACCTAAACTACCTACTATCCCAACAAGCCTTTAAATCACTACTGCTTATTATTATTATTATTATTCTTTATTTATAAAGCGCCAGCATATTCCGCAGCGCTGTACAATAAACACAGTATAGGCAGGGTTACAATACATTGAACAACATTTGACAAACAGTACAGGAGGAGATGAGGGCCCTATTCCCGTAGGAACTCACAATCTGGGAGGGTTGGGGTTGGAAACAGGAGGAGAGGACTGTAAGGTGAGAGTGATTGATGGTTGCGTCAGTGAGTTGGGTGGTAGGCTTCCCTAAATAGGAATGTTTTCAGGGAGCGTTTGAAGGAAGAGAAGTTAGGGGAAAGTCTGACAGTACGAGGGAGAGCGTTCCAGAGAGTGGGGGCTGCGCGTGAGAAATCCTGCAGTCTATCATGGGAAGAGGTGATGCGGGGAGAAGCTAGGCGCAGGTCACTGTTTGACCTTAGGGAGCGGGCTGGGGTGTATTTGGTGATTAGTGAGGACAGGTAGTGGGGAGCTGAGTTAGTGAGGGTTTTGTAGGTAAGGATAAGGATTTTGAACTTAATTCTGCAGTGGATGGGGAGCCAGTGAAGGGACTCGCAGAGGGGAGCGGCAGAGACAGAGTGGCGGGTGAGGTGAATTAGCCTGGCGGAGGCGTTCAGGATGGATTGTAGGGGGGAGAGGCGGGACAGAGGGAGGCCAGATAAGAGATTATTGCAATAGTTGAGTCGGGAGATTACCAGGGCGTGTATGAGTTGTTTTGTGGTGACAGCGGTAAGAAATGGCCGAATTCTGGAAATATTACGCAGTTGGTATCGGCAGGAGGAGGAAAGAGACTTGATGTGGGGGATGAAGGAAAGAGCAGAGTCAAGTGTAACTCCAAGGCAGCGAACTTGGCTTGATGGGGAGATGGTGATACCCTCCACCATGATAGAGAAGTCAGGAGGTGGGGAGGCATTGGAGGGAGGAATAAGTAGGAGTTCAGTCTTTGACATGTTGATCTTTAGGTGGTGGGAGGCCATCCAGGAGGAGATGCCAGATAAACAGTCACTGATTTTTGAGAGGACAGGGGGAGAGAGATCAGGGGTAGAGAGGTAGATCTGAGTGTCATCAGCGTAGAGGTGGTAATTAAAGCCAAAGCTGTTGATGACAGGGAGGAGGTGTAGATGGAAAAGAGCAGAGGACCAAGGACAGAGCCTTGAGGTACACCAACAGATAGAGGCAATGAGGAGGAGGAGTTACCAGCAAAGGACACACAGAAGGACCTGTTGGATAAATAGGAGTCAACCCAAGCAAGTGCAGTGTCACCGAGACCCAGAGAGTTGAGGGTCTGTAGAAGGAGGGGGTGGTCAACAGTGTCAAAAGCAGCCGAGAGGTCAAGCAGGATGAGAATAGAATAGTGGCCGTGTTTTTTAGCAGTTAGGAGGTCGTTGGTGACTTTGGGGAGGGCAGTTTCAGTTGAGTGTAGGGGACGGAAGCCAGATTGCAGGGGCTCAAGTAGGGAATTGGAGGACAGGAAGAGGGAGAGGCGGTTGAAGACTAGTTTTTCTAAGAGCTTTGATGTGAAGGGAAGCAGGGATACAGGGCGGTAGTTGGATGGAGAGTTGGGATCTAGGGATGGTTTCTTTAGTAAAGGGGTAACTAGCGCGTGTTTGAAGGCGGATGGAAAGGAGCCAGTGGAGAGAGATAGGTTGAAGATGTGTGTGAGAGCAGGGGTGAGGGAGGAGGAGAGGGGAGGAATTAGATGTGAGGGAATGGGGTCGAGCGGGCACGTGGTGAGATGTGAGGAGGACAATAAGGAACTGACTTCCTCCTCAGTGGCTGGGAGGAAGCAGCAGAGGGTGGCAGAGGGGACCTGTGGGAGTGGAGGTGGCAGATAACTATCTTGTGTTGGGATGTTGCTTCTGATAGTTAAAGTTTTACTGAGGAAGTAGTCTGCCAGGTCTTGAGCACTGAAGGCAGCTGTGGGGGGAGGTGCAGGTGGGTAGAGGAGGGTGTTGAAGGTGGACCAGAGCCGTTTAGGGTTGGAGGACAGCGTAGATATAAGAGATGAGAAGAAGGATTGTTTGGCCAAGTGGAGGGCAGAGGTGTATGACGGAGAATAAACTTGAAGTGAACAAAATCAGCTTCAGAGCGGGATTTCCTCCAGGCACGCTCTGCGGTGCGGGAGCATCTTTGCAGGTAGCGAGTCTGGAGGGTGTGCCAGGGCTGAAGCTGGCAGCGTGGGGCCTTACAGAGTCGAAGAGGAGCAAGAGTGTCTAGAGCAGAGATAAGCGTAGTGTTGTAGTGATTAGTGGCAGCATCAGGGCAGGTGAAGGATGAGGTATGAGGGAGGTGGTGAAGTAGGTTGGAGAATTGATGGGGGTCCACAGCATGTAGATTTCTGCGAGTGTGTGTGCGGGGTGGGGGAGCAGGGTGTTTAGGAAGTCCAGATAGGTTGAAAGAGAGAAGGTGGTGGTCAGAGATGGGGAAGGGCGACAGTTGAACTCAGAAATTGAGCAGAGGTTGGAAAAGACAAGGTCAATAGCGTGACCATCGCGGTGGGTAGGGAGGAGGGAGGATTGTGTGAGTCCAAGGGAGGACGTGAGTGAAAGAAGTTTGGAGGCAGCAGGGGCGGAAGGATCGTCAATGGGAATGTTGAAGTCCCCGAGAATTAGGCATGGAAGATTAGAAGAAAGGAAGTGAGAAAGCCAGGTAGCAAAGTGGTCAAAGAACTGGGAGGTTGGTCCCGGTGGGCGGTAGATGACTGCCACCCTGAGAGCCAGAGGAGAGAACAGGCGGATGCAGTGTGTCTCGAAGGAGGAGAAGGAGAGGGATGGGGGTGGAGGGAGATGCTGGTAGGTACAGGTGGGAGAGAGCAGGAGTCCGACCCCGCCACCATTTCTCTCATCCGGTCTGGGGTATGGCTCAAGTGTAGACCGCCATGTGAGAGAGCAGCAACGGAGGCCGTGTCAGAGGGAGTTAGCCAGGTTTCAGTTAAAGCTAGGAGGTTGAAGGAGTTTGAAAGGAAGAGGTCATGGATTGCTGTGAGTTTGTTGCACACAGAGCGAGCGTTCCAGAGGGTGCAGGAGAAAGAGGACAGGCGCTGAGGGATTATGGGAATGAGGTTGCTGGGCTTGCAGGGAGGTGATTTATGTGCGATGGAGATAGGATGAGAGGGAAGTATTGGATGTGTTGTGGGGCCAGGGTTAGGGGATATGTCACCTGAATAGAGTAACAGCAGAAGGGTGAGAAAGAGAAGGTGGGAATGGGATTTGTGGGAGTGGGAGTGATTGGCAGCACGAGAGTTAGAGGGAGACCATGTTCTGAGGAAACAAAGGAGCTCATGTGAGGCCATCATGTGGGACGAGAGGAGGGAGGGAGAGATGCAGATAGTGTAGGGGTCGGTGGTAGAGGGGCAGGAGTTCCATTTAAGGAGAAAGGTAGAAGTAAAGAGTAGAAGCGTGAGAGAAAGCATGATATAGACTAAACAAACGTATTACACTCAAGGCAACAAATGTGGCCGAGCTTTAGCAAACGCCCTAAAGCAACGTCGCCAAGCTACCTACATCCCTAAAATACGAGAAAGGGATGACAGGGAACTTTACCTCACTAAAGACATCTCTGAGAAACGTTTCATAAATGCTTTGCGTCACTTTACCAGTTAAGAGATTCCCCACCCCTGGAGAGTGATGTCCGCTCCTACCTAAAAGACTCCCTTCACTCTGTTTTACCCCCTGACTTGGCGTCAGCACTGGACGCACCGTTCACAATAGAGGAGTTTGACAACACTGAGCACAATGAAAGCAGGCAAAAGCCCAGGGCCGGATGGGTTTTCAGTGGCATATTACAAGACATTTCGCTCCCTACTAGGCCCTAAATTTCTTGCAATGCTCAATTCTCTAGATGGATCTATCTCCCTGGAACAGGCCACCCTCTGTGCCCACATAGCGTTAATTCCCAAACCAGAAAGGGATCACACCTCAGTAGCTAACTATAGGCCCATCTCGCTATTAAACAATGACGTTAAAATCATGACTAAAATGATGGCGACAAGATTGAACCCCTTTATTCCCGGCTTGATCCACCCGGATCAAACTGGATTCATCCCTACTCGTGAGGCACGGGACAATACGATAAGGGCTATTAATCTTATACACCTTGCAATCTCCTCCCACAGGCCGACGGTCTTCCTATCAATAGATGCCGAAAAGGCTTTTGATAGAGTGGACTGGTCTTTTCTCTTAGAAACATTATCATTTCTGGGTTTCGGACCAAAATGGTTGACCTGGACAAGGAATCTTTATAGTACACCGGAGGCCTCCTTAAAGGAACACTCTAATCAAAAATCCCCCCGTTTTTTTACATTAAACTATCTCTATTCCCTCACTAACTAGGTAGGGATTTCCTTTTTTTTCTAACTGTAATACTTACCCTAAAATGCACTGGTTTCCAACGGCGTCTTTTTTTTTTTTTTTTTTATACTCACCTCCCTCCTCTTCCGCTCCAGTCCTTGTTACTTTCACTTGGCTAATGGTTTACGTGAGAAGCGCGCATTGCGCGCCTCTCACGTAAGCCAGCCAATCGGCAGGCTTCCTCCCGGCTCCATTTGCTGAGGATTAGTGTTACGCACAAGAGGATGCGCGCAACACTAATCCGAGCCGCAGGCTATGCTGGCGGCTCGCTGCCGCCAGCTACTGCGGCGAGTTGGAGACGTAATCGCTTTCAGTGCGATTACGTCTCCTACTCGGCAATAGTTGGCAGAAGTGGGAAATATGAATCCCGCTCTGCTGACTGACAGCTGGGAGGGCGGAGTAAAGTCCTCCGCCTCTCTCAGCTGTTTTCAGCTTTTTCAGATGATCTACTGAGCGGAGGGAGGGGGAACAGGCAAGGGCATACTCAGGGCATCATGACCACCTAAAAAAGCTTAGGTGGTCATGTTGCCTAGAGTATCCCTTTAAGGGTTAATGGCACCTATTCCCCTGACCTAGATATAAGGAATGGTACCTGACAAGGTTGCCCGTTGTCACCCTTGTTATTCATCCTTACATTAGAGCCTCTCCTGCAGAGAATTAGGGACCATCCCCACATTCATGGCCATTCTTTACCCCTACACCAATACAAAGTAGCAGCATTTGCCGATGACATTCTCCTATCCCTAACTAAACCCTTAGTTTCTCTGGAACACCTTATGACGGAACTGGATACATACGGAAAATGGTCTAACTTTAAGATCAACCTCTCTAAATGTGAGGTTCTGGGAGAGGGAGTTACAGAACACCAAAAAAGAGGACCATAGAAAAAGCCTATCCCTTTAAATGGGCTCGATACGTTACTTGGGAGTTTCACTACCTAGTAATCTAAACCAACTTTATGCTAAAAAATTATGAACCATTGTTACGGAAAATATCACAGGATCTGCGAGGTTGGAAACTTCCTCATGTTTCCTGGCTCGGTAGAATAAATATTCTGAAAATGAATGTTCTTCCCAGACTTTTATACATTTTACAGACGGTACCGATTGGAGTGCCCCCCAGTTCTTTGCCCTACTACGAACCCACTTCCTTGAATTTATTTGGCATAACACCCGACCCCGAGTATCATATGCAGACATGACACGACACCGAAATAGAGGAGGTCTAGGTTTGCCCCACAGAGAATTATATCACACGGCTGCGCTTTTTCTTAATTTAAGTGACTGGTCCATGTCCCCCCCCCACACAAATTATGGGCTCCATTAGGACAGAGATCCCTGACAGTCCCCATAACCACACTTCCCTGGCAGACCGTACCAATCGCAAAATTACTAACCTCGCCCCACCAGATAGTGACTCCAATACTTCGTAAGTGGATGAAACTTAAGACGTCACTTGCCCTATCCACACATCCCTCTCCACTCACACCGGTAACATTTAATCCGATATTTCCAGAAGGAATGTCACATCACTTTTTGCCATTGGATCTTGACAGACCTTATCTCCCTTTAGCAACGTATCTAGTAAAGAATGAACCGTGCCCAATAACGAATCTACTGAGACCTGACATGATCACACCTTTGACCCATTACCACTACTGCCAACTCACACATTTTATACAGTCGCTAGGGACCCCGCAGACAATGCGGAAGGATGAATCACCATTTGAAACGCTTTGCGTAACAGACCCGCAACTACCACACATGTTATCTACTACGTATGGCTCCTTGCTGGATGCTTCCACCCTGGGACTTCCCTTATATGCAGGGAGATGGGACAGAGACATGGGTAACATAATTTCCGAAGAGGATTGGGGTTTGATTTTCCAGACTGCTGCACATGCTTCTAGGAGCTTACACATCCAACAGACACACTATAAGCTTCTTATGCGTTGGTACCTGACACTTACACGTCTGCATAAAATTTATCCCACAGCTGACAAGACCTGTTGGCGCTGTCAAGCGTCACCGGGCACATTTATACACATTTGGTAGGTATGCCCATTGATATGTTCATACTGGGAATCTATATTCTCGATCATTAATGAAATCACAGGATTGAATTTATGCCCTTCCCTTCAAGTCGCACTTTTTCACTTGGTCCCTATCTTGACACTCACCTATAGGAATTCTTTAGCTATACAATTGTTTAATGTTACTAAATCTTTGATCCCTCGAAGGTGGCGCTCAACTACACCCCCAACGGTTTGGAAATGGATACAAGCGGTCGAGGGAGTTCGCGAAATGGAGGAGATGTTCCTCTCCATGGACAATAAATACAACAAATATTTTGTCACATGGTATTGGTGGTTAGATTTTCGTGCCACGAGATCGTGAGGCTACACTCCGGTGGCCATACCTACTGCTGGGAAGTCGGGTGGAATAGTGGGCTAAATAGGAAATATGTAAAACGGGAAAATATGAAACCTTGAAACTGCAGATAGTCCAAGTAATGAGCCATTCTCCTGATACCCTGATGCTCATGTAAGCGTTGTGCTGCTACCTGAGAATCCACAGACTGCGTTACTCTTTTCTACTGTATGCAATGTTGGTTATTTACTGAACCCCCTTTTTTTTTCTTTTTTCTTGTACAGAATGGGTCAGAAGAGTTACTTGACGTGTCAAGGAATTGATGGCATCCATAATCTCTGCGGGGTCCATCTTGATGGCTGGATAGTACGGTCACGGAATTTCGGGCACCGGTACCGGAACACAGGACCTCACGATGCAGAGGCAATGATGATATACAAAAAGTGGGTAGACATATACCGAGTCAGGAGTCCAACAGACTTGAGGACAACGTGGAGAGGTACTATAGCCAAGGAATAAATAACCATAATACAAGTACGAAGAGAGAACCAAAACACAACTATCCAGCAATAAACCCAGAGGCTAACTGATCTTTTATACACTCCTTACAAGTGTAGAAACACCCATTATCGTCAGGTGCCTGATATTGGCACTCAGAGATTTTTGTGTATGTCCCTTTAAATATTTCTTCATGGTCGTGCGCACATCCGCACACATGCGCGGCTCACCGAACACGCCGAGGGACGCCAGAACATGCCGTGGCCTCCCAGTCCGCAAGGCAGCCCAGAGTCCCTGCGACGACGGGATCCACCGCAGCACCCCCTGAGGACAAGGAGCCACCAGACCAACTAGCGGGGGCACCACAAGCTGTCCCCAACCACGCCGGAGACCCGCTCCCAGCCACACGCCCCCATACCGGTGAGTGGGGCACTGTAACAGTCCCGCCTGAGGTAGCCGAACGCTTGAAAAAGGTTCCAAGGATGGCGTCAGAAAAGATCGTCTCACATCGGGTCCACAAACATAATTTTATTAACCTCCCTGCCGGTATTCCCGAGTGTGACTCGGGGTTAAATTTCACTACCACGAATGGTAACCCCGAGCCACACTCGGGCTGGATAGATACTCACCTCCTCCTGGTTCCCTCGCGGTCCCCTGCAGTGTGATCGCGGCGAGCTGCTTCCTGGAAGGCTCCCTGCGAGTCACATGATGCAGGGGGCTGGACTGCAGCAAATTTCATTCATAATAAACACTGAATACAAAATGCAATGTTTATGAACGTACAGGATAAGTACAGGATAAGAAATAGACCATACATCGTCTCACCCTTGTTCTCAGACAGATTTCAGTGTTTTGTTGTATTTTATTGAATATCATTATTTGCATTATTTTGGATAATTATTTTTGGGATAATAAATTATTATGTCGTGTTTCAAACTTTATCGGACTCCGTGTATTTACTATTTTTTTTTAATTAATTAATTTATTTATTTATAAAGGATTTTACCAGTAAGGACTCTTGATTTCAGTGCGTGATTCCTAATTATTACAGGCTAACTATGTACAAAAACACGTTTCCTTTAAAAAAAAATTGAGATGCTTTTAGACACAAAATTTTGAAAAAATTAGACCGCCAGGGAGGTTAAAAAGCATGTATCTAGCACGCACTAACGCATTTCAACCTTAGTCTTTGTCAAAGTGCATGATTATTAATCACATGCAGACCGTATTTATGCTCCAAAAGGCTGGAACTTAGCGGGAGTGGTGCCATAATAGTTGAAAGTTTTCAGCCTCTTTCAAACCCTCTCTCTTCCGTGAATCCGGCTTGTTGAGACGACACATTTCCTGTCCCGGGGCAGACACATAATCATTCCGTTTACTCCAGATCATCATCTGCCCACTTGAAGACGTGGGCACCATCTTGAAATTGGGCAAACTATCGGCCACAAAAAACTAAAAATCCTTGCTCCCTATGTGATGGTTATATTAAGGATAATATACGGTTGAACATTCCAAAACAAGGGTACGTACAAGATAAATTTAATAAAATTATAAATACACAGACTACACAAACACAAGAGAAAGTAAAAACGAAAAGGCATAGAATCACAATAGGTCATTAATTTCCAAATCCATATTCAGATTCCACATATGTAATGCATCCCTAATGGCAAATTTGTGAACTGATTGCTAGTGGGTTTAGAGAAAAAAGCCTACTGCTGGTGACCCCAAGTTAAAATATGGCCTGACACTCGCCATAGGAGTGACCGATGAGGAGGATGACTGATCTCATGACCAGGAAACCATGAATATGGGAAAATGCATGCTTAATTTCTGTTAAATTCACTTGGATGTTCTTTCAGACATTTCGCTTTATTTAAGGCAAGTTTGTTTTTAGTCTGGTTTTCTCATTCTTGAATAAAAAGCGGGGTTGTTGCCCTCATTGCTCCACTGATGGTCGAACCACAGGCATTCCACGGGCTTTCCTCAGTTTTATCCCTGTGGGAGAAGATGCAGTATGGACATTCACTGATGTTGGCATTTCCCTTGCAGTCAATGGTCTTGCAGTTGATTTAGGGAGGGCAGCAATTCGTGTTTCCATTTTCAGCAGTGCCTACAGTTGTGTTCAAAATTATTCAACCCCCAATGCTGTAAAGGGTTTTAGGGAATTTAGTGTACATTTGTAATTGTATTCAGAATGAAATCCTACAAGGACTTTTTAAAGAACCATATGCAACTAAAATGACATCAATTGGTTTTGTAATACAGTAGTAAATGTTTCTTTTGTGAATTCTTCATTGACACAATTATTCAACCCCTTAAAGACTACCACTCTGAAGAACAGAGGTTCATTCAAGTGTTTTCAATCAGGTATTGAAAACACCTGTGGATGTCACGGAGCAGCAATAAAGCATAATAAGCACCAATTAGGCAGCTTTAAAATGACTGTGATACTTAGCTCCTTCTAGACATTTACTGGTGTGGTTACAAACATGGTGAAGTCAAGAGAATGGTCCAGGAAGACAAGAGAAGAGGTGATTACTCTTCACAGGAAGGACAATGGCTATAAGAAGATTGCAAAGATGTTAAACATACCAAGAGAGACCATAGGAAGCATCATTCGCAAATTCAAGGCAAAGGGCACTGTTGAAACGCTACCTGGTCATGGCAGAAAAAAGATGCTGACTTCGACTGCTGTGCGCTACCTGAAGCGTAGAGTGGAGAAAAGTCCCCGTGTGACTGCTGAGGAACTGAGAAAAGATTTGTCAGATGTGGGTACTGAAGTTTCAGCTCAGACAATACGGCGCACACTGCGTAATGAAGGCCTCCATGCCAGAACTCCCAGGCGCACCCCCTTGCTGTCTCCAAAGAATAAGAAGAGTCGACTGCAGTATGCCAAAAGTCATGTGGACAAACCACAGAAGTTTTGGGATCGTGTTCTGTGGACTGATGAAACAAAATTAGAACTGTTTGGGCCCATGGATCAACGCTATGTTTGGAGGAGGAAGAACAAGGCCTATGAAGAAAAGAACACCTTGCCTACTGTGAAGCATGGCGGAGGGTCAATCATGCTTTGGGGCTGTTTTCCTTCTGCAGGTACAGGGAAGCTTCAGCGTGTACAAGGTACCATGAATTCTCTTCAGTACCAGGAGATATTGGATGACAATGTGATGCAGTCTGTCACAAACCTGAGGCTTGGGAGACGTTGGACCTTTCAACAGCACAATGATCCCAAGCATACCTCCAAGTCCACTAGAGCATGGTTGCAGATTAAAGGCTGGAACATTTTGGAGTGGCCATCGCAGTCACCTGACTTAAATCCGATTGAGAACCTCTGGTGGGACTTAAAGAAAGCAGTTGCAGTGCGCAAGCCTAAGAATGTGACTGAACTGGAGGCTTTTGCCCATGACGAATGGGCGAAGATACCCGTAGATCGCTGCAAGACACTTGTGTCAAGCTATGCTTCACGTTTAAAGCTGTTATAACTGTAAAAGGATGTTGTACTAAGTACTAAGATTGAATGTCACTTGGGGGTTGAATAAAACTGATAATGATGTGAGCACAGAAAAGACATTTGTGGTTATTTCATTATAAATGTTATGTTATATTTGTCTGACCTACACGTGCCTCTTTGATTTAATTGTAAGCAAGATGACTGAATGATCAAAATCAATGTCAAACTGGCCAAAACACTCAATTTCAGTGGGGGTTGAATAATTTTGAACACAACTGTAGGTCAACTCACACGCACTATTAAATTCAGGCTCTTGTACTTTTAATAGAGAGGCTTTAATAGCTCTGCAAGGCGTTGTCTGTTCTTTAAAAATTTTGCAAAAAATATTATTTAGAATAGTGAATGTAGTCCTTGGTTACACATGATGAAGTGAAGCTTGGTAAATCACACTCCTTACTTATCCCATGAGGAGACATTTTTTTCCTAACAAATTTTTAGTGACAGCTAAGTGTCTTCCCATCCTGGGACATATACCAAGGAAACCTTTTTAAATATATTTTCATGTTTACTTTACAAAAATCTATGATCATATGCTGCAATATTTTTCATGTTTGTGATGGTACTTCCTGAACAATAAAGTTTCACAGAAATGTGAAACAAAAAAAATTGCATTTATTAATGTGTTAAAAACATGAAATGCATCAGGCATGGTACTTCTTCATAAGATGCAGGAAAAACAATTTAAGAGTTATCCAATAACCATTGTTATTACATAGAAATAATGGAGGATTTACTTCTCCGAACTTCAGGGAACTACCCTGGATCAACTACAGTGAACCACTATTTAGGTAAGTTGAGGTAAGTTCCACTGTAGTTCGCCATAGTCTTAGCGCGCTTTCCTCCTTAGTTTCTGCGGACGTTGTTCCCCACATTTCTCACTGTAGTTTTCAGTGATGTTTCCACCATACTTTCCACTGAATTTATTCAGTGTATGTTTCACCACAGTTTTAACTGTAGTTTCACTTGAATATGTTGCCGTTTTCCTGTTGTTTACACCATAATTGCTAATTGTTCACCAGTCTATTCAGTCAAATAAAAGGTGGAACAACACTATCAGAGTTATTCAGAGAGAGCCAATCTGGCCCCAAAATGTCACCGAACAGTGAATTTCTCGGTGTGGTGCAATGTCGTGGCCGTTTGGCTATTCAGGAAGCAGGAATTCAGCAAATATTGGTGAATTGCCAGCAAAATACAATGCCTGTTCGATGGCAGTGAAATCCCCATAGAGAAGCAATGGTTAACCTATTCAGAGAACACCGAACAGCAGTGAAATGTCAGTGAAATGCCCTGATGTTCAGTGGTTTCATTCGACAGGTTTAATTAGGGGAATCCCATAGGTTTCAATGTTAAAAATATTCCCGTTTTTACACAATATCTATTAAACCGTTTATTCTTTTAATCTGCAGCAAAAGGTCTCTAAGATTTTTTAGGCATCTTTCGCAAAAAAAAAAAAAAATTTTTAAATAGCGGTTTGTCTTTTTTCTGTAACAGACCTTTTTATTATTATTCATAGTGTTACCGGAATCCACTTGGTTCACTCGGGACGAGGCCGGACCGGACACGAGCAAGGATTGTCTGAACACGAGTCTCTTCAGGAAAGGCAAACTTTATTGTGACGTCACAGAATGCTCAGACAGGATTGAATCGCAAAGACTGAGCATCATTTACACAGTGTCCTGAGGTTTTATACCCCAAATGCATAATTAGGTACATCCCAATTAGCCCACCTCCCGGTGACACTATCCCACCCCACGTGGGTTAATACCTCCCTTTTGTTAATACAAAGACATTCCATTAATTGGCCGTAAATTGGCAAACTTTGTGTTAGTTTCAGTAAATCATGATTAGTTGCTCTTACTGTTCCGGGCTGCGCCCCTTTCCCTAGCGTCTTCAATCATTTGTTACAGATGGCACCTGGTCTATACTCCTTTGTATTTCTGCGGGCTTCAACGACCTTGGTGTATCTACTGCTCTTCTCTCCTCCGTGCCAGGAACAGCAGAGATCTTTCTCAGAGTTTTAATTGCTTTTCTGCTAAGGCTAGGGTCAGAGTGGGGCAGTCGGAACGCGCGTGCAGGCGCACTAAATCACGGCGGCAGTAGCAGCACATAACGGCCAATGACGGCCAATATACGCAGTACGTGCGTACAAAAGTGCGCCGACACCACGCAACCGGCAAATGAACGCATTTTTCTCAGAACGTGAAACCGCTGCTACAGACGTACAGAGTGCGCTGCGGCCGCATGGCAGCGTGTGTGCGTGATTAGGAGACGTCAGACGCTGCTAGTGTGCGGCCTACATAACGCTCAAACAGCCGGATTTCCCTAGAATTGCGTTGGTGAGTACCTGCGACTGTGCGACTGTGGTCGTCTGACCACTTAAGCGTATTCCGTGAAAAAATGCGTGCGCACGCATCGACGTACATTTTGACGGTGGCCGCAGAAAATGCGCTCATCTGTCCCTAGCCTAATCTAGCACATTCCTAAATTTCTACGTATGCCTCATTCTAGTTTCAGCTAAAAACCTGCCTAGTTATTTTCAAGTGAACCAATATTCTGAACAAGATGGTCGCCTGGCTTATAATGGCGGCCATCTTCCAGCCTATTTCCACTTCAATAGGACCATATACTGTATGTTACTTCCAGACATTTTTGTCCAGTAGTTTTTTTTTTGAAAACAGTGTTTCAAATTTGGCACTTTCATTCGTTTTTTTTACCCGTCCGGTGGCTTGCCAGATTTTTTCTGCAGCTGGTTGGTGAGGTGTTCGGCGAGGTTGCAGCGGCTGTCCGGTGGGTTGACAGCGGATCGTCGGCTGCATTCGGATTTTATCGGCGGTTATCAGATCGATCCGAAATTTCGGATCGTATTGGTGATGGTTTTCAGTGATTTTTCGTTGGAATTTCGGATTCGTTCCCTGCACTCCAGGAACCCAGCGGTGAATGCTGAATTCACCGCAGAGTCAGAGAATTTGATTCCCCGAAGTGCGGGGAACAAGGGAGCACTGACTTTGAATAGCCCCTTATGTGGAGACTTGCTGCTGCTATAGTATACTCAGGGCCAAATTACAATCTTTGCGCAAATGTTTGCTCCGGTGCAAAAAAACATTAACGCGAGGGGTAAAACCCTTTCCGCCGAATGACGTATTACATTGTCAGCGCAACAAACGCACGTAATAGTCTACCGCGGGTGAACCTGAGCGAGCGTACTTTACTGCGCGCATCCTATACATTGTGAGCACAAACGCGAATGTGCGCTGGTACGCAGATGGTATTACAATCTATGCGCAGGAATTAACGTATAGCCGTTGCGCGCATAATTTTAGCAACTCCTAAGGCTGGGGTCAGACGAATGCATTTTTAACGTGCGTTTAGGCGCACTTAATCACGGCCGCAGTAGCAGCAAATGACGGGCAATGACGGCCAATATACGAAGTACGGCCTCCGGAAAGTCCGGTCGCGCAACGCAAGTCGCAAACGAACAAATTTTTTCGAGAATGCAGAACCACTAGTACTGACGTACAGAGTGTGCTGCGTCCGCTAGCGGCGTGTTTGCGTGATTAGGAGACGTCAGACGCTGCTAATGTCCAGCCAACATAACGTCAGGCGCAAGAAGTGTTTTATTGATGATCCGTAAAAAAAATTACGCACGAAAATGCGCATCGTAGGACCGTTTTCGTGCATTATGTGAAAAAACACGTCAATGCGTTCGGACGCACTTTTTTACGGACGACGTGAAAAATTTGTTTGTTTGACCCTAGCCTAAAAGCTTGTGTTAATGGCAAATTCTATCACCCTGGCCGAAACCAAATACACCAGCCCAAAAAAAAATATCTGCAAAGTATAGTTACACATTCTACACATAACAAACCAATAAAATGGAGAAGTTGTGTGTGTGCATTTATTATTGCTGCATCATATATGCTCAGATTGACTTTGACAGGAGCCAAAACGTAACGTGAGATAATTGTGGTTCTTAATTCTGATTGCATATGGATTTCTGCGCACAACGTTACTGTGCAAGCATTTGTGCACGTCCGTTTAACGCGCGTTATTGCTCGATGGATGAAAAAATGAGCGAGGATTGTAATTCCAGCGATGATTTACACGCGTTAACGTTTAACGCTTGGCACACAAATTCACACATTGCGCGTGCGTTTTTGCGTGAAGAATGTAATTTGGCCCTCATGGTTTTGAAAAATACTAGTACAACAGCGTTGTTCACTGTTTGCTACACCTTCCATTATTGAATTTTGCTTCTGTGGTTAGGTGGAGTTCACTGTATATGCTACAACAATGATTTTTACAGCTACTGTAAACTTCAGTATCAAACTGATGATACGTAAATGACACCTTCAATCTTTCTATGGAGTATTTCATTTCTTCCAATATCCACTAATAGCAATGCAATAGTTAATTTTGATACTGCAATACAGACATTTCTACTGTGATAATTTCTACTGTATAATTAAAATAAGCTGATGGAAAGAACATGTAGAAAAATAATTTCAACGGTGTAAGAGAAAACATTCTAGGAAAAGCTACAGCTACTCATGATCTGAAACCACAGTGTGTACTCTTGTTTAATGTAAAACATGTGCAATAAATGGACTGGTTTGCAGAAACATATCAAAAGCTGTTCGCAATTAATCACTGACAAGCCCTCTCAGATAATGAAGTGAGGTTAATATGGGTGATGTTTTTATTTTGTGTCCAACGGGTGAGGTTTTTACAAGTTTGGAACACTGTTGAACACTTCTAAAAGTAGAATTTCAGCTATTCGATGTTCAACCATAATTTACCTCTTACATATTAAGTGTACCTACCCTTATTATATATCATTTTGTTCAGGAGAAATAGGGCTTTCATTTTCCATCAAAGATTTATATATAAGATATATTTTAATATCCAAAAATATCTAAAAACTATATGAGAAAATAGGACATTTTACTATTTTCAAAGTTCTGCATTGTATTTTCAGTGTGAATGACATCGTACGCTTTGGGCACTATTACATCCCTAACGCAAACGTTAACGCTCACATGCTGAGCATTAACCTTTGCTGCGGTATTATTTACCGCATATTACAATCCATACGCAAACGGGTTAAAACCCGTTTGCGTTTGGTACCCTGCACTGCCCTGCGTGAGGTTACTGTACTTTGTGCTCCCTATGTTTAACATGGGGAGCGCAAAGCGTTAAGCAGCGCTGGTATTACAATGTCCCAGCGCTGTCCTATGTCCTATGGACTCCAGTGAGTGGATGCTCGCGGCTGCGCTCAGCGCTGCCGCAAGCATCCAGCATTGTTACGCTCGATAACAATGCAGGCAGCATTTTTTGCACCTGCATTGTAATCCAGCATTAAAACGCGGGCGCAAGGGGGAAAACTGGGATTTTCCTTCCTTGCGCCCGCGTTTTAACGCGAAGAGAGTAATAGGGCCCATAGTATTTCCTGAAATAAAATACATATATTTGTGTTCAGCAATGTCTCACGAGTTCAACGGTACCCCCAATGTAGAGGTGTTATGAGGTTTTGGAAAGTTACAGGGTAAAATATAGAGTTTGCCCATTTCAGGTTTTACAACTTGAAATTTGACAGATTGGTCCTATGTTGACTTTGAGAGGGTATGGCAGCCCAGGTATGAAAATTACCCCATTATGTCATACCATTTTGAAAAGTAGACAACCCAGGGTATTGAAAATGGGTTATGCCCAGTTTTTTATTGTAGCCACTTAGGGCCAAATTACAATCTAGGTGCTAACGTTAACACGTCGCTCACCCGCGTGAGCATTAACGTTAGCCGCAGTGTCTACCGCATATTACAATCCAAACGCAAATGGGTTAAGTAACCCGTTTGCGTTTGGTACCTTGCGCTTTTCAGTGCGAGGTTACTGTATTTTTCGCTCCCTATACTTAACACGGGGAGCGCAAAGTGTTAATCAGCATTAGGATTACAAAGTCCTAACGCTGATTAACGTCCAGCACTGGTTAGCGGAAAGTTAGCCAGAACTAACTTCTGCAGAATCCGTTAACACCAGCCAAAAAAAGAAAAAAAGAATCGAGGACCGCGGCTCCAACCGCCTCCTCCGCCTGGCGGGAGCAGGGAGAGACTGGGGTAAAAAGTTCCTCAGTCTCCCCCTGCGCATCACTATGCAGACCGGCCGGATCTCGCAAGGCGAGATCCGGCAAGTCATGTGACCGCCGGCGTCTTGCTCAATGGAGCATCGAGTGGATGCTCGCGGCTGTGCTCAGCGCTGCCGCGAGCATCCTGGGGCGTAGTGCCCACTACAAATGCAGGCAGCATTTTTTGCGCCTGCATTGCAATCCCCCGTTAAAACGGGGGCAGTTAAAACTGTTATTTTGCTAATGATATCATGCTCAGTCAACCTTTTACTGGCCTAAAACATTGATATTTGTGGTCGGCAATGTGTTACGAGTTCAACGGTACCTCCCATGTATCATTTTTATTTTGCTTTTTGGAAAGTTACACGGTCAAATATAGGGCTTGCCCATTTCTGTTTTTACACATTGAAATCTGACAAGTGATTTTCAGGATTTATGCCATCTTTGAGAGAACATGGCACGCTAAGAATATTGCTCCAAAGATGGAGCGCCAAGGATTCTAAATTAGTATTTTGAGTTGTTTGGTGCAGCCACTTTAGAATAGCTCAGCTTAACGTAAACAGGGACAGGCCAAAGTCAGGGGATTCCAGAAGTCAGAGTAGTCGGTATAACAAGCCAATGAGTCGGTACAGGCAGTGAACAAAGAGTAGTCAGTATAACAAGTCAATGAGTCGGTACAGGCAAACAAAGGGTAGTCAGGACAAACCAGAAAAGGGGATTTATGAATTTAGCTCAGTGTGATAAATTTTGAAACACTCGGTTATGCAGAGGCCAGGTAGAGATGGGCAGGTAGGGCAATAATAACTAGAATCCTTTCTTGTGGCAGACACAACACTTTTTCTGGGGGGACTTTTTACAGCGGGTGGGAGGGATTCAGGAAGGAAAGTGCCTGCCACTTAGTCTTTGGAGATCTCCTGATTCCAAAGAGGGATTATTGGGGGCCGGGGTTAGGATAAGTTTGGATATGATCTCTAGCATGAATTCTAAGAAGGGATATGGCTTTTGTACTGCTGCTTGCTTGTAGAGCACGTATGAATTGAAAATTGCAATCTCTCTCAAATAGATTGCAATCTTCTTGTACCATGCCCTAGTCTTTCACTTCACTAGATAAGGCTGTATACATTCATCAGCCAAGTCTACTCCCCCATAAACTTGATGTAATCTACAATGCAATTCGGCTTTTCCAGATCAGTTCTCCCTCTCACAGACACTGTACCTTCGTTGTGCACTGTAGATAGCATGTATACGTCCTTCTTATCGGTGAACCGAAGGGCTAGCACTTCTTCCTAACGTAGAGCTGAAGAGGAGCCTCTACTTTTTTTGCCTGCTGTCAGGATTTGGGGGAAACCTCTGCGATTCTTCCGCACTTTGCCACACGCAAGGGTCTCAGGTCGATACTGGTGTAATAATTATCGACCCATAAATGATAGCCCTTGTTGAAGAGGGGATAGACCAGATCCCACACAATTTATCCATTGGTGCCAATAGAATCGGGGCATCCTGGGGGGGTCAGGTGGCTATCTTGCTCTTCGTATATCCTAAACGCCCATGTGTAGCTTGTCGTGGACTTACATCATTTATAAAATTTGACGCCATACCAGGATCGCTTGCTTGGGATGTACTGCTTGAAGATCAGTCTCCCTTTAAATTTCATTAGGGACTCGTCTACACATATATTTTGGTCGGGGACATAATTATCTGTGAATTTGGCAGACAGGAGTCTGATAAGGGGCCGAATTTTATAGAAACGGTCATGTATTGGGTCGCTTCTTGGGGGGCACAGTGCGTTGTCATTAAAATGGAAGAATCGCAGGATATTTTCATACCTCTCCCTCTTCATAACCTTTGGTAATAGAACGGATACTTGGCTTCTTCACTATTCCCATTACAAAATGTTCTCATCTCTATGACATCCGTTGGGTGCCACATGTTTCGCCTGCTGTGATGTGACTCCAGATGCCCGGCAAGATACTGGTTGGCAAACAGGTTGGTTTGCTCAACCACCATCTCAAATACGTCGTCAGATATAAAGAGATTGAAAAAGTTCACTGGCTCACAGTCCTCTACCCTTACTGTGATGCCAGGAGTAGCTATAAATGGGTTTTTTTCTGGGGAAGCCATATTTGGGGGTACCCAATGCTTTCGGGCCTCCCTGTAGATGGTGTGGGGTCACCATCACTGGAGGGTTCACTAAGGGACTCTATATCAGAGGCTGTGAGGGCATCACTGTCGGTGAGAGTGTCATCTTCAGAGGCGGCCAGAATCTCATATGCCTCTTCTGGGGAATATAAGCGGGAGGACATTTTTATGGGGATCTTGATATAACCAAGGGGTGAAATGGGAGATGGGGGAACTGATGGGGTCAAGTACACTGCTAGAATATCTAAACTAAGCTCTCCCGGTCTTTGTAGTGGCCAGTAGTACGTCTATCTATCTTTTCCAGAACACAAGGTCAGAATATTGCCAGGGGTGTCGTATGCCAATGCGGGTAGTCAGAAATGCCAGGGGGTCGTATGCCAATGCGGGTAGTCAGAAATGCCAGGAAATTGTATGCCAATGTGGGTTCTCAGAAATGCCAGGGGGTCGTATGCCAATCAGGGGGTATTCACAAATGCCAGGGGTGTCCTATGGCAATCAGGGGGTACACTGCCAGGGGGTTTTATTTATTTTTCACTGCTCACTCAATGTCTGCCTCTCCACTCTCCTCAGATCGCAGTGAGGAAGAAGAGAAAGGGGCAGAGACAATCTCTCAGCCAATGCACCAATCATTGGCTGAGACATTCTGACAGTTGCATGGTACGTCCTGCGGCATGGTACGGGTTAAGCTGTGATATTTTACTTCTGTCTTTTGGTTTAATCAGATTGGAACATGTCCAAATCTTCTCTGTGCATTAATTAAAGGGTTTATTCACTAAGCACCAAACATCCAGCGAACCTTTGGTGCTTTTCACTTCAGCACAGTATGGCGCACTTCGGTGATTCCATTTGGCTGACAGTACGTTGCTTAAAATGAAAAAAAAAAGATATATATTTTTTTGAGAAAGCATTTTACGAGGAAGGGTACATTGAGATTTCTCTCATTTTCAAGCATGTCCTGGGTAGGCACGGATGTACCGTTAGGTGTCTTGCCTAAGGACATTTACTGAAGAGGTGCTCTTGCTGGGATTCAAACCTGTGTCTCCACAGTTATAGAGCAGTGATGTTACTTCTACTCCACCCAGCCGGTACAAATATTAACCCTTCGTGACCAGGCATTTTTACGATTGTCAAGCTGAAAGTACCCACTGCTGTTTTAACATTTCTGCACCGTTTGTGTTTAGGTCTAATTTTCCTCTTACTCGTTTATGGAACTCACACATATTATATACCGTTTTTCTCGCCATTAAATGGACTTTCTAAAGATACCATTATTTCCATCATATCATAGAATTTACTATAAAGAAATTATGAAATACGATGAAAACAAATGGAAAAGACACTTTTTCGTACTTTAATCCCCAAAATCTACAACTGCCAAAAAAGACCCCGGCTAAATAGTTTAAAATTTTGTCCTGAGATTAGAAATAACGAATTTTTACATGGTTTTACTTTTTAACCACTTCCCTGCTGAGACATTTCACCTCTGTGCATGGAGCTCATTTTGACCATTTTATGCTCATCAGGTTTAAACGTCAATTGAAGTCCTATTTTATTATAACCTCAGAATTATTATTTTTTTTAAAAATCCAGTTTTTATTCTTTTATTTTTACATCAAGTCGTGTTTGACATCATTGGAAAGGCAATGATCAGGCCTTTCCATTGATACTGAAAACAGCCATCTAGCTGCTATCAGGAGATATGGGGATAAAAAGGATCCCACTTGCTCCACTTGGCAGCTAGGGAGTTAACTAGCCGACTGACGTCATCACACAAACAGCGACGATGTCAGTGGGTGGGAGGGTGACCCAGAGGCTTGGCTGACATCCAAGATGTCAGCCACTTCCAGGTGTGAATCGCAATCCGGCACCTAAGGGTAGACTCTGCCCTTTCCAGTGGTACCTTTCTTTTTTTGTAGCTTCAGCCATTTGGGGGGGGAGATGAATCCAAAGGACCCCATCCCCTTTCAGGATCCCCCAGGAGCAGGGGGACGTCTGAAAGTGACGTCATTGTGCACTGCAATGATGTGATCGTGATGGGGGGGCCTATAAAAACGCTGGGCAGACTTCAGAGAAGTTATTCCAGCATTGGAGCCCAAACAGTGAGGTGAGTATAGTGAGGGAGGGGGGATGAAGGACCATTACATACATAGTACGTCCTTGGTCCTTAAAGGGAGTTTTCCCCAGGACGTACTGTGTACGTCAGTGGTTCTTAAGGTGTTAAGTTCTTACATTGAATCTTATGGGATTCCTCTGTTTAAACCTGTCAAACTGAAACACCGAAATTCAACGCATTTCACTGACATTTTGGTGCAGATCAGCGTTCTGGGAATAGACAAAACAATTCCTTCTCTATGAGACAATTTTATGCCGCCGAAGACCGCAGAACTGCGTCAAACGCAACATATTTTGCCGCCAATTCGCCTGTATTTGGCAAATTGATGGTTTAGTGAATAGACCAGTGGTTTACAACCGCGATCCTCAAGTATCCCCAACAGGCCAGGTTTTAAGGATTGCCTTGTGGAAATGCGGACTGAATCCTGCAGTCACTGAGCAGCAAACCATATCATCTGTGCTGTGCTTTAGATATCTGGAAAACCTGAACTGTTGGGGGTACTTGAGGACCACGGTTGGGAACCACTGGAATAGACAAATTGGCCTGAAATTGCACCGAACAGTGAAATTCACCATTCGGTTCAATTTGGTGACCAATTTGGAGGTTGATGAAAAACCCCTAAAGTCCAAGGATAGATGGGAATTCCCTTTCACTAGGATAGTATGACTCCAATCCAGGGTTTTTAAGACAGTCAAGAAGTATTAAAGTCTTACATTTCAAACAAATTCCTGACTTTTAGTTGATTATACGACTAAATCTCATTACTGGACTGTAAAATGGTCTTCGTGATTGGTCTTGACAGAAAATAAACAGAACACTGAATTCACTCAAGGACACCATTTAAAAAGCTTACCCTGAATGGACAAAAGCACCAATATACTTTAAAGCTAATTAACGTGGCCCTGACCGGAGATTCCACAGGTACGTGCGACCAACCTAGTGGTTTTACAGATTTACATCACATTGATGGTTCAGCGTGTTGTGGACTGTGCAAGGGAATCCAGGTAAAACCCAACTATAGGAAGTCACTAAGATGCAGTTTGCGTGAGAACATCCATTATATGGTTTTATTATAATTGAAGATAAATATAGGCATATTAGAGATAGGCATACATATAGCATTGCTGGAGAGGGGTTAATTTTCCTAAATATATAGAGTAATTATTTAGCAGTATATCTGTAGGATTTAAATCATGTTCTAAAGTATAGTATTTTTATGTAGTTTTTGTTTACACATTACTTTTTTGTTATATGAAATTTATTAAACTTTTTCAAAGCATACAAAACAATGACATTGACACTATTAACAGTAAACTGGAAGTTAACATCATGCAGTACGGTTGTATCTAGAAACATAGAAAACTGATGAATTGTGTAATAGAAGAAAAGATAAGAGAGAGAAAGGGAATTAAATAAAGGTGAAAAGGGAACACCACCGGAGGAAAGCGCAGATCAGTTTATGCATTACAACCATGAGAGTGCATGGGAATACCAAATTTTATACAATATAAGAAATAAGTCTGGTAACTCAGGACAAATACAACAGAAAAGTTAAGTAATCAAAAATAGATAACAATACCAGAAATCTCTTTTCGTTGGAGGAACCCCAGAGACAGAGGAGGCAATAGTATCTAAAGATGTAATTTCCTCCAGTTTGCACCTTATCTCCGTGATGGTAGATTGCCATTTAGACGCCACGAGGAGATAGGTGGTAATTATATGTGCTAGCAGCTTAGATTGCGCAGCAGTTAACTTTTTTGGAACGAGTTGGAGTAGGAGAATGGTTGGGTCAGGATTCAGTGCAGCTCCCAATACCCACTTACAAAATTCGTAAGTTCTTTCCATGAAACCAGCAGCCGAGGGCATTGCCACCACATATGGAAAAAGAAACAACGGGTCTCATAGCATCTCCAGCCTAGGGAAAATTGAGAGGCACTGAAGTGGCTGTGTCTAGCAGGGGTCAAGTACCAGCGGTACGTTACTCTTTTCCTGGACTCATGGAGGGTTGCACTCAGAAATATCCCCCTACCTCAAAACACTCAGGACATTGTTGGGAAGAGAGCTTCTTGCCCAAATCTTTTTTCCGAAACAATCAAAACCTGTGCTTCTGAACAGGGGCAGGTGTCATCAAAAGCCTGTAACAAAGGGAGAGCACAGCATTACTTTTAAATATTTTAAAATAAATTATAAAAGGCTTGGAGGGGATTTAATGTTCTGGTTTAGTCGCAAAATATGTTAATGTACTCCAGGCTAAAATTTGCCATGTCTCTTTTGCTTAGAATGAATAATAATTGACTTTTAATATGGAATAGATTCAAAACTTTCTGTGCACAAGAGGCAACTTGGATTAAATACTAAAAGAGATACATATTTATTGCCCCTTTGAACTGCCAGAATACTAGATTCCTGTGCTTAGCCTATTTTTCCTTTTAAGGTTGCAAAACTGTGGGCAACAGGTTACTCTGTGTGATGGCACATCTCACCTGTAAGTCTTGTAACAGATTTTGACAAAGGTACAAGATATTCTCTAAGGCTCAGTGAAACACTAATAAGACCCATCTTAAAAGCCTTATGACACGTCTATTCAATTAGTACTTTATAGTTGCATCCAGTAGAGCTGTGGTTTCTAATACTGCCTTATTCTCACCTAGACTAGTAACATCTAGTATTACTGGGCAATTGAATCACAATGTCCACCAGCACAATATGTGTCCTTCCAAACATATGGAAGCCACATTGGAATCTTGGTAATATCTTTTCTGCAATTTTTCAAGTATTCCATTTTGCAAATATCCGTTATAACCTGTATTGTGCAGGTGATTGATATGCTGTGAGTCCTGTGGTTTGACTTACATGTACCACCATGAAGCCTGCAATTTTTGACAGTATACTTAAAGAGAAATATCACCATTTATATGGAAATGGTTTTGTTTGCATGTCAATGTTTTGCTGCACGTGAAACAAAGTAATAATAGTCTTCTCATATTCATTGTTTAAAAACGTGAACAATCGAAGAGATTTCGTTACTAAGGAAAGTAAAACAAATGTATATAAAGGCAGTCTATTATGTTGCTCTGCTGCAAGTCATCATATTGTCACTGTCATCAGGTTGCTTTGCCTCTACTAGAAATTGACTGTTGACACTTTTTTAGACGACTGTCACTTTCTCACATGTCTTGCATTAGAAGTCTTATTTAACTTAATATATCAGGATTCGAAATTTTGTGTAAAACATTACTAGCTCAAACAAAGAGTTACACGTCACCAATGATACTATCCATTATTTGAATAGGTGAAACCCACAAGATCCTGCCTATATCTGTTGCTGTAACTGGTTACAGTTTCCCCCACCTAATTGTTACAGCACCTATAAACCTCTCCGCTTTTCACCTGTACCTACGGAGCCTTGTCATGTGCAAATTTTTTTTTAAAAAAAATGTGCGCATAATGTGTTAGGTTGTGGGGACAACCAAGCACATCAAGTCCACGAGTTAACCTTCAGTGCGCGCACAAGATAGATTGTCCTCCGAGCCCTCCTAGCTAAAGGGTGGGACTGTAGTCCTCCTTCACCAGCTGCAGATTTGCTCCTCCCTGGCACGGTCTTTAAATATTTTATTAAAATCAGCAGAGTAGTCTTTTTCACTGTGTTGGCCTGTGACTCAGCTTGTTAGTGCTCCTGCATAGTAAACAGAAGGCAAGAGTTCAATTCTTATCAGCACATATCTTTTGTTGTTTTTTTAATCACATTTACCTCTGAGCTGACCAGCTCAGAGGTGTAGCTAATGGATTGCGCTGCTGCAGAATCCGTTAGCTGCAGCTCAAAACCCACCCAAAAATCACATACTCCCCTCTAATCCAGCAGCGAGAACGGCGGCCCAATCCGCTGCTCCTGGCCACCAGGAGCAGAGGGAGACTGGGGAAAGGAAGTCCCCTTTCTCCCTCCACGATCACTCCAAGAGATAGTGCCCCAAGCTGGATGTTGAATGTCAGGGGATTGCCACATATCACACAGAGCTTCAGTTTAATTATCACTTGCCCCAAGCGCGTGGAAATATATATATATACATACATACATGCACACAAACAGTATATATGTAAATGTACAAGCCAAAATAAAGAGCACTGAGGAGATTCCTTCTCAAGGTGTTCCGGTCATTGACAGGGTCCCTTTCCCTGTGACGTCCCATCAGGAGGTGGACATCATGTTGATCAGAAATGTCCATGCAATATTTCATTCTTTGATACTTGTAGATCCTCACCTTTCATATTGATAATATCGGTCTTTTCCCATCCCCTACTGGAACAACAGTCATGTCAAAGATAGCTGCTCCTGTACCTGTCTGAACATTCTACGATCTCTCAGATGCATCTGAGGTTCTGATAGAGCTTCACTCATATCCAGGCCCAGACTGGGACAGAAAATGGGCCCGGGCATTTTAAAGTGAGTAGCCCACTTCTGACTACTGCTATATAGAAACACACACACACATTACATACCTATACCTTAAGGGCACCTAACACCCCTATACCTATACAGACTTCTACACACCCCTATTATATATCTAAACGTGTGCCTACACAACCCTATTTTATACCTTTATAGGTGGGGACACACACTCCTAACCATTTCCGTACGCCTAAAAACACACACCTAACAACCCCCATACACCTAAACACACACACCTAACAACTCCCATACACCTAAACACACACACACACCTACCTAATAAATACCACTACATTATATTTAAATAAAATAAACATACATTATAAATTATATTAAAAGTTATAGATTAGTAAACTATTTTATTATATTTCAGTACATTAAAATAATTATATTGATTTGCATATATTATGAAATAAAAACTCTAGTAATAATTTAACAATAAATTATATGTTTATATATATATTATTATAAATATTATAAACAATGTATAATTAATTATTGTAAAAAAAATTATCCTGTGTATGACCCTGGCTTGTTTTAGAATTCTTCTGGCCCTTGGCATTTGGCTGACTATCTGATTTGGCACTGACCCCTGGCATTGCCTGACTATCCAATTTGGCACTGACCCTTGGCATTTATCTGATTATCCGGTTTTCTATTAACCATTGGCTCGCTGAGTTTGGAAGCTTTCGGGGGGTAGGAGAAATTTGCTTAGTGCTCAGCAGGTTATGTCCATATTAATCTGTTTATAATGATTGTTTTATGTTCATCTGTCTATATATACATGTCTGTCTATATAACTCTTCGACGGTCTTCTGCGACTCCATCTCTGGTGACCCTGCGGTGATTAGTGAATTCACTGCAAGGTCGGCAAAATGGAATCGCCGAAGCGCACTGAGGTACTCCAAACTAGAAAGCACTGAAATTTCACGGGTTTCTGAATTACCCCTATAGTGTCAGATTATTAGCCATGCTACTTATCTCAGACACATACAATGAATATAGGACGTGCGGCGTGTCTCGTTTTAAGTCCTTCAAAAACATAAACGTAGGTTACATATAAATAAATGAGCTAATGTCCTCCGCATGTTATGTGTATGTGACTGTAAAGGCCTAGAGCAAAGCCTCCAGGAACTTTAGATGCTAAGACATTACAGCACAGGTCATGGTTTGATAACTTTTTAATTTAATTTCACTTGTTGCTGGTGCAGATATTCAGTTAAAATCATAAATTTGTTTTGTTCCTCGATTTCTTTGCAATCATATGCAATCACATAGGGGCGTAGTTCCCAACCATGTCAAATACCTTTACCAGGCCAGGTTTGCCAGATATCTGAAGCACAGCACAGGTGTGATATGATTTGCTGCTCAGTGATTTCAGTATTCAGCCTGCATTTCCCCAAGGTAATCCGCAAAATCTGGTCTTGTAGGGATCCTGAGGATAGGGTTGGAAACCACTGACATAGATCATTACTTACAGGGTTATTCAAAGAGAATCGAAAAGTCACCGTACGTTTGGTGACTTTTCGTGCTCTTCAATTTGGTGAGATTTGGCAATCCCATTTCAGCGACCCTGCAGTGTATTCAGCAAGCACCACAGGGCCACAATAATGCAGGGAAAAGTCGCCACAAACCTGCCGAAAACTCACCGCAAAACCAGGGCGAACGCACACCGAAACATGCAAAAACATCTGGATTAACCCCGCCGAACACGCCGGAGAAACCCGAGCAGGAGCCGATCACAGCGCAGACCAGCCGCCGGAAAAACCTGACACTGCAGACGAATGGAGTTGAAAAAAAAAAAACAGTACGCTTGAATGTTTGAAAAGTGAAATGCTGTTTGCAAACCAACTAGTGAGCGAAAATGTCTGAAATTTACATATGAGGTCCAATGAATGATAATAAAAAGGGCTGTTACAGAAAAAAGAAAAAATCTTTAAAAAAGGAAAATATTTTTTGCAAAAAAATACTGAAAAATGCTTAAAAGATCCTAAAAAATCTATAAATATAGAGACTTTTTACTGTAGAATATTATAATAAATGGTTTATTAGATATTGAATTAAAACGGGAATATTTTTAACATTGAAGCCTATGGGATTCGCCTGACTAAACCTGTCGAATGAAGTCACCGAATGGCAGGGCATTTCGGCAACTTTTCACTGCTGGTTTGTGTTCTCTGAATAGACTAAGCATTGCTTCACTATGGGGATTTCACTGCCCTCGAACAGGCACCGAACAGGCACCGTATGTGCAGGCAATTCGCCAATATTTGGCGAATTGCCTGCTCTCTGAATAGCCGAATGGCCAGGAAAGGTAACCGAATGCTGAATTTCAGCGTTCGGATACCTTTCGCCAGCAATTCGGAGCGCTTTGAATAACCCTGTTACTCTTTATTCCAGCATTTTAATCAGTTCTTCATATGGTGATTCTTGGTAATTCTATCGATTATGCATGTGGAATGTTAGTATTTTGTTATATATTATTATAAAGGAACATTCTTCACATGTGTACATATGATATGCACATATGATTTCAAGCATTTCTACAACTTACTGAGAAATATTTCTAATAAAATCTACAGTCTGCTACTTCAGCAGCCATCAAGCTGTGTTTGCATTGCAATCCAAGTTCAGCACTTTGATAATCTTCAAAAGTAGGTGACGTTTCTACGCACAAGATCAGCTCAAAAAAGAATGTGGCATTGTAGTAGGGTGGCGAGTTAACACAATCTAAATAGTAGATGGCATGTTAAGTAGGTCACTGCTGGCTTCAAAGACAATCAGGGTTATCCAAAGAGATCCGAATTGCTTGAGAAAGGTAACCGAACCCTGAAAATTATTTTCAGCGTTCGATTACCTTTCCTGGCCATTCGGCTATCCAGAGAGCAGGCAATTCGCCAGGATTTGGCGAATTGCCTGCACATACGGTGCCTGTTCAGTGCCTGTTCGAGGGCAGTGAAATCCCTATGAAAATGCACTGCTTCGACTATTCAGAGAACGAAAACCAGCAGTGAAAGGTTCCCCTAATGCCCTGCCATTCGGTGGTTTAATTCGGCAAGTTTATTCAGGAGAATCCCATAGGCGTCAATGTTAAAAATATTCCCGTTTTAATTCAATATCTAATAAACCGTTCATTATAAAATTCTGCAGTAAAGAGTCTCTTTATTTATAGATTTTTTATGATATTTTAAGCATTTTTCAGATTTTTTTTTTAAAAGTCCAATTTATTTTTTATTTTTTTTAAGTTTACTTATTTTTTCTGTAACAGCCATTTTTATTATCATTCCCTGGACCTCATATGTAAATTTCAGACATTTTCACTCAGTAGTTTCTTTGCAAACAATCTTTCACTTTCACATTCATACAAACTGTTTTGCTAATTTATTCACCTCCCTCTGTCTGCGGTGTCGGCTTTTTCTCGGCTTTTTCCGGCGGCTTCGCTGCGTGTGATCGGCTCCTGCTCGGGTTTTTCCGGCGTCTTCAGCGTGTTTTCGTGTGCATTCGACAGGTATTGCGGTTCGTTTTCGTCAGGTTTGTGGTAGCTTTTCCCTGCAATTCGGGGACCCTGTGGTAATTGCTGAATACACCGCAGGGCGCCGAAATGGGATCGGCAAATCAAACCGAATTGAAGAGAATGAAAAGTCACCGAACGTGCGGTGACTTTTCGAATCTCTTTGGATAACCCTGAATGTGTAAGATTGGATGCCTAGGTTACTTTTCTCTTTTTTAATAGTACTCAATCAGGTAAGCATCACTGTGCTAACTACAAATTCCAAAGCATACATACAGTGTATAATATCTTATCTGTCTATAAATGTGTATATATTTTCTAAAAGTATTTTTTGAAAAAAGAAGAGATTCCAGTGGTGCTTGCAGAGAATATAATGAAAGTAACACCGATCACTATGCACTAAACTTAAAGTAGCTACTCCCAAAACCATTATAAAATCTATTCTGAAAAAAGAAAATCAGCGTACCACTACCGTGTCAGTACACCAAATATGCAAAAACATGAATGGCTTACGTCAGCAATTGGTCATATGTAGACCATACAGGTTTTATGTAGCACAACAAGAGTTGACTCAAATCATGAATGCAGGAAATCTTCTCTTGGCTACATAGAAAAAAGAAACACACTACATAGCGTAACCCCACAGATGGTACAAAGTAGGTAAATATATATACAACCACTCACATTCGATATAGACAAAAACTTATAACCACCTAATATACATAAGTATATGGATGGTCACTAAAGGGATTGGGTCCCCGTAAATAATATTTATAAGAACAAAAGAATCAACAACATAACATTTAAAAGCAACACAAATTGAATTTGGAAACACAGAGGTGCTTAGTGGTAAATTAGGTGATACCTAGGAACAACTCATACGATAACCGCCATTTAAAGGAATGAAAATTTCATCTATCTATTGAGAATTGAACCCTAACCAGATCAGAAAAATATATATTCAATGCTGCACTGAATCCCAGCAATCAAAATAATCAACCCACATAGCAACAAAAAACTATTTCAAATAAGGGGATTTGAAAATTGCACCCCAGCAGATAAAAAAGCCAAATAATGCTTAGCACAACAACATTATAAGACAACAAGCCCAACGTGTATCGACAGCCTTCATGCGGTCTTCATTTCTAAGTACCTCTGTGTTTCCATATTCAATTTGTGTTGCTTTTAAATGTTATGTTGTTGATTCTTTTGTTCTAATAAATATTATTTACGGGGACCCAATCCCTTTAGTGACCATCCATATACTTCTGTATATTGGGTGGTTATAAGTTTTTGTCTATATCCAATATTGGTGGGTTAGGCCCAGTGCATTTGGGTACCTGGCACCGTATATAGGTATTCCCTTGTGGGAATTACCTGCTGTTGTTAGTTAACCACTCACATTCTCCTGATCGAATCCTCCCAGGCATTTTTCGCTTGTGGTACTTCTCAGGGAGTACCCATCAGCAACTACGTCACCGAAGAACTCTTTATATCTCGAGGAAGAGAGAAGCAACAGATTGTTTGTATAAAAGAACAGGAAATACACTCACCCCTCTGGAGCCTATCGATCGGCTCTAGGTGTTCAATTCCAGGTTTAACTGGTCCGCCAAACTTTGTTAAAAGCCCGCTCGGGATGGATGAATTATTCCCAAATCGCCAAGAGGAAATAAACTATATGTCAGTATTGAGGTGGATATTTTGGTTGGACTTTGCGCACAAAGTCCTGGTGCACTAAAAGGTACACTTCGGTATTAAAGTGCACCCAGCACAAACAATTCCGTCGCTATAAAAAACACACTACATTCAGTTCTTTCTGTATAAGGGATGATGTACTTATTTAGCCCAGGAAGAGTCAGACACAAATGCTGGTTCAAGCTGAAGTCCATGTACCAAGAGAGCCTGCATAGACCCTGGACTCCTTCATTTATTAAGGCAATAGAACGACGCCCAGTGGGAGATGGCTTTACAACATAAACCAGTCTGCCCAGAAAGTACAGGTACATATCAAAAGAAAAGGGGAGTACACCAGGATGGCTGACCAGTCCAATGCACACACCTCATCCCTGTATAACGGGAAGGATGAGTCATGTCCATTGCCCCCAATGTCCCGGGGACATTACTGCAGCTATTGTCAGTATACGGTACGAGTATACAGACAAGGCAGGTATGTCTTAAAAGCAGATATGTATCCAGAAAGGGATAGCGTAGCTGCAACAGAGGTATAATACATATCTCTCGTTATGCAGACTTCACTTCTCTAATGTGCATAGACAGTTGAAGGTAAGAAGCCCAGCGCATTGCACACAAACCGACAAACGCCCCCCTCACACCAAGAACACGTCTCCAAACCCATTAGAAGGTTTTCATGCTGACAGTTTTACCGCTGGTCCCGATTCAACCCAAGTACCCTCTGCTAGAGCGTTCCTTGGTTAAATCCGATACAGGGAGACAGATGACAACCTATAAAACATACATATTCTAGAATAAAATGTCCACATAATTCTATATAATAAAATTTCCACAACAGTATTCAATAAAAAATAAATAAAGTATTCCTAGACATAAAAATAGAGTAAATTAGTATATGGTATTGTACCATTTGTGGGATTATGCTATGTACTTGTTTTGCTCAGAGAAGTTTCTGAACAAAGGTTCTATTGGATTTGATCAATTTAAAGAAATAAGAGACACGTCAAGATAAATTGACAGTTTATTTGATAAGACAATTTAAAAAAAATAATATAAATCACCATTCAGATTGCATTTGAACACCTAGCTCTGTCTGAGAATCCGTTTCAGACATTCTTAGGATTCCAAACGATGCAAACAGCAGCACCTTGGGCAATCTCCTTTCTGCATGCGAAAAGTCCTTCCAGGTGAAAAAACTCAACTCTTTTAAACGATGCATATGCAAACTGCAAAAATCTGCAGAGCATTCTTTCACAGATGAAAACTCAAACTCTGAATACAACCCACCTCCCTCCTCCTTAGGCTAGGGTCAGATGAGCGCATTTAGTACGGACTGTGCGTCCGTGCAGTACGGACGTACTTTCTGACTGACAACAAGGTAGTGGCCAGACAGTCCGTTTTTTTCACTGACGTATTTTTTGACTGATGTAGCAGGGAAAATAAATTACAATGATAAAGCATTCTGTCCGTCAAAAATGCTGGATGTATAAATGCAGTCCGTCTGACCATGCTCCATCACTCACACACAAAGCTATGCGGACATTGTGGACGTGGCGCACTCTGCACGTCCGTTCTAGCAGTATTACGTTCTTGCCTAACCTGGGTCCGTTTGCAGCGTCCGTCAGCCCCGCACTTCTGTGCGGACGTACTTCGTGTGTGGGGCTCCATTTAACACAATTGTATGCTATCACGGACGTACTTATGTGCGGCAACACGGACGTTAACACTGCGCTCGTCTGACCCCAGCCTTATACTAATTGCAAAACTAAAAAAATTGGCCACAAATGTACGTCATACTTGCTTCCGGCAAGGTGTGGCCAAGGCCTTGATTTCAAACCCACCAGACAGCCGCCAAATGCAGCCGACGAACCACCAAACACAGCACCGACCAGCCGCAGAAAAAAGCTGGCAAGCCACCGGACAGGTAAAAAATAAAAAAATAAATTACGTTTGAAAAAAAATTAATTACTGAACGAAAATGTCTGGAATTAACATATAAGGTCCTATGAATAATAAAAAGGTCTAACAGAAAAAAAGGAAAAACGCTATTTAAAAAATAAATGAATATATATATATATTCATTTATCGGAAAAAAAAATTACGGAAAAATCCCAAAACATGCCTAAATTAAAAATGAAAGAGACTTTTTATTGCAGATTAAAAAAAAGAAAAAACTGTTTATTAGATATTGGATAAAAACGGGAATATTTTTTTAAAAAATTCTTTATTTTTGAAATTTGTGCAGACACACAGAATACACACGAGAATCAAAGGCCTCACAGGGCCTCCATGAGTCTGCTATCACAAAACAAAAGAGAAGAGATATAAAAGATAGCGATTACTTGGCAGAAGGTGTAAATAAAAAATAAAAGCAAAAAACAATATTAAGTAGGGATCTTCACTAGACATCTGCAGCAACACATAAATGTGATAAGTGGGGGACAAGCACATCGTAAAAAACAAGGCGTCCTCAGAAAATGTCTGAAGTGCCTCAGTATGGGGGGGGGAATAAAGAAAAAACAAAGTGTCCTCAGGAAACATCTAAAGTGTCCCAGCATAAGGGGGGAAAAAGTGAGGGGGTTGCATCAAACAGTTTCAGCGTATGGGGGGGGGAAGGAGGGGGTGAGGAAAGTGAAAGGGGTCATCGGGTAGAGGGGCGTCTTATTTAAAAATGGGTCAGGGACAAAAACGGGGGGGGGGGCACAATGGTTCAGGGGGCAGATCTCTTCATCCCGTGTCCATCCACAAGGATGAGGATCATCTCCACCGGAGCGACCAGCCCCACATAGGGCCTGATGGTGTCCCGACCTCCACAGCGTCATGTCTAGCTTCAAACATTGCAAAGGGGGATCCAGCTTAGTTATCTTGGCAAACTCCACCAGAACCCAGCAACCAGTCGCCGCATTGGCGCCTAAGGTCGCCTACGTGGACCTAGGGTACAGCATTTGTGTCACATCCAGGGAGATCTCCGTAGTGGGGCAGCTCTCCTCGGCTTCAGGAAGTTGCAGGCCTGCAGAAGGGTCCGGGATTGGGGCAGCCTCGGTCGCGCACGTACCCGCAGGTCTCCCGCATCCCGGGCCACCGAGAACGCATCCATCAGGTCAGTGGTGTATTTAGGTTTTGTGCTGCCCTAGGCCTGACTAAACTCGTGCACCCCCTAATTTAAATTTGAGGCACCCCTTCCTGTCAAGGGCACACCTCTTCCTGGTTAATCCCCACCCTTCCTCTTTAAGCTCCACCTTTTCCTCTTAGAGCTCCGCCTTTTCCTCTCTTTATATTAAAAGTGGATACCAAGTGCCTACTTGTATATTTTGTATACCATTTCAAATGTATCTATTGAGATGAATTTAAACATTTCATAATTTTATTTAAGCATTTTTACAAAGAACAGCCACGCATGTCAAGTATACTGGATCACAGCCGCTCTAATTGGTTGAACAATAAAATCCACAGAAACGTGCACTGCATATGAGTGTATCACAGAGCTGCACAGCAATAAAACCCACAGAAATGGGCACTGTGTATGAGCATATCAGAACTGCACAGCAATAAAACTCACAGTAATGTGCAGTGTGTATAAGCGTATCCCAGAGCTCCAGGGCAATAAAACTCACAGTAATATGCAGGGTGTATCACTGATTCCACAGCTATAAAACTCCCAGCAATGCAATGTGCAGTGTGAATGAGTGTATAAGAATCCGCAACAATAAAACTCCCAGCAATTCAATGTGCGGTGTGTGTGTCAGCGTATCAGAATTCACAGCAATAAAACTCACAGCAATGCAATGTGTGGTGTGTGTCAGCGTATCAGAATTCACAGCAATAAAACTCACAGCAATGCAATGTGTGGTGTGTGTCAGCGTATCAGAATCCACAGCAATAAAACTCCCAGCAATGCAATGTGCGGTGTGTATGAGTGCATCAGATTTTTATTCTATTCGATTTTATTCCGTATGCAAACGCCCTGCTCCGCTGCTCGATGTTTGAGAACACAGCTCAAAGCTGACACACAGTGACAGTGGCACCTCCTAGTACCCCCTAATGACACCCCAATAATCACTGGTACCTGGGGCGGCCCGCCCTCTGCCACTCCCCTAAGTACACCACTGTTCTGTGATATGCTCACACACAAGTTTGGCGAACTGTCAGCAAGTACGGTGCTGTTTGAAGACAGTGCAAATCCCCATAGAGAAGTAATGGTTAATCTATTCAGAGAACACCAAACAGCAGAGAAATGGCAGTGAAATGCCCTGATGTTTGGTGGTTTCAATCAGCAGGTTTATTCAGGCGAACCCCATAGGTTTCAATGTTAAAAATATTCCCGTTTTTATGCAATATCTAATAAACCATTTATTATTTTAATCTGCAGTAAAAAGTCTTTATTGATTTTTTTTAGTACCTTTTAGTCATTAAATTTCCCCCCCCTTTTTTTTAATAGTGGGTTTGCGGTGGCAGCATTCAGCGGCTGACTCCATGCACTTTGGGGACCCTGCGGTGAATGGTGAATTCACTGCAGGGTGGGGAAATTTTATTCCCCGAAGTGCAGGAAACTACAGAACACCAAAATGTTGGCGTCATTTCGGTGCTCTGTGAGTAACCCCCATTTAGTGGTGAGGTTTTTTGCTGCCCGCTGTAAAGTGAATGCCTAGGCCTTGCCTACCCAGGACATGCTTGAAAATTAGTGAAATCTCAATGTATCCTTCCTGGCAAAATACTTTTCAAAAGTAAAAAAAAATAAAATAATTTTTTAGGGGTGGGGCCACCAGTGCGGGCTGCTGCCCCCTGGAAAGTGCCGCCCTAGGCCTAGGCCTTGTTGGCCTATGCCAAAATACACCAGTGCATCAGGTAGCGCCAATCACCTCTAGTGAGCACTCTATCGTCGTCCTCCGGGATCAGTGCCGGACAGGCATCTAGGGCCTTCAATACAGCATCCACAGCGCAGGGGGGAGGGGATAGCAGCACCCAGCAACCGGCCCCCGATCCCCACGACCGCATCCGGCACGGTTTCATCCCGAATGGCTGACAGCTAGCCCTGCTGAGCCAGCACTTGTGCTGACCTAGATTTAGGCTAGGGTCAGACGAACACAGTTTTAACGTGCGTTTAGCCGCACGAAATCACGGCCGTGCTAGCAGCAAATGACGTCCAATGCCGGGGAACATACGACGAACGGCCGCACGAAAGTTCGTCTGTGCAACGCAAGTGGCAAACTAACGCGTTTTTTCGAGAACGTCAAACCGCTACTACTGACGTACAGAGTGCGCTGCGGCCGCATAGCGGCGTGTTTGCGTGATTGGGAGACGTCAGACGCTGCACACGTCCGGCCAACATAACGTCCAGACGCAAAAAGGGTTTTATTGATGATCCGTACAAAATCACGGACGAAAATGCGCATCGTATGACCGCTATCGCGTATTCCGTGAAAAATACGTCCATTCGTTTGAACACACTTTTTCACGGACAACGCGAAAAATGCGTTCGTCTGACCCTAGCCTTAGCCATTTTTTGCTCGTGACATTTAAGCCAAAATGTATAGAAGTCATGTTTCATAGTGTGACCTGGAGAACTATATAAACAAAGGAAGAGAGCACTCCAGTCAACACACTCAAAAGACAACAGCAGCTTTATACATTTAAAGATTTTACCAGATTTTAACCCTTCAAACCTTCCAACAATTCTTAACCCATTCAAGACTATTTACAAGGTTTATAACCCTAAGCTCTGTTGAAAATGGTGAAAATTTGGTTCACAATAAATATATATATTTTTTCAGTGCACTCAGCTTATTCAAAATATGTCATCAGTTTATGAAAATGTCATGTCACATCAGAAATGCTATATCAAAATAAATGTCAAATACAGGTAAATTCCTATTAAGATTTCCACTAGGTAATCCACCATTTCCACAATTTATACCAGGTAAATTTAATTTCCCCCATTTTATCATCCAAACCTTTGTGGTTAGAAATTCTAAAGTGAACTCTTAAAAAAATAATAAGAATAAAAAAAAACACCTAGAATTGGAAAACTTTTTATAGCATTTTTCTACAGAAATACCATATTTTAACAGAGATTGGAAAAAAAATATATCCATAGAGGTTCTTCACTAACCTCCAAACTGGCCCCGAATGCTGAATTTTACTGGTCGGTTCAATTTCAGGTTTTCTATTCACAAAGCTGTCGGTTTGCCAAATACTGGCGAACTGATAGAAATGCACCATATTTGCCGCAATTCAGCAGCACGAAATTGTCCAATATATAGAAGACCATCGTGATTTCTATTCAGAGTGCTGGATTGCACCGAAATTCCGGAAAAATGCTTTGATTTTTGGTGTTTCAATTTGACAGGTTTAAACAGGTGAATCCCAGAGGTTTCAATGTAAAAACATAAGCAGGGTTATCCAAAGAGATTCGAAAAGTCACCGCACGTTCGGTGACTTTTCGTTCTCTTCAATTCGGTTCCTTTTGCCGTTTGCATTTCGGTGACCCTGCGGTGTATTCAGCAAAGAGCACAGGGTCCCCGAATTGCAGGGAAAACCTGCCGAAAACCTGACGAAAACTAACCGAATGCACGCTGAAAACAAGCAAAAACATCTGGATTAACCTTCGAAAAAACCGAACATGAGCCGAACAGGAGCCGAAAAGGAGCCGAATCACACAGAGCCGAAGCAGCTGTGACGTAGATGAGGCAGTGAATAAATTAGAAAAACCATTTGTATGAATCTGGGAAAAAGAAACGCTGTTTGCAAAGAAACTACTGAGCGAAAATGTCTGAAATTTTCACAGGAGGTCCAGGGAATGATAATAAAGAGGGCTGTTACAAAAAAAATTAGTAAATTGGAAAAAAAAAAAAAAAAAAATCGGACTTTTTAAAAAAATAAAAAAAATCTGAAAAATGCTTAAAGTATCCTAAAAAATCTATAAATAAAGAGACTTTTTGCTGCAGAATTTTATAATGAACGGTTTATTAGATATTGAATTAAAACGGGAATATTTTTAACATTGAAGCCTATGGGATTCTCCTGAATAAATTTGCCGAATGAAACCACCGAATGGCAGGGCATTAGGGGAACCTTTCACTGCTGGTTTGTGTTCTCTGAATAGCCGAAGCAGTGCATTTTCATGGGGATTTCACTGCCCTCGAACAGGAACCGAACAGGCACCGTATGTTCAGGCAATTCGCCAGGATTTGGCGAATTGCCTGCTCTCTGGATAGCCGAATGGCCAAGAAAGGTAACCGAACGCTGATTTTCAGCATTCGGTTACCTTTCTCAAGCAATTCGGATCTCTTTGGATAACCCTGAATATCTTTTAAAAAAAAATTAAAGACGGTTTAGTCTTTTTATTTTTTGCAAAACCCCTTTTTATTTTGTAAAAGACCTTTTTGTATTTTTTATACAACATTATTGTTTTCTAATGTTTTAAAGACTTTTTTATTTCGTAACAGACCTTTTTATTATTTTTTTGACAGACTTTATTATTTAGACATTCTTATTAATTGAAACCCCTATTAGGAGAATAGGAAACTTTTTTTTCTTTTCAGTTTGGTGGAATTCACCGAAACCAGTTCGGCAGAATTCGGTGCAATTCAGTGGTTTTCTCCGATGTCCGATAATTGCTTCTTCAACTCCAATTTTGGTAAAATATGACCATTTGCTAAATAGTGAATTCACCATATTTATGGTAAAATGGCCCAAATCGCAAAGCAATGAAATTTCACGCAACTTCAGTGCTTTGCGAATAGATCCTTATGTTCTTATAGAATGTACGTGGTCAGGTTTAGTTCAGACTGACCTTTCTAATGACATCTCACCTAACTGTGTAGGATTCAGTGCACTAGAGATACAAGGGTCCACAAAACCCTGTATCTCTTACAATGGGATTTCAGCTCAGGGGGAGCACATGCCCCCTGTGCCCACTCTCTGGATCCACCAGTGTGCAGTAGTAGATTGCTGTAGGAACCTGTACTTTTTATATAGGTTTCCCTGTGCTACTAGATAACTGGTACTCAAAGGGTTAAGGCCTTTTTCAAAGCACTGAATTAATTTGTTATATATGCCCCTTTTTCCAGTGTTGGTAGGGCTCTGTAATTAACATCTGCTTATCTAGAGACTATTTTATTCTTGCAGCATTTTATATGCGCATCCCCAAGTGACATCCCCAAGTGGCATTCTTAAGTGGACGCGCAGAGTTGATTCCTGGAGTTTTATCCAAGATCCCCTACGCCATCACGATCCCTAATTCCTGTGTCTCCTCTCTCCACAGGTAGGCATTATCACCCATCATCCACAGACACCCACATCTCAACTGATCCCCTGCATACTTTTGCTGGTAGGCATTATCACCCATCATCCACAGACACCACATCTCAACTGATCCCCTGCATACTTTTGCTGGTAGGCATTATCACCCATCATCCACAGACACCCACATCTCAACTGATCCCCTGCATACTTTTGCTGGTAGGCATTATCACCCATCATCCACAGACACCCACATCTCAACTGATCCCCTGCATACTTTTGCTGGTAGGCATTATCACCCATCATCCACAGACACCCACATCTCAACTGATCCCCTGCATACTTTTGCTGGTTGGCATTATCACCCATCACCCATCATCCACAGACACCCACATCTCAACTGATCCCCTGCATACTTTTGCTGGTAGGCATTATCACCCATCATCCACAGACACCCACATCTCAACTGATCCCCTGCATACTTTTGCTGGTAGGCATTATCACCCATCACCCATCATCCACAGACACCCACATCTCAACTGATCCCCTGCATACTTTTGCTGGTAGGCATTATCACCCATCACCCATCATCCACAGACACCCACATCTCAACTGATCCCCTGCATACTTTTGCTGGTAGGACCCCCATCACCCAGTATTCGCAGGCACCCACATTATAATGTTTCCTTGTTTTTTTTCTGTTTTTTTATTTATTTTTGTTTTTCTCCACCATTTGCTTTGCTAATTAGCATGTGAATCTCCTGCCCTATTGACACAGCCCATGCAGCTTCAGGTGTTTGCATTTAGGCAGTTAAAAAGTAAACAGTCCGCCCTTTATAACATTTAAGACCAGCTCCACTGAGCCTTGGCTCTTGTGACATCCCCAAGTGGCATTCTTAAGTGGACGCGCAGAGTTGATTCCTGGAGTTGAGTGGCATTCTTAAGTGGACGCGCAGAGTTGATTCCTGGAGTTGAGTGGCATTCTTAAGTGGACGCGCAGAGTTGATTCCTGGAGTTGAGTGGCATTCTTAAGTGGACGCGCAGAGTTGATTCCTGGAGTTGAGTGGCATTCTTAAGTGGACGCGCAGAGTTGATTCCTGGAGTTGAGTGGCATTCTTAAGTGGACGCGCAGAGTTGATTCCTGGAGTTGAGTGGCATTCTTAAGTGGAAGCGCAGAGTTGATTCCTGGAGTTGCGGGACTGGAGGAAGGAACTGCAAGGCCCAATTTTACTCTGGGTAAACGCACGTCTATATCATGCTTTCTCTCACGCTTCTGCTCTTTACTTTTTATTATTATTATTATTATTATTTTATAAAGCGCCAGCATATTCCGCAGCGCTGTACAATAAGCACAGTACAGACAGGGTTACAATACATTGAACAACATTTGACAAACAGTACAGGAGGAGATGAGGGCCCTATTCCCGTAGGAACTCACAATCTAGGAGGGTTGGGGTTGGAAACAGGAGGAGAGGACTGTAAGGTGAGAGTGATTGATGGTTGCGTCAGTGAGTTGGGTGGTAGGCTTCCCTAAATAGGAATGTTTTCAGGGAGCATTTGAAGGAAGAGAAGTTAGGGGAAAGTCTGACAGCACGAGGGAGAGCGTTCCAGAGAGTGGGGGCTGCGCGTGAGAAATCCTGCAGTCTATCATGGGAAGAGGTGATGCGGGGAGAAGCTAGGCGCAGGTCACTGTTTGACCTTAGGGAGCGGGCTGAGGTGTATTTGGTGATTAGTGAGGACAGGTAGTGGGGCGCTGAGTTAGTGAGGGTTTTGTAGGTAAGGATAAGGATTTTGAACTTAATTCTGCAGTGGATGGGGAGCCAGTGAAGGGACTCGCAGAGGGGAACGGCAGAGACAGAGCGGCGGGTGAGGTGAATTAGCCTGGCGGAGGCGTTCAGGATGGATTGTAGGGGGAGAGGCGGGACAGAGGGAGGCCAGATAAGAGAGATTATTGCAATAGTCGAGTCGGGAGATTACCAGGGCGTGTATGAGTTGTTTTGTGGTGACAGCGGTAAGAAATGGCCGAATTCTGGAAATATTACGCAGTTGGTATCGGCAGGAGGAGGAAAGAGACTTGATGTGGGGGATGAAGGAAAGAGCAGAGTCCAGTGTAACTCCAAGACAGCGAACTTGGTTTGATGGGGAGATGGTGATACCCTCCACCGTGATAGAGAAGTCAGGAGGTGGGGAGGCATTAGAGGGAGGAATAAGTAGGAGCTCAGTCTTTGACATGTTGATCTTTAGGTGGTGGGAGGCCATCCAGGAGGAGATGCCAGATAAACAGTCACTGACTTTTGAAAGGACAGGGGGAGAGAGATCAGGGGTAGAGAGGTAGATCTGAGTGTCATCAGCGTAGAGGTGGTAATTAAAGCCAAAGCTGTTGATGATTTTGCCCAGGGAGGAGGTGTAGATGGAAAAGAGCAGAGGACCAAGGACAGAGCCTTGAGGTACACCAACAGATAGAGGCAATGAAGAGGAGGAGTTACCAGCAAAGGACACACAGAAGGACCTGTTGGATAAATAGGAGTCAACCCAAGCAAGTGCAGTGTCACCGAGACCCAGAGAGTTGAGGGTCTGTAGAAGGAGGGGTGGTCAACAGTGTCAAAAGCAGCCGAGAGGTCAAGCAGGATGAGAATAGAATAGTGGCCGTGTTTTTTAGCAGTTAGGAGGTCGTTGGTGACTTTGGTGAGGGCAGTTTCAGTTGAGTGTAGCGGACGGAAGCCAGATTGCAGTGGGTCAAGTAGGAATTGGAGGACAGGAAGAGGGAGAGGCGGTTGAAGACTAGTTTTTCTAAGAGCTTTGATGTGAAGGGAAGCAGGGATACAGGGCGGTAGTTGGATGGAGAGTTGGTGTCTAGGGATGGTTTCTTTAGTAAAGGGGTAACTAGCGCGTGTTTGAAGGCGGATGGAAAGGAGCCAGTGGAGAGAGATAGGTTGAAGATGTGTGTGAGAGCAGGGGTGAGGGAGGAGGAGAGGGAGGAATTAGATGTGAGGGAATGGGGTCGAGCGGGCACGTGGTGAGATGTGAGGAGGACAATAAGGAATTGACTTCCTCCTCAGTGGTTGGGAGGAAGCGGCAGAGGGTGGCAGAGGGGACCTGTGGGAGTGGAGGTGGCAGATAACTATCTTGTGTTGGGATGTTGCTTCTGATAGTTAGAGTTTTACTGAGGAAGTAGTCTGCCAGGTCTTGAGCGCTGAAGGCAGCTGAGGGGGAGGTGCAGGTGGGTGAGGAGGGTGTTGAAGGTGGACCAGAGCCGTTTAGGGTTGGAGGACAGCGTAGATATAAGAGATGAGAAGAAGGATTGTTTGGCCAAGTGGAGGGCAGAGGTGTATGACCGGAGAATAAACTTGAAGTGAACAAAATCAGCTTCAGAGCGGGATTTCCTCCAGGCACGCTCTGCAGTGCGGGAGCATCTTTGCAGGTAGCGAGTTTGGAGGGTGTGCCAGGGCTGAAGCTGGCGGCGTGGGGCCTTGCAGAGTCGAAGAGGAGCAAGAGTGTCTAGAGCAGAGATAAGCGTAGTGTTGTAGTGATTAGTGGCAGCATCAGGGCAGGTGAAGGATGAGGTATGAGGGAGGTGGTGAAGTAGGTTGGAGAATTGATGGGGGTCCACAGCATGTAGATTTCTGCGAGTGTGTGTGCGGGGTGGGGGAGCAGGGTGTTTAGGAAGTCCAGATAGGTTGAAAGAGAGAAGGTGGTGGTCAGAGATGGGGAAAGGGCGACATTTGAACTCAGAAATGGAGCAGAGGTTGGAAAAGACCAGGTCAATAACGTGACCATCGCGGTGGGTAGGGAGGAGGGAGGATTGTGTGAGTCCAAGGGAGGACGTGAGTGAAAGAAGTTTGGAGGCAGCAGGAGCGGAAGGATCGTCAATGGGAATGTTGAAGTCCCCGAGAATTAGGCATGGAAGATTAGAAGACAGGAAGTGAGAAAGCCAGGTAGCAAAGTGGTCAAAGAACTGGGAGGTTGGTCCCGGTGGGCGGTAGATGACTGCCACCCTGAGAGCCAGAGGAGAGAACAGGCGGATGCAGTGTGTCTCGAAGGAGGAGAGAAGAGAGGGATGGGGGTGGAGGGAGATGCTGGTAGGTGCAGGTGGGAGAGAGCAGGAGCCCGACCCCGCCACCATTTCTCTCACCCGGTCTGGGGGTATGGCTCAAGTGTAGACCGCCATGTGAGAGAGCAGCAACGGAGGCCGTGTCAGAGGGAGTTAGCCCGGTTTCAGTTAAAGCTAGGAGGTTGAAGGAGTTTGAAAGGAAGAGGTCATGGATGGCTGTGAGTTTGTTGCACACAGAGCGAGCGTTCCAGAGGGCGCAGGAGAAAGAGGACAGGCGCTGAGGGATGATGGAATGAGGTTGCTGGGCTTGCAGGGAGGTGATTTATGTGCGATGGAGATAGGATGAGAGGGAAGTATTGGATGTGTTTGGGGCCAGGGTTAGGGGATATGTCACCTGAATAGAGTAACAGCAGGAGGGTGAGAAAGAGAAGGTGGGAATGGGATTTGTGGGAGTGATGGCAGCACGAGAGATAGAGGGAGACCATGTTCTGAGGAAACAAAGGAGCTCATGCGAGGCCATCATGTGGGACGAGAGGAGGGAGGGAGAGATGCAGATAGTGTAGGGGTCGGTGGTAGAGGGGCAGGAGTTCCATTTAAGGAGAAAGGTAGAAGTAAAGAGGAGAAGCGTGAGAGAAAGCATGATATATAGACTTGCGTTTACCCAGAGTAAAATTGGGCCTTGCAGTTCCTTCCTCCAGTCCCGCAACTCCAGGAATCAACTCTAAGCGTCCACTTAAGACTGTCACTCAACTCCAGGAATCAACTCTAAGCGTCCACTTAAGACTGTCACTCAACTCCAGGAATCAACTCTAAGCGTCCAACTTTAAGACTGTCACTCAACTCCAGGAATCAACTCTAAGCGTCACTTAAGACTGTCACTTGTGAATGTCACAAGAGCCTGGCTCAAATGGAGCCAGTCTGAGTGGTTATATAGGGCAGTCTGATTGCAATCAGGCAGTTAAAAAGTCAACAGCTGAAGCTGGATGGGCTGTGTCAATAGGGCAGGAGATTCACATGCTAATTAGCAAAGCAAATGGTGGAGAAAACAAAAATAAATAAAAAAACAGAAAAAAAAACCAAGGAAACGTTATAATGTGGGTGTCTGTGGATGATGGGTGATAATGCCTACCAGCAAAAGTATGCAGGGGTTCAGTTGAGCTGTGGGGTCTGGATGATGGGTGATAATGCCTACCAGCAAAAGTATGCAGGGGTTCAGTTGAGCTGTGGGTGTGTGGATGATGGGTGATAATGCCTACCAGCAAAAGTATGCAGGGGTTCAGTTGAGCTGTGGGTGTCTGGATGATGGGTGATAATGCCTACCAGCAAAAGTATGCAGGGGTTCAGTTGAGCTGTGGTGTCTGGATGATGGGTGATAATGCTACCAGCAAAAGTATGCAGGGGTTCAGTTGAGCTGTGGGTGTCTGGATGATGTGGTGATAATGCCTACCAGCAAAAGTATGCAGGGGTTCAGTTGAGCTGTGGGTGTCTGGATGATGGGTGATAATGCCTACCAGCAAAAGTAAGCAGGGGTTCAGTTGAGCTGTGGGTGTCTGGATGATGGGTGATAATGCCTACCAGCAAAAGTATGTAGGGGTTCAGTTGAGCTGTGGGTGTCTGGATGATGGGTGATAATGCCTACCTGTGGAGAGAGGAGACACAGGAATTAGGGATCGTGATGGCGTAGGGGGATCTTGGATAAAATTCCAGGAATCAACTCTAAGCGTCCATTAAGACTGTCACTGTGTGAATGTCACAAAGAGCTACTTCCTGTACTTCTACCTTTCTCCTTAAATGGAACTCCTGCCCCTCTACCACCGACCCCTACACTATCTGCATCTCTCCCTCCCTCCTCTCGTCCCACATGATGGCCTCACATGAGCTCCTTTGTTTCCTCAGAACATGGTCTCCCTCTAACTCTCGTGCTGCAATCACTCCCACAAATCCCATTCCCACCTTCTCTTCTCACCCTCCTGCTGTTACTCTATTCAGGTGACATATCTCCTAACCCTGGCCCCACAACACATCCAATACTTCACTCTCATCCTATCTCCATCGCACATAAATCACCTCCCTGCAAGCCCAGCAACCTCATTCCCATAATCCCTCAGCGCCTGTCCTCTTTCTCCTGCGCCCTCTGGAACGCTCGCTCTGTGTGCAACAAACTCACAGCCGTCCATGACATCTTCCTTTCAAACTCCTTCAACCTCCTAGCTTTAACTGAAACCTGGCTAACTCCCTCAGACACGGCCTCTGTTGCTGCTCTCTCACATGGAGGTCTACACTTGAGCCATACCCCCAGACCGGGTGAGAGACATGGTGGCGGGGTCGGAATCCTGCTCTCTCCCACCTGCACCTACCAGCATCTCCCTCCACCCCCATCCCTCTCCTTCTCCTCCTTTGAGACACACTGCATCCGCCTGTTCTCTCCTCTGGCTCTCAGGGTGGCAGTCATCTACCGCCCACCGGGACCAACCTCCCAGTTCTTTGACCACTTTGCTACCTGGCTTTCTCACTTCCTGTCTTCTAATCTTCCATGCCTAATTCTCGGGGACTTCAACATTCCCATTGATGATCCTTCCGCCCCTGCTGCCTCCAAACTTCTTTCACTCACGTCCTCCCTTGGACTCACACAATCCTCCCTCCTCCCTACCCACCGCGATGGTCACGCTATTGACCTTGTCTTTTCCAACCTCTGCTCCATTTCTGAGTTCAACTGTCGCCCTTTCCCCATCTCTGACCACCACCTTCTCTCTTTCAACCTATCTGGACTTCCTAAACACCCTGCTCCCCCACCCCGCACACACACTCGCAGAAATCTACATGCTGTGGACCCCCATCAATTCTCCAACCTACTTCACCACCTCCCTCATACCTCATCCTTCACCTGCCCTGATGCTGCCACTAATCACTACAACACTACTCTTATCTCTGCTCTAGACACTCTTGCTCCTCTTCGACTCTGTAAGGCCCCACGCCGCCAGCTTCAGCCCTGGCACACCCTCCAGACACGCTACCTGCAAAGATGCTCCCGCACCGCAGAGCGTGCCTGGAGGAAATCCCGCTCTGAAGCTGATTTTGTTCACTTCAAGTTTATTCTCCGGTCATACACCTCTGCCCTCCACTTGGCCAAACAATCCTTCTTCTCATCTCTTATATCTACGCTGTCCTCCAACCCTAAACGGCTCTGGTCCACCTTCAACACCCTCCTCTACCCACCTGCACCTCCCCCCACAGCTGCCTTCAGCGCTCAAGACCTGGCAGACTACTTCCTCAGTAAAACTCTAAATATCAGAAGCAACATCCCAACACAAGATAGTTATCTGCCACCTCCACTCCCAGAGGTCCCCTCTGCCACCCTCTGTCGCTTCCTCCCAGCCACTGAGGAGGAAGTCAATTCCTTATTGTCCTCCTCACATCTCACCACATGCCCGCTTGACCCCATTCCCTCACATCTAATTCCCTCCTCTCCTCCTCCCTCACCCCTGCTCTCACACACATCTTCAACCTATCTCTCTCCACTGGCTCCTTTCCATCCGCCTTCAAACACGCGCTAGTTACCCCTTTACTACAGAAACCATCCCTCGATCCCAACTCTTCATCCAACTACCGCCCTGTATCCCTGCTTCCCTTCACATCAAAGCTCTTAGAAAAACTAGTCTTCAACCGCCTCTCCCTCTTCCTGTCCTCCAATTCCCTACTTGACCCCCTGCAATCTGGCTTCCGTCCCCTACACTCAACTGAAACTGCCCTCACCAAAGTCACCAACGACCTCCTAACTGCTAAAAAACACGCCACTATTCTATTCTCATCCTGCTCGACCTCTCGGCTGCTTTTGACACTGTTGACCACCCCCTCCTTCTACAGACCCTCAACTCTCTGGGTCTCGGTGACACAGCACTCGCTTGGGTCGAATCCTATTTATCCAACAGGTCCTTCTGTGTGTCCTTTGCTGGAAACTCCTCCTCCTCATTGCCTCTACCTGTTGGTGTACCTCAAGCTCTGTCTGTCCTTGGTCTCTTGCTCTTTTCCATCTACACCTCCTCCCTGGCAAAATCATCAACAGCTTTGGCTTCAATTACCACCTCTACGCTGATGACACTCAGATCTACCTCTCTACCCCTGATCTCTCTCCCCCTGTCCTTTCAAAAGTCAGTGACTGTTTATCTGGCATCTCCTCCTGGATGGCCTCCACCACCTAAAGATCAACATGTCAAAGACTGAACTCCTACTTATTCCTCCTCCAATGCCTCCCCACCTCCTGACTCACGGTGGAGGGTATCACCATTTCCCCATCAAACCAAGTTCGCTGTCTTGGAGTTACACTTGACTCTGCTCTTTCCTTCATCCCCCACATCAAGTCTCTTTCCTCCTCCTGCCGATACCAACTGTGTAATATTTCCCGAATTCGGCCATTTCTTACCGCTGTCACCACAAAACAACTCATACACGCCCTGGTAATCTCCCGACTCGACTATTGCAATAATCTCTTATCTGGCCTCCCTCTGTCCCGCCTCTCCCCCTACAATCCATCCTGAATGCCTCCGCCAGGCTAATTCACCTCACCCGCTGCTCTGTCTCTGCCGCTCCCCTCTGCGAGTCCCTTCACTGGCTCCCCATCCACTGCAGAATTAAGTTCAAAATCCTTATCCTTACCTACAAAACCTCACTAACTCAGCTCCCCACTACCTGTCCTCACTAATCACCAAATACACCCCGGCCCGCTCCCTAAGGTCAAACAGTGACCTGTGACTAGCTTCTCCCCGCATCACCTCTTCCCATGATAGACTGCAGGATTTCTCACGCGCAGCCCCCACTCTCTGGAACGCTCTCCCTCGTACTGTCAGACTTTCACCTAACTTCTCTTCCTTCAAACGCTCCCTTAAAACGTTCCTATTTAGGGAAGCCTACCACCCAACTCACTGACGCAACCATCAATCACTCTCACCTTACAGTCCTCTCCTCCTGTTTCCAACCCCAACCCTCCTAGATTGTGAGTTCCTACGGGAATAGGGCCCTCATCTCCTCCTGTACTGTTTGTCAAATGTTGTTCAATGTATTGTAACCCTGTCTATACTGTGCTTATTGTACAGCGCTGCGGAATATGCTGGCGCTTTATAAATAAAGAATAATAATAATAATAATAATATGCAGAATCTTGACACGCAGTAAAAAACATTTTGTTTATATTTTTTAACAGGATACCGGAGGCATACTTCAGGAAGAGCACATGCAGTTAGGGTTGTCTGATCGGCCATGTTTTCCTGGACACATATTACTATTTCATTCAGAGGGGAACACAAGGAGAAGTGCTGCTCTGCAACATGTATAATTTATATGCTGCAGGAAGGAAATCAAGGCTGCTCACCTGGGAATCCTCTTTGATTTTTTAACTGCAGCATATGAGTTATACATAATGCAGGGTTGCATTTTTCATGCCCTGCTCATCAGCATGAATAAAAATTGTATGTGTCCAGGAAAACATGACCAACCTGGGAACTCTACATGCAGTGTGTCTTCTTACACAGAATGGAGGCAATGAATATGAAAAACAAATCAACAATTCAATATAGGAGTCCTTGTTCTATGTCAGTTTACATGGTGAAGATCCCTGCACAAGAAATTGATCATTGTAACTCCATCAGGGTTATTCAAAGAGAATCAAAAAGTCACTGTACATTCGGTGACTTTTCGTTCTCTTCAATTTGGCTTGATTCAGCGATCCCATTTCGGCGACCCTGCGGTGTATTCAGCAAGCAACCCAGGGCCGTCGTAGTGCAGGGAAAAGCCGCTGAAAACCTGTCGAACACTCACCGCAAAACCCAGGCGAATGCACACCGAAACATGCAAAAACATCTAGATTAACCCCGCCGAACACGCCGGAAAAACCCGAGCAGGAGCCGATTACACGCAGAGCAGACACCGGAAAAACCGACACCGCAGGCGAATGGAGTGAAAAAAAACCAAAACAGTACGCTTGAATGTTTGAAAAGTGAAACGCTGTTTGCAAAGAAACTACAGAACGAAAATGTCTGAAATTTACCTATAAAGGTTCAATGAATGATAATAAAAAGGTCTGTTACAGAAAAAAAGAAAAGACGATTTAAAAAAAAAGGGAAAAAAAAAGGCCTAACAGATCCTAAAAAAGTCTATAAATAAAGAGACTTTTTACTGCAGAATATTATAATAAACGGTTTATTAGATATTGAGTTAAAACAGGAATATTTTTAACATTGAAGCCTATGGGATTTGCCTGAATAAACCTGTCAAATGAAACCACCGAATGGTAGGGCAATTCGGCAACTTTTCACTGTTGGTTTTTGTTCTCTGAATAGCCGAAGCATTGCTTCTCTATGGGGATTTCACTGCCCTCGAACAGTCACCGAACAGGCACCGTATGTGCAGGCAATTCGCCAGGATTTGGCGAACTGCCTGCTCTCTGAATAGCTGAATGGTCAAGAAAGGTAACCGAACACAAATTTTTCAGCGTTCGATAACCTTTCGGCAGCCATCGGATCTCTTTGAATAACCCTTCACAGCTTTATCCAGTGCAAGATAAAAATCTAAATTCCCAGTTATTTTAAATGGAACTTTTCCCCAACTTATTATAGAAATTAGTGGACTTGTGTGCCATCATCCTCCTAGCCTTGTCGGTAGAGAAACAGGTATTTGGGTCTATAGCTTAGGCTAGGGTCAGACGAACGCAGTGCGAACGCGCGTGCAGCCGCACTTTATCACGGCCGTAGTAGCAGCAAATGACGGCCAATGACGGGCAATGTATGAAGTACGGCCGCACAAAAGTTCGGCCGGGCAACGCAAGCGGCAAACAAACGCATTTTTTTTGAGAACGTGATACCGCTAGTACTGACGTACAGAGTGCGCTGCGTCCGCTAGCGGCGTGTGTGCGTGATTAGGAGACGTCAGACCCTGCTCATGTCCGGCCAACATAACGTCCAGACGCAAAAAGGGTTTTATTGGTGATCCGTACAAAATCACGGACGAAAATGCGCATCGTATGACCGCTATCGCGTATTCCGTGAAAAAATACGTCCATTCGTTATAACGCACTTTTTCACGGGCGACATGAAAAATGCGTTCATCTGACCCTAGCCTTAGGCTAGGGTCAGACGAACGCATTTTTAACGTGCGTTTAGCCGCATGAAATCACGGCCGTGCTAGCAGCAAATGACGTCCAATGCCGGGGAACATACGACGAACGGCCGCACGAAAGTTCGTCCGTGCAACGCAAGTGGCCAACGAACGCATTTTTTTGAGAACGTCAAACCGCTACTACTGACGTACAGAGTGCGCTGCGTCCGCATTGCGGCGTGTGTGTGTGATTAGGAGAAGTCCGACGCTGCTAATGTCCGGCTAACATAACGTCCAGACACAAAAAGTGTTTTATTGATGATCCGTACAAAATCACGGACGAAACGGCGCATCGTATGACCGCTATCGCGTATTGCGGGAAAAAATACGTACGTTCCTTCGAACGCACTTTTTCACGGGCAACGTGAAAAATGCGTTCGTCTGACCCTAGCCTTAGGCTAGGGTCAGAGTGGGGCAGTCGGAACGCGCGTGCAGGCGCACTAAATCACGGCGGCAGTAGCAGCACATAACGGCCAATGACGGCCAATATACGCAGTACGTGCGTACAAAAGTGCGCCGACACCACGCAACCGGCAAATGAACGCATTTTTATCAGAACGTGAAACCGCTGCTACTGACGTACAAAGTGCGCTGCGGCCGCATAGCAGCGTGTGTGCGTGATTAGGAGACGTCAGACGCTGCTAGTGTGCGGCCTACATAACGTTCAAACAGCCGGATTTCCCTAGACTTCTTTTTACCCCATCGTCATGAAATACGTCCAGAATTGCGCATCGTCTGACCACTTAAGCGTATTCCGTGAAAAAATGCGTGCGCACGCATCGACGTACATTTTGACGGTGGCTGCAGAAAATGCGCTCATCTGTCCCTAGCCTTAGTCAGCAGATATGCCAGGTTCCCAAAGTTCTGAAAACCTGCTGTGCATCGCAGCTATTTTGAAAGTGGCCGCTGCTGCCCTCCAGTGGACACTCATTTGAAACAGGGTTATAAAAGTGAGGAGAAACTGACAATTAGCTAATCGGTAAATGATGTCATGGCAATATAAGTATGTATGTTTGTCATTATGAATTGTTCTGCATTTTTATAAGCCATGCTAGTCAGTGAAATAGACTGAGGATTATATACAGAGGTGACTGTGACAAAACAAGTTAGGAATGCGAAAACAAAAAATTATGAAGGTTTCCACTTAGGGTTGCCAGGTTGGCCATGTTTTCCTGGACCCATATTACCATTTGATGCAGAGGGGAGCACCGTGGAAAGTGCTGCCCTGCAACATGTATAATTCACATGCTGCCAAAAGGAAATCCATGATTACTTTCCTGCAGCGTATGGATTCTACATGCTGCAGGGTCGCATTTTTCATGCACTGGCCATCAACATGAATAAGTTATACGTGTCCAGAAAAACATGGCCGATCTGGCAACCCTATTTCCACTGCTGTTCTTACCAAAGTTGCTAGCCAAGGTAAAAATCGAGAGCGTCACAGGTGTTTCAGGCAATGTTATCTAACAGGGTTATTCAGAGAAAGGTGAAACTCTGGAGAACTTTTGGAGAAGTGAAAATTCTAGGTCAAAATAGCAAATTTGGAAAGTGAGATAAAGGGGGGAATTTTTCTGGTTTGGCTATTTTGACCTACAATTTTCACTCCAAAAGTTCTCCAGAGTTTCACGTTTCTCTGAATAAGGCTAGGGTCAGACGAACGCATTTTTCAAGTTGTCCGTGAAAAAGTGCGTTCGAACGAATGGACATATTTTTTCACGATAGCGGTCATACGATGCGCATTTTCGTCCGTGATTTTGTACGGATCATCAATAAAACCCTTTTTGCGTCTGGACGTTATGTTGGCCGGACGTGTGCAGCGTCTGACGTCTCCCAATCACGCAAGCACGCCGCTATGCTGCCGCAGCGCACTCTGTACGTCAGTAGTAGCGGTTTGACGTTCTCGAAAAAATGCGTTCGTTTGCCACTTGCGTTGCGCGTACGAACTTCCGTGCGGCCGTTCATCGTATGTTCCCGGCATTGGACGTCATTTGCTGCTAGCACGGCCGTGATTTCGTGCGGCTAAACGCACGTTAAAAATGCTTTCGTCTGACCTTAGCCTAACCCTGCCAGTGTTGTCCTGGCAGTTGTTTTCTGAGGTTTGATTGTGAGGTCTATCAAGATCAATAACGGAGAATCACTGTTATTTCAGACAGTGGTAAAGAGAATATTCATAGATCACGTTTTTTACGTTAAGAACACGGAAATGGATTTTTAATCCCGCCTAAAATTTATAAATCATACGTGTTGCAGGACAGTGTCTTACCTCCAGGCAACAGTAATGTGTCCAGGGACAATATGGCAACACAGCGGCAAACCTCATGTACAAGGACTTCAACAGAGGGGGGTGTGAAATATAAATTATAGTTTGAATATATCAAATTGGGACTAACATAATACTTGTACTGTGATCACTCTATAATTTAGGCTAGGGTCAGACGAGCGTGATTTCTACGGACTGTACGTCTGTGCACACGGACGTATGTTAGTACGGAAGACGCAGTAGTGGCCAGACAGTCCGTTTTTTTCACTGACGTATATTTTGACGGATGTAGGAGGGAAAATAAATTAAAAAGCAAAACCATTTTGTCCGTGAAAAATGCTGGACATATAAATGCAGTCCGTCTGACCACGTTCCATCACTCACACACAAAGCTATGCAGACGTTGCGGACGCAGCGCACTTTGTGCGGCCGTTCTAGGGGTTGTACGTTCTTGCCTGCCTTGCGTCCGTTTGCCGCAGCCGTTGTGCGTCCGCAGTTCAGTGCGGACGTACTTCATGTGTCAGGCTCCAGGCTCCAGCCTATCACGGACGTACTTTTAGGCACAATCACAGACGTGAACACTACGCTCGTCTGACCCCAGCCTTAGCAAAACCTCTCTCGTGCAGTGTTGGGTTTCTAGAAAGCCCAGCGCACCTCATGCTGCATTTAGCAGATGAATAATACTGGGAGGTTGCGTCCAGTAACACCTGTATGCTTGTGGCTCCCCTGTCAGCCTTGTCCTGCTCCCAGCTGAAACTTCAACCCGCTGTATGAGAGCCCATGATGCTGGTGGCTGCATATGTTGTTAGCAGCTCTGTTACTCACAAACCTGCTAGTTAGTAAGCCGAAGGCAGCAGCAAAACATTTTCATTCAGTTGTGATCAATGAACTTAAAACTTTCTAAATTCAGCTATTTTGACCTAAGATTTTCCACCAATTCTTTGCTTAACAAATTTATATCCATTTAACCCATAGAACAGAACGAAGCTCTACTGTAGCGTTTCCCAAGCCTGTCCTCAGGACATGCGGACAGGCCAGGTTTGCAAGATATCTGAAGCACACCACGGGTGATATATATATTTATTTTATTTTTGTTGAGTAAGTATTTTACCAGGAAGGATACATTGAGATTTCTCTTGTTTTCAAGTATGTCCTGGGTGGAGAATATGCACCGTTGGGTGCCTTGCCCAAGGACACTTAAATGGAGAGGTGCTCTTGCCAGGATTTGAATCTGTGTCTACTGGTCTACTGCCTGGCTGAGCATTTATTTCCTGGACAGAGCTAACAGCAGATAATGCGACATCTGGGCACTTCAGAATAAATCCATGACGTTTAATTAAACTTATTTTGCGCACAATCCTTTGGGTTACGGTTATAGAGATGGTAGACCACTCACTCCATTTTTTAAATAGGAATAATAACAGGCTGATATTTAAAAGCTGAAGTTTTCAATGTGAATCTAGCAATAGACCCCAAAATGACCAGAATGTCTATAAACAAAAATATTAATATATAAGAGGACTTTAAGTTCTCAAAGAGGGTCTGTCCATCCATTAGGAAGTATGCATCAGCCCCCACCCTTCTCCAGTTGACCACAGATTGTAAAAAGCCTCTTTCTTTTGACAGTCTAGGCAGAAATATTACAGAAGCTGCAAAACCTGTTGAGAGATAAATTAGTCAGACCATCAGAATTAAATGAGAACTTTGGAATGCAGATTCAGAGTGTTCTCAAATGATGAGTAAACTAGTCGATTGATAAAAGCCTAAACATTACACAGTAACATAGCAATGTAACACACTGAGAGTGCAGCTTTTAAAAAAACAGAGGACCTCATAGATAGATAGAAAGGTAATATATAACAATCAGTATTCACAATAATCCGTACAAACGCTAAAGGGACTATTAGGCTGGGGTCAGACGAGCGTAGTGTTCACGTCCGTGATTGCGCCTAAAAGTACGTCCGTGATAGCATGAAAGTCCATTGGAGCCTGTTACACAAAGTACGTCCGCACTGAACTGCGGACGCACCACAGCTGCGGCAAACGGACGCAAGGCAGGCAAGAACGTACAACCACTAGAACGGCCGCACAAAGTGCGCTGCGTCCGCAACGTCCGCATAACTTTGTGTGTGAGTGATGGAACGTGGTCAGACGGACTGCATTTATACGTCCAGCATTTTTCACGGACAAAATGGTTTTGCTTTTTAATTTATTTTCCCTCCTACATCCGTCAAAATATATTCGTCAGTGAAAAAAACAGACTGTCTGGCCACTACTGCGTCTTCTGTACTAACGTACGTCCGTGTGCAAGGACGTACAGTCCGTAGAAATCACGCTCGTCTGACCCTAGCCTTAACTAAGTAGCAATTTGGAGCAGAGATCGTACAAGTCTGCTGATATACTTTCTTTGTGAAGCCTTTAAACATTCCACAGCAGTGTCAATAGGTATAATTGGTACAATTTAAATGACATGTACAATACTGAAAGGAGAGACAACATTTGACAAACAAGTACAGGAAGGAAGGATGGACAATCTAGATGCTGCTATGGTCAGGTTTCACTAATTAAAGAAATAGTTGTTTAAGCTTGCTTATTAGCTGCAATGTAGGCCAGTAAAATCAGTAGACTACTTGTTTACAACCAATGAAGTTGACATTTGGCAAGTGCAACTCAGCTATGACTGCCAATTTGCACTAAATCAGCTTCAACTCACTATTTATTTTACCACCTTAACATGAACGAGAATTTAACTGCATGGTAGCAAATTGGGAACATATTATTATTATTATTATTATTTATTATTATTGTCATCATTTATAATATATAGCACCAACAGTTTCTGCAGCGCTTTACAATAACCAAAGGGAACGAGATAAACGGACATATGATGGAAACAAGAGGTGTAGAGGGCCCTGCTCATAGGAGTTTACAGTCTAGAGGGATTGGGGATGAGGAAGACCAGAGGAATTGCACTAGATAACAGGATCATTCGTGCCAGTGGTTTGGGAATGATGGGGCCATAGAAGCAGCTTCAATCATGAGTGACTGGATGAGCAGAGGGTTGAGTTGCATCAGTGATGTGGTACGCTACTCTGAAGAGATGGGTTTTGAGGGATTTCTTGAAGGCCTGAAGAGTAAGGGAGAGTTTGATAGGACGAGGCAAGTCATTCCAAAGGACCGGTGCTGCCCGTGAGAAGTCTTGGAGGCGAGAGTTGGCCGTGCGCGTGTAGACAGAGAACACGAAGAGCTCGCCTGCTGACCGGAGTTGTCTGGATGGGACGTGCTTGTGGAGTAATGAAGAAATTAAGGGAAGAGTTGCGCTATTGAGCGATTTGAACTGAGCATCAGTATTTTAACCTGTATCCTGGAACATACAGGACGCTAATGGAGGGACCAATTCATTTGACTTTCTTTTTAAAGACATTAGACGAGGAATGGATACACATTCCAGCATCATATACTATCAGGTACAGTGGCCTTGTAAAGAACTTTATCATGAATCTATTCTCAGAGAGATGTCATAGGGTCGATGGAGAGAGAGGAAAGAAAAGGAGATAGAAGAACACAAAAAAGGTGAGTGGAGGGGCGGGGCCAAGGGGTGTGCTTGTGTGTTATTGTGACTTTCATTCATAGCCATTAATTGGAACCAATATACAGTAATAGTAGTGGCATGGAAGCAGCTGAAATACATCAGTCGAATGAGTCTCATGGATCCCATATTTTATGGATTAATTTGACTTTTATGTAAACAAAATGCAAATAGAACTTGCTGGAGAAATAAAACCAAGTGTGTAACATGACTAATTAGCAGACGGTACAGAAGCGGCACACTAGATACGGCTAGATTGTGACTGATGAATGGCATTACAAAATCTTATGTCATTTATTCCCAACTTCCGTTACAGTGTTAAATCTTTTCTAACTACAACATGAGAATAAACTAAGGTCTAGCTCAGGGCTGTCAAACTTTGGCCCCCCAACTGTTGCTGAGGTACAACTCCCATGATTCATTGTCCATCTATTGCATGTCAAGATTCATGGGAATTGTAGGCGATTAACATCTGTGGGTCAGAGTTTTAGAACCCTGGTCTAGATTCTGAGTGAGGTGTAAACTTAACCAGAGCCGGCTTGAGCTTACCAGAGTTTACCAGAGGCATAAAAGTCTATGGAATTTGAATGTGTAGATAGATCTGGTTAAACATCCGCTCGGAATTTAGATTTTACTTAATTCTCAGATTTGAAGAAGCAACTTTAAGGCTAGGATCAGATGAAAGCATTTTTCACGTCTACCGTCAAAAAGTGCGTCGATGCGTCCGAATGCATTTTTTCACGGAAGAAGTGATAGCGGTCATACGATGTGCAATGTCGGCCGTATTTTTTGACGGAGCTATAAAAAACAAATGGAGGTGATGTAGCGTCTGATGTCTCCTAATCATGCGCACACGCCGCTATGCTGACGCAGCGCACTCTGTGCGTAAGTACTAGTGGTTCCACGTTCTCGAAAAAATGTGTTTGTTTGCCGTTTCCGTTTCGTGGCCGAACTTTCGTACGGCCGTAGTTCGTATATTGTCCGTCATTGGAGATCATTTGCTGCTACTAATAAAATGCGGCTCAACACACGTTTGCACTGAGTTTGTCTGACCCCAGCCTTAGCACTGTAAAGGAATTTGAGCAGGGCCGGATTTGGAATTCAGGAGACTGTAGGTACAGAAATCTGGAGCGCATCTACCTCTCTCCCTCTCCGAAAAAAAGTGCCAAAGACACATTTTTAATTTCTTGTTTTAGTGGAAACAAAAAATAATTAATCCTTTTAAAAAAAATTAAAAACGGTTTCTTGCTGCGCTCACAAAAGAAGGAGCAGAATCTGGTAAATGCTTTATAATGAAGCAAAAATGGAACAGAATGTGAGGACTCAAGTTGTCCCTAAAACAAGCACAAATGGTTACCTAACCCTAGTTTCTAAACTTAGCTATGAAAAATGATGCTCCATTTCGGAGAGGAGCAACCAGAATTCTGGGCATCAAATTACAGCCTTGAACTAGAGTTTGCTTCAAGACATATCTTTTTACTACTTAATTTTTTGATCATTTTATGCATGACAAATGAACATTGCCATTGCAAAACAAATTAAAAACATTTTTTACATTTTTTTTTATTTCATGGTCATGTTTGGCATCATTAGAAAGGCCAGATTCTGACCTGTCCAATGAAACCTAACTTGAACTTGAGGGTTGTACATAATGAAGATACAGGGTCCAAAGGACCCCTGTTTGCCTCAAAGCAGAGCTTGTGTTTTTGATGAACCAATGTGTAATAACACATTGTGTCATCACCTCCACATTTGCTCCCAGTGTGGGAAATGAGAAGGTGAGTTAATGCAATAGTATTGTTTGATTTACAAGTAAAAGCACTTAAGGCTACTACTACCTTAGAACAGAGAAAAAAAATATTCTTTTATCCATTTTTTTTATTTTTACACATAACGTGGTCATGTTAGGTATTGTTAGAAAGGCCTGAATCTGACCTTTTTTAATGACACCTTACTTTATCTGTGCGGTGTAAAAATCAGGGATGCAGGATTCCAAAGTTCCTTTGCCTTTCTTCACTGCAGTGCCACGGTTTAGGCTAGGGTCAGACTGAGGCAGTGCGAACGCGCGTTCTGGCGCACTTAATCACGGCCGCACTAGCAGCAGATGCCGGGCAATGACGGCCAATATACGAAGTACGGTCGCACAAAAGTCCGGCTGCGCAACGCAAGTGGAAAATGAACGCATTTTTTCGAGAACGTGAAACCGCAGGTACTGACGTACAGAGTGCGCTGCGTCCGCTAGCGGCGTGTGTGTGTGATTAGGAGACGTCAGACGCTGCTAATGTCCGGCCAACATAACGTCCAGATGCAAGAAGTGTTTTATTGATGATCCGTACAAAATCACGGATGAAACTGCGCATAGTATGACCGCTATTGCGTATTCCGTGAAAAAATACGTCCATTCTTCGAACGCACATTTTCACGGACAACGTGAAAAATGCGTTAGTCTGTCCCTAGCCTTAGGTTGTCGATAAAACAGTGCATTGTACCATCACCTCCATACTTGCTGGCAGTGTGGGAAACGCGAATGTGACTTAGTGCAGCATCACTGTTCACTTTATAATTGTAAACTGAACAATAGTGCTGCATTAGAAAAAGAAAGAAATATATATTTTATTTATTTGTTATTTTATTCTTTAATTAACAGTGCGGTATCATTAGAAAGGCAATACTCTGGCCTTTCCGATTATATGCCCTTCTAGCCCATATGACTTCAGAGATACAGGGTTTTAAAAAAAAAATGCTTTACATTTTACAATTAATTTTTTTTTTTAAATAGCAAGTCCTCCCCTTGTGGTAGGCTCCTGTAGGCACATGCCTACTCTTCCAATTTATAAATCCGGCCCTGAATTTGAAAATAAATTAGATGAGATTTTATAGTACTACCAGATGTGACAAGTCAGATGAATTGATTCCTTCATTTTTCCCAATTACCTGACAACATTCAACTGTTGCCCAGCTTTCAGAAGGACTAGGGAAAATGTTCATCTGTTCTGTAGTGCTTAAATAGTTAATTGTTGACAGGTCTGTAGTACATTGGTCCTGCAGATGATTTGAAACTACATTTCCCTTAATGCTCAGATACTCTTTGAGCTGTCTAGGCATCATGGGATATGTAGTTCCAAAGCATCTTGTGCAACGATTCTGATCCCTGGATTAGAAGGATTGACTTATATACTTTAAAATTACATTCTTGTTTAATTATACAAACAATTGTCACAATTACCTTATCACTTTTCTGTTCAATTACTAAACTTATGTTTCATAAATTCTGTTAATGGATAATAATAATATAATTCTACTGGCCTAATTAATTATTCATTGAAATTAAAACTAGAAGTGGATGTGGGTTGCCAGATCCTCCATGTTCTTCCTGGACACTTATAATTTATTCATGCTGAAAGGCAGATAGCACAGAGGTGTGGAGGGAGACTAGGAACTATTTGTTCCTAGTCTCACTCTGCTCCTGGCAAGAAGCAGCAGCGGATCATGCCGCCCTTTTCCGGGATGAGAGGGGAGTATGGCATTTTTAGGTGGCCTTTAGGCTAGGGTCAGACTAACGCATTTTTCGCGTTGTCCGTGAAAAAGTGCGTTCGAACGAATGGACGTATTTTTTCACGGAATACGATGCGCATTTTCGTCCGTGATTTTGTACGGATCATCAATAAAACCCTTTTTGCGTCTGGACGTTATGTTGGCCGGACGTGTGCAGCGTCTGACGTCTCCCAATCACGCCGCTATGCGGACGCAGCGCACTCTGTACGTCAGTAGTAGCGGTGTGACGTTCTAGAAAAAATGCGTTTGTTTGCCACTTGCTTGCGTGGACGAACTTTCGTGCGGCCGTTCTTCGTATGTTACCCGGCATTGGACGTCATTTGCTGCTAGCACGGCCGTCATTTCGTGCGGTTAAACGTTAAAAATGCTTTCGTCTGACCTTAGCCTTAGAGCAGGTTAATGGTTTTACATTTGCAGAATCATTTAACACCAGCTTTTAGGAGTTGTTAAAATTTGTCAAATAGCGTCGCAACAGTAACTTGCGCCAGCTCCTTGGGAAACCTAACTTGTCGAGACGGTAAAAATTGATTGTGCTCCCCATGTTAGGTATAGGAGACGTTAAATACAGTAAGCTTGCACAAGCTGTGAAGCACTAACTGATTTCACCCCAGTGTTGTGTCATCTTTGGAATATTGATGCCAGCCATTAAACTTACTAATGCTAGCACTAACGCGTACATACCGAGACGCTACAATAGCAACAACTATGGAATAGAGCCCTTTGATTTGGTACTTGATTTCCTGTTGAAGCATATGAATTATACATTCTGCAGGGCAGCGCCTTCCTTTTGTTCTCCCACTGCATTGAAGTAGTAGACTGTATCCAGGAAAACACGGCCAACCTAGCAACCTTAAGTGGACGGTTGGGGCAGTGAAAACAAGAAGTAGCATTCCAGTAGAGTTGGTACTTACAGAGTGTTACAGAAACAGAATGTGATCATGTCTCAGGTGCAGATGAATGCTACCTAACAGGATTAGGAAATCATTTGAGGTTTTTCTCGTATTTATCCCAAATTTCAACAATTAAATACACATGCAAAAATGTTTGCATCAGCTGTCTTCTTTCTGTAATATCTCAGATGTTTTTCATGTATTTTATTTAGACGTTACATTAAACAAGAATTTAGAATTTTATACTTATTTATATAGTATTTTACCAGGAAGGATACATTGAGATTTCTTTCGTTTTCAAGTATGTCCTGTGTCAGTGGTAAACTCTTTTATAAGTGATATGACATTATACAGCATAGACTCATAATATTCTAAAACATATTTAAAGTTCAAGTTGAACATTCGCTGTAAAGCCAGTTATATTGGGGTATTTTATACGTCCCACTAGTAATAAGAGGATAATCCAGTATCATCCATGTATTATTGAATTACAGATGCAAGTAAGACTCTGTTAATCCTGTGTTATTAGTGTATTATTAGTAATATCCACAGTCTCTCTCGATAGTCTGGTGAAACAGAATACCTTGTAGTCCACTGGTGACTCATGGAGAATGCTCATCTAATAAGGAGCAATCCTAGAATGAGTGACATACTGCCATAGCAAGAATAGTGTGAAGGTTAAGGCCGGCATCAGATGAACGCAATGATCACGTCCGTGTCGGCGCACAGTTCAACGTCCGACGTAGCATAGAATCATGATCAATAGAGACCCACACACGAAGTACATGCGCACCGAAAAGGGGTGTAGGCAAAACGCACGTGGCAAACGGATGCAAGTTAGGCAAGAACGTAAAACCGCTAGAACCACTAGATGGACACGCAGTGTGCGCCACGTTAACATAGCGTTCTGTGTGCGTGATGACACGAAGTCAGACGCAGCGCATTTGCGACATCCAGCACCTTGACGCACAAAATGGCTTTTCATATCATTTTCCGATTTTTATCATTTTTCATATTAATTTTGTTTCCCATAATTCCCTTTTTTTCTACGTCCGTCAAAAAAAAAAAGGACTGTGTGGTGTCTAGTTTCTTCCGTCAGTACGTCTGTCCGTTATGCACGCACGCAGAGTGCACTCAGACTGCGTTCATCTGACATTAGCCTACAGATTGGCAACAAATACAGGAGCATCCTGGACCACTGACAGGTGATTTGTTTTAATTGGTTTATTGTAATAAATTCATTTATTTTTTTTTTTTTATTGACTCTTTATGCCTTACTAGTAAATATGAGTATATCAGAATATATTCCCCAACAAATCCTATTGTCCATCTACATTCCCTCACTTCTGCACTCTATGGACCCTGTTCAGCACATGTCCAATCCATGCATTCTGACAGCTTAGGCTAATGTCAGACGAGCGCAGTCTGAGCGCACTCTGCGTGCGTGCGTGCAGAACGGACAGACGTACTGACGGAAGATACTGTAGACACCACACGATCCGTTTTTCTTGACGGACGTAGGAAAAAAAGGGAACTATGGGAAACAAATTAAGAAGACAAATGATAAAAATTGATACATGATATGAAAAGCAATTGTGTGCGTCAAAGTGCTGGACGTCGAAAATGCAATCCGTCTGACTTCGTTCCATCACATACACACAACGCTACACGGACGTGGCGCACTCTGCGCGTCCGTTCTAGCGGTTTTACGTTCTTGCCTAGCTTACGTCTGTTTGCCACGTGCGTTGTGTGTGCGCAGTTCAGTGCGGACGCACTTAGGCTAGAGTCAGACGAGCACAGTATTAACGTGCATTTAGGCGCACTTAATCACAGCCGTGCTAGCAGCAAATTACATCCAATGCCAGGCAGCATACGAAGAACGGCCGCACGAAAGTGCGGCCACGCAACGCAAGTGGCAAACGAACGCATTTTTTCGAGAACGTCAAACCGCTACTACTGACGTACAGAGTGCGCTGCGTCCGCTAGCGGCATGTGTGCGTGAATAGGAGACGTCAGACGCTGCTAATGTCCGGCCAACATAACGTCCAGACGCAAAAAGTGTTTTATTGATGATCCGTACAAAATCACGGACGCAAATGCGCATCGTATGACCGCTATTGCGTATTCCGTGAAAAAATACGTCCATTCGTTTGAACGCACATTTTCACGGACAACGCGAAGAATGCGTTTGACCCTAGCCTTAGTGTTTGGGTCTCTATTGCTCATGATTCTATGCTACGACGGACGTTAAACTGTGCGGCTACACGGACATGATAACTGTGTTCGACTGACACGGGCCTTAGGGTACACACCAGTGGAAAAGGGTACGGAGACAACACATACAGCAAAGTAAGAGGTAACATGTATTCGCAGGATGAAGCTCGAGAAATATGCTAACTATAAGGCTAGGGTCAGACTAACGCATTTTTCGCGTTGTCCGTGAAAAAGTGCATTCGAACGAATGGACGCATTTTTTCCCGGAATACGCAATAGCGGTCATACCATGCGCATTTTCGTCCGTGATTTTGTACGGATCATCAATAAAACACTTTTTGTGTCTGGACGTGATGTTGGCCGGACATTAGCAGCGTCTGACGTCTCCTAATCACACACACACGCCGTATAGTGGACGCAGCGCACTCTGTACGTCCATACTAGCGGTATCACATTCTCGAAAAAATGCGTTAGTTTGCCACTTGCGTTGCGCAGCCGCACTTTTGTGCGGCCGTTCTTCGTATGCTGCCTGGCATTGGACGTCATTTGCTACTAGCACGGCCGTGATTAAGTGTGGCTAAACGCACGTTGATACTGCGTTAGTCTGACCCTAGCCTATGGCCCGTTTGCCGCGTCCGTTGTGCATCCGCACTTCCGTGCGGACGTACTTCGTGTGTGGGGCTTCATCGGTCATAATTCTCTGCTACCACGGACGTACTAATGTGTGGCAACACGGACATGATGACTGCGCTCGTCTGACCCCAGCCTTAACGTCCGTTGTATCATAGAATCATGATCAATAGAGACTCACACACAAAGTACGTGCGCACCGAACTGCGCACGCACAATGCACGTGGCAAATGGACGCACGTTAGGAGAAAACGTAAAACCGCTAGATGGACGTGCAGAGTGCGCCACTTCCTCGTAGCGTTGTGTGTGTGATGGAACGAAGTCAGACGTACCGCATTTGCAACGTCCAGCACCTTGACACACAAAATTGCTTTTCATATCCTTTTCAAATTTTTGGCTTTTTTCATATTAATTTGAATTCCCATCGTTCTTTGTTTTCTACGTCCGTGAAAAAACGGACCGTGTGGTGTCTACAGTGTCTTTCAGCAGTACGTCTGTCCGTTACGCACGCACGCAGAGTACGCTCAAACTGCGTTCGTCTGACATTAGCCTCAATGGTTGTATTTATCAAAGTGCTAAAAGATACAAATATAAAAGGGTTGGGAAACAGAAACACTACACCCATGTATTTTGGCACTAAAATATTTAAGATATGCAAATGGTACATACTGTGATTTTGAGTGCCAGATCAAAAAGGTACATTTTGTATAGAAACACAAACAGGTTTATTCAGAGAAAGGTGAAACTCTGGAGAATTGACAGAAGTGAAAATTCTAGGTCAAAATAGCCAAACCAGAAAATTTCTCCCATTTAACTCACTTTCCAAAACGTCTATTTGGTCTAGATTGTTCTCTTCTCCTGACAGGGTTATTCAGAGAAAGGTGAAACTCTGGAGAACTTTTGGCGAAGTGAAAATTCTAGGTCAAAATAGCCTATTTGGAAAGTGAGACAAGAGATTTTTTCTGGTTTGGCTATTTTGACCTAGAATTTTCTTCTCCAAACGTTCTCCAGCATTTCACCTTTCTCTGAATAACCCTGTAAATTCCAGATATACCAGCAGTTTTTCTCCTTTTAACCCTTTCATCCGCACATGTTATTATTGTTTATTTGTATTGCACCAACATATTCTGTAGCGCAGAATATGTTTGTAATGTTTTGCTGGATAAGAAAGATTTCATTAATGCCGGTATTAACCCCTTAAGGCTAGGGTCAGACGAACGCATTTTTCACGTTGTCCGTGAAAAAGTGCGTTCGAACTTGTAGACGTATGTTTTTACGGAATACACGATAGCAGTTATACAATGCGCATTTTCGGCCGTGATTTTGTACGGATCATCAATAAAACGCTTTTTGCGTCTGGACGTTATGTTGGCCGGACATTAGCAGCGTCTGACGTCTCCTAATCACACACACATGCCGCTAGCGGACGCAGCGCACTCTGTACATCAGTAATAGCAGTATCACGTTCTTGAAAAAATGCGTTTGTTTGCCGCTTGCGTTGCGCGGCCGCACTTTTGTGCAGCCATACTCCGTATATTGCCCGTCATTGGCCGTCATTTGCTGCTACTACGGCCGTAATAAAGTGCGGCTGCACGTGCGTTCGCACTGCGTTCGTCTGTCCCTAGCCTTAGATGCAAATGTTATCAGCTTGTGTTTTTTGTGGAGCAAACGTGTTTACCCATTTATGGCTGAAAGGGTTAATAGAGATGTCATTGTGTCTTTGTAGAAGAAAAGTGTGTAAACACCATTGTACACCCATTAATAGGAAGGAGGAGTAGATAGTTACAGATGGGAAAGTATCAGCAGAGAGTTGACAGTTGCTATCATATCAGCAGTAAATGTGTTGTGAAGCTGGTCAGCTGGGAAGATGAGGGGAATTACTGTCATTTAACTGCTCACTGCTGGCAATGTCTGCAAATGACAGCACAAGGGATTTATTACTCTTTCAGGACTCCCTGTACTCAGGCTCACAGCTTCAAATCAGCGATTAAGGAGCAGGGAGAGCAAGGATTTTCAGCACCACTCTTTGTGAAATGGGATGCTGTCACTTTAAGATCTCTGTGAACGCCTCCCCAGGCTTGTCACTGCTAAAGTGAAGCGAACAGCAGCACAGTCTGGAGCTTCAAGTTCCTCAGAGCTCGCAGTCGCTGGGACATGGCACACATTCCTCCTGCCTTATCCATGGAGCTGAGGCTTCTGGTGAGCCCATCGAGCACATCCCAGGACTAAGATGGAACAGTCCTCCTTCACCATGACCTCCTGTCAGACACCTAACAACAGCCTGGCAGAGGACAACAGTACCACCACTGGACCAAGTCACAAGTGGTTGATGGGGACAAGTCTGACCTTTATGATCCTGATCATTGTTTTTGGCAACCTGCTGGTCATCATTGCCATAGCCAGAACCCCAAGATTACAAACTATGACCAATGTTTTCATTACCTCTTTAGCTTGTGCTGACTTGATTATGGGACTTCTGGTGGTGCCACCTGGTGCCACAATGCTGGTGAGTGGGGCATGGCTCTTTGAGACCACAGTCTGTGAGCTATGGACTTCTGTGGATGTTCTCTGCGTGACAGCCAGCATAGAGACCTTGTGTGTCATAGCAGTGGACAGATACATTGCCATTACTTCACCTTTGAAGTATGAGATGTTGGTGACCAAGGTAAGAGCAAGGCTGGCGGTTTGTCTTGTGTGGGCCATATCAGCATTGATTTCCTTCTTGCCCATCATGAATCACTGGTGGAGAGACAACTACAATGAAAAAGCCAGAGACTGCTATAAGGACCCAACCTGCTGCGAATTTGTAACCAACATGTCCTATGCCATCATTTCTTCCACAATGTCCTTCTATGTCCCCTTGGTGATCATGATCTTTGTGTATGGAAGGGTGTTCATTGTTGCCACTAGGCAAGTGAACTTGATCGAAAAGGACAAAAGCAGGTTCAATGGGACCCCTGTGCCATCTGCCAAGAATGGGAGGACGTCTAAAAGAAGGCCATCTGGTCTCTTGGCTATCAAGGAGCATAAAGCCCTCAAGACGTTGGGCATCATTATGGGCACATTCACTCTTTGCTGGCTACCTTTCTTTGTGGCCAACATTATCAAGGTCTTCAGCGGGGGTTTGATAAATGACAGCGTATTTCTGTTTCTGAACTGGTTGGGCTATATTAACTCTGGACTTAACCCCATCATTTATTGTAGAAGCCCTGACTTCAGAAAAGCCTTCAAAAAGCTACTGTTTTGTCCAAGGACTGCAGAACACAACAGGTTGCATGCCTTAGCCAAAGATCCAAAGATATCCCATTATCCCTCCAGTACCCAGCTAGACTTTGATGGGATCAAGAATTTAAGAGATGGACATGAAGGCAATGGAAGCCTCAGTAGCAGCAGCCAATGTAGTAGCAGGACTGAGGAGACCAGCTTGAAGACTAGCAATGGAAACTCTCACCAACACGAGCATACTATTGACATGTAAGCTACCGATGAACCTCTTTCTATAGGGCTCTGGGTGATGCATGACAACTGAGGATGCAGTGTTCATTGTTGGCTGACTTTCTATAGGTGAACGGAGAAGGCAAATCTGTAATTTAAGGGGAGCACCTTGAATTCTAATGCTGCTTTATGTGTGCTTGTAACATGGAAAGAATTGTGTGTCTGTGCATGTATGTAAAGTCTGGTTTTATCCTATGTTACACCATTCATTTTATTAAATTCTATGCAATATCTGTGAGCAGGGAGCACACTAATCCATAACTTGTTTTTATATAGTGTGTGTATATATATACATTTCTCCCATAATGGAAATGTGTAAGCAGGTGTGCACATGTATGATTGATAATTGTCTAGGAGGGTGGCTTCTCTGAACTGGGAAGTGAAAAATATTGATAAGGTTCCTACCAACTTGACATCACTTTGGAAAAACTTCTCAAAGTGTGTGTGTTATAAAAATAAATATATATAAATCTCCTTGCGAATCCAGCATCTCTTTAAAAAAAAAATAAGCCCCAGACCAGGGGTCAGCAACCTTGGCTCCCTGATGTTTTGGGAACTACATCTCCCATGATGCTCAGTCACCCATTAGGCTAGGGTCAGACTAACGCATTTTTCACGTTGTCCGTGAAAAAGTGCGTTCGAACGAATGGACGTATTTTTTCACGGAATACGCGATAGCGGTCATACGATGCGCATTTTCGTCCGTGATTTTGTACGGATCATCAATAAAACCCTTTTTGCGTCTGGACGTTATGTTGGCCAGACCTGTGCAGCGTCTGACGTCTCCCAATCACGCAAACACGCCGCTATGCGGACGCAGCGCACTCTGTACGTCAGTAGTAGCAGTTTGACGTTCTAGAAAAAATGCGTTCGTTTGCCACTTGCGTTGCGCGAACGAACTTTCGTGCGGCCGTTCTTCGTATGTTCCCCGGCATTAGACGTCATTTGCTGCTAGCACGGCCGTGATTTCGTGCGGTTAAACGCACGTTAAAAATGCTTTCGTCTGACCTTAGCCTTATGCTGACTGAGCCACTTGAGAAATGTGGTTTCCAAAACATCAGGGAGCGAAGTCTGCTGACCCCTGCCCTAGACAATAACACTGACAGGAAAATCATGTTGACCATTGTTAGGATTCCGAGGTGTTTCCAGTTTCATGCATTTTACTCGGAGTTGATAAAGTGGCTTGTTGAGGATTTACTTCATGTAATTTTTGATAAATGTAATTTATTGTATATTTTTGCTAAATGTCTCAGACCTATTTTTAACTCTTTACTGTAATGAAATGAATTTAAAAAAACACATCAAGAAAAATCGTTTTGTGATTCTTTGTGTTCTAAATTTATTTTTATGCCCATTTTGCCTTTGAGTGTGAAACCTCTAGAGATATTATTTTTGTTTATGGACAAAATTAAACCCTCGCAATTTCATTGGAATAATGAAACTGGATAAGGATTTTCAATTACATAACTTCTCAGACAAGTACCCCCCCTCCATACTAAAACTACATAAGGCTGGGGTCAGATGAAGGCAGTGAGAACGCGCGTGCAGCCGCACTTTATCACAGCCGTAGTAGCAGGAAATGACGGGCAATATACGAAGTACGGACGCATGAAAGTGCGGCTGCGCAACGCAAGCGGCAAACAAACGCATTTTTTCGAGAACGTGATACCGCTAGTACTGACGTACAGAGTGCGCTGCGTCCGCTAGCGGCATGTGTGCGTGATTAGGAGAGGTCAGACGCTGCTAATGTCTGGCCAACATAACGTCCAGCCTCAAAAAGGGTTTTATTGATGATCCGTACAAAATCACGGACGAAAATGCGCATTGTATGACCGCTATCGCCTATTCCGTGAAAAAATACGTCAATTCGTTCGAACGCACTTTTTCACGGACGACGCAAAAAATGCGTTCGTCTGACCCTAGCCTAAAGATCACTTTCTACATAGTGCCATGAAGTATTATCATTTTGCCACATAGCAAATGCTGTTTTTATGAGCACATCTCCATATGTCACATTGCCACATGAGGTCCTATTGTCACATACATATGAAGTCCATATATTTCCCCTGTTCATATTTATTCACCCCTTGTTTCCCAATTTTAAAAAAAAAATCACCCAAAAAGGGGTTGAGTTAGGCTAGGGTCAGACGAGCGCAGTATTAACGTGCGTTTAGCAGCACTAAATCACGGCCATGCTAGCAGCAAATCACGTCCAATGCCGGACAGCATACGAAGAACGGCCGCACAAAAGTGCGGCCACGCAACGCAAGTGGCAAACGAACGCATTTTTTCGAGAACGTGATACCGCTAGTACGGACGTACAGAGTGCGCTGCATCCGCTAGCAGCGTGTGTGTGTGATTAGGAGACGTCAGACGCTGCTAATATCCGGCCAACATCACGTCCAGACACAAAAAGGGTTTTATTCATGATCCGTACAAAATCACGGATGCAAATGCGCATCGTATGACCGCTAAGGCTAGGGACAGATGAGCGCATTTTCTGCGGCCACCGTCAAAATGTACGTCGATGCGTGCGCACGCATTTTTTCACGGAATACGCTTAAGTGGTCAGACGATGCGCAATTCTGGACGTATTTCATGACGGTGGGGTAAAAAGAAGTCTAGGGAAATCCGGCTGTTTGAACGTTATGTAGGCCGCACACTAGCAGCGTCTGACGTCTCCTAATCACGCACACACGCTGCCATGCGGCCGCAGCGCACTCTGTACGTCAGTACCAGCGGTTTCACGTTCTGAGAAAAATGCGTTCATTTGCTGGTTGCGTGGTGTCGGCGCACTTTCGTACGCACGTACTGCGTATATTGGCCGTCATTGGCCGTTATGTGCTGCTACTGCCGCCGTGATTTAGTGCGTCTGCACGCGCGTTCCGACTGCCCCACTCTGACCCTAGCCTAAGGCGTATTCCGTGAAAAAATGCGTCCATTCGTTCGAACGCACTTTTTCACGGACAGCACGAAAATTGCGTTAGTCTGACCCTACCCTTAAATGACTAAAAATAGTCTGGCACTCTTCTAGTTTGTTTCGCCAAAAAGTGTAAGGGAATAACATTCCCACCACTTTACATGGTTTTTTGACAAGTGTGGCAATACAAAGACCCATTTATTATCAGACCTATTTTTTTTTCTGTATGACTTCAGCCAATATTTCTGAAAATAATTAATATAGTAGGTGTCTGTGTCAAAAAAAAACCCAAACAAAAAAAACCCCTACTGATGTGTCATCATGGAGTACATGTTTTCAAAGTGCTCTGAAACTCCATTGATCCCAGACAGGTGAAGTTCAATCTAAACAAAAAAAGATAATCTGTGTATATCTGTGACATTGAACTTCTATGTTAGATCAAGGGACCAATCTAACCCTTACACCAGCTAACCAAAGCCTCTCCCTAAATCCTAAACACTCAAAAACCTAACAGGGTTATTCAGAGAGAGGTGAAAACCAGGAGAATGCCTGGAGAAGTGAAAATTCTAGGTCAAAATAGCCAAACCAGAAAAATTCTCCCATTTATCTCACTTTCCAAATCGGCTATTTTGACCTAGAATTTTCGCTTCTCCAGTCATTCTCCTGGTTTTCACCTCTCTCTGTATAACCCTTGCTAACCCTAAACTGAAGTGGCCAAAGCTACATTCCTCCAACTCTAATCCATCTAAATATTCCTATGTAACCTTCTCCATTAAACATGAACTTGCCCATCAGATGGGTTCTGTTTTTGACATCGCAACATTGTTGTTCTTATGAACACAACAACATAACCATGTTCCCCAGAAGAATTCAGCTGCAGTACTCTGCATGTTTCTATTACCTACATATATTGCAGTTTTGCTCCTTACTTTTCCAATATTGCCAATAAATGTATAATTTCCTTCAGGGAGCAACAGTAATGCTTACAGTGTAACCCAGCCCCATATACTATCTGCAGAGATTTGATTCTATACTTCTGAATCTCTTTTGTACCTTTTTATATATATTCTAGTGTGTTATATTGCAGCTAGGATTTGTAATACCCTCACGCAGCCCATCCAATATTTGAGTTCCTTTTAGAGAGATCTGTCATATACACTTGAGATGAGGGATATCTATCTCTCATTAGTGTAGATTTGAGATAGAGATATATATATCTGTGTTTTTGTTTTGTTTTTCTTTGATTACATTCTACAAGGGATGGCCCCTGATTAGGAAATATGTGCAACAGGATACTTTGATCATAAAAGATATTTTTTTTAAGAGGCATGCCATATTAAGGCTAGGGTCAGACGAACGCAGTATTAACGTGCGTTTAGCCGCACTTGACGTCCAATGCCGGGCAGCAGACGAAGAACGGCCGTACGAAAGTGCGGCTGCGCAACGCAAGTGGCAAACAAACGCATTTTTTCGAGAACGTCAAACCGCTAGTACTGACGTACAGAGTGCGCTGCGTCCGCTAGCGGCATGTGTGCGTGATTAGGAGAGGTCAGACGCTGCTAATGTCCGGCCAACATAACGTCCAGACGCAAAAAGTGTTTTATTGATGATCCGTACAAAATCACGGACGAAAATGCGCATCGTATGACCGATATCGTGTATTCCGTGAAAAAAATACATCCATTCGTTCAAACGCACTTTTTCACGGACAACGCAAAAAATGCGTTCGTCTGACCCTAGCCTAATAGAATTAAATACTTTTGCACTTGACAGTCACTTCTAGTTCAACATTTACATATAAACCTATCTATAGCGGTACTTCTTGCGTCTTGCATACTCTCAATAAAATAAACTGACCATTTTAAACAACAATAAATAAATTCAAGCAGTCATATCAAAACATGGACTATTGGGTGATTTAATGAAATTGTAAATGAAAATCACATTCTAAATTTAGAATATAACCTGGCAATATAATTTGAGCTGGAGATTAGTTATTTATTTATTTTTACATCAAATATTTCTGAAATTGAAAGTGTGGGTTTTTATATATATTTTTAAATATTTTCAACTGTATACTACTATATAAATTTTTCTGTTTATCAGCTACTCTGTCTTAATCATTAACATATGTTATCTGTTGTGGAGCTCTGTTTTACCCTCATAAACTGCACACTGCTGTGACCGATTATTATTTTGCTGTGGACTCTCTGATGTACACACCAGGTTAGAGATGGATTCCCAGGAGAAAACAGGGGTCAAGTTGAAAAGGAACCCTGGGAATGTACTTCTCCCACTATTTTTGCAGAGGAAATGGAGTTCCCATTTGCCCCACTCTTCATGAAACGTTTAGTTGATCAATTTTCCAGAAGACATCCCTATTTTTTTGTATATATTTTTGTTTGAGAAAGGATTTTACCAGGAAGGATACATTGAGATCTCTCTCGTTTTTAAGTATGTCCTGGGTGCTGAGTATATTACTTTTGCAGAAAACCCAGCTCCTATATTTATAAATATATATAGCTATGTTTATTTTACAGAATCCCTTTTGAGATATACATGCATTTAAGGCTAGGGTCAGACTAACGCATTTTTCACGTTGTCCGTGAAAATGTGCGTTCGAAGAATGGACGTATTTTTTCCCGGAATACGCAATAGCGGTCATACTATGCGCAGTTTCATCCGTGATTTTGTACGGATCATCAATAAACACTTCTTGCATCTGGACATTATGTTGGCCGGACATTAGCAGCGTCTGATGTCTCCAATTCACGCACACACGCCGCTAGCGGACGCAGCGCACTCTGTACGTCAGTACTAGTGGTTTAACGTTCTCAAAAATGCGTTCATTTTCCACTTGCGTTGCGCAGCCGGACTTTTGTGCGACCGTACTTCGTATATTGCCGTCATTGCCCGTCATTTGCTGCTAGTGCGGCCGTGATTAAGTGCGCCAGAACGCGCGTTCGCACTGCCTCAGTCTGACCCTAGCCTAAATTTGAGAATAGGGTGGGGCACAAAGTGTGAGAGAGCACGTAGACTGGGGTCAGACGAGCGCAGTGTTAACGTCCGTGTTGCCGCACATAAGTACGTCCGTGATAGCATACAATTGTGTTAAATGGAGCCCCACACACGAAGTACGTCCGCACAGAAGTGCGGGGGCTGACGGACGCTGCAAACGGACGCAGGTTAGGCTAAGGTCAGACGAGCGTGATTTCTACGGACTGTACGTCCGTGCAGTACGGACATCGTCAGTACGGATGACGCAGTAGTGGTCACACAGTCCGTTTTTTCACTGAAGTTATTTTTGACGGATGTAGAAGGGAAAAATAAATTACAATGAAAAAACATTCTGTCCGTCAAAAATGCTGGACGTATAAATGCAGTCCGTCTGACCACGCTCCATCACTCACACACAAAGCTATGCAGATGTTGTGGACGTGGCGCACTCCGCACGTCCGTTCTAGCAGTATTACGTTCTTACCTAACCTGCGTCCGTTTGCAGCGTCCGTCATGCGTCCGCAGTTCAGTGCGGACGTACTTCATGTGTCAGGCTCCAATGGACTTTCTTTCATGCTATCACGGACGTACTTTTAGGCGCAATCACGGACGTGAACACTACGCTCGTCTGACCCCAGCCTTAGGCAAGAACGTAATACTGCTAGAACGGACGTGCAGAGTGCGCCACGTCCACAATGTCCGCATAGCTTTGTGTGTGAGTGATGCAACAAGGTCAGAAGGACTGCATTTATACGTCCAGCATTTTTGACGGACAGAATGTTTTATCATTGTAATTTATTTTCCCTGCTACATCAGTTAAAAAATACGTCAGTGAAAAAAACGGACTGTGTGGCCACTACCTTGTTGTCAGTCAGTAAGTACGTCCGTACTGCACGGACGCACAGTCCATACAAAATGCGCTCATCTGACCCTAGCCTTAATTGGGACCAGAAATACTTGTGAGTTCCAACATATTCAGAGAAAGGTGAAACTCTGGAGAACGTTTGGAGTCGTGAAAATTCTAGGTCAAAATAGCCAAACCAGAAAAATTCTCCCATTTTGACCTAGAATTTCACCTTTCTCTGAATAACCCTGTTAATTTTTAGGGTTTAGGCATCTAGTGTCTACAGCAGGGGTAGGCAACCTTTCTCTGCCTGCGGACCGGATGCAACAACTGTGAATGCATGGAGGGCCGCATTCACCTACAAAGCTAATAAATTATAATATTGTAATAAGGCAACAATCACAGTAGATTCCAGTGTAATAGCGCATTAAGCAGATATTGCAATTCCACATCATAATATAAATTTAGCAATCCCCTGCCTGACCCCACACAATTTATGCCACCAGCAGAGCCCAGAAATGTATACCTGCAGCAGAGCCCAGAAATGTATACCTGCAGCAGACCCCAGAAATGTATACCTGCAGCAGACCCCAGAAATGTATACCTGCAGCAGAGCCCAGAAATTTATGGAATATAGTGTGTGTGTTTGTGTCTGTCTGTCTGTCTGTCTGCAGGCAGCTCAGCTCAGCTGGCTGATGGGCAGGTGGAGTGTGGAGTTGGAGACAGGAGAGGTCACGAAGCCTAGGGTCAGACGAAAGCATTTTTCCCCGCGAACGTGAAAAAGTGCGTCCGAACGCATTGACGTATTTTTTTCACGGAATGTGCAAAAACAGTCAGACGACGCGCATTTTCGGGCGTGATTTTGTACGGATCGTCAATAAAACTCTTTTTGCGTCTGGACGTTATGTTGGCTGGACATTAGCAGTGTCTGACATCTCCTAATCATGCAAACACGCCGCTATGCCGCAGCTGTACGCACTCAGTACGTCAGTACTAGCGGTTCAGCGTTCTCAAAAAAATGCGTTCAAATTCCACTTGCATTGCACGGCCGGACTTTTGTGCGGCCGTACATTGTATTTTGGCCGTCATTGCCCGTCATCTGCTGCTAGTGCGGCCGTAATTATGTGCGCCAGAACGCACGTTCAAAGTGCGCTGGTCTGACCCCAGCCTTAGTCAGCAGCTGGATTTTATTTTTTTTACCAAACGCGCAGGCTGGATGATAGTGGCGCCGGTGCGGTGAGTGCAGGGACGAGGGGAAGAAGAGCATCTGGATTTGCCCAACACCACATGACGCGCATTAATCCCACCACTCTTCCACTCCGTCTCCCTGACTGCGCCCACACACGTGGTCTCACATACGGGGGCAGCGTTGCGCTGCCGAAACCATTTTGGTGGAGCCCGCTTCCAGGGGTTTCAAATGGTTATCGCGGGCCGGGTGTCTATGATTTTATCACAGACACCCGCGGGCCATATAAACAGGGGCGGCAGGCCGTATACGGACCGCAGGTTGCCGACCCCTGGTGTACAGTATCTTCTGTCAGTACGTCTGTCCGTTATGCACGCGCGCAGAGTGCGCTCAGACTGCGTTCATCTGACATTAGCCTTACTCCTTAATGATAAACACTCCCACTGGTTAATAACATCTCACATCCTATTCTAGCAGAGCAACTCCTATTGCAGCAGCGACTGTCTATTATTAGTTTAATGTTTCCTGTACTTTGTATAGCGGCGCAGGCATTGGTAGCCATAGAAGCTCTCAAATATTAGAAGTTAAGCTACTAACAAAGCAGTTCAGACTTAACAGAGCCAGTATAGGACTGACAATGATTAATTCCAGTGAAACATGGCACAAACGTCTCTGATGGAAAACAAGTTCTGACAAAACATATTTTGATACTTCAAAAATGAACCTTTTTGTGAATCAGAATTATTTTAGATCATAAAAATGAAAATAATTTATTGATCTGATAATGGATTATCTTTAAGCGGGGCCGGTGCAAGACATTTGGGCACCCTAGGCAAAAAATAATTTGCTGCCCCACCTATGTCTGTTCAACTAAATAATATCTTTTTTTCAGTTTCCTTACACTTAAGGCTAATGTCAGACGAACGCAGTCTGAGTGCACTTTGTGTTTGTGTGCACAACGGACAGACGTACTGATGGTAGATACTGTAGACACCACACTGTCTGTGTTTTTTTGACGAACGTAGAAAAAATAAAAGGGGAACTATGGGAAACAAAATTAATATGAAAAATTATAAAAATTTGAATATGAAAGCCATTTTGTGCGTCAAGGTGCTGGACGTTGCAAATGCGCTGCGTCTGACATCTCATCACTCTCACAGAACACTACGCGGACGTGGCACACTCTGCGCGTCCGTCTAGCGGTTTTACATTCTTGCCTAACTTGCGTCCGTTTGCCACGTGCGTTGTGCGTGCGCAGTTCGGTGCGGACGTACTTTGTGTATGGGTCTCTATTGCTCATGATTCTATGCTACGAAGGACGTTGAGCCTGGGGTCAGACGAGCGCAGTGTTCAAGTCCGTGATGGCGCACAAAAGTACGTCCGTGATAGCATGACATAAAGGCCAATGGAGTCCCACAAACGAAGTACGTCTGCACTGAACACGGACGCACAACGGCCGCGACAAACGGACACAAGTTGGGCAAGAACGTACAACCCCTAGAAAGGCCGCACAAAGTGCGCTGCGTCCGCAACGTCCGCATAGCTTTGTGTGTGAGTGATGGAACGTGTTCAGACGGACTGCATTTATACGTCCAGCATTTTTGACGGACAAAATGGTTTTGCATTTTAATTTATTTTCTCTGCTACATCCGTCAACAATAACGTCAGTGAAGAAACGGACTGTGTGGCCACTACTGTGTCTTCCGTACTAACGTCCGTCTGTACTGCATGGACGCACAGTCCGTAGAAATCACGTTCGTCTGACCCCAGCCTCAACTGTGCAGCAACACGGATGTGATAACTACGTTCGTCTGACATTAGGGAAAGACAGTGGAAGTTCCTAGTGGCGCAGTAGTTAGATGGTATAACTCAGGTAGTAGCAGGGTTAATGGTGTGAACCATAAATGTAAGGTGCAAATCACAGAGGATATAAAGTGCTAGTGCAATATCCTGAGTGTGCAAAACAGGGTTAAATACAGATGCAATACAATTAAAGTGCACGTGCAACGATTCAGATGGGCGATATTATAGCAAGGCTGTTGGAGACAGGATGATAATGGCTGATAAAGTCCAAAGTAATTAGGGCTATCTGCCAAATAGAGGTCATAAAAAGTCCTTTCCACAAATACGGCGAGTCCGTTGAGCGTGTCCGTTCTCCTAGTGATCTCGATTGGCTCCAGAATGGGGGATATAATGAGAGAAGAGAAGTAATAGTGTGGTACCGTCTATATATAGAGTGCAATATATTCAGAAAAATGCACACTTACAAGATCCAGAGCCTTTTAAATCCAGGCTCTGGAGTGGAGCGCCTTGTGCCTAAAATCAGGGTAGTCACTGCCCTTCTTTACACAGTCTTCTTATTCGACCTCAGATGGGGGAACACAAGAGCAAAGAAGAGACAACGCTCTCATAGCATGACATCAGCCTTAAAATCGTATGTTAAAAGAGATGAGAGTCACACTCACCGATTCAGGAGCCTTATCGATCCAGGCTCAGCTATCACGCATATGGTGCTGCTTAGCGGTGAGCTCCTAAACCTCTTTTGGCTGCTTGCTCTGCTTACTCTGCGTCCAGGTCGTTAATGGGGTATCTGTGGTGCTTATGATAGTGTTACCAAAAAAGAAAGCTGGTAAGAGTATTAAATGAGCTGAATTACTCTTATATGAGGTTTGGAAAAAATATGATTATTTTATAGTGCAAATATTACAAAGTGCAAGTACAAGTTAAAAATGGTAAAATAGAGGGGGGGTTCGAGACGCGTTTCGGTGCAACAAGCACCTTCCTCAGTCGGTGTGTGTAAAAAATGGGGGGATCTGAAGCCTTCCCGGGGTCCACTTTTTAACTTGGGAGCGTGGGTGGTGTTTAGAAACTTTTCGCGATTGACTTCCGGGTATGTGTGGTGCCGCGGTCACGTGTTGCCTATGACGTCATCGTTCGGCGCTGCGGCCATCTTTGATTTGCGTTCCACCGCTTAGAATGCGTTCCACTTCATGTTAGTTAGCGCTGGATGCATTCATAGTACAATTAGAGGTCCGGAATGGTCTTAATAGCGCAGATCCGATACTGAAGGACCTCCTACCAGAGAACCCAAGGATAATCTGCCGCGGTGTGAACAATCTAAAAATGAAACTCACACACAAACATACACAGAAAAAAAACACCGCACGACCCAATTATTTCAACATTCAAAAAGGCTTCCATCAATGTGGCAATTGCCTAAACTGTAGGAACACAAGAAGCAAGAAACAAATCATCACAACACTGGATGGAATAACGGGACCTATAAAAATTAAGGATGTCATCACTTGTTTCACCAAAAATGTAATATACCTACTCACATGTCCGTGCGGCCTGAAATATATAGGCCGGACCACCAGACCACTTAATGTTCGCGTGCAAGAACACATCAGGAATATTAGAAATGGACTTGAGAACCACAGCGTCCCTCTACACTTTAAACTCAAACATGCCCAGAATCCGGAAGGCCTAAAATTTGTTGGGATTAAGAAGGTAGAGACACATTGGAGAGGCGGTAATTTTGAGAAAATAATTGGACAAGCCGAAATGAGCCTGATTTTTAAACTGGATACTATGCAGCCTCAGGGCTTGAACGCTGATTTCGAACTTTGCCACTTCCTCAATTAACCATTTAATATTCCACCTCCAGTAGTATAGACGACCCTTCTAGACCCTCGATTATGAATGTGAGCTTACTGAGCGAGCCATTCATTCTCCCTATTCCTATCACAACCAAATTTACAATTTATATTGTTTTATAATATATAATTTATATAATTTTAAGTGGTTTTATATTAATATATAGTTTTTAGATACAAGATAAGGTGCAAGGTGCTTGTAAAAAGACCCAAGAATGGGAGGTATTATATATATAGTCCATTGAATGCCAGTACGTTGGGATTTTTAACCCATATTATCCCTAATAGGGTGTAATGCAGGGTTTGAGTCCCCTGTGAAGTGTGAGTATGGAACCCAATGGCAAGCTGCGGGTAAGGAAATCAGGAGACGATGGAGAATAAAGCAATCTTTAGTGAATCATGAATAGTAACTGAAGTCCAGAAAATACTACAGTCAAAAGGTCGGAATGGAATTCGTAAAGCAAAGTCCCAGAAAAGAACAACGGGTAATAACGAGGTGGATGGCGTAGTCGGTGGCACAATCCGGGTCGAAGGGTTGAAGTAGGCGGCGTAGTCGGTGGCACAATCCGGGTCGAAGGGTTGAAGAAGGTGGCGTAGTCAGTGGCACAATCCGGGTCGAAGGTTGAAGAAGGCGACATAGTCGGTGGCACAATCCGGGTCAAGGGTTGAAGAAGGCGGCGTAGTCGGTGGCACAATCCGGGTCGAAGGGTTGAAGAAGGCGGCGTAGTCGGTGGCACAATCCGGGTCGAAAGGTTGAAGAAGGCGGCGTAGTCGGTGGCACAATCCGGGTCAAGGGTTGAAGGCAACGTGGTCAAGGAATACGAGGAGTACTAGGAAACTGAGGCGGAAGGCACAGTAGAACCTGGTTAATGTGCTGGGAAGGAAGGTGGATTTAAATAGGGTTCATAGGATCATGGAGAGATCTTTCACCTGGGTATTGTAGGTGGAGTTGAGGTACCTGAATCTTTGGTAGGTCAATGGGAGGTATACGAGGATCTCCAGAACAGGTGTCAAGCAGTACCCCTAATTGGCCTAAAGAGTACCAGGTTTTGTATTACTTAGGGGAGTTTGTTCTCGCGCGTGCGCACTTTCCTCTCCAGTACTCGGATTCAGCCGGCGGCGTGGGGCATCTCCTGGCTCTCCCTCTCCATCCTGCGGACCAGGAACTTGGAGCAACGCGCCACGAGGGCCCTCAGGTGAGTAGAGCACCTCTCCCAGCATGGCGGTCCGGACCGGGAGTGGGCCGTGGAGCGGGGCATGACATAGGGACTTATGTATTATCTTATCTATCATTGATAGCCAGTACTCTGAATTTTTATTATTATTTTTATTATTTTTTATCAATTTCTGGTTTATTGAATGCCAACCGCTAAGTTTTTTTTTTTAGTACACTGTGCATTATTTCTAACAGGGACCTATGTATTTCAACCAGTTTTTCAATCAACTATCCCCTGCATCTGTATATTATACCACAATATCCCCAAAGAAGTGATTTTTCGCCCTCCCTGACTGTATATCTGTAATCAAACTGAGCTATTAAGACCATTCCGGACCTCTAATTGTACTATGAATGCATCCAGCGCTAACTAACATGAAGTGGAACGCATTCTAAGCGGTGGAATGCAAATCAAAGATTGCAAATCAAAGATATGGGCACCACACATACCGGAAGTCAATCGCAAAAAGTTTCTAAACACCACCCACGCTCCCAAGTTAAAAAGGGGACCCTGGGAAGGCTTCAGATAGATCCCCCCATTTTTACACACACCGACTGAGGAAGGTGCTTGTTGCACCGAAACGCGTCTCGAACCCCCCCTCTATTTTACCATTTTTAACTTGTACTTGCACTTTGTAATATTTGCACTATAAAATAAACATATTTTTTCCAACCCTCATATAAGAGTAATTCAGCTCATTTAATACTCTTACCAGCTTTCTTTTTTGGTAACACTATCATAAGCACCACAGATACCCCATTAACGACCTGGACGCAGAGTAAGCAGAGCAAGCAGCCAAAAGAGGTTTAGGAGCTCACCGCTAAGCAGCACCATATGCGTGATAGCTGAGCCTGGATCGATAAGGCTCCTGAATCGGTGAGTGTGACTCTTATCTCTTTTAACATACGATTTTAAGGCTGATGTCATGCTATGAGAGCGCTGTCTCTTCTTTGCCCTTGTGTTCCCCCATCTGAGGTCGAATAAGAAGACTGTGTAAAGAAGGGCAGTGACTACCCTGATTTTAGGCACAAGGCGCTCCACTCCAGAGCCTGGATTTAAAAGGCTCTGGATCTTGTAAGTGTGCATTTTTCTGAATATATTGCACTCTATATATAGACGGTACCACACGATTACTTCTCTTCTCTCATTATATCCCCCATTCCGGAGCCCATCGAGATCACTAGGAGAACGGACACGCTCAACGGACTCGCCATATTTGTGGAAAGTACTTTTTATGACCTCTATTTGGCAGATAGCCCTAATTACTTTGGACTTTATCAGCCATTATCATCCTGTCTCCAACAGCCTTGCTATAATATCTCCCATCTGAATCGTTGCACGTGCACTTTAATTGTATTGCATCTGTATTTAACCCTGTTTCGCACACTCAGGATATTGCACTAGCACTTTATATCCTCTGTGATTTGCACCTTACATTTATGGTTCACACCATTAACCCTGCTACTACCTGAGTTATACCATCTAACTACTTCGCCACTAGGAACTTCCACTGTCTTTCCCGATTCTACCTGCACAACCTCTCGAGAGCCTGTGCCATCTCCCAGATGGCAGCAACCACCTAATACCAACGTCTCTAGATACGAGCGCCTCCACCGAACCCCTGTACTTCCTGTTCGTCTGACATTAGCCTAAAGGGTTATTTAAGAAGCGGGTTCTTGCCACCGAATTGCATCAAACGATCAATTTCACCGTACAATGCATTTTCATGGTGGTTCGTTTATTCAGAAAGCCGTCATTTCACCAATTACTGGCAAATTGACAGCAAAATACGGTGTAGTTCACCACAGCAAAATTGTTCCATAGAGAAGTAATGGTTATTCTATTCAGAAAACGCCAAACTGCACTGACGTGTCAGGGAAATGATTGTTAGGCTAATCCCATAGGATTCGATGAACAAAAATTACAAAATGATAAAATAAATTTACAACGGTTTATTTTGTTTTTCAGCAAATTGTCTTTTTAAATTTGATTACCAATAAATATATATTTTTTTATTATTATTTTGATCCGCGGCCGTCTATGGCGTCTCCATATTCGGGTCACTTCAGAGACCTGTGGTGAACAGTGAATTCACTGCAGGGTCAGCGAAATGGAATCCCTGAAGTTCGCCTAACGAGAAGGTACCAAAATGTCAGTGTTTTCTGAATAACCCCTTCATATGTCCTTTTCCATTATATACTCATCATTTTCTTTCTCTCCCATTATCCCTCATGTCCAAATGTCACTTTCTCCACCAGATTTCCCCCCAACTTCCTTTATCCCATGTCTTTTACCCAGTTTTGCCTAGACACGAGGGTCTGTACCTGTCATGCCCAGGTACCAGGGTGGCACCGGGATATGGGGGGATATGAGCCCAGTATGTAGAATTGCACAAATAATAGGTTGGTAGAGGTGGAGGAGGATGAAATTATAAGGAACTGACCAGGTTGGATTCTGTATGATGATGGGAAGCTTGGAATAATGCAGGAGCCAGAAAACAAAATAAACCAGGATCAAAAATAGGCTTTAGCAGAGCAACATATACACAGTACTTCGCTTGAAGCACACAGGAGCTGAAATGAACCAGCAATGTTCTGGCTGGGGCGTGGTGCCTTTATTTTGTGTGCGAGTCACGTGTGTTTTGTGATTAACTGTTTACATGCCAGAACCAGTGCTGGTTACTGAGAGCAGTACATAAAGTACATCACCATGGGGGTTCCAGGATGGCTGTTGCAATGGAACATGACAGCTGGATGCAGGTTACAGGGCAGGAAATGTACCACCAGGGGGGTGTCAGGATGGTTGCAGCCATGGGGCATGACAGTACCAGGGCCATATTTGCATCTCAGGCACAGAAATGTGGAGCGCCCCTACGCCCCCAATAAAAAAAAAGGAAACATGCCAAAATGACTTTTTAAATTTTCGTTTTGTGGCAAACTAAAGTAAATAAAGAAAAAACATTTTAAAAACTGAAGAACAGTTTCTCTCTGCGCTCAAATCAACAGAAGAGGCAGAATCAGATTCCCTAGTTGAGAGTGCAGTGGCATTGTTTATTTTATATGTAAAAGCATATATTGCCTCTGCCGTAGAAATGTTTTTTGAATTTACTTTAGGGACCTGCGAAGCTTCGAAATTCGATTTGAAATCGAATCGCTGGTCGAATTCGATTCGAATTTGCAGCTCGATTCAAAAAAAATTCGAATTGGGAAGATCGCAGCGTGCCTCCAGATGCTCAGCACGCGGCACACGGCTGGGAACGTCACAGCACGCTGCTAGGAGCCGCCCACCCCAAGGTTCAGAGGAAGCTGCGGTGGAAGGAAGCTGCGTAGAGGCCCTGGACGGAGTCTGAACTGGAGCTGTGGACGTGTTCGGAGGTCGGAGGACAGAGCGAGGAGCGAGTACAGGCTGGGCTGTGTTGTGTCAAGTTTGTATGGTGCTGGTGAGTATAATTAATTAACTATCGGTATCCCTGTCACGTTTACAATGTGCTTCTTTTGCAGGAAGCCAGAAGATGGCCGCCGGGGGGGGGGGTGATCCAGGGGGGCCCTTACCCATCATTTTTTTATGCAGAACAAATGAGAGAAAAAAAAGGAATCAAATGTAAAAAGAAAAAACCTGGCATTAACTAGCAACTATACAAGAACAATATATTTTAATTTTGCCAAGCCAATTTTTTTTTTATTTAAAGCTGGCATTTATTTATTTGCTGCTCATTTTTTATATATCCATAAAAAGAATCTAATAATTATATATGGGGGTCACTCTGCTCTGTGTGGGAGATAATCAGATGGGGGTCACTCTGCTCTGTGTGGGAGATAATCAGATGGGGGTCACTCTGCTCTGTGTGGAGATAATCAGATGGGGGTCACTCTGCTCTGTGTGGGAGATAATCAGATGGGGGTCACTCTGCTCTGTGTGGGAGATAATCAGATGGGGGTCACTCTGCTCTGTGTGGGAGATAATCAGATGGGGGTCACTCTGCTCTGTGTGGGAGATAATTATATGGGGGTCACTCTGCTCTGTGTGGAGATAATCAGATGGGGGTCACTCTGCTCTGTGTGGGAGATAATCAGATGGGGGTCACTCTGCTCTGTGTGGAGATAATCAGATGGGGGTCACTCTGCTCTGTGTGGGAGATAATCAGATGGGGGTCACTCTGCTCTGTGTGGGAGATAATCATATGGGGGTCACTCTGCTGTGTGGGAGATAATCAGATGGGGGTCACTCTGCTCTGTGTGGGAGATAATCATATGGGGGTCACTCTGCTCTGTGTGGGAGATAATTATATAATTCATAATAATTAATAATTTTTAAATATATAATCATATACAAGTTTTTTTTACGTTTCATGATGTGTAGTTTGCTATAGACTAGTATATTAAGCCCATAACTGTTAGATTGCAGCTGTAACGTCAGCTGAACCTGAGGCTGTATACACAAACAAAGCATACCTATCCAGGCTGTGTATCGTACACGAAAGCATCACTTTTCAGAAGTTTTCGATTCGATTCGATATTCGATTCGAGTTCGAACCTTTACAGCCGATTCGATTCGTGATTCGATTCGAGCGAAAATTTATGATTCGCAGGGTCCTAATTTACTTACTTCAGTTTTTTATTTTTACACATTACATGGTTGTAATGAAAAATCATTTTAAAATAAAGGTAATACCAGCCGATAGTGTGAGATTGAGTAGCGTGTGACGACACAAACACACAGTGATGGGTACACAGGATTTACTTAAAAATAAAAAGGATAAACAGAAAGATAAAATATTACCCTGGATACTGCAATAACACAAAAACTCAGTAAAGGCAAGCCATGTGCTCTCAAAGTCCAAGCCACATCACAAAAGGGCTGATCTCTTCCTGGAACTCCTGGTTGAATCAAAACAAGGTTGGTCTACAGTCTTGTCCCCCCCCCACCAGAGTTGCATCCCTCCCACCAACAATGTATGGTGTCGCTCCCATACTCAGAGTGGCTGCAACAACCTAGAGAAACAACGTGGTTGTTGCAACTGCTCTGGTGAGTATGGTTGCGACGCCATTTTTTCTGTATGTATCTACTCCAACCTTGGTGTAAACAGATCCAGAGCTGTTGTACACTTATTGGAATTGCTATGTTTACAACAGCTCTGAGTAAGCTTACACCAAATTGTAATAGAGTCCTATCTTGGGAGTCCACACTCGGTCATCATGGCCGGCTGTGTTTCTCACGGTTCTACCCTCTAGGGATAAACCTTTTTTTCTGCAAATAAACATGCAATGAACCAAAATAGTAGTTTTGCCGTGTCTGCTCGCAATGCCATCAATCCCCATCACTGTTCAGTCAGTTTTTGTATTGTTTTACACTTTGAATTGAATAGAAATGGATTAAAATAAAAGACACTTAATCTGAAAAAACGTTTTCAAATCACGCATACCTTTCACAATTGGACTCCACAAAGTGCATTGAAATAGCAGTGTTGCGTGCCAAGAATATAGTGCATACAGTAAATCTAAAATTAAATACATGGTGAAGTAGCACAATTCATCTTTTTTAGTACTGCGTACTTTTTAGGTACATGTGTTGAAGGATATAGAGCAGTTTCTGAAAACGCATCCATCAAATTGTTATACAGAAGCAGTTAAAAGGTATTTGCAAAATGTAAAGAATTTTATGGAATTCTATTCAAATATAGTAACTTTTTTCGACCCAGGAAAGTCAGAGTTAAACAAACATTTTCCAGTCAGACAACGAACAGGTGTGCAGATTTTCTATACTAGCTGCACAAGATGGAAAGGACAATTAATGTAGAAAGAAATCATTTTTCCATCTCAATGTAGTCCGTGTAGGATTAATTCTTTATCCTTTAATGCCTTTACTTTAAAAAAAGGGTCGACTCGCTACCAAAGAAATGTATTCAGTCAACAATGGCAACATAATACATTCTATTCATGTTGCTGAATAATATATTTACATTGCTCCATAAGATCTATTCATGATCTGATGTAACAATGCCGTAGACAATATATATCCTGAAGTCGGCATTCCCCCTTATGCATTGTTCTATATAACATATTAATATTTCTCTGAATGTAGAGAAAGTATTCGCAGTATAACATCATCCGCTCAATGTTTCCTGTGTAGGTGGGTTTGGCAAATATTAAAGGGGCAATGTGAGCACTCAATGCAATTTGTAAGTGACCTGAGTGTGCTCCCCCTCCCCTGATTCAGCACTGTGAGTATGGGGGACAATCCCAGCCTGGAAAATTGAGATCAAGGAGCTCTGATCTGTGCGGCTGATCTGACTTGTGGGAAAGATTACGCTAGTTCATTTGTGGCTCTCATATGCTTGCATTGAGTGCCACTGGATTGGCTGGATCTCTGATAGACTGTCTAGCCTCCCCTTGGTCACATGACAGCTGCAGCTTCAGCGGAAGACGCAGCTTGTCCGTTCCCATGGAGGCTGATTCTGAAATTTAAGGTATCTCACTCATTCTTCGGATAAAATGATGGGTGGAGCTCAGGAAGGGTCCAGTAAAAGTTCATGTTTAGCACATCTATTCCCCCTACCATTACAATCGTAGACTATGCCTTTTTAGTTAAATTTTTGATCCCCAATAAAAGTATACGTAACCATGAAGTATGTTTTTTCCTAAACTAAATTGTGATGTCAGACTGACAAATTTCGAAGTATCAAATTGCAATCCTGTAGGAAATACAGTTAAGCATTTTCAACACCTTTCATTACTTTTCAATAATATTAAATGCAAAAGACATATCCTATCTGTTTAACATTTATTTGGAATGTGATTGGTAAGTGAGTCACTAAACGGTATTCCAAAAAAGGGACATTACCCCAATATTCATGAGAATCTGGATGTGTAGTGTCTGTAGTTTAAAACGTAGCTTACATTACTGTGGTTAAAGGTTCATTGAGAAGTATAATAAGCACAAAAGAAAGTCCAGAAAATTGCCAAGCCCAGGTAGAAAATCAGTTTTGTATGCATCAATGTTGCTAGGTAATTAATGTATACGGTAAATCAGCAGAAAAGACAGCTGTTTGGAATTGTAATTGCAGGTTCCAAATTAGCATTGCAATTTCGGTTTCTGTTAGTGAAAAGGGGACAGTATAAATACTTTTCACTTAAACCTAGTACAGTATATTATAGAAGGCTGGTATCTCAGAATTTCTTAAGAAAGCAGTGGTAAAAACTGTTTTAAATTACAATACATAGAGAAAATATTGTAAACAAATATTAATGGAAGTCCTTATGTACCAATGACACCTCCAAACAAGTATAAACATATTGATTACCATATAGCTAGATAAGCAGTATCTCATGTTATACTTTAACGTAAAAGCGTTTAGTAATAATTCTATAATGCATGGTCTCGTTCTCGTCATGGTATGTGATACTCTATCACATAGCTCAAGATGATCTTGTTATAGCCAAATTACATGTTATTTAAGGTACTTGTTAACTTGTCATTCTGTATGACACAGCTTAGTCTTTGTGTAAAATTCCCCGCGTGGCAATGTAAGAAAACTACTATGATGAGCTAACTGATTTTGTATGCAGAGCCTAAAGATCTGTATTTCCCTACCCTGTCCTCGGGGAGCACTAACAGGCCAGGTTTTCCGATGTCTGAAGCACAGCACAGGTTTGCTGCTCAGTGACTGCAAGATTCAGTTTGCATTTCCCCATGGAAATCCTTAAAACCTGGCCTGTTAGTGCTCCCCATGGGCAGGGTTGTGAAACACTGGCCTAGGCAATAAATAGCTTTTTGAGCTTATAGAGTGTAAACAACCATAATTAATTTGATTTCACATTATCATAAGTACTACTGAAATAATTGCTCAGGAAAATTCAGAACTATGAAATGAAGGGGTTATTCACTAAACTCTGAATTGTCCCGAATGGTGAATTTCACTGTTCGGTACAATTCATGTATTCACTAAGCTGTCATTTTGCTAAATACAGGCAAATTGACAGCAAAATACAGTGCAATTCGGTGGCGTCCAGCCGCACCGAAATTGTCTCATAGAACATTATTGTTTCTTCTATTCACAGAACCCCGAATTGCACTGAAATTCCAACTAAATGCCCTTATTTTCAATGTTTTAATACAACCGGTTTAAACGTGCAAATCAAATACGTTTCACTGTAAAAGAGTAATATTTTATTGTTTTTTTAAGACAGTTTATTCTCTTTATTTTTTGCAAAAACTTTCTAAAGACCTTTTGTAGTTTTTGAAGAGCGTTTTTTTTTCATTATTTAGACACATTTTTATTGATTGAAGCTCCTACTAGGAGAACAGGAGTCTTTTTTTTAATTTTTATTCAGTCTGGTGGAATTTGCCAATGCAAATTCGGCAGTTATTGATGCAATTCGGCGGTTATCGCAGACATCCGATAACTACTTTGGCGGCTCCAATTTCAGCAAAATACGGAGATCATCCACTCAGGGGGGATGTGGCCACAACCTAGGGATGTATCTCTTGATGTACTGCTGTATCTCAGGCTGTGGGATGGGGTTGCATGTGGTTGGAACAGGGTCAGAACCAAGAGGCCTTAGCAGTTCCTGGGCTGCATTCCTTACGGTCATGAGTTTCTATCTCTGTCTTTCTTCATCCCCCCCCCCCACTTTTGCATTGCTTTCATTTTCATTCTTACCCCCCTCCCATCTTTCCCCTCGGGACAGAACTTAAATTATCCTTATGGGATAGTGAATAATTTATTTAGTGTAAATGCAATTTATCCTGTCTATGGTAATGGCACCCTAGTTGTACCCCTACTGCTTTCTTACTATGTCTATGGATAAACGTTTACTTGGCTAGAATTTCCCTTTCGATAAATACCAGTGTTTATTGCTGCTGTTGCAGCAGCAGTGATTTTCAACGGTATTTACAACACCAGCGCTCTTTGAATAACCCTTAATGTCTCTATCTATCCATGGGATGGAAAATAGATGGATATAGATTATGATCATGGTTTAACCTCTTGAACGTGAAGGATATAATACAGAGAACATCCTCTCGTTTCACTCCCGTGTCCGGAGGGTGTTCCATGCACGTCTTTGCGTTCAAGCCCCCTCCCGCTCAATACTCCCCTCTCTGTCCGGGGTCCCACACAAGTCTGACTTCCTTGAAGTCACCTGTAGATTTATACCCCTCCTGGTGCACTGACGTCATCGTGCTGAGCGCGATGATGCCAGTTTCAGGCCCCCCCGCCAGAGAAGGGAGAGTGCCTGAAGGTGAGGGTCCCATCACCAAGGGTAGAAAGTCAAGAGAGGCAACACTGGAAAGGTCACAGTCTGACCTTTCCAGTGACACCTCTCTTTAACCCCTTAGGTGCCAGGCCGTGATCCAGAAATCCCTATGGTGGAGATAGGGCGTCCAAAGAACCCCCTTTCTCCTGATTGGTGGCAGATAGAGGGTCAGGTTTGATATCATTAGAAATACCAGTGCGTGGCCTTTCCAATGATATCAAACATGACCAGGTTACTTGTAATAAAAAATAAATAAGAATAAAAATGTATTTGTTATTTTTTTAAAATTTATTAATATAGCACTATTGTTCACTTTTCAATTTGAGCAATAGTGCTGCTTAAACGAAAAATTACTTTTTAGCTAAAATCGTGTATTTTCTAGGAAAAATACAGTAACGAGTTCCCATTTCTATTATTTTTTAACAAGCATACCCCATAGAATATATAACCGTAAAGGCTTGGTTGATAAAACGTGAAAAAATTACTTCATACACTATTGATCAGGGGTGGAGAATGACACTTGGTCTGGCCCGTGGCCCTTTTACCTGACCTCGGCACGCAGTGCACCCAGGCCAGGCATGTACTGTCTGGCAACCGATAATCATCAGCTACGGATGGTATCCGGAGCTGCTGCCTGTCTCTATTGGCAGTGGCGCTGCAGCTGACCCTTTCAGTTTTCATCCTACTACCTTTCATAATGCATTTTCTTTAGGACTGATCCAACATACAGATCCAACTACTTTTAGCTGATCTGCTTGGGTCTCGGGTTATGGCCCTGGGTATTGGGTCTGGGCCCTGACACTTGGGTCTTGGGTCTGGGCCTTGGGCCTGGGCCCTGGTCCTTGGGTCTGGGCCCTGGGTCTTGGTCTAGGCCTTGGGGTCTGGACCCTGGCCCTTGGGTCTTGGGTCTGGGCCCTGGGTCGTGAGTCTGGGTCTGGGCCTGGGCTCTGGCCCTTGGGTCTTGGCCTGGGCCCTGGCCCTTGGGTCTGGGCCCTGGGTCTTGTCTGGGCCCTGCTGGGGTTTGGATGGGTCCGAGGCTGGACTGAGACAGACAGCACCATACTCACCACTCCTCCACTGTCGTCCTCTTCCTGCGCCAGTCACTGTGTGTGACGCGTGCATCACACGCGTCGCACACGTGACTGGAGGGCGGCACCAAAGCAGCGTGCAAAGCACATTGCTGTAGGGCCACCCAGGGCCCCAGGAAGCCAGTACACCTCCGGATTCGGACTCCTAGAGTCCGATACCGGAGCTGATGGGGCCTCCGATCAAAATAAATTGAATTGATCAAAGATTTTAACGACTATATAGATTAATTAATCATTAATTTCCCCAGCCCTAATTTCCTTGTTTGTATCTAGTTTTCATCCAAACTTCTTTTCTACTATTGTCTTTACAGTGTTTGTTCCTAATTGCCATCTGGTTTTCTTATATAAAGAATACATTGACTCATAACTTTTTCCTACCCATCCTAACTATCCAAAATGGTTTTGCTTTTCAATTTATATCCTCACAACTATTAAATTGCATTTCTGCATATTTCTAGCCTAATGCATTTTCAATCGTACCGTTAACTGCTTCTTAGAAAAATATATTTTCAAAGTTCAACAGGGTCATAATTGTACAGTTTAGGTAGAATGGCAGTATATGTGTATCTATCAATTTGGCTACGGGGTATCTCCAGTGTGTCTAATCACTTCCAAATCCAGTGTCTTTTGTTCATCCCTGATCCTCTTAAAGAGGTTTTATCTGGATCAGATTGAATATCTTGCTCTATGATGTGTCAAAATGCCAGGGGCTCAGTTGCAGTAAGGATTGACAACTTTATTCAGCAAGATCAAGATGGACCTGGAAAAAATTGTAATATATCAAGAGTGATGGATGATAACATCTAAAATGGAAAGTATTACGCAGACATAATGTCTCCCTTGATAACTCACAGACCTAGATGTTGATTTTTTTGGAAACCCCAACCTGAGGATAAATCTTAGAGCCCAAGATCCTAATTTCCGGCTACTTGCTCTGGATGTCTCATTCCACTTGGTCAGTCTTCTAACTTGCAATATGCTCACATCCCACTCAGAGGTCCATTGTTTAAAGGCTCTGACAGGGTGGAAAGTCAGGTAATATAATCCTTTCAGTAGCAGAAGCTAGATTTATATTTCATATCGAAGAAAAATAAATCCTGGGGCTTCCATAAATATTTTGGGACCATACGGTTGTAGCATTGGTGAAGACAAATACTCATTAGTTTTTAATAAAATAAAAAAAAACTCTTGAACTAATAATAAAAGCATAGTTAAACCTTTTCACCAGTGATACTATATTTCCAAAGTTAAATAAATGACGTAAATAGACACATACAAAATTTCTAGGAAAATGCTTTAAGATAATTAAGGAGGTTTTAAATGAAATTATTAGCAGATAGGAATGCATTTTGTAAACAGTAATTTTATTCAGCCACCTGGTTAGTATAACAAGTAAAAGGACATTTGTTGCTTTTTTCCTGATTAAAATTCATGAAGTACAGATGATTAATAGCACTGCAAAGTCTGATCACATCTGGAACTGACAGACTAACTATATCCAGTGTTGGATTTAGGTATTTATGGACTTGGAATTGAAGCTTTATGTGGGCCATATCCCTTTCAGATCCATTGTACATCTGTACCATTCTTTTCACCTTCCTTTGTTGCGCTGTTTAATTTTTTCTCACCTTCTGTTGTGCTTCTGCTCAATTCTTCACACCTTTCCTGGTGTCAAAGTCCAATTCTCCTCCCAACCATTTTGTCACAGCCTCATCCCTCTCAATCTCATTGTGGCAATTGGCGCCGACACCATTAACTTGTCAATGGGCCTATTTTGGTGTCTCAGTCTGGCGCTACAGAAAAATTAGCTGTCATATAAATATAGTCCGGGCTGGATTGACATATTAGACTTTATGTCTCTTCATCTTACATTGTGTTACTTTTAGATTACAATAACACAGGGTACACTACTACTACTACTACTACTACTCACACAGAGCGGCCAGACTTGTACATTGATTTCGAATAGGTTTTGCAATGAACTGCCATATAGACAAAATTAACAAATCAAGCTCTGCTGCAGCAATTTAATTATTACTTAATTTGTCAGTATAGTGCAGTATAAAAGTGTTAACTGGCCAACCACACTTTAAAAAGTTAAAGTAAATGAAAAAAATACACATGGGATTCATAACGTGGGGCAAACATGACAATGTCCTTCCCCTGCCCCCCCATGGGCATCAAATACTAGGGATAGACTTGTTCCAGTCTCCACCAGGATAGACTTGTTGCAGCCCCCACCAGGGCTGTCCCAATACATTGCGCTGCCTGGGTCCAAGGATGAAATGCTGCCCCCACCAAAACCATACCCACATGTATAGCAGAGATCCATAGCAATAAAACTAAAAAAATTATACCTGTAGATTAAATTTACCTCTAAATTATATAGATTTCATTTTAATTTTATTATTATAAATTTTATTATTAAAATAAACATGCATTAAAATACATTTAAATATTAAAATATCTATGAAATTATAGGTTAGTAAAAGACGTTGAATATTGGGCCAAATTACATTCTTCGCGCAAACGTTTGCGCCGGCACAAAAAAACATTATCGCGAGGGGTAAAACCCTTTGCGCTGAACGTCGTAACTCGTAGTATATTGTCAGCTCAACAAACGCACGTTATCGTCTACCGCGGGTGAACCAGCGCGAACGTACTTAACAGCGCGCGTCATATACTTAACATTGTGAGCGCAAACGCGAATGTGTGCTGGTACACGGATGGTATTACAATCTATGCGCAGGAATTAACGCATAGCCGCTGCGCGCATAATTTTAGCAACTCCTAAAAGCTGATGTTAATGGCAAATCTGAGCAACCTGGCCGAAAGCAAATACACCAGCCCAAAAAAAAAAAAAAACGCAGCAAATTATAGTTACACATTCTACTCATACCAAACCAATAAAATGTAGAAGTTGTGTGTGCATGTATTATTGCTGCAGCATATATGCTCAGATTGACTGTGTCAGGCGCAAAAACTTAACGTGAGATAATTGTGGTTCTTAATTCTGATTGGCTGAATCGCGTGAAAAAAACAGTCCGCACACTGATTTCTGCGTGCAATGTTACTGCGCGAGCATTTGTGCGCGTCCGTTTAACGCGCGTTATTGCTCGACAGATGAAAAAATGTGCGACGATTGTAATTCCACCGTTGATTTACGCGCGTCAACGTTTAACGCTTAGCGCACAAATTCACTCGTTGCGTGTGCTTTTTTGCGTGAAGAATGTAATTTGGCCCATTATATTTAATATAAAATAGATTTTAGAATAATGAAATTTATTAAAATAAATTTAAAATGCTGCCTGGAGCCACGGCCCCATTGGGACCCATTGGGACCTGGATGCTATCAACAAAATTGGTGGTGGCTGGCTCTACTCAGGTCCTGTGGGATGGACATGTCACAGTCTAGGTGACGCTAGGTGTAGTCAAGCCCCTAGCCACTCATCCTAATATAAAAAGTAAAAAATATATAATTGTGAGGAGTCTCAATTATCTATTTATCTGTTAAAAAAAACATACATCCAAAGTATTTTTTTGGTCTCAAAACAGGCCATACAAAGATTCCATCCCCTCACTGCACACAGCAACAATACTCACTAATAATAATCACTTTAAATTATCTACAATCATTGTTATAATAAATTTTAATAGAGCTGTATCGTGTCACTCCTATTTCCAGAGGGGCCATAGAAGTTCTAAAATATGCCTCTTGGTACATTTGTTTGCACATTCCCAAATTCACAGAATGTGTATCCGGTGCAACCTGAATACCCCATTCTTATTGTTCACTGTGCAAGCAATTTTTAGGCATGTTGGCTCATGCTGTGCAGCTAAATATGTGAGACATATTTTGCGGTTGAACATTTGGCATCCAAAAGTTTTAAATTTTAACTACAGCATCATACGGGGTAGAAGCAGATTTTTTTTTTCTACCTTGGGCCACATAAAAGGGGTTTTCTACACTTGTGAATTCATCTTGGCATTTCCTAAGAGATGATATCAGTAGACCTAAGGCTAGGGTCAGACTAACGCATTTTTCACGTTGTCCGTGAAAATGTGCGTTCGAAGAATGGACGTATTTTTTCACGGAATACGCAATAGCGGTCATACTATGCGCAGTTTCATCCGTGATTTTGTACGGATCATCAATAAAACACTTCTTGCATCTGGACGTTATGTTGGCCGGACATTAGCAGCGTCTGATGTCTCCAATTCACGCACACACGCCGCTAGCGGACGCAGCGCACTCTGTACGTCAGTACTAGTGGTTTAACGTTCTCGAAAAAATGCGTTCATTTTCCACTTGCGTTGCGCAGCCGGACTTTTGTGCGACCGTACTTCGTATATTGGCCGTCATCTGCTGCTAGCACGGCCGTGATTAAGTGCGCCAGAACGCGCGTTCGCACTGCCTCAGTCTGACCCTAGCCTAAAATATGTAGGTGATTTACTACTAAGGCTATTTTCAGACGAGCGCATTTGGTACCGAATGTGAGTCCGTGCTCAACGGACGTACTTTCTGACTGATGACAAGGTAGTGGCCACACAGTCCATTTTTTCCCACTGACGTTATTTTTGACTGGGGTTGGGGTCAAAAATGTTGGACGCACAAATGCAGTCCATCTGACCTCGTTCATCACTCACACACAAAGCTATGCGGATGTTGAGGACGTGGCGCACTCCGCACGTCCGTTCTAGTGGTTTTACGTTCTTGCCTAATGTGCGTCCGTTTGCCACGTCCGTAGTGCGTCCGCACTTCCGTGCGGACGTACTTCGTGTGTGGGGCTTCATTTGTCAGGATTCCCTGCTACCACGGATGTACTAATGTGCGGCAAAATGGACATGAAAACTGTGCTCGTCTGACACGGGCCTTAATGGGGAGTTGGGATCAGTAGGCAAGGGCAAAATGTTGGTTTGGCAAAAAACAGACGGGAAATGTTCACCTAATTTTTCGAGCAAAATTATCTAACCCCATCTGTATTTTGTATATCATTTATATGATAAGTATATTAAATGATGCTGATTCTATGGTAGCAACACGAATGGCAGTAATAGAATTAAGTTTTTTTTAGTGCTATCAATAAAAAGTAGAACTGGTCGAATACACTATATTCGCACGGTTTCAAGGTTTTCATGTATAACCATGACCAATTTAAAGCCCTCAGAACAAAACAGATAATTTCCGGGAGTATGTTGTTACAATATTGTCTGTTTGTACTGTATACGTATATATTCATAGTTTCTCTCAGCGCCTTCTATGAAAACATATCATGCAGAACGAAATTCTTTACACTTAAAAAAAAGAAAGAAAATAATGTGGTGAGTCTCTCAGAACCGTTGATAGAAGCAAATCCCAATATTTCTTAACAAAAAAAAAGAGGTTTTCTAACCATGTAATAAATACATATTCTTCTGGATGGGGCCAGTACATGAAATGTAAATTAATGACTGCAATAAAAAAAATTCTGTTTGCAAAAACCATTGAAGGACAAAAAATAAATACAGCAAAAAAGTATAGCACTGGATCATGCCTCATATATACTGTATATGCTGACTTTTTTGTACAGTTTATAGAGTGCTATTATGCAGACAATATTTATGTTCTTATAATGTAATTGTATATTATTATTCCTTTTTGAAACTTTAGACTTTCCTAATTTGTGGACCCTTAGGCTAGGGACAGATGAGCGCATTTTCTGCAGCCACCGTCAAAATGTACGTCGATGCGTGCGCACGCATTTTTTCACGGAATACGCTTAAGTGGTCAGACGATGCGCAATTCTGGACGTATTTCATGACGATGGGGTGAAAAGAAGTCTAGGGAAATCCGGCTGTTTGAACGTTATGTTGGCCGCACACTAGCAGCGTCTGACATCTCCTAATCACGCACACACGCTGCTATGCGGCCGCAGCGCACTTTGTACGTCAGTAGCAGCGGTTTCACGTTCTGATAAAAATGCGTTCATTTGCTGGTTGCGTGGTGTCGGCGCACTTTCGTACGCACGTACTGCGTATATTGGCCGTCATTGGCCGTTATGTGCTGCTACTGCCGCCGTGATTTAGTGCGCCTGCACGCGCGTTCCGACTGCCCCACTCTGACCCTAGCCTTAGGGATAACCTAGTATTACATACAGGGTTAGTCAAAGAGAATCGAAAAGTCACCGCACGTTCAGTGACTTTTCGTTCTCTTCAATTCAGTGTGATTTGGCGATCCCATTTCGACGACCCTGCGGTGTATTCAGCAAGCACCACAGGGCCATCGTAGTCCTGGGAAAAGCCGCTGCAAACCCAACGAACATTCCCTGCAAAACCTGGCGAACGCACACTGTAACCCGCAAAAACATCTGGATTAACCCCGCCGAACACGCCGGAGAAACCTGAGCAGCCGCCGATCACAGCGCAGAGCAGCCACCGGAAAAAGTGGACACCGCAGACGAATGGAGTGAAAAAAAAGAAAAAACAGTATGCTTGATTGTTTGAAAAGTGAAACACTGTTTGCAAAGAAACTACAGAACGAAAATGTCTGGAATTTACATATAAGATCCAATGAATGAAAAGGGCTGTTACAGAAAAAAGAAAAAAACGATAAAAAAAAAAAGAAAAATTTTTTCGCATAAAAAATCTTGAAAAATGCCTAAAAGACCCTAAAAAAATCTATAAAGAGACTTTTTACTGCAGAATATCATAGTCAACGGTTTATTAGATATTGCATTAAAACGGGAATATTTTTAACATTTGAAGCCTATGGGATTCGCCTGAATAAACCTGTCGAATGAAACCACCGTACAGCAGGGCAATTCGGCAACTTTTCACTGCTGGTTTTTGTTCTCTGAGTAGACAAGGCATTGCTCTCTATGGGGATTTCACTGCCCTCGTACAGGCAGCGAACAGGCACCGTATGTGCAGGCAATTCACCAGGATTTGGCGAACTGCCTGCTCTCTGAATGGCCAGGAAAGGTAACCGTACGCTGAATTTCAGTGTTCGGTTACCTTTCGGCCACAATTCGGATCTCTTTGAATAACCCTGATAGTTATTTTCAGAAAAATATTTTCAGACTATTCGCTTAATACAGTTTGAAAAAAATGGAAAGCATGTGATGAGCGTAACCTGATGGGTAGGATTGATGCTGGTCTATAATTATTCACCACTAACAATTAAGCTGTTGACTTGTAGACTCGGGGCAATGTGACTGAAGACAGACAAGAATGGTTGCGTGACAAAACATCTCCGATAACAGCAAGAAACAGAGTTTTTCTGTTTCCAATGCATAGGAAACAAGCGTATCAGCTTTCAGGCTTGTCTCTATGGACTTTCAGCTGACTTACATTCGGATCATACTCTCTGCCATTTTTTATTTCAGAATGAAACAATGGGTATGTCCATAGAAACTAAACTATAATAGCAAAAATGATTTGTCTCTGGCTTTTTTTTTTTGCTTTGGTCATTATATACTCTTAATTTGCATATTGATAGGTTAGCATTTGCTGTTATCCATTTTTCCCTCCTTGTTGACGGTTATTTAATTGCTCTATATATTTTTTTACATACAGATAAATAAATATTTTTTATCTTCCAACATTTGTTACCCAATGTTTCTATAAGATTTTTATCTTGAAGTAGATAAAGAACATACAAAAGGTGTAAGTACAGACAATACTCTGTGCACATCAATGTTTAGGATTGCTAGTTTTTGATCTTTCAGTTTAATTAGTTGTGCTTGCTGTATACTGTTTTTGTAATCCAATACAAAGAATTTATAAAGGGAGCATTTCTGATGTAAAAATGATGTTTACATTCAAACCCCTTATCAAGGTTTATGTTAATAATTCGCATTTCCCAGCACAAACCAAACAGTTGGACATTTAAGATAATAGACCATTAATTTGCATGCACAAATAGAAGTAACTCTGTATCAATGTTTCTATGTCTTCCAGTGAGTAGTTGATATCTGGATCCACATCTATCGAGCAACCCTACAATACGGAAATTCAGTGGAGGCTCATCGATACCATAGGGGCATTTGAGGAATGCAAAACCAGAAATTGATGCAGATAATAGTGATGATAAAAATCTGTTGGAAGTGGTAGACAAGACTGACATCTCTCTTTCTAGACTAGCAAACATGTACCCTTTAGAGATAAATTTTTCGCTCTCTAATAATGTTATTTTTTTACATTCATAGTTACAGTCGTTCATAAATAGCAACGCATATTGATGGATTTTTAGTGAAGCGGCTGAGAGGAACATATTGAAGAAGAAGAGGACATTTTTTAATATTGGCCTCAGCAGATGCTGGTTTAGAAATGCATATTCTGGCCGACAAGGCTGACTTTTCTGGTGTACAAGCTGTGCACAGAGCGCCATGGCAATAGGGTTGCCTGGTGGCCTTGTAGAACTCACAATCATAAATCAGAAGGTGACATAAATATTAAATACTGTCGGATATAATCTCTGCACGTGAATACAACACGTTATATATTTTGGACTTCTCAGCCAAGCCTCCAATATGTCTATATAATTTACTGGACCTATCTCGGCAGTTGCCTCCAATATATCAGGGATTATTATTTCATAAGAAATCCACACGAGACACAAATATCAATCGTTTATATTTCTTAGAAATTCTCCTAAATTCTTTTAATTGTCTGTGTTTTGCTTTGAAGAATACAATAATCAATAATCGGATAAATATATATATATATTTATTACGTATACAAAAAAGTTTAAAATCTCATATCATAAACAAAAATTTATAAACCACAATCCATCAGCATATAAAAACTAGCTTCACAATATATGTATCTCCTGTTAGTAACTGCATATATGATTAATATCATTTACCTTATCAGTTAGTAACTAATACACAAATGGTTAATAAGCATTTCTGCTTAATACAACATGCATTTCTCAGCAAACAATGTTTAACCAGCCAGCTCTTATAGAAATATATATTTCTCTCTATGCTACATGGATCAACAAAAGATGAGCTAATTTAAAAGGATAAGTAATAAAACTTATTTAGTGAATCCTCCCCTAATCTCGAGAATTAAACTTCTAATCTTTTGATTTTTATTTTGTAGTTATATAATTCTTTGCTTATTAATTATAATCACAGTAATTTCCAAATTCAATATATATTGGTATCAATCTTACAACATTTCTTTTAGGAATAAATCCTTATATCCACTTCTTCATATTTCTTTCTGCAGAATAGAAATACTTAGAATTTTTGGAGTTACCCAGTATCTGAGAAATCTCATTCTACGTTGCGAGAATATCTACAAATGTATATAATTACATTAATTCCTTAATTTCATACATTACCTGTCCAATCTGGATTTTGATAAGTCTGCCTTGGAATTCCTGATGTAATAATTTGGAATGTGTGAAGATTATCGATATCAGATAATCAATACATGTGAGTTAGAGATTTGGTGAGAGTCAGAGATTTGGTGAGAATCTTGATTGCCTCATGTCTTGGGATCTGCCTGCATCGTGGTGTGAGTCTGAGTGTTGGAATCTTTGATTCTCAGAGGGTCATGTGTAATGCATTTCGGTGCGAGTCTCTGAATGCTGGAATCTCGGACTGATTTGCAACCAACATTGCCGCTTATTATAGTCAATTTGACGTCACTGGCAAATATTATTGGTATATCAAATATAATATTTACTATCCTCTAGAGGGCAGTATTGCACTTCTTAATTAATTCCACTATTTCTTTTTAATATTCTTATCTCGGGTCAAAGTTCAATCTGACGTAACAAAGAACCTCTCTCTCAGTCACTAGACACTGTGTCTCTACCTGTCATATCTAATTTATATCCCTACTCCCTTTTAAAATTACTTACTGAGTCCTATCAGCTGAATTCTTTTCTGGTTAACTCAACAGAATCTATTCTTTAGTAATTTTTATTATTTACCAATTATATACTCCAATAAATATTGTAGTAAGTATATATTTCCTACTGTAAATATAATAAAATATACCTTGATTATAAACATATATTTTGTGAATATAAATCTATATTACAGAGATATTAACTCTTATTCCTATACCCAAAAAGCAAAATATATTTTGTTTTAAAAACTTAAGACAGACCAACAAATTTAATTATGACACGTCTTAGCACTTAACTCTAGCATTATCACACAAAAACATTCTAGGTTCCTTCATGTCTGGCACTTCTAAAAAAAATATAAGAGAATTCACCCAGGAATGAACTCTGTAAAAAAAATCTCGTTCATTTCTAAACCTAGAGAAAATTGAAAGAAATTTTTTTAAATTTTTCCTTTCTGTAATATACCAGACAATACCTCCATATTTTTTTTCTTTTTGGAGAAAGTATTTTACCAGAAAGGATACATTGAGATTTTTCTCATTTTCAAGTATGTCCTGGGTGACGAGTATGTACTGTTGGGTTTCTTGCCTGAGGGCACTTACTGGAGAGGTGTTCTTGCCGGGATTTGAACCTGTGTCTCCACAGTTATAGACCAGTGAGGTTACCGCTACTCCACCTAGCCGGTCCATATTGGCAAACAGGGCAGTAACAGATTGGTGAATTGAGCAAAGTTGCCTGCCTCCATAGGTCTCTGTTAGCCCCCACGATCCCAGACTAGGAACAATGGTGCTTGTGAACTTGGTTGTCACATGGGAAGCAATACTAGGATTTTCAGGGTTACTGTGATCATTTCATGGGGTGTTTGAAGTGGCATCAGAGTCTGTGAAAGTGGGTGTAAATGTGCTTGTGTCATTGTGTGTGTGTGTGTGGGGGGGTCAAGGTATGTGTAAATGAATGTGTCACTGTGGGTGAAGAGTGTGTTATTATCTGTATATCATTGCCAGGGGTATCTTGGTCTGTGCAAGTATTAACCAGTTCCTGCTTTCATGCTCACCTGAGTATTTATAGGCAAGCTGTCAATAAGCATGCCCCCACACTATGTTGGATTGGATTGCATCACAATGCACTTGGTGCTTGAAGGGAAAGCTCATGCAAGAACACATGCAGAATAAAAGCAGCCCACTGCGGAACAAACCCACTTATGAAACGTGGGGCCAGAAAGGGACACAATGCTGGGCAAGGGAAAATGCTTGCTTACCTGGATACAACGATGCTATGTGTTGGTAAGGCTGTGATCTGGTACCCGCCTGCCAGGCCATTCAGAATGGGACCTTCCATGAAGTGGCACTGCAAGTCGAGGCTGGCATCAGGTCGGATCCCATGACCCAGGGTCTGTGTGTGTTTGTGTATTAGGGTCGGGGTCTGAGTAAATGTGTGTATTACTGTGTGTAGAGGGGTCAGGGTCTGAATAAGTGTGTGTCAAAGTGTGCATTGGTCAGGGCTGCTGTCGGTGGATCAGGGTGTTTGGTGGGGTCAGAGACTCTGTGTTTGTGACTTAATATGTGTAGCGCTGTGTTTAAATCCTTACTGTGGCAGTACCTATTTTTGGCCACCGGTGGGAGACAAGCGCGATAAGAGACACTGAACATTGGGACTACATTTCCCGGCATGCTCTGGGAACGGACACAGGAAGTGGGTGGGACACGCCGAGGTAGATCCTGAGCCTCGTGGAGATAGCCGGCAGAGCGCGCCAGGGAGTGCATGAGACAGGACACAGTACTGCACAGCGGAACAGCGACTAGGCCGGAGCGCAGGTGGGGCCTACCGGGATTCCAGATTGGGTTATCCAGCCTCGCAAGAAGGAGACCCAGTGATCCACAGGCATTACCCAAGCTGCTGTCAAGGAAGCGGAGGACCCCCGAGTTAGGAGTACCGCAGGTCTATTGGATGGGAGAGCAGGCGGTAGCTGGACCAGTCACTGTCGGAGCAAAGAGAGCCAGACAACGGATCCAGTAGCCAGTATCCCAGCAAGGCACCGAGCGGAGGGACGTCCTGGGACAGAGGAACCTTGGTGATCGAGCAGATGGGTGAGAGGCCTCCAAGGCCGGTTTATAAAGTCAAGAAAGCACGCTGCTGTTTATTCCTAAAACCCACAGGGCCCCAACTTGACTAGTCGAAGACATCGTTTAAGAGATTCACTGGCCAGTTGAATAGTACCCGGGTACCATAACACACACATACACTTACAGTTCGGGACTTAACCTGTGCGGGACTCACTCCTTAATATCCCAAAAAGGGGTAAAGATTCGCATATTATTTTGTTTTCCGCTGCGCGTTTCTTGAAATTACGAAGCATTGTATTTTTTTCTGTTCGGCTGCGCATTTTCCCAAAATACGAAGCCTCGTATTTCTTTTTCTGCTGCGCGTTTACCGCGATACGAAATACTGTAAATATATCTATGAACACCGTGTCTCATTATATGCCTTTTACTTTAGTAAACTATATAATTTATAAAATCCACAACGGTGCTGGAGTATATTTATTCCCTAGTGCGGGGAGACTGACCCGTGGTTCATTTTCAGCGGCTCCTCCGGGAGTGAGCGCTACATATGCATCTGCTAATGTCTCTGCATGTGTCTAGGTCTGTCACGGTCTCAGTCATTGTCTTTGTCATTATTTTTATTTCGTTGTCATTGGCTTTGTGCCTATGCCTTTGTTTCACTCTTGCTCTCACAAGAATTGGAGGAAATCTTCCTTTTCAATCATCTAGTGATCTCACTGTGGAATCTATCCAAGGTAACTGAACTCAGGTGTCGTATTATCTGCTTCTTTTTTTTACTGTATTTTTATGTTCCTCTGGTTTTGGTTAACTAGGCTTTAAAAGGCTTTTTGAAAGAGTCAAAATGTTGCAGTAATAAACAGCTGCTTCTTTGTATCTGATTTGAACAGCTTCATCCTTTTGGTCGTTTGTCATTTTTTTGTGTGCTGTTGTGTCTTTGTCTAGGACTGTATGTATTTCTGCATCTTTGTCAGCCTTGGTGTCTTTATCAGTGTCTGTATCAGTGTCTTTGTCATCGCCAGTAACCAGAGATAAGGGATCCAGGCACTCTGAGTTTTTGTGAAAAAAATGTGGGTCTCAATGGATGCAATCTGGGACTAAAGAATGTCTGTTATTATTCTCAATGTCCCCTTTCATGTATTAAAGTCCAGCGTCATAAATTATCACTTTGCAAAAGAAACATGTGTTTCTCCAAATGTGTTTCTTAGAAAATGATAACCCATGCCCTACCTCCTACAAAAGCATTTCCACATATTGAGTCCTGCTGTTGGTGCTCTTTTACATCATGTCACCTGCTGAAAAATAGAGTAATTATGATGAAAAATTTGCTTTTATTCTCTTGTTTTGTTGCTGTACTATCTCAGCATTTTATTTGAATTCTGTTATGTTTCTGTCTGTGCATATCCAGGTTTCTCCCATGGTTCCCACAGTGATCTACATGACCTTAACATCTTGGAGTTATCTAAACATAATTTAAACACTATAAAGCGCTCAGAAGAAATTCTTATAAATCATACATCTTACTATTAGGGATGAGCCGAACACTCCCCGAGTTCGGTTCGAAGCCGAACCCGAACTTTCCAAATGTTCGGATCCGAACCCTAATTCGAACCCCATACAAGTCAATGGGGCTGAAAATTCGGTTTTTAGAGTGCCCTCCAAGAGGGCATATATGCTAGATATTTGCCATAAAAAGTGTATGGGGGTCTGGGTAGTGCCCTGGGGGACAGGAAACAAGGACAAAAAGTAAAAAAAAAAAAACACGTTTTTAGAGGGACAGTGAGTTTTCCATGAAATAAGGGTTAAAAATAAAAATGAAGAATTCCTTCAAATATCGTGCCTAGGAGGTCCCCATAACCTGCCCCTGAAGTGGCGGATTTCTAGGATGTATAGAAATATGTAAAAATCAAAAAATGACATTTCAAATGACGGTAAATGCTTTTCCTTTAATCTATCCATAAACAACTGCTTGGGGCGGCAGTCTGTATGAAAAGAGGAGACATTTTCGGACACGCAGAAAAAGTTTACGGATTTTTTGGCGGTGAAAAGCAGGAGAATGACTGGAGAATGGAAAATTGTCATTGTCAGAAAATTGTCATTGTGAGAGAAATGGGAGAATTTTTCTGGTTTGGCTATTTTGACCTAGAATTTTCTCTTCAGTCATTCTCCTGAGTTTCACCTTTCTCTGAATAACCCTGTCAGGGTTATTCAGAGAGCAGTGTAGAGCAGGAGAATGACTGGAGAATGGAAAATTCTAGGTCAAAATAGCCAAACCAGAAAAATTCTCCCATTTAGGCTAGGGTCAGACTAGCGAATTTTTAACATGCGTTTAGGCGCACTTAATCACGGCCGCACTAGCCGCAAATGATGGGCAATGACAGCCAATATACGAAGTACGGTCGCATGAAAGTCCGGCTGCGCAACGCAAGTGGAAAATTAACGCATTTTTTCGAGAAAGCAGAACCGCTAGCACGGACGTACAGAGTGCGCTGCGTCCACTAGAGGCGTGTGTGTGTGATTTGGAGACGTCAGACCCTGCTCATGTCCGGCCAACATAATGTCCAGACACCCAAAGTTTCCTGGTTTGGATCCGTAAAAAAATCACGCACAAAAATGCGCATCGTATGACCGTTTTCGTGCATTCCGTGAAAAAATAAGGCAATACGTTCGGACGCAATTTTTGATGGTCGCTGTGAAAAATGCATTAGTCTGACTCTAGCCTTATCTCACTTTCCAAATCGGCTATTTGGTCCAGATTGTTCTCTTTTCCTGCCATTCTCCTGGTTTTCACCTTTCTCTGAACAACCCTGAGAGAGAGGTGAAAGCCAGGAGAACTGGCAGGAGAAGAGAACAATCTAGACCAAATAGCCAATTTGGAAAGTGAGTTAAATGGGAGAATTTTTCTGGTTTGGCTATTTTGACCTAGAATTTTCACTTCTCCAGTTATTCTCCTGCTTTTCACCGCTCTCTGAATAACCCTGTGAATGTTTAATCCCGAGGTGAAAAATAACATTGCTTAAGGCTGGGGTCAGACGAGCGCAGTTATGACGTCCGTGTTGCCGCACATTTGTACGTCCGTGGCAGCATAGCATTCTGACCAATGGAGCCCCACACACGAAGTACGTCCGCGCGAAGTGCGGATGCATGGTGGACACAGCAAACGGGCGCAGGTTAGGCAAGAACGTAATACTGCTAGAACGGACCTGCGGGGTGCGCCACGTCCGCAACGTCCGTGTAGCTTTGTATGTGAGTGATGAAACGAGGTCAGATGGACTGCATTTATACGTCCATCATTTTTGACGGACAGAATGTTTTTTCATTTTAATTTATTTTCCCTGCTACATCAGTCAAAAAATACATCAGTGAAAAAAATGGACTGTTTGGCCACTACCTTGTTGTCAGTCAGTAAATACATCCATACTGCACGGACGCACAGTCCGTACAAAATGCGCTCATCTGCCCCTAGCCTTAGATGTTATTTTGAATTTTTTTCAAACACCAGTTAACCACTCAGCGCGTCCAGCCAAGTGGTTCTCCTGTGCTATGGACGCGCTGAGCGCGTCCATGCACAGGAGGCAGCAATCCGCCGGATTCCAGCGGATTGCTGCACCCCCGGTGCGGGCTGAAATCTTGGATGTCAGCCCAGCACTCCGGGACCCCGGCGGAGCAATTAGATGTCATCGCGGTGGCGCGATGACATCTAATTCGGGCACCCCCCCTGCACGTGCGGAGGAAGCACCTGAAAGGGTGAAAAGCAGCTGAAATCGCCGGGGGGCAGAGGGTTAATCCAGGCACCGTTTGGAAGGGCACAGTCTGCCCTTCCAAACGGTGGCTGTGAGTAACCCCTGGGGAGCCGGATCACGAATCGGCACTGAAAAGCGCCGGATCGTGATCCTCTCCAGGAGCTGGCCGACATCTTGGATGTCGGCCAAGCCTCCAGGAACTCCCCCTGAGGACTGGCGTCATCGTGCATAGCACGATGACGCCAGTCCTCAAGTTAACCCCTAGCTGCCACCAATGGTGGAGATAGGGGGTTCATTGGAACCCCCTATCTCCCGATCCGTGGCAGCTAGGGGTTAATGTTTGATATTGTTGGATCGGCCTTTCCAAGGATACCAAACATGAGCATGAAAAATGTTTTTTTTAAAAAAATAAAAAAATTAAAAAATATATATTTAAAAAAAAATTCAAAAAAAAAATAAACAAGTTTTTTGGGGGTTTTTGTTTTGTTAATGCAGCAATATTGTTCCCATTTCAATTATAATGTGAACAATAATGCTGCACTAACGATTTTTGTATGCGGTGCGTTTGTTAAAAAAAGTAAAATTTTCCCCAGAAAAAAATGTAAGAGACCCCATTTCTAATTTTTTTAACAAGCGCACCCCATACAAAATATAACCGCAAACGATCGCATGTTAAAATGTGAAAAAAACACTTTACACATAATAAATTGAAAATTCTAATTTTATTGCATTTTTGTTATAATATACAGACATGACATAACGTATACATATAATAATGACATATTATGAATCTGCCAAGTCTGCCGGAAAGAACAATATATAATATGTCTGGGTCATATATCAAAATATGACTACAAAACGCGGTTAAACATGATGAGCGAAAGCGGTAAAAATGACCTCAGCACAGAGGTGTGAAAAGCCTCAGCAGCGAAAGGGTTAAATGCAACATATTAGGATGTTTTAGGGAAATTAATTCTCAAATCTCAATCAGAAGCAGACACCACCCCACCCTCAGTATGGTGTACAATGTATCAAATTGATTACCAGACTAAAAACACCTGGTGTTATGCCCGTTTGTGAACAGAGGTCATTTAGAGTTTATAAGCTTTCCACGTACACATTAGTTTTTAATTCAATATCTAATAAACCGTTGCTTATAATATTCTGCAGTAAAGAGTCTCTTTATTTCTAGATTGTTTAGTATTTTTTTAAGCATTTTCTATACTTTTTTCAAAATTTCTTTTTTTTTTTCGAACTCGAACCGAACACACCCAAAAAGTTCGAAATTCGCGAACTTTCGAACTGCTAAAGTTCGGGTCGAACTCCGAACCGTCCGAACCCGAACAGCTCATCCCTACTTACTATAGGGCATGTAAGAAATGCTCAAAACGAGGGCTTTTGGGCATCGTTTGACACTAGAATTGATGGCGGAGTATTTAAAAAAGATTTACGTATATATGTAAACGTATTTATCAGGGTTATTCAGAGAAAGTTGAAAACCAGGAGAATGACTGGAGAAGTGAAAATTCTAGGTCAAAATAGCCGAACCAGAAACATTCTCCAATTTATCTCACTTTCCAAATCGGCTATTTGGTCTAGATTGTTCATTCTCCTGGCAATTCTCCTGGTTTTCACCTTTCCCTGAAATAACCCTGAATGGTTTTTTTGTTAAGGGAAATGTTGGTTAACGGTAAGCAAAAGGTCATTCTTTGGCTCCAACTTGCCCTTCATGCGTCATCTGCCACAAGATGTTTTACTATGACAGAAGTCACTTCGCTTCTCTCTGATATTAAGATTGAGTGCCATTCAGATTGCACAAAGGATACCTGAACCTCACAATGCAAAACCAGATGATCACTAATGTCCATTTTGTTTAAAAACTAATCTTCCTTTAAGGAAAATGAAAAGAAACATGAGACCAGGAAAGTAGTTCTTTAATACCACGGGACGTACTATGCCATCCTCATAGCACACCCCACAGCCTGCCCATTGACGCAATCAACCTACCTACCATGCGCGCGAGCCGATCGCATCATTGGCTGCCACGGGACCACTGCCCCACAGCAGCCAATGACAGTGCACACGCAATATAGTTAGGCCAAATGCTGGTCTCAGTTCCAGCAGGACGTGCTATGATGCCCCGTGGTGTTGAGGTTCTGCCTTGCCACAGGAGCGGTCTGTCTTACCCTCTGGTGGTTGATAGTCCTCTCTGCACCTTCTCTGGTCTCCCATCTCTCCAGTGGTGATGTAAGCTCCTGTTTTACATCTATTGTAATGGTTCCAATGCCGTCGGGGCACTGTTCTGCCTTTCACTATCAGGGTTATTCAGAGAGTGGTGAAAAACAGGAGAATGGAAAATTCTAGATCAAAATAGCCGATTTGGAAAGAGAGATGAATGGGAGAGAGCCTGTGCGTGGAAAGAGCCTGTGGAGACAGGAGTTCGATTCCAGAAAGAGCACCTCTCCAGTAAGTGTCCTTGGGCAAGACACCTAAAAAGGTACATACTCGCCACCCAGGACATACTTAAAAACGAGAGAAATCTCAATGTATCCTTCCTGGTAAAATCCTTTCTCAAAAACAACAAAAAAAAATGTTTAAGGACAGGACACAGACGTTCCAGTCCTATCATTCCCTGGCCAATCGTGAACCTAGTCCACACCTCTTGTATCCTGGCCAATAAGGTTCCCAGTCAGAATTTATAGGACTTACATTTTATTTGTTTACTATCTTATTTACTTATAAAGTATTTTACCAGGAATGACACATTGAGTTTTCTCTCATTTTCAAGTACATCCTGGGTTCAAGAACATTGTATTTCTGTACCTATTGTAAAAATTCAAAGTAATAAATGCAAGATATTAAAAATAACACAAATATACAGATTAACACAGAAAATATTTTCCTGTTGGAAAAAGATGATCGAGACACTTTCTTTTTGTATTGTGATATTGCAAGTAAGGTGCTGGTCCTGGATCGGAGGTTATAGGATGAGGGAACTGCTGGGGAAAGCAGTCTATTCAGATAGGTTTTCTGAGAAGCTACCACCCTCTTATACACCAGGTTGGAAAGGTGAAGGGTGCGTCTAGATTCTAGCGATGGCCAGTTTAGCGCTTTTAAAACATTCCTTTGCTCTTGTCCTGTTGTGGTTCTTGTTACCCTCTGTGCATTCCTGATCTATTTCGTAATTGTTCTCCTGGTATTTTACTTATGGATTAGTATATTGACTTATTCTGATTTCTCAACTGGGCTCCATGTTACGGAGCTCTTCAGGTTTATACGTTTATGTATTTCTTTTAACCTTGTTGTTAACCAGCCATTTCAGGGCCGACTCTAGCACAGGTTATCTGTATTGTCTGTGGTTGCTCATGTATCAGTGCTGGGTTATATGCTTACTGTTGCAATGTCCTCCTTAGAAAAATTTATAGAAATGAGACATTGTCGCTTAGGTGCCTCCAAAAGGGTATGTTAACATTCCAGTGTTTTTCTTCTACTACCAGTTTAAGTTAAATCTATGTATGTAGGAAAATGTTTAACTGAATATGTACATAGTTGGTGGTAAGTTGTAACTTAACCAGAGCTGTTGTAAACTTAACAGCTCCATAGACTATAATGGCTCTGGTAAGTTAACAACAGCTCTGGTTAAGCTAGCACCAACTTTTGAATATAGCCCGTAATATTTAAGTAAGGTTTCAAAATTAAGGAATATGTTTTCTAGATGCTCTACACCTTGAAACAATTTCTTTGAAGTCTAAGATTACATATTTTTTTGGGAAGCTTTGTTTTGTATCTCAAGTAAAAAATGTTGAAAAAAAAGGCAGCTACTGTATACAATGAATTAATCTTTTGAATCATAATGACCCTGTGAGCATCCATACTATGTAAACTCAGACAACAAAGTATAGAATCTTTACCATTGATATAGGAAAACCTCCCAAATGGTCAAAACAGAATGGCAGGGAGTTAAAAGACTAGTTTTACCTTACAGGAACACCCTTTGCAATTTAATTTTTTTCAAGTCTGTAAAAAATATTAAATTATCATAAAAAGGTGAAGCACTGTTTTTTTTCTTCATTTTTTTAAGAGAAATTTCAAGAAACAAAAAAATGTAACATATACATTTATTCCACTACAAAATCCAGCAGAGAGATCCACTCACTGTGGTAACTCCAAGTATTTCTGATCATATCCAATCTGCTTCTTACAGAGAAAAGTGCAGGACAAAAAGAGGGAATACACATGGAAACCAAACTGGGTACCATTTACAAAGCGCCATGTTACCGCCAAAAACTTGTCTGAAATATTTTAGGGAGCCATAAGCCCTGAACCAAAAAGTAAATTGTAGAAATATAACTTTACTAGCTTTTGCCCGCGGCTTCGTTCGCGTGGATTTTGGAATTTATTACAATTGTTTTAAAACAAACATGAGTTTCTTTTGTCCAAACTGTACAAAATCTAATTTACAGGTTGAGATCTTAAAGTAATAAGTATTGTTTGTTGCAGAGGTTAGTCGGGCGTATTGGCTACAAAACAAAGGTGTTTCATTCATATGAATACATGAATTTTTTTGTGTTGTACATACAAGCTGTCTCTTAACCGAATACACAAACTCCTCTGTGCAATATATATGTTGTGATGTATATGCTGTGGATACACACCTATATTTTGTTGTATTATTATTAAAGTTATATTTATACAATTTTTGGTTCAGGGCTGTTCCAGCTCATGGCTGGTATATTGGTTTTAATCTATAGAAGGAGTGAGGCTCCTTAGAAATGTATACTGAATATTGCGCTCTGTACTTGTGTTTTTTGTTGTTGAAATCTTAAGGAGTTATTCAGAAAGAATTCTAGTTCGCCGCAACTTCGGTACACTTCTGCGATTCCAATTTGCAACCCTGCGGTGAATTCACTATTCATCTAAGGGTCCTTGAAGTGTGCCCTAGATGTAGTTGGCGAAGACCAACGAAATAACTCCCCCCCCCCGAGGAGTGATGATCTGCCCAGCGAACAGCAGAAAAAAAAATGTAACTGTGCTATTCTTTAGGCTTGTGCACCGATTTTTTTTTCGGTTCGATTCGATTTTTCGGATTTTTAAACTTTTCTGTTTCGATTCGGTTCGGCTCGACTCGTTTTTTGTGTACATTTTTTCGGAATATCGACCATTTTTCGTATTTTCGTGACACTTAGCTCGTTTTTTGTATCGACTTTTCGTATTTTCGTTTTTTCGGAACGTCTGTTCTCCTCGTTTCAAAGCAATAAATTTCGATTTGACACATTTCAAGTACATTCGAAAATTCCGAAAATATTTCGTTTCGGCTCGGAAAACTTTTCGGATCTGCCATTTTCGGATCTAAAAATTTTCGGAAAATCATCCGCATCCGAAAACACGAATCGGGAAATTTCGTGAAAATTCTGAAATTCCGAAACCCGAAACGCACATCCCTACTATTCTTCCAAAGCTGTTTAAACCAATAAAAATGCATTAAAATGTGTCTAAGTAAGTTCTAAAGTCTGTTACAGAATAACATTTTTTTTTTTAAAAAAAATTGGGAATACAAAATTTGGTCTAATATAAAAAAATACAAAAAAGGTATTCTAAAATATAATTCCATAAAAAGGCTTTTTGCTGAAATTCAGTAGAATGAAAGGTTGGATAAAAAAATTAGAAACAATAATCATTTTTTTACATTGAATCCTATGGGATTCGTCTGTTTTTAAACCTGTTGAACTGAATCACTGAAAATATGGTCATTTCACTTAAATTTTAGTGCAGTTCGGCATTCTATGAATAGATTAACCATTACTTCTCTATGGGACAATTTCGCTGCTGCTGAAGATCGCCAAAGACCAGCGATCTGCAGCGAATTGCACCGTATGTCACGATAAATTTGCCAGTATTTGGCAAATTGACAGTTTTTGTTGAACACTGATTTTCAGGGGTTCATTCGACAGGTTTAACCAGGCAAATCCTATAGGTTTAAATTTTTTTAAAAAATCCTTGTTTTTATACATTCGAATCATTTTGTTCCCTTTTTTATTTTCGTTTTGGATCATTTTATTCCATTTTTTTTTTTTTTTTTTACATTATGGATCATTTTCGGATAATTTTTTGTTCCGATTATCTTGTTTCAGTGTTTTCCTTATGCTACCGCGATTCCCATTTTTGGGCGATTCCTTATTTCAAATGGCAGATATTTCTCGATTTACGTCTGAATTTGTATACGCTTGAGTTTGCTATCTTCTCCAGTGACTGAAATGGCTCCCGGCTGCCTGGTCCTGCAGGGTGGGATGGGGATGGAGGAGTCTCTCCACTTCACCATGCATTTTAAAGACTTTGGGGCACCTGGGAAGGGGGGAGGATACGCAACACACTCTGCCCACTTTAAAAAGCTAAAGTGGTCAGGGTGTGTAGAATATCCCTTTAAATAATATCAACTTTGAATCCATTTTAGCTAAAAAGGAGATGAGAAATCATAATTTTCTTAAATATTGTTTTTAAATTTTAATGATTAGATCCATTGCAACTTAAGAGCATTGTATATTTATAGTACTATGCATGTCCAAGCTTGAGCCATGTTTGTTTGGCAGTATGGTAATGTTACTTGAAGGATTAAGACAACCCATAAGTGTTGAGTAATATATTTAGCAGCAATGTGTAGAAGCATATTCTCCACGGTCATGTAAGATCAGTAGCACAATTTATGACTTGTTCTCCAGTGTGTACTTTTTGTTTAACTAAGGAACACTAGTAAAATAATACTCATGCTTACGTCTCTCTATGTAGTGTGTCAGCATAGGAGCTATATTAAGACCTGAGACACTGCAGATGACATTTAGCGACAGAAACATGAAGATTGATGAGCTCAAATCTGGACACGGAAGAAAGAAAAAGCCTTTGAAGCACAGGCGGTTAAAATTGCAACATATCCTAATTAGCAGACCTAGGAGTCTGTTCACAAAACAATGAGCTGTGGTTAGATTATTATTCTTTATTTATATAGCGTCAGCATATTTCGCAGCGCTGAACAATGGGCGCACTATAGACAGGGTTACAATACATTGAGAATGAACAACATTGGATAAACCAGTACAGGAGGAAACAAGGGCCCTATTCCCGTGGGAATTTACAATCTAGAGGATTAAACAGGACTCTCCTTCAGGCCTGAACTGGCACTATAGGCACATCGAGCATTTGCTCAGTGGGCCATTGGATATCAGGGCCGGTTAACCAGTGCTCAGTAGAACTGGTTGGCTGGTGCGAATTGAACTTGAAGCCAGTCAGCTGGGGCTAGGTGAAGCCATTCGGGCAATGCATCGGGTCCCTCGTCAGGTCTTGCTCTGGGGACCCAGAACATTGATGTTTAAAATGAGAATGTGAAATTATGGCAGCTGTTTAATCAGGCCAATCACTCACTGCAGGGAATGTTATGAGCTTGTACCCGAAGATCAAGCATCATGAGAGATCCAACAGTGATCTTGTGCCTGAGCTGTGTGAATCTCATGCTTAGAAAGTGTGTGTTTGCAGGGTCTTAAAAAGATATAATTCAACTTAACAAAAATGAAAATGTATAACGTACATTTGAGTGAACTCTCATGATCTGTGTCCCAGTATCTGTGTTCCTGTATGTCTGAGTCTCTATTGATCTGCGTGTTTTAGGGGTCAACCGATTATCAGTACTACGATAATTGAGCCCGATATTGAGAATTTTCAGGTTATCGGTATCGGCTGCTACATTGCCGATATATGACAACCAGAGATTTACTTTACCAGTGCGTACTGGCAAGAATCAGTACCAGCACGTACTGGCAGGGTAGACTCTCCTCTGCTGAGTTGCAGAGCTCCTACTCACAGTTGCAGCCCAGCTGTAGATTGTCAGGTACGTTCTGCGGGTTTTCTGCGGTGTTTCGGATCGATCAGATTATTTTGGATCGTATCGGCAGATTTTTTGCTGATGTTTCAGCGATCTTTCGGATTCGTTTGGCCTCTTTTCCCTGCACTTCGGGACCCTGTGGTGAATGCTGAAATCACTGCAGGTTGGGGAATTTGATTCCCCGAAGTGCGGGGAACGAGAGAGCACCAAAATGTCAGTGACATTTCAGAGCTCTCTGAATAACCCCTCATGGGTACAGGTCATAGCATGGGTTGACAGGTAAGAGCCTAAATGAGATAACTACAGGAGACGCTATGTGTAACATCTCCTTTAGTTATCTTATCGACAACTATGGAACAGGTGTTATAAAAAATACAAACGTATTCTTAGGGAGCGCAGGGAAAATAGATAGAAGTTTCTTGCACAGAACAGGTTTGCAGGATATTTGGTTGGATCCAGAGTTTATACTATAATAAAAGATAGAGAACAATTGTGCAATACTGTATATACAGGCATAAACAGATATGAGGTTTGGGGAAAATCACTCACAAACGGGGAACCAATAGGTTCGTGTAAGACGCAGATAAGCCTCTATGGGGGGCTTCTCCCATCAGATGGTTCTTGATGGATAGACAAATGATGTATGGATTTCACCGACGTGATGACCTCAGAATAGAAGGGTATACATAGCGTAATACCGTTAACACATGTATATATATATTTTCTCTGGGTTGGATTTACTCACGTATTACTGAGCCTCCCAACGAGTGGCTCAGTAGTCGAGCAGAGGACCACTTTCACCGTGGGGGGTCCTGCCCTTGAACCGATGGCAGTGTGTTCCGGTCTGCTGGAAGGGTCTGTTGTTTCCCAAAAATAAAGGTTCACTCCCAGATGATTAAAAAAAAGGGGGGTTTATGATTAAAAAATTCCTTGACAATTAAAAACTAAATAATAAATAAATAAATAACAAAAAGGGTTGAAATGAACAGATTAAAATAAACAAATATAATAAACCAAAAGATAAATGGAGGCAAAAGATAAATAAAATGAAAGGCAAAATAAAAATAATTAAATAAAAATACAAAATAAGATCCGAAAATGAATAAAATAAGATCCGAGACGCGTTTCCCTCGCCAGCCTGCGAGTTTCATCAGTCGGTAGTTTTGTAGCTGTAGGCAGAAGTTATTTATAGTCTTTGCAATCCGGAAACGAAAAGTTTTACAGGTGGCGTGCGTGTCAGCGCGCAGTATGCGTTCCAAACGGTTGTAACTTTGCGAGTTCTATTAACCAAAAAACAAACTATAAACGCTTAACTATAAGAACACATATAGAGATCACTTTAGGAAGTGTCACGGAATGGCTCAGCACCCTCAGCCAGGGGCGGTGCAGGGACAGTAAAATGGCCATGGACAATTAGGTGCGGTGGCACGCACGGAGTTTTAAAGTATGTTTATCTAGATGTGGTTATGTGTGGTGTAATAAAGTGTCCCCGTTTGCGTTGTGAAATGTATTTCCCTGTGTTTGCCTTGCCCGCCGCCATTTTCGATTGCCTCGTGGCCGTTATCAGATTCTTCGAATCGGAAAATGGCCGATTCGAACCATCCGGTTCGAATCGTAAAATGGCCGATTCGGACCATCCGGTCCGAATCGGCGACTCCCCGAACTGTAATGGCCAATGGGTCCTGGGAGGGCGGGCAGGGATTCCCATTGTATTGTAATTTGTGTGAAGTTGATAAATGCCTGAGCTGTGAATAATAAAGCCAGATTTAGCAGTGCATCCAGCCTCGTCTGATGTGTTATTTCTCCGCCGTACTTTACATTCTGAGTATCCCCCGCGGTCTCAGGGTACGGTGTCCAAGACGATCCGATCCGAACCGAGCGCTCTGTGCCTGCATCGAGCATCAGGGCAGAGGCGCAGCGTATGAGGTTCGGTTCCCAGACCATCAGACGGAGATCCGATCCGAAGGGCGCGGCTGTGTACCGCGCTTCGGTATTGCGAGGGACTGCGGTAAGATACGAAGAATCTGCCGATCCCGCAAGGTCCGAAGCTGCATTCAGTTCCGATCCGAAGAGTCCTTCACCGGAGGTACGAAGATTCACCCGCACCTGGATCGGAAACGTTTCCCGCATAAGATCCGAAACGTTTCCCACATAAGATCCGAAGATTCCTCCGCGGCTGACAGATCCGATCTCCACGGACGTCCCACACCCACAAGGTCAGTGAACCAGCTGCTCGGGACGCTGAGTACCGTATGGCTCAGTGGTCGGGCTGGTCCTAGGCAGGGGTCCCCTCCACCGCCCGCTAACCCTTCCCCAGGGTCACGCCAGGCCGCACGAGACGCCGAGTGTGTGTCACTCGGTAGTCAGGCCAGCGGTAAGCGACGGGGCCACGCAGATAGAGCGCACCCGCAGGCGGAACAACATCCCATTCCGTCATAGGAAGGTATTAACCAGATGGGGTATTGAGGTCCCTTCATTGATCACAGATTAAGAAAGGAGAAAATCTCAACTCTTATTCAACAATATAAAGTGAGAAGTAAAAAGATTACAAACGTACTAACAATGAGAGCATTCATGTATATAAAAAGTGGCAGACCTCAAAATCTGTATTTAACCCATTTGGGGCCAAAGTGTCTAAGTTATAGATCCATCTCATTTCAGTTTTGATACGTTTTAAATCTATATTAGTACCTCTCGAATCGCGCTTAATTTTTTCAATACCCATAAATTCCAAGCCTCTAGGGCTGCAATTATGAGCATCTCCAAAATGAGCAGAAACACTATGTTTTATATATCCTCTGGTGATATTACAGAGGTGCTCATTGATTCTAATGTATAAAGGTCGCGATGTTTGTCCTATGTATTTTTTTCCACATGGACATTTAAGTAAATAGATTAGATTTTTAGTGTGACAGGTAATTATGTCCTTTATTATATAATTAGATCCCTTAACCACTTCAATGCTAAGGACGCGCTCAGCGCGTCCTCAGCATTACCGCTGGTGTGCTGAGGACGCGCTGAGCGCGTCCTCACATTGGGGTCAGCGTTCGGCCGGGTTCCGGCCGATCGCTGGCCCCTCCGGTGCGGGCTGACATCCTGGATGTCAGCCCGGCATCCGGACCAGCAGCCGCCATTATTAGGTGTCATCGCGGGGGCGCGATGACACCTAATTCAGGCGCCCCCCCCGCATGTGCGGAGGAGGCGCCTGAAAGGGAGGGGGGGAGGTCCTTCGGACCTCTCTCCCTCCCGATCGGCGGCGCACAGGGGGTTAACCCAGGCATCATTTGGAAGGGCACAGCCTGCCCTTCCAAATGATGCCTGGCATTAACCCCTGGGGAGCTGGATCGCAAATCGGCGCTGAAAAGCGCCGATTCGCGATCCTTCCGGGAGCTGGCCGACATCTTGGATGTCGGCCAAGCTTCCGGGAACTCCCCCAGAGGACTGGCGTCATCGTGCGTAGCACGATGACGCCAGTCCTAGCGTTAACCCCTAACTGCCACCAACTGTGGAGATAGGGAGTTCCAATGAACTCCCTATCTCCCGATCCGTGGCAGCTAGGGGTTAAATTTTGATATCGTTGGATCGGCCAGAGCATGGCCGTTCCAACGATACCAAACATGAAAGTTAAAAATGTTGTAAAAAAAAAAAAAAAAAAAAAAAAATAAAAAAACTAAAAAAAAAATTAAAAAAAAATAAATAAACACTTTTTTTTCTTTTTTTTTGGGTTTGTTAATGCAGCAATATTGTTCCCATTTCAATTATAATGTGAACAATGATGCTGCACTAACGATTTTTGTATGCGGTGCGTTTGTTAAAAATAGTGTCATTTTCCCCAAAAAAATGTAACGAGACCCCATCTCTAATTTTTTTAACAAGCGCACCCCATACAAAATATAACCGCAATTGCTCGCATGTTAAAATGTGGAAATAAACACTTTACACGTTGTAAATTATTGAAAATACATATTTTATTGCATTTTTTGTTATAATATACAGACATGACATAACGTATACATATAATAATGACATATTATGAATCTACCGAGTCTGACGGAAAGAACGATATATAATATGTCGGTGTCATATACTAAAATAAGCCTTAAAAACATGTTTAAACATGATGCGCAAAACAGGTAAAAAATGACCTCAGCACAGGGGCGGGAAAAGCCTCAGCAGCGAAAGGGTTAATGCCTGCATCAAAATTTGTTATTGTTCTTTTTTTACTTGTAGTCTTTCGACACGATATACATTGACCGCAGCCGTAAAAGCCCGGAGTTATTCCAAAAAAGCGTTCTGGTCCCTGTACATCATTAGTTCTGATATAGCTATGGACTAAATCGTTATTTAAATTATTGCCCCCTCTAAAGATGATTTTAGGTTTTTCAGGTAAAATACCGTTAAGAATTGGGTCATTGGTCAAAACTGGCCAATACTTTTCAATCGACTTTTTAATTAATTTGTTGTCCATGTTATAGTCCATAATAAATGGAATCTCTTTATATTCTTCATCTTCTCGATGTCTATATTGTAACAAAGAGTCTCTACTTAATTTAAGAACTTCCCTTTTCATTCCATCTAAAAATGCATTATTATAACCTTTCTCCCTAAATTGGTCAACAAGTTTCTCAGCCTGGTAAAGATATTGTTCTACATCTGTACAGTTTCTGCGAATGCGCAGTAGTTGACCTTTTGGAATCGCCTTTAACCACGGGGGATAGTGTCCACTATTTGCAGGAATATAATTATTGACCTGCACGGTTTTAAAGAAAGTGCGGGTTTTTATTTCATTCTCTTCCACATATATAGTCAGATCGAGGAAATCAACCTGAGTTGGACTGATGTTTGAATCCAACTTAATTCCTAGTTCGTTATTATTTAGGTGGGAGATAAAACTCTCCAGTTCTTGTCTTTCACCCTGCCAGATGATCAGGACATCATCTATATACCTTCTATAGAGGACGAGGTTAGGCCCCCAGTCATGCCCAGTGCATACCACACTGGATTCCCAGTGGGCCATGAACAGATTGGCATAATTGGGGCGAACCTCGTCCCCATAGCAGTCCCATTAACTTGGAGATAAAAGTCTCCTCCATACCAAAAGTAATTATTTTTAAGGATCAAATTGATTCCCTCAATTATATATTGGATTTGATCTAACTTAAAAGCCTTCGATTTGAGAAGGAAAAATTCTGTCGCTTTACACCCTGCCTCGTGTGGAATTATCGTGTATAGTGAATTTACATCACACGTTGCAAAAATAAAATTAGGTTCCCACTTAATCTCTTTCAACAGTTTTAAAACTGAGATTGTATCTTTCAAATATGCTGGAGTTGTTTGTACTAATGGTTGCAAAAGATGATCTATATGCTCAGAGACTCTACATGAGATGGAGTCTATACCAGACACTATGGGACGACCTGGTGGATGTTGACAGTTTTTGTGTATTTTTGGCAAATAGTAGAAAACTGGTATACGTGGATAATTGATTTTTAGATATTGATATTCGTGTTCATTTAAGATGCCACTGTCCTTTCCTCGTTGTAAATATTCCAAAAACGTTTGTTTAATCTGTTCAGTTGGGTCGTTTCCCAATTTTAGATAAGTTTTAACGTCATTCAATAACCTACATGATTCCAAATGATATTGTTCCTGATTAAGTATAACTAAGCCTCCCCCCTTATCTGCAGGTTTTATAATTAAATTTGTATCCTTACTTAGTTGTTTCAAACCTTCATTTTCTTCCTTAGTTAGATTAGTAGGTCTGTTAGTATATCTTCTCTTTTTCTCTAACTTTCTTATATCTTTTTGGACCATTTGGTCTTTTATAACCCTCTCCTCACATAATCTCTGGTATATAACTGCATAGCGCCGAGCACTGTAACATCTAAGGTGTTATATACAACTATGGAACAGGGCCCCAAGGACTTGATAAGTTTACCAGAGCTCTGGATAATTACACCAGTCTTGCAATCAAGGGTGATATTTGTTAAATGCATGGCATTCAATGAAAGCAGGTATTCTTCCTCATGATGTAAGATATTAAAGTAGATATTTGCCTAGTAATAAACTCCAGGGAGCAGAGAATGAGAAAAATGTAAGGACTGAAACCATGGAAGTAACTCCATTTCCTTTCCAAGGCAGCAATGGGGTATCTCAACAAATGGGCTAATTTTGATGAAATGTGGACTTGTCAGAGAGTAGTAAAGGAACAATTATTTGTATTCTAATGTGCTTCACCACTTTAAATCACCCTATGATCGATTTTAACATTTAAAATATTTCTAGATATGTCAGAATATAACATCTGTGAAGATAAATGTTGTTGATTTTCTACGAATTGGAATATACAAATTCACGGTGTAATATGTACCACCACATTCATGTAAACACCCGCATAAATGAGTGACATTAAGTAAGAACAGTCTGTCATGGAGCTGATGTAACGCTCCATGCTTCAAACCCCAAGAGACTTTATGTTCAATTGTATCGTGTGATTTTAAATATATTTTACATCGTTTGGTTTTAGTTTAAATTAGTTTAGTGTAAAATGTCGTAGCTTTAGGTTTTAAAAATACTTATATTTCTTTAGGTAAAAATATGTTTTTTATTAAAGATACTACCTGCAGCGAGTGCAATGCTTTCTTTTGTATAGATTGTAAAATAGGTGGAGTAATTTGTGATTAGGCAAAAGGGTTTTTCTCTTTGTTCATCTGTTATCTGTTTACATGTCTCAGAGGTTGGGAGTCACCATTGTCTCAGCCAAAACCTAACTGATCTCCTTTACATAGAAACATAGAAAATGTCGGCAGATAAGAACCTTTTGGCCCATCTAGTCTGCCCAATTACATGGATACTTTACCTGGATTTATCTTTTGTTTAGGATAGCCTTATGCCTATCCCATGCTTGCTTAAATTCAATTACTGTTTTGGCCTCTACCACTTCTACTGGAAGACTGTTCAATGTATCCACCACCCTCTGTAAAATAATGCTTCCTGATGTTACTTTTAAACCTTTGCCCCTCTAATCTAAGACTATGTCCTCTTGTTTTGCTACTTTGTTTCCATTTAAATATACTCCCTTCCTCTACCTTGTGGATTCCCTTTACGTATTTAAATGTTTATATCATATCTCCTCTGTCTCGTCTTTTTTCCAAGCTGTACATGTTAAGATCATTAAGCCTTTCCTGGTAACTTTTCTCCTTCAAGCCGTACACCATTTTAGTAGCCCTTCTCTGAACTCGCTCTAAGATGTCTATGTCCTTCTGGAGATACGGTCTCCAATACTGCACACAGTACTCCAAGTGAGGTCTCACCAGTGCTCTGTACAGTGGCATGAGCACTTCCCTTTTCCTACTGCTAATACCTCTCCCTACACAACCAAGCATTCTGCTTGCATTTCCTGCTGCTCTATTACATTGACTACTTACCCTTAGATCCTCTGAAATAATAACCCCTAAATCCCTTTTCTCAGATGTTGAGGTTAGGACTGTATCAAATATTCTATATTCAGCCCTTGGGTTTTTACGTCCCAGGTGCATTATCTTGCACTTATCCACATTAAAACTCAATTGCCACAGCTCCGACCATTTTTTTAGTTTACCTAAATCATTTGTCATTTGGCTGATCCCTCCAGGAACGTCAACCCTGTTGCAAATCTTTGTGTCATCAGCAAAAAGACATACTTTTCCATTAATACCTTCTGCAATATCACTAATAAAATATTAAAGAGAATGGGTCCAAGTACTGACCCCTGAGGTACCCCACTGGTAACAAGACCTTGCGCCGAATAAACTCCATTTACCACAACCCTCTGTTGCCTGTCACTCAGCCACTGCCTAATCCATTCAACAATATTGGAATCCAAGCTCAAAGATTGCAATTTATTGATAAGCCTTCTATGCGGAACAGTATCAAAAGCCTTACTGAAATCTAAATAAGCAATGTCTACTGCACCACCTGTGTCTATTATTTTTGTTACCCAATCAAAAAAATCAATAAGATTAGTTTGGCATGATTTCCCTGAGGTAAACCCATGTTGTTTCTGATCCTGTAATCTATGTGTTTTTAGATGTTCAACAATCCTTTCCTTTAACATGGTTTCCATTAATTTCCCCACTACTGACGTAAGACTAACTGGCCTATAGTTCCCCGATTCCTCCCTACTACCCTTCTTGTAAATGGGCACAACATTTGCTAATTTCCAGTCTTCTGGAACGACTCCCGTTAACAAGGATTGGTTAAATAAATCTGTTAACGGTTTTGCTATTACATCACTGAGCTCTTTTAATGATTTAGGGTGGATCCCATCAGGTCCCATTGACTTATTTGTCTTTACTTTAGACAGCTGCTGTAGAACCTCCTCCTCTGTAAACTCATATGTAAATGTCTCGTTAGTGTTTCCTCCTAACTGAGGTCCCTTTCCTTCCTTTTCTTCTGCAAAGACTGAACAAAAATATTCATTGAGGCAGTCAGCGAGACTTTTATCCTCTTCTACATACCTTCCTTTGTTTTTAATCTAACTAATCCTTGTTTTACTTTTCTTTTCTCGTTTATGTATCTAAAAAATGTTTTGTCCCCCTTTTTTACTGACTGAGCTATTTTCTCTTCTGCGTGTGCTTTGGAAACTCTTATAAATTGCTTTGCCTCTTTCTGCCTAATCTTATAGGTTTGCCTATCTTCTTCACTCTGAGTTTTTTTATAATTATTGAATTTACAATAGATTATGCAAATATTGTGTGAGCTAAAGGCTAAAGAATGTAAAGAATGTTTATTGTAAATACCTGACATAATGTAATTAGCATTTTAGTAGGACGATGTGCGTTATTTATGCAAATTATGGCTGTTGGATTTCAGCATAAATGGTGGCGTTTTTGTTCATTAAAAGTCAGAATTCTCAGAGACTGAGACAGAGAGAGAATACGGTTTTAAAGCATATAGCCGCGTCTGGTGTTTTATTTCAGCGACGCTACACTATACACTCAACCTCAGAAGGCACCGAGCGGCCTTCTGGAAATTCCTAACGGCTCCAGGGCAGAGGAACAGAAGCAGGCGGGTCAAGCTGCTCGAGGCGCTGAGGACAGCGCTCCCAGTAGCCGGGCTGACCGCAACGAAGGGGTGTCTGGAGAGTCAGGACAGATGGAAGAGAACAGTTCCGTCACACAGTCCTCAAGTAATCAGTTGTCACAAGACTACGATTCTTAAGTCTGTAGAAATTCCTGTTGTATGCCATAGTACATATTGGAACAATGTATTAAATAAACTATACACATTTTACTATTTACTAACCAACAACAATGAAACCTTGGCTATTAAGTCTAGGTACAAGGAGAATCTGGTTTCCCAACTAGAGGTGTGCACAGCTGAAAAATTTTGTTTCGTATTTAGTTTTGTTTCGTTATTTTGTTTGGTATATCGGATCTCTAAAAACCCCCCCATTGTAAATAAAGATCGATGCGATTGTTGATATTGATTTCAATTTCAGATCACTAAATAAAACCCCAATTGATCAAATCCTGCCTTTACAAGGCAAGCTAGGGTTAAATGTTGAGCTGTCCGTTGGCCTGTGGTGTTGACAACAGATTCAGCACTACAGGTCAATTTACAGGGACAGGGTGCTTTGTGTAGCAGTCTAACGATTCTGATTATTTCATAATGCCGTTTGCTTTAGTTAGTACTTGTATGTATTGTAAGTTAAGATCGATTCGATAGTTGATATTGGTTCGAATTTCAGATCACTTAATAAAGTCCAAATTGATCAAATTCTGCTCAGGAATCATTTAATCAATGGTTCTCTAGTGAAACAGCATAACGAATTAAATTCGTTATACACCACTTCATTTTTGTTTCAATTCGGATCAAATCAATTAGTTGTTTTGGAAGTACTTCTCAAATATAAATTAACGAAATCCGTAATGAATTGGGATTAGTTACGAAACAAATGCACACCTCTATTCCCAACATCATTTTCAAATCACTAAATTTCTCTTGTGAGTGTGTGTAAGGTCCTGGAGGCCCTCACCCCCTGGCGCCCCCTGTTGGTTTCACATCCTGCATGTCCCCTGCAGATTTCAAGGCTCTGGTATGAACAATGCACCTTCCTCATTTTGACGTCCTGGCCCTGGATCCAAACCTGCCCTTTATCCTCCTTGATTAGCCCTTCATATAAGGGAGTCCCACCCTCAACCCTTCACTTCCACATTCAATGAAGTTCCTGTCTGCTAGACCAATCTGCCAAAGCTCCCTGAGACCTCCTGAAACTCTCTACCAAAGACTCCAAGGATCCTCTGCTTTATTCTGGACATTCATTACTTCATACACCGGTACCCTTCCATCCTGCTCCTCCTCTGCCTCCCCCCATCTAAGACTCCCCGTGTACCAGACCCCTTGCTGAACCCTGACGTCTCTATTTCTGTTACCTTGTCTGATCCCATGCCACGGTGTTTATTTATAATAAACACTCTTTGTTTATCCTGAAACCTGCCTCATCACTGCATCCTGGGCTCACAACCTCAACCTGCTACACAACCCGTAGTACGGTCGTTACAGAATGTGGAAGTCAACAACCTGTGAGCCCGCAGTGATATACACCATGGTGGAAAACTTAAAAGATGCCTTCCTGAAAACCCAGCAGTATCTGGACTCTCTGCTTGATTACACGCAGCAAAACCCAAGGGGCACCTCAACTAAGTTGCGCGTTCCTGCTACAGAGGGAGTCAAAGGACCACTGACCCCAGAAGAAAAGGCAAGGAGGAGGGCGCTAGACCTCTGTTTCTACTGCGGGGACCCCTTGCATCAGATCTCGGCCTGCCCGCTACGCCCACCTAAGCCAGGTACAAAAAGTTTTTCTAAACCTGTTATTGCAAAGCCTGTTCAGATCAAGCCTGCACCTGTCGAGCCAGCAAAGAAATTGTTGGAGAAACCGGTACCTACCCAGCCAAAAATAACTGCACCCACTAACAAGCCCATAAAGCCTTCATTGGGGAAGTCGGTACCTGCCCTGCAGGAAATAAATTCATCAAAGGTTAGGTATAAAAAATCTGCACCCAAAGAAAAACCTGTGTCCCAGCCAACTCCCAGAAGAAGCCTGGTAATTAAACCTCCTGCACCAAAGCGTGTCCCTGCTCCCAGGAAACCTGGGCCAAGAGTTACCAGAGACCATGTTACCCAAGACGCTTCTTCTGAGGGGTCAGACCAGGAAACCCCTATGGAGTACGCCAAACCGGATTCCGACCCCGACGTGCCAATGGAGCAAGATTCCATAGATGTTGAGTCAGCCATGCCCATGGAGACTGAGCCTAACCAATACATCATGGCTGGTGTTACCAAGAAGCCAGAACCCAGCCCTCTATCTCCTTGTTGCACATATGCTTCAAACGGGACTGTGGTTCGCAGAGAAGACCTGGAGGTATTCGAATCGGCCCTGAGACTCCGGGAAGCCATCTATCCTTGCCGCTCGGTTCCCAATTACAGGACTCCAGCTACCACAACCACTTCGAGGGCACCATACCAGAGATCTGCCTTCATTGGTACCCTGTTCTCCATGCCACCCACAGTTGTCGGGTTGTCTGTGAAACCAGAACCCCAAGAGCTGGAGACGCACCCATGCCTCCTGGAATTGGGGGTTGAGCAAAAGCAAAAAGTTGCTGCCCTGCACATCGCAGATTCTCCAGCCGCTGCTGCCCTGCACATCGCAGATTCTCCAGCCGCTGCTGCCCTGCACATCGCAGATTCTCCAGCCGCTGCTGCCCTGCACATCGCAGATTCTCCAGCCGCTGCTGCCCTGCACATCGCAGATTCTCCAGCCGCTGCTGCCCTGCACATCGCAGATTCTCCAGCCGCTGCTGCCCTGCACATCGCAGATTCTCCAGCCGCTGCTGCCCTGCACATCGCAGATTCTCCAGCCGCTGCTGCCCTGCACATCGCAGATTCTCCAGCCGCTGCTGCCCTGCACATCGCAGATTCTCCAGCCGCTGCTGCCCTGCACATCGCAGATTCTCCAGCCGCTGCTGCCCTGCACATCGCAGATTCTCCAGCCGCTGCTGCCCTGCACATCGCAGATTCTCCAGCCGCTGCTGCCCTGCACATCGCAGATTCTCCAGCCGCTGCTGCCCTGCACATCGCAGATTCTCCAGCCGCTGCTGCCCTGCACATCGCAGATTCTCCAGCCGCTGCTGCCCTGCACATCGCAGATTCTCCAGCCGCTGCTGCCCTGCACATCGCAGATTCTCCAGCCGCTGCTGCCCTGCACATCGCAGATTCTCCAGCCGCTGCTGCCCTGCACATCGCAGATTCTCCAGCCGCTGCTGCCCTGCACATCGCAGATTCTCCAGCCGCTGCTGCCCTGCACATCGCAGATTCTCCAGCCGCTGCTGCCCTGCACATCGCAGGCTCTCCTGAGCTGTCATCGCCACGGGGCCGTCGTCGTCGCCGTAAGGCCACGTCGCTCAACGCCGCTGCAGAGCCGTGCAGTGCCAAGGAGGTCGCCGCCGCAGAGCCGTGCAGTGCCAAGGAGGTCGCCAAGGGCGCTGCCACACCGGTCCCCTCCAAGGGCGCTGCCCCGCCGGTCCTTTCCATGGGCGCTGCCCCGCCGGTCCTTTCCATGGGCGCTGCCCCGCCGGTCCTTTCCATGGGCGCTGCCCCGCCGGTCCTTTCCATGGGCGCTGCCCCGCCGGTTCTCACCAAGGGCGCTGCCCCGCCGGTTCTCACCAAGGGCGCTGCCCCGCCGGTTCTCACCAAGGGCGCTGCCCCGCCGGTTCTCACCAAGGGCGCTGCCCCGCCGGTTCTCACCAAGGGCGCTGCCCCGCCGGTTCTCACCAAGGGCGCTGCCCCGCCGGTTCTCACCAAGGGCGCTGCCCCGCCGGTTCTCTCCGAAGTCACCTCCAAGTCCGGCCAGTCCGAGATTGCTTGGATGGTGGGTACACTGGCAGGCTTCGTGGGCCAGATAGCCACCCTGTCCCAACATGTACGGGACGTCCAGGAGAACCAGCTGATACTACAGGCCCTGGTTTTTGACGCCCGTGTGCCATCAGTATACAGGCAGCCGGATGATCCACTTCTGCCGAGCTCGTTGACTGCCGTCAGTGAAGACCCTGACCTCGCCCTGGGCCGTTCGGAGTCCAGCCCTTAGAGGGGGGGCTCTGTAAGGTCCTGGAGGCCCTCACCCCCTGGCGCCCCCTGTTGGTTTCACATCCTGCATGTCCCCTGCAGATTTCAAGGCTCTGGTATGAACAATGCACCTTCCTCATTTTGACGTCCTGGCCCTGGATCCAAACCTGCCCTTTATCCTCCTTGATTAGCCCTTCATATAAGGGAGTCCCACCCTCAACCCTTCACTTCCACATTCAATGAAGTTCCTGTCTGCTAGACCAATCTGCCAAAGCTCCTGAGACCTCCTGAAACTCTCTACCAAAGACTCCAAGGATCCTCTGCTTTATTCTGGACATTCATTACTTCATACACCGGTACCCTTCCATCCTGCTCCTCCTCTGCCTCCCCCCATCTAAGACTCCCCGTGTACCAGACCCCTTGCTGAACCCTGACGTCTCTATTTCTGTTACCTTGTCTGATCCCATGCCACGGTGTTTATTTATAATAAACACTCTTTGTTTATCCTGAAACCTGCCTCATCACTGCATCCTGGGCTCACAACCTCAACCTGCTACACAACCCGTAGTACGGTCGTTACAGTGTGTATATGTATGCTTACATTTGGAGAGTTAACACATATGGTATTTTTCTTGCACCTGCTTTACAGATGTGACATCCCAACTAATGCTACAAAATATTTTTAGGATGAGGAAATCCCTGTGCAATTGGTCAAACATGCAAACACCCTCTTTAATTAGACGGATTCCTTACTTTTTTAATAAAGGTCATTAACAGTACTGACAGTGTGTGCTAACTCTCTGTTTCTATTTCTCTTCCATTATTTTCTTTTGAACATTTGGGGCCACATGAAGATATTACACCACGGATTATAAAGAGGATCTTATTGCATGTTAATTTGCTACGCTCAGGAAAAAGGGTGAGTATCCCCTTTCGTTACATGCTTGTAATGTCAGTATGAAGCAAGAGAATTTATAAAGGAATGTGAGAATTTTCCTGTCTGGGGCACAAGTTTGATTCTGTGTATTAGAACACTATAATTACTGTACATACATTAACATTTTTTATGTAGGAAGGGTGTGATTGCAAGCATGTCTGAGAAATAAATTTTACAAGCTTGATCAATAAATTTTATGAAAATATCAGTATCATTCAGATCCCATATGAATTTAATGTCCAAAAATATCAGTTTTCTCTTATTTATTTATTTGCAAAGGATTTTACCAGGAAGGATACATTGAGATTTCTCTCGTTCAAGTATGTCCTGGGTTCAAGAACATTGTATTTCTGTAACAACTGTAACCACTCAAAGTAATAAAATGCAAACTATTAAAAACAAAACACAAATATACAGATTAACATATCATGGGAAGGGCTAGAACCTTGGGTTAATTAGGGTTTCTTTGGAGGAGAAAATGTGTTAGTATCTTCACCACATCTCATTTATGTTTATAAAAAAACTCCACCACGTAAACAAAATTAAATTCACAAAGTTCATTACATTACAATATATTACAATTCTAGGGAGAATGTCTTAACACCTTCACTATAAATGGCTGAAAAATATTTTATCATAACATTTATTTGAAACATGGGATGCAAAGTTATCAAATATAGGGTAAAATAGAAATCTTTCACACAATTTTGTTTTTGTAATAATTAAAAATTTCAATAAAGTAAATTTGCTCATTTTTCATTTATTGTGACTATTTAAGTAATTTGAACTTGCTGAAAAATGGTTATTTTTCTAAATGTTGATATACAGTAGTTTAATTGCTAATATGGGTATATCATACAGTCTTGTTTTCTGTCTCTGGTAAGTTGTTTTGGCTTCTTTAGAAATTGCAAATGGTTCTGTTTTCTTGTGGTTGTATGATGTACTTATTCAATTACATCTTTAATTAAGTATAACTTTACAACTCTGCTGGCATGTCTAGTCTTAAGCCCGCCGAAGCAATCAAAAATTAAGCAATTGTAATCCAGTGTGAGCATAATGTAGACTTATTGCACAAGATCAAAATTCTGTTTGTAAAACGAATTACACTTTTGCCCAATACATAGTCACACAATAGTGGTTACAGTATGTTTTAGAGCCGTGCATTTGTTTCGTAATGAATTTCGTTATTTCAGAAGTACTTCTGAAATACGAAGTAATGAATCGATTTGATCCAAATTCAAAATGTAAAACGAAACGGTATATAATGAATTTAATTCATTATACTGTTTCATCATAAAAGAAAAAAATTGATTAATTGGGGCTTTATTTAGTGATCCGAAATTCAAAATCGATATATCAATTAAATATTGATTCGATAGTTGATATGAACTATCGAATTAATCTTAACTTACAATACATTCAAGTACTTCAGTTTTGTTTTACTGTTTCACAAGTTCCCTGTCCCTGTTAATTGGCCTTTGGTACTAAATCTGTGAGACCGCTCAATATTTAACCCTAGCTTGCCTTAAGAGAAAAATTTGATTAATTGGGTTTTTATTTAGTGATCCGAAATTCTAATTGATATATCAACTATCAAATCGATATCGAATCAGTTTAAAATCAATACGAAATAAGAAACAAAATAAACTTCAAAATTCCAAAAATGAAATTATTTTAAAACGAAACAAAACTAGACAAATTTTAAATGAATTTTTCAGCCGTGCACACCTCTACTATGTTTGATTTGAGTTCCAAAGCAAAAATTACCTCACAGGAACATGTGTGTATTCGTTAGTCTTCTAATTCCAAAGCAGTAAATTTCACGCTGATGTAAATTGCCAACCTGCTAAATCATGTGGATTGACCTGACAGCCCAAATCTGTCATCTGGTTTTCAGGAGGACTGGAGAAAAATGCACGGAGAGTGCCATTAAATATTTAAAAAGTTAAAATCATGGCTTTGTAACCCATACATGAGTTCTAATGCAGTACTTCTGTGTATTAGCAAAGCCCTGATTGGCTACCAAGGAGGACAGGCATCCTGTCATGCTTATATGCCTGGATGATATGGGTCTTTCAAATTGTGCCACGACCATGCCCTTTCTGATGTCAGACCAACCAACGCTGGCAGGATTGGCACTGCGTATGAGAGTATCACACACCTGCACAGCAGTAAATTACACAGTAATGTGTGGTGTGTATGGGCCTAGCACAGATATCCTCAATATTAAAAATTATAGGTCACACTTTAGTGATGAAACGCCTTACTAGGTTCCCAACCGCGGTCCTCAAGTACCCCTAACAGGCCAGATTTTAAGGATTACCTTGGGGAAAAGCAGACTGAATCCTGAAATCACTGAGCAGTATATCAGATCACCTGTGCTGTGCTTCAGATAATAATAATAATATATTATTCTTTATTTATAAAGCGCCAGCATATTCCGCAGCGCTGTACAATAAGCACAGTATAGACAGGGTTACAATACATTGAACAACATTTGACAAACAGTACAGGAGGAGATGAGGGCCCTATTCCCGTAGGAACTCACAATCTGGGAGGGTTGGGGTTGAAAACAGGAGGAGAGGACTGTAAGGTGAGAGTGATATATCTCTCTATATCTGGAATATATCTGGAAAACCTGATCTGTTAGGGGTACTTGAGGATCGCGGTTGGGAGCCACTGCACTACATCCTTCTATCCTTCCCTGATAAGCATAGTCTGGCTGGTCTAACATATTAGGTCTCTAGAGAATTACAAGCAGATTCTCATTTTCAGTTGAACGGTGTTAAACATTGCCTTTTTGTTACTGCAAATTTTAATCACATTGTTCACTCAGTGGTTTGGGAACTGAAATTTGTGTGGACTTGAATAAAAAACACAATACAATATCTAAGTATCCTATCACAGGGGCCAGCAGCACAATGCTCTATGATCTTCGTTTCCCTTTCAGAGTATTTTGCTGGTAATTAAATAAAAAGTTCTCTGAAATCTTCTGTTCTGTCTTGCTTAACTGATTTTCATTGAACCCCATATCACTTTACTGTCTTCACATGCGTGTACATGTTGAACCTACGCACTATGACAAACACAACCTGACTTCTATATGATGTGTGTTTATTATATGTCTGACATTCGTGCTACTTCAGTAGCTCTTTGGATACATGTAGACAAGATATTGAATGTTTCTCCTAAAAGGATTTTCTGCTGCCACGTCAAAGGACTAGGATACTTTCACAGAGCTATGAGCAGATCGTGTTCTGACTATATTTTATTCTCTCATGGAGAGGGAGCAGTTCAGTTTTTACACTATACATTACAGCCCCTTTTCTCTAATAAGAACGAGAGAAATCTCAATGTGTATCCTTCCTGGTAAAATCCTTTATAAATAAATAAATAGATAAATGGATTCCCATAAACATAAAAACCTTTGGCTTGATTGTGAGAGTATTTGTTTTCCTTTTGTCTCTTATTTTTGAAAAATTATTTTTTAAAATTCCAGTAATTTTAACAATTACTGATACTAGTTGATGATTGAATGTAGGTTCTGCTGAAGTTATCTACCATAGATTTAATTATAGTTTTTGTGTAGTGTTGTCGTTACCATTGTTCTAGCTTTGTTTCTATTAGAGTTAAATGGAGATCGCCAAAGTACATTCACTGGCGTTCAAACAATGGTGGAACTAAATGTAGAATAGCTGCTGTTCATTCATTTTATGTATGAATAATGATAGCTCTATTGTTCAGTGTTCACTGTTGTTTTCGGCAGCTAGATCTGTCACTGTATAAATTTGGCTTCTGTGAATACAGTTGCAAGAAAAAGTATGTGAACCCTTTGGGATTACGTGAAGTTTTGCATGAATTGGTCATAAAATGTGCTCTGATCTTCATCTAAGTCACAACAATTTGAAAAACACAGTCTGCTTAAAATAATAACACAAACATTATATGTTTTCATGTGTTTATTGAACATAACATGTAAACATTCACAGTGCAGGGTGGAAAAAGTATGAACCCCTAGCCTAATGACTTCTCCAAGAGCTAATTGGAGCCAGGAGTGAGCCAACCTTGAGTCCAAGCAGTGTGATATTATTGGATGTGTTGCTGAAAGCTGTCCTGCCCTTTAAAAACACAGACCAGTTTTCGGTTTACTGGTTTCAAGAAGCAATGCCTGATGTGAACCATGCCTCGCAGAAAAGAGCTCTCAGAAGACCTACGATCAAGAATTGTTGACTTGCATGAAGCTGGAAAGGGTTACAAAAGTATCTCCAAAAGTTTTGATGTTCATGTGTCCACGGTAAGACAGACGGTCTACAAATGGAGAAAGTTCAGCACTGTTGCTACTCTCCCTAGGCGTGGTCGTCCTGTAAAGATGATTGCAAGAGCACAGCGCAGAATGCTTAATGAGGTAAAGAAGAATCCTAGAGTGTCAGCTAAAGACTTACAGAAATCTCTGGCACATGCTAACATTTTTGTTGACACATCTACAATAAGGAAAACATTAAACAAGAATGGAGTACATGGGAGGATACCATGGAGGAAGCCATTGCTGTCCAAAAAGAATATTGCAGCACGTTTGAAGTTTGCAAAAGAGTACCTGGATGTTCCACAGCACTACTGGCAAAATATTCTGTGGACAGATGAAACCAAAATTGAGTTGTTTGGAAAAAACACACAACAATATCAGGGTAATTCAAAGAGATTCGAAAAGTCACCGCACGTTCGGTGACTTTTTGTTCTCTTCAATTCGGTTCCTTTTGCCGATCCCATTTCGGTGACCCTGCGGTGTATTCAGCAAACACCACAGGGTCCCGAATTGCAGGGAAAAGCTGCCGCAAACCCGACGAAAACTAACCGCAAAACCCAGCGAATGCACACCGAAAACCCCCAAAAACATCTGATTAACCCGTCGAAAAACCCGAACAGGAGCCGATCACACACAGCGAAGCAGCCGAGACCGCAGACGAGGCAGTGAATAAATTAGTAAAACCGTTTGTGTGAATGTTTGAAAATGAAACGCTGTTTGCAAAGAAACTACTTAGCAAAAATGTCTGAAATTTGCATATGAGGTCCAAGGAATGATAATAAAAAGGGCTGTTACAGAAAAAAGAAGTTAACTTTAAAAAAAAATAAAAAATAATAATATCGGACTTTTAAAAAAACAATTTCAGAAAAATTCAAAATATCCTAAAAAAAAAATCTAGAAATAAAGAGACTCTTTACTGCAGAATTTTATAACGAACGTTTTATTAGATATTGAATTAAAACGGGAATATTTTTAACATTGAAGCCTATGGGATTCTCCTGAATAAATTAGCCAAATTAAACCACCTAATGGCAGGGCATTAGGGGAACCTTTCACTGCTGGTTTGTGTTCTCTTAATAGCCGAAGCAGTGCTTTTCATGGGGTTTTCACTGCCCTCGAACAGGCACCGTATGTTCAGGCAATTCGCTAGGATTTGGCGAATTGCCTGCTCTCTGGATAGCCGAATGGCCAGGAAAGGTAACCGAACGCTGATTTTCAGCGTTCGGTTACCTTTCTCAAGCAATTCGGAGCTCTTTGAATAGCCCTGTATGTGTGGAGAAAAAAAGGCACAGCACACCAACATCAAAACCTCTTCCCCACTGTAAAACATGGCGGAGGGAGCATCATGGTTTGGGGCTGCTTTGCTGCCTCAGAGCCTGGACTGATTGGAATTCATTTTTCCATCAATGACAACAGAGTTTATCAAGACATTTTGCAGGAAAACGTAAGACCATCTGTCTGCCAACTGAAGCTCAGCAGAGGATGGGTGATGCAACAGGACAATGACCCAAAGCACACAAGTAATTCAATAAAACAAAATATGCCTTATGGAGTGGCCCAGTCAGAGTTCTGACCTCCCATCGAAATGCTGTGGTATGACCTTAAGAGAGCGATTCACACCAGACATCCCAAGAATATTGCTACACTGAAACAGTTTTGTGAAGAGGAGTGGTCCAAAATTACTCCAGATCGTTGTTTAGGTCTGATCTGCAACTACAGGAAACGTTTGGTTGAGGTTATTGCTGCCAAAGGAGGGTCAGCCAGTTATTAAGTCCAAAGGTTCACATGCTTTTTCCACCCTGCACTGTGAATGTTTACATGCTCTGTTCAATTAAAACATATAATGTTTGTGTTGTATTATTTTAAGCAGACTGTGTTTTTCAAATTGTTGTGACTTAGATGAAGATCAGAGCACATTTTATGACCAATTCATGCAAAACTCCACGTAATCCCAAAGGGTTCACATACTTTTTCTTGCCACTGTAGATGAACTTTACTGTAGCTGCAATGGTCATTATTAACATTAACTTCAGTGCTGCAACGGTGCTTCGTTATTAACCCTTATGGTCTTAGAGGGAGTTATTTTGCACATTAAGAAGTAGCAGTAGACTTGTTCAATTCAGTTTGGACTAAATTTATTCAGCACTATAATGTCCCTTGAGCTACAACAGGGACGCTAAAAAGGAAAAAAATTGCTCTTGCAAATTTCCCCTTAGTGCCACATTTTACAAGTAGATTATGAGGCAGGGCTGAAACCAGCAGCCTGCCCGTAACAGCCACTAACCTTCCAGGAAACTCACGACAGCGCTAACGTGCCGCTTTGAGTATCGCCTCCTGGAGTCCATAGGACTCCATGGAGGCTTCTGCTGCCGGGTCAGATGACCTGCAGGATCTCGCCCCTCGCAAGATCCTGCAGGTCAGCAGAGTGATTCGTGGAGGGAGACTGGGAACTTTTTCCCCCAGTCTCACTCTGCTCACAGTGGCCAGAAGCAATGGATCGAGCCGCGTTCTCGTCGTGGGATGAGTGGTGATTATCTGATTTTGGGATGGGGGGGTTCCAGCTGCTGCTAACTTATTCCATAGAAGCAGAAGCAGCCACAGCATAGAGCTGTGGCTAATGTTTCAGTTAGCCGCAGCGATTAGTAATTCGTGCTAGGATCACAAATGCTAATTACTCCTTGCATACACTTTGCACCCCAAGTTACGCATAAGGGGCTCAAAGTACATTATGCTTGCGCTAAAAGCTCTAATACCAATGCGCTAATGGATTTTTTTTTATCCCTTTAGCGATTGGGAGGTGATCTGGCTGTAATGCTAGCGCTAACATAAGTGAGTGTTAACATTAAGGAGGGGATAGGGCTCATATTCAGCTGAATATTGTCCAACATCGGAAGCATACGAATTGGTGATCGCCAAACCGAATCAGATCTGAATTAAAAATTTCTGGGTTGATTCAAATGCATCCGAATATAAAGGTCCAGGACGGAATCTAATTACTTTGATTTGGATGATTGTAGACCATTTCATTTACTTTCCATAATCATAAAACCAGCAGAAATAGTAAACCTAACCCTAATCATATAACAAGCTAAAATAGAACCCTAGCCCTAAGAGTATTCCTAACCTTTAATCATAAAACATGCAGAAACAGTAAGCCTAACCCTAAACAAAAGGACAGCCCTGTATATGTTATTTCATACTGTGAGTGTGACTTTTTAAAGTTTTGTGCAATGCTCATTTATTGTAATATAGGAATGCCGAAATATTGGAACATCTGAAGAAGATAAAAATTGTATATCTATGATTTAACACAGTCTTACCATAACTGTCCCTCAACAAATTCCTTACAGCTCATATGAGTCTTTGTCATGGTTTAAGATACAGTGTACTAGGAATACAGTTTTCCCTAGACAAATTGTAATATATTGACAAGTGCCTTCAATACTACAGTATGTCATCTATAACCTCCAGTGATCTATGGAGAAAATGTATGTAGTAATATCAATACATTGCAGTATCTATGGGAGGCCTACTTATTCTATGAGCCTGTTCATCAGCTTGACATGTGGCCTCCATAGAATAACAAAGCGATTTTCACCAAAACAAGCTTAGCTCTACGTTTCATTGCATATGCTGAGTGATCCCCCCCCCTCCCGTCAAAATGTAAGCAAAAAAGTGTCTAATACTGATGATGATTAATCATCTTGTTATAGAAGCTGAGCTTTGGCCATTTTTATTAAGAACATCATATCCTTTTGGTTGCCTCATCATTGGCATACCCGTTACTCTGCTGTCACTTGTCACCTACTAATGTTACTGATTCTGCAAGATAAACCAGGAGGTTTCCAATAGAACGTGTATATTTGCTTTTAGTATGGCAGTGTGGAGATGGAGCAATATCTGCTTAGACATCTATAAAATGGATTATACGAAGAACTGACCCATTGCAAAAGGGTTAAACAAACTGTTTTGCTAATAGTACAGTCTATTGAACTGTACATTCAATCAAGCAATGCTGCACAACTGCCTGAAATTCATTAACATCTGGAAAGTGTTCTAGATTGATATGTAAAATGAGCCTGGGTCTCAGCCTACAATGGGCAGCTAGCCAAAGAAAGAGGCCATTGCTTGGTGTGAAGAGCTAGGTTTATATTAATATGGGGGCGTATACATTAGGCAGATAAGTTAAACCTCAGTGTGCCAGAAAAATGTGCAAACATTTTTGCATTACAGGGATTTAAAGTGACACTTTAAGCACAATAATGCAGCTTATTGGAATGGTGAAATGTAGCAGACGCATTTTACAAAATAATTTTGCTTTGCAAGAAAGGAATTCATATTATAACTCAACTCGGAAATCCTGGGAATTACAAGTAATTTATATTTTATAATAATACATCTAATTTATATTTTTTAATGGTGTGTGGATGTGGCAAATATCTGTTTTATAGATATTTGGGACAATTATTGTTATCAGATACTCGGGGCCCTAAGCTAAATCGGGGACGCTAGGGAAATAAATTTTGCAGTCGCAAATCTCCCCTTAGCATCCCTGTTTTACAAGTAGATTACACTGCCTGCCCCGTAACAGCCGCTAGTCTCTAGGATGCTCGAAGCCACGGGATAATTATACAGTATTTATTTGGTTTGTGGTAGAGGGCAAACAATTAGATAAAAAGCCTCCACACAATAATTAATATAGTTTATTATTGCAGAAGCCATTAGCAATAATTTACATCCTGGGTCTGTTTTTCCACAGAACCCTTCAACCAATGCCGTGCCATACTAGATGGCTTTTTTTTTTTTCAGCAGCGATCAGGTTTGTGCAACTGGTCAAAGTCACGTTTGGACAATGCCGTTTCAGGTTTATTGGACCCTGATCAGCAGAAGCTATGACCAGTTGCAGTTTGATGCTTCGACCCGTAGGGCAGCTGTGTGAAAACATACCCAGGATGCAAAAATGTGAGACAGATGCCATTTGCATGTCTTACCCAGCGTTCCTTGCTGCATATGGGGAAGGTAGCACAGGAGCTCTGGGAGGCAGTTCCTTGAATTGCTGTGATGTGCAAATGACTTCTGCAATAATTATATATATACAGTTGTGTTCAAAATTATTCAACCCCCACTGAAATTGAGTGTTTTGGCCAGTTTGACATTGATTTTGATCATTCAGTCATCTTGCTTACAATTAAATCAAAGAGGCACGTGTAGGTCAGACAAATATAACATAACATTTATAATGAAATAACCACAAATGTCTTTTCTGTGCTCACATCATTATCAGTTTTATTCAACCCCCAAGTGACATTCAATCTGAGTACTTAGTACAACATCCTTTTACAGTTATAACAGCTTTTAAACGTGAAGCATAGCTTGACACAAGTGTCTTGCAGCGATCTACGGGTATCTTCGCCCATTCGTCATGGGCAAAAGCCTCCAGTTCAGTCACATTCTTAGGCTTGCGCACTGCAACTGCTTTCTTTAAGTCCCACCAGAGGTTCTCAATCGGATTTAAGTCAGGTGACTGCGATGGCCACTCCAAAATGTTCCAGCCTTTAATCTGCAACCATGCTCTAGTGGACTTGGAGGTATGCTTGGGATAATTGTCCTGTTGAAAGGTCCAACGTCTCCCAAGCCTCAGGTTTGTGACGGACTGCATCACATTGTCATCCAATATCTCCTGGTACTGAAGAGAATTCATGGTACCTTGCACACGCTGAAGCTTCCCTGTACCTGCAGAAGCAAAACAGCCCCAAAGCATGATTAACCCCCCGCCATGCTTCACAGTAGGCAAGGTGTTCTTTTCTTCATAGGCCTTGTTCTTCCTCCTCCAAACATAGCGTTGATCCATGGGCCCAAACAGTTCTAATTTTGTTTCATCAGTACACAGAACACTTCTGTGGTTCGTCCACATGACTTTTGGCATACTGCAGTCGACTCTTCTTATTCTTTGGAGACAGCAAGGGGGTGCGCCTGGGAGTTCTGGCATGGAGGCCTTCATTACGCAGTGTGCGCCGTATTGTCTGAGCTGAAACTTCAGTACCCACATCTGACAAATCTTTTCTCAGTTCCTCAGCAGTCACACGGGGACTTTTCTCCACTCTACGCTTCAGGTAGCGCACAGCAGTCGAAGTCAGCATCTTCTTTCTGCCACGACCAGGTAGCGTTTCAACAGTGCCCTATGCCTTGAATTTGAGAATGATGCTTCCTATGGTCTCTCTTGGTATGTTTAACATCTTTGCAATCTTCTTATAGCCATTGCCCTTCCTGTGAAGAGTAATCACCTCTTCTCTTGTCTTCCTGGACCATTCTCTTGACTTCACCATGTTTGTAACCACACCAGTAAATGTCTAGAAGGAGCTGAGTATCCCAGTCATTTTAAAGCTGCCTAATTGGTGCTTATTATGCTTTATTGCTGCTCCGTGACATCCACAGGTGTTTTCAATACCTGATTGAAAACACTTGAATGAACCTCTGTTCTTCAGAGTGGTAGTCTTTAAGGGGTTGAATAATTGTGTCAATGAAGAATTCACAAAAGAAACATTTACTACTGTATTACAAAACCAATTGATGTCATTTTAGTTGCATATGGTTCTTTAAAAAGTCCTTGTAGGATTTCATTCTGAATACAATTACAAATGTACACTAAATTCCCTAAAACCCTTTACAGCATTGGGGGTTGAATAATTTTGAACACAACTGTATATGTTACGGGTAAAGTCCAAAGTGCGGTTGATCCTAGCATTACCCGGGTAATACTGACATTACCCAAAAGTGCTGGGTAAAGCTGCCCTGGGTAAAGCTGCCCTGGGTAATCTTAGGACTAAACAACTGCCCTTGGGTAACGGTCTGGAAGAGCTGAAAAATTTGCACTTTACCCGGATAATGTGCAAGTCTGAAGCTTCACCCGGGTAATCTGATTAAAATCCACAGCTTCACCTGGGTAATCTGCAGAGCATCCAACCCTGCTTGGGTAAAAGTGAATTTTGCTATAATCTATGGATATTATCAATGAAAATGGCAAAAGACAAACATTATAATGTGTTGCGGATATAATGAATATACAGAGTAACAGGATATGTTTCTTATATGAATGTGAACGAGTTACATGATCTTTATTATGTGTCATGTGCTATATATCATTTATAAAACATAACTATCAGGTTACTCTTTATATAATATCTTCATAAATTAATTTTCAGACAATAAATGCACAGAGTTACATGACGGTTATTTAGTGTGGTTTGACTGGATACAATTTCATTAAAAATAACAAAAAACACAATTTTGTTGTCAGATAACAGTTTGCAGCTTTATCCGGGTTATCCTAGGAATTCAGTCAACTGTAACCTGCTGAAAACCCAAGAAAAGCAGAGTATCTAGAGGCATTTGGATATTTTGCAGATTACCCGGATAAAGTCTGAGGTTTCGTTGCACATCACACTTTATCCAGCAACACTAAGGTAATGTGCAAATTACCCAGTTAAAACAGAGCAGAAAACCGGAGTACCCAGAGGCCTCTGGGTACTTTCAGATTACCCGGGTAAAGTCCAAAATTTCACTTCAGACTTTTGCTAATGACTCCTGGGTAATGTCAGGATTACCCGGGTAATATATATATATATATATATATAATGTTACGGTTAAAGCCCAAAGTGCGGTTAATCCTAGGATTACCCGGGTAATCCTGACATTACCCAGGCGTCATTACAAAAGTCCGAAGTGAAATGAAATTTCGGACTTTACCCGGGTAATCTGCAAAGTAACCAGAGGCCTCTGGGTACTCCAGTTTTCTGCTCTGTTTTAACCAGGTAATTTGCACATTACCCTAGTGTTGCTGGATAAAGTGTGATGTGCAACGAAACCTCAGACTTTATCCGGGTAATCTGCAAAATATCCAAACGCCTCTAGATACTCTGCTTTTCTTGGGTTCTCAGCAGGTTACAGTTGACTGAATTCTGAGGATTACCTGGATAAAGTTGCAAACTGTTATCTGACAACAAAATTGTTTTTTTTGTTATTTTTAATGAAATTGTATCCACAGTCACAAGCCACACTAAATAACCGTCATGTAACTCTGTGCATTAATTGTCTGTAAATTTATTTATGAAGATAAAGATATTATATAAAGAGTAACCTGATGGTTATTAGGTTTTATAAATGATTTATAAGCAAATATGACACATAATAAAGATCACGTAACTTTTTCACATTCATATAAAGAAACATATCCTGTTACTCTGTATATTCATTATATCCGCAATACATTTTAATGTTTGTCTTTTGCCATTTTCACTGATAATATCCATAGATAATAGCAAAATTCACTTTTACCCAAGCGCGGTTGGATGCTCTGCAGATTACCTAGGTGAAGCTGTGGATTTTAATCAGATTACCCGGGTGAAGCTTCAGATTTGCACATTATCCGGGTAAAGTGCAAATTTTTCAGCTCTTCCAGACTGTTACCCAAGGGCAGTTGGTTAGTCCTAAAATTACATGGGTAAAGTCCGACATTTTCATTGTTTTGCAGCTTTACCCAGCGTTTTTGGGTAATGTCAGGATTACCCGGGTAATCCTAGCATTAACCGCACTTCAGGCTTTACCCGTAACATTTATAATATATATGTTACGGGTAAAGCCCGAAGTGCGGTTAATCCTAGGATTACCCGGGTAATCCTAGCATTAGCAAAAGTCCGAAGTGAAAAGGAAATTTCGGACTTTACCCGGGTAATCTGCAAAGTATCCAGAGGACTCTGGGTACTCCGGTTTTCTGCACTGTTTTTTAACTGAGTACTTTGCACATTACCCTAGTGTTGCTGGATAAAGTGTCATGTGCAACGAAACACCGTACTTTATCCGGGTAATCTGCAAAATATCCAAACGCCTCTGGGTACTCGGCTTTTCTTGGGGTTTTCAGCAGGTTACAGATGACTGAATTCTGAGGATTACCCGGATAAAGCTGCAAACTGTTATCGGACTGATAAAAATAACCAAAAAACACACTTTTGTTAACGAAATTGTATCCACAGTCACAAACCACACTAAATAACCATCAGGTTACTCTGTGTATTAATTGTCTGAAAATTAATTTATAAAGAGATTATATAAAGAGTAACCTGATGGTTATTATATTTTATAAATGATATATAACACATAATAAAGCTCATGTAACTCTGTCACATTCATATAAGAAACATACAGTATCCGGTTAATCTGTATATTCATTATATCTGCAATACATTTTAATGTTTGTCTTTTTCCATTTTCATTGATAATATCCATAGATAATAGTAAAATTCATTGCTACCCAAGCGGGGTTGGATGCTCTGCAGATTACCTAGGTGAAGCTGGGGATAGTCCTCAGATTACCCAGGTGAAGCTTCAGACTTGCACATTATCCGGGTAAAGTGCGGATTTTTCAGCTCTTCCATACTGTTACCCAAGGGCAGTTGGTTAGTCCTAAAATCACCCGTGTAAAGTCTGAAATTTTTAATTTTTTGCAGCTTTACCCAGCGGTTTTGGGTAATGTCAGGATTACCCGGGTGATCCTAGGATTAATCGCACTTTGGGCTTTACCCGTAACACGGGAGATATATATATATATATCCCTTCTTGTGTATTTTGTATGAAAAGGGCTGGCAAACACCCCTCCCTGTCACAGGTGCTCCACCCACAGGTTCTATTTAACCTTGATCTGCAGGGAGCTTCAGAAAGGACTGGGTCCTCAACAAGTAAGTTTATCCCATAAGAGCAGTCATTAGGTTAGTATGATAGGACCTGCCAAGGGTGGAATACATTGTCGCTGTTGGCAGGCTTACGCAATCCATGGCCATCCATTGCAAACTAAACTTCCACCATTTTTCAACAGAGCTCAACATTAAAGGGTTAAGAACTATTTGTAGGCATTTAAAGGGTTAAACCTGGTAAAATCTCCTGTTTAAATGAATCTAGCTGCTGTTGTGGTTTTTTCTGTACTGTTTGAACAGGTTGTTTGGTGTGCGCTCTTTCTGGTTTGTTATATATATATATATATATATATCGATATAACATGCATAAATTAAATTATTATGTAATATACAGTGTGTATATATAGTGTTACCACCATCATATTTCATGTAATGCATGAGCTTGTTCACACTCAACTTATGCCCTTCAGTGTTTCATATGTTTTCATGTAATGCACGAACTTGTAAAACACTTCACACCCAGAATATGAAATCCGGAAGGGCATCACTTTTCACGTACTACTTCTTTTTGTTTTTACGGTTAGGTTTTCTTTTGTGTTTATTTTAGGATTAAGGTTAGTATTGGAGTTTCTATATCTGGTTGCTTAAGGATTAAAAGTTAGAGTTACTCTTTGTGCTTGTTTTGGGGTTAGGGTTACTTTTAGAGTTAAGGTTACTATTTCTGCTGGTTTTATAATTAGGGTTAACAAATTTGTAAATGCAGAGTGAAGTTTTTTTTTTTAAGTTATTGCCTTTAGATTCGATTACTTTCATATATATTTATTTCAGATATAATTCAGTGGATAAACATTTCAGATGTTCAATTTTGCCACTATTCAGTCGCATTTAAAATTCAGACTGACCAAATTGCACACGTCTAACTGCTATCTCCTTGCCAATCCTAGCTAGAGACTCAGGGTTATCCAAAGAGATTCGAAAAGTCACCGCACGTTCGGTGACTTTTCGTTCTCTTCAATTCGGTTCCTTTTGCCGATTGCATTTCGGTGACCCTGCGGTGTATTCAGCAAGCACCACAGGGTCCCGAATTGCAGGGAAAAGCTGCCGCAAACCTGACGAAAACTAACCGAATGCACGCTGAAAACAAGCAAAAACATCTGGATTAACCTTCGAAGAAGCCGAACAGGAGCCGAAAAGGAGCCGAATCACACAGAGCCGAAGCAGCTGTGACGTAGAGGAGGCAGTGAATAAATTAGAAAAACCATTTGTATGAATCTGGGAAAAAGAAACGCTGTTTGCAAAGAAACTACTGAGCGAAAATGTCTGAAATTTTCACAGGAGGTCCAGGGAATGATAATAAAGAGGGCTGTTACAAAAAAATAAGCAAACTGAAAAAAATAAAAAAAAAATCTGACTTTTAATTTTTTTTTAAAAAATTCAGAAAAATGCTTAAAGTATCCTAAAAAATCTATAAATAAAGAGACTTTTTGCTGCAGAATTTTATAATGAACGGTTTATTAGATATTGAATTAAAACGGGAATATTTTTAACATTGAAGTCTATGGGATTCTCCTGAATAAATTTGCCGAATTAAACCACCGAATGGCAGGGCAATTCAGGAACCTTTCACTGCTGGTTTGTGTTCTCTGAATAGCCGAAGCAGTGCTTTTTCATGGGGATTTCTCTGCCCTCGAACAGGGACCGAACAGTCACCGTATGTGCAGGCAATTCGCCAGGATTTGGCGAATTGCCTGCTCTCTGGATAGCCGAATGGCCAGGAAAGGTAACCGAACGCTGATTTTCAGCGTTCGGTTACCTTTCTCAAGCAATTCGAATCTCTTTGAATAACCCTGACTGTCTTTTTTTTCCCCAGCAATTTAGCTAGTGTGAAGCATACTTTTTCCTTGAAAAAAGACAAACAGGGTTATCCAAAGAGATCCGAATTGCTTGAGAAAGGTAACCAAACGCTGAAAATCAGCGTTCGGTTACCTTTCCTGGCCATTCGGCTATCCAGAGAGCAGGCAATTCGCCAAATCCTGGCGAATTGCCTGAACATACGGTGCCTGTTCGGTGCCTATTCGAGGGCAGTGAAATCCCCATAGAGAAGCACTGCTTCGGCTATTCAGAGAACACAAACCAGCAGTGAAAGGTTCCCCTAATGACCTGCCATTCGGTGGTTTAATTCGGCAAATTTATTCAGGAGAATCCCATAGGCTTCAATGTTAAAAATATTCCCGTTTTAATTCAATATCTAATAAACCGTTCATTATAAAATTCTGCAGCAAAGAGTCTCTTTATTTATAGATTTTTTAGGATACTTTAAGCATTTTTCAGATTTTTTTTTTTTTTTTTTTAAAAGTCCGATTTTTTTTTGATTTTTTTTTCAGTTTGCTTATTTTTTTTGTAACAGCCCTCTTTATTATCATTCCCTGGACCTCCTGTGAAAATTTCAGACATTTTCGCTCAGTAGTTTCTTTGCAAACAGCGTTTCATTTTCCCAGATTCATACAAATGGTTTTTCTAATTTATTCACTGCCTCCTCTACGTCACAGCTGCTTCGGCTCTGTGTGATTCGGCTCATGTTCGGCTCCTGTTCGGCTTCTTCAAAGGTTAATCCAGATGTTTTTGCTTGTTTTCAGCGTGCATTCGGTTAGTTTTCGTCAGGTTTTCGGCAGCTTTTCCCTGCAATTCGGGGACCCTGTGGTGCTTGCTGAATACACCGCAGGGTCACCGAAATGGGATCGGCAAAAGGAACCGAATTGAAGAGAACGAAAAGTCACCGAACGTGCGGTGACTTTTCGAATCTCTTTGGATAACCCTGAAAGCTTACAAAAGCGACTTTCAATTCCATAATGGGGTCATATTATGTTGCTTTGTTCTATTCAGAGTATATTAACATGGATTAAGATGAACAGTCAATTTCCTTAGTATGATCTCACACATTCTTTGTCCATGTTACCCAGAGATCTACATATTTGATTGCTTATTCTCTAAATAAATCCAAAATGCCCTGGGAGACACATGCTGAAAGGAGCCAGAACATAGGTCAGCTATTTTGAGTACAAACCTTCCCAGCATGCCTTGAGAGAAAAACCAAGACATCAGCATGAGATCAGCTATTCAAAACAAAAACTGCACCATCACAGTCTGAACATGAATTAGCACAAGCACATTACATCATCTGAAGCATTTTTCCCTCATTCCAGTCTTCCAGTTCCTTTTACAAGTCAGGATGTAAAACATTAACAGGCGGTCCCACATGGTGGGATATTCCTGAGCCATGCCAGACAAACCTTAAATCCTGTTTTTTTGGGGTTACTTGGGGATAAGATATTTATATATTACACAACCATGTGTTTTTAAACCTTATGGTAGGTGGAAAAGCTTAGTCAATGCGATATCGCAGTTGATTAATGTACAAAATCTGTAATACGATGAAACGCTGTATCATCACAGAACTACCTTTAGTATTTGCATGTTTTCCAAGTTCTAAAAGGTAGAACGTTGTGTTAAATGCACCGAAAAGCAACCAAAATACTTATGTATTTTACGATCAGTTTAATTTGGTTTCTTGCTCATATTTACTAGCCCCGTGAATAAACCACTTAATTTTAGAACTCTGGAAGTAAAACTCTTATTTTTACTTCTTTTTAAGCAACACATTGAAAAACGTATGTACTGTACTTGTTTACCTGTAGAGTCACGGTCAGCCATAACCCGGAGAATAGTGGTAAATAATACGTGTAAAGATGCATTTCATTTTGCTGGACCAAAGTATAAGATGATTTAAAGGTGTTTCCTGTCTGTCCTTAGAAGGCCTCCTATCTTCACGTGTGCTTTGTAAGTGGTCATATAATGAGATACAGAATATGGATTTTAAATAGGGATGTGCGTTTCAGGTTTCGGAATTTCCATGAAATTTCCCGATTCGTGTCTTCGGATTCGGCCGAATTTCCGAATCGGATCGGACCCGAAAACCGATAGATCCGAAAAGTTTTCCGGGCCGAAACTAAAATTTTTCAAATGGACTTGAAATGTGTCAAATCGAAATTTATTTTTGCTCTATTCATGATTTCGGTTCCATTCGTGATTTCGGTTCCATTTCGGTAATTCTGGACATCGTATATTTAACTATTATCGGTTATATCGCTGATTCTGTAAATTTTGTATTTGTAAATGCGTATCACTTGTTTCTTGTGGCATTCGTGTCAGTTTAGCGTTTTTTAAATCGTTTTGTTCATTTTTTTTGTTCCTTGGCTTTCATACCATTTTAATATGATTAAATAAAGTTGTGAAATGTATATTCAGAAGAAAAAAAGGATCTTTATTTAATAAAAAAAAAACACGATTGAAACGAGGAGAACAGATGTTCCGAAAAACGAAAATTTTCCGAAAAGTCGATACAAAAAACGAGCAAAGTGACTCAAAAAATACGAAAAATGGTCGATATTCCGAAAAAAAATGTACACGAAAAACGATCCGAACCGAAACAGAAATCGGTCGAAACGAGCCGAAAAGTTTAAACATCCGAACAAATCGAACCGAACCGAAAAAAAAATAAAAAAAATTCGGTGCACAAGCCTAATTTTAAATTATAACTCACAAAGCCTGGACACTACTAATAGTCATTTGTACATCTAGCCAAGGCTCTGGCTAGCCATTGGTAAACCTAACAAATCCATAGACTTTAGTGACAGAGTCTTGATTAACTTTAAACCTCATTCAGCAATAAAGTCTATCCAGAAATGTCTTAAAAAACATATTTTTAAAATGATTTAGCAGTCCCTTTTTGAAAGATATTGGGCCTTATTCCTTTGTGAACACCAACTGTAGCATTCGGTGAGTAACAGGGTTTTTCACAGAGAGCCGATCTCACAGAGAGCCAAAATGGCACCGAACAGGGAATTTCTCCATACGGTGCCATTTTGTGGCCATTCAGCTATTCAGAGAGCAGGCAGTTTACCAAATTTTGGTGAATTGCCATCAAGTACGGTGCCTGTTTGAAGGCAGTGAAATCCCCCATAGAGAAGCAGTGGTTAATCTATTCACAAAAAAAAAACCAAACAGCAGTGAAATGTCAGAAATGCCCTGATGTTCGGTGCAGTCATTCGGCAGGTTTAATCAGGCGAATCCCGTAGGCTTCAATGTTAAAATAGCCCCATTTTTATGCAATATCTAATAAACTATTTATTCTTTTAATCTGCAGTAAAAAGTCTCATTATTTATTGATATTTTTAGGATCTTTTAGGTTTTTTTGGAATATCTTTGGCGAAAAAAAACACTTTCTTTAAAGTGTTCTTTTTTCTGTAACATATCTTTTTATTATCATTCATAGGACCTTAGATTTTTAAATTCTAGACATTTTCGTTCAGTGTTTTTTTTTGCAAAGGTTTCAATTTTGACACTTTTAGGCTAGCGTCAACTAATGCAGTCATCACGTCCGTGTCGCCGCACAGTTTAACGTCCGTGGTAGCATTGATTTGTGATCAATAGAGACCAACACATGAAGTACGTGCGCACCGAAGTGCACACGCACCATGCAGGTGGTAATGGACGCCATTTAGGCCTCAACGTAAAAGCTCTATGACGGACGCCCGGAGTGCGCCGCATCCGCGTAGCTGACTGTGTGCGTGATGACGAGACGTCAGATGCAGCGCATTTGTGGCGTCCATCACATTGACGCTCCGATTTTTTTTTGGTCTGGCTGACTGTACCAGTCATTTAATTTTGATTCCCATATTCCCTTTTTTGTCTCCATCCATTAAAAAAAAACCGAACGTGTGGTCTCTACAGTATCTTCCGTCAGTACATCTGTCCGTTGTGCACGCACGCAGAGGGCGCTCAGACTGCGCTGGTCTGACATTAGCCTTAAACGTTTTTTTTTTTTTACTCCTTTCCTCAGCTTGTTGGCTTTTTCCGGCAGCTGGTCGGCGCTGTGTGCGGTGGATCGTCACCTTTTTCCTGACGTATTCAGCATGTTTTTTTGAGGCAGTTTGAGTGATCCGGTACTTTGGATCGTATCGGATGTGTTTGACTTTTTTCGCGGTTATGCGGCGGATTTTCGGGTCCGTTCCCTGCACTCCGGGGACCCTGCGGTTAATGCTGAATTTTCACTGAATAACCCCTTAAGCGTTAACTTCAGGATAAGTGACTTAAACGCATGCCCCCTCATATTACGTTCCTAATGCTACCATGAGTATCATTGAGGGTAGAACTGCGTTCTGGGACAGGCTGCTAATTTAGCACCTGCCTTGGAATATGGTGCTAAAATGGGGACGCTATGGGGAAACCTGCAGGCCCAGGTTTTCCCTGTTAGCGTCCCTATTTTAGCACCAACAAGGGAATAGGGCCAATTGTTTAGTGACGGTTTACCAATGAGGCAAACTTTCTAAGAACTTAGGAAGGAGTCTTTCTTATTCACATTTGTATAACATTTTTTATAATCTCACCAGCAAAGAAATCACCAGGCATATTATTAATCCCTTCATTGGTGAGCCATTTCTGTGGATTCAGGAGATTCAAAATATATCATTATGTGTATACATCATCATGTCCCGTCAGAATGCTGTAACAAAAAATGTCAAAGTTTTAGATTTCCATCTGAATTTCTCTCATTTACAGCAGAAAAAAATAATTTATCCACATTTTATCATTCAAACCTTTGTGGATATATATTAAAAAAAATAGAAATGGGAACCTGATACTGCATTTTTCTAAGAAGATTTGCATTTTTAACCAAAACTAAAAAACTTATTGCCATGAGTTTTGGAGGATTGTGTTTTATAAATAATATGACTATGTATAAAATATTGAACTTGCTCACAGCGTGAGGAATGAGAAGTTGAGTAATGGCAGTGGTGTTGCTCATTTTCAACATGACAAATGGACTAAGCCATTGTTTTGGAACAAAAAAAAGGATTGTATTTTTTCCTTTTTTTGTATATATATATATATAAATTTATTTAGACACTTTACATAGTCTTGTTTGGTATCATTGCAAAGGCCAGACTCTGACCTGTCCATTGTCACCTAATTTGACCTTGTGGGGTGTAAACTATAGAGATACAGGGTTGTGAAATATCCCCGTTCTCCTAGCAGCAGTGCGGCAGCTTGTAATTTAGTTAGACCAACGCATAATAGCACATTGTGCCATCATTTTATTTTTTTTACTTTTTACACATTACATGGTCATATTTGGTACTGTTGTAAAGGCAACACTCTGACCTTTCCAGAGATACCTCACTTGACTAGTGCGGTGTAAAATTAGGAGATTCAGGGTTTCAAAAGGTGTGGTGCAACGGTTTAGGTTTTCGATGAAACAATTCGTAATAACACATTGTGCCATCGCTTCCAAACTTGCTTAAAACATGCCCAATGAGAAGGCAAATTAGTGCAGCATCATTGGTCACTTTAGAATTGAAAAGTGAAAAACAGTGCTGTGTTATCTTATTTTTTTTTTAAAAAAAAATAATATTTTTACAACAAAACGTGGCAATTTGTGGAGTCATTGGAAAGGCTCTTTCTGATGTCATAAAGCCTAAAAGTGATGTCAGTGGGCAGGGCTGGCATCCAAGATGCCACTCCGCTGTGGAAGAAGTCCTTGATCAGTGCAAGAGCAACGTTAAGCCGAAGGACTTCGACGACAAGCAGGGCATGTCCTCCGCATCCTAGTGGGAAAGCCCAGTACGTCATCCGCAGTCAAGTGGTTAAAAACGTAAAGCAAAAAAATTATTTCAGGGCAAAAATACTAAGGAACTCCTGCATATATTTTAATGCTTTAGATCTGAGCAAAAACCCCTTCTAAATAATTAAAATTACAAGTATTTATGAAGTACCAACAAATTGAAAAACTGACAAAGCATGCATGTCCCTTTAATGATTTTATCTTGTCTTTTTGTGCCTTAGATGCTAACAACTTAAGAGGAGACCTGCAAAGGGCCTTAAGTCAAAAAATGATAAGGGAATAGGTTTACATTGCGATTTAAATTTTAAACTGTGAAAAAAGAACATGTAAGGGAAACTTTGAATACATTCTTTGAGATTGAGGTGGCAGTAGAATGTTTTAATTGCCTTTAAAAATAAGACAAGTGTCTAATTCTGCTTTCCCTGACATTACTGTCAAAAAGGTATCCTCAACATGGATATCATATAGCACAGTCATAATGTAGGGACCAGTGTAGGAATGTAACAGACTTAGAATAATTATCCTGCGCCTTATTTTGGTTGGAGCAGTGATTTGGAAGCAATCCCACAAATTTAGCTCTTCTGGCAACCTGCTACATTCATGCAGTTACAAACTGAATTCCCAATGATAAAGAAACAGGCATTTACTGCCTACAGTTGGTGGCCAATAGGGATGAGCTGTTCGGTTCGATCAGTTCGGAGTTCGACTCGAACATTGGCAGTTCGAAAGTTCACGAACTTCGAACATTTTGGCGTGTTCGGTTCGAGTTAGAATTATTTTTTTTTAAAAAAAGTATACAAAATGCTTAAAAAAATACTAAAAAAATCTAGAAATAAAGAGACTCTTTACTGCAGAATATTATAAGCAACAGTTTATTAGATATTTAATTAAAAAACTACCTAATGTCATCTAGGTGCAAAGATTCTCACCTCTAAATGACCTGTGCTCTCAAACAGCGAAAACAACAGGTGTTTAATTAGTGTTTGGAAATAACATGTGCTTCTAATTAGCAATTAGAATTTAGAATTTGATACATTGCTTGCAGACTGGTTGTGGCCTGCACATGTATGAACAAACACTGTGCTTGTTTTGCATTCTAAGAAGTGTTCATTTCTACTATATGATCCTCTCTGATATGCTGTTTAACCCCTTAAGGACCAGGGCTCTGTAAAGCCAATCATTAATGATGTAGATGTTACGTCATTTGTCTTCAAGGGCTTAATAAAATCTTTATCACACTCCTTAGATTTAAACGTAATATTCCAGTATTTGTATGTCATGTACCTCTCCCGAAGGGCCTATGTGAGCATACAATTATTATTGTGTTAGAAATGTCTATCATAAAGTGTACAAGCGGAGTCCCTAGAGTCTCTGACTATCCATTGTCATATATACCTTACTTTATACATATAAAGCCCCGTTCACACTATGCGATTTGAAAGTCACACGATTTTCATATTCGCGACATAGTGCGACAATGTCGCACGATGTCACGGTTTTGTGCGATTTTTGCAAAGCACCACCAATGCAAATCGCAGATAGCAAATCTCAAAGGGTCATGTACCAGCAACGTGTGACGTGTGACGTGTGACGTCGCGCGGCAAGATGTGAACAGCTCCATTGAAATGCATTGGAGAAGCTACACAGTGCGACGTCGCGCGGATTTTGCTGCGACGTCGTGGCAAAATCCGCGCGATAAATCGCAGAGTGTGAACGGGGCCTAATACATTCCCTCATCTAACAGGATAGTAGCCAGTCCCTGTGCATTTTAACCCCTTAAGGGTGGCTAGGTGTCGTGTGTGGGTCTCTGATGGCAAGGTTTCTATACATCCTACAAATCCGCCACTTCATGGGCAGGTTATGGGGACCTCCTAGGCACAATATTTGAAGGAATTTTTTTTTTTTTAACCCTTATTTTATGGAAAACTCGCTGCTCCTTTAAAAATGTCTTTTTAAAAACTTTTCGTCCTTGTTTCCTGTCCCCCAGGACACTACCAGGACCAACATACACCTTTTATGGCAAATAACTTGCATATATGCCCTCTTGGAGGGCATTCTAAAAAAAAAAAAAAAAAAACTTTTGAGTCCCATAGACTTGCATTGAGTTCGAGTTCGAACGCAAACTTTTGAAATTGTTCGAGTTCGAATGCGAACCGAACACGGGGGTGTTCGGCTCATCCCTAGTGGCCATTAATACCAGCAGCAACAATGCTCACCGCTTCTGGTATTCTTTCCTGTAGTTCGTAGAATTAGAGAATATCTCACGATAGTGAATTGCAAGCTCCTCTTCACCCGTGATCTCCGATACATTATAAATATTTTAATGATTTTTTTCCTCACAATCACTTAAACTTTTAGGAGCCATTTATTTATTTAAATCAGCCATCATGGTCTTTAAAATGAGGATTGTTTTGACTTGGAGGCTGCAAAAAATATGGATACTATGGGTCTATTCCATAGCAGATGGTGATAGTAATATCTGCACCTGCAGATTTTCTTTACCGTCTCCATTTTACCATCCGTATTCCCGAGTAGGCCCTTTATTAGCACCTAGCACCAGAATGAAACACAAGGCTGCCAGATACCAACCCTTTTCACCGTGGGAGGAGAGTTATGGGATTTAATGGAGGGGATGGGGTTCAGAGGGTGTAAAGTGATTTTGCAAATGAAAAATCACTTAACACCAGCTTCGAGGAGACGTTATTTCAGTGAAATAATGTCTCCTGGGTGGAAGCACAAGTTACACAGGAATAGCCTGAGCTTCCATGCAGATGTGTATATTAACGTCTCCCAAAATAAGTATAGAAGATGGAAGTTTACAGTGAAATCGCGCTACATTTGAGCCGCAAGACCAGTTTGTGGCAGGAATGGCTTAGTAATTCCCATCAATAAAATAACTACAGGTCACCTTATGGGTAACAATTCTTATAGATATATTGATAACTATGGAATATGGCCCCTTGTGTGAGAGAGGACAATAATTAATATATCAATTCAAATTTATATGGTCAGTGTGCGCATTCATAGTCTTATATTTTTTTTTCTTTTGCAGGTGAAAAAGGACTTCTACCTAATTATACCAACTTTCACATTTCTGCTGTGACCCTTAATAACTGATCCTCAAGCCTTCTCAGATATTTCAATGGCACACCAGAAAGATTCAAGTTCTGCATTTCACCAAATGCCTTCACTCATCAAATTGAGTTTTAAGACTGCCCAAGACTTTTTTTTGTCAAGGAATGACTCAAAACTGCAAGACTTTTGACAGACGTGTTGAATTTACGTGCTCCTGTTCACCATTACCATGCTTCATGTAGTAACTTTATGGTTGCTATGTTCTCAGGGCCTGAATAAAATATGCTTGTTCTTGTTATTTCTGAAACCACTGCTCTGTTTATCCTTTTTCACTGCAACATTGGGATGCTGTCTTTCTTTTTTTTAAATGTAGACTTTTTATAAAAGTGTAACCCTGTTTGTGTGTTAGGTTTATGCAATTGGGTATAGAGTGACTCCATGATTTTATCATTATGTAAAAGTACTGTTTCTGTGTCCATCAACTCCATTACCTGTTACTGTAGTGGTATGCCTGAGCAATTCAAAGTTCTGACCCGTGCAATATAACATGATTTACATATAAAATGTGTTATCAGTGTAATATTATTTTGTAACTTAATCTATATGCGATGCATACAAAATAAAGAATGAGGAGGCTCCTTCATTATCAATTTTCACAAACGGTTTTAAGTTCCATGTTTAGTTTAATTTATTCCATAGAACAAACACAGCACAATAATTGTATAACTCTGCATTTCTTGGAGAAGACAATCATTTTAGCTCTGCCATCAGAAATCTTACAGAACCACTGGTCGGACCCTTCCTCCCCCTAACGGTCTCTGACAGGCTACCTCAACCCAAGAAACACACACATTGGCTGTATGTGGAGTGTGTAATGAGTGTCTGTGTAATATATGATATGTTTGTATGTGTGTTGTGGTGTGGCAACACATTTTTAAGTAACAAAAAGTAAAACCAGAATGCTCCTTTACCTCTTTACCAATATTGTAAGGAGGGAAATAAACCCATAGTGGTCATGTGAAAGGTAAAGGAGATCCCTGGTAGTCCAGTGAGGGGATAGATTGCAATCCCTGGTGTTGCAGTGGGGGGGGGGGAAGAGATCCTGGAATAAATGCATCCCCTTGTTGTCCAGTGGGAGAGCAGTGAGCTGTGCACTTTTGTGTAGTGCTCTGTGATATGGTTTCTGACTGAAACAATGGTGAAAACAACACTGAAGAACTTTGGCATAAACAAGGGTGGAAAAGAGGTAAAAACTACGCTGGCAAGAACTGTGAAAATAATGCTAAACAACTTCAGCATAAACGACAAGGGAAACAAGGTAAAACCTAGAGGGGTTATTCAATGGGAGCAGAATTTACCACCGAAGTGTGCAATTTCATGACAATTCGGCTATTCTGAAAGCTATCAATTCGCCAAATATTGGTACATTGCCTGCGAAATACGGTGCAATTTCACGGCAGTGAAATTCCCCATAGAGAAGTAATGGTTAATCCGTTTCAGAGAACGCCGAACAGCAGTGGAAAGTTGGCAAAATGCCCAGATTCAGTGCTTTCGTTCGACAGGTTTAAAAAGGCAAATCCCATAGGTTTCAATGTAAAAAAGATCCCTATTTTTATTCAACAGTTGCTTCTTTTTATTTGCAGGAAAAATAACATGTATGGAGAAACAAGGGGGGTGTTTGTGAGGGTCCTGAGAACGAGCAACAGCACAATGGCCTGCTCTACGGTGGGTGCCCGCTCAGGTCTCACAAACAAGGTTTTAGCTTGATTGTGCCATTACAGGGATGAATTTTCCATATGCAAATCAGCCTGCTCTCACCCAGAAAGGGTGGCCAGTGCTGATTGCCAAGGACGTCATCCCTGCACGAGAGGTGCAGCAACCCCCGACGATCGTTTCGGCCTTCTTGGGCCTCGTCAGGAGGGTATAGCTGACACCCCTCTAGGCACATCAAGCAAAGGGTCCACGTCTGGATGACCCTCAGTGCTGGCCACCCTTTCTGGGTGAGAGCAGGCTGATTTGCATATGGAAAATTCATCTCTGTAATGGCACAATCAAGCTAAAACCTTATTTGTGAGACCTGAGCGGGTACCCACCGTAGAGCAGGCCATTCGTGCTGTTGCTCGTTCTCAGGACCCTCACGAACACCTCCCTTTTTTCTCACAATAACATGTATTCATTTATTTTTAAAAACATTTTAGGCATTTGTCTGGATTTTTTCGGCAAAATTTTTGATTCTGACTTTTAAATTATGTTTTTTTCTCTGTAACAAACCTTTTTATTGTTATTTATAGGACCTTTTACATTTCCATGCAGTTTAATGCATTATTTTAGTTTAAAACGCCTCCTAAGAAATTCAGTTGTTTTTTTTTACCCCTGTTCAGCAGCTGGTCGGCTTTTTTTGGAAGCGTTCGGCTGCTGATCGGCGGTGTGTTTGGTGGATCGACGATTGCGTTTGGTGATTTTTTTAGCAGGTTCATCGGTGCTGTTTGACTGATACATTTGGGGCACTTATGGGACCCTGCAGTGAATGCTGAATTCACTTCAGGGTTGGCGAATTGAGCTCGCCAAAGTGCTCTGAACGAAAGAGCACCGAAATTTCGGTGCTCTTTGAATAACCCCTTATGACTATCAACAGTGGCAACCTTCTAGATAGAGAATTAACCATATTTGATCCATATAGTTCAAAGTAAATTCACCATTATGTGAATAATATAAAGTGGTTAGCAAATAGACTGTTACAGTATGTATTTAATTTTTTAAAAAAATAAAGAACTTGTGACACATTTCAAAAGAGATATGTAATTGCTTGGCCACAATTTAAGAAGCTTATCGAAATATTCTTTGATGTACACCTTGCAATAGCTACATTTGCTTTCAATAGATTTTCCTTTAGGATTCCAGGATGTTCATCTGTAATATTATGGATTATACAATTTGGGAAAATGATTGAAAACACACCTTTTATTGACCAAGCATAGTAAACGATTAACATCATACAGGGTTATTCAGAGAGCGTGAAAAGCAGGAAAATGACTGGAGAATGAAAAATTCTAGGTCAAAATAGCCGATTTGGAAAGTGAGATGAAAGGGAGAATTTTTCTGGTTTGGCTATTTTGTCCTAGAATTTTTCATTCTCCAGTCATTCTCCTGCTTTTCACGCTCTCTGAATAACCCTGATAGATGTTTTTATGTGTATATGTACTTTGTTTTGTGTATATACTGTACATAGCATAGGAACAAGTGGAATGCATAAATACAGCATACATTTTGGATTGAATTATTCGCTACTCCCTCTTTAAAATATATTCAGGTCTGCAAATGGGCTTACAACATTAGTTGGTTCATCATTATGAATAGGCAGGTTGTGTAGACACTGAGAACTGTTGGTTGTCCCAGATGTCATTGGGCAACGTAAATGTAAAGTACCACTAACATAAACTGATGGTACAGTTACAAGTATTTATAAAGCGCCAACAAGTTCCGTAACGCTGGTAGGTTGTAGACCAATAGGTGCCGCCGGTGGTTCTTAGTATGTCTTTATCCAATTAAAACAGTCTCAGGAATGATAGGAATTAATAGTGCTCTGCAATGAATGTAACCATTAACATGTCAAGTAACACTTCATGACTTTTTTATCTTATATCAGTTACAAGAACGCCAATAAGTATTCCAAGGTTTTCTTACCCGCTTAAATTTATAACCCCCATCCCCCAGAAGTAGCTATTTTTATAATACTATTTCAAATGCATGCTTTCCTGCCAGGTAAATTTATTAAGCTGTCAAATAAAAAAGGCCCTATTCTGTAGTGATGCTAAATTGGGGACACTTAACGGGGAAAATCTTCACTTCCAGATTTCCCCGTAGCATCTCCATTTTAGTGTGATATTCCGGGGCATGCGATAGCTCAGCACATTGAGCCGGAATGCAGCGCTATCCACTGAGATTCTCACGGTAGCGTTTCCACGCCACCTCGAGTATCAGCTCCTGGAGTCCATAGGACTCCATGGAGAGGTTGCTCCTCCAGACCACGAGCCCTGCGCAATCTTGCTGTAAGGAGATCGTGCAGCTCCGTGGAGGGAGACTGGGAACTATTTCTTCCAAGTCTCACTCTGCTCATGGCAAAAAGAAGAGGCGGCTCGGGCCAGCCTTCTTGCCGTGAGAAGAGAGGTGAGTATTGGAGGGGATTTCAAGGGGGTGCTAAAGGATTTTGCAAATGCAGAATAATTTAGCACCAGCTTTTAGGAGCAGCTAGAACTTTGCCTTGCGCATCCCTGCAGTAATTAGCCCTAAAACTTTTTAATACATTCCTTATTGAAACGCTAATTAATGATTGTGTTCCCCATGTAAAATAGAGTAAGCTCACAGAAGCATGCAAAAACTGATTGTCACGGACCGGTGGCTGGCGCGGTTCTGGCGTCCATCGCTGCGTTCCCGGGGGCTGCGTCTCCCTCGCAGCCCTTCCTTGCGCCCTATGCGCGCATGCCGCCAGTCCTTCCGGGTTTGATTCCTCCCAGCGGCGCGACGTCATCACGCCTCCACCGTGGACTTTCCTGCACCATGTGATCTTGTTGGCCAATCAGGTTGCAGGGCGTGAGATTTAAACTTGCTTTTTGCCTTTCCTCATTGCCCTTTCGTGGTTTTGCTTGCCTGACCCTTGGTGCTTTATTCTGAGATTTCTGATTGAATTTTCTGTGTATGACCTGGCTTTTGGAATTTGACCTGTGTATCTCTATACCCCTTTTTGACTCGGCTTTAGGAACTTGACTTTGGATTTGGTATTTCCCTATGACCTGGGCTTGTTAAACCTCCTCTGGTAGCTCTTATTGTTTCGGGGTGCCGCCTAATATTTCCTAACTTGCCTGTCTCTTTACCAGCCACACTAAGGACTGGTTTCTGTCCTCCTTCCTTGTTATCCCTGTCTTATAGGTTCACCTCTCGCTATCGTGTAACCCAGCCACCTCAAGGACTGGTATCGCACTTAGGTTTTAGGTTTCCGATTGTTCCTTATTGTACCGACTAGAGCACATCCTTGGACTTACGTGTGCTCGCCTGACACTGATGCGCTAAGTGATTTCTTATGGGTTTAGCATCAGGAAAGAAATATGGGGGTATGCGTTGAAGTCACTTATCCTGGCGGTAACCTACCTTTACACTTCTGAACGCAAACGTTAGCGTTCACTAGGGAATCGTGCCCATAAAGCTGGATTACTATAAAAAAAAAAATCTAATTTTACTTTTATGGTTTTCAGTAGGGATGAGCTGTTCGGGTTCGGACGGTTCAGAGTTCGACCCGAACTTTGGCAGTTTGAAAGTTTGCGAATTTCGAACTTTTTGGGGGTATTCGATTCGGGTTCGAAAAAAGAGATTTTGAAAAAAGTATAGAAAATGCTTAAAAAAAAAATACTAAAGGGGGGCGTGGCCTGACTCCGATCGATGGTGGACGTGTAGCGCCGGAGCTCCGCACTAGAGACCCACTAAACACGAGGAAAAATGACTCACAGTAAGCGCAGCTGCAGCACAGGACCGGGGGAACCAGTGGAGCACAGTATGTCCTCCCGCAGCGGTACCAAAAAAGCGGGTTCCACCGACTTTTTCGCGCCGAAGAGCCAGAAACAGCGCGGCATTGGGGCCTCCCAAGATGGCGGCGGCTCATCCTCCTCGTCCCCACGTGCATCTGCCTCCCCCGCTGAAGACAGTTCAGGGATTGACGTGGTGACGGCCAAACTAGCACCTATGCTGGCAGCCCTTTCTGATGCATTATCGAATCGCCTAGACAGCGTGGCGGCGGACATTAAAAAAGATATTAAAGAAATAGGAGACCGCACAGACAGATTGGAAGCAAAGATGGCGGAATTTGCAGGGGCGCATAATGTTCTGACAGAACAAGTGGAGGATTTACAATCTCAACTTCTGGGGGCACTTACTAAAATTGCGGACTTGGAGGATAGATCACGTCGCCATAACTTGAAAGTGAGAGGTATCCCAGATTCTATATCAGCTCATGACCTTCCGGATTATGTAACTGAACTATTCCAACATCTCCTACCTGAAGCCACCTCGGATTCCCTCCTGTTTGACAGGATTCATCGACTTCCTAAACCACCGTCAGCTCCGGCTAAGGCGCCTAAAGATGTCTTACTTCGTCTTCACTATTATAAACCTCGCGAGGACATATTGCGTGCCCTGAGACATCCTGGAGCTCTATCCCCGACCTACGATCATATTGCTATCTTTCCAGACCTGTCTCGCACTACCCTCCAACATCGGCGCAACTTTAAACAAGTGACAACGATGCTCCGTGATCGCAGTATCGCATACAGGTGGGGCTTCCCAACCAAACTGTTGATATCTCGCAACGGAGTTTTCCACTCGGTGACTTCCGTATCGGAGGGCATGCAACTCCTGAAAGAGTGGGGAATGGAACCAGTTACCCCTCCGTCACAGCGGCAAGATCCTCCACCCCGCCTTGACCCGGAGTGGCACAAGAAGAAAAAGTGATTTGCTCTATGCTATTGATGTCTTGCGAATCTTCGGTTTGCCACGTGCTTTGGGCAGAGGAAGAAGGTTCTCGGGATATTTCATCGTCTGTATGGTATCGTATTTCGCCGAGTGTGCCTCCAGGGTACTTCTTTTTTTTTTGTTGTTCTTCCATGTTCCCATAAACGTGACCCAGGTTTCGGGACTGTGGAAGCAGCTGGAGTTGATGGGTCCCGATGTGCGCAGCACGGCGCTGCTTTTTGTTCCTCCATCCGGGCGTTCTGTTGGGTTCATTTTTTGACCCCCCACTCTCGCTCTTTTTTCGGAGTATGAGAAGTACACCCGCTTCTCGGGGCTTCTCAAGAGAGGTTGTCTCTTTGAGACATGTATATAGTTCCTTCACCACCACGGTGGTTTTTTTTTGTTTTTTGTTTCTATGTTGTTTTTTTTTTTCCTCATCACCATTCACTGACTGTTCTCAAACACGCGCGATCCGAGCCATGTGGGCTGCTTTGTTTGTCCAAAATGAGAATTGGGGGCTCTGCTGGCCCAGGAACCGTATACAGTTTTTGGTCTCAATTGTATGAAACTTATGTCCTTCAACGTTAGGGGCTTAAACGCTCCCTTTAAAAGACATGCATTATGTTCAGAGATAAAACGGGGAGACCCAGATATGGTTTGTTTACAGGAGACGCACTTTCGTAGATTGTCTCACCCTTTGTTGCAGGTACCTCGATATACCACGCAATTCCACGCTACGGGCCCCACCAAGTCTAGAGGGGTATCTATACTACTGCATGATAGAATGTCTTTCCAACTTCACAGAAAGCTGAGTGATCCGAAGGGCCGCTACCTTATCTTAGTGTGTACGATTAATCAGAAATTGTTCACTATATGTAATATCTATAGTCCTAACTCATCTCAAGTACCGTTTCTTAAACATGTACTGCTCAAAATGTTAACTGTATCAACTGGCGAGGTGATTGTGATGGGCGATTTTAATGTTTGTCCAGATTCGCTTCTAGATAGGTCAGCCGCATCATACGCACACATTAGAAAACAATGTAGGGAATTGACGGACCTTCTGTCTCATTTTAATCTATATGATGTGTGGAGGGTTTTCCATCCGGGCGAGAGAGGTTATACTTGTTCTCCCCACCTCACAATTCATATTCCAGAATAGACTTTTTTTGCATAAGAGGTTCTTTACTGCCTTCTGTTCGTGACTGCGACATCTCGAGCTTCACGCTGTCTGATCATGCCCCAGTATTCTTGACACTAGCAGATGACTTCCAGGTGTTTAGCAGGCCTCCTTGGCGCCTCAACGACTCTCTTTTGGGCGATCCAGAGATATTAGCGGACTTGCAGTCCTCACTTGACAATTACTTCTCGGAGAATAAAGACTCCTCCTCGGATCCGACTATTCTCTGGAGAGCTCACAAGGCAGTTATGAGAGGGGTGTGCATTAGATGGGCAGCTATCAGGAAGAGACAACATATCGCAGATAGACTGGAGTTACTGACCCGTATAGACGCTTTGACCAAGGCCAACCAAACCCACCCGAATCCAAGTACGGCTCGGGAACTGGCCAAAGCGGGAGCGGACCTGACCGACCTAGACAGTACAACACATTTCTACGCATTACAGCGCCTTAGAGCGAATAGATATTCGACCGCGAATAGGGTGGGACACTCGTTGGCGCTCCGCCTCCGTACTCTTCAGCAATCAACCAGAACTTCCTTTTTGTTAAATAACCGAGGGGAAAGGATATATAAACCACAGGACATAGCGAACGAATTTGCGACATACTATCAGGCTCTATATAATTTAAGAGACGGGACCGCAGGCCCAGGACCTTCGGTATCGGATATACGAGGCTATTTAGACAAAATAAACTTACCGACTCTATCACAGACACAACGTGCCTCTTTGGCTTCCCCGATAACATGCGAAGAAATCGCGGAGGTGATTACATCCCTACCTAAAGGCAAGGCTCCAGGCCCCGATGGGTTCACGTCCACTTATTACAAGACTTTCCATCAAACGCTACTTCCCCATATCCATGGCTTGTTTACCACTGCGATGGATAGTGGGAACCTCCCTTCTGAGCTACTTAATGCTGCTATAGTCACCCTACCCAAATTAGGTAAACCCCCCACTAGTTGTCAAAACTTTCGACCAATCTCTCTGATAAATGTAGACCTTAAAATATATACTAAGATCCTGGCGAATCGCTTGGCATTGACTATCACGAGTTTGATCGGGATGGATCAGGTTGGATTTATACCCGGCCGTCAGGGTCCGGATAACACTCGTCGACTACTCAATCTCATTCAAGTGCTTACTTCGTCTTCTACGCCTGGTCTCATACTGTCACTGGACGCGGAAAAGGCGTTTGACCGAGTGCATTGGGGTTTTATGTCAGAGGTGATGGCAAAATTCTCTATCCCGCCTGAGTTTGTTAAGGGGTTTTTTTCGGTTTATGCTTCTCCGTCTGCCACAGTACGTTTTGCGGGATTCCATTCTCGAGCATTTCCTATCACGAACGGCACAAGACAGGGCTGCCCGCTGTCTCCACTACTGTATGCGCTCGTCTTAGAACCTCTGGCTCAGATGATCAGGCAGTCCAATGACGTGAGGGGCATAGAGGTGGGTCCGCAGACACACAAATTAAACCTTTTTGCTGACGACGTCCTCCTTACTTTGACATCCCCTAAAACTTCCTTAGAGGCTCTGACTAACATATTGCACGAATATGGAACATTTTCATATCATAAAATTAATTTTTCCAAGACTCAGGCGCTGCCAGTTAATATCCCAGATGACGTGCTGATTACACTAAAACAGGAATTCTCGTTTGATTGGAGAACTAAATTTCTCACGTATTTAGGTATCAAGCTAGCTCTTTCGCCCCAGGCCTTATTCGATATTAATTACGGAAAGTTGTTAATAGAAATTAAATCCCTATTGCGGTCTTGGCACCCCCGACGATTATCGTGGTTCGGTCGCATTGCGGCGGTGAAAATGACGTTACTACCGAAAATTTTATATGTTTTTCGAGCCCTTCCTATTTTTATACCTCGAGCGTTTTTTTCTACTTTGCAGGGAGCGGTTAATGCCTTCCTATGGAATTACCGGCGCCCTAGAATCAAATTTCCTGTCCTCTCACGCCGAATCGAGGGGGTGGATTAGGGGTACCGGATTTTGCTAAATATAGCCGAGCTGTCCATGTCGCAGCGATGATAGTGTGCTTGGGCTATGCCTCCCGTCCTCAATGGGCGGTTATGGAGGCCACTACTCTGACCCCTCACGATTTAAGGGTACTGTTATGGGTTCCCCCTCCGAATAGACCAAGGGGGATGTTCACATCTCTATTTGCTACAACGACACTCTCCTTGAGAATATGGGACAGTATGTTCCTGAAGATATCGGGGACGGGCCCCGTATCAAGAGCGGCACCACTGAGGATGTTTCAGTATATCCTCCCCCATTTTAATGCGCAATGTTGGGCGACGAAGGGGATCTTCAATTTGTGCCAATTAACAGATAAATGCGGGGTATTGGAATTTGCGTCGGTGCAATCTAAATTTCACCTGCAGGACTCTTATTTTTTATCTTATTGCCAATTGCGTTCATACTTGAGGACTCAGGGATTCACGGCATTCTACTCGATCCATAAACCGCCCTTGACGTTAATTGAATCCCTGGGGGTCTCCCAATTGCTACCGAAAGGCTTAATCTCCATCGGCCTCAATGCAATCATGAAGGACAGGGAACTACCCTTGTGGCGGTATCATTCTGCGTGGGAAAAAGATCTGAAACGTTCCATTGAGCCAGAATTGTGGGCAGCTGTGTTCCGTAGAGATGTGGGGGTGTCTAGAAACGCGACTCTCCTGGAAACAAGTAGGAAGGTTCTCTACCGATGGTACTGGACGCCGGATAAAACGTCTAAATTCGCTTCGTCCTCTTCCTCAGTATGTTGGCGTTGTAGTTCACAGATAGGTACTTATATGCATATCTGGTGGCAGTGCCCTCTATTGATTCCCTTCTGGACTCTGGTGGTGGAATTTGCTACGGCAGTGGTGGGTACTCCTGTTCCTATGGATCCCGGATTCATCTTGGTGGGACTGGGAGGCCCCAAGTTAACTAGGCAACAATCCAGAATGACATTTCATATTATGTCCACCGCATTACTGCTGATAGCACAGAGATGGAAATCAGACACGGTCCCATCTATGGGGCTCCTTAAGACGTACATGACTAGAGATAGGACCTATGACAGCAGGGCTATAGAGTTTCTCTCGGTGACCCCCCTAAACAGGACCCATGGGAATTGTGGGACATATATCTAGTGAAACAGTGTGTGCATGGAGGGGTGAGTAGGCCTGTGGATAGGGAAGAGGCGAGCGCCTCGGAAGTTAAAAGGTGACCCGGTTATTCTGCGACTCGAGGAATTAGTTAATGGGTGCCAGATAGCTATCTGTACATAATAGACAATGGCTCTTATTTTATTGGTGATGGAGATGTTCCCCCCCCCTTTTTTCTTTTTTTGTGTTTTTTGTTTCCTTTTTCTCTTCACGTCTCAATTTAAGTTTGTAAGCATATTATAATTTATGTTGGTTTCCCTTCCCTTATCTTTTTTTCTGTATCCCCATTGACTATGTGCTTTGAAAATAATAAAAAATATTACATTTCAAAAAAAAAAAAATACTAAAAAATCTAGAAATAAAGAGACTCTTTACTGCAGAATATTATAAGCAACGGTTTATTAGATATTGAATTAAAAACTAATGTGTACGTGGAAAGATTAATCAACTCTAATGACCTCTGTTCACAAACGGGCATAACACCAGTGTTTTTAGTCTGGTAATCAATTTGATACATTGTACTATACTGAGGGTGGGGTGGTGTCTGCTTCTGATTGATATTTGAGAATTAATTTCCCTAAAACATCCTAATATTCTGCATTTAACTGGTGTTTGAAAAAAAATCTAAAGCAATGTTATTTTTCCCCTCGGGATTAAACATTCACAGGGTTATTCAGAGAGTGGTGAAAAGCAGGAGAATAACTGGAGAAGTGAAAATTCTAGGTCAAAATAGCCAAACCAGAAAAATTCTCCCATTTATCTCACTTTCCAAATTGGCTATTTGGTCTAGATTGTTCTCTTCTCTTGCCAGTTCTCCTGGCTTTCACCTCTCTCTCAGTGTTGTTCAGAGAAAGGTGAAAACCAGGAGAATGGCAGGAAAAGAGAACAATCTGGACCAAATAGCCGATTTGGAAAGTGAGATAAGGCTAGGGTCAGACTAACGCATTTTTCACAGCGACCGTCAAAAAGTGCGTCCGAACGCATTGCCGTATTGTTTCACGGATTGCGCGAAAATGGTCATACGATGCGCATTTTTGTGCGTGATTTTTTACGGATCCAAACCAGGAAACTTTGGGTGTCTGGACGTTATGTTGGCCGGACATGAGCAGGGTCTGACGTCTCCGAATCACGCACACACGCCGCTAGTGGACGCAGCGCACTCTGTACGTCCGTACTAGCGATTCTGCGTTCTCGAAAAAATGCGTTCATTTTCCACTTGCATTGCGCAGCCGTACTTTCGTGCGACCGTACTTCGTATATTGGCCGTCATTGCCCGTCATTTTCTGCTAGTGCGGCCGTGATTAAGTGCGCCTAAACGCACGTTAAAAATTCGCTAGTCTGACCCTAGCCTAAATGGGAGAATTTTTCTGGTTTGGCTATTTTGACCTAGAATTTTCCATTCCAGTCATTCTCCTGCTCTTCACCGCTCTCTGAATAACCCTGACAGGGTTATTCAGAGAAAGGTGAAACTCAGGAGAATGACTGGAGAATGGAAAATTCTAGGTCAAAATAGCCAAACCAGAAAAATTCTTCCATTTATCTCACTTTCCAAATCGGCTTTTTGGTCTAGAAGTTTCCATTCTCCTGCTTTTCACCGGCAAAAAAAAAATCAGTAAACTTTTTCTGCGTGTCCGAAAATGTCTCCTCTTTCCATACAGACTGCTGCTCCAAGCAGTGGTTTATGGATAGATTAAAGGAAAAGCATTTACCGTCATTTGAAATGTAATTTTTTGGTTTTTACATATTTCTATACATCCTAAAAATCCGCCACTTCACGGGCAGGTTATGTGGACCTCCTAGGCACGATATTTGAAGGAATTTTTCGTTTTTATTTTTAACCCTTATTTCATGGAAAACTCAATGTCCCTTTAAAAACATTTTTTTTTATTAAACTTTTTGTCCTTGTTCCCTGTCCCCCCAGGGCACTACCCGGACCCCCATACACCTTTTATGGCAAATATGTAGCATATATGCCCTCTTTGAGGGCACTCCAAAAAAAACGAATTTTCAGCCCCATTGACTTGCATGGGGGTTCGGGTTCGGTCCCGAACAAATGGGAAGTTCGGGTTCGGGCTCGAACCGAACTCGGGGAGTGTTCGGCTCATCCCTAGTTTTCAGTTACAAGCTGCAATCTAAGGCTAGGGTCAGACTGAGGCAGTGCGAACGCGCGTTCTGGCGCACATAATCACGGCCGCACTAGCAGCAGATGCCGGGCAATGACGGCCAATATACGAAGTACGGTCGCACAAAAGTCCGGCCGCGCAACGCAAGTGGAAAATGAACGCATTTTTTCGAGAACGTTAAACCGCTGCTACAGACGTACAGAGTGCGCTGCGGCCGCATAGCAGCGTGTGTGCGTGATTAGGAGATGTCAGACGCTGCTAGTGTGCGGCCAACATAACGTTCAAACAGCCGGATTTCCCTAGACTTCTTTTCACCCCATCGTCATGAAATACGTCCAGAATTGCGCATCGTCTGACCACTTAAGCGTATTCCGTGAAAAAATGCGTGCGCACGCATCGACGTACATTTTGACGGTGGCCGCAGAAAATGCGCTCATCTGTCCCTAGCCTTAGAGGGTCTGCAATCATTTATGTCTAAAACCAACCATTATTCATATTATTATATAGCAACAGCAGATTCCACAATGGTGTACCAAATCAGTGGAGAAGACTAATGCATTTGGTCATAACTACATTTGAAGAAGACAGAACTTGACAAGGAGGGAATTTACAATACATATGGAAATTGGGTACACAAATACAAGAAAACGGTTCTCCTTTCACTACTCTTTTCCATTGAGTTTCGGACTAAAGCTTCTACTTTAAAATTTGATTCTTAAAAAAAGGAATTGTAAAACTCTCATTTATATCAGATATATAATACATGGAAGGCAGAGAAATTCTTTGCACATGTCTGTATCAGGGTAGCTTTAGTGTCTATTTTTATTCCCATACAAGTATTTTGATATCTTTATGTATTTTGTTTAAAACTAATGTGCTGGGCAACACAAATATAAATCAGCATGAAACAACAGAAAATCTGAGATAAGAGTCACATTGTAGGAAATGCTTTGCAAAGAAGTCTCATTAAGGTGTATGAAGGGAAAAGCAAGAAAAGGGGGAGTAGGGAGAGTAGGTAATTGATGGGGATGGTGAAAGGGACACCACCACTAACATAAGCGGTAACTAGAATACTTGTGCATTACAAAAAAACCTGCCTTAAAAAACATGCTGCGTTTTTTTTTTTTATCGGTGTTTGAAGTAATTATATGTAAAAAGGAAAAATAAGGTTTTTAATTTCCTTTGTTTCCTTTTTGTGGTTTTCAACATGATGCAACATATACCAAATTCTGTGCCTATGTTTTACTTAAAAACTGCAGAAGCAATGCAACAGCTGTAAACAGTTAGGCTGGGTTCACACCTAAGCGTTTTACAGCGCGCTCCTGCGCGCTGTAAAACGCTCAAACAGTGAAATACCATTATTCCCTATGTGGGCATATCCCACCTGCCCGTTTCTCAGCGCGCAGGAACGCGCTGAGAAACGGCAGAAGCAAAAAGAAATCCGGGAGCTTCTTTTCGGCATATAGCCGCGCGTTCGCGGCCATATCATAGCCGCGAACGCGCTGCAACGCACGTTCGCGCGTTTTTTTGTATGCGCGAACGCGCGCAAAAAAAACGCGCGCATTGCGCGACGCTGCGCTACGCTGTGGTGTGAACCCAGCCTTAGTGGGTGAAGGAGTGAATGTTTAGATAATACTGCAAGGGCTGTATTGTGTTCCATGTGCTACCCGAGATAACTGACCGCTGAATGCGATAAGACAGGGAACTTAAAAGACTTCTCATCTGCCCCCTGCTGATTTGCCTACATCCCACACAATACAAGGAGTCAGCTCCCTGACCCATAGACTCCATTCAATGCTTTATGCCACAGGGTCAGAAGCAAGTGATAGATACGGATGGGTGGGGTGCTGCTTACAACACAAAGTATAACAAAATGGATGCACACAGTGAAACATATACAGGGTTATTCAAAGAGAGGTGAAAATCAGAAGAATGGAAAATTCTAGGTCAAAATATCCAAACCAGAAAAATTCGCCCATTCATCTCACATTCCAAATCGGCTATTTTGATCTAGAATTTTCCATTCTCCAGCTTTTCACCATTCTCTAAATATCCCTGATAGAGTAAAATATTTTCTTAACTGAACATACAAGAGAAAAGCAAAGCACATGTCAGATATCAGCAATTTAAAATAAATAAAATAAGGACATTTCCTTTCTTGATAGTAGTGTCTCTTTAAGAAAGAACAGAGAAGATGGATACATAGGAGGGATTTAAACCAGAGATTTGTATACTATAAAAATCTGCATACTCTTTATCCATGCATGTACAATACCTTATAAAAAATAACATTGTTGTAACAAGAAAATGCACGGGTTTTGTCCAATGGTCCAGGATTAGACCCAACTTGATACTTCATTTGTCCCCTCCAGTGCTCTTATTCTTGGGAAAAAAGTGGGGGTACTCACCAAGAAGCGTCAGGCAGCGAGCAGCCAATGAAAAGATGGGTCACGCTCGTATTGATCTAATAAATAGAGGGTGCACGCCTGCGTGCAGCCAATGGTTACACCCAAGGCCAGGCCATGGAAATGTGTTGCATGGGTCCAAACAGAGGAGTAACTAGAAACATCAGGGCCCTGGTGCAAGAATCCACAAAGGGCCCGCCCCAAAGAGGGTTTTGCATTTTTACTAAAAACATTTTGCAAAAATACCTGTATATAGGTCTCCTGCACTATCCAAAAATTGCTGGTTTCAAAACCTAATAATACTGTAACCTATCGCCTAGTTTCCTTATTATATTAGTATTACCATAGCATTAAATTCCACAGCGAATGGATAAATGGGGATAACTAGGCGATAGGGATACTAGGCGATTAACCTATCGCCTAGTTATCCCCATTTATCCATTCGCTGTGGAATTTAATGCTATGGTAATACTAATATAATGGGGAAACTATGCGATAATACTGTAACCCATCGCCTAGTTTCCCCATTATATTAGTATTACCATAGTATTAAATTCCACAGCTAATGGATAAATAGGGATAACTAGGCGATAGGGATACTTGGCGATTGACCTATCGCCTAGTTATCCCTATTTATCCATTAGCTGTGGAATTTAATACTATGGTAATACTAATATAATGGGGAAACTAGGCGATGGGTTACAGTATTATTATCGCCTAGTTTCCCCGTTATATTAGTATTACCATAGCATTAAATTCCACAGCGAATGGATAAATGAGGATAACTAGGCGATTAACCTATCGCCTAGTTATCCCCATTTATCCATTCGCTGTGGAATTTAATGCTATGGTAATACTAATATAATAAGGAAACTAGGCGATAGGTTACAGTATTATTAGGTTTTGAAACCAGCAATTTTTGGATAGTGCAGGAGACAGGTATACAGGTATTTTTTCCAGTCTTAAAAGGGCCATACAATTTGGAAGTATTTTTTAAGAACGGGTTAGGGGTCCTCAAATGGATATCTCGTGTTCTATGTTATAAGGTGGAGTATTAATTAAGATCTAGTTTAATAACCCTCTCCCCCTGCTTTTATAACCATTTTTTTAATTAAGGTTTTGCAAAATGTTTTTAGTAAGAATGCAAAACTCTTTAGAGAATGCTGCTTGACCACCCAGCCTCTGTAGATACACCACTGGGTGGTAGAGATTTGCCCAGCATGTGATTCAGAGGAATGTTTGTATAATTTGTAAGAGTAAGAGCACATTCTATTTGGGTTCTGTTTAAGCCTTGCCTGTGTTTGTGTTTATTGTTACATTATTTATAAAGTATTTTACCAGGAAGGATACATTGAGATTTCTCCACACTTGAGCGATCAAAAGTGACCGTGAGTGACCAGACACTGCAATGAGACACCAGGAAGTGTCAGACTCATGATGGATAGCCAGACGAAAAATAACAAGGCCTCTGCTGCCTAATTAACTCCTTAAGGACCAATGACAGAACTCTTCAGTCATAAACGCATTGACTTTAAAGACCCTTGGTCCTTAAAGGGTTAAAGAGTCACCACTGCCTGCCCCCCCTCCAGAGGTGGAATGCCAGGGCTCAGTCACAAGTGCGACCCTGGTAGCTATGCCACTGGGTCCAAAGAGGAAGTGCTGCTGACCCCATCAAACTATTCCAACAATACACACATGTGCTTATCATAGAGCTTCACAGCAATAAAATGCACACCAATTTGAGGTGTGTGTGTGAGCATATCACAGACAAAGCTCCACTGCAACAAAAACTCTCAGCAATGTGCAGTGTGTATAAGCGTATCACTGAGCTGTGCAGCAATAAAACTTCCATTAATGTGTGGTTTGTATGAGCATATCCAGTGGCGTCACTATGGTTGGTGTCACCCGGTGCGATAACTTATGGGGTCAACCCCCCCCCCCCGAGTTTTACGTTTTTTTTTTAACTACTCTTACTCCTAAGGCTAGGGTCAAACGAAAGCATTTTTCCCCGTGAACGTCAAAAAGTGCGTCCGAACGCATTGGCGTATTTTTTCACGGAATGCGCAAAAACGGTCATACGACGTGCATTTTCGTGCGTGATTTATTACGGATCGTCAGTAAAAAAACATTTTTGCGTCTGGACGTTATGTAGGCTGGACATTAGCAGAGTCTGACGTCTCCTAATCACACACACACACGCCGCTATGCCGCCGCAGCGCACTCTGTACGTCAGTACTAGCGGTTCTGCGTTCAAGAAAATGCGTTCAAATTCCACTTGCGTTGCGCAGTCGGACTTTCGTGCGGCCGTACTTCGTATATTGGCCGTCATTCCCCTTCATTTGCTGCTACTGCGACCGTAATTAAGTGCGCCAGAAAGCACGTTAAAAGTGCGCTGGTCTGACCCCAGCCTTAATCAGTACTCCCATAGAACACTGAATGCTCATACACACAGCGCACATTACTGTGATGTTTATTGCTGTGGAGCTCTCTCATATGCTCACACAACTTTTTGCCAACTGCCAGCAAGTACGGTGCCTGTTCGAAGGCAGTGAAAGCACACATGGATATATATTGCCCCCAGCAGCTCACCCATGGATATATATCGCCCCAGCTCACATATGGATATATTGCGTCTCAGCTCACACATGGATATATTGCGCCTCAGCTCACATATGGATATATTGCGCCTCAGCTCACACATGGATATATTGCCCCAGACCAGCTCACACATGGATACTGCCCCCAGCACACATGGTTATGCCCCAGCAGCTCTCATGGATATTGCCCCAGCTCATGGATACTGCCCCAGCAGCTCGTGGATATACTGCCCCAGCAGCTCGTGGATATACTGCCCCAGCAGCTCGTGGATATACTGCCCCAGCAGCTCATGGATATTACCCCAGCTCATGGATATACTGCCCCAGCTCATGGATATTGCCCCAGTTCATGGATATTGCCCCAGTTCATGGATACTGCCTCAGCACATGGATATGCCCCAGCAGATGGATATGCCCCAGCAGCTCATGGATATGCCCCAGCTCACCTCCGCCGCGTGTTCGCTCCCTCTGAGCGTCCTGCGGCGTACAGCTTGGGCGCTCGCCTGGGGGAGCCACGTGACCAGCCGCGATTGGCTGGTGACGTGTTTCCCCCAGGCGAGCGCCGAAGCTGCACAGCTTCGGACGCTCACAGGGAGCGAACACGCGGCGGAGGGTGAGACACCCGCCCTTAGGGTGACGGTGTCACCCTAAAAGGCGGGTGTCACCTGGTGATGACCGCACCCCCCCGCCCCCACGTAGCGACGCCCCTGAGCATATCACAGAGCTGCGCAGCAATAAAACTCCCAGTAATGTGCGGTGTGTATGAGTGTATCGCAGAGCTCTACAGAAATAAAACTCACAGCAATGTGCGGTGTGTATGAGCGTATTGCAGAGCTGCACAGCAATAAAACTCACAGTAATGTGCGGCGTACATTAGGAACTGAAGGTGATCGGAGTGGTGACAGGGAGAAGAGGAGTGAGGGGACGAGGAGCAGCAGCAAGGATTGTGATAGGCCTGACCTGTCTCTAGTGAAAGAACAGCTTCTGTGTAGGGACACAGCAGGAAGACAGTGCACCATCGCGCAGCATGAATAAATTATGTGTGCTGGAAAACATGGTTGAAGTGTACATGTACACTCGCTGGGAGGAGTGTTTGAAGCAGTAAATATATGAGGTCAAAGATCAGCCCAAGACACTGTGCTGCCTGGGTCCACCGTCCAAAGATGAAATGCTTCCCCCCCCAAATAAAAATATACACTGCTTGTATGAGCTGTGATAAGGTGAAGGGAATGATCTATGTATTCCTCCTATGTTTTTAAGGGAGGGATGGGATATTTAAGCCCAGGAGGTGAGTGTGTGTGTTGTTGGGCTATTTTTTTTCTTTTGTTGCAGGTTTTTTTTTACACTTTCTGGTAATCAGGGTAATAAATGTTTCCGGCATGGGGAAATACAGAGCCAGAGAGCAAGGTGAGCTCTGAGGCTGGTAGCATGTAAAAGTACAGAAAGGATTGGAGCAGAAAACCAAGCAAGGTTATCATTTTGTTAGCACTCCCAAAACTAGAGAGGGACCTTTACTTTTAGTTACTTAGAGCTCGGACAAGCCAGTTTTTTATTTTCTGCCATATTTTGTTTGATTGCTAAATGCTGCTTCAATAAACTACACAATACATAAGGAGACGGTGTGTGATGTGATTGCCCTAGAGGACCATGCTATGGTGCCCTGTGATGGTGCTGGATTATAGAGCATTTCACAGCTCCACAGTAATAAAATTCACAGTAATGTGCGGTATATATGAGTATCACAGAGCTCCATATATCCCGCCACACACATGGTCACATATCCACACACACACACCCGTACAGTCAGACCCACACAAACACAGTCACACATCCACATACTTACCGTGCACACCCCCTGGACAGGGCTAGTCAAGGCCCAGGTGGATGCCCACACCCAGTGGAAGAGGAGTCCCTGCAGCAGTTAATGACATCCATTGATGACCTGGGAGACCAACAGGTGAATGTGCGTGGCTATGTGGAGCAAGGCTTCATATTGCTGGGGAAGTGCTTATATGCCCTGGCGCATGAACAGAGGCTGCTTCAGCATTAGATCCAAAGGGGGTTCAACCGCATTGCCCACCAGATGCAGCTACGCTAGGGAGCTGATGGCATTCATGAACTGGCTCACCTCCATTATGGAGATGTTGGTGGAGCAGTGACAGGCAAGCCAGCCCATCCCCATGCTGCCTACACCACCAACGCTAGAGCTCGCCATTCCCATGCTTAGACGCAGGGGACGGTCTGCGGCACTCCTAGCCACTCCAGCTGTCAAGTGCCTCTGCAGGTTCGCCCGTTGCCCCACCATCTATTGTTGCACCTGCCTCATCAGTTGCCTCCGCCACCTCCTCCGGAGCGTGTTCCTGTCCATCCCGGACCCAAGAGGCATAAGAGCAGGGGATTATATTGTAAAAGGTTTACAGGTTTTTGGTTTAATAATCTGTTATTTAATTGTGTTTTATCTATATATTACCAGATACGTTACAATTTGTTTATATTACATGGTGTGGGGGAAACCACTAATACTGGTGTAGCATTGGAGTCGAGGTGGTTACGGCGTGTTGTGTGGCGCATACCATTTGTTTCACGTTTATCTATATATGTTTAGTTCTGGTTTATAATGTTCAATTTATTCAATATGTTTCTGAATACATTTACATCAATGTAGAATAGATTTTTAATCACCTGTTCCAATGCCTCTTGCATTTTTTCTTATACCATTTTTGGGATAGTTCTCTTCAGGTTTGTCTTAAATAATTTTAATTGGTATTACTGTGTCCCTATTCATCCTTGCTAACAATTATGTCAGACAGCTATCCAACCTGTTGCGTGACCAATGAGACAATTGGACAGTATTATCATTACACATCCAATACTACTGGATTTAAATTCAAAATCATATAAATTATCTGTCCCATTATGACATGACCATTACAGCAAACATGTCCACGTGTATCTTACATTACGTTAGTGGCATATATTGACTAAATTAACATGTGGCTTCATCCGCATTACAGGCCGTACTGGTTTCCTATGGTAATACAATTATATTTCCCTGTGGATCCCAGCTTCATACCCCCATAACGGTATGACTATTAGATTCATTCAACTATCATGCACATTATCCCAAAAATGTGTGCCTAATGTTACACCTCAATACTAGGGATGAGCCGAACACCCCCGTGTTCGGTTCGCATTCGAACTATTTCAAAAGTTCAAGTTCGAACGCGAACACGAACCGAACTCAAAAGTTAGATTTTTAGAGTGCCCTCCAAGAGGGCATATATGAAAGATATTTGCCATAAAAGGTGTATGGGGGTCAGGAAACAAGGACAAAAAGTTTAAAAAAAATACGTTTTTAAAGGAACAGTGAGTTTTCCATAAAATAAGGGTTAAAAATAAAAACGAAAAATTCCTTCAAATATCGTGCCTAGGAGGTCCCCATAACCTGCCCGTGAAGTGGCGGATTTGTAGGATGTATAGAAATATTGCCATCAGAGACCCACACACGACACCTAGCCACCCTTAAGGGGTTAAAATGCACAGGGACTGGCTACTGTCCTGTTAGATGAGGGAATGTATTAGATGTATAAAGCAAAGTATATATGGCAATGGATAGTCAGAGACTCTAGGGACTCAGCTTGTACGCTTTATGATAGACATTTTCACGTTGTGTTGTGTTGTGTTACTAATGCAGAAGCAGCAAGCCCTTCCACCACGCTTGCACCAAAACTATAGATCTAACACAATAATAAACCAAAAAGAAAGTGGTAGGCGCCCCTGCTTGTACTGCCACCAATTCTCCACAGCCAACCAGAAATAAGTGGGTTTCCCCCAAACCAATGTGTCAAGGTTACAAAGAATACGTATCTGGCGGCACGATGGTGGTCGCTCTTGGATCATATGGTGGTTCTCTTGTGATGTGTCATCCATATGGGTATCATAAAAAAGAAGCAAATGACATAACAGTGCAGAGTGAATATACAGTGTGTAGTACAGATTAATGTCGACTCATCCCACTCACAAATAAGGGGCCCCAGCACTGGCTCTGAGTGGGTAGACGCATTCGGGTCCTTTGCTTCTATATTCGAAAGGTGACCCACACCCTTTAGATGGAAGGATCCTCTTCCAATCACTGTGTATGTGAAGACATAAAAACAAGCAAAATTCCTTGTGCAGGTCCACTGATGCTAAAGTGGATATAGTTACACAAAGGGTTAATGCGTCTACCCACTCAGAGCCAGTGTTGGGGCTCCTTATTTGTGAGTGGGATGAGTGGACATTAATCTGTACTACACACTGTATATTCGCTCTGCACTATTATGTCATTTGCTTCTTTTTTATGATACCCATATGGATGACACATCACAAGAGAACCACCATATGATCCAAGAGCGACCACCATCGCGCCGCCAGATACGTATTCTTTGTAACCCTAACACAATAATTGTATGCTCACATAGGCCCTTCGGGAGAGGTACGTGACATACAAATACTGGAATATTACGTTTAAATCTAAGGAGTGTGATAAGGATTTTATTAAGCCCTTGATGACAAATGACGTAACATCTACATCATTAATGATTGGCTTTACAGAGCCCTGGTCATTAAGGGGTTAAACAGCATATCAGAGGAACATGTAGTAGAAATGAACGCTTCTTAGAATTCAGAAGCACAGTGTTCATACATGTGCAGGAGCCACACACAGTCTGCAGGCAAGGAATCAAATTCATGAGACCAGACTAATTAGAAGCACATGTTATTTCCAAACACTAATTAACACCTGTTTACACTTTGAGAGCCCTGCTGTAAGCACATGTCATTTAGAGGTGAGAATCTTTGCAACTAGACATTAGGCAGACTGTAAAGCATGCTTTCCTTGTAAGCTAGCAAATCCACATCACCCATTGCAGCATTTTAAAGCTGAAACACACAGGCGGCGCAAAAAATCCTATGCAAACCTCATGCACAGTATGCCAGGGGTCTCAAACTCACGGCCCCCCAACATGATTTGGACTACAAGTCCCAGGAGGATTTCAATGCAATACATGGCAAGGGAATCCTGGGAGTTGTAGTTCAAAACCATCAGGGGCACCAGAGTTTGAGACTAGAGCCCTGCTGCGAGTACATGTCATTTAGGGGTGAGAATCTTTCCACCTAGACATTAGGCAGACTGTAAAGCATGCTTTCCTTGTAAGCTAGTGTAGCGCTGGTTTAATTCTGCTGCTGTAATTACTAGTTTCTGGCCACCAGGGGTAGACGAGCGCAATGTAAACCAATACTGGATACTTTTGGACTACGTTTTCCAGCATGCTTTGGGGCAGAGGCAGGAAGTGGGTGGGGAGAACCGGGACACATCCGCAACCTCGTGCGCAGAAGAGCCAGTGCGCGCCGAGGGGTGAACAGAGCAAGACACACGTGAGACAAGGAGCGATTGTGACCAGGCCGGAGCGCAGGTGCTGCCTTGCGGACGCTGGAGATCGGTTTCAGTGACTTGCCAGAGACCTAGTAATCCACCGCTGAGAGGTTTACACAGATACAGAGCTGCAGATTGGACCCCGAGTTAGGAGACCTCGATGATCTAATGGGAGTGCAGGCGGTGAACTGAGCATCTTGTGGCAGAGACGGACAAGCAAGACAAGCGGATCCGGTGGCACAGAGTCCCAGCCAAATCGAGCGGAGAGACGTCCTGGGTCGAGCAGAGTATCTGGCGGATCGGTGAGAGGCCTTCCAGGCCACAGTACAGTAATAAAGCACGCTGCAGTTTGTCTAGATCTACAGGAACCCCAACGTGACTAGTCGAAGACACATTGAATTCATTCACTGGCCAGTTGAATCTAGTACCCGGGTACCAACACACGCACCACTTGGGACACAACCTGTACGGGACTTACACTCCGACAACGAAGGGGTTAAAAAATCCTTTTTCTTTTCCGCTGCGCGTTTCTCGCATTACGAATTCCTGTAAATATATATGTATACCGTGCTGCTTTATATATGCCAGTTTATTTGAGACCAGTAAACTATATAACTTATAAAATCCACAACAGTGCTGGTGTATATTTATTCCCTAGTGCGGGGAGAATGACCCGAGGTTAAATTCAGCGGCTCCTCCGGGAGTGAGCACTACCCTAGAAAATCCACATCACCCATTGCAGCATTTTAAAGATGAAACACACAGGCGGCGCAAAAAATCCTATGCAAGCCTCATGCACTCTAAGCACATGTAATTTTGAGGTGTGAAAGTTTCAGAAAAATGTACACGTGTGCAAATATTTTAAATACAGCCAGAATAATTTTATGACAGTCATATTTGTCTGACAAACAGATAATAGATTACGCTGCAGCATGTGTTGACATATGTTGGTAGATGTATGTAATGTGTGTTATGTGTATGTAACATGTTTATGCTATTATACATACCGCTTCTTGACGACGTACACAGTCTGTCCATTGCTAATCATCGCCCACATGCGCGTCTTCATGCCCTGGGTAGTTTTTTAATTCAATATCTAATAAACCGTTGCTTATAATATTCTGCAGTAAAGAGTCTATTTATAGTTTTTTTTAGTATTTAAGCATTTTTTATACTTTTTTCAAAAAATTATTTTTTCGAACTCGAACCGAGCACGCCAAAAAGTTCGAAGTTCGCAAACTTTCTAACTGCCAATGTTCGAGTCGAACTCATCGAACCAAACAACTCACTCCTACGCAATAGTAGGGATGAGCGGTTCAGGTTCGGACGGTTTGGGGTTCGACCCGAACTTAGCCTGTTCGAGTAGATCGCGAACACCGAACATTTCCGGGTGTTCGCCGCATGTTCGACCACAATGCATTTTCCCACTGGCCTGAAGCTCGTAATTGGCTACAGCCTTGCACCTGACCACAGGTCTGGTGCAAGACTGGTTCAACACTATGGGCAAATTCTGCCCAATCATGGGCTCACAGAGCTAAGTCCCGCAGCACACTATACAATGTTTCCACGCGCCGATTCTGCACTTCAGAGGAGATTTCAAAGGAGATAGTTGTGTCTTGTTACTGCCGGTCTGCCACGCTACTGGGGGGGGGGTCTCATTTCTACCAAATATCAGGGAATTTAGGTGATGTGTGTCTTGTCACTGTGCCAGCAAGTTTTTTTGGGGTTTACAACTTTCTTTAAAACATTTGTGAATTGAGGTGATCTTCTGGGTCTTGTCACTGTGCCAGCAAATCTTTTTGGGGCTCACTAATTTCTTTAAAAACATTTGTGAATTGAGGTGATCTGTGTCTCGTCACTGGCTGCCAGCTATCAGTGTGTCTCACTGAGTTATACCAGAGTTGAATCAGAGTTCTGTATATATTAATCTATATATCACTCACCATGTCTGAAAGAACAAAAAGGACAGGCAGACGCTCCCAGACACAGATAAGAGGGCAAGCAGCCCCTGTGTCGGGAGGCTGTGCCTCTGGTCGTGGTGGATGTGGTGCATCCTCTGCAGGGGCACGCTTGTCCTTTCTAACTGGTGCTGGCCGTCTTAAGCAGCAGCAACATACAGAGGACTTGGTGGATTGGCTAACCAGGCCATCCTCATCCTCCGAGTCCTCTGCCAGCCAGGCTTCTAGTGCTTTACAGTCCACCTCAGCTGCCAAAGTATCTAATGCAGCCTCCATGTCCACAGCTACTCCTGCCGTAGCCTCGCTATCACACACGGAGGAGTCAGCTGAATTGTTTGACTACAATGACAGTGACATGCTGCTTGAGGATGCGCAGCAAGTACAGTGCTCTGATTCAATCTCTGAGGTTGAGCAAGGGAGTATAATCAACCTAGAGGAAGGGGGTGCCAGTGATGACACACAAATAACTGGCATGTTGCCCCAGCAGCTGCAGCATACTGCCAAGTTGGCTCCAGTGATGAAGAGATAGGGGTGAAGATGACATTGATGATGAGGTCACTGACTCCACCTGGGTGCCAGATCGAACTGAAGGAAACAAGTGAGGAGGAGGAGGAGGAGGCACAGCAAACACGAGGCACAACATCCTCTGACCAACCATAGCACTAGCCAGTCCAAGGCATCAGATGTCAGAGCTGCTCCGGTGCAGAGCGCTGTTGTCTCAAAGAACACATGCAGGAAATCTGCTGTCTGGGAGTTCTTTAGGAAATGTGCAGCAGACCCCACCGTTGCTATTTTAATCTATGTCAGATGAGGCTGAAGCGTGGGATAAACACCGGACACTTGGGTAACACGTGCTTGAGGCGACATATGAATAAGTGCCACACATCCCGTTGGGGCAAAACTTTGCGTAGGTCCTCCTCATTTGTCTCTACCCACGCTGTATGTCCTGCCATGTCATTGCCTACAACCTCCACCGACAGGGATGATGCTACAGTAATGGATGTACCAGGTCCTTCCTCACAATGTGACATCATCCCAGTAGCTGAAGATTTACGCAGTCAGATTACGTTGCCGCAGCTGCTGCAGCGAAAGAAAAAAATAGTCCCAACCATCCCCAAGCACAGCGTCTAAATGCCAGCTTAGCAAAATTACTCACATTGCAGCTGCTACCTTTCCAGCTGGTGGACTCTGCTCCCTTCCGTGAATTTGCTGTACCACAGTGGCAGGTTCCAAAACGCCATTACTTTTCACGCAAGGCCATTCCAGCACTATACCAGCACGTGGAAGACAATGTTATCAAGTCATTGGGAAAGGCAGTCAGCAGCAAGGTGCATGTGACTTTAGACACGTGGTCCAGCAAGCATGGACAGGGTCATTACATTTCCTTCACGGCACACTGGGTAACTGATTGCAGCTGGGAGGGATCAAAGACAGGGCTCTGTGCTGGAGCTTGTTCATCCACCATGCCTCCAGAAAGCTGCTTGTATGAGGTCTGTCTGCTCCACCACCACCACCTCTTCCTCCTCCTGCTGTCTCTGGCGAAGTGGCAGTTAAACTGACGCCTGACAGGGTCTACGCAATGGCTCAAGCAAAAAGATGCCATTCTGTGCTTGAGCTGGTTTGTTTAGGGGACAGGAGCCACACTGGGTCAGAAATTTTGTCAGCTCTGCAGGGGCAGGTGCAGAGATGGTTAACACCACGCCAGCTTGAGCTGGGAATGATCGTCTGCGATAATGGCAGCAAACTTCTCTCCGCCCTACGCAAGGGTAAATTGACGCATTTACCATGCCTAGCACACGTCCTAAATCTGGTGGTACAGCGTTTCCTAACCAAGTACCCAGGGCTGCCAGAGCTTCTCATCCAGGCCAGAAAAGTCTGCAGCCACTTCAGACGGTCATTCCCAGCAAGCGTTCGCCTGGCAGAAATTCAAAGAGAATTCCACCTTCCCACAAACCATCTGATCTGTGACATGCCCACCAGGTGGAACTCGACATTAGCAATGCTGCAGCATCTGCACAAGCAGCAGAGGGCCATCAACGAGTACCTGTGTGAGTATGGCACAAGGACAGGTTCAGGTCAACTTGTTCCCCCCCCCCACAGTGGCTGATGATCAAGGATGCATGCACTGTACTGTCACCATTTGAGGAGGCAACGACAGTGGCGTAGCGTGTGTTGTCAGCGCCCGGGCCAGCCAAGAATTGTGCGCCCCCCCACCTGTGGACACGTTATCGATATTGCCCCAGCTCTCACATGAATTTGCCCCAGCTCATGGATTTGCCCAGCTCATGGATTTGCCCCAGCTCATGTATTTGCCCCCAGGTCATGTATTTGCCCCAGCTCACACATGGATTTGCCCCAGCTCACACATGGATTTGCCCCAGGTCATGGATTTGCCCAGCTCATGGATTTGCCCCCAGCTCACACATGCATTTGCCCCAGCTCACACATGCATTTGCCCCAGCTCACACATGCATTTGCCCCAGCTCATGGATTTGCCCCAGCTCAAGGATTTGCCCCAGCTCATGGATTTGCCCCAGCTCATGGATTTGCCCCAGCTCATGGACTTGCCCCCAGTTCATGGATTTGCCCCCAGCTCATGGATTTGCCCAGCTCATGGATTTGCCCCCAGCTCATGGATTTGCCCCAGCTCATGGATTTGCCCCAGCTCACACATGGATTTGCCCAGCTCATGGATTTGCCCCAGCTTACACATGGATTTGCCCAGCTCTCACCTGGATATTGCTCCAGCTCCGGCAGGGGTTGAGGGGACCCAGATGCCGGGCAGCGTGGGAGTGCCTGCCCGGTCCTGAAGAGTCCGTCCTGTTGAAGGTGATGCGGCTGCGTGGCGTGCGTGCGCAGGTCACGCGGTCCGGCCAGTCAGGTGGTACAGAGACTCAGTACCACCTGATTAGCCGGACCACGTGACCGGCTGCACCTGCACGCAGCCGCTTCCCTTTAACAGGACGGACTCTTCAGGACCGGGCAGGCACTCCCGCGCTGCCCGGCATCTGGGTCCCCTCAACCCCCGGGCCAGTTTTAGGGGCGCAAATGCGCCCCTAACAAAACTGCGCCCGGGGCCACGGCCCCCCCAGCCCCCCCACGCTACGCCACTGGGCAACGAGGATGGTGAACAGGGACAGTGCATGCATCAGTGACACAATTCCTTTAGGGTTCCTGCTGGAGCACACTGCGGGGAATTATAGATGTGGCTCTAGAGGCAGAGCAGCGGAAGGAAGAGGAGGCCTTCCCTAGCTCTCAAGGCCCCAGTCTTTCCGCAGACAGCATTCCAGTGGGTCCTCCTCAGATCAGACAGGAGGAGGATGAGGACGACTAAGTAGTGGAGGCATTGAAGGTGGGGATTCCTCAAGGGAGGGTTTTGTGTGCCCAGAAACAGAAGGGCTTGTGCGTGGCTGGGAGGAGGAAGTGCACGATCCGGCCATCCTCATTGACCAGGAAGACTCGAAAGCTAATGCCACCTCCAACCTACACTGCATGGGCTCCCTAATGATGCAAAGCCTGCTAAAGGACCCCAGGATTCGTGCCATCAAAGAGAGGGATCATTACTGGTTGGCAACCCTTCTTGATCCACGATACAAGGGGAAAGTTGCAGAGCTCATCCTGCCCGCACAGAGGGAGCACAGGATGAATAAACGTGAGGACGCTCTAAAGCGACACTTGTGTAACACCTTTCCAGGCACTGGTAGATTACCAAGTGCTGACACACGTGCTTCTGAGGCTACGGGTGATCAGAGGAATAGTGGTGAAGGCCAGGGCCGCTTGACTGATGCTTTTTTAAATTTTTTTAGTCCACGACGCCCAAGGACGTCAAATGTAGGCACCCATTGCCAGCGTCACCACCATATGGTGCAGGACTACCTAGGGGCAAGGGCAGACCTGGATACCTTTCCAGCAGATGATCCACTGGTTTACTGGGTGTTGAGATTGGATCACTGGCCAGAACCTAGCCAATATGCTATGCAGCTACTAGGTTGCCCTTCATCTAGCGTGCTTTCCAAAAGGACGCTCAGTGCCGCTGGAGGTTTTGTCACAGCCAAAGGGTGCGCCTGTCCACCGACTCTGTAGACCGGCTGACATTTATAAAAATGAAATCAGTCCTGGATCAGCAGGTATCAATCCCCGGATGCTGAAGTAATGGAATAGATCGGGTATGTCTTCTGCATTCACAAAACCTCCAGCACTGAACTCTTCCACAATACCACAAAAGGGTTACGGTGTGAAGGCACTTGCTGCCATGAAAGGTACAATATTTGGCTGCACTGACGCCTGTGCCAGATTTATATCATTTTATTTTTTTGAACCGCAGGGTCCAACCCTGCACTCTTCCACAATACCACAGGGGGGTTACTGTATGATGATACTTGCTGGCCTGGCAATAAAGGCACAATATCTGGGTGCACTGACGCCCATTACCATATCAAAAACTTTTCAATATAGGACCACATGGTCCACCCCTGCACTCTTCCACAATACCACAGAGGGGTTAGGCTAGGGTCAGATGAGCGCATTGTCTACGGACTGTGCGTCCATGCAGTACGGACGTACTTACTGACTGACGACAAGGTAGTGGCCACACAGTCCGTTTTTTTCACTGACGTATTTTTTGACTGATGTAGCAGGGAAAATAAATTACAATGAAAGAACATTCTGTCCGTCAAAAATGCTGGACGTATAAATGCAGTCCGTCTGACCTTGTTGCATCAATCACACACAAAGCTATGCGGACGTTGTGGACGTGGTGGACGTGGTGCACTCTGAACGTCCGTTCTAGCAGTATTACGTTCTTGCCTAACCTGCGTCCGTTTGCAGCGTCCGTCAGCCCCCGCACTTCTGTGCGGACGTACTTCGTGTGTGGGGCTCCATTTAACACAGTTGTATGCTATCACAGACGTACTTATGTGCGGGCAACACGGACGTTAACACTGCGTTTGTCTGATCCCAGCCTTACTGTATGATGATACTTGCTGGCCTGGCATTAAAGGCACAATATCTGGGTGCACTGACGCCCATTACCAGATCAAAAACTTTTCAATATAGGACCACATGGTCCACCCCTGCATTCTTCCACAATACCACAGAGGGGTTACTTTATGATGATACTTGCTGCCCTGGCAGTCTTGCACCAAAGGCACAATATCTGGGTGCACTGACGCCTTAACCAGATGCATATCTTTTTAATATAGGACCGCAAGGTTCACCCCTGCACTCTTCCACAATAACACAGAGGGGTTACTGTATGATGATACTTGCTGGCCTGGCACTCAAGGCACAATATCTGGGTGCACTGCCACTGACGCCTGTATCAGATTCATATCCTCAGAGGGGTTACGGTGTGACAGCACTGTTGACGACGCTAAAAGCCCAATTTTAAAGCACCTATTGTTACTTTCATCCAAAGCCTGCATAAGTTTCACAATAATTTAGCCAAAAAAAAAAAAAAACACTAAACTTTTTCTGCGCGTCCTAAAATGTCTTTTCATACAGGCTGCTGCCCCAAGCAGTTGTTTATGGATAGATTAAAGGAAAAGTATTTACCGTCATATGAAACGTCATTTTTTGTTTTTTAAGTGTTTCTATACATCCTAGAAATCCGCCACTTCATGGGCAGGTTATGGGGACCTCCTAGGCACGATATTTGAAGGAATTTTTCGTTTTTATTTTTAACCCTTATTTCATGGAAAAACTCACTGTCCCTTTAAAAACTTTTTTTTTAAACTTTTTGTCCTCGTTTCCTGTCCCCCAGGGCACTACCCGGACCCCCATACACCTTTTATGGCAAATATGTAGCATATATGCCCTCTTGGAGGGCACTCTAAACAAACTGAATTTTCAGCCCCATTGACTTGCATGGGGTTCGAGTTCGGGTTTGGTCCCGAACAAATGGGAAGTTCGGGTTCTGGCTCGAACTGAACTCGGGGAGTGTTCGGCTCATCCCTACTCAATAGGTCTGAACCAAGATCTAATGTATCTCCACTTATCAAAATGCATATTATTCTACCTGACTGTATTACTGCAATTACAAAGACAGGTGTGTGTTGTGCTCAAACATTTTACTCTTCAAATATGTCATTTTAGTTGCTTCACATGTACAGTGATGTTGTCACGGTTCCCGGATCCCACCACGCAGTCCTTAACCCTTTCGCTGCTGAGGCTTTTCCCGCCCCTATGCTGAGGTCATTTTTACCTGTTTTGCGCATCATGTTTAAACGTGTTTTGAAGGCTTATTTTAGTATATGACCCAGACATATTATATATCGTTCTTTCCGTCAGACTCGGTAGATTCTTACCGCTGTCACCACAAAACAACTCATACACGCCCTGGTAATCTCCCGACTCGACTATTGCAATAATCTCTTATCTGGCCTCCCTCTGTCTCGCCTCTCCCCCTACAATCCATCCTGAACGCCTCCGCCAGGCTAATTCACCTCACCCGCCGCTCTGTCTCTGCCGCTCCCCTCTGCGAGTCCCTTCACTGGCTCCCCATCCACTGCAGAATTAAGTTCAAAATCCTTATCCTTACCTACAAAACCCTCACTAACTCAGCGCCCCACTACCTGTCCTCACTAATCACCAAATACACCCCAGCCCGCTCCCTAAGGTCAAACAGTGACCTGCGCCTAGCTTCTCCCCGCATCACCTCTTCCCATGATAGACTGCAGGATTTCTCCGTGTGCAGCCCCCACTCTCTGGAACGCTCTCCCTCGTGCTGTCAGACTTTCCCCTAACTTCTCTTCCTTCAAACGCTCCCTGAAAACATTGCTATTTAGGGAAGCCTACCACCCAACTCACTGACGCAACCATCAATCACTCTCACCTTACAGTCCTCTCCTCCTGTTTCCAACCCCAACCCTCCTAGATTGTGAGTTCCTACGGGAATAGGGCCCTCATCTCCTCCTGTACTGTTTGTCAAATGTTGTTCAATGTATTGTAACCCTGTCTGTACTGTGCTTATTGTACAGCGCTGCGGAATATGCTGGCGCTTTATAAATTAATAATAATAATAAAATAATAAATATGTCATTATTATATGTATACGTTATGTCATGTCTGTATATTATAACAAAAAATGCAATAAAATATGTATTTTCAATAATTTACAATGTGAAGTGTTTTTTTCCACATTTTAACATGTGAGCAATTGCGGTTATATTTTGTATGGGGTGCGCTTGTTAAAAAAATTAGAGATGGGGTCTCATTACATTTTTTTTTGGGGAAAATGACACTATTTTTAACAAACGCACCGCATACAAAAATCGTTAGTGCAGCATCATTGTTCACATTATAATTGAAATGGGAACAATATTGCTGCATTAACAAACCAAAAAAAATAAAAAAAAAGTGTTTAATTTTTTTTTTATTTTTATTTTTCATTTTTTTTTTTTTACAACATTTTTCACTTTCATGTTTGGTATCGTTGGAACGGCCATGCTCTGGCCGATCCAACCATACCAAAATTTAACCCCTAGCTGCCACGGATCGGGAGATAGGGAGTTCATTGGAACTCCCTATCTCCACAGTTGGTGGCAGTTAGGGGTTAACTCTAGGACTGGCGTCATCGTGCTACGCACGATGACGCCAGTCCTCTGGGGGAGTTCCCGGAGGCTTGGCCGACATCCAAGATGTCGGCCAGCTCCGGAAAGGATCGCGAACCGGCGCTTTTCAGCGCCGATTCGCGATCCAGCTCCCCAGGGGTTAATGCCAGGCATCATTTGGAAGGGCAGGCTGTGCCCTTCCAAATGATGCCTGGGTTAACCCCCGCAGAGCCGCCGATCGGGAGGGAGAGAGGTCCGAAGGACCTCCCCCTCCCTTTCAGGTGCCTCCTCCGCACATGCGGGGGGGGCGCCTGAATTAGGTGTCATCGCGCCCCCGCGATGACACCTAATTCTGGCGGCTGCTGGTCCGGATGCCGGGCTGACATCCAGGATGTCAGCCCGCACCGGAGGGGCCAGCGATCGGCCGGAACCCGGCCAAACGCTGACCCCAATGGGAGGACGCGCTCAGCGTGTCCTCCGCATACCAGCGGGACTGCTGAGGACGCGCTGAGCGCGTCCTCAGCAGCGAAGTGGTTAAAGCCCAACACTCCACAGAGCCAAAAAGCTACCAACAGAGTAGCCGTAGAACAATCCCTAACTGTCTGGTCCTTACAAATTGGCCAGGTATAAGTATACTAGCTAGACAGAAAGGGTTAATCAAAGACAATGTCGGAATACAAAACCAGGTCAGCAACACGGGGGTAGTCAGAGGAGCCAGAATCAGGAATACAGAGTATAGAATAATCAAATGGAATAGCCAGGTCGATATCAGTGCAGTAGCGTAGTACAAGGAAAATAGTCTAGGGCAACGGAAGGCATAATGGTCAGAAAACAAGCAGAGATCAGTAACAGGTTAAATCACGAGAGAATTCAGGTACAGGGAGCTCAGGTATGGATAACCACGATCTGGCACTACTTAGAAGGAACTGTGGGTTTTTAAAAGACCTTCACCAGACCGCGACCCCTCTCAAGCCGCGCCTCATGCAGCCACCTCCCTGCCTGTCTCTAGTTAAACCGGGCATTGGTCAGCGAGCAGCATCAGACATGCTGCCAACAAGCACACTGGAGAGGCTGGAAGCCCCCAACGTTACAGATGTGCCCAAATGAAATTAAATGGTTGTCAATATTCAGTCAAGTGAGGGAGTGTTCCTATTTTGTGTCCCCATCTGCAAAATTAAAGTTCATTCAGTGATATGAATGTCATGCCTATTATTCATACATACTGTCACAAGTATAATGGGCACAATTTCCAAGGTTCTTTGAATCTGCTACGTATTTCCATTTTTTGTCATCATTCCTCCCTGAATGTAGATACATTTGTATGTCACATTGACATGTGTAACATAATACTTTTTCTACCTACTACGTTAATCTTTTATTACATCAATTATGTTAATCCAATTCTTGACTAAAATTGCATTGTATAAATAACATGTCTGTTTATTGGGTCCTTGTCACATAATAGGTATGGTTTGCCAGTGTCAAGCATTGTGACGGTGTGCTTTTGGGCAGCATGTATAGTATAAAAAATTAAGAATTCTACTTACCTATTAGCAGGTAAATTTAGTGTACTGTCCCTTTAAGCAGCGTCAGTCAGTGTTAAGATCTACAGTGGGAAATGCACACATTAGTACCACATCCATGACTGCACTGGAAAAATCAATAACAAAGGCTTGTTCGATTTCTATGTATTAATGTGTGAAGTGTGAACCAAAATTCTATGAATAGAAATATTATCGGTGTAAATAAACCTGTTCTGAGGCATATCTCATTAGTGATTATTCTGACAGCTGTCTAATGGCAGTTATATGGGGCACATTCTGAAAGCATTATTGTATGTACAGTGGCAAGAAAAGGTAGGCGAACCCTTTGGGATTACGTGGAGTTTTGCATAAATTGGTCATAAAATGTGCTCTGCTCTTCATCTAAGTCACAACAATTTGAAAAACACAGTCTGCGTAAAATAATGCAACACAAACATTATACAGTATGTTTTCATGTGTTTATTGAACAGAACATGTAAACATTCACAGTGCAGGGTGGAAAAAGTATGTGAACCCCTAGCCTAATGACTTCTCCAAGAGCTAATTGGAGCCAGGAGTGAGCCAACCTGGAGTCCAATCAGTGTGATATTATTGGATGTGTTGCTGAAAGCTGTCCTGCCCTTTAAAAACACACACCAGTTTTGGGTTTACTGGTTTCAATAAGCACTGCCTGATGTGATCCATGCCTCGCAGAAAAGAGCTCTCAGAAGACCTACGATCAAGAATTGTTGACTTGCATGAAGCTGGAAGGGATTACAAAAGTATCTCCAAAAGCCTTGATGTTCATGTGTCCACTGTAAGACAGACTGTCTACAAATGGAGAAAGTTCAGCACTGTTGCTACTCTCCCTAGGCGTGGTCATCCTGTAAAGATGACTGCAAGAGCACAGCGCAGAATGCTTAATGAGGTAAAGAAGAATCCTAGAGTGTCAGCTATAGACTTACAGAAATCTCTGGCACATGCTAACATTTTTGTTGACACTTCTACAATAAGGAAAACATTAAACAAGAATGGAGTACATGGGAGGACACCACGGAGGACGCCATTGCTGTCCAAAAAGAATATTGCAGCACGTTTGAAGTTTGCAAAAGAGCTCCTGGATGTTCCACAGCACTACTGGCAAAATATTCTGTGGACAGATGAAACCAAAATTGAGTTGTTTGGAAAAAACACTCAACACTATGTGTGGAGAAAAAAAAAGGCACAGCACACCAACATCAAAACTTCATCCCCACTTTAAAACATGGCGGAGGGAGCATCATGGTTTGGGGCTGCTTTGTTGCCTCAGGGCCTGGACGGATTGTTGTCATTGATGGAAAAATGAATTCCAGAGTTTATCAAGACATTTTGCAGGAAAACGTAAGACCATCTGTCTGCCAACGGAAGCTCCGCAGAGGATGGGTGATGCAACAGGACAATGACCCAAAGCATACAAGTAATTCAACAAAAGAATGACAACAAAACAAAATACACCTTCTGGAGTGGCCCAGTCAGAGTCCTGACCTCAACCCGATTGAAATGCTGTGGCATGACCTTAAGAGAGCGATTCACACCAGACATCCCAAGAATATTGCTACACTGAAACAGTTTTGTGAAGAGGAGTGGTCCAAAATTACTCCAGATCGTTGTGCAGGTCTGATCTGCAACTACAAGAAACATTTGGTTGAGGTTATTGCTGCCAAAGGAGGGTCAACCAGTTATTAAGTCCAAAGGTTCACATATTTTTTCCACCCTGCACTGTGAATGTTTACATGTTCTGCTCAATAAAAACATGAAAACATATGTTTGTGTTGTATTATTTTAAGCAGACTGTGTTTTTCAAATTGTTGTGACTTAGATGAAGATCAGAGCACATTTTATGACCAATTCATGCAAAACTCCACGTAATCCCAAAGAGTTCACATACATATAAATATCTCATCAGGGGATTGTCACATTTTCCCTGGTTTTGGCTGTGCCCCCTGGCGGTGAGAGGCATTCACATCTGTTTTGTTTTTGGCTGTGCTGTCTGGGGCTGCTCTGGGGTTCTGCTGTGATCTTCTGGTCTGAGGTCACATGGCCCAATCACACAGACCCACTGCCTAGATAACTCCCAGCAGCACAGTGCTTTGTAGACCGTTTGTGGAGTTCTATGGTGGTTGTGGTTCTTGTGTCCTGTTCCTGATTCCCGCATTGCTACATAGCTTCATGTCGAGTCTTTTCTGGTTTATGTTCCTGTATATTCTCTTTCTTGTTCCCTGTACACTGTATTCTGTTAATCCTGTTACTGACCTGGCCTGGCTGAGAACCGCTCCTGTGAATGACTTCTGGCTCTGGTTCTGGTTTATTCTCTGGTCAATTTCCTGTAACCTGTACTGAGCATCTAGATATTCCTGTGTATGACCTTTAGCATGTTCTCTGGATCTCTCTCTTGTCTGCTCCTTGGATTATTGTATGCCTGTTCGGTTGCCAATGTCTGCTAGTCCTGACCACTCCTATGGTTCATGTTTTATATGTCTTGTTTGTCTGAGGTTTGTTTACTCAGAGGCCAACATTCAAGGACCTCTTCAGTCTAGGATTTCTGTTTGTCTTTTTAACTCTTGCCCTTCTTGCTCCCCTTGCTCTGTTATTCTTTGTAAGGTTTTCTTAGAAATCATTCCCAGCATAGGGATCCCATTATTTATTTATAAAGGATTTTACCAGGAAGGATACATTGAGATTTCTCTCGTTTTCAAGTATGTCCTGGGTTCAAGAACATTGAAGTGTTACAGTTACAGAAATACAAAGTAATACATTAGTTTTCTCCCTGGCCCTGCTGTCCCTTGTGTCTCAGTCTGGTTCCTGTATTGCCCTGGAATCTGTTATATATAGATCTGTCCTGTATCAAGCCAGCAGCTCACCTGCCGAAAGGGCTACACTCCTTGTTCCAAGCCACCATGATGGCCCAAGTGGGTGCCCAGCATGACAGGGATACTCAGAAAACTGCTGAGACACACATTTGTTTAATATATATAGTCCCAACTTGGTGTTGTGATGTCCTGTATTGACCAATCTCCAAAGTGGTATGTACGGTAATGTGGCCCAGCGATCCGGTTTAAATTCCAAATGCAATTTTGGTGCCCCATTTGTGCTCCTGAAGGCTGCTTTCATATGCAGGATAAACATATTTTTTGGCACTCATTAAAGGGGCTATTCAGAGAACACCGAATTGGCCACTGAATTGCACTGAACGGGGAATTTCTCCATACAGTGCAATTTAGTAGCTATTCAAAACGCTGGCAGTTCCCCAAATATTGAGGATTTGTAAGCAGAATACGGTGACCTTCGGCAGCAGAGAAATCCCCATAGAGAAGTAATGGTTAATCTATTAAGAGAACACCGAACTGTACTGAAATGCTCTGATTTATGGTGGTTTCTTTTGACAGGCAAATCTCATAGGTTTCAATGTAAACAAAATTCCCCATTTTTCTTAAATTTTCATTAAACCGTTTATTCTTTTCATTTGCAGCAAAAAGTCTAATTTTTAGGAATTTTTTAGGCATATGTCGGGATTTGTTCAAATTTAATTTTTTTTAAATGGCGTTTTGTTTTTTTCTGTATCAGACCTTTTTATTATTATTCATAGGACAATATATATTACTTTCATGCAGTAGTTTTTTTAAACACCTTTTAAAAGTTTCAGTGTTTTTTTTTTTGTTTTTTGTTTTTTTACAGATACAAACACTTGGTGAACCAAGATACCGAATGGGATCTTGGTCCCAAAACAAAGACAAAGAGCACATAACATACAACCATAAAGAGATTTGACGAAATTGCAGGGTATCACATGCCCAAAGTGGATTTAATATGAGAAGTATTAGCTTTGAGGGGAGCTCAAATAACAATAGGTAAACAGGGAATAATAGGAGCATCGGCGGCCATAGTAATAAATTGAAACCTGAAAGACTTTTTAGTGTACATTTCCACAGGAATAGGGCCTTCAATTCCTCCCGTGATGATTTGTCAAATGTTATTCTGTCTCAAAGTTTTGTAGCACAGTCTATATTGTACTAGGCTTGTGCACCGAATTTTTTGGATTTTTAAACTCTTCGATTCGGCTCGTTTCGACCGATTCCGGTTTCGATTCGATTCGGTTCGGCCCGTTTTCCGGGTACATTTTTTTTTCGGAATATCGACCATTTTTCGTGTCACTGTGCTCGGTTTTTGTATCGACTTTTCGTAATTTCGGAAATTTTCGTTTTTCGGAATATCGACCATTTTTCGGAATATCGACCATTTTTCGTATTTTTCGTGTCATTTTGCCCGTTTTTTGTATCGACTTTTCGTTTTTTCAAAAAAGTTTCGTTTTTCGGAAAATTTTCGTTTTTCGGAACATCTGTTCTCCTCGTTCGACACATTTCAAGTCCATTCGAAAAATCCGAAAATATTTCGTTTCGGCTCGGAAAACATTTCGGATCTGAAATTTTCGGATCTAAAATTTTTCCGAAATTCGGCCGCATCCGAAAACACGAATCGGGAAATTTCGTGAAAATTCCAAAATTCCCAAACCCGAAACGCACATCCCTATATTGTACCCTTTGTCCAGTGCTGGGGAATATGTTTGGGTAATCAAATGTATAATAATAACACTTAAATTAGCTATACCGTCACATACTGTACATGCACACTAAAGGGGTTATTCCGAAAACACCTAAATTTTTGTGAAATTGTTATGCTTTCTAGTTCAATCAGTGCATTCCATGTTGCCGACCCTGCGGTGAATTCACTATTCACTACAAGTTTACCGAAGTGCGCCGAATATGGAGTCCCCGAACTGCAGGGGAGAAAAAAACGGAACTCTGCTATTCTTCTATAAAAAGGGGTTTAAAAAAAAAAATGAAAAATGTGTGTAAATAATTTAAAACAAAAGGACATTTAAGGCTAAGGTCAGACGAAAGCAGTTTTAACGTGCGTTTAGCCGCACGAAATCACGGCCGTGCTAGCAGCAAATGACGTCCAATGCCGGGGAACATACGACGAACGGCCGCACGAAAGTTCGTCCGTGCAACGCAAGTGGCAAACGAACGCATTTTTTCGAGAACGTCAAACCGCTACTACTGACGTACAGAGTGCGCTGCGGCCGCATAGCGGCGTGTTTGGGAGACGTCAGACGCTGCAAACGTCCGGCCAACATAACGTCCAGACGCAAAAAGTATTTTATTGGGGGCGTGGCTTGGCAGCCGATGTAGACGGCAGCCTGAATTCGGAGCTCCGGCGGTGAGCGGCATTAAGGGGTGAATACCCACATTTGAGACCCATAATGGCCCACAAAAAGAAGGGACTGGGGGGCGGGAAGCTCCAGAGCACCCCCAGAACCGCCCGATCAGAGGATATCTCCTCATTTTTCCCGGACCACGCGGCGGTGCAGGGCGATCGGCGCCATTCCAAGATGGCGCCGGCGTCAGACGGCACCCCGGCGTCCTCTCCCTCCTGCAGCCCGGGTCCTCCGGAGACAGAGGAAACCTCAATCAGGGACATTCTGAGGTCCCTACCAACCAAAGAGGACATGGAGGCCCTGATGAGACGCATGGAGACCGCATGGGAATCACGATGGGAGCACATGTCGCAGGACGTCCTCCATCTTGGATCCAGAATACAAGGCCTTGAAGACTCTAAGGACCACAATGACGACAGAGTGCTAGCTCTTGAGCAGCAGGTCAGTGCACACTCTAAATATTTCACCCAGCTGCGCAGAGAGCTGGACGATGTAGACAACCGAGGCCGGCGAAACAATCTGCGAATTCGAGGTCTCCCTGAATCTCAGGGCCCCACGGAGGATGTTCCGGCCTTACTACGCTCATTGATTAACCCTCTCCTGCAACGCCCGCTTGATGCACCGTTATTATTTGATCGAGCCCATAGGGCTTTGAAGGCAAAGGGAACCCCGTCCTCAGCTCCCAGGGACATAATTTGCCGACTTCATTATTATGCGGATAAGGAGCGTATCCTAATGGCGAGCAGGAATTCGAACTTTCAAGATCGTTTAGGAAACCCGCTACAAGTCTTTCCAAATCTTTCCTGGACCACTTTGCAAGCCCGGAGGGCATTACGCCCGCTCACCCAAATTCTTCAGGACCGTCAGATTAAATATCGCTGGGGATATCCTCTCTCCCTTACCACCATAATTGACGGAGAATCCTTTTTTGTGTCCTCCCCGGAAGATATAACGCCACTGACCTCGGCATTGGGCGTAGCACCTCTAACTATACCAGATTGGTTTGCTGTTCCTAGTGCGACCCAAAATACGGGCCAGATCAGATCACAACGTTCCAGATGGCAGACTCCGGTGAAACGCAGGAAGCCACCTCAAAGATCATCTGACTCTCCACTTCACCCGCTGCCAACTACTCCGTCCTCATGTGGCTAAACGAACTGTAGGGACTTCTGTTCATAATTGGAGATCTGCCCTTGGGACTTCACCCACATTTTTATTTTCCTTGGTCATTACGTGACTCTTTTCACAATTGCTCGCCAGCCCGGCTCGAACTCGGAGTCATTTTACTTTTTCTGAACTTGTCTCCGCTTCCCGCGCCCCCGCCAGTAGCGGTGACCGTTATTATGTTTTTTAAGTACCCTCTTCCGGGCCCTGGTCTGGAGATGGGGGTCTGGTCGAGGTTTCAATTTCATTCAGTATTGCAATTTCCCTCGGGGCCCAGATATCCCTCGAGGAGAAATTTTCACTGCCTCCGTGTATATATGTTATTACTTTGTTATTGATAGAATTTATCTTTTTTGTTTTGCCTTTTTCCCCTCTCCCCCCAGACGCACTCAGGTTTCCTTCCACAGATTGGTACTTAGGACTGGTCCCTCCCTTGGTTATTAGATGGTGTCCGTACGCTTGATCACAATTAACGCACGGGGACTGAACACCCCTGTAAAACGCCGGATGGCCTTGACAGACGCACGTAGACAAGGCGGAGACGTCGTCTTTCTGCAAGAGACGCACTTTCGAGCCGACTCCGCGCCCACTCTCTCGTCACCACATTATCCTTCTAGCTACGTGAGTAACTATACGGTTTCCAAATCACGAGGAGTAGCCATATTGCTAGGCAGACACGTCCCATTTGAGTATGACTCACACGTCACTGATCCGGGGGGTAGGTTCTTATTTCTTAAAGGGACTTTGGGCCTCACTCGTTGTACCCTGGTTAACATTTACCTCCCCAATCGTAACCAATGTCAATCGCTCCGTTCGATCCTTAATAAACTGTCCCGCTTCAGTGAAGGCATAGTGATCTGTGGCGGTGACTTCAATGTTCACTTGGATGCCCCCGGGGAAGGCAACCCCGCTTCGTGTAAACCTGACCCCTCCCTACGAAAACGGTTTCTCCAATTGTTGCACGGCCAGCAACTAGTAGATAGCTGGAGAGTACTTCATCCAGCCGGGAGGGACTTTACTTTTTTCTCTAATGCAGCGCGCTCGTACTCCCGGCTGGACACTTTTTTGGTTTCACACCACGGCCTACACTTATTGCATTCCGCTACTATTAAACCCATCACATGGTCTGATCATGCACCAGTCCACTTGGAGCTCACCCTCCCTACGGTGTCAGAGCGCGACAGGACCTGGAGACTTAACGAGACCCTTCTCAAAGACACAATGAACAGGACTGACATCGAGACGGCCATATCTGACTACTTTAGAGATAACCTGACTCCAGACGTGTCCCTACCCATGGTATGGGAGGCTCACAAGTGTGTTCTAAGGGGCAAACTTATCCAAATTGGTGCCCGGTTGAAGAAATTTCGGACTGGACAGATCACTGACCTCCTACGTAACATTAATACTCTAGAGACATCACATAAAATACATGGATCATTGGACACGCTCAAAGAGTTGACCCTTCAGAGGGCGACTCTCAATGACCTCCTGACTCATAATACTCTACGCTCACTCCAAATCACTAAGCTTAAATATTATACCCAGGGAGATCGCTGTGGTCGTTTATTGGCTAATGCTGTTCGCCAACGACACATGGCTACATATATACCGAGGATTCGTCGTGCGGATGGGTCGGTGGCTCACTTGACCCCGGACATCTCCACGGCTTTTCTTTCCTATTATAAGACCCTGTACAATCTGAGTGATACCCCTCCTCCCTCAGAAGTGATTGACCAATATCTACGCGACTCATACAATTCCACTATCTCTGAGGAGACGAAGGAAGCATTAGACACTCCCTTTACCATGGAGGAACTCGCCTCGGCTGTGAAATCCATGAAATCGGGTAAAAGCCCGGGCCCGGATGGGTTTACTATGGGTTATTATAAGACCTTTCTCTCTTCCTTAGGCCCTCACTTTTTACAAGCCTTTAACTCTCTCGCAGACCATTCTACTATTCCCCAATCGGCCCTCCTTGCCACAATCACGCTCATACCCAAACCCGATAAAGACCATACTCTAGTACCTAATTATCGCCCAATTTCCTTGATTAATACGGACGTAAAACTGTTTGCCAAATTATTAGCCACCCGCCTAAACCCTTTACTACCCACCCTGATCCACCCAGACCAATCGGGCTTTGTGATTTCTCGCGAAGCACGCGATAACACTATACGCACTATTAATCTCATTCACCGAGCTCAGTTCAGGGACGCCCTACCATTTTCCTTTCGGTCGATGCCGAAAAGGCATTCAACCGGGTGGACTGGCATTACCTCTTTGGAGCTTTGAGACACATGGGCTTTGGCTCGAAATGGATGGCATGGCTGCAGGCCTTGTACTCCTCCCCTACGGCGCAAATTAGGATTAATGGCACACATTCAACGCCTTTCGGCATTAGAAATGGGACAAGACAGGGATGTCCCCTGTCCCCACTGCTATTTGTCCTGGCCCTAGAGCCCTTTATGCAGAGGGTTAGGGATAATGACAATATTCAGGGTTTCCGTCTCCCATTCCACCACTATAAAATATCGGCATATGCGGATGACATTCTCTTTACCCTCACTGATCCCTTAAACTCCCTCCCACATGTCTTAAAAGAATTACGAACATTCCGGACACTATCGAACTTTTTAATCAACGATACCAAGTGTGAGGCCATGGGGGTGGGGGTGACTTCGGAGACTAACCGGGCCCTGACTGACATATGTCCTTTCCAATGGACAAGAAACTCCCTGCGATATCTGGGTATCACGCTTACTCGCTGTTCCAGAGACTTGTTCGCAGCTAATTACACACCTCTCTTGAACGCCACGCTGCATGAGCTACGAAAATGGCATAAGCCACATATTTCGTGGCTTGGCCGCATTAACTATCTGAAAATGACCGTTTTACCGAAGTTTCTGTATGTGTTTCAGGCGGTCCCGGTTAAGATCCCGCGGGCTTATTTTCAAGAACTGAAATCGGGCTTCCTGAAGTTCATATGGGGTTCCACTTGTCCTCGGATATCGTATACAGATTTGACTCGCCCCAGGGAAAGGGGAGGTTTGGGACTGCCCCACCTTGAATCTTACTACCAAGCAGCCCTACTGACACGGCTTTGTGACTGGTCGGTATCTCCTCCAGCTAAATTATGGGTGGCATTGGAGCAATTTGCCTTTGAAGTACCGATTGCATCTGTACCATGGCAACTTGCCTCCATCCGCACTCTGACGAGGTCCCCGGACCATCCCACGGCCCCACAGCTACTCCGACTATGGAGGGAAGTGCGCTCTAGACCCGACCTCTCCCCAGATATTTCCCCCCTGTACCCTGTATCGCACAACCCCGACTTCCCTCCGGGAAGACAGCAGTCTTTCCTGGATATAGACACGGACGGGCCCTACCTACATATTGCGCGTTGTTACACTGATAAGGAGTTGTCTCCACTGTCTTCACTAGCGCCGAGAAGCGCTTACACGTCCCTTGCATACTTTAAATATAGCCAATTAACTCACTTTGTAAATAGACTGACTTCGACCGCCTCAATCCGGTTTACTATGACTATATTTGAGACTTTGTGTACGATGGATCCCCCACCAACACATGTACTCTCGTCTCTTTACTCTTTACTCCTTTCTTCGTCACAACCCAAGGTACCCTCCTACGTGTCTAAATGGCATAGCGAACTCCCTGACCCAATCTCGGAAGATGACTGGGGAAAAATTTTCTCAATTAATAAATACTCCTCCATGAGCCTTTCGGTACAGCTCTCCAACTTTAAGCTCTTATCACGTTGGTACCTGACTCCAGTACGCTTACATCGTATGTTTCCGCAATCGACATCCCAATGTTGGAGATGCCTCGCTGACACTGGTACCTATCTACACTTATGGTGGAGCTGTCCGGTCCTTACGACCTATTGGTCCGAGATATTAGCACATGTCGCTGACATTACGGGGTTTAAGTCGGGGAACTCATATACCCTGATACTTTTTCATCTGGTCCCACTCCCAGTCAACACTTACAAAACCTCCTTATTGTTGCACCTTTTAAACGCAGCCAAATCCCTCATCCCTCGGAAATGGAAACAGACTGCTGCTCCCACTGTGAAGGAGTGGATTGAGGCGGTGGAGCGCATCCGTACCTTAGAGGAACTCCACTACTCATTGGAGAATCAGTATCAAAAATATTTTAAGACATGGTTTTGGTGGTCCGAGTTTCTCCTTAAACGTTCCTCTCCTCCCCCTGTGGGGCGGCGGGTTACGTCCGGCTTGGATTCTGTGCCGGGGTTGCCCCCTCCCCCCCTCGGAGATTAACTGGCATAATTCTTGACTTTCTGGTGCTAATTGCTGTGGTTTTGGTACCTAACCTGGTTCTCACAAGTTTCAATATACATTATAATGCGTCTCCCCTGTTGTTTCCTTTCTTTTGGATGTTTTATAATATAGATCTAAATGTCTGACCTATGAGATTCATAGGATTTTTATTTTAAGTGATTTTTATTTTTATGTGTTTAACTGTCAACTGTGATACCAATTTATGATGCGCTGTGCCTAGCGCCTGTTCGTGATTTAACTGCATTTGTGGTATTTTGGTTCTGAAAACAATAAAATAAAGTTTAAACAAAAAAAAAAAAAAGTGTTTTATTGATGATCCGTACAAAATCACGGACGAAAATGCGCATCGTATGACCGCTATCGCGTATTCCGTGAAAAAATACGTCCATTCGTTCGAACGCACTTTTTCACAGACAACGTGAAAAATGCGTTCGTCTGACCCTAGCCTAAAAAGTACTAAAAAGGTCTGTTCCGGAATTTAAAAAAAACATTTAAAGTGAAATTGGGAATCCAAATTTTTACTAAAAAAAAAAGATGTTCCAAAAAAATAGACTTTGTTGAAAATGAAAAGACTCATTGGTTTAATAAAAATTTAAAAACAATAATATTTTTTATTTTGCATCCTTTGTTATTCACCTGTTTAGGCTAGGGTCAGAGGAGCGCATTTTCTACGGACTGTGCGTCCGTGCAGTACGGACGTACTTTCTGACTGACTACGACAGTGTTTCTCAACTCGTATCCTCAGGACCCACTAACAGGCCTGGTTTGTGTGATATCCCAAGCACAGCACAGGTGATCTAATTAGCTGCTCAGTGATTGCAGCATTCAGTCTGCATTTCCCCAAGGTGATCTGCAAAATCTGGCCTGTAGTGGGTCCCGAGGACTGGAGTTGAGAAACCCTGGACTACAAGGTAGTGGCCACACAGTTCGTTTTTTTCGTACTTTTTGACTGATGTAGCAGGGAAAATAAATTACAATGAAAAAACATTCTGTCCGTCAAAAATGCTGGATGTATAAATGCAGTCCATCTGACCACGTTCCATCACTCACACAGAAAGCTATGTGGACGTTGTGGACGTGGCGCACTCTGCACGTCCGTTCTAGCAGTATTACGTTCTTGCCTAACCTGCGTCCGTTTGCAGCGTCCGTCAGCCTCCACACTTCTGTGCGGACGTACTTCGTGTGTGGGGCTCCATTTAACACAATTGTATGCTATCACGGACGTACTTATGTGCGGCAACACGGATGTTAACACTGAGTTCGTCTGACCCCAGCCTTAAACCTGACGATTCAATAGCACTGAAAATCAGGACATTCCCCTGCCTTTACATGGCAGTCCAGCGTTCTCTGAATAGATTAAACATTACTTCTCCGTGGGACAATTTTGCTGTAGACTAAGATTGGCGATCTGCAGTGAACTGCACCGTATTTCGCTGTCAATTTACCGGTGTTTGGCGTGTTTGCATCGTACGGTGAAATTCACCATTTGGTGCAATTTGGTAGCAAGTTTGTAGCTTATTGCATAACCCCTTTTGTGATACATGTATTGTTCTCTTGCATACTAGCATCTGAGGCCACCATCTGAAAATTGTGTGCACTGACGAGCATCAGAGTGCAAGGGCCTGGAATCTGTGCTCGTTGGTCAACTGGATTTCCTGCTTGCCACCAGACTGGCTACTATGTGTACCAATTGTTTGAGCACAGCATGCACTCCCTTTCCGCTCATCTATGAATATATCTAAGACCTTCTTGTGTTGGATACCTTACATTAGCAGTTTAATAAGAATTTTTATAACTTTTTTAAAAACCTCATGCGATTTTATGATTTGTTGCCATTAAAATGAAATCAGTTTTTTAATGATCAGATAACTTGAACTTAGATAACACTGCCACCTGCTGCCCAATGTGTAGCATTACAGATAATTAAAGCCGTGGATTTAGAAAGCAGACAACAAACTGATAAAACTACTGCTGGCATTAGTAATACTAATAATATTATGTTCCATTTTATACATTTCACTACTTTTCAATTATGTCATGAAGTATCATTGCTATTACTCTTCAAATTGTTTGTAGCTTAACAGATTTTAAATTAGTGTTGCTTGGGAACGACCAATACAGTCCTTGTAGAGATATGTAGCCATTTTACTACTTTTCTGATATATTCTTTTTCTATCAGGTCTATCCAACAAAGGAGAAACTCAAGAGAATTGGCAGGAGACATGAAAAATTTAGACCAAAATAGCCAAACCAGAAAAATTCTCCCATTTATCATTTACATTGCACTTTCCAAGTCTGCTATTTGTTCTCTTCTTCTGCCAAGTCTCCTGAGTGTCTACTTTACAGGCTTATTCAGAGAGAGGCAAAAACCAGGAGAATTACTGGAGAAGTGAAAATTCTAGGTCAACTTAGCTGATTTGGAAAGTGAGATAAATGGGAGAATTTGTCCTTGTTTGGCTATTTTGACATAGAATTATCACTTTTCCAGTTATTCTCCTGGTTTTCACCGCGCTCTCAATAACCCTGTTAATTAGTGTATAGACCTGAGGGTCTATTCACTAAAATGTGAAACTCTGGAGAACCTTTGGAGAAGTGAAAATTCTAGGTCAAAAATAGCCAAACCAGAAAAATTCTCCCATTTATCTCCCTTTCCAAATTGGCTATTTTGACCTAGAATTTTCACTTCTCCAGAGTTTCACCTTTTAGTGAACAGACCTGCGGATTAAAGTGTTTGATAAAAGGGTTGTAGGTCCCTAGTTGTGTTAGCTGTGGTGAGCTATTCCTATTTATAATTTGCTTAAATCAAACCTTAGGTTGGGCAAGTAAGGTGGACTGTATAGTGACCATAAATTATTATATGTTGCGGGTTACTTTCAAAGGGAATATTAAAAGGTTTAGCCAAAATATAGAATATTACAAAACTAGCCGCTGCTGCCTCATCTTTAAGAATTGACAATCACTTGCCAATTTTTTGAGATTCCTTTTATCCTTCGATGTGTAGAATTTAATGCTGAAGGTGAGAAATATAAAAAGAGGAAGCATAGATAACGGATTTCCCTACTGAAGCATATGATTTACACATGGTGCAGGGCAGCACCTTCCCTGTGTCTTCACTCTGTATGAAATGGCAATAGGTGTCCAGGGAAAACTTGCTGATCTGGCAGATCTGTTCAGGTAAAAAAAAAAAATCACCTTATCACAGGGGAATCCAAAAAGGGATTGATTAATTAGTTAATTGATGTCCCAAATGCACCATATGAATTCGAATATAGGGAAGCTGGTTTCCAGAGCTACTCACCAGGTATAAGTGATATTTGTGCACAGAAACATGTTAGTTGTTGCAGCCCTGTCAGGGGGTGGGTAAACATGTTATATTGGTTCTGATGTTCATTTTTGTTAAAAAAAGAAATAAGAAGAAATGAACAACAGCAGACCCTTCCTGCAGCACAGTGGTTCCCAACCGCAGTCCTCAAGTACCCACAACAGGTCAGGTTTGCAGATATCTGAAGCAGCACAGGTGATATGATTTGCTACTCAGTGATTGCAGTAATCAGTCTGCAGTTCCCCAAAAGAATCCTCAAAACCTGGCCTGTTGGAGGTACTTGAGGACTGCGGTTGGGAACCACTGCTGTAACCGATTACGATCCGGGTTATTCAGAGAGTGGTGAAAAGTAGGAGAATGGAAAAATTTTAGGTTAAAATAGCCAAACCAGAAAAATTCTCCCATTCATCTTGCTTTTCAAATCTGCTATTTTGACCTAGAATTTTTCCATTCTCCAGTCATTCTCCTACTTTTCACCACTCTCTGAATAACCCTGTATGTCTTCCATTCAAGTGTCACAATTCAGGACTGCAATACAGATTTAAAAAGTGAGTTTAAATTACCTGACCTGCACAATTTAGGTCAGTTAAGTGAAGTCTTGCTCTTCAATGACTATAATGTATTTCCAAGTCTAAATTTTTCTAATCCATTGTTCATGCTATACAATCCATCCTTTTGAACAAGGCTTTATAGACTATATATTTTTTATTTACAAGTCGAGCTTCTAATCTATTCATAGATTCCCTGTAGTAATGTCTGACGAACAATTGACCTCATTGGATATTTCAAGCATCCAGGCACTGGAGGAAGAAATCCCAGTTTGTGCTCTATGGGGTAAGATTATTTTTTTTCTCCAAATATCCTGAACATGCATTTCTTTTAACTTTGTTATTGATCAGTATGCCTCAGTTTTTATTTTGAAATTCTTTAGTTTTGGGAAGTAAATCTATTTATATAGAGCCACAAATTCTGCAGTGCTTTACAAGATCAGGGGGTTGATACATTGGAATGCCACACTTGGATGATATGACCTGATTCAGGGGGACCCTGTTCCCATGGGAACTTGCAATCTATGAGAAGTACAAGTATTTTGTGATGTAGGCGCATTGGGTGTCTTGTCCAAGGACACTCGCTGTTGGCGTCTTTTGAGTGGGATCGGGTCAGCTTTCCATGATTGTAGATCCATGCCCTGGTGGTTTGAACCCTCTTTTCGTAAAGTCGTGACTTGCTTCTCCACAGTTATTGGAGGGATGTGCTGAATGGTATTTTGACTTGCTTCTCCACAGTCAAGAGGGCAGAGATGTTCCCATTCTACTCCACAATTAATGTTGTGTGGTAGGCAAGCCTGTTAGGTGTCTTGCCCAAGGACACGTACTGGAGAGGTGCTCTGTCTGGGATTCGTACCTGGGTCTCCAGTTACAGAGCAGTGATGTTACCTTTACTCTATCTAGACGGTGTTAAATGACACTTGACTTTGTATTTCACGCTAAATTAAAAAATGCTTTGACTTTTCCATAATTCAGGCATATTGAGATGAAGTAAAAAGGTGTGTGTGTGTGTGTGGCCATTTCATACATTTTGATACTAGTAAGCTCTAGTTATATATATTTTTTTTTTTTACCAGGAAGGATACATTGCGATTTCTCTCATTTTCAAGTATGTCCTGGGTTTAAGAACGTTGAATTGTTTATTTCTGTAATGACCTAATAAAATGCAAGATATTAAACACGAATATACAGATTAACAGAAAATATATATGTAGGAAATATAGTCATTGGGGTATATTAATGAGATCTCTTAAGGGACTTTAGACTGGAGGAAGATTTGATGGTGTCTGTCTGGGAGGTTATTCCACAATTGCGGTGCTCTGTAGGAAAATGAGGATCGAGCCACTTTCTTTTTGTATTGTGGTATTGCAATTAAGGTGCCGGTCCTGGATCGGAGGTTATAGGTCTATTCCGGTAGGGTGGTAGTTTCCCAGAAAAGCTCTTAAACACCAGGTTGGAAAGGTGACGGGTGCATCTAGATTCCAGCGATGGCCAGTTTAGTTCTTCTTGGTATGATGTAAAAATTCCTCCTACCCTGCTTCATTCAGCTTTGTTTCCAATAAAGAGCACGATTAGTATCTTCATTGGTTCCCTGAAATTCTATGCCTGGAAAATGTCTAGCCTTAAGCAATTTGTCATTTTTGCATTTTAGCATAACTTCTACAATAGTAGAGTTAGGATTTTCTCGGTTTATCTGGATTTTCTGCAACCTGTGTGGGTATGTTTAACCATCAACTAAGTGAAAGATTGAATTGCCTTGTTTAACATCATACCAGTAAATCCATATACTGAATTTGGTCTGTTATTTAACCCCTCCACTGCTGAGGTAATTTTCACCATTTTGTGTGCTTGTCATGTCTTTTATTTTAGAACCCAAACTATCAGGGTTATTCAGAGAGCGGTGAAAAGCAGGAGAATGACTGGAAAATTCCAGGTCAAAATAGCCGATTTGGAAAGTGAAATGAATGGGAGAATTTTTCTGGTTTGGCTATTTTGACCTAGAATTTTTCATTCTCCAGTCATTCTCCTGCTTTTCACCGCTCTCTGAGCACATATAAAGAAAGGACCTAATACAGGGTTATTCACTCTGGTCTCTCAGTAATCTGCTAATTGAACAGGTACTGTCAAGCAACAACAAAATGGTTGGGAGGGCATTTGTAATATTCAGCCTCCTATGTGTTGCCTTCCACAAAAGACAATATTTGGTGTGGAAACACTAATGGGGGGGGGGGTGTTAAACGTCTTTGTCTAGGGTGGCAGAAATCCTTTTCCCGGCCCTGATTGTAGGCCATTAACATATGTGGGACAGGAGTTTGAGATCTTTTACAGTAAGACTAGCAATGCAGCTTCCTGGGCAGGAAAAGTTCTCTATATGTGGTCTTAGGATGTTACGGCACATTCTCTAAGGACATACTACTTTTTGCATAAGAGATTTTCCAATTTAATAAAATCTGAAATGTTACCCTTTTAGTGTGTGATCCCAGAGTTCTACCTCAGTTCTGTCATCTCTATGGATGTTGTAATCTTGAAATAAAGATACATTTTTCTAACCGTAAGGGTGGGATGTTTCCTTGCAGTTCGTAACAAAAATACAAGGTTAGGTCTAAGGCTAATGTCAGACAAACGCAGTTTGAGCGCACTCTGCGTATGTGCATAACGGACTGACGGAAGATACTGTAGACGCCACACAGTCCGTATTTTTTTTTTTTTTATGACGGACGTAGAAAAAAAGGAATTATTGGAAACAAAATTAATATGAAAATATGCAAAAAATTTGAAAAAGGATATGAAAAGGCATTTTGGGCGTCAAGGTGCTGGACGTCGCAAATGCTTTGCGTCTGACATCTCATCACTCACACAGAACGCTATGCGGATGTGGCGCACTCTGCGCATCTGTGGTAGCAGTTTTCCATTCTTGCCTAACTTGCGTCCGTTTGCCACGTGATGTGCGTGCGCAATTCAGTGCGCACGTACTTTGTGTGGGTCTCTATTGATCATGGTTCTATGCTACGACGGACGTTAAACTGTGCGGCAACGCGCACGTGATAACTGCGTTCGTCTGACATTAGCCTAAAATGAGAAGTCAGTCCTGTATTAAAAAGATTGCAAATAGAATTTGTATACTAAATTTTAGTTAATGTTTGTTACATAAACCCTGTTACTATATGATAACCAGCATTTTATTTGTGGCTTTGATTTGTAAGCGCTTGCAAAATCACACCTGTTACCAGTCAGCAAGTGGTAGGTATTTAATGCCTACCTAGTGCTAAAGCCACTGCTGAGTAGGAGTCCTGGCGGTAATCGTTTATCACTCAAGACTCGATCAGGTTTTGATGGATAGAAAATCCAAGATTTTGCTGGTTTCTGGTCAGGCCCTCCCTGACTAAAGAAATACTAGGAATTTAAAAGCGTGGCCCATAGCTGTGGGGGCACACCAGGTGCCATGGCAACAAGAGCACTCTTAACGATAAGTCTGACATTTTTCCAGTGTGCATTCCTTCTGTATTAGGAAATGCCTTTTTTGAGTTGTTTTGTAACTGCCGGAGTTTGCGTTTCAAAGTCTGAGTCTTGCACCTTTTGTCGGTGTCTGCGTTACCTAATGTGTTTTTAATTTTACCTGTGTCTGGATATGACTGTCACTTTTTTTTTTTTTTATCTTGGTTAATACGAATGTGGTGTTTATATGATGGGACAGGCTGACCCTGAGAAACTCCCTATATGTAGTTTAAAAGTACTAAAAATCTAAATTTTCTGCAGCCTCCGTGTGTGTGTGTGTGTGTGTGTGTGTGTTTTCTCTTTTTAAAAAAATAAAAAATACCTTGGCTGCAGAAATAACAATCACAGCCCTATTGGAAAATGTTTCAATGGGTATTGTAAGAGTGGGTGTCTGTGGAGGCGCTTACTAGGTAACTGTGGTTCCTTAAAAAAAGGGGGGGTGCTGCCTACATGGGGTTGCACATAAATCTCAACCTAAATGTGCAGGTAAGGGTCCTAGTGACGCAGTGGGTGCTTCCAAATATGGAGCAATCTAGGAGTATTTCTATCAGGTGGTGATAGATAAAAGTACTCAAGTGAGTCAATGTTACACTAATATTGTGCAAATAGCAATTCTGTGCAAATGAACAACCTTGTGCAAAATAAGCAACAACAATGGTGATAAATCCTTAAACCATGCGTACAAATCTGCTCCTATAGCGCAAAGCATTTTGCACATTGGGATGATTATAAAGTGCATGTGCTCATATATCCTATTCCATACGTAAAGTGCAGACACAACATTTGTGTTGATGTGACATCAAAGTCATAAGACAGTCCTTTTATTAGTCTCTGGATGGCCTGTCTTATGACTTTTTTGATGTCACATCAACACAAATTTTGTGTCTGCACTTTACGAATGTTATAAAGTGCATGTGCTCATATATCCTATATGTACTTTATATGCATTTTGCACATTGGGATTATTATACACTTTGCGCTGTAGGAGCAGATTTGTACGCATGGAGGCGTGGCCGGAACACAGAGCTGGATGTGAGTGCTGAGCTCCCAGGCCCGAGTGCACGGATTGTCATTTCGGGGCAGAAATAACAGCAATGGCACAGCGGAAAAAGACACTTACTACCCCAGGACTGCGGGGACCCAATGCCGATCCTCCATTTTACCGTTCTTGGGAGATACATCTCCAGCCGCGGACCTCTGGTAAGGGATCCAAAATGGCGCCCGGCGACTCAGATCAGGAGGCCTCCCCGCCACGATTAGATTCAGCAATAAAAGGGAGCGATATGGACCACGAACTGCGGGCCTTATTACAGAGTTTGCCAACCAAAACGGATTTGGCTGCTCAGTTTACTCAAATGGAGCGCAATTTTTAATACTAAATTTGAACTGGGGTCTGATTTGAAGCAGTTGGGAGGCCGCGTAGTGAACTTGGAAGAGGACAGAGATGCGTTATTTTATCGTGGAACGTTTAAATGGTCAAATGCTAACACAAGCTAAACAGTTGGCCACACTGCATAGACACCTGGATGATGTTGATAATGGAGGCAGACGAAACAATCTCCGCATAAAGTGTTACCCGGAAGCAGACTCTGGCAAGGAAGATGTTAAAGAGCTACTCCGTGGTCTGTTTGATATCCTGGGTCGATCTGGAGAGGAAATATTAGTTCTGGATAGAGCTCACCGTACACTGCGGCCGAGGGGATCACAAAATGACGCACCTCGTGATATTATCTGTCACTTGCAAGATTTTACACTGAAAGAGGAAATTCTCAGAGCAGCACGCAGAACTTTGGAATTTTTGAAGTGGACGGTCAAGTGATACTTTTCTTCCAAGATGTTTCCTGGACCACTTTACAGGCACGGAGGGTGCTGAAACCGTTAACTGAAGCGCTCCAGGAACGTGATATTCGTTACCGATGGGGATTCCCACTATCTTTACAGGTGACCCATAACAACCAAGTTCATTCTGTTTCATGTCCTGAGGACATTCCGGACTTCGCGTGTTTTTGGACTCCCAGAAGTCAACATTCCAGACTGGTATGGTTCGCCATCTGACACTCTACCCTTCCCACAGCGACCCTGCTGGACTCAACAGGCGAAAAAAAAAAACCCGTAAAGGCAAGCCCTCTGCAGCGGCCCCTTCTGAGCCTGATCCAGAACCATGAGGGAAGCCCTTGCTTTTGCTTCCATTTGTCATTTGAAAGTTTATACGCTTTTTTGATATTTTCTGCCCCTTGAAAAAAATTTTTTTTGATTGCATGCGCTTGGGTCCGGCAACCAAGACAGTCGGATGAGACTCTTGCTCGGCACCCAGAATTTTTGGAAAATTGAGACTTTCTCGGCTGCCTCCTGAGTTTTTTATTTTATTTATTTTTTTAATGTCCTCTGATGGGTTTTCCCCACTATCAGAGGTCTACACTACCTCAATTTTTTTTCGTGTTTTTTTTTTTTTTTTTTGGGTTTGTTTTTTTTTTTTTTTGATGGTTGGGCAATACTAAGTTAACTTTTGTAAATGTTTACCTGCCAAACCACTTGCAAACCAAATGTCTCCGAAAAGTGTTATGACGTTTGTCCGAGTTTCAGGAAGGTTTTGTGGTCTTGGGGGGGGTGATTGCAATGTTTCGTTAGATATGCCGGCAGATTGTGTCCCGGGTGGGGGATCGTCTGTTCCCTCTCTATGGTTCCAATTTCATAAACTCTTGTCAGCAGACCGTCTGATAGATTGTTGGCATCTCAGTAATCCAGCAGTAAAGGACTACACATTTTAATCACATGCCTTTAACCACTTAGCTGCCAAGTGGTTCTCCTGTGCTACGGACACGCTGAGCGTGTCCGAGCACAGGAGGCAGCAATCCGGCGGATTGCTGCGCCCCCCCCCCCCCCAGGTGCGGGCTGAGCTCTTGGATGTCAGCCCAGCACTCCGGGATCCCGGCGACGCGATGACATCTAATTCAGGTGCCCCCCCCCCCCCCGCATGTGCGGAGGAGGAGGCGCCTGAAAGGACCTCTCTCCCTCCTGATCGCCGGACCTTCCAAACGGTGGCTGTCATTAACCCCTGGGGAGCCAGATCACGAATCTCCCGATCCGTGGCAGCTAGGGGTTAAAGTTTGGTACTGTTGGATCGGCCAGAGCATGGCCGTTCCAACGATACCAAACACGACTGTGAAATGTTTTTTTTTTAAAAAAATTAGAATTTTTTTTAAATATTATTTAAGTTTTTTTTTTTTTTTTTTGGTTTCTTAATGCAGCAATATTGTTCCCATTTCAATTATGTGAACAAACGATTTTTGTATGCGGTGCGTTTTGTTAAAAATCTTGTAATTTTCCCCAAATAAAATGTAACGAGACCCCATTTCAAATTTTTTTAACAAGCGCACCCCATACAAAATCTAACCGCAATTGCTCGCATGTTAAAATGTGAAAAAAAAAAACACTTTACACGTTGTAAATTATTAAATTCATATTTTATTGCATTTTTTTTTATAATATACAGACAGGACATGACGTATACATATTCATATTATGAATCTGCCGAGTCTTACGGAAAGAACGATATATAATATGTCTGGGTCATATACTAAAATAAGCCTTCAAAACACGTTTAAACATGAGCAAAACCGGTAAAAATGACCTCAGCACAGAGGCGTGAAACGCCTCAGCAGCGAAAGGGTTAAGAAGTATTCTAGAATAGACTATATTTTTTTTGTGGAACATAGGGCTTTGGAAATGGTACGCAGTTTCAAAATGGGACCATAACATGGTCGGACCATGCACCCCTTCTGTTATCTTTAGCCCTACCTAATTTAGTGCGAACGGAGAATGCCTGGCGTTTGAGTCATTGCTATCTGATCCCATGACGCGAGCGGAGGTGACTGCCTCCTTAGAGAATTACTTCCTTGAAAATGACACGGATGATGTAACACCCGCGACGGTTTGGGAGGCTCACAAGTGTGTGTTGAGAGGTGCTTTTATCCAGTTGGGCTCCAGGCGCAGAAGGAAAGGACCGCCAGAACGGAGGAATTGCTGAGGGAGATCACGGCCTTAGAACTGACGCATAAATCTGACCTAGATCCTGAATCATTCCGACGATTAGTTCTCTTAAGAGCTGACTTAGCTAAATTAACGAATGCACAGGTGGCGCGGGCCCTTACACTGACAAAATATGCTTACTACACCCAAGGGAATAAATGTGGCAGGCTACTTGCACGTGCTCTGAAGAAACGATATCCAGCTACTTTTATCCCGAAACTGCATACTAGCACGGGATCCGAGGTCAATACGACCCGAGACATAGCGGAAGCCTTCCATCCTTATTACCAAACTTTATATAATATTGATGAGAGTAGGGTCCCTGAGCATATAGTGGACTCGTTTTTGGCTAACACGATTAAAACTACTTTACCGCGTAATGTTAGCCGACAATTAGATAACCCGCTTACATTAGAGGAATTTACGGAGGCTTTAAAATTAACGCCCTTGGGTAAAAGCCCGGGCCCTGACGGGTTTACGGTGCTATATTATAGGACTTTCGGTCTATTCTGGGCCCTAGATTTGTTAAAGATTTTAACTCTATTTCGGATACCTTTCCTATTCCACCTGTGACGCTCCTTGCCTTTCTCTGTGATACCGAAACCGGATAGAGACCAGTTAGGGGTCTATAATTGGCGCAATCTATCTTTAATAAATGTTGACTTAAAATTGTTTATGAAAATACTGGCTTTACGACTTAAGCCTCTCCTGACTTCAGTGATTCACCGAGACCAGACGGGCTTTGTACTGGGCAGGGAAGCCCGTGATAATACTATTCGTACCGTCTCCCTCATCCATCATGCTTCCAGGATGGATCAGCCTTTGTTAGTCCTCTCGGTTGACGCTGAAAAAGCGTTTGACCGAGTGGACTGGTCTTATCTTTTTCGGATGTTGGAGAGGATGGGTTTTGGTGATCGCTGGTGTTCGTGGTTGCGGGCACTGTATGACTGCCCTCAGGCACGAGTGCGGGTTAATGGCAGACAATCGACTCCGTTGACGATACATAATGGGACTCGACAGGGGTGCCCTCTGTCCCCACTCCTGTTCCTGCTGTATCTGGAACCCCTATTGCAAGCGATTAGAGATAATCTGGCGATTCGAGGAGTAACTGTTCCGGGACAGGAGCTCAAGGTGGCCGCATTTGCGGATGACCTGTTGTTCACCTTGACGGATCCCCTTTAATCGGTGTCGGCTTTGACGTAATTAGATGTGTTCGCAGCTTTCTCGGAATATAAAATTAACGTGCTGAAGAGTGAGTTTTTAGGGGTAAACCTTTCACGAGTCGTGACTGAGTATCCGTCATACCTATGGAATGCGGTGGGTTCCGGAGGGACTTAAATATTTAGAAATACGCTTATCGTCGGACCTAGACAAATTATTTCAGTTGAATTACGTTTCTCTGTTGCAACAGATCAAGGGGGACTTAAGTAACTAGAACTTACCCTATATTTCATGGTTGGGAAGGATCAATGTCTTACGGATGAATATATTACCTCGACTGTTATATTTGTTCCAAACCCTCCCTATTACTGTAGCTCAAAACATTTTTCTCTGATTTGCGACAGACATTTACAGGCTATCTTTCAGTGAATTGACAAGACCGGTGGGAAGGGGTGGTCTGGGCCTGCCCCATGCTTATTTTTACTATCTAGCAGCGTTTTTTTTCTATACTATACGGCTTGGCCAAAGGAACGATGGGTAAGCTTTGGGAAAATGTGTTACAGGCAGGAATTGCTTGGCCATTGTCCTCCTTGCCCTGGCAGTCGGCATCGCTGGCAAACCTGGGGGCTTCGGTCACACCCGCTACTGAGCACACTAAGGCTGTGGAGGAAACATGGAGTGGCGTTAGGACTGAATACACTGACTTCCCGCTTGACACCTTTGACTCACAATCCCCTGTTCCCACCGGGACTGACCCCGACATTTTTGAATGGGTTACTACCAAAACCATATATACCGCTAGAAGCAGTAGTGGAAGACGACCGATTTCTCCCCCTGGACCGATTTGGTGGGCCCAGAAATAGAGAACAAGTCTATGGTGAAGTTCCAATATGCCCAACTAAGTCACTTTATTCGCTCTACTATGTGGTTGACAGAGGGGTTGCCTCCGTTGGCCCCCTTTGAGACCTTCTGTACCGATAAGAATAGATATGGACATATTGTCTCGCATCTTTATTCATACATAATGAGAGGGGCCTATAAAATTGATTCTCAATTGCTACTTAAGTGGGAAACAGATTTTAGGAGTAGATCTTACGGCTGAGGAATGGTCCAGGGCTTTCGAACTTACATACTTTGCGTCCAGGAGTCAGGCGCTTCGTGAATCGAATTGTAAATTGTTTATGAGATGGTATCTTACCCCGTCTGATTTACATGCTATGGATCCATTGTTGCCTGATATCTGGAGGTGTAAAGTGGCCAGAGGTAACTATGTCCACATATGGTGGACTTGCCCGAAAATTCAAAACTTCTGGTCAGACGTTGCACACGAGATGTCGCGTTTAGGGGGCCTGGAAGTGGAATTTACTCCCTCTGCCTAGTTGCTTAATGTACTGCCCTTTTCGATGCTCTCCTTTAAAAACTAATTTCTGGCAATTCTGTTAACCGCAGCAGCGAGGGCACTGATTCCGTTATATTGGAGGGAATGTGCACCCACCGTCTGGGATTTGGTTCTGAGGGTGGAGGGGGTCAGAGCTTTAGAAGAAGCGCACTACAATAGTTTGGGTAAATATGAGGAATTTTATACAATCTGGCGTCCATGGTCCTCGAACCTTTGCTCAATAACGGTCTCAGACAGGCCACCGGTGGGGGAACAAGAGGTCTCGTAAAGATAATCGACCGGTTATGGAGGGGCAGAGGTGAATTTAGATCCGAGCCTGGGCTGTGTTGTCTTGACATACCATTCTGGTGCTAGCTTTACTGCTGTTTATTTAAGGATACGATGATCACCTTTTTAGTTAGAGTTAATTTAGAATTTGTTATATTGGTCATAAACTGTGCCGAAATTTTATAAGAGGCACTTTGATTGTATTCTACATTATTGTGACAATATTGTCTCTTATGCGACTTGTATTTTATACTTTGCCAATAAAAATATTTTACACAAAAAAAACAAGATTTGTATGCATGACTTAAGCAACAACAATGGTGATAAGTCCTTATTTTGCACAGAATTGCTATTTGCACAATACTAGTGTAACATTGACTCACTTGAGTACTTTTATCTATCACCACCTGATAGAGTTGAGCCATATCAGCATTTAGAAATACTCCTAGATTGCTCCATATTTGGAAGCACCCACTGCGTCAATGGGTATTGTGACTATCAGCCGGCAGATGGAGTCCCTAACGCATTATTCGCAGCGACCGTCAAAGTGCATCCGAACGCATTGACGTATTTTTTTTCACGGAATGCGCGAAAACGGTCATACGCTGTGCATTTTCGTGCGTGATTTGTTACAGATCCAAACCAGGAAACTTTGGGTGTCTGGACGTTTTATGTTGGCCGGACATGAGCAGTGTCTGACGTCTCCTAATCACGCACACACGTTGCTATGCTGGCGCAGCGCACTCTGTACGTCAGTACTAGCGGTTTTGCGTTCTCAAATACGTTCGTTTGCCGCTTGCGTTGCGTGGCCGCACTTCCTATATTGGCCGTCATTGCCTGTCACTGCTGCTACGGCCGTGATTAAGTGCGCCTAAACGCACGTTAAAAATGCGTTTAGTCTGACCACAGCCTAAAGGGTTAAATAACAGCTGAGGCCTTAGAGGGGTGTCCTGCTGGGTGCAGAGTGGGAGGAAGGTAAAAAGATTTTACTTTTTTAATAGGTTGGCAAACGGCTTAGCCATCCACCATGTTAGACAGGTCTGTTCCAGTGTGAAGTCGGCCTCCTCATCAAGGAGTAGGTGTTTATTTTGTATTTGTTTTATATTTGTGAAATTGTACCCTGCAATGGCTGCGCAAAAAAGCAGAAATTTGAAGCCGTTGTATTCGTGTCCTGTGACTATATCAAAGTATGTAGAAAGGATACCTTGAACAAAAAAATAATTGCATGTATACTATCATCAGTTGGGATCTGGTTTGTAAACCAGCCAAGAGTGGACAGATTCATTTTCTTTTCTAGGTTGCGAACTCAGCAAGGAATGCAAGAGGTACGTTTTTGAAACTGAAGATGACTTCAGGGAACATCTGTTGAAACTGCGAATGGTAGTGTATTTCTAGCTAAATGTGCTCCACTTTTTTATATCTATTGTAAATGCTATGCTTTAGGAATGAAAAGCCATTGTTAAATACATTTTCTATAGAATACTGTATTCGCTATGTTGTGCATATTTAATATGTACTTGCTCGATTGCTCAGACTTCTGCGTTATTGGTGTCATGTTGTGTTAAGATGTCCCCTCTTTCTAAAGTAACCCCTTGCCACCATTGAGTTATTCTAATCCTCAAGCCTATATTACAGAAGCCTTACATTACCAGTATAAAGAGGAATAGCTGGTGATGCCACGCACTATTCCATGTAGATGTGTTAAGAGGAAGATTGTTGTTCATGAGTACACCATGGAAATGAGACCAAACATGACACCCCATTCCAGCTGAGTTGCAAACTCCTCCTGTTTCAGCTGGTGCGAGATGTGTAGAAAGTGATTTTAATGTATAGATATCTGGAGAACAAGGTGTGATTACAAAGTTGCTCCTTATTTTCTATCTTGGAACTGGTAATAAAAACTAAAATACCTGCTGAACAAAATCACTTGGCACGCAAAAATAAAATTTCTAAAAATGTCACTTGTTTCTGGTCCCTGACTATAGAGGACCAGTGTGATCCACTACTTCTCACAACCAAGAAAAGGACACTGACAAATGGATTCCAGTGTCCATCTTCTGACCTGTACAGGCCTACATGCAGTCCTATGGACTCCAGGAGAAGTTACAATTAGCAGCCGACCTATATTTGAGGCTTTCAAAGGCTAGGTCGAACCACTAATGCTTAATGGCTTCCTCAAACTTGTCATTTGCGAGTCCCTATTGCCACCTATGTCAGGAAAAAAGCCCATGTGTTTACATAACTGCTGGGGATATGGTGCAATGCAGTCTGGCTCCAAAGCCATGCAGACAGGGAGCTTACTTGGAACAAGTGTGTCTGAAAAGTGACCTTTGTGCTGGAGCAATTATAAAGGGTATACACGAGTAGAATACAAAATCACTTGGAAGGTGAGCTGATTGACTAGAGGAGTCTTGCCGAACAAGTACCAACATACAGTTCTGTGCTGGGAAATTAATTTACTGACCTTTTTATACAAATCTCCAGGTGAACAAATTACTTAATTTGTGAGGTGTTTAGTCACCAGGAGTTTGTCTTGAATTGCATGCAGGTTTCTTGGTTACGCAGATTCATTTGACAGGCTGCTTCCAACATTCATTGACTTTGAAGAGAATAAGTCTGTTTTGCATTGATGTTTTAAAATTGAGCCCTAGTCTAACCTTCATCATTTTGATTATGTCTGCTCTGCACAAATACAAGTCTTCTGACTGCAGTGTATTGCTTCTTTGTGTTGTAGATTTGCCTGGGCCCTGAAGCTGAAAATGATGAAATGAATGTAATTTCAGTGGAGTTAAAACATACACAGGAAAATCCTGTCACTATTGCATCTCTCAGACTTTCAGTTCTTCCGATGGTACCTCCTGAATTATTATATATTTTTTTCTTACCAGAGATGACGGGGAGGGGGCAGAGTATCCATTGTTGTTGCTTGATTTGGCCAAAATGTTTATCGTAGTCTGTCCTTCAGAGCTCTTCTCCTGTGCATGTGCAGAATTTCATTCAGAAACGGTATGGAGGGGTGCGCCTATTACTCCATCTTCATGGTGCGTGAACTGAGGAGAATCCTGTTTCGCAGCTGCCTCACTCATCCACACGTGCATAGGAGATGAGAGCCTATGAAAAAGTACCATTGGGCCTGGGGCATTTTCATTGGCCAACTGTGTAGCAGGTCATGTCTTGATGCTCACTCACGTTTCCTCCTGTGAGTAGTGCAATGCCTGGCCTGCCTATCCCACATCAGGGACGACCATGAGGGCAGTGGCTCATATATAAGCGGAGCCCTGCTTCTTGCTGCACCATGCTGTTGTCGGAGTCCTGCCTGCTGCCGGTCTGCTCCTTGCCAGCTGAACTGCATCTCCAGAGAGGCCTCACTTCCTCTCTGGTCACCTGCCACCACAGATTAGACAGCCCACAAGGCCACATGTTTTTTGCAGGCTCAAGGAGCAGCTGCCATGGGCCCTACAACAATGACTGGGCATTTGGCAACTACCTTTTTTTGGTTTGCGCTGAAGACGGCCCTGTATTGATTCTGGCTTTGTTTCTGACTACTCTTTGGACATTTAACCCTTGTTCTTCCTGATTCAGACTATTCCAGTGTCTGCAAGTAGGGGATCAAGGGATTCAGTTAAAATACTAAGATTTGAGTTGTATGTTTGTTACATCTGAGACAGTGGTGGGGGGAGGGGTGCACCGCAGGCAGAAGCGGCCTGACATCCTTCTCCAGTTCAATGTCGATCTGGGGCTTCAACCACAGCAAGCTGACATCTTGTATGTCAACCCTCGCTATGGGAATGGCCCCCCCCAGGCCGGGGCATCATCGTGTATGTGCGTGATGTCATAAAGGAGTTCCTCTGCCCAGGAGGGAAATTCAAGAACTGCTGGGGACCCTCATATCTCTCGAGCCGCGTAAAGTCCATTTTGGTTGTCATTAGAAAGATAAGATCCTGGCCTTTCCAATGATGCCAAGCATGTGTGTGTGTATATTCAAAAGGAAAGGATGTGTGTGGCGCTCCCCAGTGTTTATGTGCACAGAGAAAAGATCACTTAACTGTGCTTCTGCTGTTGGGATCAGACCTCAATAAAAAACATAATCTACATAGTGTGATACAGTAAACACAATATATTGTGATCAAAAAGGTGGGCCAAAGAACTCCCACTCTAAAGAGCCTAGCCTGGCTCTGATTCAGTCGCTTGTGGATTGATTTCACCTGGCCCACCCACTGGCCTCAATGGAGAAGATCTTTACTGCAAACAGCCTCGAAATAAGAATTTCGTAGTGTAGATTGTAAAACACTTCATTAATATAGAAAGATGGTTCACTCACGTGTTCCTGAGCCAGAATTTAGGCTCTCTTGTATACGCCCGGGAGTTTGTTTTGATAGGCACAACTCCTGCATAAGCCTTCTTGGATAGAAGGAACAACTAGTCTCCTCTTTAGAAAAGGGATTTATTTCCAGGTGGGTAACAATAACCATTGAACAATAAAAATGACCAAGTTATAAAATAAACTGAACGCGTTTCACCTGGGCATGTAGGCCCTGCAGCTTCCTCAGCGGTACTGATTCCAAAGAACCATAAATTTTATATAGGGATTGTTTTTAATTAATCAATCAACCCTGTAAAGAGGAGGGACTGTATAGCCTTTTACCCAGTCGATGGGAGTCATTGTGTCTCTCTGGCGGAAGTATCAGCTGTCAACATCCGGTCAATGGCATCATCCGCAAGCGGCCGGGACCAGAAATTATATCATCCTTGGTCTCTCACTGTCCATAGATAATACAAAGCGAAACTGAAAAAGGTTACGCCAGCGCCGAGAGAACACTTTCGATCAGCCGTTAATGTTGCACTGATTACATCCGGCGACCTAAAATAAAACCAAAAACAGAAATTCAAAAAGCGCCTAAGGTAGTTCACAACCTAATAACCATACCCTCTCAGATCATCCATGTAAGGAATATAAATCTAAAATTTTCTTTTGTCTCAAAGCGGCAGTATTATTCACTTCAATAATAAAGTGAATAATATTGCTGCATTGCCTCCCCATCTCATTTCCCACAGCTGCAAGTGGAGGGGATGGAGCAATGTTGTCCCCACCCCTCCTGTTCTAAGTCAGTGGCATTATTGACTTGTAATGTAAACAATGTCGCTGCACTAATCCACCTTCTCATTTCCCACACTGTGTGCAAATTTGAAAGTGGTGGCATTATGCGATACTACGCATTATTTCATTTAAACCATGGGGGGTGGGTGCAAGAGGAGGACTTTCCCCTGGCTGCCTCCTGACCTTGCTCCGCCTCTGGTCTACGATAATTGCTAATTGGGTCTAGAAATCTTTGTTTCCACACATTTTTAGGACTTGAGTACATAAGCGCATATAATGAAACAGAGTATGGCCTCACACAGTCCCTCAATCTCCTTGGCCGGGAACAACACTTATCTGGACCATGTGCATGAATGTTCAGCAAACACTTTGAAGATCTTGATGTCACCCGTTGAGATGGGAGCATTGACCATAAAGATTAATCCTTGCAATCCATGGATGGAAACTATAGCCATAAGAGCAGGAGGATGCAGGACAATACACACTCAAAAATGATAAAGCCTTCGTATGAATTTTCCTACTCTGTAATTTGGTCCTCATCTGTTTTCCTTCTTTCAAACAATATGAATAAATTAAATCACGTTGATATAATGTTAAGTATCCAAAATATCTAGCATTTTCAGATCTCCTTACCTATTAAAACTACTATCTACAGCTACAACATTCTTGCAATCCTAACAGGGTTATTCAAAGAGAGCCGCTCTAGCCCCCCCCAAATGTCACCGAACAGTGAATTTCCCCATACGGTGTCATTTCCTGGCCATTCGGCTATTTAGAGAGCAGGCAGGTTGCCATATTTTGGTGAACTGCCAGCAAGTAGAGTGCCTGTTCTGCAGTGAAATCCCCCATAGAGAAGCAATGGTTAATCTATTCAGAGAACAGTGAGAAGTTGACGAAGTTCCCTGCTGTTTGGTTTTATTCTGCAGGTTTATTCAGGCGAATCCTATAGTCTTCAATGTTAAAAATATTCCCATTTTAATGCAATATCTAATAAACTGTTTATTTTAATCGACAGTAAATTCAATTCTTTTTTCTCCCCCCCCACTAGGACCTTTTACGCATTTTTCTGCATTCTTTTAAACTCCCCCCCCCCCCCCCCCCCGGATATGTTCCGGTGGGTTTTCAGCAGGTGTTCGACAGGTTTTCCCTGCACTCCGGGGACCCTGCGGTGAATGCTGAATTCACCGCAGTGTGGGGAACTGATTCCCCAAAGTGCAGGGAACGAGAGAGCACCGACATGCTGGCGACATTTCAGTGCTCTCTGAATATCCCCTTAAATGTTTGAGACTGTTGGGTGCTTTAAATCCAGTTTTGTTTTTTGTCCAGTCCCCCGCACCTTCTATTCAGCATTTTTATTTGTGTTAAGCATTTAAATTTTGTGAATTTGTTATTCCAGTCTTTTAGTAATGCCAGAAAAGTAGCAGTGCAGTCTAAAGTTGCATTTGCTTGTATGTCCATATTGATGATGTCCCATCTTAGATCAATGTCGACGGCTTGGAATGCAGCCCTCCTGTTACCTTCATTCTAACGTCTGGGTCTGGACCAGTTTATATCTCGGGACAACATTTGACTTGTAAGTGGGACTTTTCTTTAGTCAATCCTCAAAATAGACTTATTTTACCGAAATGGTAATAATATGAACTGAAATTTGTTGCATGATCAGTTGCAGGTACTATTTTTACTTCTTTCTTCTTGATAGGTAAAAAACCTCAATCTGACTATAATAAGAGCCGCATGCATTGTATGGTGCTTTCTTTATTTTTGCTCTGTACTCTATTTCCTTCATCTTTAGTGGATGAAGACTTGAGTGATGACACACAAGAGGAGGCTCCATTTTAAAAGTAAGCATATTAAATTTTTAACATCTGAAGTTTTATGTGTAATTGTGTAGATTTCCACAATTATGATACCTAAAAATTACCCTTGGCGTGGACCGTTATATTTTGTTTCCATGTATAATGCATATGCGTTTATATTCCATGTCTACACTGATGCATCTTTGCATTTTACACCTTTTTTTTTATTTTGTTAAATGACAAAATGTGTTGCTAGATGTAACAATTTTCTGGGTATTTTCAATGGTCGCATTACAAAAGGGTAGATGTCCTAATGTGAACAGCAAAATATTAGCTCAAATAACATATGTTAAATCTTCCTAGCTAGCCATGGCAGCATCACAGGTGGTAATACCACTGCCATCCTGGGGTATTCTAGATGTACAAAAAAAATCTTCAGTCTTGTGCTTTTGAGGACCAATCTAGGCAATTGAATGTACCATGTTACATGGTACGATTAGAACTTTCCTAGAGTTTATCAATGTGAAAATGACTTATGCGGATCTAATGATACAAGGGACTCAAAGTAGCCCCATCAACTTGAGCTGGATCTGCTTGGCAAGATATAGTTGACTCTGTTCAGGGTCAAGTCCCAAGAATGTTTGTTTCTCGTTTTTTTTTTTTATTATTTATAAAGGATTTTACCAGGAAGGATACATTGAGATTTCTCTCGTTTTCAAGTATGTCCTGGGTTCAAGAACATTGAAGTGTTAGTTACAGAAATACAAAGTAATACAATGCAAGATATTAGATATTAAGATATTAAGAAAACAACACATATACAGATTAACAGAAAATAAATATGTAGAAATATAGTCCCTAGGTTACATGTTTACAGGTGCATTCTGTATTGCGGTATGTTAGTAAGGAGCTCTTGAGTGACTTAAGACTGGAAGATTTGATGGTGTCTGGGAGGTTATTCCATAATTGTGGTGCTCTGTAGGAAAATGAGGATCGAGCCACTGGCTTTTTGTATTGTGGTATTGCAAGTAAGGTGCTGGTCCTGGATCGGAGGTTATAGGATGAGGGAGCTGCTGGGGGAAGCAGTCTATTTAGGTAGGGTGACAGCTTCCCAGAAATGCTCTTAAACACCAGGCTGGAAAGGTGAAGGGTGCGTTTGGATTCCAGCGATGGCCAGTTTAGCTCTTTTAACATGTCACAATGGTGGGTCATGTAGTTACATTGTAATGCAAAGCGGCAGAATGAGTTATATAATGTAGTAAGTTTCTGAAGATGTGTTTGTGGGGCGGCTGCGTACACTACATCTCCGTAATCAATAGCCGGCATAAGCATTTGTTGTACAATCTGCTTTCTTACCGCGGGACTCAGGCAGGATTTGTTTCTGTACAGGGTGCCTAGTTTGGGGTAAAGTTTAGATGAGTTTTTCGATGTGAGGGCCAAAGGATAGATTAGGGTCCAACCACATACCTAGATATTTGAGAGAAGTGACTGTGGTCAGCGTGCCATTTGATTTTTGTCCCCACACATGGATGGGTATTTTGCAATTTGTGTAGTTTAGGTTTTGTTCCAAAGAGCATCGTTACAGTTTTGTCATTATTTAAAAAAAGTTTGTTGTGTTTGATCCACTTTTCTACCTCTGTGAATTGTTCTTGCAGCACGGCTTCCAGCTGCCGGAGAGTTGGTTTGCTGGTATAGATTACGGTGTCGTCTGCGTACATGTGTACAGTTGAGGCTTTGCAGACGTTGGGCAGATCATTTATGAATATTGTGAATAGTAGGGGGCCGAGTATTGAGCCTTGGGGTACACCGCAAGTGACAGGGAGGGGGAGGGAGGAGCTGCCAGAAATTGATTGGGGGTTTACCGCGATCAGACCTGCGGCTGTGCGCCCTCCCTGCCGGGGGAGGGGGCATGGATACTGTGTATTAGCAGGGTTTAAAATCTTAGCTAATGTACTGTAGGACTCTCGTAACACCATGATGTGCAGGGCAGGTGGAGCCTGCAATATCAAACTTTTTTTTTTTTTTTTTTTTTCAAATTTTCTTTCCGGAACAAAAAATGGCTTTGGAAAAAAAAATGTTTTTTTGTCACGACTTTCTGTGCGACAAGTGGTCCCTTTTCAAACAGCTGTTGTCACTGACCAGCGGCTAACTGAAGGGGACCGGACCACTGTCAGACAGCGAGTGACATGAGTGTGATTACTGAAATATGGCAAAAGTAGCAGGAGCCTCAAGCAGATAATGGTGCTGGTAAAGTTTATTGGAGGGGGGAAATCAGGTAGTGACGTTTTGGCCAAAGGGCCTTAATCCTATGATTTAAGGCCCTTCGACCGAAACGTCACTACCTGTGGGGTTGCTTTCCCCTCCAATAAACTTTTCCAGCACCTCTGGTGCTGCCCAGCAGTGTGTGGAATCATTTGCTGCAGTAATTCATCTCTTATGGGGGGGGGGGCTTCAGATTTCTCTCCATACAAGCTCCTGAGGGGTAAATCCGGCTAGGTATGCTGTGGTAACAATGCTTAATAGTGAAGGAAAACAACCCTTGGCATTTCTGACTACTCGCTCCTGGTATGTCCCATGGCAATTCCTGACTATCAGAGTTGGTATTTTAACCCCTTTTTGTCTGGCTTGAGCAATTTGGCTTACGAGCATCCCTGATATTTACCCCTGGTCTGTTCTGGTTATGTACTCCTGATACTAGGTAGACGTACCAACCATTCTAGGATCGGACGTGTAGGATAATTGTGCTGCGTACAGGGATCAGATACACTATATTGCCAAAAGTATTCGTACACCCATCCAAATAATCAGAATCAGGTGTTCCAATAACTTCCGTGGCCACAGGTGTATAAAATCAAACCCCTAGGCATGCAGACTGTTTTTACAAACATTTGTGAAAGAATGGGTCACTCTCAGGAGCTCAGCGAATTCCAGCGTGGAACTGGGATAGGATGCCACCTGTGCAACAAATCCAGTCGTGAAATTTCCTCGCTCCTAAATATTCCTGTCAGCTGTATTCTAAGAACGTGGAAGTGTTTGGGAATGACAGCAACTCAGCCACAAAGTGGTAGGCCACGTAAACTGAGCGGGGTCAGCGGATGCTGAGGCGCATAGTGCGAAAAGTCGCCAACTTTCTGCAGAGTCAATCACTACAGACCTCAACTTCATGTGGCCTTCAGATTAGCTCAAGAACAGTGCGCAGAGAGCTTCATGGAATGGGTTTCCATGGCCGATCAGCTGCTTCCAAGCCATACATCACCAAGTGCAATGCAAAGTGTCGGATGCAGTGGTGTAAAGCACGCCACCACTGGACTCTAGAGCTGTGGCGACGCTTTCTCTGGAGTGACGAATCATGCTTCTCCATCTGGCAATCTGATGGACGAGTCTGGGTTTGGCGGTTGCCAGGAGAACCGTACTTGTCTGACTGCATTGTGCCAATTGTAAATTTGGTGGGGGGGGGGGATTATGGTGTGGGGTTGTTTTTCAGGAGCTGGGCTTGGCCCCTTAGTTCCAGTGAAAGGAACTCTGAATGCTTCAACATACCAAGACATTTTGGACAATTCCATGCTCCCAACTTTGTGGGAACAGTTTGAAGCTGGCCCCTTCCTCTTCCAACATGACTGTGCACAAAGCAAGGTCCATAAAGACATGGATGACAGTTTAGTGTGGATTAACAGAGTCCTGACCTCAATCCGATGGAACACCTTTGGGATGAATTAGAATGGAGACTGAGAGCCAGGCCTTCTCGTCCAACATCAGTGTGTGCCCTCACAAATGCACCTCTGGAATAATAGTCAAAAACTCCCATGAACACACTCCTAAACCTTTGTGGACAGCCTTTGTGGATAGCTGCAAAGGGTGGACCGACGTTATATTGAATCCTGAATGGGATGTCACTTAAGTTCATATGTGAGTCAAGGCAGGTGAGCGAATACTTTTGGCAATTTAGTGTATATGTGTTCAAGTTTGGAATACATCTCAAGGACATGTCTGTTAACATTGCAATTAGTTTAATTTTTCTGCGTTTTCACTGGGCTTCTATGTGCTTTCAGCTGTATTAAGTTGCATGCCTTTCATATCTCTTATTCTGTCATATGCTGACACATTCTGCAGTGGGGCGTTTTGTAAATGCCTTTTATTTTATCCTATGTAACCAAATGAAACAACAAGACAAATTAACAGCCTTACAACCTGCACCTCGTGTTGTGGTTTTTGACTTATTCACGTGGAAATTTGGAATTGGGTTGATTTGTTGACTTGAGTCTGGGAGTAAAGATTGATCACTCTAACAACGTGATATTTTTTATTTTTCAAGGAGATTGTAAATACCAACTTTGGTTTTTGAAAGCTAGGTATACTGATAAAAGTATTCACCCCCCCAACTGGATTTTCTGAAAATGGTAAAATACTTTTTATCTTTTTTAAAATAAGAATCTAAATACAAATTTTCCCATCTGTAACTCAAAAAAAAAAAAAATCGAGTGATGGGTATCCTGTTTAAAACATTCACCCACCCCTTCCCCCCCCCCTTTTTAGGGGTGGAATTTCCAAAAAAACCTTTATGACGCAGGCACCCAATGTACCTTCAAAATTTCACATTCCTAGGTTAAACGGCTTGAGCTGGGCATTGATCAGTCAGGACTTTTCCATAGGTGAAGAAAATTTCAACCGCCAGTCTCTGGCTGTAACATCGGTTTTGCTCCTAATTATCACAAAATGAAAAATCTCTGCTCAGGGTCAATAATTTGCAACAACCATTACAACTACAGAAATTGTCGGTGCTATATAAGTGGCTCCCAACCTGGTCTTCAAGCACACCGAACAGGCCAGCTTTGATAGATCTATAGAGAATACAGGTGATCTGATTTGCTGCTCAGTGATTGCAGTATTTAGACTGAAATTCCCCCTGGTGATCCTTAAAACCTGGCCTGTTGGGGGTACTTGAAGACAGATTTGGGAACTGAATGTGAAGGCATTGTAAATTCTGTCCCGTGAGCTACAGTATGCACGAACTCAAAACCAATATAGATGTTGCGCAACACAACTAGAATTACTTCTAAAGAGAATATTACCAAAGAGGCTTTAAACTTCACCTAAAAGCAGACCGAATCGGATGGATAGTAATGAAGTGCTTTCTAACACACAAAGAGCAAACAAGTTTAAATACAACTTCTGACCTCTCTGCTTGAATCTCATGTGTCCTATGACTCGCAGACTAATTCATTTAATTTTTGTATTTCTCCAGGAACAGCTTTGAATGTGGAATTAACCATTTTTTGCTCCTGATCCTTGGAAATTTTCCAAAGTCGCTTTAATGCAGGAATTCTTAAACGGTTGTATGACATTATTGCATATCAAAGTCAATAAACTGGTAAATTTCAGCTGAATAAAATCTACAAAATTTATGGTGTTCCTTGAGAAAGCTTGTACTTTTGTAATACCCCTATCTGAAAATGCTGATCAGACTCCCAGCCATACACTGCATCGTCTTCTCAAAAAATAATAGAAAAAAATAAATCCATAGCTTCAGACCTTCTGAAATCTGTGGAAAATGATTGACAATAATAAGTTTAAAGGGAGCCTGTGGTTCCCAAAAATCTTTAGCTCAACTAAAATGTAAATTTATACATAGCGTAAGCCAAATAGAAAAATCCTTGAGCAAAGTAGATGGGATATACCTGCTAATAAAGGAGATGTAGGCAGGGGCACGGTTATGGAGAGCCTTGTACGAGAGCACCAATATTTTGAAATGGATTCTAAAGGGAGCCATTGTAGAGATTGACAAAAGGGAGAGGGTGCGGTGGCTGACCCTTGCACAGGCGTTCATTTAAGACCAAATGAGAAGGTGGTTACAGTATCGCGGTGGGAGATATGAGTTTGGATGAGCAAGTTAGTAATGTCCTGATTTTAAGAAAGGGGAGGCAGTGGCAAGCTATGATTTAGTGAAGGGGAGATCCGTCAAAGACACGGCAATATGCCTATGAATGGTGCGACCATTAGTTCTGCCTCACCTGAAAGGAAATGGGTGCAGGACTGTTGGCTTTAGAGTTAGACTGAAAAGTTCAGTTTTGGAGAGGTTGAGCTTTAGGTAACTGGAAGTCATCTAGATTTACATAGAAACATAGAAAAATGTCGGCAGATAAGAACCTTTCGGCCCATCTAGTCTGCCCAATTACATGGATACTTTACCTGAATTTATCTTTTGTTTAGGATAGCCTTATGCCTATCCCATACTTGCTTAAATTCAATCACTGTTTTGGCCTCTACCACTTCAACTGGAAGGCTGTTCCATGTATCCACAACCCTCTCAGTAAAATAATGCTTCCTGATGTTACTTTTAAACCTTTGCCCCTCTAATCTAAGACTATGTCCTCTTGTTTTGCGATTTTGTTTCCTTTTAAATATACTCCCTCTACCTTGTGGAAGTGTCTGGAGTGTCCCTACCCTTGCCCCAAAAAAACACATTTTAAAAAAACTGAATCGGTTTCTTGCAGTGCACTCATCAAAAGGGGCAGAATCTGTTTCCTTTTAAAATGGAGCAGATTGTTAGTACTAGGGTTAATCCTTACACTAAAACAATCACAGCTCCTTGCCATCTATAGGGTAAAGGATGGTAAGGATTTTAAGATTGGAAAGTCAGCTTGAGCAGGGTCATCTCTCCCACCAGTGGCGTCGCTACGTGGGGGCGGGGGGTGCGGCCCGCACCAGGTGACACCCGCCCTTAGGGTGACACCGTCACCCTAAGGGCGGGTGTCCAGTGGTGTAGCACTGTTGTGCGCCCCTAATAGTTTCCAGCTGCCAATCCGTTTAGAAAGAAGTCCGCTCACGTGGGCACTTTGGTGTTCATGAGCGGCTGCGGCAACGGTGTTCTGGCACATATGGGAACGGCCCTTTGTTTGTCAGTTAAGTCCGGAAGAGTTAGTCACGTGATGCAGTGCGCCGGCGCCACGCTTGAAGCTTCACGTCACATGTGGTGGGAAAGAGCAGGAGGCTGCACACAGTGACACAGCTGCCAGACCAGTGCGTGTGCAGACAGTCATCACAGAAGGGAAGGGGTCCACCGTCCATCCAATCCGGCGCCCGTGCTCCCAAGGCTAAGGTACCAGCTGGCTACCAGGCAGGGGAAGGGGCGGGACAATCAGACTCCCTTCTCATCTGCTGGGGATACGGGTCTCCGTTCTCCGTGTCCCTTCAGTGTGCATTCTGGAGCAGTGTAATAGCTGAGGGGGGCCAGGGCACCAGGAGGACAGAAATCCCCTCCCTGCCTGATGACTGCCTCTGCCTCTGCGGTTGTCAAGCTGCTTCTCAAACGCTGATCGCCCAAGCCCACCCCCCCCATCCCCCGCCCCCCCATCCTCTGAGGCAACCACTGCCAGAGATGTGATAAGAGGAGGGAAGGCCCTTCCTTAACCCTCTGTGTGTCAGAGGGAGAAGAGAACAGAGTGATCTGACCCAGGAGCAAAGGGGTCTCAGCAAAGGCAGGATGCAGCTGCATGGTAAGTGCACTGCTGCCTGTTTATTTATTTTAATCATTGCTGCCTGGCTGTGACCACAGTGTCCTGGCAGATCAGCACAGTAAACAGTGCATGTATTTTCCTATGGACATATGGCCTCCTACATAATGTTGATCACCTTCTGCCCTCTCCTGCTCTATGTCTGGAGACACAGAGTGCAGGTCACTGTGCTGGGAATTGGGAGGGGGGAGAGAAAAAGCTGAGCTGCTATGTTAGTTAACGCTTCGGTGTCTGACCTCAAGATATCTTCACCTATGTGTGAAACATAAATATACACCTGGCACTCACATCGTTAATTTAAATTATAAAATTTAATCTGTAACGTGACACTAACATGTGTGTGCGCGCATAATTGCACAATACACACAACAGTGAGTTTTATTGCTGTGGAGCGCTGTGATACACTCAAACATACCGCGCATTAGTGTGAATTTTATTGCTGTGGAGCTCTGTAGTACACTCATACACACTGCACATTACTGTGTTTTATTGCTGTGGAGCTCTATGAAACATGCACAGGGCAAAGTGTTGGCTAAAGTGAAATGGGAGCCCCAAACTGCAATCCTTCCTAAGACCCCATCATGCCTTAATCCATTTCTGGGTAGGTTTGGAGTGGGGGGGGAATACACCGTCGCCTGTGTAGACAAATATCCTTTCACCGGCCCTGGGTACCTGCTGTGAGTGCATGCGTCATGGCATATAGAGATGGGTTAGTGTCTCTGCGCTGGCAGCAGCGCAATGCGGAGCACTGAGTGTTTTGAGTGTTTTCCTCTCACGTCTGCCACCACACGGCGGCTGAGTTTAGGCAAATATTCATGCTAACATGTCCACAGGTTGCGGGGGGGGGGGCCACATAATTCTTGCCTTGCCCCGGACGCTGACAAACCACGCTACGCCACTGCGGGTGTCTCACCCTGCGCCGTGTGTTTGCTCCCTGCGAGCGTCCGAAGCTATGCAGCTTCGGCGCTCGCCTGGGGAAACACGTCACCAGCCGAGTTCTCGCGAGATCACGGCTGGTCACGTGGCTCCCCCAGGCGGGCACCCAAGCTCCACGCTGCCGGACGCTCAGAGGGAGCAGAACACTCGGCACAGGAGGTGAGCTGGGGGCATTATCCATGAGCTGCTGGGACATATCCATGAGCTGCTGGGGCAATATCCATGAGCTGGGGGCAGTATCCATGAGCTGGGGGCAGTATCCATGAGCTGGGGGCAGTATCCATGAGCTGGGGGCAGTATCCATGTGCTGGGGGCAGTATCCATGTGCTGGGGGCAGTATCCATGTGCTGGGGCAGTATCCATGAGCTGGGGCATTATCCATGAGCTGGGGCAGTATATCCATGAGCTGGGGCAGTATATCCATGTGCTGGGGCAGTATATCCATGAGCTGGGGCAGTATATCCATGAGCTGGGGCAGTATATCCATGAGCTGGGGCAGTATATCCATGAGCTGGGGCAGTATATCCATGTGCTGGGGCAGTATATCCATGAGCTGGGGCAGTATCCATGTGCTGGGGCAATATCAATGAGAGGAGCTGGGGCAATATCCATGAGAGGAGCTGGGGGCAATATCCATGAGAGGAGCTGGGGGCATAACCATGTGAGGAGCTGGGGCAGTATATCCATGAGAGGAGCTGGGGCAGTATATCCATGAGAGGAGCTGGGGCAGTATATCCATGAGAGGAGCTGGGGCAATATCCATGAGAGGAGCTGGGGCATATCCATGAGCGCTGGCAGTATCCATGTGTGAGCTGATCTGGGGGCAATATAACCATGTGTGAGCTGGTCTGGGGGCAATATATCCATGTGTGAGCTGGTCTGGGGCAATATATCCATATGTGAGCTGGGGGCAATATATATCCATGGGTGAGCTGCTGGGGGCAATAAATAATTGTGAACTGGGGCAATATATCCATATGTGAGCGGGGGCAATATATTTCCATGGGTGAGCTGCTGGGGGCAATATATCCAGAGCTGCTGGGGGCAATATATATCCATGTGTGCTTTCACTGCCTTCGAACAGGCAACGTACTTGCTGGTAGTTGGAAAAAAATTGTGTGAGCATATGAGAGAGCTCCACAGCAATAACCTCACAGTAATGTGCGCTGTGTGTATGAGCATTCAGTGTTATATGGGGTACTGATTTAGGAGTAAGAGTAGTTAAAAAAAAATCCGTAAAACTCAGGGGGGTGACACCATAAGTTACCGCACCGGGTGACACCAACCCTAGTGACGCCACTGTCTCCCACTACTTAGGACAGTGAGCTCAAATGCCCCCCTCCCCACCAGATGTTTCAGAACTACACCTACCATGATTGTCTGACCATTTCTTGCATTCAAAAGAATTCTGTTTTTTTTTTTTTTTTTTTTTTTTTTAAGCAATAAACATCCTGGGAGGGCCAGAATTTGAGATCCTTGCGTTTTACAGTCTATTCACAAAGCCCAAAAATTGCGGTTCGCTGCACTTTTCCACATTTCGGAGATTAGTTTTTTTTTTCACTGCAAAATACATGAATTCACTATTTAGCGAATGGTCACTCAATTTTCCAGACATTGAATTTCCAGAGGCAGCTATTGGACATTGGCGACAACTGCTGAATTGCACCAGTGACCACCGGCTTGGCATCAGCAAATTCAACCAAACTGTAAGAAATGGTCTCATACTCTCCGAATAGAAGTATAAAATAATAAAGTCCTTTTATTTTGCAACAGACCTTTTTAATTATTTTACATTTTTTTTTTTTTTTTTTTTAATACGTGTTCTAAAAAAAATGGAATTTTGCTGAAAAATTAAAAGCATAAACCGTCTAAAAAATAAAATGTTTTTACATTGCCTATGGGTTATGGCTGTCGAACTGAAAGACCAACAAATCTGAGCATTCTGGTGCAGTTCTGCATTCTGTGAATAGAAGACAGTCTTCTAGGACAATTTTAGGTAGCAACAAATTTTGCTGTCAATTTGCCAGTGTTTGGCAAATTGATAGCTTAGTGAATAGACAAATTGGCGTGAAATTTCACCATACTGTGCAATTCAGAGGTAAGTGAATAACCTCTTGGTAATATTTTTTTTTTTATGTCTTGTCCATTGTACAGTGCTATAAAACTTGTTGGCGCTTTATAAATACTTTATAGCTAACAACTGTTTTAGTTTGTATTGTTTAGTGATGATAAAGATCCCACTTGACCACCTACACACCTCCCCTTTTATACTAATTTTGTTCTCCCATTCCCCACTAGAACATCACTCCTTTTTGTCATGGATTTTAATCCACAAAATTCTATGATGCCATACAGGCAGCTTCTGTGATATTCAAAAATAGGGGATATCTGCAATATAGAAGTAGACAAACATACGGTAAAACCCCTCTACATCAGAGTGCTGCCGCAAACGCTAATTTTACACTCACATGCCTGATTTAACCACCGTTTGTAAGTAACCAATGAGGATCTGATTTCTCCATTGATCGATTTTCATTTTCCATACGTCTCCGATTTATCATATTGGAAGGCAATAAAATATACAATAGTGAAGGACTATAGTTAGTGAAAAACAATTCGTATTTATTGCGCGTACAACAGTTAAAAACCATAGTTAAAAAATCACCCGATTCCGGAGGTACACTGTGTGTCCAAGCCCCACGGTCATGGGGTTTGTCACAACACTTTCGGCCGACTTCAAGAGCTTCTGTGATCAGGGCCGGCCCGTCCATGGAGCAGGGTGGAGCAACGGCGCCAGGTGGCCCTTTGTCAGGGGAGGCGTTTGGCTGCCCTGTCATGGGCCGTGGCGTGGAGCTCCACCCTGGGCAAGGCAAGGCACGGCCCACCCTCCTCCATCAGGTTCTGAAGCAAAGCAGTGCCCGCCCCTCTCAGAGGACCGGCGCCCGCCCAACTTCATGCAAAAGGATGGCACCCGCCCCCTTCACGTGAGCGGGCTCACACCCGCTCCCTTGATTCGAGCGAGGCGGCAGGTGGAGCCCGCCACTTCCCACAAACCAGGCCCTAAACTTTTCAAACTTGCCGCCGGACTCCCTCGGATCCTTCACCCCCCCCCCCGCCACTGCCCAGGACACTCTCAGTGCTCTGAGACTGCCGCACTCGTGCCGCAGATGCCCAGTGCCAGCCCCTCACCAGACCCCGCGGTAGGAGCCAATCTCCGGTGCTCGGTGCGGGCCCTCCCTCCGGCTCTATGCGCGGCCGCCAGCTCCACGTGGGTCCAGACTCCTTCAGGCAGCCCCAGCATTGTAAGTATAGCTCTGTGTATTTGTATGGAAAAATGTCCTTATGGCGCTGTTTTCGTGGTGTATATACTTCTGCCCCTGTTCCAGAGATAGGCTGGCAATGCTTCGCTGATGCCTGGTTTATAATAGTAGTGGAGAAAAGGGAGGTTTATCTCTGGTTGGGCGCTGCTTGCAACGATGAGGGGGTTAAATCTCATTAACTGAAAAGTGGGTCAGAATATTATATCGGCATATGGCTAAGGCTAGGGTCAGACGAACGCATTTTCGTGTTGTCTGTGAAAAAGTGCGTTTGAACGAATGGACGCATTTTTTCACGGAGTACGCGATAGTGGTCATACGATGCGCCTTTTCGTCCATGATTTTGTACGGATCATCAATAAAACCCTTTTTGTGTCTGGACGTTATGTTGGCCGGACATTAGCAGCGTCTGACGTCTCCCAATCACGCACACACGCCTCTAGCCGACGCAGCGCACTCTGTACGTCCGTACTAGAGGTTTGATGTTCTAGAAAAAATGCGTTCGTTTGCCACTTGTGTTGCGCGGACGAACTTTCGTGCGGTCGTACTTCGTGTGTTCCCCGGCATTGGACGTCATTTGCTGCTAGCACGGCCGTGATTTCGTGCGTCTAAACGCACGTTAAAACTGCCTTCGTCTGACCCTAGCCTTAAAGGAGTGGATGGTTCACAGTATGTTCCTCTTTGTTTATCGCAAAGTGTGCCCAAATGAGTGCAACAAGATGCTTTTATGGTTAGGGATGTTGTGAGTCTACACCTCATGGAAATGGATAAAGAAAACAATAGTGCTCACTGTGGCACTAACCATAAAAGCATCTTGTTGCACTCATTTGGGCACACTTTATCACAAAGTGCAAACAAAGAGGAACATACTGTGAACCATCCACTCCTCCTTTTAGCCATATGAGCATTTGCTGATATAATATTCTGTGTGTCTGTACATTCATCTTACACAGGGGGAGGGGCGCTAATTAACTCTTCAATAAAATGGCTGGGAGAAGAGACAAAGCAGTGTATTATGGGGTATATTCCCAAGAAAAAACATGGATAACTACGCACGCGCTTGTATAAGACATATGTAACCAATGAAAGCGGATCAAGCAGGGCCCCACATGGGTGAGTTTGTGGATGTGTGTAAGTTTGCGTGTGTGTGACAGTGGGCCCGGGATATGTGGCGCTCTGTGATACTCGTACACACGGCACGTTACTGTGAGTTTACTATGAGTTTTATTGCTGGGGAGGTCTGTGATACGCTCATACATGTCACGTGTTTTTTTTTTTTTTGTTTTTTTTGGGGGGGGGCGCAGCATTTCATCCTTCGCTCCAGGCAGCACAGTGGCTTGGGCCGGCCCTGTCTGTGATATAGCAGCAGACACATGTGGGACCCTGACCGAGCTTCTTCCTATATCACTCTCCATGGTTTAGAGAACTGCACATCATTTGCTATGTCTGAAGACTGGGAGCATGGCTACATTAAGACTTGAGGTTCTAGCTTGGAGCGATTTTTATAGTTTCCATTGCTACACGTATTAGTCTGATGCCTCGTTAAGGGTTATATTTGTTAAGCTTTGAGACATTTGTCTAGTAATCTTATTATTCTCTCTATACTTCACAGATCAGGTCCGTCTACTTATGTCTTCTAATCAATACCCCTTAAACTCAAGGCCTTTTCTCATAGAACATTCAAATTAACCTCTAAGGGCAGTCCTTTTTTGACATTGTTCCATAGAGGTGTCCCCTACACTAGGTGTTTTTCCTCTCCTGTCAAGAGAAGGATGACTTTGGGAGAGGCTGCCCAAATTATGAGCCATAATAAAGCATAAATATAAATTTGCCCTAAAATTAACTATAACTATACCTCCCCTATAAATCTGTTATTCTTAAATAATTTAAATTCGTGCTTTTAGATTAATTTTTTTTATTTTTTTTAAAGCAAGAAATGAACCTGAGTTGACTGGCGATGCAATGTTGTTTTTTTTTTTAAAAAAAAAATTGGTGGGAGGGGTGCTTATTGTATAAGCTGATGCTGTATGCACACGGGGCCATGAGGAAAATCTTTTACTGTTATATCAGCATTCATCTGGTATTCTGTTTAACATGAGATAATAAATTGGAGAATCAGAAGTGTTGTGGGGGGGGGGCTTTCTTCCCTTTTCCAACAGTTGTTGATTGCTAAGCAGAGGTGGTCTCTGTGTCAAAACAATTTGTATGATCAGGAAATTGGTGGGAATAGGGAAACAGGACTGAAATGGTATGAGAGACACTAGTTGATGAAAAGACGCACTGGTCTATTGAAAAGAAAGGAACCTCAGGAGACTGACTGGAGAAGTGAAAATTCTAGTTCAACATGGCCAAACCATAAAAATTCTCCCAATTTGGTCTAGATTGTTCACTTCTGGTTTTCACCTTTTCTCTGCCTAACTGACAGCATATGGAAGGAATGGAGAGAACTGTAAAAGGGAAAAAGAAATCCTCTGTTCTTTCATTGTGCTGCCGCTGAATTACCTTAAATTTCATTCATCTAAATATTCCTTAAAAAAATAAAACTAACCATACAGAGTTCATTGCTAAAAGTTGTCACCCAGAAGTAGTGTCTGTATTGAATTTTTGTTTCTAAATGGGCATCTAGATCACTGAAAAAACACTAATACTAGAGATAAATAAGTTTTTGGTTTTGTAACCTTTTTATATGGTCTGTTGGATTGCAAAGGCTGTCATGGTCCTATTTCATGAAGTGGAACTCCAGCTCAAAAAGCCCCAGTGTTAATATGATCCTGCGTGGAGGAGACCACAGAATTCATTATTACTTCAAGACAACAGACAGGGGAGGCAGAAAGGACGGTGAAGCCGCAGGATACAAGTGTTATGCAGTTTTATGTCAAATCTGGAAACCTGTCTTAAAATTAAACACACAGCATTGAATTCTAAACACTTAGGGAGTTATCAACTAAAAACGCCTGTGTTTGCCATTGTTGCTAAAGTCACTGATATTGCAGTGCAGAGAAAAGTTAATCTAAGGAAAAGCTTCATCGTAAAACTACTTTTACTGCTTGAGTTATAATTTTGAGAAGCGTCAGTGGTTCTCGGCATTGCAATATCGGCAATTATGACTGGTATCTGAAATGGCGGTAATCACCTTAGCGCTTTGACTGCATGCACCCCAGCATTTGATAAGAGGTCACCCAAACCAGCAGCGCGAGGGCACAATCCCAGGGATGCAGTGTCACACCAGAGGCAACTGATACGTTAATTTGAGTGTAATACAAGACAAGGTGAGGGGCAAGGCTGGAAAAGCGCTGACTAACAGGGGGAGCTGGGACGGAATTGGGTAACTAGAGACAGGTCGACTGGGCAGGACAGGGCTGCCAGATACAAGGGGAATACAGAGACCAGAGAGGGAAGAGGTTAGCTAACGGACAGGGCAGGAATGGGGCTGAAAGCAAGATTACTGGTATTGTCATGGTGGCACCTGGCATACACCGTGGTGGGACCCAAGTTTGAGGGGTTAGAGCCCTTTAGGCAGGAATATTCAGATTGTACTTAGGATAGGCTGGCTGATACTGGTAGCAGTCCAAAGGGGATAGCGCTATAGAGTGGTCTGGACGGTCCGTGGGTCAATAGGCTGGCAGCAAGGAGGTAAGGTCAGTGGGTAAAGCACGGTATCAGGAGGTTCACAGAATAGGTCAGCACACTATAGAGGTTTGACTCTTTTATTAGACAGACAGGGGGTGTGTGTGTGTGTGTTAGGATTAACCCATATCAGTGCTGGATAGGGCTGAGGCAGCGCTTTTCCTGCATGCACACCTGCAGACATGGTTTCTGCACACCCTCCGGTACTGATCCCTGACAGATCCCCCGGGCAAAGGGAGCTCCTCTGGGATACCCAGATCTGGCTGGAGGTTGGCATCAGCGGGCAGGATGAATATGTCTATAATTCAGAGTCACCCTGGTGGGAAATGAGACAGAGGCTTCATAAGCTTTGCAGGCACCACAGAACCATCTGTGGCTAAGGAGAAATATGGTGGTTCTGGTGGTTGATTGAGCTCAGCTGGATCAACTGCCGTTACTGAAAAAGCTGTCTGTATAAGGAGTGGATCAGCAGCACATCACAGGGTTCCGGTTGGGTATTCAAGGATACATCTTCCCAGGTGGGCAAGGCATCCCTGGCTGTGACCCTTGGAAACCACTCTGAATCAGATTCCTCAGAGGATGAAAAGCTGGGGAGGAATAAAGTCAGTTGCTGGGTTATAACTGGGAACTGCAGCACGATGAGCCCCTCTGCGGGACGTAGTAGGAAAGGTGGTACCAAGATACCCAGAAATCACACTTGGGGGTCCTCTGGAATGCCAGGCTGTTTCCAGTGGTGGCTCCTCAGAGGACATGGTGTCTCATTCTTCTGCCCCAGAATCAGGTGGAGAGCAGCAATCTGCGGCAGGTGTAGCGCTGTGGTAAAATCTTGCTGTGGCAGTACCTATTTTTGGCCACAAGATGGAGACTATCGCGATCAGAGATGCTGGACATTGGGACTACAATGCCCGGCATGCTTTGCAAGAAGACAGGAAGTGGGTGGGGACTGGAGACTTACATCCTCTGCCTCGTGGAGAAAGTTCCAGAGCGCGCCAGGGAAGGGAAGAGAGCAGACGCATCAAAGAGATCACGAGAGGGCCTAGGCCAGAGACCTTGAGAGACCTGTTAGTCCAGAGAGGATCACCCAAGCTGAGGAGAAGACCCGCCGGGATCCAGGCATTGCTGCAGACTGGAGGAATCGAACGGAGAGCAGGCGGTGAGCTGGAAAAGCTGTGTGGAGTCAGACAACGGATCGGGCCGCTAGTATCCCCAGTCAAAATCGGGTGGAGAGACGTCCTGGGTCAGCGGAGCCTAAAGAAATCGTCGGATGGGTGAGAGGCCTCCAAGGCTGTTTTATGATTAAAGGACGTTCTGCTGTTTTCTCTTTAAAGTCCACAGGGCCCCAACTGACTAGTCGAAGACCTTCCTTTAATAAACTCACTGGCCAGTTGAACAGTACCCGGGTACCACACACACACAGATACACTTTTCACATTCTGGGACTTAACCTGTGCAGGACTCATTTCCTTTTGCGAATCGGAACGGGGGTTAAAGACAAAGATACGTTCCGAATACATTTTTCTCTTTTTCCGCTGCGCGTTTGCCGTAATACGAAGGGATTGTATGTTTGGGGTTTTTGCTACGTGTCCCTTTTTCTGAACTATCGGGAAATTGCATTGCTTTTATGTTCGGTTGCGAATATTTTATTTTCCGAAATACGAAGCCTCGTGTTTCGTTTCTTTTCCGCTACGCGTTTTACCGGGATACGAAAATACTGTAATAATACTTGTGAATACCGTGTCTCAACATCTGCTCAAATATTTTAGTAAACTATATAAATATAAAACTCACAACTGTGTTGGAGTATATTTATTCCCTAGTGCGGGGAGACTGACCCGTGGTTCATTTTCAGCGGCTCCTCCGGGAGTGAGCGCTACACGGGGGGGCTCGTTTCCGGGATCCAGTCTCTGGAAAAACCGCATCTAAAGGGTTAAATATGGATCCAGACACTGTTGCCGAGTGGTGTGGGGAGCACAGTAGCCAGTCAGAATGTTGTATAGTTATGGATATTCCAGCAGACACTTGGGCTGAAGATCAGATTCGCCAGGCCGTGGCCACGCTAGCCCCAGATCATCGGGGGTTAATACTGGACATTGAAAAAAACCCAGATACTTCTCACATGTATGTTCTTCTCGAATGGAGAAAGGGTGTTCCGCCATGTTTTCAGGGCACGAGCGTGAAACTGGCCAAAGAGGTGGAAGTCCAACTAATTAAGCCAAGTATGCCACGTGGCGAATCCGCAAGTGTCCCCGCGCCTAGTCCGTTGGCCATGATAGGGCCTGAATTTATCGTGGCTATTGGAGATCTACTGGCTAAATGTCAGAAAACAAGCCCTCCTCACACTAACTTCGGTTATCGACGGTTAAGAAATTTTACAGGAAACGTACCAACTCCGGCGGGAGAAGAAACCTTTGAAGAATGGGTGGAACAGGCGATGCAGGCTCTGGATGAGTGGGATGTCCCTGAGGCCCAGAAAAAGCAAAGGATCACCGAGAGCTTAAAGGGACCTGCGTCAGAAGCGGTGAGAAACCTAAAACTGAGTAGAAAAGATTGTACTGCTTTAGATTACTTAAACGTTCTTGAAGAAGTTTTTGGACGAACTGAAAAGGCGGCCGAACTGGTATATCAGTACGAACACACCTATCAGAGAAGAGGTGAAAGGATGACCGAGTACATGAGGCGCCTGGATAAGATTCTACATCAGATACTCCTGAAGAAAGGGGCCGAACCGGCCGAAGTAGATAAGATCCGAATAAAACAGATCCTGAGGGGCTCTCAACCTCTAGATCCAGTGATGATGCAGCTGAGAAGCAGAGCAGGTAACCAAGAGTTAAAGTACCTGGAACTGATCCGAGTTGTACGAGAGGAAGAGGCTTTACTAGAAGAGAAATCTTTCAGGCGGGGGGAAAGGGCTTATGCACAACCTGTGAGACATAACGACGGCCTGCAACCTGAAAGCGACTCTCTAGATACCTATGGATCTGACGAGGACGAACAAGAACATCTAGTTGTTTTTAAATCTACAGAGAAGGCTGCCAAAGAGTCGAACCTCCCTGAACGGGGTGAATTGTCCAAGACCATAAAGAAGGTTCAGGAAGCTCAAGTTGAATTGCAGCAAGCGCATGCGGAACTGTGCCAGGTATTGATGAAGGTGACAGAGATGCAGGCAGAAATGCAGAAATTCCTCACAGGTATGCAGACGACGGGAGTTGCTGTGGCGTCTGGTCCAAATCCTTTAACCAAATCTCAACAAGCAACTACGTCTCCGCTCTCTAAGAAGAGATGTTTCGGGTGTGGAGAAATGGGCCATTTCCGCGCACAGTGCAAAGGCCGAAAGCCTGAGAAGGATAGAGTCAAGGGACTGTTGGAAGCTCTGGAGGGACTGTTATCTACCTCACCGGCGGGAAACGCCAGAGGGCACCAGTGAAGGAGCAACCTGAGTGCCCGAGGGTTGAACCCCGCTCCAGAAATCAAGCAAAGGTTAAGAGGGCGAAAAGGCCCAAAGCCGAGCCGACTGTAGAGCCTGCCAGGACTGAAAGAGTCACTCCCTTAGCATCCGGGTCTACGTCATGGGGAAGCAATGCACACCCAAAACCTGCACGGGCCAAGAAAAAGGCCAGGGTACAACAAACTGGGTCTAAGTGTCCGGATACCACCACCAAGTTTCCCGACCAACTGATAGGTCCTTCTCCTATTGTGCCAATCCAAGTGGAAGGAGTCTACACCAAAGCCCTGATTCAGGGGCTCAAGTGACATTGATCTACAGAGACTTCTACGAGAAACACTTAAAGCACATTCCTCTGCAAGAATTGAAGGATTTGGAAATATGGGGTATCGGCACTGAGAAACTCCCTTATGACGGGTACCTGCAAGTGAAGTTGGAGATCGGATCTGAAGTCATCGGGCAGTCTGGGGGTTGTGATGCATTGGCTATTGTGTGTCCTCGACCCTCGGGTGCGAACAGAATCTCCCTGATAGTGGGGACGAATACTGACCTAGTGCGGCGTCTCCTGACGCCTATCGTGTTGGAAGAAGGTTCAACTCAAGGAGTACACCCAATGTTACGTCCGGTCTATCAGAGGATGGTCGAAGAACGAAAGGCACCTGCAGAGGTGGGAAGACTGTGGAGACTGGGTGGAACAGAGAAGGTTCTGCAAGCAGGAGAAGTAGCGAGTTTCCGGGCTTCAGTCAAGTTGAATGGATCGCAACCAGGCCCCTATGTGGTGCTGGGAACCGATTTTGATCATGGGAGTGGAACCGGAGTCGAAGTAATTCCTGACATAATCTCCACCAAAGCTCTGAAGAGAACACGAGGAAGAGTCTCGGTCAGTGTGTGCAACGTGACGGATTTTCCAGTAGTCCTTAAAGCACGAATGCCTATTGGGCAAGTAGAGTCTGCTACACCCCTCTCTACCGATTCAGGAGGGGGAGAGGGTAAAGAGATTCCAGATGAAAGGAGCGTCCTTGGGGTAGAATCTATTTCACCTGAATGGAAGAAACGTCTTCAGTCTCAAGTTCTAAAGTGGAAGGAATTGTTTTCAAAAGATGAGTTCGATGTGGGCCTAGCTAAGAGTACTGAACACCGCATTCGATTACAAGAAGACAAGCCGTTTCGCGAAAGATCAAGGCGAGTTCCGCTAGGAGACTTAGATGATCTGCGAGAGCAGCTGAACGAGTTACAGAGAACCAAGGTGATTCAAGAGTCCAGGAGCCCGTATGCATCTCCTATAGTGTTGGTCCGGAAGAAAAATGGTTCTGTCTGCTTATGCATAGACTATCGCACATTGAACCGGAGAACCATCCCCGATCAATATGCCACTCCTCGGATTGAAGATGCCCTACAGTGTTTGTCTGGAGCAAAGTGGTTTAGTGTACTAGACCTGCGAAGTGGGTATCACCAGATACCAATGCATCCTGAAGACAAGGAGAAAATTGCGTTCATCTGTCCACTGGGGTTCTTTGAATTCAACAGGATGCCTCAAGGCCTTACGGGGGCTCCAGCCACGTTCCAACGGTTGATGGAAAAGTTCTTTGTTCACTACGGACTGCCAAGGAGGATACACTCTGATCAGGGTAGAGACTTTGAAAGCAGACTGGTGGGGCAGTTGTTAGAGCTGTTGGGAATCCAAAAGACCCGAACCACACCATATCACCCTCAAGGTGATGCTCAGCCTGAAAGGTTTAATCGCACACTGCTAAACATGCTGGGGACCTTGTCGAATGTGGAGAAGCAGAGTTGGAGTCGTCACATAGCTACTCTGGTGCATGCATATAACAGTACGGAGAGCGATGCAACTGGATATTCACCGTACCGTCTTATGTTCGGAAGAGAGGCTCGACTGCCGGTTGATTTGGCATTTGGGTTATCTCTAGACCAGACGTCAGTAGCTTCCCATAGAAACTACGTGGATAGACTTCGGAAAAATTTGGCTTCTGCATTTGAACAGGCCCGGTTGACCTGGGGAAACAGGGAGCAAAGAAACAAAAGGAACTATGACTTGAAGGTCCGGGTACAAGATCTACAACCCGGTGATAGGGTCCTATTGAAGAACTTGGGTGTTGCTGCAAGACACAAGTTGGCGGATAGGTGGAGTTCCCAGGTTTACATTGTCTGCAAACAGCTACCAGGTCTACCAGTGTATCAGATTCGCCCGGATGGAAAGGCTGGGCCTCTCAAGAACTGGCACCGGAATCATTTGTTACCTTTTGAGGGAGGCTGTGAGAATGCCAGTTGGGGATGAACCGCCTCTGCCAAATCCGCCTGTTCCATGTTTGCCTCCTGTTACCCGGTCTCAACAAAATCGGGTTGTCGAAGAGAGCGAAAGGGACAGTGAGGAAGAAAGTTTCTGTCTGGACTGGATACGTTCACCGGAGCCTGAAGAGATTACCTCAGTTCCTGAACGATGGGAGAGTAATTTGAGGCCTGAAGCTCCTGAATTCTTGTTGGAAGTCCCTGGGACTGTTGATATCCCTGAGCCTCTTGAATTTCAGTTGGAAGTCCCTGAGGATGTGGGGATCTCGGTAGTTCCGGAAGCTTACTCAGGTGATTATAGTTCTATGCCTTCGCTGGAGGGATCATACTCTGAAGAAACGTCTGCTCCAGTGATAGAGAGAAGGACTGAGCCAACGCCTATAGTACTTCCACCTGAAGAGGAACTGAGCCAGGACCAGGACCAAAACGCTCTGTTCGACCGCCCCAACGACTCACCTACGACTCACCAGGACAAAGCACTGAAGAGGCCATCACCACGGTGCGGAGGTTGCCCGAAGTGTCTGCTATGCTAGCCGAGGTAGCCCAAAATATGAGTCAACTTGAGGAAGTGTTCCTAACCCACTGTATGTATGCTGCTGAACCTGTACATGTTGTGTAAATTGTATTTAAATATTGTGGAAATGTAATGTAACTGTTGTACCTCCTTGGAGAGACCCAAGAGTTTTAGGAGGGGGAGAGTGTAGCGCTGTGGTAAAATCTTGCTGTGGCAGTACCTATCGCGATCAGAGATGCTGGACATTGGGACTACAATGCCCGGCATGCTTTGCAAGAAGACAGGAAGTGGGTGGGGACTGGAGACTTACATCCTCTGCCTCGTGGAGAAAGTTCCAGAGCGCGCCAGGGAAGGGAAGAGAGCAGACGCATCGAAGAGATCACGAGAGGGCCTAGGCCAGAGACCAAGAGAGACCTGTTAGTCCAGAGAGGATCACCCAAGCTGAGGAGAAGAAGACCCGCCGGGATCCAGGCATTGCTGCAGACCGGAGGAATCGAACGGAGAGCAGGCGGTGAGATGGAAAAGCTGTGTGGAGTCAGACAACGGATCGGGCCGCTAGTATCCCCAGTCAAAATCGGGTGGAGAGACGTCCTGGGTCAGCGGAGCCTAAAGAAATCGTCGGATGGGTGAGAGGCCTCCAAGGCTGTTTTATGATTAAAGGACGTTCTGCTGTTTTCTCTTTAAAGTCCACAGGGCCCCAACTGACTAGTCGAAGACCTTCCTTTAATAAACTCACTGGTCAGTTGAACAGTACCCGGGTACCACACACACACAGATACACTTTTCACATTCTGGGACTTAACCTGTGCAGGACTCCTTTCCTTTTGCGAATCGGAATGGGGGTTAAAGACAAAGATACGTTCCGAATACATTTTTCTCTTTTTCCGCGCGTTTGCCGTAATACGAAGGGATTGTATGTTTGGGGTTTTTGCTACGTGTCCCTTTTTCTGAACGATCGGGAAATTGCATTGCTTTTATGTTCGGTTGCGAATATTTTATTTTCCGAAATACGAAGCCTCGTGTTTCGTTTCTTTTCCGCTACGCGTTTTACCGGGATACGAAAATACTGTAATAATACTTGTGAATACCGTGTCTCAACATCTGCTCAAATATTTTAGTAAACTATATAAATATAAAACTCACAACTGTGTTGGAGTATATTTATTCCCTAGTGCGGGGAGACTGACCCGTGGTTCATTTTCAGCGGCTCCTCCGGGAGTGAGCGCTACACGGGCAATGGATCTTGCTGGCTGGGAGTCACAGCGTCACCTGGGCAGTTTTGCAGCTTGCCTGATGTTCAATGCCTCCTGGAACCTCACCAGGTCTTCTTTACGCACCACCGTGCCAATGGATGCATAAACGCAGCCTGGTGGAACAGGGCCTGGGGAACAGGTGGTTACAGCAGCAACTTGTTCGTCGCATACAGGTTCCGGGGTAGTATGAACTGTAACAAGTCTCCGGGATAAGAAGGTTCCCTGTACACAGAAAGGAGCCTCTGCCTTAGGTGCGGTGTACTTTCTGGGTGCTGGTTTCAGGGTACCACCAGCACTGGTCATGTGGTACTGCCTGGGAGTGATGGGAGTCGTACCTGGGGTCTGCATGGTCATAATGTCCATAGGAATAGGAGGGTCAGACTCTTCAGGTATGGTGGTCTCGTACTCCATAGGCAGTTCGGGTTCTTCCTCCTCTTCTGCATAGTCCTTCAGAGACTCCCTACCCCTGGGTACAGCGGGCTTGAGTCTTCTGGGCGCAGGCTTAGGTGTAGGTTTTCTGGGCATAGGCTTGGGAACTGGAGGCCTCCTAGGAGCAGGCTTGGGCTCAGGTGCAGTGAATTTAGCATGGGGTGCATCTTTAAGCACCAGAGTTTTTTTCAAACAGTCTTTTTCATTGGTGTTTGCCGTGAAACTGTAGCAGGCTCGGGTACGGGAGCTGGCCTTCTTTGGGGTCTCACGGGACAGTTCGCCAAGAAATGGAATGGATCCCCACAATACAGGCATAGATTCTGGGCCATTCTCCTGGTACGCTCCTCTAGAGTCAGCGGGCCTCTAGGCTTCTTCCCTGGGGGAACATGCACTTTAGGAAGGGTGCTTCTTATGGAGTCCATAACAGCCCATAGCTCCTCCACTACAACGCATAACATGTGGGCCAGATCTTCCAGGGCTGGGAGCATTCCTGCAGGCTCAGTTGGTGGACTTTGAATTCTGTCAGGGTGGCACCTGGCATACGCTGTGGTGGGACCAAAGTTCGAGGGGTTAGAGCCCTTTAGGCAGGAATATTCAAATTGTACCTTAGGATAGGCTGGCTGATACTGGTAGCAGTCCATAGTGCAGTACAAAGGGGATAGTGATATAGAGTGGTCTGGACAGTCCGTGGGTCAATAGGCTGGCAGCAAGGTCGGTGGGTAAAGCAAGGTTTGGTACACGGTATCAGGAGGTTCACAGAATAGGTCAGCACAATACAGAGGTTTGACTCTTTTATTACACAGACAGGGGGATGTGGTGTGTGTGTGTTTGGTGTTTTATTTAGGATTAACCCATATCAGTGCTGGATAGGGCTGAGGCAACACTTTTCCTGGATGCACACCTGCAGACATGGTTTCTGCACACCCCCAGGTACTGATCCCTAACAGGTATTCAAGTAGGAGTTCAGGAGTTCTGCGAATGGGAGGCACAGGGAATCAGGCAGCAGGGTATGGAAATGGCAAATAATAATGAGCATCTCTGATGATGGAGGGTCTCTGAAAGAATAAATAGGGTTATCAGGTGAGTAAGTGTCACTACAACAGTGAGGTTTCCAATAGGTCAAGGGCTGGCAGAAAGCGTCAATCCGGTAGACAAAGCAAGTTGTCTGGTACACTTGAGCAGTGGCGTCACAAGGGGGGGTGCGGCCTGCACCGTGTGACACCACCCCCTAGGGTGACACCCTAAAAAAAAAAAATATATTTTTTTTTTTACACAAAAATGTTTTAACATGAAGGACACATTGAGATTTCTCTCATTTTCAAGTATGTCCTGGGTAGGCAAGCCTAGGCTGGCACTTTCCAGGGGGCGGCAAAAAAAACACCACTAAAGGGGATATTCACAGAGCACCGAAATGACACAGACATTTCAGTGTTCTGTTGTTCCGTGCACTTTGGGGAGTCAAATTTCCCCAGTGAATTCACTGCAGGGTCCCTGAAGTGCAGGGAATCAGCCACCGAATGACGCCGCAAACCCGTCGCTGCTGTTTTTTTTTTAAAAAAAGCTACTGAAAGAGAATGTCTGGAATTAACATATAAAGGTCCTATGTAATGATAATAAAAAGGTAAAAAGGTCTGTTACAGAAAAACTGCTATTAGAAAGAATTTTTTTTAGGCATTTTTAAAAAAAAAAAATCCATAAATTTACTTTTTACTACACATTAAATGAATAAACGGTTTATTAGATATTGGATAACAACGGGAATATTTTTAACATTGAAACCTACGGTGTTCGCCTGAATAAACCTGTCAAATGAAAACCCCGGACAACAGGACATTTCACTGCTGTCCGGTGTCTCTGAACAGATTAACCATTACTTCTCTATGGGGACTTTCACTGGCGTCGAACAGGCACTGTACTTGCTGGCAGTTCATCAAAATTTGTGTGTGAGCGTATGAGAGAGCTCCACAGCAATAAGCCTCACAGTAATGTGCGCCGTGTATTAGGAGCATTCAGTGTTCTATGGGAGTACTGAATTATGAGTAGGAGTAGTTAAAAAAGAACCCCGTAAAACGCGTGGGGGGGTTACACCATAGTTACCGCACCGAGTGACACCACTCCACTTGAGAACTGAACATCAATGCTGAAGCACCCTGGGAAAGGTGCAGTCACCTTAAGTAGGACAACATTAGCTAAATGATTGGGTGCATCTGAGTGTGTTGTGGAGCTGCAGGAAAAGCCTGTTCATAATTAGGGATGGGCGTTCGGTTCGATTCAAACGTGAGTTCGAATACAACATCGGCCGTTCGGGTGTTCGGCGAACGCCGAACATTATGGGATGTTCACGGTTTGTTCGATGGCGGATATTCCATAATAAAAAATGCGTCCACAGGTCTCCTAAATTTACCGGCGGGTGCCGGTACATTTAGGAGACCTGTGGCTGCGGCCCCCGGATCTCACCTGTCCTGCAGCTGTCCCGGCCTCCTGTTTCCCAGTCCGTCAGTTCCTCTGGTCCGTCTGGCCGCGGCTCCTCTTTGCCCCACGTCTTCATGCTGAATGATCTGATTGGGCAAAGTCATGCACCTGACCTGGACGTTGTCCAATCAGGGCTCTAATTCAATATTGAGTCCTGATTGGGCAAAGTCGAGGTTAGGTGCAAGACTTTTGCCCAATCAGAGCTCAGCATGAAGATGAGCTTTAACCAAGCTCTGATTGTTTAAAGTCGGTGCAAGACTTTAACCAAACAATCAGAGCTTGGTTAAAGCTCTGCCCCCGCCTATTCTTCATGCTGAGCTCTGATTGGGCAAAGTCCTGCACCTGACCTGGACTTTGCCCAATCAGGGCTCAATATTGAATTAGAGCCCTGATTGGGCAAAGTCCAGGTCAGGCGCAGGATTTTGCCCAAATCAGAACATTTAGAATGAAGACGTGGGGCAGAGAGGAGCCGCGGGCAGACGGACCGGAGGAGCTGACAGACCGGGGAACAGGAGGCCGGGACAGCTGCAGGACAGGTGAGTTACGGGGACTGGGGGCCGCAGCCACAGGTCTCCTAAATGTACCGGTAGCCGCCGGTACATTTAGGAGAACTGTGAACACATTTTGCGTGTTCGTCCACCATTGATTAACATTGTGTTCAAGTTCGTATTCGAACATTTCAGGCGTTCGGATACAAACCGAACACAGGGGTGTTCGGCTCATCACTATTCATAATAGGGAAGCACCTGTACGCAGGGCCGGCGCTAATGTAAAGCGGCACAGGCGGCCGCCTTACTGTCCTGGCTTGCTGCCAGTTTGAGGGGCGGAAAAAAATCGGATTTTCCAAACATACTGGAGACGGATTGTTCATCTGACAGCAGCCCAGGACCCAGTGTGCCTGTCTCAGTCCCACATTCTTAACAGGATCAGGCACACTGTGTAATTTGGCGCCGCCCCCACACGTGATGCACATAGCACTGGCAACCAACTGCAGGAGGAGCCAGCCTCAGCCAGCCCGCGTGCTTTCACTCTACTGTGAAGGAGGACAGAGGCAGAGAGGTTTTTTACCAGGTTTGAATAAACTGATGGGAGAGGGGTGTAGATTAATATACTGGGGGGGCTGTAAATTAATATACTGGGGTGGCTGTAAATTAATATACTGTTTCTGGGGCTGTAATTTGATATTCTGGGGGGGCTGTAAATTGATATACTGGGGCCTTGGGTGCTATATATTGATATGCTGCGGTCTGGGGGCTGTAAATTGATATACTGGGGGCTGTAAAATGATATGCAGGGGATTTGAATAAACTGTTATCGGTACATCAATGAGTTTTATTGCTGTGGAGCTCTGTTATACCCTCATACACAGTGCACATTACTGGATGGTTTACTGAAGTGAGCTCTGTAATTTGCAGTGTATAAATACGTCTACCTTATTGATGTATCTTATAAACCTGAATTGTTCCTGGTGAGGGTATAATTAAAATAAAACCCACCAGTCTCTCTCATGGCTAAGAAGCCGCATGAGACATGTGGTTGCTTAGAAATCAGCTTTTGGTTTCATTAGGTAGGACTTGCCTGACCCAGAGGTGTCGTGATGTGGCAGGTGAGCTTACACTTTAATGACCATTCAAATAAACCAAAACCTCTGTGTTTTGTTGTTTCGCATGGAGCTACAGGGGTGAGCGCAAATGACAATTTATTTTCTTTCTATGTTTTAGAGATTATTATGCATCTCAATGCTGATTGGCATGGTACGGATGTGGGGGGGGGGCATCAAAACGCACCTTCGCCTGAGTAGACAAAAATGCTTGCACCGGCCCAGCCTGTACGTCATTGGTCCCCAAAGTACATGATTGAAAATGTTTGAGAAAGACAGCATTACAGAAAATGTAATCTGACATTTGGGGGAGAATATAAAAGGGTTTATTCAGAAAGCATATCGGTGCTTTCTAGTAAGGCACACTGCTTCGGGGATTCCATTTCACTGACCATGCAGTGAATTCCCTATTAACTGCAGGGCAATCAAAGTGCACCGATGATGGAGTCACCGAACTGAATACCCCAGAGCGTCAAAGTGACTGCTGAACTGCAGAAGAAAAAAAATGGGGCTCTGCTGTTCTTCTAAGGCTGGCGTCAGACGAACGCAGGATTAACGTCCGTGTTGGCGCACAGTTTAACGTCCGTCGTAACAGAATCATGATCAATAGAGACCCACACACGAAGTACGTGCGCACCAAATTGCGCCTGCGCAATGCACGTGGCAAACGGACGCAAGTTAGGCAAGAACGTAAAACCGCTAGAACGAATGCACAGAGTGCGGCACGTCCGTTTAGCGTTCTGTGCGCGTGATGACACGAAGTCAGACGGACCGCATTTTCGACGTCCAGCACCTTGACGCACAAAATGGCTTTATTCATATCATGTACCAATTTTTATCATTTTTCATATTAATTTTGTTTCCCATAATTCCCCTTTTTTTCTACGCGCGTCAAGAAAAACTGACTGTGTGGTGTCTACAGTATCTTCCGTCAGTACGTCTGTCTGTTATGCACGCACACAGAGTGCGCTCAGACTGCGTTCGTCTGACCCTAGCCTAATAGGTGATTAATCCAATAGAATGCATGAAAATGTGTGTAAATAATAATAAAGGGCCTTAAAAAATAATAAAAAGGTCTGTTACAGAAATTAAAAAAATGCCTTTTATAAAAGGGATTCACCTGTTTAAACCTGTTGAACTGAATCACTGAAAATTAGGGCATTTCGCCGACACTTCAGTGCAGTTCTATGTTTTCTTAATAGATTAACTATTACTTCTATATGGGACAATTTCGCTGCAACCGAAGATAGCTGATGCGCTGTGAACAGAACCGTATTTCACTGTCAATTCACCTGTAATTGGCAAATTTGACAGCTAAGTGAATAGACATACTGCCACGAAATTTCACCATATTCTGAAATTCACCGTACGGTACAATTCGGTGGCAAGTTCACTTCTTACTGAATAACCCCTAAAGTTAGAGATTTTATTTGCAGCACTTAAAAAGTAGTGAGAAATCATGTTGAAACTGAAGTGTTAGTGAATAAATGCATTCAGTTTTAGGTAAGCTGTCTGAATAGTTTGAGCATGTTTGAGAAAATGTTTGAGTTCGTTGCAGTTTGAGAGTTGCCGCCCCCCCCAAAGGCCACATTTCACCTTCAAACATTCAAAGCCTTTTGCAGCTGCAAGTCTGTTACTCTTTGTGCTGATTTACATAATGGCTAAACCAACATTATAAAGCCTCAGTAGGATTGTTGACAATACCATGGTTACCAAAAGTCATTCACATAATGTTGCTACCGAGACAAATGAAACCTTTCTTCTAGTTTAACTGAGGAAGTTTTAGGTCAGACCTACAGCTACAATTGACAGGTCCCTGTAGGCAAAAGTGTGAAGAAGAAAAAAGTGAGGCTGATCTGCCTATATTCTTTCTGTGGAAACCTGGAGGAAGATTTTTAAACCCCTTCTGCAGCCTCCCGTGTACAGAATGACAACACTGTCACTGTTCAGTGACATCCCAGAGGCTTCTAGTGACAACTTAGTCTATGAAACTTTTATAAAGGATACAAATGAGAAAAAAGTGTTCCTTGGTCAAAGAGGTAAGATGTCTATGATGATATTACTCAACTGATATGACCTTATGCACCTTTTAACTTTTGTTATTATATTAGCTCCCTTAATATCAGACTATAATTTGTAACATTTTGTCTTAGACAATATAGAAATGTATTGTTATTATTGGTTGAGTATTCTTTAACACAATTAGATTGGGTTTTGATTTTTTTTTAAATTGCCAAATCTGAAACCGCTTGATGGCCTATTATGCTGGGTGTTTGTATACGGTGTGTGTTGAATTATTTGATTTTGTGGAGTAGGTTTGCCTTATTATTTCATGGAGAGGGAGAGCACAGGGAAGATGATGCCCTTTAGTGTATGGAATTAATATGCTACATGACGTAAATGTTATCGAATCAGGGAAGATCACCTGGGATTCCATTTTGAAGACTTGGCTGCACCACATGAGTTCTACATCCTGCAGGGTGGTATTTTTCATGCACTGTCCATCAACCTGAATAATTATGTGTGTCCAGGAAAACCTGGCTGATCAGGCAACCTTAACGCGAGGTTGAGCTTGATATGTCATATCATGAGTCATTGCGTCCTTTTGAAAAATGTTTTTTTATTTTTATAATTCTAAATGGTTTTCTCTGTAGTACTTGTGTCTGAGAATGGATACCCTTGGGTTCCCTATCCGGTGAAAAAGGTTTGTCGTCAGCTGCTTGATGATCCGTTGCTAAGTTATGAGCTTGAGCAAGGACTGGAACCATCTTCTTTGATATCTAGAACCTGCGAATTGACTGTTGGGAAAAACAGTATTGCCTTATTGGAAAATCGGGTATTTATTAGCACACTACGTCTTGATTAACTATTCTGAAGGGTGTCACGATCAAGTGGTATAGATACAATTATACTCACACAACATAATTATTAAAGCAAATCCTGTCCTCCTTCCAATCTGCTGCCCTCGGCACAGGCCTAGTTGATTGATTAAAAAATACAACCATGATTACATATTTTTTATATATTTATTCTTCTGTAACCTTTACAGGGATCTGAGTAGAATGTTCTTTTTTTGAAATCCTACTTTTTTTGTGCATACATCTGACACCGCTTTACTTACAGATAGGAGGAGTGCAAACATTGGGAAGTATAGGAGCTTTGAAGGTTGGCGCTGATTTTCTTTATCAGTGGTATAACCGCCATGACCCAAAAAAAGCACTTTGTTTGATGTCATCTACTTGCGGTAAGTGATATGACTTTTCTTTCTTGCAAATACTAGCACTATGCAAATTGTTCTTTCCACAATCTTTGTGCAGGTGGTAAGTGGTTAATACCTATTGTGATTTTTTTTTTATTGTTGTTATTTTTTTCCTCATGTACCAGGCATGCAGCCAACAGCGAATTGGCATAAAATGAAACATGCAATATGTGAGAAACTTGCATCAAATGTAGCCTAAATAGATTATATCGAACAGCAATTCTGTTATAATTATTTAAATTTTTTAAAGGCACATTGCCACAAAAAATGAAATGTTCTTATTTAGTTTTTATTGCTGATGTCTTACATGTACTTTTTTATTTTTGGTTAATTTTATGCATGTTTATAAAATCTGTCACATTGTACATCCATTTTGTGCTATTGTGATAGTTTGATGTAAACTGCATCTGTACAGATTCTCACTGACACTGGGCAGAAAATGGAGTGAATAGGTCAAATCTCCAAAAATCCAACTCCTAAGACTGCATTGTGTGGGGTGTATTCAAAGGATATCATCAGTGGGTACATTAGAAGCCACTTTCTATCAGCTTTCATTCAGTTGCCAATTCTTATCTCTGGTAATGTAGACAGCACAACAGATCCCCTGCAGTAAACATTCCCTCCTCCACCCATTGCCTTTTTCATTCCTGGTTTATACATTAACACAGCTGTAAAGTTAAACCAAAAGGTTAGGTTAGGACCCACCTTGAAAGACGTACCTTGACATGGAGGCTGGGTTTAACACTTCAATGGCCATTTATGTAAACTAAAACCTCCTGTTGTTTTGCATGGAGTCACAGGGATAAGCACAAATGACAACCTTTTTTTCTTCTGTTTTATACATGAAGTGGGCTGGATACTTCTGGATTATGCAGCCACCCAGTTAGGGAATTGTTGTGCAAAACTGCTTTCTAAACTCAAGTGCTCTCATACAGTAAATAGCTTCAGTTGCTAATCTACTCAGTTTAGTAAACTGCATTTAATGTTTACCACATAAACCCATAGAATGATCTTTTGCTGATTCTAAAGCATCCTAATTCTTCAGAAGTCTACAGGAGCCTGCCTGTCTACTCAATACCAAGTTCCTTATCTTGTTTACAACAGCAGGGTGTAGGCAGTGGCCTGGCTGTTGGGCGCACCGGGCATCCCCCGGTGGGCCAATTGGCTGCAGTGCCGGTCAGTTGACAGACTGTAGCATTAGCAGTCCAGCAGCGGAGAATGCTGGCCTTTATGCAGAGAAGTCTGGCATCTGCATAAGGGCAGGGCAACCTGCCTGGACTCCCAGTCCCCACAGGAGACTCCATCCGAGCGGCCCCACTTCAAAAGAAGAGAGTGCCGCTGGAAGTACTCCTGGAGCTGCTCGGGAAGGCAGTCCCTCATCCGATTGAGTAGCAAGCTGGCTCCGCCCCCTTCCTGCACAGGCCAAGAACCTCCACTGCCGGAAACGGGTAAGTTGTGAAGAATCTTCATGCAGTTAGATGGGCATTTTTGTAGGTGTGTGTGTGTGATAGTGATCTCCCTGTGTATGTGTTTTGCATGTGTGTATGCATTCTGGAATGTGTGTACAGAGGGAATATATGGTTTGTAATTTTGTACTTACGTGTGCGTGTGTCGCTCATAAAAAAAATTGGGCTGCTGTACTTTTAAATGCCCAGGCCTATTTTATGTCCCAATCCAGCCCTAGCAGGGTGAATTTCTGAGGATGAGAGCAGGGTGTTAAGGTTAGGGATTTGCAATTCGTTTCGTTCCGAATTGAATTTCGTACAAATTTTACCATTTTCGTTCTTTTGTAAGCATTTCCGAAACTAAATATCAGCCGCCCGAAATTAAGAAATCCCGAATCAAAGTTTCAGCAAAACAAAATCCTTTCGTTATGGGACCTAAACAAAATAAAACGGAATGGTGAAAAAAACAGAACAAAACGATCAAAAACTAAATACATTTCGTAACAAAATTAACTGAAAGAAAAAAAACTGAACCAAATGATCTGACATGAAGAAAAAAAAAAAATTATCTAAAACGTAAAAAAACTGAACCAAAAAGGAAAAAACCGAACAGGTCACTTTTTTAATTAATGCAGATGCTAGGCTTTTTTCTACCATAGTTTTCAATGTTAAAAAAAATCCCCGTTTAATAATGTTCAACTGCAACAGCCAGCCATTTTTTAAATTTTATTTTTTAGGATTTTTTTGGCAATTTTTTTAGGTCAAAGTTTAGGTTTCCTAACTTATTTTAAATGTATTATTATTATTATTCTTTATTTATAAAGCGCCAGCATATTCCGCAATGCTGTACAATAAGCACAGTATAGACAGGGTTACAATACATTGAACAACATTTGACAAACAGTACAGGAGGAGATGAGGGCCCTATTCCCGTAGGAACTCACAATCTAGGAGGGATGGGGTTGGAAACAGGAGGAGAGGACTGTAAGGTGAGAGTGATTGATGGTTGCGTCAGTGAGTTGGGTGGTGATAATGAGGTCTGTTTTTATTTGCTGAACGCATGCAGCTGAATTATTTTTTTTACTGTCTGTGTGCATTCAGCAATAAAAAATGTCTGGTTTACTGCAATTGAAAATTATAAATGGTTTTAAGAAATATTTAATAAAAACGGGGATTTTTTTAACATTGAAATCTGTGGTGGAAAATTCGAATTGATATCAACTATCGAATTGATCTTAACTAACAATACAATAGTCAGCAAACGACATTATGAAACTAATTTTGTTTCACTGTTTAATTTGGCTCAAATACTAAATCTGTGACACAGCTTAAAAGAAAAGCTAGGGTTAAATATTAATGGCAAAAGTTGATGTAATTGGGGTTTTATTTAGTAAACAGAAATTTGAATTGATATCAGCTATCGAACTGATATATTAACTATCGAATTGATAATTTAATATATCCATTCGAATCTATATGAAATTTCGAATCTATCCACAACGAAATTCCGAAAACTAAATTATTTTAAAAAGAAACAAAACTAATTTTTCAGCTGTGCACATCTCTATGGTCCTCTTACAGAGTCCATTGGAAGAAAGAGAATAGTAGAAAACAAACAAAAGCTGCTCTGTCTTCAGCCAAGGCATAACATGTCTTCTAGTACAATGATGCATAATACATATGTTTAAAAGGATACTTTAGGGTTAAAACGGGGGAATAAAGGTGTTATTTCCTTCACTGCTGAGCCATTTCACATCTTAAAAAAACACATTTTTCTTTTCTGTATTATTATTTTTTTACTTTAAACATGGTCATGTTTGGTATCATTAGAAAGGCCATGCTCTGGCCTTTCTAATGATACCAAACATGTCCCTGCTAGCTGAAAACAGTCGGGAGATATCTGGTTCAAAAGAACCCTTATCTCCACCCCTATCTTTCCTTAGGAGGCAATGAGGACGTTCCCCACATGTCCTCAGCAGTGAAAGGGTTAAACCTCACCTGAGCCCCCTCTGCAACCCTCTTTCTGTTTTAACCCTTTCGTAACTTTTTAAAACTTGCCTTGACTCCAAAGCAATGCTGGTCCACAGTAATCCAGACCTGACATTCTCCTTGAAGGAAGCTGGCCACAAAGTCTAGACTAGTGTTCCTTTTTAATAATTGAGTAGTAGCTCACCTATGTACACCAACCTATTGTTTTTAGTTTTTTTGTTTGCTTTTATTTGAGCATTTATCTCTTACAAATAAGAACAAATAAAATTAAAGAGAGTTGCCATTTTTGATACCTCTGTTTTGTAACTCTCAGTTGGCATTCTCTAATTTCTTTTTAAGAACCTGATACAAGCACCTAAATATTTGGATTGCAGAGATGACACCAGTGCATCCTGCTTTCCGGGTCTCCAATGAAGCCTTTAAACTTGGCATTTGTACACAAATCATGCTTGGCACGCAAGAAACAATAAGTTACTCATGGGAGAGATTTCACTCAATGCCACATACACGGCATCCTTCCTCCTCCAGCTCCAAATGTATTTACTTTTTTTGAACCGTAAAATGCCTACATTGCCTAATGCCCTCTTTGACAGTAAATCACAGCATGTGAAAAACATCTGTTTGTGTTCACTTCCTTTTGCATTGAAAACTACATCTCTTCTTTTCCTAGTAATATGTTTGCCGGAAAAGACACGCCTACAAAAGGAAAAAATATTATGTGGTTGAAGTATGCTTTACAAGGCTTACTGTTTTCTGCTGTTCAGACCATTTGCTTTTCAAACATCGCATGCAATTTTATTTTTGTTTTGTCTGTAATGGCACCTCAATTTCAATGGATTTGAATATATTTTCAGCATTTACTAAAATGTTGTTTTTTTGCTCTTGTTTTTTGTTTTGTTTTTTCAGATAAATATTGTCAGATATTTAGAGAATCTGGTTTCACAGATGTGAATTCTTACCGGTTTTGGAACAGTAAGTCTAAGAGACTGTCAATATCAGACATGCTGGAAGATTTGAAGGTAGTGCTCAGATTGTTACAATTCACTTAGAATCAACTTTGGAATAGGGCCCAGAGCTGTTGTAAGCGTACCAGAGCCATTATAGTCTGTGGGGTTGTTACATTTACAACAACTCTGGTTAAGTTTACATCAACCTTGGAAAAGGGCCCTGTTTTTATTTCTACTGGTGAAAGTCAATTGCTTACAGCTGTATGTTCTAAACCTAAATAATTTAGATTAGGCTTTAAATGCGCTCTGAAACAACCTGAAAGTTTAACTAAAACTTTAGAAAAAAGTATATTGAAGATGGTTAGTAATTAAAGACGAAAATCAATTAACCAGAAGTAACCATAATTCTGGAATCATGCACCAATTTGAAATATGCTTGCAAAAAAATTGTACAGGAGGAATACAATGCCATGAAGCAATTTATTGATGCTCTAATCAATTACAATAAATGGGCATGGGGCCAGATTTAGAATTGGGCAGAGTAGGCATGTGCCTACAACCAACATCCAGTCACTTCTCTCAAATATCTAGGTATGTGGTTGGACCCTAATCTATCCTTTGGCCCCCACATCGAAAAACTCTCATCTAAACTTTACCCCAAACTAGGTGCCCTGTACAGAAACAAATCCTGCCTGAGTCCCGCGGTAAGAAAGCAGATTGTACAGCAAATGCTTATGCCGGCTATTGATTACGGAGATGTAGTGTATGCAGCCGCCCCGCAAACACACCTTCATAAACTTACTACATTGTATAACTCATTGTGCCACTTTGCGCTACAATGTAACTACATGACCCACCATTGTGACATGTTAAAAGAGCTAAACTGGCCATCACTGGAATCCAGACGCACCCTTCACCTTTCCAGCCTGGTGTTTAAGAGCATCTCTGGGAAGCTGCCACCCTACCTGAATAGACTGCTTCCCCCAGCAGCTCCCTCATCCTATAACCTCCGATCCAGGACCAGCACCTTACTTGCTATACCACAATACAAAAAGACAGCGGCTCGTCCTCATTTTCCTACAGAGCACCACAATTATGGAATTACCTCCCAGACACCATCAAATCTTCCCCCAGTCTTAAGTCACTCAAAAGCTCCTTACTAACATACCTCAATACAGAATGCACCTGTAAACATGTAACCTAGTGACTATATTTCCTACATATTTTTCTGTTAATCTGTATATTTGTGTTGTTTTTTTTAATATCTTGCATTGTATTACTTTGTATTTCTGTAACTGTAACACTTCAATGTTCTTGAACCCAGGACATACTTGAAAACGAGAGAAATCTCAATGTATCCTTCCTGGTAAAATCCTTTATAAAATAAATAAAAATAAAATAAACATCCACAGAAGGTTGACAGAGGAGCATCTGTCTGTTAGGTTGTGATTTTTATAGTACTACTATGAGTAGGCAAGCACCCTTTTACAGCTGGACGTGTTTACAGCACCTTCTCAGTCTGAGTCTACTGACTCACTCCCCTCATGGTGTGATCTTTGCATCTGATGTCCTTCACATGTCTATCATCAATCTATATACATTGAACCTGTCTCTGGCCATCAGCCTCTACCAAGACAGGACTAACTAGGAGCTAGGACAGACTTTTTCAGTTGCTGGTGGTGGACTGGATTTGTTAAGGTCAGCGAGAAGCAGGCAGTGAGTGGCAGGTGCAGGAGGCTGGTGACCCAGCAATCATCAGAACCGGGCCAAGCCACTACTTGAGAAATGGCACCAAAATTACATTTGCAAGTCGCATAATACTTTCCTCTCTCAAACTTCCCACTCGCTCTCCATCTTTTACAATATTTGTCACTTTAGCTCTAATTTTCTTCTCTCTATTGGGCGACCTTTCTTTTCCTCGCTATTTCTCGTGCTCTTTCTTGCTGTCTCACTCTTTAACTTGTTTTCTTTTTACTTGCTCTGTCACTTTCTCTGTCTCACTTTTTCTCTCGCTTTTTCTGTGTTTCCCACGCTCACTCTTGATCTGAGTGTAGGAGTTTGACTCTGTGAGTGTTCAAGCGTGTGAATGTTTGCATGGGATTTGGAGTATATATGTTTATGTAAGAATAGATGTCTGTCCTATGTGAATATGATTAATGTGGTGCTGGAAATGTTACAGTGTATTGGGAAGGGTAATGGCAGAGAGACCAGTCAGCTGTGCTGGGCATGTAATGTATAATATTTATTGTTTCTCTTTTAAAAACAAAACGATAATATGAGGCATCTAGATTACGGTGCCTACAGGCTCAGGACATTTTAATCTGGTCCTGCATGTTTAATTTAACAAACACAGGGTTACTAGAAATTACTCTAATTGTTCAGTGGTTATTTCAGGCTAGGACATGGTGAAACAAAGAACAAGCATTAATCAATTTTTTTAATTTGATAGGTTTAGAAAAGGTAAACACTGTACAGATATATACACATAAACTTTTCAATGTAAATTTTAGTCTATGTAAAAATATTGCATACATAGAGGAGCCCTTAAAAAGACACCTGCACTCCTTGAATACATGGGGCGCCTAAAAAGACACATTCACCCCATTTAATGTATGGAGGCACAACTCCAATCACAGATGTTAGGAGAAGATGGGGTCAGAGAAAACTATGGCCAAAACGGTCTGTAACACAACATACAATTTTTTTCTTTTAATGAAAACTGTTTACTGTGTGTACTCCACAGGCACCGATAATGTCAGGTAGGTGTGTGGCGGTTCTGGGATGCACTGGGGGAGACGTGTGCCTCTCCTGTCCCTGCAGTGTAGTGTGCAGACCGGCCCAGAATATTGTGCTGCCTGGGTCCAAGAATGAAAAGAAAATGCACCCACCAAAACATACCCATGCATATCACAGAGCTCCACAGCAATAAAACTCAGTAATGTGTGGTGTGTATGAGCATATCAGAGCTCCGCAGCAATGAAGTTTAAAAATAATTATAGTTTATTAAAATGATTAATATAAATGAATAATTTCTATTATTTCTAACCAAATATTAAAATAATTTTAAAATTAAATCATACTTTAATATTGAAATAGATACTGTAGATTATGCAATTAAATGATTACATTATTAAAATTTTAGGTATATTAAAATTTAAATGATAGAATACATTTAAATATTAAAATATATTATTGTATATTAAAATATTTACAAGTTTAAACTATATATATATACATTCTACAATAATTCTGAGGAAGAGAGGAATACTCTCGAAAACTTGTCTTTTATATTCAACGTTGGTCCAAAAAAAAGGCATCACTACGTACTGCTATACTCGTGATTTTGCCATCTGAACTAACACGGCCTATTGAATTTACATCACAATAATTCTATTAATTAAATGATCCTTAATGAGGCCCAGGTGGCGAGGCTGCCTGGTCTACTAAGGCCCTGGGGCAGTGTTTGTGGCTCGCTCGACACCCCTGGAAGTTTTGTCCATGCTTACTCGGCACCCCTGGAAGTTTTGCTCATGCTTACAAAGCTAACTATTATTATAAGTAGGTTAGTTGTGTTACTGAATTGAAAGGCATTTCAAATAAAAAGTTGGATGGGTCAGCAACACATAGATAAAATACAGGCATGCTAACAAATCTTGTAAAAGGGCCATTACACTATAATATAAGAATCCGCTATGCAAATAGTGGTAACATATCACCTATTGTGCATAAGATGGAAAATTGATAAATAGCGCAATTGTGACACAGAAAAAAAAGAAAGTGTTTTAGACCCTGATGAGTACTAACAGCTGATCCACTGACCTAGTCAGTCAACCACAAATTAATATTGTGACAAAAATATAAAAACAATAAACTTTATTGGGCATAGTGCAAACAATAAAAAACTGGCCATGATCATGAAACACACATAAACCTACATATATCTTTAAAAGAATAAAATCCACTAAATAATGTACCCAACGTGTATGAGAAGAAATGGCGATCTTTTATAGAAACCAGGAATAATTGGTTATACTGTATATGTTCAGCATTAAAGCTCAATCAAACGCGGGAAAGGTAGCAGAAAATAGGCAGGAAACACAGATAATGGAAACATAAATATCGAGCCCGCAACATATTTTTAAATAACAGGCGTAAAGTGAACCCTCGTCATCTCAAATTGTACCGGCCATATAAGATAGGAAGCCAAAGAAATTGCTTCAAATCAGCGCTCCAACCAGCACAACATAAAGAAAATATCAAGCAGTCACCGTGCCACAAGATAATATTAGTGTTCTGTCACTCACAAATTTCTAAGCATTTAGTTTATTAGAGTACTGTTTCTTTAATTGAGCGGCCATTACTGATGCCATGCAGTACAGTTACTTCCTGGTAGAGCCAGATTCAACCAGCATAGCTACCAGTGAGTCAAGCAGAAAGCAAGCTCCACAGTTCTGTTACACAGGCCTTCTGCTTATAAGTCTGTAAGTAGAACCTTCATGTTTTTAGTTATGTATATATTTTTAGCAACTCAAAGCACTGTTAGATTAGTTTAGTAGTGTTTGATTGTCTTCACATTAAGTTAAACTTCTGTTAGCCAGTAATTTACATCTAGGTAGCATGCCTGTCACTTATTTGTGTAGATTTGCATTCCTAGACTAATATATTGCCATAATTCCGTATTTTCCACAGTTTTACAAAGTTTAAAGATCTGAAAAGTAAAGATACAAATAAAGTTCAGTAAAGACTTTTCTTCAATCCTGCTTCCAGATTTTTATTATGTTAGCTGTCTGCCAAGCTTTGTGCCTCAGACACACTGTGAGGGCAGAACAGTAAAAAGACTTTATGCACAGCAGACCTAATCAAAAGAAAAGTGGATTCTTTCTACACATCTATCTCTAACTTCCTCAAGCATCCTGCAAAGTAGTAATCTGTCTCACCATGCAGCACACAGAACAGCATGCTACTCCAGCCATTCCTCAGCTTTCAGATGCAGAGCAAAGCACACTCAGCACACCAAAGACCAGGTCACGGTGCACAAGCTCCACAGTCTCTAGTAAATCAGATCTGACATCAGCTAGTGCTAAAACTGCCAGGTCCAAACACACTAGTTCAAGACACTCAATCTGCTCCAACCTGTCGACGGCGAGTGCTGCTGCCATCAAGGCACGTGCAAAAGCAGAAAAAGCATATGCAATGGCTGCCTATGCAATACGCGAAGCTGAAATGATAAGAGAACAGGGCTACATAGAGGAACAACAGCATAAGAATGAAGCTGAAACTACTAGAAGAAAAGCAGAGGTAAAAGCATCTCTACATATTCTTCAACACGAGAAAGCAGCTTCAGCAGCAGTAGCAGAAGCTGAAGTTCTCATGAAAGCAGTAGCAGAAGCTGAAGTTCTCATGAATGCGGCAGAAGAAGAGTATCAAGAAACATTCCCTGTCATAGAAGAACAGGTGACACCTCTCAGTGCAATTCATCGTACCAGAGAGTATGTTCAGTTACACACAACCGTGTACACCGATCAACAAACTGACAATGCATTAAAACTATCAAAAGCCCCTCTAGCAGACGGCTACCTAGAATCACCTAAAGTCTGCAAAGCCAAAACAGAGTTCCAACACGACAAGCCAAATGTTTACGAACCCAAAGACCAGTTAGCCAGCTCTTCCAGACATCAAATCAATAACGACACGATTCCTACCCAGGCACACACCAATGTGGGCTATAGGAGAGTTATTTACAATGAGGAAAACACACCATATAACCAGATCAAGCCTGACCTAACAACCCCACCGTCCTATCAGCCACAGCCAAGCCCAGGGTCTGTTCCCAGAGTACGTTCACCTGAGGCAGCTGGAATTTCAGATGTAACGAAGTACCTGATACGCCGTGAAATGGTGAGTTCCGGTCTCCTGAAGTTTGACGACCGTCCTGAAAATTATTGGGCCTGGAAGTCATCTTTCCTTAGCAGCACCCAAGACTTAAACATGACAGACAGAGAAAAACTAGATCTACTCTCTAAATGGCTCGGACCAGAATCTTCCGAACAAGCCAAAAGAATTAGGTCCGTACACGCTCACAACGCAACAACAGGACTCGCTATGGTGTGGCAGAGATTGGAGGAAGGTTATGGATCACCAGAAGTAATTGAAGATGCACTCCTGAAGAAAATTGAAAATTTCCCAAAAGTAACAAACAAAGACAATCAGAAGTTAAGAGAGCTTGGAGACATACTCCTGGAGATGGAATCAGCAAAAAATGGTGGACACCTACCAGGTCTCTCATATCTAGACACTGCACGTGGGGTCAACCCTATAATAGTGAAGCTTCCTTACAACTTGCAAGAAAGATGGGTTACAGCAGCATCAAAATACAAAGAATGCTATCAAGTGGCATTTCCACCTTTCTCCTTCTTCACTAAGTTCATAACGAACCAAGCGAAAACCCGCAATGACCCAAGCTTTGCCTTTTTGAACCTGGGAAACCTAAACTATAGCAGAACAGAATCACTGCAGCCGAACAGGGAATCAAGGACAACGGTGTCTGTACGGAAGACAGAAGTACCACCTGAGTCTGAATACGTCAACAATAGAATCGCAGAAAAGAAAATTGAAGATCCAGACGATCAGTGTCCGATACACAACAAACCTCATCCTCTGAAAAAATGTCGCGGTTTCAGGATCAAGACAATCGAAGAACGTAAGTCCTATCTTAAAGACCATTACATCTGCTTCAGATGCTGTGCTTCAACTCAACATCTCGCAAAAGATTGTAGGACAGCAATACAATGCAGAGAATGCCACAGTGACAAGCATCTTTCTGCAATGCATCCAGGCCAGCACCATGGGCAGAGGAGAACGTAACCACCCAAGAAGATCATGGTGGGGAGCAAAAAGAGGACGTAGCACCAGCAATAACGTCAACGTGTACAGAGATCTGCACAAAGACATTTAGTCCTAGATCATGCTCAAAGATATGTTTAGTAACAGTATATCCTGAAGGTCACAGAGAGAAAACTGTGAGAATGTATGCAGTATTAGATGAGCAGAGCAACAGGTCTTTGGACAGAACAGAGTTTTTCAACATCTTCAACGATAGTGGAAATCCGGTTTCATATACCTTGAAGACTTGCTCAGGTATTATAGAGACATCAGGGAGAAGAGCAACCAACTATATCATCGAGTCAATAGATGGAAAAACACAGTTGTCCCTCCCAACTCTCATAGAATGCGATACGATACCAGATGATAGATCAGAGATCCCCACGCCCGAAATTGCACGTCGACATCCTCATCTGAGACAAATAGCAGAAAAGATACCAATACTTGACCCAGACTCTGCAATCCTCCTCCTACTTGGAAGAGACATACTGAGAGTACACAAGGTTAGGGAACAGTACAATGGGCTACACAACGCACCATTTGCGCAACGTCTCGACCTTGGATGGGTTATCATTGGTGACGTGTGTCTGGACGGAGTTCACAAGCCAACAAAAGTGAATGTCTACAAAACGAACCTGTTGCAAAATGGACGCACGTCATGTTTGAGCCCTTGTACAAACAACATGCAAATCAAAGAGCGACTAGTCCTCTCGAAGCAACACCAGAAGCATCAGGTCTACATGGCGACTACAGCTTCAACAGAAGATACAGATAGATTAGGGTGCAAGGTGTTCGAAAGAACACAAAGTGATGACAAACAAGCATTATCTGTGGAAGATAACCTCTTCCTTGAGATCATGAGCAAAGAAGTCTTCATAGATGAATCAAACAACTGGGTAGCTCCTTTACCTTTCCGTTTACAACGATGTCACCTCCCGAATAACAGAAGACAAGCAATGAAGCGTCTCCTTTCCATGCAATGCACTCTGAACAGAGTGACTCGCATTAGGAAGTCCACCCATCCAGAACAGTGGCATTACATCAGTACAGATAAAAATCCAGCTGACCACGGGACTAGACCTATAACAGCATCTGCCCTACAACACACTAACTGGTTCTCAGGTCCACCCTTTCTAAACAGGAGAGAGAAAGGAGAGAGTGCTCAGTCAGAGACCTTTGAACTTATAGAACCAGATGATGACAAGGAAATACGACCACAAGTCACAGCGTTAATTACTAAATCTACCGGAGGTAGTCTAGGCACGTACAGGTTTGAAAGATTCTCAAGTTGGAAGTCACTTACTCGCGCAGTAGCAAAACTTATTACTTTAGCCAAATCTTTCTGCAGAGCTACAAACACTGACAAGTGTGATGACAATCATCTCGTACAAGCTAAAATCAACATTATCAGATGTGTACACACAAGAAGTTTTCAAAGAAGACATCAAGTGTCTTACTAAAAGAGAAGAGCTCCCCAAACATAGTTCACTTAGAAAACTGAACCCTATCTTGGATGAAAACGGAGTCATGAAAATTGGAGGTCGTATGTCAGCAAGTGACATAACTATTGAGGAGAAACATCCCTACATCATACCCAAGAACCATCACCTTTCGTTGCTATTGATAAGACATTATCATGAACAAATTGGTCATCAGGGACGCCACTTCACTGAAGGAGCAGTCCGGTCATCTGGATTCTGGATTATAGGAGGTAAACGAATAATCTCCAATGTAATTCATAAATGTGTAATTTGTAGAAAAATTAGAGGAAAACTTGAAGAACAAAAGATGTCAGACTTACCCATAGATAGACTTACTTCGGAACCACCATTCACGCATGTTGGATTAGATGTCTTTGGTCCTTGGAACGTCTCCTTTCGTCGGACCAGAGACACAGCACAGGGAGTAAGCGTTGGGCCGTCTGTTTTCTTGTATGAGCACTAGAGCAGCACACATAGAAGTGATTGAGTCCTTGTCTACGTCAAGCTTCATCAATGCCCTGAGAAGATTTATTTCTATCCGAGGACCCGTAAAGCAACTTCGCTCTGACTGTGGTACGAACTTTGTAGGAGCTTGCAAGGAACTGAAGATTAACACGGAAGGCTCTGAGATGGATACTTACCTTCAAGAACAAGGATGTATTTGGACCTTTAATCCTCCGCATGCATCACATATGGGAGGAGCTTGGGAAAGGATGATCGGAGTCGCTCGTCGTATTCTAGATGCCTTGCTTCTAAAAAGCTACCTCTACACGTCTTACACATGAAGTCCTGACCACACTCATGGCTGAAGTCATGGCCATCATGAACGCTCGACCTTTAGTTCCAGTATCCACAGATCCTGAAATGCCAGAAGTATTGACACCCGCGATGCTTCTGACTCTGAAAGTCAAAACAACAACGGCACCTCCTGGAGATTTTGAACTCAAAGATCTTCATACCAAGCAGTGGAAGCAAGTGCAGAGTCTTGCAGACACATTCTGGAGACGATGGAGACAGGAATATTTAGTGACGCTCCAGCCACGCAGGAAATGGCAAGCTGACAAGCCTAACTTACAAGTCGGAGACGTTGTCTTACTGAAAGACACTCAAGTTCATAGAAATGAATGGCCTGTTGGACTTATTATCAAAGTTGTACCTAGTGTTGACAACAAAGTTAGAAAGGTAGAAATTAAAGTCATGAAGGAAGGTACTCCAAAAGTTTATTTTAGGCCTGTTTCTGAAGTTGTCTTACTTCTCAAAAAGGATACATAGTTGTATAATGTTATTATCCAAAGTGGGGAGTGTTCTGTCACTCACAAATTTCTAAGCATTTAGTTTATTAGAGTACTGTTTCTTTAATTGAGCGGCCATTACTGATGCCATGCAGTACAGTTACTTCCTGGTAGAGCCAGATTCAACCAGCATAGCTACCAGTGAGTCAAGCAGAAAGCAAGCTCCACAGTTCTGTTACACAGGCCTTCTGCTTATAAGTCTGTAAGTAGAACCTTCATGTTTTTAGTTATGTATATATTTTTAGCAACTCAAAGCACTGTTAGATTAGTTTAGTAGTGTTTGATTGTCTTCACATTAAGTTAAACTTCTGTTAGCCAGTAATTTACATCTAGGTAGCATGCCTGTCACTTATTTGTGTAGATTTGCATTCCTAGACTAATATATTGCCATAATTCCGTATTTTCCACAGTTTTACAAAGTTTAAAGATCTGAAAAGTAAAGATACAAATAAAGTTCAGTAAAGACTTTTCTTCAATCCTGCTTCCAGATTTTTATTATGTTAGCTGTCTGCCAAGCTTTGTGCCTCAGACACACTGTGAGGGCAGAACAATTAGTGATTCCAAAAGTAGCTTAAAGAGATTTCGGGAGATTTGGGGTAAGGTTATCCTGCTCACAGGAATGCACCCGACACGCGTTTCGCCTAACACAGGCTCGTCAGGAGTGCTGGGACCATGAATGAGTTATGTGCTCATTTATATTCACTTACATGGGGTTTAGTCCTAGTTGTTAGCCAATAGACATGCTTGGGCATTTGTAACTGATGGTAATAACGCAAATGATTAATGATAGACATTGAGATGGTCCAATTCTATGATAGCGTCATTGAAGTAGTTATAGTTACACGTAGATGAAATAAGTGATCAGTATATACATAGCGCATGGGATCTCCAGATTCTGAGCGGATAGCGCGTTCTAAAACACTGCTCCACAATAGATCATACATGTTAGCAAGCAAAACTAATTTAAGTAAATGTATATATTGTCAAAGTATTTTAATTGTTATATGAACACATATAACAATCAATACTTTGATAATATATATGTTTGACTTAAATTGGTTAATAGTCTATTAAAGGCTCACATTCAGGACCACCTCTTGATAAATCATCTCATGAGTTGGAGTCAACATTGTTTGGTCAGGATATATCAATATCATGTCAGGCCAACTTGATGAAATTCTTTGACGTTATGAGTAAGAATACAGATCACGGTGTTCTAATGACTCTGTGTGTTGTCTACATGTGTTTGGCAAAGTGGATCGAAATTGTACTTCCAGGGTAACAAGCTGTTCTCTGCATTTTTCTGGGTACTCCATAGCACTGCATAAAAGGATGGACTCTTACATAACGTTTCTTTGAAATATTGATTGTATTTTCTATTGATGTTGTTAAACTATGCAAGTAATAAATTAAAATTTTATGTCTGTTTTTAGTTTGTCTCTCATTCTCATTTAACATTGTGCTACAATGCCCTTTTGTTTTTTCATATAATTCAATTCAATAAAGTTATACATAACCGGTCATTATTAAAAATTTGATTTCTCCGTATTACATTTTTTGTTCCATATTAATTTATAAATATTATCCCCTAATAACACTTCAATAAATTTCCCAGGTAAAGATGTTAAGGTCACAAGTCTGCAATTTCCTGCTGAGATTTTGATCTTTCTTTATATATAGGCAGCACATTCTGTAGTATGATTTCTAAAGGAAAATCATTCAGCAATATTAAAAACAGTGGCTTGGTAATCCTATTTAAGCTTTATAAGCACCCAGAGGTAATACCAGATTGACATGGGACTTCCCTTGACATGTTAATTAATATTTAGTCACCTGTTTTAGTACTTTTATCATATGCCAGTCAATTCAACCTTTTCTATAGCATTTCTATATCCATAGCTTTCATTTCAATATATTGGAAAGAAATAATAATTCAACTTTTTTGTATTTCGCATCAATAGCTAAGGGATTCATTTCAGACTTGGACCAACATTTTTTGTTTTTGTTTATGCTCTCTCGCACCTCTTTCTGGCAATGGTCAATCACTTAACATATATATAATATACGTATATATATTTTTTTCAATTCCATACTGCCAGCAGAAAACGGCACAAACCATGTGCTTGCTGCACTCAGAACACAGAAAAACACATAATGGGTTATTCAGAGAGATCCGATCTGGCCTCGAAATGTAACCGGACACTGAAATTCAGTGTACAGTGACATTCCGGGGCCATTCGGCTATTCAGAGAGCAGCAGTTCTCCAAATTTTGACGCATTGCCTGCATGTACGGTGCTGTTCAAAGGCAGTGGAATCCCCCCAAAGAGAAGTAACGGTTAATCTATTCAGAGAACACCGAACAGCAGTGAGAAGTTGCCAATAGGCTCTGCTGTTCGGTGGTTTCATTTGACCGGTTTATTCAGGCAAATCTCATAAGCTTCAATATTAAAAATATTCCTGTTTTTAGTTCAATATCTAATAAACCGTTTATTTTTTTATTCTGCAGTAAAAAGTCTATAGCTTTTTTTAGCATCTTCTAGGCATTTTTTTTTTATATCGTTATTTCTAGTTTCTGTAACAGACCTTTTTATTACCATTCGTAGGACCTTATATGTAAATTCCAGGCATTTTCCTTCAGTGTTTTTTTTGCAAACAGCATTCAATTTTGAGACTTTCAAGTTTACTGTTTTTTTTACCCCGTTCCTCAGCTTGTCTGCATTTTCCAGCGGCTGGTTTGCACTGTGCTCGGCGGCTTTTTTTCAGCGTGCACGGCGTGTTTTTTGCGTCGTGTTTGGCAGGTGTTCAGGTGTTCATCAGGTTTGCGGTGGGTTGTCCTTGCACTCTGTTGACCCTGCGGTAGATACTGAATACACCGCAGGGTGGGGAAGTGCAGGGTAGCACGGGGAATGACCCGTGCAGGTCGGTGACATTTCGGTGCTCTCTGAATAACCCCTATAATTTTCCAATGTCTTTCCACTACAAGATGGGACACTAGCGCAGGGTCACTTAAAGTAGAGCTGGCAATAAGTAGCCACTGATGCTTAACGGCTTGCAGAATTTGTGGCTGCCCATTAGTGGCTTGGCCAAGTTTGGGGCCAAATACTATAAGGAGCTGTGGCTTCTTTCATACACCTTTTTTGGATTTTGAGATTTATTTTACAAATGATTCATGATGTATCTGTAACAGACTGACATTATGGCAGGCAGCTTTGTAGGTATTGTTATATCTAATGTTATATGGTATAGATATATTGAATGATTATATATAAATCACATGAAAAATGATTTCTCTTAATTTGATTTTCGTTCTTCCAGAAATCTCCTGATTTCTCTATTATCTTCTTGCAAATGGCTTGCTGTCCAGCTGGAATGCAAATAACAACCAAAGAGTGGACAGAAATTGCCACTGTAATGAAGGTGATTGTGAACTTCTAATATTGTAACTGTACAATAGAACCACAAATGGCAAGTCCTAATGAATTAGACTATTTTAAAATAGTTTCTCAAATTCAACCAAAAATTTCTACTCTTGTCCACTGTATATGTATACTTCCAAAATTGGTGTGTATGTGTACGACAATGGGAGGGTGGGTCTTTTTGTACCATTCCAGTTATGCCTTCCATTCATTATATGCCTCATTTCAGTTTATGTCCCTATTTTTATTTTATGCTTCCAATTATTACATACCGGAAAGTAATGTCTAGGTTCCATGAGACCCTCTTTGCCACTTACTGCTTTTAGCTTTGCTCTTTATAGGTTTCCCTAATAAGCTTTCTACTTCTGTGGCATAGTTAAGACTGATTTGGTTGACTGCTCCATCTATGTTTAGTCCATCACATCCAAATAGGTCAGGCAAGTAGATGCCTTTCTATAATATTTATATAGAAACGTTTGAAATTGTGTTGAAGCTTTTCCGTTTTATAATGTTATATTTTCTGATTTCAGGAAAAGAAAATGTTTCCATTTTTTCACTTGCAAGCTCAAGGATTGGCTTCTGGTGATGTAGATACAGATGCATGGCCACTGCGTTACTTTGTTCAGGAAGGATTTGAGCTGTTCTGTGCTCAGTCATTTACTACAAACTTTGGACTGTATGGTACAAAAAATGCTCATTTAGAAAAATGTAAATCTATGTGAATGGTTACATATTTGCATAGCCCCTCATTTCATAAAGCGATAACAAACTAACCCCTGAATATGCTCACATCATTACACCCACTAACATTCCTAATACCTACTTGCTAGATCAAATGTATTGCCTCTGACAGGCTACAAGTCAGCAAATATATTCTTCAAAGTCCTTAGGGATTTTTTATTTTTTTTACTCTTAGCTGAATTTTGTTTGCGTTTGATCTCTGCAAACTATGGCCCTTTTTCCAACTTGATGGTAAGGGGGAGGCATAAAGGAAAAATATTGACTCCTGACGATAATGCTTAGCAGCTCCCTGTTACCGACAATGTTGCAACTGAGCCGCTATTTAAGCAGCAAGAGTCCAAATAGTTGAGTCACAAACAGATGCTGGCACTGCTGCTGGTATTGTCTCCTTCATTCTATAGCAGTGGTTCCCAACCGTGGTCCTCCAAGTACCCCTAACACGCCATGTTTTCCAGGTAGCTCAAGCACAGCACAGGTGATATGATTTGCTGCTCAGTGATTGCAGGATTCAGTCTGCATTTCCCCAAGGCGATCCTTAAAACCTGGCCTGTTAGGGATACTTGGAGGAACACGGTTGGGAACCACTGTTCTATAGGATATGTTGTATAAACATAATGAGATTAGCTTTGTGTAACACTTGTAGGAACAGTCTTTTATAAAATGGTTTATTTTGTTCTTAAATAATTGGGCAAGGGCTGCTGACAACCTCTGGCCAAGTATCATTATTTTCAAATTATTTTTTACTTGCATTTTGTCCTTTTACCAAGTGCAACTCCTCCACTTCTCCTGAACCTAGATTTCCTTGAAGTGTTTCCACATAATTTGCGCTCCTGCACAACTTGTGCACTTTATGTACGCAAGTTCCATACTGCCTGTACAGAACAATGGATCAGAGCTGCATGCATACGCAGATCCAATTCATTGTTTGGCTGTCTGCGACCAATATTGTGTGCCACACCATGATGACTGATCTGGTGACCATCAGTCAGGAATTTTAAAAATCATGGCTGCTTGTGACGTTGGGTGGGATGGAGGAAACTTCAAACTTTCAAGAGGCATTAAACCTCTTGAAAATGAAATTACATTAGATTTTCTTTACTTGGGATCAGTGTAATTTTCAGAGGTGTTATAGGTCTGTTGGTGTGCATTCTCCTGCTTAATGAACTCTGGGTAAAATGATAGTCACACTTTCAGAAGATTATGGATAGTTTACATTTGATATTACCACAAGAATCACAATTTCTGCTTTCCCTTTAATTTTCAGGGGAGAGAGTTGGATGTCTGTTAGCAGTTCTGAAGAGTAATGAGGAGCTTATCTGTGTACGTTCGCAACTCGAGAGGCTGGTCCAGGTCAAATCTCTAGAGTCTCCGGCTTTTGGGTCAAGAATTGTAGCCACTGTACTTAATAATGCATCTTACAGTAAGGAGTGGTAAGTCATCTGTTTATGATATAGATCACTTGGGCCACAGTACGACAAAATCCATATCCGATTTTTTTAGGTTATTTTTAAAAACTGGAGATAAAAGGATTGATGTGACACAACTAGATGTCAAATGACTTACAGGGTTATTCAGAGAGAGTTGAAAAGCAGGAGAATGACTGGAGAATGGAAAATTCTAGGTCAAAATAGCCGATTTGGAAAGTGAGATGAATGGGAGAATTTTTCTGGTTTGGCTATTTTGACCTAGAATTTTCAATTCTCCAGTCATTATCCTGCTTTTCACCACTCTCTGAATAACCCTGATAGACTTCAAATGTTCTGCAAGAACAATGAAGGTCGAAACTACAAAAAGAAAAGCAAACATGGAACCATCTGATGTAGGATTAAAACCTTATGTAAAAAAAAAACTTCAAACTTAAACCAAGTTTTTTAACTACCGTTTGTGGTACTTTGGGACATCCTTAATGACAACAGGGGTTATTAGTTTGGGGGGTTTCTTTTTTTCTTACAGCTATTTTGTTTTAATATTTGTAAAGATTGCTGTTTTATATACAGGGTTATTCAGAGAGAGGTGAAACTCAGGAGAATAACTGGAGAAGTTAAAATTCTAAGTCAAAATCTTGAAATATTCTCCCATTTATCTCACTTTCCAAATTGGCTATTTGGTCTAGATTGTTCTCTTCTGCCAATTCTCCTGATTTTCACCTTTCTCTGAATAACCCTGATAGTCCCTATTTTACCTACTTCAATTCTTTTGGGTTTAGTTTGAAGGAACAGTGAAGATGTGGAATTTTCAGTCTAGGTAGGGTATTTTATTTGATTCTGTACACCATTTGTATTAAGAAATGGTGTTTCTCAAGAAAACTGGAGACATTTCTAGTATCCTCCATTACGTATTTAGTGACCTGCTGTAGGAGGGAGTAGAAATGTTGTATAAAATCCCTGCACCACAACACACCACAACTTTTCTATTTTCAAAAACAATTAGAGGTGACAATGGATGGCAGTGAATAGTTCTGGTGCTATCCCTCATATTTTCAACTAAGGACGTTTTATAAAAATAGACTAAACTTATGCTATGTGCAACGTTAAATTAGTAAGTATGTATTTAAGATGAATGTTTTTTTTTTTTTTTTTCATCCTGGAAAATTAAGACACTCGGGGCTATATTACAAAGTTGGTGCTAATTTAACCAGAGCGGTTGTAAACTTGACAGAGCCATTATAGTCTATGGGGTTGTTGATTAGTTTACAACAGCTCTGGTTTAGTTAGCACCAACTTTTACTACTGCCCTGTCTGTTAGGACTGAGATTTATAAAGTTAGAGGGAACCAATTTTGATTAGTTTGAAATTGTTAGAGCATGAATATTGTGTTCAAAGCTGTGAGTGCTACATATTAAGGACCTATGAATCCTCTTGTTAAGTCAAAGGGCAGCATTACATACTGCCCGCTAAAACAGGGACGCTAAGGAGAAAAACCTGCGCCTGCAAATTTCGTCTTGGCTCCCCCGTTTTAGCTCCATATTACAGTGTAGGCGCTAAATCAGCAGCCTCCCCGTAACCCAGCGATTAGACCCTTCCCCTTTCAGGTTCAGGGGTGCCTGAAAATGACATCATCGTGATGGCTGTGGTTCAAAAAAACGTCTGGCAGGCTTAAAGGAAGCTAGACTGACGTGGGACCCCAGCCAGAGAAGTGCGTGTAGGGAGGGAGGGGGGCTAAAGGACAATGACGTACATAGTACGTCCTTGGTCCTTTTTAAAGGGAATTTTCCCCAGGACGTACTATGTACGTCAGTGGTCCTTGTGGGTTTAAGCAAACACCAAATGTTACATATAGTAAAATGATTGCTGTGAATAAAATGTTTTAACACGTGTTCTGAATCACCAACTGAATTTTATTTTTCATGACATTAGGAAAGACAGCCTTAAATCAGCAGTCCAGAGACTTATGCTAATCAGGGCAAAAACAAATGAAAGGCTGAAAGTCTTGGGAAGTTGGGAATCTTGGGAGCACATTACTGAGCAGACTGGTTTATTCAGTTACACTGGGTTAACACGTAGGTATCCTTCAAACTAATCAATTTGTTCAAAAATACATGTGCATTAAATCATATGTATATACTTCTCTTGCCTAGTAAACAGAAACTCCTATGGTTTCCTAAACAACGTAAATCTGTAAGTTATTGTCACACTGCAGAATGCTATTGACTACTTCTGTTTCATACTTTCTGTAACTTTATTTTACCAGTATATTTCATTAAGGGATTGTAAACTGTCATGCAATTCCAAGTTAACCATTTTGAGACTAAATACTGATAAATTATAGGGATAATTTACTTCTATAGTATTATAGTTTGGCTTCATCCCTCGTGAGAAAATTGGTCCCATATTCTGTCCAAGCTGGTAATCGGGAGTTGCTAATACCAAAACATATCCCGAAGAATTGGATATTGGTCGCTCTTTATTACTGACTCTTAAGAGGAAGTCGCGATGATAGTGGTTCATCTTGTAATCTTAGAGAATCGATACTAGCAACAGTACCACATGCTGTCACTGCTATCCTCTCCCGGTTTGCAAGATCTTATGGTATTGCCTAGGGCCTACAGAAGGACACTGGAGAACTATTTGTTCACCTTGGCATATGCTGGAGGAAGTGAATCACGAGGTCCTCTTCATCAGGGTAAGTTTGGATCTTTTTATTTTTCAGTGTTGCAAAAGTCATTTAGCATCAGGTTTCAGAAGCGGGAATTTTATTTACAATACATCTGCAAATTAAAATGGCAAGCAGCACTGGAATCCCTCATGAATCTCCAACTGCCTTACAACATATAGGAAGCCTTATTGTACAGTAAGGAACGGTAACAACTGAGCCCAACAGGAATTTTTTACTCAGCTGGAATAGGATGGGAGGGATTAGTGTTAACAAGTGTAGCGCTCACCCCCGGAGAAGCTGCTGAAATTGAACCTCGGGTCAGTCTCCCCGCACTAGGGAATAAATATACTCCAGCACCGTCGTGGATTTTATAAATTATATAGTTTACTAGAATAAATGGCATATAATGAATAACACGGTATACGTAGATATATTTACAGTACTTCGTAATGCGGGAAACGCGCAACGGAAAAGAAAATACAAGGCTTTGTAATTCGAGAAACTCTCAGCGGAAAAGAAATACAAGGCTTCGTAATTCGAGAAACGCGCAGCGGAAAAGAAAAGGAAAAATATATCTTTAACCCCCTTTGTGGTTGGGGAGTGAGTCCCATACAGGTTATGTCCCAAGAATGTAGGTGTGTGTGTGTGTGATGGTACCCGGGTACAATTTTCAACTGGCCAGTGAATTATTTGAGGTATCTTCGACTAGTCAAGTTGGGGCCCTGTGGGTTTTGAAACAAACAGCAGCGTGCTTTCTATTTTCACAACGGCCTGGAAGGCCTCTCACCCATCCGCCCGATACTTGGTGCTCTGCTCGACCCAGGATGTCTCTCCGCCCGATTTGGACTGGGATTTTATGGGTTACCGGATCCGCTGTCTTGCTTTTCTGTAGCTGCCGCAAGATGTCCAGCTCACCGCCTGCACTCCCTGTCCGATCGATCTGCAGTGCTCCTAACTCGGGGTCCTCCAGCTCACTCGATATCAGCGTGGGTATTCTGGTGAATCACTGGGTCTTCCTCTTGTAAGGCTGAATAACCCGGTCTTTATCTCTGTCAGGCCCCAGCTGCGCTCCGGCCTGGTCACTGTCACGTTCTGCAGCACTGTCTTGTTTCTCTCACTCCCTGGCGCGCTCTGCCAGCTCTCCTCACGAGGCTCAGGATGTCAGCGTCTGTGTCCCACCCACTTCCTGTGTCCGCCCGCAAAGCATGCCGGGAAATGTAGTCCCAATGTTCAGCGTCTCACATTGTGCTTGTCTCCCTCCGGTGGCCAAAAACAAGTACTACATGGCAGGGGATTTAAAACCAGCGCTACACAAGCTAACAGCAGTAGGTGAACCTGATGGACGCATGTCTTTTTTCAGCATATGTAAGTTGAGACATTACACATAACTTGCTTATAACTGCTAAGCTTTTGGGTGGAATAGGGCCAATCACTTTCCTTGTGATTGTAGAGTCAAACCATTTAACCACTTCAATGCGGTGGACGTGCTCAGCGCATCCAACCGCATTGGTACTTCGCTGCGGAGGACGCGCTGAGCGCGTCCTCCCTTTGCAGCAGCGATCAGCCGGTATTCCGGCTGATCGCTCGGCCCCCCGGTGCGGGCTGACATCATCGATGTCAGCCCAGCCTCCGGGACCCCGGCGGGCACGATAGTCGTCATCGCGCATGCGCGATGACGTCTATTTCAGGCTTCCCCGCCATTGCAGGGAAGGTGCCTGAAGGGGAGGGGGGAGGTCCTTCGGACCTCTCCCCCTCCCCTTCCCCGCAGGCCAGCAATTAAAGACAGGCACCGCCTGGAAGGGCACAGCCTGCCCTTCCAAGCGGCGGCTGTCTTTAACCCCTAGGGGGCTGGATCGCGATATGGCGCCAACATGCGCCGTATCGCGATCCCCTCCCGGAGCTGGCCGACATCTTGGATGTCGGCCAAGCTTCCGGGATATCCCCCTAATGACTGGCGTCATCGTGCAGAGCGCGATGGTGCCAGTTTTGAAATTAACCCCTTGATGCCACCTATAGTGGAGATAGGGGGTTCCAATGAACCCCTTATCTCCCGATCCGTGACAGATAGGGGTTAATGTTTGCTATCATTGGAACGGCCAGAGCGTGGCCTTTCCAATGATACCAAATATGACCATGTAAACTGTAAAAGCAAAATAAAAAATTATAAAAAAAAGTTTTTTTTTATTTTATTTATTTATTAGTGCAACAATATTGTTCCCATTTCAATTATAATGTGAACAATGATGCTGCACTAACGATTTTTTCTATGGGGGGCGTTTGCTAAAAAACACGTAATTTTCCCCAAAAAAAGTAACGATTCCTCATTTCTAATTTTTTTAACAAGCGCACCCCATAGAAAATATAACCGCAAACGATCGCATTTTAAAATGTGAAAAAAAACACTTGACACATTGTAAATTATTGAAAATTCTAATTTTATTGCATTTTTTGTTATAATATACAGACATGACATAACGTATACATATAATAATGACATATTATGAATCTGCACAGTCTGCCGGAAAGAACGATATATAATATGTCTGGGTCCTATATTAAAATAAGGCTTCAAAACGCGGTTAAACATGATGAGCGAAACCGGTAAAAATGAGCTCAGCACAGAGGTGGGAAAAGGCTCAGCAGCGAAAGGGTTAAAGATTCAAAACTTCAACCACTATCTCAAATTAAAGATAGTTTTTAAAGCATTTGTCAAAATATTTGTTCCTACAAATATAAAACCACTCTTTTGTACTTTTTGATAACATAGGGGGTCTTGGACAACCGCAGTTGCAAAAAGCTGGTATATTTTAACTGTTATTTATTTTTGCTGTCTATTCTTACATCTATAACATAAAACGATAAGGGCTGGTGTGTCCGTCACCAAAAAAACGGACTGCGCGAGGGACAAAACAAATCCGATCCATTGGAGAGGCGCACAACACAGCGCCTCTCCAATGGACCGGATTTGTTTATCTCCTCAGGAGCCCGGCCTCGATCTCCTCAAGCCCGGCCTCGATCTCCTCAAGCCCGGCCTCCATCTCCTCAAGCCCGGCCTCCATCTCCTCAGTGCCCGGCCTCCAACTCCTCAGTGCTTGGTCTGCCAGCCATGTTACCAGTCTGCCATGCACATTGCCATGCACAGTGCCAGTCTGCCATGCACAGTGCCAGTCTGCCATGCACAGTGCCAGTCTGCCATGCACAGTGCCAGTCTTCCATGCACAGTGCCAGTCTGCCATGCACATTGCCATGCACAGTGCCAGTCTGCCATGCACAGTGCCAGTCTGCCATGCACATTGCCATGCACAATACCAGTCTGCCATGCACATTGCCATGCACAATACCAGTCTGCCATGCACATTACCAGTCTGCCAGCCATATTACCAGTTCGCCAGCCATATTACCAGTCTGCCATGCACATTACCAGTCTGCCATGCACAATACCAGTCTGCCAAACATATTACCAGTTCGCCAAACATATTACCAGTTCGCCAGCCATATTACCAGTCTGCCATGCACAATGCCAGTCTGCCATACATAATACCAGTCTGCCAGCCAGATTACCAGTCTGCCATGCATAATACCAGTGTCTCATAATACCAGTGTGCCTAAATACCTGCCTGCCATGCCATGCATACCACGTGCCATTAAATATCCGCATAATGTATACGCTACAAAAAAAATGCACGCCCAAGCCCAACACAATCTAAGGGGCCCCATGAGTTTACAATCTAAGGGGCCCCACGAGTTTACAATCTGAGGGTCCGGTTCCCGTGAGCTTACAATCTAAAAGGGAAGAGGAACCTGCTCTGTCAGCTGCGCGCGCCCATCACAGCTGCTCAGTTGGCCCTCCTGTTGCGAATGGGATGGTGATGGACGCGTTACAAATGCATTTATATAGAGCGATACTCTTGGATAGGACATTGAAAAAAAACTATGTGGACGTGAATTCTGAGCTGGCGACAACAATAGACTGCCCTCTGGGCAGGCTTTCCACTTAGCAACAATATTGAAGAATTATCTGAATATTAATGCTTTATGTATAACTATGTATTTTTGAAAACTACATTTTGAGGCTCCGAACATTGTATCACAGTATATCACCAAATAGTTGTTATAGAACTAGCATTCAGCCGTTTTCCAACCCTGCCTGATGCATTTATTATAGATAACAGCTCCAGCTGTTAATGTTACAGCGTTACCTTATTCTAACCTTTGTGGCTCCTACACTTTTTAGACTTTGTATCGGAGCTGAGGGCAGTAAAACATTCCATGGTTGCTCACTGTTCTTAGTTCAAGATGGTATTACTGAAAGCCTGTCATGAACAGCACCACTAGGTGGCAGGGATGGCACCACAGGGGTACTGGTGTGTTCATATGAGCCCAGTATGCGGATGAAATATACAGGATGGGATAGGCTGATGGTACCTTGGGTAAACAGACACCGGGGATAATCCAGAGAGTGGTACATGGAGTTATCCACAGAACGTAGTCAGAATTGTCCGCGGTTCAAGGGCTGGCAGAGAGCCAGTCAGTGGGCAAAGCAGGTGGTCTTGTACCCAGTCGGAACAATCAGGTCTAAGTCTATTCAGGGCAAAGGATTAGGTGACAATGCTGAAGCATTGTGGGAACGGCAGAGTGAACCTGTTTTGAGCAGGAGGGTGTGGTGTATGTGCACTGTGATTTAACTGTTTCAGGACCTGTGCTGAGCGTAGGCAGCATCTTTCATTTGCTGCCTGGATTCAGTAATGCAGGCACGATATACAGTCAGCGGCGAGGATCCTGACAAAGCCTGGTGTGGAGAGATTTTGCTTCTTCAAGATCACTAATCTCTAAATAAGTAGACAAAATATTGTATACTTACTCTTTATCCTGCGTTGCTGAGGACAGTGCACTCTCCACTTCTTCTGTCTGCGAACAGCTGAACAATGGCAACAAAGCGTTTCCAATGTTCTTTGACAACATCAGCACAGCTGTGCATTTGCAAGCTCGCACTCAATTTGGACTCCAGAAGGAGATACCTGCGTCAGAGTTAATAGTAGATACCTTTTTGTGGCACCCCGTTGCCAACAAGCTTGAAATAGTAGCCCTAGTTTGTATTGCCAAAAGAATGAAATTGGAGAAGTATTCAAAATAATTGATAAGATGTCAATTATAATTTTTCTATTCACTGTTTTTTGACAGCTGCTCGAGTAGACTTCCTGGCAAAAAAAACCCACGTCTATTTGAATGCAGATGGAAGTATTAACATTACATGCCTGAATCCTAGAAATCTTGAATATGTTATGCAATGTATAATCCAGGCTGTTCAACAGATCCCAGAGGAGGAAGTAAAAGAACTTAAAAGTGATTACAAGTTCCACAACAATGAAGCAGGAAATATTAACATAAAGGAATCGAAGAAACAAAAATTCTGAATTGTTTTCTGTTCAAACATACATACATACATAAATAATGTCCTTTGTCCTCTGTAACCCCTTAACTGCCTGGTTATTTGAGAATCCAAATGACTGCTGTAATGGATAAAATGATAACGTACTCTCCTATATGCAAGTGAGGCAAAATGTAAAGTGTGTAAAATAAAGTGCAATGCTTGCCGAAGGATGATAATGTCCCGAACCCTTCAATAATGGGGTCTTCATGAATGCAATTTACAGTTTTATCAGTGAAATACTCTCTATTTTGTAATGTAGGTTTTTTGAAATGTACGCAAACAGAAGTGAATAAAATAAATCAAAGTGGGTCTGATTTTTCAGTCTCTTTAAGGCCCGCGTCAGACGAACGCAGTGATCACGTCCATGTTGCCGCACAGTTTAACGTCCGTCGTAGCATAGAATCATGATCAATAGAGACCCACACACGAAGTACGTGCGCACCGAACTGCGCAAGCACAACGCACGTGGCAAACGGACGCAAGCTAGGCAAGAACCTAAAACCGCTAAGGCTGGGGTCAGACTAATGCATTATTAACGTGCGTTTAGGTGCACTTAATCACGGCCGCACTAGCAGCAAATGATGGCCAATATACGAAATACAGCCGCACGAAAGTGGCAAACAAACGCATTTTTTCGAGAAAGCAGAACCGCTAGTACTGGCGTACAGAGTGTGCTGCGTCCGCTAGCGGCGTGTGTGCGTGATTAGGAGACGTCAGACGCTGCTAATGTCCGGCCAACATAACGTCCAGACGCAAAAAGTGTTTTATTGAGATCCGTAAACAATCACGCATGAAAATGCGCATCTTATGACCATTTTCGCGCATTCCGTGAAAAAATACGTCAATGCGTTTGGATGCACTTTTTGATGGTCGCTGCGAATAATGCGTTCGTTTGTGCGTCCATCTTAGGCTAGGGTCAGCGTGCGCCATGTCCACGTAGCGACCTGTGTGCTTTATGCTGCGACGTAAGACTTTCTACATCCGTTAAAAAAAAACTGATTGTGTGGTGTCTACACGTTTTGTGAATCTATCCTTTGGTTTGGAGTTGGCTATTACATGGTTATAATGGTTGATATAAATAGTTTGTGCTACTGCCTTCTGTAGTATTGTATCTCTTGAAAACATAAGTTGTTACTATATCATTGGAATCCACTTTAGCATCCAGAGGAAGATTGACACTGAGGTGTGCATAAATGCTATAGCGGCATATAGAGGGTGTAGGAGGATATTTTTTTCTCTGACAGTTACAAGAAGAGGGAATGCGGGAAATAAAATACAAGCAAATCAAAAGAAAGAAAACGGAATAACAACCCCCCCCCCATGACTGCAAATATGAGGTATTTTGATTAAACAACCAGGGTAATTCAAAGAGATTCCGCACGTTCGTTCTGCACGTTCGTTCCGCACCGCACGTTCGGTGACTTTCGTTCTCTTCAAGTCGGTGCAAATCGGCTTTCCCATTTCGGCCACCCTGCAGTGTATTCAGCAAGCACCACAGGGCTGTCGAAGTGCAGGGAAAAGCTGCCGAAAACCCGCAAAAACATCTGGATTAACCCGTCGAAGACACCGGAAAAACCCGAGCAGGAGCCGATCACCCGCAGCGAAGCCTCTGGAAAAAGCCGACACCGCAGAAGAAGGCAGTGAATAAACTAGGAAAACAGTTTGCTTGAATGATTGAAAAGTGAAACACTGTTTGCAAAGAAACTACTGAGCGAAAATGTCTGAAATTTGCATATGAGGTCCAATGAATGATAATAAAAAGGTCTGTTACAGAAAAAATAAGTAAACTTAAAAAAAAAAAGAAAAATCTGACTTTTTAAAAAAAAATCCAGAAAAATGCTTAAAATTTCCTAAACAAATCTATAAATAAAGAGACTCTTTCCTGCAGAATTTTATAATGAATGGTTTATTAGATATTGAATTAAAACGGGAATATTTTTAACATTGAAGCCTATTGGATTCTCCTGAATAAACCTGTCGAATGAAACCACCAAATGGCAGGGCATTAGGGGAACCTTTCACTGCTGGTTTGTGTTCTCTGAATAGCCGAAGCAGTGCTTTTTCATGGGGATTTCACTGCCCTCGAACAGGCACCGTATGTGCAGGCAATTCGCCAGGATTTGGCGTATTGTCTGCTCTCTGAATAGCCGAATGGCCAAGAAAGATAACCGAAAGCTGATTTTCAGCGTTCGGTTACCTTTCTCCAGCCATTCGGATCTCTTTGAATAACCCTGTATGTATTTATCCTTCAATGACGTCTGCCCTTTTTGTAATTTTGTTTTTGAAACGTATGTGTACTAAACCCTGTTTTATAGATATCTGTTATTCTTGTTGAGTTTAAAGGGTCTATTCGCATCATCATACCAAGGCCTCTCGGTTCCAACCCTGCTCTACCCACATGCAACCCTCTGCCAAAGCCAGACAGACGCAGCAGTACCTACAGAGGGATACCCCTAGGTTGTGGCCCTGTGGTTGTGGCATCGGTGAATTCCACTGACCTGAAAAAAAAACCGTTCTATTTTCCTAATAGCTGTATAAATGAATAAAATGTGTCTAAAGAATAAAAAAAAGTCCTTTAACCCTTTCGCTGCTGAGGCATTTCACGCCTGTGTGCTGAGCTCATTTTTACTGGTTTCGCTCATCATGTTTAACCGCGTTTTGAAGCCTTATTTTAATATATGACCCAGACATATTATATATCGTTCTTTCCGGCAGATTCATTCGCTGAGCGCGTCCACCGCAGCAAAAGGGTTAAAATATTAATTAAAATGTCTGTTACAAAATAAAAGAAAGCCCTTAAAAAAAATCTCAAAATGCTGTCTAAAAAAATACAAAAAGGTCTTCTAAAAAATAAAGTGCTTTTGCAAAAATTTTAAAAAAAGGCTTTTAATAAAAACTAAATATTACTTTTTTTTTTTTTTTTTTACATTAAACCTATGAGATTTGCCTTTTTAAACCTGGCGAATTGGAACACCGAAAATCAGGGTATTTCATCAGAATTTTGTAGCATTTCAGCGTTCTGTGAATAGAAGGCATGATAGTCTTCTATGGGACAATTTCGCTGTCCATTTGGCATATTGACTAATTATTAGACATGTGCACAGCACAAAATTTCGTTTTGAACTAATGGATTAGTCCTAAAATGCAATTTATTTAGTTACTAAAGAAATTCGTTTTCAGTTCTTTAGTATGAAAACTAATTTCATTCATCCGAAAACCAGTGGATACAATTACTATTGTAGTGGCTCCTCAGAGGGCTGAGATCGCTGCTTGTTACAGTATCTCTCACTCTCAGCACAATGTGGGCCATATTACATAGTTGGTGCTAACTTAACCAGAGCTGTTGTAAACTTCCCAGAGCCATTAGAGCCTATGGAGGTTTTCAGTTTACAACAGCTCTGGTTAAGTTAGCACCAACATTGTAATACTGCCCCGTGTCAGGCAAAGCTGTTGCAGTAACTGACTGCTGCTCATCACAGCGCTCAGAGTTTCAGTAAAACTAGTAAATAATATTTTTATATATAAGAGGTTAGAACAATATTATTTCCTTGTTTTACTGAAACTCTGAGCGCTGTTACAGTCAGTTACTGTAACAACTGAGCCTGATACATTGTACTGAGAGATAATGTAACAAGCAGCCGATCTCAGCGCTCACAGCCACAGGATTTAAAGGGCTGAAAAAAAGGATCCTCTCTGTATAATGTTTAGAACATCCTCCTACATTAATACCCCTGTCTTTATAATGTATACAACATCCACCTGCATTAATTAATACCCCTCTCTGTATAATATATAGAACATCTTCCTGAATTAAATAATGTCCCTCTCTGTATAGAACATCCTCTTCAATTTATACCTTTCTCTGTATAATGTATATAACATCCTCCTGCATTAATACCCCTCTCTGTATAATGTATAGAACATCCTCCTGCATTAATTAATGCCCCTATCTGTATAGAACATCCTACTGCATTGGCATGTGGAGGGTGCAGAACTTCGGATGTTGCACTCTTCATTGCTGGTCTCCTTCACTCATCAATGTAATATCACAAAAAGGACTGAAACTAAAATGTAGTGCATTTTATTTTAGTTTCTTTCGTTTTTTGTACTGAGCAGTTTCGTTTCTCTTGAGTCATAATAAAACTAAATTATCCCAAAATTCGGACTAAATCGTTTTAGTACTAAAACGAATGCACATGTCTACTAATTATAGACAAATTGACCCAACATTGCACTGACGGGTGAAATTCACCATTCAGGGCCAATTTGAAGGTTCGTGAATAACCCTTAGGTATTCAAGTTTTTTTTTTTTAAAAAAAAAACTTCCACTCCTCCTCCTCTGCCGAACCATTTTGACAGTTGTGCAAGGTAGAGGTGTTTTCTCATCTCAAAGGCTGGCAATAACCAAATACTATTAGCATGTTTGAGTTTTTGTCGAACCCCTATCCTGGCCAGAAAACTGCATCCACATACAATTACCACTTGTTTCTGTTCTTGCTTATGAGCAGGACTGGATTTATACCTAGGAAGAGTAGGCATGTGCCTACAGGCACCTGCCACAAGGGGTGCCTTGCTCTGTTAAAAAAAAAAATATATATTTTTATACCTTACAATCATTTAGACCCCTGTATCAATGGAGCCCTAAGGGCTAAAGGGACATTTTATGGCCTTTCCAGTGATCCCACATCTAATCAGGTTTGATTTATGTAAAAATAGAAAGAAATCTATTATTTTTTTAACGCAGCACTATTATTCAGTTTACAATTATGAAGTGAACACTGATGCTGCACTAACTCACCTTCTCATTTCCCACACTGCAAGCAAGTGCGGAGCTGATGATGCAACGCATTGTTTCATTGACATCCTAGACAGTGTCCAGGGCCGGCGCTGCCGCTAGGCGAGCTAGGCGGCCGCCTAGAGCGCAGTGGTCGCCTAGGGCGCAGCCGGGCCAGACCATTGAAAAAATCAGTGTTCCCGGGCGCCACAATTTACTCGCGGCACGCTCACACACCAGCCGCAGCACGCCTCTGTCGCCTGCGCTCCAATAGAAATGCTCCTCTGGTGGTGGGGGGGCGGAGCTGAGCAGCGAGGTTAGTGGCTGCATCTCTCAGGAGTTCCGTGAGACAACAGACCTTCTTGCTCACCCGGACGGTTGTGGGTCCGTGGAGCCCGATATCGGCGGTTTTCTACTGCTAGGTAGGACGCCTTGTTAAGCTGATACCGGGTCCGTCTCTGCTTTGAGGCCTGGAAGATGCAGCCATTTTGGGAGCCTTGGGGGGAGGTTTCGCTCATCACCTGCCGCAGAACGTGGTCCCGGAGGAGAAGACCGGTACCATTTGAAAAGGCTCTCCTGGACTGCCCCCCCCCTTGCCCCAGGGGCTTCTGGCCCGAGTAGCAGCTATTTCTGTGCCTGGATGCCGGGTGGGTGTGCTGCCTCCCGTGAGCTCCGACCAGAAATGCTCCTCCTCCTGACTCCTTGATGCCAGCGGCTGACGCCAGCACGTGTTGGGGCTGGCGGCAGCACGCGTGCCCTCACATCAGTCGCTGGCTGTGGGGGTCTCGCATGAAGGAGGAGAAGCAGTCTGCAGAGCCCCTGCCGTTTCTTCTAAAACGTCCGTTTATCCCTTCAAGCGGCCGAAGCAGTACCCGGAGTCCGCTTCTTCTCTGCAGGTTCTGCGAGCGGCAAGGGAAATGATAGCGGCTACAGGGACTGGGACGACAGAACCATCCTTAAGTGGCTGGCAGAGGAGGTGTAACTGGAGGAGAGCGAGGAGAGTGCTGCTCTAGTGACCCCCTACTCCACCTCCGTCATTAATGAGGCACAGAATGTCTTCATTGTGCACCCCGACATCAATTGGGGCCCCAAAAAGCAGCACAGCAGCACTGGTAATGGACCTCTCTACCTGTGATACGGGGGGGCAGTGACTCACACCCCCTGCACTGCATGGGTACCATGTGTCAGATGTGGGACTAGGCAGAGAGCTGCATCACAATACCCAGCGCTGCAGCACGAATTGGCACTTTTAGTTTTTGTTTAACTGGTTTCCCCAGACTTTTCATTCTAGCTGGAATATCAGGTTTAATGGCCGGGTTTAATGCATGGGTTGGTAACCCTACCCCCCAAATGTTTTGGGCCTACATTTGCCATAAGGAGCAGACGAGGTGCTGTGAGAGACAAAGCTGCTCTGTCCTGGTCACTGTGGTACGCATTGCAGTCACTGCATCCGACCTGGATGAATGAGAAGCAGGGGTGAATCAGGAGAGGGGTGAATGCGAAGAAGGGGGAGTAGAATGAAAAGAAGGGAGGATGAAATGCATTGTATTGAGAAGAGGGTGAAAAGATGGGAGATTTAAATGAAAAGAGGGGGGGATGAAATGTAATGAGCACTGCACATTACCGTGGAGCTCTGTGACACCCATACAACACTGCACATTATGAGAATGTCACAGAGCTCCACAGTAATGTACGGTGTTTATGAGGGTATCACAGAGCTCCAAAGTAAATTGCAATGATTATGAGGGTGTCATAAAGCTTCACAATAATGTGCAATGTTTATGAGGGTGTCACAGAGCTCCACAGTAATGTGCAGTGTTTTTTTGGGGGGGGCGCAAGTAGCTGGTCTTGCCTAGGGCGCAAAATAGTCTAGCACCGGCCCTGACAGTGTCACGGCAGTGAGGAGAGACGGGGGAATTTGGAATCCGCATCTCTGAATTGTACACCACCAAGCTTGAGTGTCATTAGAAAGTTCAGAGTCTGGTCTTTACATGGCCATGTTTGGTGTCATTGTTTGTATTTTTTTTACACATTACAAACAAAAAAAAATGTATTTCCCCTCTGTTCTACAGCAGAGGCAGTATGTGCTTTTACATAAAACAAACTGCCATTTTTTTTTTTAGTTTGCAAAAAATGAAAATTTAACTAATTTCGGCATGTTTTTTTTTAGGTGCGCACTAATTGATCATCTGGGATGTTTATCAATGAAAGTCAATTTTTTTTTTTTTTGAGAACGTATTTTACCAGGAAAGATACTTTGAAATTTCTCTTGTTTTTAACTCAAGTTTGTCCTGGATGAGCAGCATCCATCTACTTCCTAAAGTTAGATGCCTAGTACTGCAGCAAAGAGAGATTATGGGGGAGTAGATAGTCTTCATTTTTTTTTTTATATATATATAAACAGACAGGGAAAACATGGGTTAATAACGGTCTGGGCATTTATTGAATATTTCAATAATGTTTCCTCTTCGTTTTTACTTGTGCTGTTAGACTGCCACCTGGTGGAATCTTTAACATTCATGGGTTAAAATGTTGAAAACATACTACCATGTCATTAAACCATTTTTTTTTTTTTTTGCAGCACTCATATGACACAACCAAGTAATTTTAGTATAGTTATATATTTTTTTTCATTTATTTCTCTTTTGATGTATAGCATGCCCGCCACTGTGAAGGCTGGTGTGAGAGACGTGAGGTAGCAGCGGAAGGGGCAGTGGGGGGAGTTTGAGGTGCGGTATCCAAAAGTGCATTCAAGGGAGCATAGTCAGGGCAAGCCAATGGTCGGGTGGCAGGTGGAGGACAAGCAAGGTTGGTTGATGGAAGCCTGGTACCCGAGAATCAGAAAACGGATCAAGCATTCAGCACCAGGAAAACCTGAAGACCAACGAGCACCGCTCCACTGGATGTGTGGATTTAAATAGGTAGTCAGTCAGACACATACCCCTTGGAGAGGAGCCCAAGCCTCCATCAGAAGCCTCCATAGGCCAGGGGTGCATCAGATCACTATTGCAACCCCACCCAGCCAATTTGGAGATGAGCCACATCCTCACAAATTCACCAATCGTGTATTCACCACACGATCGGCAAAATGGAATTGTGAAGCGCTACGAAGTGTGCCGAGCTAGAAAGCACTGAAATTTCGGTGTTTTCTGAATAACCCCTTAAATGACACCTATATTTACACACGACAATAATTATTTACAATGCTTGTAGTAATCAAACATAGAGATAACTGTGAATTCAAAGGTAATATTGTATAGGACTGCTTTTGTAGAGCATAACACCGTTATTGGTAATGAGAAGCAAGGATTTCGCTTTACCCAAGGAACATTATATCTTTCTACCTTATTAACAAAGCAGAAAATCTAAGATTATTTTAACACAATCAGGGTATATCCAAAGTAATATTTTCTCAACCTTGATGTGCATACATGTGCTGCTTTCTGGGATAAATCATAATTTTCTATACTGATCCTATGACAACATATTTTAACTACCATTTGCCTTTAAAAATTATCATATAACTGCTTGAAACCCTTTTGAAATTATATTAGTGAATCCTATAATCTCAAAATTGTTGCAAAGTACAAGTTGAAATAAAAGAACAAATGGGAAGACAAAAAAATTGAATATAGTGTAAATTGGATACAGGAGAGTGAAGCGCCCACTAGAAATTAGTGCACAACCCGCTTGCTAAATGTTGCGTATGGGGGTTCCTCTAATAACCTTAAACGATAGACCTAGAAAGAATACAACGTAGCGGCAGTAAATATCAAACTGCCGGTTAGCGAGATCATACACACTGCACGTCTGTAGAAAAAAATTATCTTTTTTTTTTCTTTGCTTCCTTTTTTTCAGGGGTTCACTTCCTTTTGAGGGGATATTAGCAATACTGCAGGAAAAAAAGAGGCAGACCAGGATTGCGCAGTATATAATTCCAGACGTGAAAATATAATCACATAGATATCCAACTCACATTTATATGAGCCCACACCTGGCTCTAGGATGGATTCCTTTATGGGTCTTTATTTATTCAGGTGCCCATTAACCCCTTCTGGGATCCCGTAGACTCTAGTAGAGTTCCCCTGCAGTAGGAACAGACATATACCAGGGATACCCTAGTGTAACATTGCAACCAAACAGCTTGTACCGTAAAATCAGGTCAGTTTAAAACTCACATGTCCCAGAGCCCCAAATGACTGCGTTCTATGTACAGTATATGTCCTGAAATGTAACCAGTTTTCACAAGACCAGTGCATAGCATGTCTTAAAAAGTCGATTGTTTCAGAGTGTTTCGTGAGAGGCTAACTTAAATGGTTATAATGCACCATTGGCCTTGTTCTTTGAGTTCAAGCTGCTCAGTGGTTTGAGGCAAAGCGAGGTATGCGCTCTCCCTCCAAAACATCCAATATGCCAAGTTGTGCATGTCTATTTGGTAAATTTTTAGAATTTATAGAATTTTGTATTATTTTTAGAAATGTGCTATATGTTCTCAAACTTGAAAAGGATTATGCGTAACACTTGTCAGTTGCATTTCATTTGTTGTAATTAAAATCTGTCCTGTTTATACAAATTAGAGAAACTGGAAAATGATCAAGAAAAAAATGAATTGAAACCATAAAAGTCTGTTTATTTGATGCATCTCCATATAGACCAAATTCACCTGTTGACTATCAGCGTTATTCAAAGAGAATCGAAAAGTCACCGCACATTTGGTGACCTTTTGTTCTCTTCAATTCGGCTTGATTCGGCGATCCCATTTTGGCGACCCTGCGGTGTATTCAGCAAGCACCACAGGGCTGTCGTAGTACAGGGAAAAGCTGCCGAAAACCCACCGAACACTCACCGCAAAACCCAGGTGAATGCACACAGAAACCCGCAAAAACATCTGTAGTAATCCCACTGAACACGCCGGAGAAACCCGAGCAGGAGCCGATCACAACGCAGAGCAGCCGCCGGAAAAATCCATCACCGCAGACGAATGGAGTGAAAAAGAAAAAACAGTACGTTTGAATGTTTGAAAAGTGAAACACTGTTTGCAAACAAACTACTGAGCGAAAATGTCTGAAATTTAATTATGAGGTCCAATGAATGATAATAAAAAGGGCTGTTACAGAAAAAAGAAAAAAAGTTCAAAATTTTTTTTTCAAAAAGACTGCAAAATTATTTTTGCAAAAAAATCCCGAAAAAAGCTTAAAAGATCCTAAAAAATCTATAAATAAAGAGACTTTTTACTACAGAATATTATAATAAACGGTTTATCAGATATTGATTTAAAACAGGAATATTTTTAACATTGAAGCCTATGGGATTCGCCTGAATAAACCTGTCGAATGAAGCAACCGAATGGCAGGGCATTTCGGCAACTTTTCACTGCTGGTTTTTGTTCTCTGAATAGACGAAGCTATGGGGATTTCACTGCCCTCAAATAGGCACCGAACAGGCACCATATGTGAAGCCAATTCGCCAACATTTGGCAAACGGCTTGCTGTCTGGATAGCCGAATGGCCAAGAAAGGTAACTGAACGCGGATTTTCAGCATTCGGTTACCTTTCGGCAGCCATTTGGATCTCTTTGAATAACTCTTAAAGTGTTTCAGTACAATGTACATAATTTCCACAATGCCAATATTTAGCTAAGGGAAAGAAAGCCAGTCAAAACAATTGAGTTCCATTGTAAACTGATGTACATGTTTACGTTTAATAGTGCTTTTTTGAAATAAATTTCTTACAATAATTCCATATTATTTTGTCTTATAGGAAGTAAAACACTTTGGGCTACATTACAATCTTGGTGCTAACGTTAGCACTCACCTAAGTGAGCGTTAATGTTAGCCCTGGTAGCCACCGCATATAACAATCCAAATGCTAACGGGTTAAGAAACCCATTTGCGTTTGGTATCTTGCGCTTTTCAGCGCGAGGTTACTGTACTTTGCGCTCCCCATGTTAAGCATAGGGAGCACAAAGTGTTAATAAGCGTTAGGATTACAAAGTCCTAACGCTGATTAACGTCTGACTGCGGTTAGCAAAAAGTTAGCACCAACTCCAGGCTGTGGTTAACAGATTCTGCTGGTGCAAAATCCGTTAGCACTAGCAGTAACCCCCCAAAAACAATTCAGATACTCAACTCCTATCCCGCGGCGAGGACCGCGGCTCCATCCGCCTCCTCCATCTGGCGGGAGCAGGGAGAGACTGGGGGAAAAAGTCCCCCAGTCTCTCCCTGCGGATCACTATGCCGACCTGCCGGATCTGCTCCAGGTCTGCTTCAATAGAGTCAGACTCCATCGAGTGGATGCTTGCGAGGGCGCTTAGCACTGCGCGCGCGCATCCCGAGGCGTAGCGCCCGGTAACAATGCAGGCAGCTTTTTAGGCTACGGTCAGACTAACGCATTTTTCGAGTCGTCCGTGAAAAAGTGCGTTCGAACGAATGGACGTATTTTTTCACGGAATACGCGATAGCGGTCATACAATGTGCATTTTCGTCCGTGATTTTGTACGGATCATCAATAAAACCCGTTTTGCATCTGGACGTTATGTTGGCCGGACATTAGCAGCGTCTGACATCTCCTAATCACGCACACATGCCGCTAGCGGACGCACCACACTCTGTACGTCAGTACTAGCGGTATCACGTTCTTGAAAAAAATGCGTTTTTCGTACATTGGCCGTCATTTGCTGCTACTACGGCCGTGATAAAGTGCGGCTGCATGAGCGTTCGCACTGCGTTCGTTTTACCCTAGCCTTAAATGCCTGCATTGTAAGTCCGTGCTAAAACGGTGCACTAGGGAAAAAACTGCGGGCACAGTTTTTTCTCCCTAGCGTCCCTGTTTTAGCACGAGGAATGTAATGTAGCCCTTTGACTCTACTGAGGGAAATTTATGTGAGCTTCCAAAATATAATGTATTATTTACCAACAGAATGTTGCTAAATATTGCAAATTACTTGAAAATTCCTGGAAACCTATAACGTCTCTTTATTGTCCTCGCGGCTTCCTTGACATCTTTGTTTCTTAGGCTGTACACTAAAGGGTTCAACATAGGAATGACGTTGGTGTACATTGCAGTCAGGACCTTGCGTTGTTTCTGAGTGGTCATTGCTTTTGGGATAAAGTAAAGGACAAGAATGGTCAAGTAGAAGAGACTTACTGTAGTGAGGTGTGATGCACAAGTGGAGAAGGCTTTGTGTTTTCCTGAGTGAATCTTAAGGACAGACATTAGTATGTAAGTATATGAAGTCACTGTGAGAAAGAAGCAGGTCAACAGACAGAAGACACCTTGAATTAGCAGAATAATTCGGATAACAGTGATGTCACTACATGTCAAGTCTAACAGTGCAGAAATATCACAAAACAAATGATTAATTATATTGGAGGAACAGTAGACATTTTTTGAGGCGATAACAGCTACAGGTATTGTTGTGAACAAGCCACTCAACCAGAAACCAATAGCTGCGATTGTGCAGAATCTCTCGCTGAGGATCACAGAATAATGTAAAGGCTTGCACACAGCAACATAGCGGTCGTAAGACATAATGGTTAGGAGAAAATACTCTGTAGTTACAAACATGCCCAAAAAACAAAACTGAGTCACACATTCAGAGGAAGAAATTTTTCTATTGGCTGCTAAGTAACTATACAGCAGTTTGGGTGAAGTGACCGACGTGATAGCAACATCTAAAATTGATAAGTTAGAAAGTAAAAAGTACATGGGTGTTTTCAGTGTAGGACTGAGAAATATAAGCGAGGTTAGGAATAGATTTGCTACTACGGTGGTACTATAGGAAACAGCAAAAAACAGGAATATTGGTACTTGTAGATTAGGAAAATCTGAAAATCCAATGATTACGAATTCCACAAAATTACTACTGTTTCTAGTCGTCATTGTGCTGGATGAAGGTGATAATAAGGCCCACAACTGTTTGTTGGTTTTTTTTCAATGTTATATTTCAGAATGTGTCATAGTATTGTAAAACAATCACAGGTATAAAATGTCACTTCAGATAAAGTATGTCTGCTTGATGTTAATTTCACATGCATATGTACAGGATGCCATAGCTTAACCGAAGACTAATCGATAAGAACACTGATAAGATATATGTTGATCTGTGACTTTATTGTCCTTTCATTTTTGAATTCTCTTCAGTTTTCTATGAAAGATAGATAATGTCAATATAATTATAAAAGAATGAATTTAAACGTTTTAAAACATAACAGTTTGTTGGCAGCTTGTGCTTTCATTGTTTAATAGCTACAGTATATTGAAGATTTTGTGAAAGTCTTTGTTTTGAGGCGAGACAGATAGGGGAGCTAATTTAAATTTGCTTATAGCGATAGGCATAAAAAAGTGGCATACATTGTATAAGTATATAATGGCTTAATGATAAAAAAATACAAAATAAATACAGTAACGTCAATACAGTGAAGACTGTAATGTTGCAGAGTTTAACTTCAGACTAGCAACTTTAAATTTTCATAGTGAAAATCATTCTTTGTCTAAATGAAAAACAATGAAAATATGCCATCTATTACCATGAATGGTATACAATTACATGTGAAATTGAATGTGCTCTGTTCTGTAGAGGTTCACAGGGTGATTCAGAGAGAATCGAAAAGTCACCGCACGTTCGGTGACTTTTCGTTCTCTTCAATTCGGTGCGATTTGGCGATCCCATTTCGGCGACCCTGCGGTGTATTCAGCAAGCACCACAGAGCCGTCATAGTGCAGGGAAAATCCGCCGCAAACTTGCCGAACACTCACCGCAAAACCCAGGCGAATGCACACCGAAACCGTCAAAAACATCTGGATTAACCCCGCTGAACACGCCGGAGAAACCCGAGCAGGAGCCGATCACAGTGCAGATCAGCCGCCGGAAAAACCCAACACCGCAGACGAATGGAGTGGAAAAAAAAAACCAGTACGCTTGAATGTTTGAAAAGTGAAACGCTGTTTGCAAAGATACTACAGAACGAAAATGTCTGAAATTTACATATAAGATCCAATAAATGATAATAAAAAGAGCTGTTACAGAAAAAAGAAAAAACGATTTAAAAAGATTAACGGAAAAATATTTTCGCAGAAAAATCTGGAAAAATGCCTAAAAGATCCTAAAAAAAATCTAAAAATGAAGAAACTTTTTACTGCAGAATATTGTAATAAACAGTTTATTAGATATTGAATTAAAACGGGAATATTTTTGGCATTGAAGCCTATGGGATTCTCCTGAATAAATCTGCCGCATGAAACCACCGAACGGCAGGGCATTTCGGCAACCTTTCACTGCTGGTTTTTGTTCTCTGAATAGACGAAGCATTGCTTCTCTATGGGGATTTCGCTGCCCTCGAACAGGCAACAAACAGGCAGCGTATGTGCAGGCAATTCGCCAACATTTAGCGAACTGCCTGCTCTCTGAATAGCCGAATGGCCAGGAAAGGTAACCGTATGCTGAATTTCACTGTTCGGTTACCTTTCGGGGCCAGATCGGCACTATTTGAATATGTAAAACATCTATACTCCATGAACTACTTTTTTTGTTTGGTAACCACAAACCTTAAAGCTGAATAGAATATGCCTGATGGAATATGCCTTTCATGATATGCATTGTATTATGATGTGTCAAGGTTTCTTTGTATATCAGCTGATTGTAACTATGAATGGAGAGTCAGCATACAAACTGTCATCTATGAACTAATTTTCATTAAACGTGACATGAACATAACCCTCTGTGATGATTCCTCTGAAAAAGTCTCTGTCTCTCTCTTTGTGCTCCTATCTCGCATTCACCTCTTCAAAAGTTGCCAATCAGCTATTAAGTCCATGTGATGAGGAAGAGCAATCTCTTCCCTTTCGGAAGGGTCTGTCTGTTCAAGATTTTATATACCTCCAAATATCTGAATTTAATGTCTTTATAGTACACATATAATGCTTTATTTAATAAAAGATAAAGCATTCTATTTAATGATGGCTGGAATATCTGTCTTGGCCCCCAAAGCCTCAACTGATGTCCCTACTGCCATCTGCTGCTTCTCAGACCACACTCAGAGGACACTGTTTCAAATGCACACAATGCTGGTTGAATATATGTCTCATATTTTAATAAGAGAATCAAATTTATATAAATAAAAGTTACATAAACTTTATCAAAGGTGTCTCACAATTTTTAACGAAGGCGTCACATACCATTATCCAATGCATAACCAAGAACACTTAGCAACACCATAAATGGTATGGTGCTTCCTTACCGTTTCTTGCAGTTAATGGTGGTATAGCCATTAAAGTAAAAAAACTATTTCACTTGTTAGTAGATTTTTATAGCGGTCTGATTTTTTGATAATTATAACTAACAAAGTCTCTGGACTTTCCGACCTGCCAACGAGTCTCTTCTGCATCCGTTCTGGCAAACACTTCCCTTCTCATTAAAGTCAGTCAAGGGTTATGTCCACATATTAAAAAATGTTAACTTTGTAGAATCGTCTATTGTGAGTTCAATGTCAAGCATATATTTGCAAGTATGGTTATTAATGTTAGTTCCTTATCCTCGATGATTCTTCCTAAATATTAGTATATTATGGGGGTATTATCCTTAAACCTTAATTTTAATACATTTAGGAAGTTAAGTAATCGCAAAGAAAATAACTTAAAATCTCTTTATGGGACTCACACTTATACACACCAAAGGAAGGTTAGGAACGTTTACACTGTTACTGCTTAATAGCATTATGCATTAATTGCCTTCAAATATGTACAACGAAAGGTGAATTTAAAAAATACCTATGCTTCAGTCACTTTCCAAGATTTTTCATTACTCTCTATAATGTACTATTATTTTTTCACTATTTAAAACTGTCAGGACATAATTTTAAATGAAAATAAATAAATATAACATTTTCAACTAAGAAATTGAACCTTACTATCAGGGTTATTCAAAGAGATCCGAATTGCTGGAGAAAGGTAACCGAAAGCTGAAAATCCACATTCGGTTACCTTTCTTGGCCATTCGGCTATTCAGAGAGCAGACAATACGCCAAATCCTGACGAATTGCCTGAACATACGGTGCCTGTTCGAGGGCAGTGAAATCCCCATGAAAAAGCACTGCTTCGGCTATTCAGAGAACACAAACCAGCAGTGAAAGGTTCCTTAAATGCCCTGCCATTTGTTGGTTTCATGAGGCAGATTTATTCAGGCGAATCCCATAGGCTTCAATGTAAAAAATATTCCCGTTTTAATTCAATATCTAATAAACCGTTCATTATAAAATTCTGCAGTAAAGAGTCTATTTATCGATTTTTTTTTTTTATGATATTTTAAGCCTTTTTCTGTATTTTTCTTTTTTAAAGTCCCCTTTTTTTTTTTTTTTTTTAAAGTTTACTTCTTTTTTCTGTAACAGCCCTTTTTATTATCATTCCTTGGATCTCATAAGTAAATTTCAGACATTTTCTCTCAATAGTTTGTTTGCAAACAGCGTTTCACTTTTCAAACATTCAAGCGTACTGTTTTGCTAATTTATTCACTTCACTCGTCTGCGGTGTCGGCTTTTTCCGGCGGCTTCGCTGAGTGCTTGGGTTTTTCCAGCATTTTTGGCGGGTTAATCCAGATGTTTTTGCAGGTTATCGGCGTGCATTCGCTGGGTTTTGCGATTAGTTTTCGGCAGGTTTGCGGCGACCTTTCCCTGCAATTCGGGGACCCTGTGGTGCTTGCTGAATACACCGTAGGGTCGCCAAAATGGGATCGGAAAAACGAACCGAATTGAAGAGAACGAAAAGTCACCGAACGTGCGGTGACTTTTCGTTCTTTTTGAATTACCCTGTATATATTTCTTTTTTGGAAATAAATTTATCGTCACTTCTTACCTGTCTTAAATTCGCCAGTTTCATATGTTTATCTCTATGACATAAAGCAGGAAATATGTATCTGATACATTCAGTGGATTCTTGAACCCAGGACATACTTGAAAACGAGAGAAATCTCAATGTATCCTTCCTGGTAAAATCCTTTATAAATAAAATAAATAAATAAATAAATAATTCAGTGGATACTTTTGTATATATACATTACATAAAAAAATCAAAGCCATGTGCTGTGATAACCATGAACATTTTGTAAATCGTGTTAGAAATGTTGGTATTTATTGCTGTTCAAGGTCTCTCATGAGTATGTTTAAATGATAATTACTGGTTGCTTTTAATATAAGCCGTAAGCTACAGTGTCCACTGATAATAGCAACATATTTCAAAAAATAAAATGTAGTTTATTACCTATTGAAACTCAAAGTTACACACTAGACATCATTGTCACTTATTATCTAGCTATCTATAATTTTTTTATGATCTTTTTCAATCCATCCATCATTTTAATATCCGTGAAGAAATGTTTGGATGATTTATATTTGTTCTCAATGTTTTAGAAATATTGCAACTTCTCGAAAGGGAAGGATTTATTTAATGGCCAGACTGGGTATATCGGACATATCCAGCATAATTCAAGTCTAGTGTGACTACATGATAAATTAATCATTTGTCTGGGCCTCTATCTTATTGGGGTAATCGGTCATCAATCAATTTCCCGACTTGACTATTGAAATAATCTTTTAGCTGGCCTCCCTCTCTCTTGCCTCTCCCCCTACAATCCATTCTGAATGCCCCTGCCAGGCTCATCCACCTCACCCGCCACTCTGTCTCTGCCGCTCCCCTCAGCGAGTCCCTTCACTGGCTCCCTATCCACTGCAGAATTAAATTCAAAATCCTTACCCTGACCTACAAAGCTCTCACTAACTCAGCTCCCCACTACCTGTCCTCACTAATCACCAAATACACCCCAGCCCGCTCCCTAAGATCAAACAGTGACCTGCACCTAGCTTCTCCCTGCATCACCTCTTCCCATGATAGTCTGCAGGATTTCTCCTGCGCATCCCCCATCCTCTGGAACACTCTCCCTCATACAGTCAGACTTTCCCCTAGTATCTGTTCCTTTAAACGCTCCCTTAAGACTTTCTTATTTAGGGAAGCCTACCACCCAACTCACTGACGCAACCAGTCCTTCACTCCCACCTTGCGGTCCATCACTCCCACCTTGCAGTCCTCTCCTCCTATTTCCACCACAACTCTTCTAGATTGTGAGTTCCCACGGGAATAGGGCCCTCGTTTCCTCCTGTACTGGTTTGTCAAATGTTGTTCAATGTATTGTTACCCTGTCTATGTTGTGCCTAATGTACAGCGCTACAGAATATGCTGTCACTTTATAAATAAAGATTAATAATAATAATCAATCAAAGGGGGAGCATGTAGGATTTAGTTCCTATGTAATCCAGAGGGCTGAGAGAATTTTTGTGACTACCTGGCAATAACTGGTTGTCTGACCACACTACAATGTCAAAAAGTAGGGACAAAATATAAAAAGGACTGATATGAGGTCTGGGGTTCATGTTGGGTCATGTGGAATATGAGTGAAGTGGGGTGTTGGGGTTATTTGAAGGACTGTTGTAGGCTTTTGGTGAGAGACATGAAACATTGAAGTAAGGAAGGTACTGAAATGATGTTGGAGTATTTGAAGGGGTTTGAAGGAACTGATATGAGCACCCAAGAACAATGGGAATAGTGGGTTTGAGTGTCAAGATGATTGGAGAGCAGGAGGTAGAAGTCTTACAATTTACAGGACAAGATCAACCTTGGGTTATGGCCACAAGCGATGGGACACATACAACCTCACACAATCACATCAAACACAAAAAATCTGTCATATATTTACATCACTCCTATAGGGCATCTCCTACTATACAAAGTGCTCACTCACATAACTTTCATCACACACACACACTCTATTCTACCCACGTGTTTACACAAATTCCATCACAAATATTGCAAAAAAATAATTATGTTAGGACAGTTTTACCTGTTGGTTTGTGGCCCCTTCACTTTAGGTGACTATGGCTCTCTCTAAGGCTGGCGGCAAGCAAACATTTTGCGTCTGTCTGTCCGTACTGTTTGCCGTCCGTCGTAGCTTTATAAAGGAGTCAATGAAACACAACACACGAAGCACCTGCGCACTTTTTCACGGACGGGCAACGCAAATAGCTACGGACGCGAAAACAGCATCGACGTGAAAAAGCTAAATGGATGCAGAAACAACGCCGCCAACGTGCATTTTCCTGTCAGCGTGAAGACGTCAGACATGCGCAGTCGTTCCGCGTACAGGCAGGAGCTCGACACGCTGCGCGTCCCTCACCATCACAGCACGCGTTCGATTGGCCATGGATGCAGAGTACCTGATCCAGCTCATCCAGCAGCATCCCGTGCTGTGGGACACCGCAAATTCCGAGTACAAGGACAAAGTAAAGAAGGGGAACACATGGACTGAGGTCACCAAAGAGTTGATAGAGGATTATGATTCCATGCCGGAAAGTGTTAAAAAAAACAAAAGTAAGTATAAATTTAAGTGTTATTCATATATATGGTGTCTCGGTGAATGTGTTAGCCAAGTGCGGTAAATGTGTTAGCCAAGTGCGGTAAACGTACGGTAAACGTGTTAGCCAAGTGCGGTAAACGTGCGGTAAACGTGTTAGCCAAGTGTGGTAAACGTGCGGTAAATGTGTTAGCCAAGTGCGGTAAACATGTTAGCCAAGTGCGGTAAACGTGTTAGCCAAGTGCAGGAAACCGAATAATATAGGACAAATTAAAACTCCGAACTATATACATTTTTAGGGAAAAGAGTGTCATCTGCGCTCATTTCTATGTGTTCCATGTACAACAAAAATGAGGTTTTTGTTTGTTTCAATGGCCATTGCAACGTAAGCCCACTCGCCACTTCAAGGCACCTCTTTAGAGTGGGTACCTAACAATTGTAACCAAAAGGCCGCTCTACTGAGCAGCTCCAAGCCCCTCCAGCTGCTTTTCAGCGAAGGAGAGGCAAAGATGGTGGCTTTTATTTATACACGCACCAAACACTTCCCATTTGGGATCAAAAACAAAAACATGGAAAGAGGAACAGCTGCAGAACGACGGACTGGTGTTACAAGCATGATATACATAAATACAGAAAAAATGGCGTCGCGCCCATACTCACTTATTTTCGGAGGGGCAGCAACTGCCAGGAGTAACAGCCCAGTCAATGTATAAAACATAACAACGTAACAACAAAAATGAGGTTTTTGTTTGTTTCAATGGCCCGTGCAACGTAAGCCCACTCGCCACTTCATTTACGTTTCAATGGCCATTGAAACAAACAAAAACCTCATTTTTGTTGTACATGGAACACATAGAAATGAGCGCAGATGACACTCTTTTTCCTTGTTATGTTTTATACATTGACTGGGCTGTTACTCCTGGCAGTTGCTGCCCCTCCGAAAATAAGTGAGTATGGGCGCGACGCCATTTTTTCTGTAGTTATGTATATCATGCTTGTAACACCAGTCCGTCGTTCTGCAGCTGTTCCTCTTTCCATGTTTTTGTTTTTGATCCCAAATGGGAAGTGTTTGGTGCGTGTATAAATAAAAGCCACCATCTTTGCCTCTCCTTCGCTGAAAAGCAGCTGGAGGGGCTTGGAGCTGCTCAGTAGAGCGGCCTTTTGGTTACAATTGTTAGGTACCCACTCTAAAGAGGTGCCTTGAAGTGGCGAGTGGGCTTACGTTGCAATGGCCATTGAAACAAACAAAAACCTAATTTTTGTTGTACATGGAACACATAGAAATGAGCGCAGATGACACTCTTTTTCCTTGTTATGTTTTATACATTGACTGGGCTGTTACTCCTGGCAGTTGCTGCCCCTCCGAAAATAAGTGAGTATGGGCGCGACGCCATTTTTTCTGTATTTATGTATATACATTTTTAATTTCAAAATTTTCTTAAAACAAAATACACCAAAAAATATAGAAATTACTATACAAAAATGACTATAAAATACTTTAATTTAGAAAGCTGGTTATTGAGAAAATGAAAACTAAATATTTACATTTAAATTCTGCCCATCTGCCATGGTATCTGACCACTCTCGCTTACAAAATAATCTGCTAATGTGTCTCTATACCTAAAGTTTCTCCTATTTACATTCATAGCAGTGCTATTCACAAAGTCTTCAAATGCAGCAGAAGAGAACGAGTCATCGAGATTATAGCCATCCCGGTCTCGGACGAAATTATGTAGCACGCAGCAACATTTGACAATGTCAACAGCGAAATTTACATTTACGGTTAATGGTCGATGGAAAATGCACCATTTGTTAGTAAGGATGCCAAAAGAACATTCCACATAGCGCCTAGCTCTTGACAATCTATAGTTAAACACCCGCTTCTTCTCGCTTAACTGTGTTCCTGAATATGGTCGCAGTAAGTTAGAGGACAGTCCAAACGCCTCGTCCCCACAAAGGCAAATGGCACAGCAATGTCGATGCCCGGTAATTTTTGTGGCTTTGGTATACTCAGGCTCCTGCTCTGAATTTTGGTCCACAGGGTCGAATTACGAAAAACCGTTGAGTCGGAGTCTTTGCCATACGATCCAATGTCGACATATGTGAATCTGTAGCTAGCGTCAGCTACTGCCATCAGACCAATAGAAAAAAAGTGTTTGTAATTCATATATAATGATCCACTTCGCTGTGGCTTGATAACGCGGATGTGTTTTCCATCCACTGCTCCAATGCAGTTCGGGAAATCTGCTCTTTCTAGAAATTCATGAGATATATGGGCCCATGTTTCCTCGGTTGGCGTTGGTATACATTCTTCTTTCATGGTGTTCCAAATTGTTTTACACACTTTCCGTATCAGAATACCTGCAGTTGATCTGCCGATACGAAACAAGCAATGTATGTCCTGTAAATTGCAGCCACTTGCAAGATACCTGCCAAAAAAAAAAAAGTTTAGGGTTATGAATTATGAGTGCATTTATTAACTCTATGTCATTCTTTTTGTTTTTTAGTAAATGAAGTAATGGTTAAGTGGCGCACCTTGAGGGATAATTACGTATGCAGCCTAAAGAAGCAGGAGGAAGGCTCACGATCAGGGTCGGGAGCAAAGAAGACCCGAAAATACATTTATGCTGATCAACTATCCTTCATTAAAAAAAGTTTAGAGCCAAGACCCACAGAAAGCAGCATCCAGGCTATACAATCAAGCTGCTCAGAATCGGGAGAGCCAACACCCTCAGCCTCAACAGAAGAGGGACCAAGCCAAGCCATCCACTCAACGCCAAATAGCACCATTAATGTCGACACAGAAGTCTCAGAAGACGACCTACAGATCATCCCTGAAGAAGGAGATGAAGCCACCCTGTTTCGCGAATCTGGTGAAGGAAAAAAAAAAAAAACAGACGCAAAAGGGGAGCAGGTAATGTGGAGGAAGCTCTCATAAAATTCATGGAGTCGCACCAGCCTCAGAAATCGATGGCGGAAGAAGATGATGATGTTGCATTTCTGTATTCGCTTATACCTATGATGAAAAAATTATCATCACCACAGAATGCTAGTTTTCGAATCCAGACCATCCAAACACTGGATAGAATGCTTCATCAACCACCGAACCCTGCAACGTCACATACTACAGCAGTGCAATCGCAGACATCAACTTGTAGTGGATACTACGGTAGATTCCTGGAAGCACCAATGCACACCGATATGGCAGACTATGACAATTTGTAGTCGGTTTCTGTTCTTTTGTTAATATAGCCTATTCCCAAAGAAATTTTTTTAGTTTAGTTTGTGATAAAAGGTTACAAATGTAGGACTTAAAATTTGTTGTTTATTAAAAAAAAATCTTTTAAATGCTTTTCTGCATTTACTTTTCACGGTTAACAAATGTATGGCTTGCAATTTGTTGTTTATTAAAAAAAAAATCTTTTAAATGCTTTTCTGCATTTACTTTTCACCTTTAACAAATGTATGGCTTGCAATTTGTTGTTTATTAAAAAAAAATATATATATTTTAAAATTGCAGCCTTTAACATAAGAAACAAAGAAAAAAATAAAACATTTTTTGGTGCAAAACTTTATCGGCTTCATAAGTTATTATGTCCGGTGTTTGCGTGATTGCAGCGGAAGATGGAAAATTCCAAATTTTCCTTGAGGGACAGCGCCGCTCCCCACTCACTCCCTGGTGCTGATAGTGGTGGTTGGGGGGGGGGGTGGTTCTGGTATAATATGAGATCTTTGTGGGTATATATGGTATATATATGTGTGTATTTATTTTGGGTCGAAGTGGGTATATATGTTCTGTGTGTCTCAAGCTTAAATATACTGAGTGAGCACGGCAAGAAAATACTTTAGTTCTTACCTTAATGTGAAGACCAGCAACTCCTCAGGTGACAAGGCGGTCTGCAATTTGGTGTCCATCTTCATCAAAGGCTCTCTCACAGTGGCCAACAGCTCGTCGAACGACGGTATCGACATCCGGAGCAAGTTGAAGAATTTCACTGGGTCCTTCTCCCGTAGTGGCTTGTATAGCGTCACAAAAGCACCATGACAGTATCGCTCACAGTTTACAGGATGAACACACCACTTTCTCTTCTTTGTTTTACGCAAATAGGTATATGTGGTGAGCACGAACGACACAGCCTCTCCTGAATCCATCTTGGATCACACTTCCACCCACAACAGAACATGTTTTTTTTTTATCTTTTTCCCTCTCTTTTTTTTTTTTTTATATCTTTATTTTTTTTTTAACATCTTTATTTTCAACGTCCGTAATAACTACTGATCGTCTGTTGACATCAATATCTCCCGTCAAAACGTGCGTCCGTCACTGACGCACTTTTGTACGTGGTACACAAAAATCTCCCGTCAAAAAGTGCGTCCATAACGGACGCACTGTACGCACTACAAACAGCTAGTGTGCCGTCTACCTAAGGTTTGAAAGATGTAGCAACCCAGGTCTGTTGCAGTTATTCGGTGTGGAGACAAAAGCCTCTTTTGACGAGTCTTACTCACAAACGGTGTCAATTAAATCGTTCTACTAATAACCTGATTAACGTTTAAGTAAAAATGCTTGCTCTTTAAATAAAAAGTTCCCCAATGCCTGTAAATCAGTATAGTATAAAAATCATTTTAAAAAAATCAGAATCAAAAATTTTGCCGGAAAAAAATGCCTAAAAAAATTCTAGAAAATAAGTTAATAAGACTTTTTGCTGCACATAAAAAGAATAAACGGTTGAATAATAAATTTATAAAAATGGGAAATTTCTTTTCCATTGAAACCTACTGGATTCGCCTGTTTATACCTGTTGAACAAAAACACAGAAAATCTGGGCATTTCACCAACTCTTCAGTGCTGTTCGGCATGTTCTGAATAGATTAACTGTGACTTCTCTATGGTGAATTTCACTGCCGCCAAATTGCACTGTATTTTGCTGGAAATTCGCCAATATTTGGCGAATTGACAGCTTACTGAATAGCTGTATTGCCACGAAATTCAGTGATAATTTGTCACTCTTTGAATAACCCCTTGAATTTTCTTTATTCAGCTTCTAATTGCTATGGTTGTTTTAGCATCTCCAGTAGTGTTTGTGTCTATTTTTTTCCTGTCTCATTTTGAATGTTTCCATTTCGTTTTTTGGAACTCAAATTGTTGACAGCATTGTCCATCTTTTGCCACGTTTTTTTTTTTTTTTTTGCCATTTATCCACTTAGTTATTCCAAAGGTAACATTCATGTGGAAGTGCAATGTTTTCTAGAACAATATAATTTCATGGGTGAGAATAGGCCACTTCTTTCTCTATAAGGCCGGGTGCACACGAGCGCACTCAGAGTGGAAGGAACGTCCGTGAGAGTGGATGTTCCTTCCACTCGACACTCGCCTGGCCCCCCTTAGCGTTGCAAAGCGCGATCCTTCTATGGAGGATTGCGCTTTGCAGCCCCGTCGACTCGCATCCTAGCGCATCGACGGGGAGGATCTCTAGGCGGACGCATGCTACACACGCACTTCGTGCGCTCGCACAAGCTTGTGACCAGCCCCGTCGCTGCATCACATGGCTGCGACGGGCGCCAGTAACTGCATGCGCACGGGTAAACTAAGTGCGCTCGTGTACACCCGGCATTAATCATCTTATTTCAGCATTTCATTCTTACTTCCTTTTTTGTATACCTGTAAAATATTACAATAATACACAATATCTTTGTTTTATTTATATGGTCTTCTGGTCTTTGAGTATTTGGCTCGCCGGGCATGATTAAATATGAATAATCAGTGCATTATAAAAAGAGCCTTTACTTACAGAAGAGGTTGTTAATGTGTTTATTCTCTGAGCTTCAGAATTACAGGTCAACATCTTGTGATGTACAGACAGATGGTTAGTGTAACAGTGAATCTTAAATGCAGCGAAAATAGACATGACTGTCTCGGCTTCTGTGGACATTGCAATGTGTGAGTGCATAACAATATGTGTATATGTGAATGTGTGTGTAAGTGTGAAAACATATGTGTCAGTGTGTATGTGCTCCCCGATGGGAAACTAAGCATTTATATACATACATAATGCAGCTATTCTATTTTCTACTCAGAACTGTAATTTTCTCTACATGCTAATTCAGGTGTTTAGGGGGCAGAGTGTTCCAAGAACAGATCTGCAGAATAAGCATATATGGAACCTCATATTGGTCTGTCTATCTATAAATAGAGTGATGTCACTACAAACCATTTGTTGTGAAGTCACTCAAATCTCATTCATGCCTATTCCTTCCCTGATTTATAAGGGATATATATTATTTAACATTCCCTCTGTTTATAGGAACACCATAATATAAAGGAAACTGTCCTGTTCATACATACTTCATTTGTATCACATCCTCGGTGTATGAACAGATGTTGTTATGACTAGTGATGGAAAGTCGTTTCCCAAAAATTCGGGATTCGGAACGAAATTTGATAATTCTTATTCGGAAGTACTACCGAATAACGAATTGATACGATACGATAGGAAACGAAAACGGAACGATGTGATACGAAACTAAACGAAATGGTATATAACAAATTTATTTCGTTTTACACTGTGTCATCATCATAAAAGAAAAATTTGAATAATTGATATCAACTATCGAATTTGAAATGAACTATCAAATGGATATCAACTATCGAATTTGATTCAATACAATACGAATCCAATACGGAAGAAATTGAAATGAACTATCAAATGGATATCAACTATCGAATTTGATTCAATACGATACGAATCCGATATGATAGAAATTGAAATGAACTATCAAATGGATATCAACTATCGAATTCGATTCAATACGATACGAATACGATACGATAGAAATTGAAATGAACTATCAAATGGATATCAACTATCGAATTTGATTCAATACGATACGAATCCGATACAATAGAAATTGAAATGAACTATCAAATGGATATCAACTATTGGATATCAACTATCGAAATTGAAATGAACTATCAAATGGATATCAACTATCGAATTCGATATGATACGTATCCGTTAGTTCATTTCAATTTCGATAGTTGATATCCAATAGTTGATATCCATTTCATAGTTCATTTCAAATTTGATAGGTGATATCCAATAGTTGATATCCATTTGATAGTTCATTTCAATTTCTATCGAATTCGATTCGATACGATATGAATCCGATACAATAGAAATAGAAATGAACTATCAAATAGATATCAACTATTGGATATCACCTATCAAATTTGAAAATGAACTATCAACTATTGGATATCAACTATCGAAATTGAAATGAACTATCAAATGGATATCAACTATCAAATTTGATTCGATACGATACGTATCCGTTACGATAGAAATTGAAATGAACTATGAAATGGATATCAACTATTGAATTCGATTCGATACGAATCCGATACGATACGATACAAATCAATCCGAAATGAAACGAAATACAAAACAAAATTAATTACGAAATTCCGAAAACAAAATTATTTAAAAATGTAATGAAACGAAATTAAACGAAACAAATTTTTCAGCCATGCACATCCCTAGTTATGACTGCTCACTATAGGAGAATTCATGGACAATTGATATATTTTTCATGAATTACCATTTTTCTAAATAAAGTTTCTCTCTGTTGTAGCTTATTAACTTGGACATATGTGTTCCTAGTTCTAGATTGCAAAATTAAGTACAATAGATCCATATCTGGAATATAAACAAGTTAGCTTCCAGCAAATAAGTATCTCTGTGTTGATATTGTGTGCTTTCATGTGTATATAATGGAAATTCCTCTGATATGTTAAAAAATTTTCTTTAAATTGAAACTTGGGATTCTTCTATGAATACAATACACGGTAATACTCATAAAACAAGTAAAATTAAAAATCATTCTACCGTCTCTTCCTTTTCTTGATAATTATGAGCCCTTATTATAACCAATATTTCAATACACCTGTCTACTGTTACCAAGCGATCTTATTTATAAACCGTTGTCTTTCCACTAGCCTGCTTAGGCTGGGGGCACACAAGTGTTTCTCAGAGAGAGGAAGGAACGTCCGTGAGAGTGGAGGATCACGCTTTGTATCCCCGTCAGCATCCGTCTAGCTTTTTGACGGGGAGGGCTTTTTCACGCCTGGTGGTTGGCCCCCCCCCCCGTCAAAACGGCACAAAAACGGCACAGAGGCAGGGAAGAGCATGCACACGAAAGCATAAGTGGGCTCGTGTGCCGCCAGCCTTAGTCCTGATCATTTAAACATTATCTTTTCGCTATGTTTGCAGATAAGCGCCATTAATCCGTATATATTCATAAATCTCTTATGATAAATTAAACATTGCCCACTATCATAGGAATGTTGTATTGTCACAAAATAAAAAAAAATAAAAAAACACCTAACACGACAAGGGTTAGTAGGAGGATCGCAAGTATGCAAAAATGAAAGCGGGAGTGCGCCTCACCCGATACTTGCGGGGCTTAACCCCTGAAATTTATAGACAACACATGGATCAGCCGATCCAAAAAAGCGGATGAGGACCGCTTTCAAAAAAATGATGAAGAAAAAAATATATATTGATAACCAAAAAATATGTGCCGATTCAATGAATTTGTGGTCCTTGGTTTTGATGGATATGACTAACAAGGGGCATTTATTTTATATGCAATGACCCATGACGATTTTGCAAATAATAGCACTTGATTATTGTACAAGGGAGAATTGAAATTGTTTTTATATTCTAGTCTGTCTTAATGTCGGATTCCCGGCATAGGAACTGATGCATCTAATTTGACATATATTGCCCGTGCTTATTGATCAGATCCAGGTTACTGCACTTGCCTTATTTTCCCATATTTGACAATCGGCACATGCAAACTGTAACCATACAATTATTGGGACAAACGTATATTTGATCTTTAAGTCTGTAACCTCTTGCACACTACAGTGTCCTGACGGGATATATATTGCATGACCTTCTAGACAGGCACACCTCTCTATCTGGAACCTTGTTCGTTTAAGAATGGTGGGAACAACACAATGACATGGCATCCCCCTTCTTCTGTATTTACACACTGGTCCAGAGTGGTGTGGTTTTTATGATTCACTGTGTCTAGATCCTGTATGTTTTTTTTGTATTTTGTTTCACGATCGTGATTGGTATTTTTTTCGTGTGGTTTATTATTGTTGATTAATAAATACAAACTCTTTTTTTTGTTTGTTTATCAATATATATTGTTTTCTTCATCATTTTTTTGAAAATGGTCCCCATCCGCTTTTTTGGATCGGCTGATCCATGTGTTGTTTTGTCACAAAATAACACTTACTTCATTCAATTCTATAAACTAGTCATTGGGTATTGTACATCTAAAACTCCCAGTATTGTATCTTCCCTATGCCAAGGAGTAACCACTTATGTTAGAAAACATAAAAAAAAAATGACACTGGATAACACTATACCCAGAAATATCTTCCCTAGTCTATGTCACTATAGACTCAGAGGTATCAAAGTGTACTGACATTACTGTTAATACTTATATCTTCTTGCACCACTGTGTCACTAAGCTGTAACCTCATCCTAGCTACATCGTATCCAAAGTATTCCTAAAATACATGTTTGTCTTATAAAATTGTATCTTTTGCAATTTTAAATGTTCTTTAAATAAACATAGGATAATGTTTCAATAATCAAATAATTCTTCTCTTCTTCACTTGTTCTTCTGGAAATATCACCTTGTAAAGATAATGTGATTAATTATATTTTGTTTATATCAGCTAATCTTCTGGATAAAGGCTACAGTTATCATCAAAGTTTGCAGGAGAGATGTAATGTTTCTTTTGATCGTCCATTTTCTCTGATAGAAGAGTCTTCTTGTCTTCCCAAGTTACTTTGTGAGCTGGTGTCTGTATGAGTATTACGTATTTCACTGTTATTCTTAGTTCCTGAGTGACTGCGTCCACGCCGCTGTCAGCATCGTCACCATTAGCACAAACAAGAAAAGGTTCTTTCCAATAGCCGTTTGTGTCTGCTAATACATCATCAAGGGTAGGAAAGCTCCTTACATGGATTTACCTAGAAAAAAATAAAACAACAACATGCAGTATCAATAGTTTATCGAATGATACATTTTAGTGTTTTGATATATACAGTTGATACAGTTGACTAATATCTGCAAAAACAATCTCTTAAATAACTTTTTCTGCTTCAGTTATATAACATCATCCGTACAAACAGGCCCGGACTGGCCACCAGGCAAAACGAGCGTATGCATGGTAGGCTGGTAGGCTGGTGGGCTGCAGGGCCGGTCAGCTGACAGACTGCAGCATTAGCAGTCCAGCAGCTGAGAATGCCGGCCAATATCCAGAAAAGCCAGCCGGTTGTGCAAGCAGCCGGCTGAAATCTGCATAAAGGCATGGCAACTCAATGCTCCCAATCCCCACAGGAGACTCCATCTGAGTGGCCTTGCTTCAAAATATGAGTGCCGCTGGATTAAGCTCTCTGGGAGCCGCTCAGGAAGTTAGTCCCTCAGCCGGCAAGAGGCACCAGCTGGCTCCGCCACCTCCGAGTCCTTACACAAGCCGGTATCCTCCACCTGCTGTTCTTCATGCAGGTTGGAGAAAAAGAGAGATGGTTATTTTGTGTATGTGTGTTCTGCATGAGTGTTCTGTGTGTGTGATCTGCCTGCATGTGTGATCAGTGTGTGTGATCTCCTTGCATGTGTGTTCTGTGTGAGTGATCTTTCTGCAAGTGTGCGTGGTCTGCTTGCATGTTTGCTCTGTGTATGTGTGTGATCTGCCTGTATGTGTGTTCTGTGTGAGTGATCTGCCTGCATCTCTGTATGTGTGCTCTGCATGTGTGTGTGTTCTGCACATGAGTGTGCTCTAAATTTGTTTGTGCAGTGGCGGTACTATAGGGGGTGCAAGAGGTGCCATGGCACCCGGGCCCCTGGGGCTGGGGGGCCCACAAGCCGCTGCCTGCTATCCAGGGGCAGATTGACCCGAGGGCCCCCACGGGTTGGTAGGGCCCCCCTGGTGCATCGTCATATGTTCGTGCCACTGCGGCTTGCCTTAGCTCCGGCATCGGACATCTTTAAAACCTCCTCCTCATGTGCATCTACTGTCTCAGCGCTGGGAGGAAGTGATCATATAATGTCACTTCCTCCCAGCGCTCCGCCATGAGAGTGCAGATGCCACGAAGGAGAGAGGTGGCTCAAGACCCAGCTGCGACCCCCAAGGTCGAACGGGGGGGTTAATGAAAGGAAAAGAGTGGGGATGGGGAGTGTTAAATTAAATTAAAACAGTGCGGGGGTTGGGGTGAAAAGAGGTAGGGGTGTTTTATGAAATGAAAATAGTGGGGGATCAATGAAGTGAATAGAGTGGGGGGTTGGGTGAAAATAAAAGAGGTGGGGTGTTTAATTAAATGAAAAGAGTATGGATGGGAGGGTTAAAGAAAAGAAAAGAGTGTGGGGGTTAATGAAAAGAGAGGGGGATTAATGAAAAGAGTGGGGGAGTTTAATGAAATGAAAAGAGTGTGGGTGGGGGTTTGGGTGAAATGAAAGACGGGGTAGTTTGGATTGAAATTAAAAGAGTGGGGGCGTTTGAAATTAAATGAGATTTATTGCTGTGCAGCTCTGATATGCTCATACAAACCGCTCATTACTGCAATTTTTTTTATTGCTGTGCAGCACATTATGGCTGTGTGGGTGTCTTTTTAGGGGCTCCTTCATATATTCAGGGTGTGGGGTTTCTTTTTAGGGGCTCCTCCATATATTCAGGGTGTGAGGGTGTCTTTGTAGGGGCTCCTCCATATATTCAGGGTGTGCGGATGACTTTTTAGGGGCTCCTCCATATATTCAGGGTGTGCGGGTGTCTTTTTAGGGCTCCTCCATATATTCAGGGTGTGCGGGTGTCTTTTCAGGGGCTCCTCCATATATTCAGGGTGTGTGGTTGTCTTTTTAGGGGCTCCTCCTTATATTCAGGGTGTGCGGGTGTATTTGTAGGGGGTTCCTCCATATATTCAGGGTGTGCGGGTGTCTTTTCAGGGGTTCCTCCATACATTCAGGGTGCGCGGGACTGTGGGTGTCTTTTTAAGGGCTAATCTATATATGCATTATATTTAGTTATTTATTTTCAAATAAACTAGTATTGACATTCAGGGTTCGTGGGGGTCTTTATAGGGGATCCTCCATATAGTATATATAATACGTATTTTTATTTATTGGGGGGGCCTTCATAGATTCTTGCACCTGGGTCCTAAGTTTTCTAGTTACGCCTTTATGTGTGTGTTCTGCATATGTGTGCCCTCACGTGTGTGTGTGTTCTGTGTATGTGTGCGCTCTACAAGTGTTTATGCGCTCTGCATGTGTGTTTTGGAAATGTGTGTGTATAGTGGGAGTATATGCTTTGTGTAAGGGTGTCTGCAGGTTTGTGTAAATGTACAGTATGGCTCCGCATGTGTGTGTTTCACTTAAAATAAAATAAAAAAAGCGCTGCTGTGATTTTAATTGCCTGGGCCTATTTTATGTCCCAGTCCGGCCCTGTGTACAAGCCATCTATAATTTAGTAACACCTTCCTAATTTGTCTCCAATGGCTCTATATTCTAAAATATAATAATTATAGTTTATTATAACTGTGTTTTAAACAATAGGCTTATTACAACAATGAATTATCTTTATTATCCTCTATATGTCATATAATGTGTAAAAAATGAAATACATTATCCTGCATTGTGTTTTTTTTAAAAAAAACATTGTCTGGGGGCTTAAATAAAATAGGATTTAAGCTGGCATCTAAAAATGATGAGCATAAAACGGTCAAAACGAGCTCAACGCACTGAGGTGAAATGGCTCAGCAGTGAAGGCGTTAAAAAGCAAAAACATTTAAAAATTGGGTATTTCTGATTTCAGGACAACATTTTTAAACTATTTAGCCGGGGTCTTTTTTGACGGTTGTAGATTTTGGAGATTAAATTTTGAAAAAAGTGTGTTTTTTCCATTTTTTTCATCATATTTCATATTGTTTTTGTAGTAAATCATATGATATGATGAAAATAATGATATATTTAGAAAGTCCATTTAACTGCGTGAAAAACGGTGTATAATATGTGTGGATTTCATAAACAAGCAAGAGGAAAATTTGACCTAAACACAAACAGTGCAGAAACATAAAAACAGCAGCGGGCACTTTCGGATGGACTTTTGTAAAACTCCATGCTATCTGTTAATCATTAAAGACAACAATCAATGCCGAAGCAATAATTTCTTAATACAGTTTAGACTTTGCATAAGCTTACATGGTTTGCTAATTCTAACTGTCCTTCTTTCATACCATATCGATGTGATTCTACTTACACTATAGTTATCCAAAACAAAGTTAGTTACAGAGGAGAACATATGACTATTATGACATCACAGGACACTAAATGTAAACATAAAGTAAAAACTATTTTTTTAATTTGTTTTAGTCTTGGTTCTGTGATTATCTATGTCTGTTCCTTCACACAAACCTAGCCATGTCTTCAAAACCAGTCTTGTCTTGGAAGGTTCAAACCTGTTTTTCATGATCATAGATGTTATACGTTACATTATCCTTTTGTTACATTTGCGGTTACTGAAGTCTCTTATTTGACTATGTGGGACAGAAGTAGATAACTTTTTAATGTCAAGTCTTTTATCTTTATTCTGTTTATTTTGCCACCAATACTGGATTTTATATTATGTACAAATCTTCTACAGATCTCATTTTTTGTGCTACTTTAGAGCAAAATAAGCAGATCCTTTTCGGAGCTATATTCTTCATTTCTGATAATGTCTTTCTCTTTATACAGTTCCTATGTAAAGCTCACGGTATACTGTCAGCTGTCTCTGTTATAGAGGGGTGGAGGAGAGAGGGGGGCTGACACTTCTGTATCTGTGTGTGTAAATGTGCTGCCTTTTAATTACACACACAGATCTGTTAACCGCTTGCTCTCCGGTTTGAATTTCCCTTCTCATCATGTCTATAAAAATTACAACTTCTATAGTTTCTTTCCCTTGGCGACAGCAAGTGCAATAGTATTTAAATAATCAAACTTTTTCACAAACGCAGTGATCATTGACTTTGGTAACGGACCATCAGGAATATCCATGACTTATCTGTAAACTTTTTCAAATTTAGAAAGGAAATTAAAAATATCCTCATTAATATGTGTTTCTAATTTTTCCAAAAACTCAATATCCACATATTCACTTCCTGTTGTTAGTTTTGTTAGGAAATTCAGTGAGTCCCTCTCTGTCCAATGAATCATTTCATTCTCAGTAGGGGTTAACCTTCATGACATAGAATTAGGCAACCATCATTTAAAATTCTGGGCTCTACATTCTTCGTGCAAAAATGTACGTGTGCGCAAAAACACAATAACGAGAGGGGAAAAACCCTTTGTGCTGACCGTCAAATTACGACGTTCGCGCACAAAATACGCGTTAACATCTAACGCAAGTTACCCTGCGCGAGCGAAAGTTCGTGCGCGCATCCCATACTTAACATTGTGAGCGCAAATGCGTTTGTGCGCTGGTACGCGGCTGGTATTACAATCGATGTGCAACTTTTTACGAACGACGTTTGCGCGAATAATTTTAACGTCTTTGAAAAGCTGGTGGTAACTGCAAATCTGAATGTTCTGTCCGAAACGAAATACACCAGTACGAAAATAAAAAATATAGCACAGTATAGTTACACATACTACACATACCCAAACAATAAAATTGAGTGGTTGTGCATGTTTTTTTTATTGCTGCAGTATATATACTCAGATTGATTATGACAGGCGCAAAAACTGAATGGGAGACAATCGTGGTTCTTAATTCTGATTGGCTGAATCGCGTGAAAAAACAGTCTGCCCACCGATTTCTGCGCTCGTTTTTTCGTGATATTTTTTGACGGATGAAAAAATGCGCTCAGATCGTAATACCTGCGTTAATTTACGTGCGTTAACGTTTAACGCTGGGAGCAAAAAAATTGTGCTGCACATACGGATTTGCACGGAGAATGTAATAGAGCCCTCTGTTTGTCTGCTCATCCTTCAAATTATGTTTGGCCACACTTGATTCAAAAACATCAGCATTTGTAAATGCATCACATGATGAGTTATAAACTGGGATGAATTTTAGTAGTTTCATAAGGCTAGGGTCAGACGAACGCATTTTTCACGTCGTCCGTGAAAAAGTGCGTTTGAACGAATGGACGTATTTTTTCACGGAATACGCAATAGCGGTCATACGATGCGCATTTTCGTCCATGATTTTGTACAGATCATCAATAAAACCCTTTTTACGTCTGGACGTTATGTTGGCTGGCCATTAGCAGTGTCTGACGTCTCCTAATCACGCACACATGCCGCCAGTGGACGCACGCACTCTGTACGTCAGTACTAGCGGTATCACGTTCTCGAAAAAATGTGTTTGTTTGCCGCTTGCGTTACGCGTCCGCACTTTCGTGCGGCTGTACTTCGTATATTGGCCGTCATTGGCCGTCATTTGCTGCTACTACGGCCGTGATAAAGTGCGACTGCACGCGCGTTCGCACTGCGTTCATCTGACCCCAGCCTTAACTGTGTCTGAATCAGTAATGTAACTTGTCACGACACCTGCTCATTGACAGCTGGTGCTGGAATTTGACTATTCAGCGGATCACTTTTTGTAATTACACACAGTTTTTTAACTTCATTTCTCAGACTGCAAATTAAATCAGATCTTAGATCTACTTTTTCCTCCAGATTGCGGATAATCACAGACAGTCTCTCATAGATAGAGCATGGATTCTCTGTGACGCTCACATTAACCACTTGGCTGCTATGGACGCGCTCAGCCAAGCGTCCAGCCAAGTGATTCCAGCGGATTGCTGCGCCCCCCTGGTGCGGGCTGACCTCTTGGATGTCAGCCCAGCACTTGGGACCCCGGCGGAGCAATTAGATGTCATCGCGGCGGCTTGATGACATCTAATTCAGGCGCCCCCCCCCGCATGTGCGGAGGAGGCGCCTGAAAGGGAGGGGGGGAGGTCCTTCGGACCTCTCTCCCTCCCGATCGCCGGGGTGCAGAGGGTTAATCCAGGCACCGTTTGGAAGGGCACAGCCTGCCCTTCCAAACGGTGGCTGTCATTAACCCCTGGGGAGCCGGATCACAAATCGGCGCTGAAAAGCGCCGGATCATGATCCTCTCCCTGAGCTGGCCGACATCTTGGATGTTGGCCAAGCCTCTGGGAACTCCCCCTGAGGACTGGCGTCATCGTGCATAGCACGATGACGCCAGTCCTGGAGTTATCCCCTAGCTGCCACCAATGGTGGAAATAGGGGGTTCCAATGAACCCCCAATCTCCCGATCCGTGGCAGCTAGGAGTTAATGTTTGATATCGTTGGATCAGCCAGAGCATGGCCTTTCCAACGATATCAAACATGACCATGAAAAAGTTTTTTTAAAAAAATTAAAAATCTAAATAAAAAAATGTTTTAAAAAATTCTAAAAAAAAAATAAACAAGTTTCTTTTGTTTTTGTTTTGTTAATGCAGCAATATTGTTCCCATTTCAATTATAATGTGAACAATAATGCTGCACTAACGATTTTTGTATGCGGTGCGTTTGTTAAAAATAGCGACATTTTCCCCCAAAAAAAATGTAACGAGACCCCATTTCTAATTTTTTTAAGAAGCGCACCCCATACAAAATATAACCGCAAACGATCGCATGTTAAAATGTGAATAAAACCACTTTACACATAATAAATTATTGAAAATTCTAATTTTATTGCATTTTTTTGTTATAATATACAGACATGACATAACGTATACATATAATAATGACATATTATGAATCTGCCAAGTCTGCCGGAAAGAACGATATATAATATGTCTGGGTCATATATCAAAATATGGCTACAAAACGCGTTTAAAAATGATGAGCGAAAGCGGTAAAAATGACCTCAGCACAGAGGTGTGAAAAGCCTCAGCAGCGAAAGGGTTAAACTGCTCAACAGACTCTGATCTTAGATCTGCTGACTCTAAAATATCCTGTAGCAAGTCTGTTTTAATAGAAATTAGCACATTATATGTATCACTAGCACATTTCTCAACTTCTTTACTTGAACAAAACAATCTCTTATCCATTAATTAATTTGCCTCTTTACATTGTTTCCATAAACACTGCCACAAAACTGCATCAGAACACGTCCTACTAGGGAATATAAACGGCAATTTATTGACATTATAAAAATCAGTAATATATTCCATGCTAAACTCACCAGAGCAGTAGCTTTACTTTCCTCGACTGTCTTGCTTCACATGTGGGACTGTGCTGTTGAGGTTATTGACTTTGGAAACTGTCCATGATCTGCCTTGCGTCTCTCTGCTTGTTTTTACACGTGCTTGCTCATGTCTTGCTTGATATCAGCAGACAGTCTTATGAGAGAAACTCTTTTCTTCTCGTAGCACACACAAATCATCTCTAGGTCTTTTTGAACAACAACTTGAGTTCACGCTTCAATTCAGGTCAGACTCAGAGTGAGCTAGAAATATCATTGCACTCCACCTTGCAGAAGAGTGAACAAAAAGCTTGCCGGTCTTCTGGTCTTTGGGTTTTTTGGCTTGCCAGGCGTGATTAGTTACATACAAACAGTCAGTGCGCTACAAAAAGAGCCTTTACTTACAGAAGAGGTTATTAAATTGTTTATTCTCTGAGCCTCAGAATTACAAGTCGTCGTCTTGCGATGTACAGACAAATGGTCAGTAGCAACAATGAATCTAGGACTTTGCAATACCTTACTTATCCTAAACCTATTTACTGATTGCGCTCCCTATGCTAAGAATGGGATACGCAAAGTACAGTAATCTCACGCAAGCTAGCGCAATCACCGATGCACTAAGGCTGGCCGTCCACTCGGTCAGTATTTGTGCGATGCTGCGATCATCTGATATCATCTGTCGTTGTCTGTCCAATCCCAAAACATGCAGGTGAATCAGCCCTTTTCCCCTGCCTCCGACTTCCATCAGACGACTTCAGATGATTTTATTTTGCGACTACATTAGATTAGCAATCTTTCGCATTTGAATGGGCCACAGCAGGGAAATTGTCCCATAGAGAAGTGATTCAGTTTGACAGGCAAACCCCATAGGACTCAATGTAAAAAATTATTTTAGTTTTTATTTATTTTTTAATGAACCATTTATTCTTTTCATCTACAGCAAAAGCCTTTTATATTTATTGATTTTTTGAGTATTTTTTGTTTGTCTTTCTTTAGGTGAAATATTTGATTTCCAATTTTTTTAAAATGAGGAGGCTTGATTTCCCTGGCCGAATATGGCATGTTTTTTTCCTTTACTTCAGTCCGGCAGTGTTCTATGGTGCTGTCCTTGGTGCTGAAACCTATATCATCACCGGGGGGTGTTCCTCTGCAACATTTAGCGATGATTTTTTTTTCTTTTCTCTGCGTTTGCTGGTGCTCTCCTTGGTGCTCAAACTCAGTTTCAGCACCAGGTAAAGTTTTTTTTTCTCGCAGTGGTGTTCCTTTTTTATATCTCATTCAGCGGCCTTTCCGTTGGCCGACCTGGGTCACCCAGATGCTTCCAGTGGACAACCCTGGTTGGCCGACGGCATTGTCAGTCGGCAGACAGCCAAATCGGTCGTCCGACAACAAACCCAGTGGACGGCCAGCCAAACAAATTTTACAGGGATTAGGGATGTAATGTGGGGGGCATGCGTTAAAGTAAGTTATCCTGGCATTAAAGCGTTCAGTAGGGAATAGTGTCCAAGGACTTTTATGGTTTGGTCAGTGTTGCCAATTTTCTAATGCCTCCTAATATAGCTTTATTCCTTAAACTGTATACTAAAGGGTTGAGAACTGGGACCAGAGTCACAAATAGGACAGAGAGGATCTTATCATATTCTTGAGAGTATTGCATGTACAAGCTAAATGCAGATCCATAGTACACTATCACGATAACAAGGTGAGATGCGCAGCTTGAGAATAGTTTTAATCTTCCTGCTAAAGAATTAATCTTAACGACGGTTGAAATGATAAAACCATAAGATATTATAATGCATAGAAGTGGAATACCGCCTATAAAGATTCCATCTATAGTAATGAAACTCTTTAAAAATGATGTATCGCTGTAAGAAACTAAAATCAAGGCTTTGAGCTCACAAAAGAAATTATTAATTTTTTTTAGCCCACAGAACAATAACTCTGCAGTGAAAGAAGTGAGCATTAATGAGTTAACAGCTCCTGTTAACCAAGCTGTAAGACCCAGTAAAGCACATGTGTGTTTGTTCATGATAAGTGAATAATTCAATGGGCTGCAGATTGCCACATACCGGTCAAAGGCCATAGCAGTCAAAAGAAACGACTCTGTATCACCAAAGAACATAAAAAAGTATAACTGACACATGCATTTACTATACGAAATTATATGGTCACCTGTAACAAAAATGTAAAGAAGGTTCGGAAGAGTGGAAGAAATGTAGAAAATATCTAAAACAGACAAGATGGAGAGGAAAAAGTACATGGATGTGTGAAGTTGTGTTATCATATATACAAGTGTAATAATAAGAAGGTTTCCTGCTACAGTCATTAAGTAAAAAAAGAAAACCACAACAAATAGAATGTAAGTTCCTTCTGGAGATGCTGAGAAGCCCACAATGTAGAATTGTGAAGTGTTGCTCGTTAGATATTCATCCATGTAATCAAAAATGTTGTTCTGTAACTTTTTAAGTGGAAGCAAAATACAGTGATAAGTACACTTTAAAGACACATTTTTTTCATATTTAACTTGCTTTATGTATTTAACTTTTACAGATAATAGGGTCAAATTAAATCATTCAGCAGTTTAGAGAAAATTAATGCTGTTGAATATATTTGAAATAATACAAATGGATAAAGAAATACTGAAAAATATGAAATGAAAGATTTATTATCACTTCTCTATGTTGCATCAGTCCAACATAATAACACACATCATAATAATCAGAAGATATACAAATAAGCGTAAACTGAAGTCTGTTTGTTTGTCCTATCCAGCATTTAATTACTTTGGCAATATAGTAAAAATATGCATATTCTATCAATTTACCGGCATATGGGAAATTTTGTGTAAATATGCTGCTCTATGTATGATTATGTTTTGTCGTGTACACACTACAGCCTGTTTCATGGTTTGTTAATCATTAAATCATTATCCTTTTCATAAGTCTTTTACATTTTAAGGCTTTTTTATCAAATTAAATGGGGCTAAAGAAAGTTATTAATCATAACCACTAATCGTGAATTGAAAGTGAGATGCATGGCATTAAGTTAACTAGTTTAAAGGGACACCTTAGACTGAAGTTGAGCTATCGCTGACAGTTTTAGATATGGAAACATATGCCTGCAGCTTCATCCAACAAAAAATTAAACAAATTCAATCACATTTTGATGATAATGAAGAAAGGTCTGCAGCGAGCCTTTATTTATTATCATAAAAATACTTTTCTTTACCGAGTTACACTCTGACAGCTTCATCCAAAAAGTCAGAGAATTCAGAGATCCTACTAAATTATGCACACGATAGATTGCACACAGTAACTCTTTGGCATAACACCTATATTATTTTCCATATTTTTTGGAGATAAAGAGGATGCCAACCAAGGGCCTCATTCCAACCCTAGTGTAAACTTAACCAGGTCTGTTGTATATTTAGCCACTAAATACATTTTAAAGGTTTTGGTAAAAAAAATTGGAGATATAGAGGATGCCAACCAATGGCTGCATTCCAACCCTAGTGTAAACGTAATCAGAGCTGTGAAAACTAGCGAAATCTCAATGTATTCTTCCTGGTAAAATACTTTCTCAAAAAAAAAAAAAAAAGTTTATCCATTCCATACATTTTAATGGTTTTGGTAAAAAAATTCACAGCTGAAGTTTGAAAAAGAGCCACATATTTTTACTCCTCCTTTGATCTCACTGCATTTTTCTATTTTTGAGAAAGATTTTTAGACAGGGATTGTCTTCTGATAATTTATCTACATTATCTACAGAATAGAACATACTATAATGTTTAAACATCTTGTCCAAAGCAGTAAGTTATTCCAAGTGCTAGTATTGCTGTAAATATTTTTTAATGCAGATATCAAGAATATTTATAATTTACAAACTGCTTGCTTGCTAAGAGAATAAGATCAAACTGAGGGAAATTATAGTCATCTATTGTGCTTGTATCAAGAGAACACACATCTTTAAATTTCATATCTTTTCTAATTTAATTTCTATTTTTGCACACAGCTTACATGAGATATGGTACAAAGAGAAGCATCCTCAATACTGGATTCTACAAATGGAATTATATTCAATGCATTTTTTACCTGTACTTAATGCACCAATACTCTTTTGGCCTCAATGAGTAGAATTATTTTCTCACCTGTATAAATGTTAATTCTTGTTTGTTAATTCTTGCTGTACAAGTCTAATTACAGACCGACTGGGATACATATGAAAAGCAATATATATTCTTTGTTTGATTTTATTTCTATTCCATTGTGTTTTGATCCCCATTTGTTTACCATAAAAGATTCCTAAGACTATGCACTTAAATAATTTTAATGAGAAAAACAAGTGTAGCGCTCACTCCCGGAGGAGCCGCTGAAAATGAACCACGGGTCAGTCTCCCCGCACTAGGGAATAAATATACTCCAACACAGTTGTGAGTTTTTATCATTTAAATAGTTTACTAAAATAATAAGCAGATGTTGAGACACGGTATTCACAAGTATTATTACAGTATTTTCGTATCACGGTAAAACGCGTAGCAGAAAAGAAACGAAACACGAGGCTTCGTATTTCGGAAAAATAAAATATTCGCAACCGAACAGAAAAGAAATGCAATTTCCCGATAGTTCAGAAAAAGGGGACACGTAGCGAAACCCAAAACATGCAATCCCTTCGTATTGCGGTAAACGCGCAGCGGAAAAGAGAAAAATATAATTCGGAACGTATCTTTATCTTTAACCCCTGTTCCGGTTCGTAACAGAATGAGTCCTGCACAGGTTAAGTCCTGGAATGTAAAAGGTGTATATGTGTGTGTGTGGTACCCGGGTACTGTTCAACTGGCCAGTGAATTTACTGAAGGAATGTCTTCGACTAGTCAGTTGGGGCCCTGTGGACTTTAAAGAAAAAACAGCAGCGTGTCCTTTAATCACAAAACAGCCTTGGAGGCCTCTCACCCATCCGACGATTGCTTTAGGCTCCGCTGACCCAGGACGTCTCTCCGCCCGATTTTGACTGGGGATACTAGCGGCCGGATCCGTTGTCTGACTTCATGCAGCTTGTCCAGCTCACCGCCTGCTCTCCATACCCGATCAACCCGCGGTGACTCCTCACTCGAGGTCTTCGGTTCCTCCGGTCTGCAGCAATCCCGGGATTCTGGCAAGTCTCCTTCTCCTCAGGTTGAGTGATCCAATAAGGACTGACAGGTCTCACTCAGGCTCTGGCCTAGGCCCTCTAGCGATCTCTTCAGTGCGTCTGCTTTCTCTCGTTCCCTGGCGCGCTCTGGCGCGTTCTCCACGAGGTGGAGGATGTAAGTGTACAGTCCCCACCCACTTCCTGTCTCCTTGCAAAGCATGCCGGGAAATGTAGTCCCAATGTCCAGTGTCTCTAATCGCGACTGTCTCCATCTTGTGGCCAAAAATAGGTAATGCCACAGCAAGATTTTAACACAGCGCTACACAAGCAAAATACCCAGAGGTCTTAATTTGTAAAGCATAGTTTGACCAAGTGAAACATATAAGTAAAACCATTTCATATTTCACATAAGGCAAAAAAATTACTACTCTTTAATTTACCTAGGGCTATTAAATATTGTAGTAGAGTGAGTGGATTGTTGTCCCTCCATTGGACAGTTACAAGTAGCCAGTCAATGTGCAGGACTAGTGTTCTACCATTCCAATGGACCTATATGTGACACCGATAATGAACAATATACCAGCCTTTATGGGATCAAAATGTTCACCACTAACACTACCCCTTGCAGATCCATGTGGAAGTAAATGAGACGAAGAAACACACTAGTTCCTGGAAAGAGTAGCCTGTCTGCCATCTCCTGACTAGCTTCTACGTTTTTCAACTTTCTCATGGCCCCAACAAAAGTACTGCTCTTGTAGCGTCAAAGTGATGTAATCCTCTCCATTTCCAGACATTGGGGATACTAGTTCAGTACCCTAATCGGTATTACTAGTTTCTGCTGGCACTGAGAAACTAGACTGACAATCCTGAATACACACTTCTCTATTTCCTTCATGGGATACCTAAAAGAACAAGTAATAACCTAGGTAAAAGCAGCAACTCCACAGGTTTCACTGATGATACCTTACTACTACTTAAATATAGCTGACAGGACAGCATAGCTAGAGCACTAATTGTGGTGTCCTTGTACATGATGGTTGCTTTTTTTTTGTGACTTGACATCCATTAGCTGCATGGTTACCTTCTCTGTTTCCATTGACTTTTCTTCATGGATAAGTGTTATTAATTGAGGCTGGGGCAGACCAACCTGCTATTTTTGGGTTTCGGAGGGTGGGTGAGCAGAATGAATGGTGTGCTAGCCCAGTTGTATTTACTGCTAGTGCCTCTAATAGTAGAAGTGTTTTTTCTAAAAGCAGAAGAAGAGGTAGCAGAAGGCTGAACGACCATGGCAATACTGATGCTCTTGGTAGTGGTACTGGTTGTTAATGCTATTGTCACTGCTCTGTGGATGGCCCACGCTGCCCTCCCTCAGTTTATTACTGTGACAAGGATCCATAGATGGAGATATTATTGGTTAAATAGAGTGGAGTGTGTAAAACACTTATGACTTTATCGAGATAAGATAGATTTGTTCAAACTGATGTTATTCAACTTTGCTTTGTTTGCTTGACCTTTCCAAATGAAAAAAACTCTGGGACCTATTCCAGGTTTTCCTATAAAATAACTTCTCGAGTTTTTATACACAACGTCTTGAAGTTATAATATCACTGGAAATTACTAATCCACTTTGGTGCAAGCTTTGCTTGAGCCTCGAGCATAGCACTTCCCCACTGTAAATTAATTTCTCCTTGTATAGGAGGCGTCAATATACCCTTTGGAATAGAAGAATGAACTATTCCATGGTATCTCGTTCTTCAATCTTGCAGTTGGTATTTCTGAAATAAGGTCTCCTAAAGTTGGTTTTAAGTGATTTTGCTTTTGCTATCGGACAGATATTCTCACATTTGATGTTTGAATTCTCTAGTATACAAAGGAGTTCATGGTTGACAAAACAAGCTGAAGTCATCACCCGTCCAAAACTATGTTTGATAGTTAGTATGAGGTGATTGTGCTTATATGTAGTGTTTGGTTTTTGCCAAAGGTGCCTTTGTGCATTATGGCCAAATATCTACAACTTGGTCTTGTCTGTCCAAAGGATGATATTCCAGAAGTCTTGTGGTTTGTTAACCACTTAACACTAGCCGGATGGCAGTGGGAGGGGGTTAACGCCAGCAGCTCTACTAGTATGCCCCGCCTGCCAGCCTTCTCAGCGGGCCTCACCTTCAGCCCACCCAACCACTGATGCAAGCCATGCATCCTTGGCTGCAATGGAACGGCCTGATTTCAGGATGCCTGCAACAGCCAGCGGTGCGTGTCACCTGCTGGGTGTGACCAAGGCGGCCCATAGCAGTCAACAGGGTGTACTAATACACCCTTCATCTACTAAGCCCACCCGCCGCAGGGACAGCATAGAACACCCTGCTGCGGAAAGGAGCTAAAATGCAACTTTGCAATTATAAGCCATGTTGCTATGTTCTATTTTAGAGAGGAGGCTTTCTCTTGCCACCCTTCCCAAACAAACTACACTTGTTCTGTCTATCATGAATTTTAACATTTAAGATGCTAACTGAGACAGTTTCTCTGAGCATTGCACAGTCTGACCTTGGGTTGAATTTGCTTGAAGTCCACTCCTGGGACGGTCGTCAACAGCCTTAAATGTTTTCCACTTCTGAATAACCTTCCTCATTATAGAATGGTGGACTTTAAATTGTTTGAAAATGGTACAGGGTTCAGGGGTACGGGGCCGACTGCATGTTACATTGCTTCCCAGATTGATGAGCACTGTAACATGTGGACGGCCCCGTACCCCTGTGCAGAATGCTCCAGTTGCCATCAGTATCCCGGAGGAATACTGATGCTGGCCCAAACTCACCCTGTCAATAACCGTAACCCCTTGTGGGGATAAAATCAAACTGGGATTGACTTTATTCAGGGTTTATAGTTACACAGACAGGGGAAGGTACAGAATACAAAGGTATAACACGTCCCCCATACACACGCCCTGGTGCAAAATACAATGGCTGGGGAAGGTGGCAGGGAGATCTGGTTTAATCATGATCCTGGGGATGGTGTTGATGGAAGCATGGAAAGACAAAGGATTTCATTACTTACAGATACACATAGGGAAGCCAGCACAGTATATGTCACTTGACACTCTGCAATGAATACATAAGGGAATAATAATATAGCACAGACATCAAGGATTAGGGCACAGAAAACACAAATGCCCTGCACCTAGAACTGCAGGCACAAGGTGACTCCAAAAAGGACACATATACGGACTGAAGAAGCCAACAGTATAGCTGGCGAAACGCGTCGCTGAACTTTTTTTATGTTATATGTTCAGATTAAATTTTTTGTAAATAGAAAATAAAACCTTGTTATTTTAAATTCATATTGAGCTCAATACCTCGCTGCTCGCTGGCTGGGTGCCAAGTGATATGGAAGTTTGCGTCGGTCACATGGGTAGCAAGGGGCAGGGCACAGCGTGATGATGTGGTGCCGCCAGGTTTAAAGTCATTTGGCTGAGAGCCACTCGTTGCCCTGACGTGGTTTTACCTCCTCTCAGTACTCGTCCGTTTGATATTACTTTCCATTACTCGTTACTGATCCCTGCTTGTCTGACTCCCTCTCCTGGCATCCCTTGATCCCTGGCATCCTTGATCCTTGCATATGGCTGACATGCTCTCTGGCGATACTGACCTTTGGCATATGGCTGACATGCTCTCTGGCGATACTGTCCCCTGGCATACGGCTGGCGCAATCTCTGGCAATACTGACCCCTGGCATATGGCTGGCACTCTCTCTGGCTAATACATACTCTCTCATAAAATACAATACTCTCTCTAGCGCGTTGAGCAAATTTTGGGCAATGTTTCTTGATGGAATGTATGTTGGTATTCCAGAGGATATGACTTTACTAGTTGGTGGTCTGAATTATTCAGTGTATTTATGAAGTTATTGGAATGAGGATAGTGGCATTTGCTATTGTGGTCTTTCACATGTGGATTATACCTATTTAGGGCTAACAAGGAGACTTGCAGGGAAACTTAGTGATCCATGTGTATGAATAAGAATAAAGATTGTGATAATTGCTATTGTGGTTTTTCACATGGTATTTTTTTTTCTTGAGAAAGGATTTTACAAGGAGACTTGCAGGAAATTCTAGCAATTTATGTGATTGTAATAGCAGTCATGTGGGTGTTGCAGCAACTTGGAATTTTTTTTATTTTTTCCTTCTCCCACAAGCAGCAACACAGAATCCACCATGAGTCAGTACTCTGGAAACTTTCAATTTGTATGTTTAAGTGTACTAATAAAGGTTTCCATTGCAAAGAATTTTAACCACGACAGAGCACAATCTTTCCTCGACCTCCTGGGGGACATTGAATGCATCCCCTTTGCCAGTCCTGTGGCACAGACGGTGGCTCAGCAGTCCCCACCACATGTACCACACCTTCTGCAGTCTTTGTATGACACAGACAGTCAGAGTCCACAGTAGCCACCCCTCCAATCGCTCTAGCTGCAAGAGCCTCAGCTCCCTCATCATCTGCTCCACCACAGGTACAGCTCCCCGCTCTACTACCAGCAGAGACGGTCTGCATCCCAACATGCTCCCAGGCCTGCCCCCGAGCCTGCTCCACAGTCTGCCCCCCCACCTGCTCCACAGCCTGCCCCCCCACCTGCTCCACAGATTGGTCCACAGTTCCAACCTGGTGATGAGTCCCTGCAGCAGTTGATATCATCCATCGACGACTTGCGTGACTATCAGTTCAGTGTGCAGGTCTGTATAGAGCAGGGGATCCTGCTGGGGGAAGGCCCCTGGAACATGAGCCGAGGCTGGTTCAGCAGGAGATACAAAGGAGCAGGAGATACAAAGGGCCTTCAGAAGTGTTAGCACCCAGATACAGTTACTTGGGGAGGTGAGCTGACAGCAATACTCAACAGGCTCCCAGGGCCGGACTGGGGATAAAAAACAGCCCTGGAAAGAATTTCACACCAGCCCCAGTAATGTCGCAGAGCTATACAGTAATGTGCGGTGTGTTTGAGGGTATGGCAGAGCTGTACAGTAATGTATTTTGTGTTTGAGGGTATGGCAGAGCTATACAGTAATGTGCGGTGTGTTTGAGGGTACCGCAGAGTTGTACAGTAATGTGTGGTGTGTTTGAGGGTATGGCAGAGCTATACAGTAATGTGTGGTGTGTTTGAGGGTATGGCAGAGCTGTACAGTAATGTGTGGTGTGTTTGAGGGTATGGCAGAGCTGAACAGTAATGTGTGGCGTGTTTGAGGGTATGGCAGAGCTGTACAGTAATGTACGGTGTGTATGAGGGTATGGCAGAGCTATACAGTCATGTGTGTGGTGTGTTTGAGGGTATGACAGAGCTGTACAGTAATGTGTGGTGTGTTTGAGGGTATCGCAGAGCTGTACAGTAATGTGTGGCGTGTTTGAGGGTATGGCAGAGCCAGTGGCGTAGCGTGGGGGGGGGCAGGGGGGGCCGTGGCCCCGGGCGCAGTTTTCTTAGGGGCGCATAATTTCAAAAGAAATTTGCACCCCTAAAACTTGTGGCCCGGACTGACCCGCCGGGCCCTCGGGCGCCGCCCAAGGGCCCGCGGGTTGAGGGGACTCAGATGCCGGGCAGCGGGAGTGCCTGCCGGCTGCCCGGTCCTGAACAGTGAGTCCGTCCTGTTGAAGGGGAGGCGGCTGCGTGCAGGCGCAGGTCACATGGTCCGTCTAATCAGGTGGTACTGAGTCTCTGTACCACCTGACTGGCCGGACCGCATGACCTGCGCACGCACGCAGCCGCCTCCCCTTCAACAGGACGGACTCGCACGCTGTTCAGGACCGGGCAGCCGGCAGGCACTCCCGCTGCCCGGCATCTGGGTCCCCTCAACCGCTGCTGGATCCGGAGCTGGGGCAATATCCAGGTGAGAGCTGGGGCAAATCCATGTGCTGGGGCAAATCCATGTGCTGGGGCAAATCCATGAGCTGGGGCAAATCCATGTGCTGGGGCAAATCCATGAGCTGGGGCAAATCCATGAACTGGGGCAAATCCATGTGTGAGCTGGGGCAAATCCATGTGTGAGCTGGGGCAATATCCATGTGAGAGCTGGGGCAATATCCATGTGTGAGCTGGGGCAAATCCATGTGTGAGCTGGGGCAAATCCATGTGTGAGCTGGGGCAATATTCATGTGAGAGCTGGGGCAATATTCATGTGAGAGCTGGGGCAATATCGATAACGTGTCCACAGGTTGGGGGGGGGCGCACAATTCTTGGCTGGCCCCGGGCGCTGACAACCCACGCTACGCCACTGGGCAGAGCTGTACAGTAATGTACGGTGTGTATGAGGGTATGGCAGAGCTATACAGTCATGTGTGTGGTGTGTTTGAGGGTATGACAGAGCTGTACAGTAATGTGTGGTGTGTTTGAGGGTATGGCAGAGCTGTACAGTAATGTGCAGTGTGTTTGAGGGTACCGCAGAGCTGTACAGTAATGTGTGGTGTGTTTGAGGGTATGGCAGAGCTATACAGTAATGTGTGGTGTAATGTGTGGTGTGTTTGAGGGTATCGCAGAGCTGTACTGTAATGTGTGGCGTGTTTGAGGGTATGGCAGAGCTATACAGTAATGTGCGGTGTGTTTGAAGGTATCACAGAGCTGTACAGTAATGTGTGGCGTGTTTGAGGGTATGGCAGAGCTATACAGTAATGTGCGGTGTGTTTGAGGGTATGGCAGAGCTATACAGTAATGTGCGGTGTGTTTGAGGGTATCACAGAGCTATACAGTAATGTATGGTGTATTTGAGGGTATCGTAGAGTTGTACAGTAATGTGCGGTGTGTTTGAGGGTATCGCAGAGCTGAACAGTATTTTATACAGGTACACACACATACCTACCTACACATCCACATACAGCCAAGCACACACACACACAAACCTACTCACACATCCACATACAGACAAGCACGCACACACACAAACCTACCCACACATCCACATACAGACAAGCACACACACACACACACAAACAAACTGTACAAGGAGGGTAGGATTGTGGAGGGGTTAAATCCCCCAGATCTACAGAGGGGAGGCTTGGAGGGGTTAAATCCTCCCCTTCAATCATCCCAGCTTTAACCTCCACAATCCTTCAAGCACTGCAGGGAAGTAGTTAAATCCCCCCTTTTCTGCACAGGGAGGAATGGCTTAAAAACTGCTTCTGTAAAGGTGGGGGTTAAACCCTCCTAGCTTTTTAAATTTCCCAATCTGCAGAACTGGAGGGATTGGAAGGAGAAGGGGTTAAATCTTCTCTTTCCTGCAGGGGAGGAATGTAGCGACTGGCTCACTCACCCCTGCTCCGCCTCCGTCAATCAGTGTCTCCTCTCTCCTGCCTTCACAGGCAGCAGCAGCACGCTTTAGGGGACGGTGCCTCCTGTCAGCGCAGCCTGGTGGGAGCAGTAGGCAGGAGGATTTCTGCTGCCAGGGAAGCTCCGGTTGTGGGCTCAAAGAAGAACCCAATACTGGAACTTTCTGCCAAGAGGAGGTCACCAGCGGGGCGGTCACCTTGCTGCCACTGGGCCCATCATCTACCTTAACCTCCTGATGGTGGCCTGGATTTAAAAGTAGGCTGCTGCAAGGTCTCCATGAGTGAAGATCAGCCAGAAAATTTGCATGATGGGGGTCCGCTGGACACACTGCTCCCATGTGCAGGGCTCTGGTGGCTTTCTCTTTTTGCAGGGGTGCTGGAGAGCAAAGGATCTCCATAAGACCCCTCTCGCATGGAGCGACATTTGGGGGCGGAGCAGCCACCTGTGGAGTGGCGCACAGCAATGCGTCAGCTCCATTCCCAGCATGATCCCGTGTCTCCGTTTTACTAAATGGAGACACAGGGCATGCGGCTGCTGGGCTGCCTCCGCTCATTGCTGGCAGCGTGCCACATGAATGGGAGTGTCAGTCCTACCGATAGGTGCCGGCAGAAAGAAAGCCGGGAAACGGGACGGAGCCGCCGGGAGTTGGCTGAGTGGAACTGCTGGCTGGCTGGCCTGGCACTGGGCGGCAGTGATGAAGACTCCTTGAGGGGACCAGTCTTCAACGTGGTGCCTGCGCAGTGACTACGTGAGGGTAGCGCCAATGCAGCGTGCGTGCCATCCAGCGAACATATGCTGGGAAACGGCACTCACGCTGCAGCTGTCATCCGGCGGCCCCTCCTCCCTCCCTCACTAGCCAGTAAGTCGAGAGACGGCCGCGTGGTGGCCTTGCAGTGCCTAATAACCCGCGGGTCAGCCCGGCCACCGCTGGCCGCTACCAGCCCGTGGTTTGTTTCTCAAGGTCAAGGGATGAAGATGCTACGGGCCTGCAGCCCAAACATTGCAGCGGCCTACCGGAATTCATCCCGGTATCCCGGTAGGCCAGTCTGACTCTGCAGGCTCCTCTCATCATGGAGATACTTGTGGAGCAGCAGCAAGCAAGCCCACCCATCCCCATGCTGCCAACACTACCACCACCACCACCACTGATTGCTGTCCCAGTGGCCAGACCAGGGGACGCTCAGCATTACACACTGTCCCTCCAGCTGTCTCTGATCAGCCAAATGCCTCTGCATATACCTCCTCTGCCCCACCTTCTGTTGCTGCACCTGCCTCATCAGCTGCATGTGTCACCTCTTCAAAAGTGTACCCATCCCAGTAAGACATTAAGGGGCACATAGGTGGGGGGTTAGATGTCATAAATAGTGAGAGTCAAATGGTATGGTCAAAACTGGGGGAAAAAACTCACTATTTACGACAACTAACCCCCACCGATGTGCCCTTAATGTCTTAGGGCCACATTACATTCTTCTCACTAACGTTAGCGCTCACCTGAGTGAGCGTTAACGTTAGCCCTGGTGGCCCTAGCGCGGGCCGACCATATTACAATCCGAACGCTAACGGTTAAAAAACCCATTAGTGATTGGTATCTTGCACTTTTCAGCGTGAGGTTACTGTACTTTGCGCTCCCTACACTTAACATGGGAAACACAAAGAGTTAATTAGCGTTAGTATTACAATATACTAATGCTAATTACCATCCGGCTGCGGTTAACCCGACAGTTAACCACAGCCTGGACCTGGTGCTAACGGATTCCGCTGGTGCAGAATCTGTCAGCACCAGCAGAAACCCCCCCAAATAAATCGCATACTCACCTCCTATCCCGTGGCGTGGACAGCGGCCTCAACTGCCTCCTCTGCCGGGAGCAGGGAGAGACCGGGGGAAAAAGTCCCCCAGTTTCCCTCTGTGTATCACTATGCCAACCTGCCAGATCTTGCAAGGTGAGATCTGGCAGGTTGCGATGTCACATGACCTGCTCTGCAGGTCATGTGACCGGCAGAGCAGAAACTCATTGGAGTCCTATGGACTCCATCGACTGGATGGTCGCGGCGACGCTTAGCACTGCCGCGTGCATCCCGCCTTTTAGCGCCGCATTAGGATGCAGGCAGCTTTTCTAGTACCTGCATCATAATATCATGCTAAAACGGGGACACAAAGGAGAAACCTGCAGGCACAGATTTTTCTCCCTAGCGTCTCCGTTTTAACGTGAAGAATATAATGTGGCCCTTAATGTTCAATTCTATGATATTGCTCAGTTTAGCTTCCAGACCTGAAGAAATGAGGAATCCTCTTGAAAGCTTGTCTTTTAACTGTAACGTTAGTCCAATAAAAAAGGTATCACTACATACTGCTATACTTGTGATTTTGGCATCTGGACTAACACAGCCTATCTAATATATACAGTATAGCTGGAGCTGATATTTGAAAAATGTTTTGTACTATCCTAAGGTTTGCCGGCAAAACAACCGCAAAATATTATTTAGATCAGCACCGTACAGTTTTGTGCCTTTTAAAAATTTCTCTTACAAAAGTTAGATGTGTAAAAAAGATTTCAGCCTTATTCCCTGTATTTCTCTGTTTCTGAATCCATTTCTCAGCATCTTACAGCAATTGTAACTTTTCATATATCAGCATACCGATTTGAATTGAATCACTAAAGCCAATAATCTCCAGCCGGTTATGATCCAAATTATACCGGGAATCAAAATGCTGGTAAAGCTGCATTTGAACTTCCCAATTCGACAAATGGTCAAAAAATTACCAAAAAAGGTCCTGGTTTTGGATATCTGGTGGAGTTAAATTGTGCCCAATATTAAGGCATGAAGAGAGCAATAAATTGATCAAATAGTAAAGCTAACCCAAGACACTCAAACCATTCTCTTGACAATTTCACTTTTGCCATACAATTACACTGACTTCTAAGTATAACAATGTTGATTGAAAATCAGTAATAAATTTTGATGTCCCACTTTTTTTAGGAGATTGTAAGGTAATTCTTGCAGTTCTTAGATAATGTGGAATTAATTCTTGTACTGCTTCTATTTATGGTATGGAGTCCTGTATGGTAATTCTCCCATGCTACCTGGTAGGACATTGGGTGGAAAATGTTGAAAATGACTGTTTCTTTACTTTTGAAAGTTATTTTATTTTTTTTACTTGTGGATGATATTATGGCCTATGGATGTTTTTACTTTTCTTGATGCGGACAATGGTGTTTTTTTTCTACCCTGGTAGAAGCTGCTTCTTAGTCCAAATGGCTGAGCACATGGTGGTGAGACCAAAGGGAGGAATGACATACACTGTATTTGCATTGCTTGTTGCCTTTATTTCACTGTTTTCCTGTTGGCTGTTGTTGGTGAAATCTTTAGGAGGACTTGTTGCCTTTAATGTTGCTCTTGCACAACTCTTTAGTTTCTTTGACAGCTTCAGCAGATGCCTGAAACATGAATGCATCTGACATAAGACAGCATCTCAAAAGACATAATGCATTCAGGATCACATGCATAAATAAATATTAGCTATTTAGAGCATGAAACATTTGTACACACAGGCACACATATATAAAAATATGGATACACGTTAACAGTTTAGAAACAAATATAATATAGAATTGATTTTCTGAACTAACCTTATGTGTGGTTGTTTTGACATGTATAGTAGACTTTATTTTTGGCTTTGTTTTCTCATTTACAGTGTTTCCATTCTCATTTTAGAGTTCAAATTATTGGCAGAATTGTCCATCTTTTGCCGTATATGTTCTTTTTGGTAGATATACATTTAGTTTTTCCAAAAGTAACATTAATGTTCACATGTAGTCTTTTCTAGAACTGGATATTTGTCGTGGTTGAAAATAGGCCACTTTTGTCTCTATATATCATCTTATTTCAGCAATATATTCTTACATCCTCGCTTTCTTCTTACTGTCTAAAATTTATTATATACCATACAACATTTTAATGTCCACGAGAATATCTTCTCTTGAAAGAACAGAAATACCAGACTGCTGTTGGTGGGTCTAACACAGACCTTTGGCCTAGATGTTTCTAGTCGTCTTGTTGCAGACAATGGTGTTTGTTCAACCCTGGTAGAAACTGATTCTTAGTCCAATTAGGTAAGCATATGGTGGTAAAACCAGAGGGAGAAATTACATATACTGGGCCATATTACAAACTTAACCCTAGCGGTAGTGCTCAGATATGTGAGTGATTCAACACTAGCTTAAGTGGCTTGAACACATTTCCCCATTACATTCTGAATGCTAATGGGTTAAAAAACCTGTTAGCACATCAGGGATTGTGCTCGCTTCCGCAAGCTTACTGTACTTTACACTCCGTATGCTTAACATGGAGAGCGTAAAGAGTAATTAGCACTAGGATTACAAAGTACTAACACTAGTTACGTATAGCTAAGGCTAACTGAAAAGTTAACCACAACTAAGAAGCTGGTGCTAACTGATACCACTTCTGCAGAATCAGTCAGCACCAGCTGAAACCCCCCAAAAAAATCAGAAACTCACCTCTCATCCCGTAACACAATCAGTGGACCGATCCGCTGCTTCTGGCTGCCAGAAGCAGAGTGAGACTGGAGACAAAACATGCCCAGTCTCCCTCCGCAAATCACTCCATGGCCCTGCACAATCTCATGAGAGATGAGATCACGCAGGGCTAAAGGCCCGGCAGCACAACCCTCAATGGAGTCCTATGGACTCCAGGAGGCAGGAGGAGTATCCAGGGGGTTAGCACTGCATTACGGGCTGAATTAGTGCCTGCCCCATAATAGCGTGCTAAAAAGGGGACACTAAGGGGAAACCTGCAGGTGCAGGTGCTTAAGTGCTAAATATGTAATATGGCCCACTGTATTTGCACTGCTTGTTGCCTTTATTTAACTGGTTTTCTGTTGGCTGTTGTTGCCGAAATCGTTAGGAGGACTCGTTGCCTTTAAAGCTGCTCTTGAAAAACTCTTTTGTTTCCCTGACAGCTGCAGCAGATGCCTGAAACATGAATTAATCTGACATAAAAACACATCTCAGATGGCATAGTGTGTATGATCCTCAGTGCGATCCTATTATTATCTACTTAGAGTATACAAATTTCTACACACAGGCACACATACTTAAAAATACGGATAGAAGAACACAGTTTAGAGACAAATTTAATATAGAATGGATTTTTACGATAACCTTATGATTGCTGTGGTTGTTTTGGCATCTGCAGAAGCTTTTTGTTGTTTCATTTTGTTTCCGTTCTCATTTTAGAGCTCAAATTGTTGATAGAATTGTTCACCTGTTGCCATATACAGGACGTACTTGAAAACGAGAGAAATCTCAATGTATCCTTCCTGGTACAATCCTTTATAAATAAATAAATATATGTTCTTTTTGCTATTTATCCATTTAGTTTTTCCAAAAGTAACAATTATGTTCAAGTGCAGTTTTTTCTAGAACAAGATGTTTGTCATGGGTGAAAATAGGCCACATCTGTCTCTATACATCATCTTATTTCTGCAATATATTCTTACATCTTTGCGCTTTCCTTACTGTCTGGAATGTGATTTACCATATCACATTTAATGTTCAGGAAAATACTTTTCCTTAAAAGAACAGAAATACTAGACTGTCAGAGGGTCTAGAAGTTTGCAGTATAAAACAGATAATAGGTAAAAATGCATTAAACAAACTATAGATACTCGAGTATACCGCTAGAGTTTGGCGACAGAAATTTACCTTAAAATTTGAGGGGTCGCGTTATATTCGAGACATCTGCATCGCGTGTAAAAAAAACCAAAAAAAACTTCCCTTACTCTGGATCCCAAGTCTCTTGGAAGTTCCGGTGGTCTCACTGAAGTGAATGTGGGCACCCTGATGCCCGCAAACACTTCAGGAACTCCCGGATTCGGGAGAGGTGGGATCCATCAGGCCAGAGGGCAAGCTCGGTTTAAGCCAATCACCTCGCTCGCCTCTGCCGGCCATCTAATCGCTAGTAAAGGAGACGGATGGCTGGCAGATTCATACTTCGCAACAACTGCACTCATTCTAGAGTAGAGCACCTGGCCTTAGGGATAGCCTAACTGTGGTGAGAGAACCTGGAAGGATTTTAATGGTTTACCAGTACAGTATACTTTTATAATTTTGCTCCTTGCGTTATATTCGAGTCTTGAGTATTCTCTCATTTCCATAATTAATCTCTATCCATCGCGTTATACTCGGGTCGTGCTATACTCGAGTATCTATGGTATTAAATTACTATTTTAATTAGAGATCCCTGAACGCCAAAACACACATGCTTTATGTACATATGTACTTATGTATGGTAATGTGTGTTTAGGATTTTTATGGTTAGCACAGTTTTGCCAATTTTCTAATGCCTCCTAATATAGCTTTATTCCTTAAACTGTATACTAAAGGGTTCAGCACTGGAACCAGAGTCACAAAAAGGACAGAGAGGATCTTATCATATTCTTGAGAGTATTGCATGTACAAGGTTAATGCAGATCCATAGTACACTATCACAATAACAAGGTGAGATGTGCAGCTTGAGAATAGTTTTAATCTTCCTGCTAAAGAATTAATCTTAACGACGGTTGACATGATAAAACCATAAGATATTATAATGCATAGAAGTGGAATACCGCCTATAAAGATTCCATCTAAACTAACGAAAGTATTTAAAAATGATGTATCACTGCAAGAAGCTAAAAGCAGGGCTTTTGGGTCACAAAAGAAATTATTAATATATTTAAACCCACAGAACAATAACTCTGCAGTGAACAAAATAAAGATTAATGCGTTAACAGCTCCCATTAACCAAGCCATAATTCCTAGTAAAGCACATGTGTGTTTGTTCAAGATAAGCGAATAATTCAATGGGCTGCAGATTGCCACATACCGGTCAAAAGCCATAGCAGCCAAAAGAAAAGACTCTGTATCACCAAAGAACATAAAGAAGTATAACTGACACATGCATTTACTATAAGAAATAATGTGGTCACCTGTAATAAAAATATAAAGCAGCTTTGGCAGAGTGGAAGAAATGTAGAAAATGTCTAGAACAGACAAAATTGAGAGGAAAAAGTACATGGATGTGTGAAGTTGTGTTATCATATATACAAGTGTAATAATAAGAAGGTTTCCTGCTACAGTCATTAAGTAAAACAAGAAAACCACAACAAATAGAATGTAAGTTCCTTCTGGAGATGCTGAGAAGCCCACAATGTAGAATTGTGAAGTGTTGCTCGTTAGATATTCATCCATGTAATCAAAAATGTTGTTCTGTAACTTTTTAAGTGGAAGGAAAATACAGTAATAAGTACACTTTAAAGACACATTTTTTCCATAATTAACTTGCTTTATGTATTTAACCTTTTCAGATAATAGGGTCAAAAGAAATCATTCAGCAGTTTAGAGTAAATGAATGCTGTTGAACATAGAAATAGAGATTGAAATACTGATACATATGAAATGAAAGATGCATTATCACTGTCTCTTTGTTGCATCAGTCCAGCATAATAAGACAAGTCATAATAATCAGACGATATACAAATAAGCATAAACTGATGTCAGTTTGTTTCTCCTATGCAGAATTTAATTAATTTGGCCATAATAGTAAAAATATGCATATTCTATCAATTTACAGGCATAAGTGAAATTTTGTAATTTTTGTTTACATACTACCGACTGCTTCATCATGATTTGTTAATCAACAAATCATTCTCCTTTCCATAAATACTTTACATTTTAATTATTTTTTTTAACCGTGATAAAATGGGGCTAAAGAATGTTATTAAGTGTAGCCACTACTAGTGAATTGAAAGTGAAATGCATGACATTAAGTTAAGTAGCTTAAAGGGACAATTGCTGACAGTTTTAAATATGGAAAAATATGGCCTGCCACTTCATAAACAAAAAAATAAACCATTTCATTTACATTTTGATGTTAGTGAAGAAATGTCTGCCTCAAGCATATATGCTGCTCTATGTATGATTATGTTTTGTGCCTGTTTCATGGTTTGTTAATCATTAAATCCTTCTCCTTTTCATAAATCTTTGACATTTTAAGGCTTTATCAAATTAAATGGGACTAAAGAAAGTTATTAATCATAGCCACTAATCGTAAATTGAAAGTGAGATGCATGGCATTAAGTGAACTAGTTTAAAGGGACACTTTAGACTGAAGTTGAGCTATTGCTGACAGTTTTAGATATGGAAACATATGCCTGTTGCTTCATGTAACAAAAAGAATAAACAAATTCAATCACATTTTGATGATAGTGAAGAAATGTTTGCAGCGAGCCTATTCATTGTCATAAAAATACTTCTCTTTGCAGAGTTATACTCTGACAGCTTCATCCTAAAAATCAAAGATTTCAAAGATTCTGTTAAATTATGCACATGATAGATTGCACACATTAAACTCTTTGGACTAACACATATGTTGTTATCCACAATTTCGGAGAGATAGGCGATATCAACCAAGGGCTGCATTCTAACACTGGTGTAAAACCAGAGTTGTTGTATATTTAGCCTCTCCATAGATTTTAATGGCTCTGAGAAAATTACCACAGCTCTTATGTTTACACAAGGTTTTAAAAAGAGCCATATAGCTTTACTACCCTCTTTTGATCCCACTACAATTTTTTATATTTGTGAGAAAGATTTTAGACAGGGATTGTGTCTATAAATTTTCCACATTATCTATGGAATAGAGCTTACTATAACGTTTAAACATATTGTTTAATGCAGCAAGTTATTTAAAGTATCACTGTAAATCATTTTAAATGCAGACTTTCATAATGTTTATAGTTTACAAATCACTTGTTTGCTAACAGAGTGAGATCAAACTTAGGGACGTTATAGTCATCTATTGTACCAGTATCAAGAGAACACATAATTAAATTTCAGATCTTTTCTAATTTAGTATATATTTTTGTGCAGAGCTTACATGACATATGGTACACAAAGAAACATGTTCAATACTGGATTCTACAAATGGAATTATAATCATTACATTATTTACTGTACTTAATGCATCAATACTCGAAATCTTTTGGCCTCACTGAATAGCATTATTTTCTCACCTGTATAAATGATAAATCTCGCCTGTTAATTCTTGCTGTACGAGGTGTATCTAAATAGAAGTAGAAAACCTATTTACGGAGCTACTGGGATACCTATGAAATGCAATATATATTCTGTGTTTTATTTTTTTCCCCATTCCATTGTGTATTGATAACCATTTGTTTACCATGAAAGATTCCATAACTTTCCTATGATCTTCTTTAATTTTAATGAGAAAAGCACACAAAATACCCAGGGGTCTAAAACCCTTTGCATCTGAACCATTTCACCTCTAGGTGCTGCTGAGCTCATTTTGACCGTTTTGTGCTCATCACGTTTAAACATGATTTGAGGTTATGTTTTATTGTATGACGCAGACAAATTATCAGGGTTATTCAAAGAGAATCGAAAAGTTACATTCGGTGACTTTTCGTTCTCTTCAATTCGGCACGATTTGGCGACCCTGCGGTGTATTCAGCAAGCACCACAGGGCCGTCGTAATGCAGGGAAAAGTCCCCAGCAAACCCGCCGAAAACTCACCACAAAACCATCTGGATTAACCCCGCCAAAAACGCTGGAAAAACCCGAGCAGGAGCCGATCACACGCAGCGCAGCCGCTGGAAAAACCCGTTACCGCAGACGAATGGAGTTAAAAAAAAAAACTGTTTGCTTGAATGTTTGAAACGCTGTTTGCAAAGAAACTACTGAGCGAAAATGTCTGAAATTTACATATGAGGTCCAAGAAATGATAACAAAAAGGGCTTTTACATAAAAAAGAACAAATGTTTAAAAACAATTTTTTTTAAAAATCGGAAAAAAATATTTTGGCAAAAAAATACTGAAAAATGCTTAAAATATCCCAAATATTACGAATTAAAACGGGAATATTTTTAACATTGAAGCCTATGGGATTCACCTGAATAAATCTGCCGCATGAAGCCACCAAATGGCAGGGCAATTCGGCAACTTTTCACTGCCGGGTTTTGCTCTCTGAATAGACAAAGCATTGCTTCTCTATGGGGATTCACTGCCCTCGAACAGGCACTGTATGTGCAGGCAATTTGCCAGGATTTGGCGAATTGCCTGCTCTCTGGAGAGCCATTCGGATCTCTTTGAATAACCCTGTATATATCCTTATTTTCAGAGGACTAAGGAGATTCAATATACATCAATAGTATGTGTATGCATCATGAATCCTCAGAACACTATAACAGAAAAATTGCAAAAAAGTGTAAAATTCCATTCGGATTTCAATCGTTTTCAGCATCTAAATTTACTTTTCCACATACTATCATCCAAACCTTTGTGGTTACATATTCTATGGGTTAGCCTTTATGAAAAAAAATCATAAATGGAGAAACTGTTACTCTTTTTCCCCAAAAATGCAAATTTAACCAAAACTGAAAGAAAAAATATTTTTCTTGCTAGGATTTTGACACATTGCCATTTATGAAAAATATAATTTTATATACCTATAAAGCGCTGAACTTGCTCCAGGCGTTGAAACTGAGAAGGTGAGTAAGGGCAGTGGTACATAGCATTAAATGATAAAAAAAAAAAAAAAATTATTTTTTAAATATTTTACAAGGTCATGTTTGGAATCTTTGGAAAAGCCAGACTCTGGCCTTCACCTCAGAATCCCCGAAGTAAAGGGAAAAGCCGCCGTCAAACCGCTGATTTAAAAAAAAAAAAAAGCCGCAAACCGATATTTTTGGTAGGTCCAGCAGCTTATCAGTTCTGATCCGATTCCATTAGCCGCCAGGCACCTGCCAAAATTATCAGATCCGATATTTTTGGTGGGTATGTGGCGTTTTTTATTTAAATCCGCAGAAATTATCTGATAGCAGGAAACTTCAGCCTCTGCATGATGTGTGTACATACTCTTCTATTCTCTAAACGGATAACTAGTTACGGATCCATTCCAATAAATTATCGGACCCGATCCGATAACCTGCCGGACGTGTCTGGAAACAGCTGATGATCTGACGAACACAGCACCGACCAGCCTCCGTAAAAAGCCGACAAGCCGACGAACGGGGTAAATAAACAACAAAACAAAAAAAAATACAGGTTTATCCAAAGAGATCCGAATTGCTTGAGAAAGGTAACCGAAAGCTGAAAATCAGCGTTCGGTTACCTTTCCTGGCCATTTGGCTATCCAGAGAGCAGGCAATTCGCCAAATCCTGGCGAATTGCCTGCACATACGGTGCCTGTTCGGTGCCTGTTCGAGGGCAGTGAAATCCCCATGAAAATGCACTGCTTCGGCTATTCAGAGTACGAAAACCAGCAGTGAAAGGTTCCCCTAATGCCCTGCCATTCGGTGGTTTAATTCGGCAAGTTAATTCAGGAGAAACCCATAGGCTTCAATGTTAAAAATATTCCCGTTTTAATTCAATATCTAATAAACCGTTCATTATAAAATTCTGCAGTAAAGAATCTATTTATAGATTTTTTATGATATTTTAAGCATTTTTCAGATATTTTTTTAAAAGTCCAATTTTTTTTATTTTTTTTTAAGTTTACTTATTTTTTCTGTAACAGCCCTTTTTATTATCATTCCCTGGACCTCATATGTAAATTTCAGACATTTTCGCTCAGTAGTTTCTTTACAAACAGCATTTCACTTTCAAACATTCATACAAACTGTTTTGCTAATTTATTCACCTCCCTCTGTCTGCGGTCTCGGCTTTTTCCAGCGGCTTCGCTGTGTGTGATCGGCTCCTGCCTGGGTTTTTCCGTGGTTTTCGGCAGGCTAATCCAGATGTTTTTGCGGGTTTTCGGCATGCATTCGCCGGTTTTGCGGTTAGTTTTCGTCGGGTTTGCGGTAGCCTTTCACTGCAATTCACGGACCCTGTGGTGTTTGCTGAATACACCGCAGGGTCCCCGAAATGGGATCAGCAAAAGGAACCAAATTGAAGAGAACGAAAAGTCACCGAACGTGCGGTGACTTTTTGAATCTCTTTGGATAACCCTGATAGAAAGTATCACATTTGAAACGCTGTTTGCAAAAAAAAATACTGGATGAAAATGTCTGGAATTAACATATAAGGTCCTATGAATAATAATAAAAAGTGTTGTTACAGAAAAAATAAAAAAATGTAGAAGACAAAAAGTCGAAAAAAAATCTTAAAAATAAATAAAGAGGCTTTTTGCTGCAAATTTAAAGGATACATGGTTTAATAGATATTGAATAAAAACAGAAATATTTTTAACATTGAAACCTATGGGATTCCCCTAATTAAACCTGTCAAATTAAACCACTGAACATCAGGGTATTTCACTGATATTTCTCTGCTGTTCGGTGTTCTATGAATAAGTTAACCATTGTTCCCCTATGGGGATTTCACTGCTGTCGAACAGGCACCATATTTTGCTGGCAATTCACCAAAATTCAGCGAACTGCTTGCTTTCTGAGTAGCCGAATGGCTACGAAAGTGCACCGTATGGGGAAATTCACTGTTCGGTGCAATTTTGGGGCCAGATCGTCTCTCTCTGAATACCCTGATGGTTATGTTTGGTATAATTGAAAAGGCCAAACTCTAACTTTTCCAATGGCACCTCACTTGACCTTGTGAGAAGTACTGAATGGAGATGTGATCCATATGACCCCTGGCACTCCTCACGGTGGCTTAAATTTTTGATGAAGCAGTGTGTAGTAACACATTGCGCCAACACCTGTACACTTGCTGCCACAGTGGGAAATGAGAAGGTGAGGTAGTACAACAATATTATTCACTTTATTATTGAAAACTGAGCAATACTGTGGCTTTGTTATTGAAAACTAAGCAATATAATATTTTTATTTCTTAATTTTTTTATTTTTTTCAGAATTCCTGGTCATGTTTGATATTGTTGATTCTGGCCTTTCCAACGACACTTCATTTGATTGACCTCCTACGTTGCATAGATCCGGAAATACAGGGGTCCAAAATACCCCTGTATCTCCTGTATAAGGATTCTCCTGCTGGGCATGGGAAATCCCTCTTAATGACTCCAGTGGTGGGGAGCAGTCCCATAGCAAGGGCTGACATGCAGGATGTCAACCTGCTGGGTTTCAAGCCTCAGATCAGTGCCGAGCTCGGGCAAGGCGAATACGTGTTTCGGGCGTCCTCCGCACGCAAGAATGAAGAGTGAGGACGCTCCACGCATGTCCTTTGTGTTCAAGTGGTTAATTTATAAAGCGATGCTTTGAAGGACTGAACCATATATGTGAATCCATTTCATTATCTCATGCAGGGCACAAAATTACTACTCTTAAATTTAGCTAGGATTAGTAAAGATTGAAGTATGGTGCATAGAATTATGTCCCTCCATTATAGTTACAAGTGTCCAATCAATCTGTGGGGCTAGTGTCCCACCAGTCCAATGGACCTATTTGGGACACTAATAGTGAGCAATTTACTGGGCTTTATAGGATCAAAATGTTCAACCACTACCACTACCCTTTGCAGATGCATGTGGAAGTAAATTAGGAGGAGCCAAGTACACACTAGCTCCTGGAAAAAGTAGACTGTCTGCCATCTTCTGACTAGCTTCTACATTCTTCAATGTAATCTGGCTAGTTCCTCATGGCCCTAACTAAAAACACTGCCGTTGTGGTGTCAGAGTGAAGTAACCACCTTCATGTTCACACTTTGGGGATACTATGGTATCACCTGGTATATGGATATGGATAGGTATGGATACTATTGGTATCACCCTTGGGCGAAGCACTTGACACTGTCCTTTCCACTGGACTTGCGCTTCCTTCGGCTGGGTCAAGCGTGGTACCCTGCTCTGCTGCATCCTGGACTGCTTGCCTCGCCTCATAATCCTCGAGGGCTTGCAAAAGTTCATCCTTCTTTTTATCCTTCGTCTAAATATTTTTGTCTTTACATAATTGTTCCAAGGTCTTTTTCGATGGATGTTGCGACATTCTCACTCCAGCCAAATAAAAGATAGAAAAGAAAAACAAAGAAGGGGAAGGGAACTGCTGTGTATTGTGTAAATTCTAATAAATGCACTGAGTTCTGCTCTGGAAATTGGAAAACCAATTTCTTTAGTATCTGGATTTATGTTGCTTCACAGATCCAAATACTAACCTGATATCCCACCGCTTGCCACCAGTTGTCATGACCACTATGCGCGCTACTACGAAAGATGCCGGATTGCGCCACCCACTATCTGTCTCTGCGCAATTCTCTCTCGTAACAGGGCCGCAGAGCGCGATATAATGATCCCAGGATTGCAACGAAGTACAAGTCTTCTCCTGAAGCGGGTAATGACTACGTGTCCCACAATCCCTGGGCTCACTTTCCTATTCTATTAGTTACGCTGCCACGAGTCCTCCTGGACACTACGCGCGTCTCAACGGGAGATGCAGGGCTAAGCAGCCGCACTATCAAAATCCTTATCCTTATCTACAAAACCCTCACTAACTCAGCTCCCCACTACCTGTCCTCACTAATCACCAAATACACCCCAGCCCGCTCCCTAAGGTCAAACAGTGACCTGCGACTAGCTTCTCCCCGCATCACCTCTTCCCATGATAGACTGCAGGATTTCTCACGCGCAGCCCCCACTCTCTGGAACGCTCTCCCTCGTACTGTCAGACTTTCCCCTAACTTCTCTTCCTTCAAACGCTCCCTTAAAACGTTCCTATTTAGGGAAGCCTACCACCCAACTCACTGACGCAACCATCAATCACTCTCACCTTACAGTCCTCTCCTCCTGTTTCCAACCCCAACCCTCCCAGATTGTGAGTTCCTACGGGAATAGGGCCCTCATCTCCTCCTGTACTGTTTGTCAAATGTTGTTCAATGTATTGTAACCCTGTCTATACTGTGCTTATTGTACAGCGCTGTGGAATATGCTGGCGCTTTATAAATAAAGAATAATAATAATAATAATAATCTGCCTACCCTAGACTCTGACAGTGACTACAGATGCCACAATCCCTGCCATCTCCGACAACCGCAACTCGCAATTTCTTATATATAACCGAGCTTAAAACAAATAGCAATACTCCCAATCTCTTAGTTAGCGTGGATCTCATCAGTCAGAGGCAGAACTTAAATAGGTTTGGTTTATTTATGATATAGAACAAAGATGTATATATCACAGTGCATTTGTTACAGGAAAATTATAGCTAGAATAAATCAATTAATTACACACTATACAGCAAATAAAAGAAAAGGGTTAACCACAGAGCAATTACTTATGACAAACTAATCAGTAAGCCAGCATCGATGGCCTCCTGGAGCCTGGAGATAGGAACATGGACCGATCAGTCCTCTTTCGAAGGTACCCCAAGTGATCAGCCCCAGCACATGGCCAGTTTTCAGAATTTATACACTTCCTGATCCTTCCAACCCCCGCCCACAAATGGCCCAGCCTCATGCACTACATATCCCAGAGTTCCCTTCTACAGAGCATGCTCAGTAGGCTTGTCGTTACTCTTAATTCCCTGGGCTATCAATCATCTCCCAAAGACCACCTTCTGTGATCAGAGAATGTGATTGCTTCTTTGATATGCAGTTGAGATGCCGCTCTGTCTGGGCCTTTCCCCTGCCAGGAGAAATTGCTCTTTCTGCCTGCTGGCAGGGCCGGACTGGGAATAAAAAGCAGCCCTGGAATTTTTTTTTTTATACCAGCCCCATATTGTGAGAAGTGCAAACGAAAAGGATACTAACAGGGTAATTCAAAGAGATTCGAAAATTCACTGCACGTTCTGTGACTTTTCGTTCTCTTCAATTCGGTTTGTTTTGCTGATCCCATTTCGGTGACCCTGCGGTGTATTCAGCAAGTACCACAGGGTCCCCGAATTGCAGGGAAAGGCTGCCGCAAACCCGACGAAAACTAACAGCAAAACCCGGCGAATGCACGCCGAAAACCCGCAGAAAAACATCTGGATTAACCCACCGAAAAACCCAAGCAGGAGCCGAACACACGCAGCGTAGCCGCCGGAAAAAGCCGACACCGCAGACAAAGGCAGTGAATATATTCGAAAAACGGTTTGCTTGAATGATTGAAAAGTGAAACGCTGTTTGCAAAAAAACTAAGTGAAAAGGTCTAAAATTTACATTTAAAATCCAATGAATGATAAGGGCTGTTACAGAAAAAATAAGTAAATTTAAAAAAAAAAAAAATCCAAAAAAAATGCAATGCTTTGAAAATCCCAAAAAATAATAATCAATAAAGAGACTCTTTCCTGCTGAATTTTATAATGAACGTTTTATTAGATATTGAATTAAAACGGGAATATTTTTAACATTGAAGCCTATAAGATTTGCCTGAATAAATCCGCCGCATGAAACCATCGAATGACAGGACATTCCGGGATCCTTTCACTGCTGGTTTGTGTTCTCTGAATAGAGGAAGCAGTGCTTTTTCATGGGGATTTCACTGCCCTCGAACAGGCACCAAACAGGCGCCGTATGTGCAGGCAATTCGCCAGGATTTGGTGAATTGCCTGCTCTCTGGATAGCCGAATGGCCAAGAAAGGGAACCGAACGCTGATTTTCAGCGTTCGGTTATCTTTCTCAAGCAATTCGGATCTCTTTGAATAACCCTGTAACAGTAAGATATGAAATCACAATCTATCACAGCAGCCCATGGTCTCATCATGTATTTGGTTGGGAACAACAGCGTTGTGTTCCCGTTAGACTCTCAGAGATTATATATACCAGAGTAAAGTAGTACGTAGTGATACCTTTTTTTAAAAATTGGACTAACGCTACAATTAACAGATAAGAGAGGAATCCTCTCGAAAGCTTGTCTTTTAAATGTTACATTAGTCCAGTAAAAAAGGTATCACTACGCACTGCTATACTCTTAATTTTGGCATCTGGACTAACACGTCTTATCAAAATCTAGAGATCTCCAAATAATTGTTTTAAAAAGAAACATTACATTAAAAAAATAAATTATGGTCATTTCAGCTCCCACTGAGCTCCATACATGTATACCCAGACAAAATCTGCCCCCCCCCCAGATACATGTATACCCAGACAAAATCTGCCCCCCCCCCAGATACATGTATACCTAGACAAAAATCAGACCCCAGATACAGGGCCATTTTTAAGTTTGACTGGGCCCTGGGGAAACCTTTTCTTGGGGCCCCCCATGCACATTTTCTCTCCACCCCAAAAACTGCGCTTTGTTTTCATTTACATGGTTACTTTTGGCATCATTTGGAAGCTCTGATCACAGCCCACGGCAGACGTATTATTTTTGTATTTCTTTTTTTTTAATTTTTTTTTTTGATTACTCACACACGCACATGGAGACCATGCATGCTGCACACACCAAACTGCACACACACAAAACTGCAAACGCAGGTTGCGCGCACACACACAAAACTGCAAACGCAGGTTGCGCGCACACACACAAAACTGCAAACGCAGGTTGCGCGCACACACAAAACTGCAAACGCAGGTTGCGCGCACACACACACAAAACTGCAAACGCAGGTTGCGCCACACACACACACAAAACTGCAAACGCAGGTTGCGCGCACACACAAAACTGCAAACGCAGGTTGCGCGCACACACAAAACTGCAAACGCAGGTTGCGCGCACACACAAAACTGCAAACGCAGGTTGCGCGCACACACAAAACTGCAAACGCAGGTTGCGCGCACACACAAAACTGCAAACACAGGTTGCGCGCACACACACACACACAAAACTGCAAACACAGGTTGCAAACACTCACAAAAACAAGCTGTAAACACACACAGGCTGCAAACACATGGAAAACATTTTTCCTCTGCTTAGGAGGGGAGGGGGGCAGCTGTGTATTAAGTGGAGGCTAAAGGGTTTCCCTTTCCCCACTGAGATTGTAAGGGGGTATAAAAGTATTCAGCACCCCAAATAGAGGTATGGGAGATGCTATGCCTTGGGGGCTTCGCGTGGGCAGAACGGTGCAGGGCAGTTTTTTTTCTCTCTCCCTCTCAAGTGTAAACTGTCCCTGCCTGCAAAATCTACCAGACCCAGCTGCAGCAAATTGAAAGAGGTGCCCGAGGGCAGCCTCCAGGAGCACATACATACATACATACATACGTACGTGAGTGTGGCATCCTCTCTCCTGGTGCTGGGTCTGGGTCTGGGTCTGTCTGTGACAGGTGGAAGGAGAGCTCAATGCTGGGCCCAGGCTCACTGCATGAGCTGTCGGGCTCCAGGCCCCCTGTGAGTCACTGACACTTGGGGGCGGAGCCACAGTCGGCTTCCTGCTCACTGACCTGAGTGAAGTGAAGTGGCTGCACATGTTTGTGTCCTGCTTTGAGGGAGAATCAGCCCCAGATGGGTGCTGTCGGCCAGGCCTAGGCAGGCCACAGTTCCTCCTCTGCATCCTGCTGCAGCATTTAAAAAAAAAAAAAAAAAAACACCCACTGCTAGAAATCAGACCAGGTGGCCCAATTATGAAGCAGCCTGCCGGGATTTCTCCCGGTATCCCGGTAGGCCAGTCCGGCCCTGCCTGCTGGGTAGACCCCAAAGAGGTGTTATCTTTAATTCACACCTTTGATGACTCCAGAGACAATTGTCACAAACCTGCTTAATTGTTTCCTCCAGCAGACTGGAAATGCAGCCATTGATTTCTGAGGCGCCAAATGGCCTGGTATCTAAAGATATGCATATTTATAAATATGCCTATATAATACATATTGCTGTAGATATACCGATAGCTAGACACAGGTAGGCATACCCATCTCTCTGTGACAAATAGACTACACGATATGTCAGTGCACAAAATACATTAAATTTTACAGTTACGTGTTATATCCTTCCCCCAGGGGAGAAAGCTAACCATTTTAATTACATTTTAGCCCTCACCATCTGGGGACACAGGGATACGCTTCCCAATTGGTCAGACACAAATATGAATATGACGATATGGAGGATATATATATATATATATATATATATATAAAACAAAAAACAAAAACATGGAGAGAGCACTCCAGACAAACACATTCAAAAACCTGCAACAACAGCTCCATGCATGGGTACATAATACCAGCTTTTACCACATGGAGAAAATTTCAGAACTCTGAGCTTTGCTGAATAAAATGGTGGAAATTTGGTTCGCAATGAACGGCCGTGAATTGCTTAAGCCTGCCAACAGCGTCAATGTAATCCACCCTCTGGCAGGTCCTACTCTGCAAACCTAATGACTGCCCATCATGGGATAAACTCACTTACCGAGGAACAGGTCCCTTCATGGAGCTCCCGCAGATCAAGGTTAAATAGAACCTGGAGGAGGAGTACCTGTGGCAGGGAGGGATGCATACCCAGGAAATACATACAAAAAACATGGGGGGGTAGCACTCAGCCTTAACTAAGCGTTTCAGTGCGGGTGCGTCTCAAAATAAGATACAAAACAAAAACATGGAGAGAGCACTCCAGACAAACACATTCAAAAACCTGCAACAACAGCTCCATGCATGGGTACATAATACCAGCTTTTACCACATGGTGAAAATTTCAGAACTCTGAGCTTTGCTGAATAAAATGGTGGAAATTTGGTTCGCAATGAACGGCCGTGAATTGCTTAAGCCTGCCAACATCGTCAATGTAATCCACCCTCTGGCAGGTCCTACTCTGCAAACCTAATGACTGCCCATCATGGGATAAACTCACTTACTGTGGGACAGGTCCCTTCATGGAGCTCCCGCAGATCAAGGTTAAATAGAACCTGGAGGAGGAGTACCTGTGGCAGGGAGGGGTGCATACCCAGGAAATACATACAAAAAACATGGGGGGGGGTAGCACTCAGCCTTAACTAAGCGTTTCAGTGCGGGTGCGTCTCAAAATAAAATACAAAACAAAAACATGGAGAGTGCACTGAAGGGACCTGTTCCTCAGTAAGTGAGTTTATCCCATGATGGGCAGTCATAAGGTTTACTTTGGATGCTTATCTGTCAGTGCAGAGCCAGATTTATATGGGTGGGAATTAGTGAATATACGTTCTCATCTACCAATATGGTGCCTTCCTTCTGCTTCCATGTCTGCTTCATTGTTTATACATAATGATCATTGATACTAAGGCATTTTCTGATCTACATGTAATGGTACATTCTGCTTCTTACGACTGGACGTAATTTATCCAATTAGCTCATACATGTGGTCATGGAACGCAATCAGGAAGTAGGAAGGTGACCTGTGTAATAGGGATGTGCGTTTCGGAATTTCGGAATTTTCACGAAATTTCCCGATTCATGTTTTCGGATGCGGCCGAATTTCCGAAATATTTTAGATCCGAAAATTTCAGATCCGAAATGTTTTCCGAGCCGAAACGAAATATTTTCGGATTTTTCGAATGGACTTGAAATGTGTCAAACGAGGAGAACAGATGTTCCGAAAAACGAAAATTTTCCGAAAAACGAAATTTTTCGAAAAACGAAAATTTTGTAAACACGAAGATTTTCTGAAAAACGAAAATTTTTCGAAAAAACGAAAAGTCGATACAAAAAACGGGCAAAATGACACTAAAAATACGAAAAATGGTCGATATTCCGAAAAATGTGCAATTCCGAAAAATGAAAATTTTCCGAAATTACGAAAAGTCGATACAAAAACCGAGCACAGTGACACGAAAATACGAAAAACGGTCGAAATTCCGAAAAAAAAATGTACCCGAAAAACGGCCAAAAATCGAATCGAATCGGATCCGAATCGGTCGAACGAGGAATCGAAAAGTTTAAAAGTCCGAAAATCGGACCCGGAACGAAAAAAAATCGTGTGCACAATGCCTACTGTGTAACGGGTTTTTGCGTAGTCCCACAAATACCCCTGTGGTCTTTTACCTCAGTTACCTTCAAGCGCTCTGCAAGCTGATCCTGAGCCTCCGCTACCTGGGAGTTGGGGTACATGACTGCGGCAGTGCCTCCACCCAACTGGACATCCAGGCTTTGGGTGTGAGATCCAGTTGGGAACATATTTAAACAAGCAATAAATCAACACAGAGCTGTCTATTATAGAAGTTTGTATTGCACAGCAAAACTCTATGCAAAAATAAATGTAACGGTGTAAATAAACATAATGCAGTGGAATAAGTAAATAACGCAAGAGTCAGTATGAGTTTACCCACCACAAACAATACTGAGGCCCATCCTAGTCTTTTCCCTAATGGTACCATAGGTAGGTGGTGCACATTGTTGGGGCCCAGAATAATTGTAATCCACTTTGTTTGTAATATGCTGGGGTGTTCCAGGGATCAGAGAAGTCAGACTGCTGCTTTAGTAACCAGTGTCAGAGTGCCTTGTTGTAAAACCAAGGGGAGAGGTTTCAGCTTACCACTCCAGTCTGCAATCAGATTTTGTCCAGGAAGGGGAGAAGCTGCTCCACTGGGATTCCTTCTTTCTGCAGAACAATCACTGCCAGGAACAGTTCTGTGCTTTGATCTGGATACAGAGTCTGCTGGGAGCCTTTATGCAGGATGCTTCAGCACTGGACACAATACCACAAATCTCAGCCACCATCATCTTCCAGCTTCCTCTCTCTGCTTCCTCTCTCTTGCCTCTCTAGCAGCCCTGCCTCCACACACAAAACCATAGAGCCACACAGTCTTGAATCTCCAGAGCAAACAGAAGGTCGCCATCTGCTGGTTACTACATAGAAACTGCAGGGTAGTAGAATTACTGTACTCCAGGGGTTACATGTTCCCCTTTGAAAATAACTTGCCTCCCACTGGCAAGTCCTGGACAGGAAGCGATCAAAACCAAACCGTATTAAACATTTATAAAAGCCTACAATAACAGTGCTAGCTAATACAATGACATCCTAGCTGGCCAACTACGCTAAAACAGAGAATGATTTTCATTTACGATTTCAGCTAGCGCATGGAGAAAGGTGGTCATTTTACATGATGCCTGTGTCACTGGAGCATAGCTAGGTTCTCCTATATGATCATAAACCAAGGCTGTAGGAGGCTGCCGTACCCTGGTGCTGTGTCTTGGAAGTCGCTGGGGAAGAGCACTTTCTGACTGTGCCTGGGAAGCTTCGGCTCCTGCCCTGTAGTTGGGGAGGTCACCAGTGGCTTGAGGCCCTGGCTCTCCCATAAATCGAGAGTCTCTGACGGTGGTCCCAGGCACAAAGCACGGGCTTTCTGGGTTCAAAGATGGAGGACTGTTTGACATAAGAGGGGTTTTAACTCTCTGAGGTGCCACAGGGGTAGGAGACAAATTCTGTGTTCTCTCAGTATGGGGAGACCACCACTGATCATCAGCTGTGGGAGTCTCTGAGGTCTCCTCTGACCCATTTTCAGGACTCGCTGCTGTGCTTTCCTCCAATTCACTACTACGCTCTTCCTCATCATCTGTATAGGCTACCGGTAGTAGATGGTTCCTATGCCAAGCCTTTATCCGTCCTTCAGGCCCTTTTATGTTGTACACTGGCAGTCCTTTTAGCTTAGACACAACTTCGAACAGAGTATCCTTCCATCTGTCTGCTAATTTGTGTTTTCCAAGCACCCCTAGATTCCGCAGTAGAACCTTATCGCCTGCTTGTATTTCCCGATACTTGACTTTGGTATCGTATCTTCTCTTGTTCCGCTCCTCCATTCTTGTCGTAGCTTGAGTAGCCAACTCATAGGCCCTGTGGAGGTTTTGCTTGAGGGTCCTCACATAATGGGAGTGTGAGCTTGAAGTTGTCCCATCAGGGGACACCCCCATCCGGACATCTATTGGTAGTCTAGCTTCCCTTCCAAACATCAGGAAGTAGGGTGAAAATCCTGTAGACTCATTTCTTGTGCAATTATATGCGTGGACCATGGTTTCCACGTGCTTACTCCAAGACCGCTTCTCCACTGTTTTCAGAGTCCCAAGCATATCTAGGAGGGTCCTATTAAAACGCTCAGGCTGAGCATCACCCTCTGGGTGGTAGGGTGTTGTTCTGGACTTCTGAACCTGCAACATATCCAGCAGCTCTTTGATCAACTTGCTCTCAAAGTCTCTACCTTGATCAGAATGTATTCGATTGGGTAGACCGTAGTGCATGAAATACTTCTGCCACAGGACTTTAGCTACGGTCACAGCCTTCTGGTCTTTAGTAGGAAAGGCCTGAGCGTATCTGGTAAAATGATCTGTAACCACTAGAACATTCCCGATTCCAGTAGTATCATTCTCAATACATAGATAGTCCATGCACACAAGATCCAGGGGCCCTGTGCTTTTAAGGTGGCCCATAGGGGCAGCTCTCACAGGTAGGGTCTTTCTCTGAATACATCTTCTGCAGGTTTTCACATAATGTTCAACACATTCCCTCATACGAGGCCAATAGAACCGGTCTTGTATCAGTCCGTAGGTTTTGTCAACTCCAAGATGACCATGTTGATCATGGAGAGCTCTCATGACTATTCCCCGGTATCTATGAGGTAGTACCAGCTGCTTTCGACCTGGGTGGTCATGGTATTTCAAAATTCTATAAAGGATCCCATCTTCCCCAGATGTAGTTTACTCCACTCTCTCCGGTACACGTCTCTTTGTCCTATTGGAAGGGAGCTCAGCAATTTAGGATTCTTAACTCTCATCGCCTTGAGGACTGTCCCTATATACCAATCCTGTGATTGGGCTTTCTTTTTTTCTTCATTGGTTATTTGAGACCAATGTTGAAGGATGACTGGAGCACAAAATATCTCTGGTACTGCTTCTGAGGAGTAACTGATGGAATCTATTCCTCTAAGGTCAGAGAACTCCTCCTGTTTCTCGGCCACTACATAGGTGTGGCAAAAAGCCCCTACCCCTGGCCCAGGAATTTCTTCCCATTCTTCCTTTTCTTCATGAGGAAGCAGTCCAGGTCTGCGAGACAGAGCATCTGCACTGACATTCTTGGGGCCTGGCTTGTATTTAAGGCTGAAATTATAGCTCGACAACGCTGCCAGCCACCTGTGTCCTGTGGCATCTAGCTTAGCCGTAGTTTGAATATATGTAAGTGGATTATTATCTGTCCTTACTTCAAATGTTGTACCATATAAATAGTCATGCAATTTGTCTACAATTGCCCACTTAAGAGCCAAGAATTCTAGCTTGTGGACTGGATAGTTTTTCTCTGCACCAGTTAGACTTCTGCTTATGTATGCCACGGGTCTTAACCCTTCTGGGTAGCTTTGATGTAATACACCCCCTAGGGCCTCCATACTGGCATCGACATGGAGCACATACTGCTTCTCCGGGTCTGCATACGCTAAGACTGGGGCTTCTGTAAGTCTTTCCTTCAAGGTTAAAAAGGCTTCTTCACATCCTGAAGTCCATTTGTTTCCGAAGGAGTCTTTAGGACTGGGTACCTTAGCACCTTCTATAACAGAGGTAACCTTTAACAAATTATGTAACTCTCGAGCAATCTTCGAGTAGTCCTTCACGAACCTTCGGTAATAACCACAGAACCCTAGGAATGAACGTAGCTCACTGATGGTATCTGGCCTAGGCCAATTCACCACTGCTTCAATTTTGGCCGGGTCCGTTGCTACTCCTTCTGCAGAAACGATATGACCTATATATGTGACAGAGTCCCGTGCAAATCGACATTTGTCTAATGATAATTTCAGACCCTCTGCTTGGAGTCGATCCAGCACTTTCAGTAATCGCTGTTCGTGTTCTTCCGGGGTCCTTCCGAACACTATGAGGTCATCCAGATACACTAGGCACTCCTTGGGATTCATATCCCCCACAGTCTTTTCCATTAGCCTTTGGAATGTGGCAGGAGCTCCTGTGATTCCTTGAGGCATCCTAGTAAACTCATAGAACCCCAAAGGGCAGATGAAGGCTGTCTTTTCCTGATCTTCCTCATTCAGCGGAACTTGATAATACCCAGATCTCAAGTCAAGAACACTAAACCACTGGCTTCCAGAAAGGGCATTTAACAGATCTTCTATCCGTGGTAGTGTGTACTGATCTGGCACTGTTCTCTTATTCAGAGTGCGATAGTCTATGCAGAGCCGAACTGTGCCATTCTTTTTCCTAACTATCACTATGGGTGAGGCATATGGGCTTCTGGACTCTTTAATAATACCAGATTCTTCCATCCGTTGTAATATATCACGGACATCCTCCACATCTCGCGGGGGTATTCTCCTTGATCTCTCCCTGAAAGGAGTTGAGTTAGAAAGTCTAATAGCATGTGTGGCACTTCTTGCGCATCCCACATCCAATTCTTCCCTGGAGAAGACTTCCTCTCTTGTAATTAGTTTGGATCGGAGTCTATCTTTCCATTCTTGTGGTAAAGGAGAATCTTCCAGATCAAAATCTATACATCCTTCAAGGTTACTCCCCAGTTCTGCTTTCATGGACATTACTGAAGATACCTGCTCTATCAAGTGAATTACGCCAATCTTCTGGTGACGATCAATTCTGACCTCTGTAGGTGTGAAATTCTGTATCATTACGGGGAAATCTTTACACCAGTGATTCCGCCAATCTTTCACTTCAGGTATGAGGGTCCATCCATTTTTCGTATCCTCCTCAGTCAAGGACTCAACTAGGTATTGCCTGGTTCCTCCTGATATTTCATGATGCATAGAAGCTATGGCTCGTAGAGTCTTGGTTTCTCCAGGCTTCAGAAATACAGACTCTTTTCCTGAGTAATAGCATGACCCAGGTTTAGCTTGTAGGGCTAGTCGACGACACTCCTTTCCTAAAACAGGGCTGACCTCCATTAGTCGTGCTAGAGATACATCTCCCACTTCAGAAAGATAGGTCCTGAACATGTCCTGCACAATTCTTGCATTGGTACCCAGAATAATTGGAGCACATGGTTTTCTTTCCACTGGGCATATAAGAGCTTCCAATTCCATAGGACAGATCATTCCTGTGTTTAATTGTGGGATGGTTACAGTAACCCTTATGCATCCCTGTACAGATTGAGCCTGAGATCCCACTCCCCACAACTGCAACTCTCCCGCAGGCTCCAGAGGAATATGGCTTAAATGATGATCATAGAAGTCTCTATAAATGATGGTGACCTGAGATCCAGTATCTAGCAAGGCAGATGCATAAATACCCTCTATTTGCAGGTGTATGATTGATTTGGGCCCGATCTTGGCTCCCACAGATATATGATCTTTCTTACTTTTCTTAGAAACACTGGAAGCGGAGGCATTCTCTAGTCCAATAGCTAGCACTTCGACATCTGTCTCTGATGAATTGGTGGGACACTCCGCTTGAAGTGCCCTAATTTTCCACATTTAAAACAGCTTCCTTGGGGGGACGAATCCTCAGGTAACTGTAATGGTGAGCCCCCTATAGGGTGATGGGGAGCCCCCAATCTGCAGAGATTGAAGCCTTAAGGGCAGGTATACAGATTCCAGGGAACAAACCAGGATATTACAGGAATTAGAAAGATCACGAAGCCCTGACTGAGATCCTTGAAAGGTGGTCTCGAAATAGTAACTAAGCTAGGTCTGCAAGGTGAATAAAACATAAACCAGACATACAATGAATGCAGGTATACAGATTCCAGGGAACAAACCAAGATATTAACAGAAACTAAAAAGATCCCTAAACCCTGACTGAGATCCTTGAAAGGTGGTCTCGAAATACTAACTATGCTAGGTCTGCAAGGTGTATAAAACATAAACCAGACATACAATGAATGCAGGTATACACGGATAAATAAGCACGGTACAGTACAGGGGACAGACAGAAGAGAGATCCAAATACAAGAGCCAAAGGTCATACACGGAATATCATAACTTGAGGGGTCAGAGAAGAGAGAGATCCTAATACAAGAGCCAAAGGTCATACATGGAATATCATAACTTGAGGGGTCAGACAAGAGAGAGATCCTAAACACATGAGCCAGAGGTCATACACAGAATATCAAAGTTAACCAGCACACAGGGACTAGGCAAGAAAGACTATCCTGGTCCAAGGATCAAGGGGAATCCTGGTCCTACATATAGGGCAGAACAGGTCATGTGACCGCAGACCAATAAGCCCAACAGATGGCCTGCAGCCTGAAAACAAAAACAAACAGGAATCCCTGCTACCACCAGCAGGGGGCAAGGCCGAGACGTGACATAACCCCCTCCCTTACGGGTGACCTCCTGGGCACCCAAGAAAGAAAACATGGATGGCATGAAAATGGATAAGTCCAACAGTCACCAGTACCCATTGGAATCCCACTCAGACTCAGAGTAGTCAGTATGTGCCTGAGCAAGCAAAGCTCTTTCATAAACCCCCAGGTCCTCTCTGCAGATCACTGCACCATTAGAGGCCCGTACACAACCCTCGGCAACCGGGCTAGAGTCTCGTACCCGAGGGTCCGACGTCATGAGTACCTTGGACCTTGAACGGAGTGAATGATCAGTCCCAGGTTGGTTACGGTTAGTCACCTTGCGTCTCCTGGGCAGTGATCTAGGAGTTCTGTCCACACCATAGAACATAGAGGCAATAGAGGTACTGCCAGATCCAGTGACAGTAGTCTTGCCCTGAGATAGTATATTACATCTCACAGTGGAACCACTAGACACAGTGGACTTACTGTCCACCCCAGAGACAATGACCTTGCCATTAGACATGGCCCCGACCGATACAGTACAGGGTGTGTGCATGACTGGTAAACTCTTGGGATATGGGACATCACCAGGACATGGTACAGTTGGCGCCACAACAGTCTTACACCTCTCCCCAGGAGGAGTATATTGTGGATCATCTGAATCAGACTCTTCCAACAGCCCTTGCAGAATGCCAGGGTGTCTCTGGAGCACTACCCAGTGCGTCTCACGCATCAAAGAGCCAGAGGGCGTCCGTATATATCCCTTGGGAACACAATGTGATTTGGGGATCATAGTACCCTTCAAACCACCAGCTTGCCGGATTTCCCTGATTACTGTGCGGAGTAAGGCAACCTCGGACTTAGAGGGTGTAGTATTACTGGAACCAGAACAGAGCGTGGAAGTTTCAAAACCAGATTGGCTAGGGTTGATCAACTTTTCCTGTCTTCTCTTTGAGCAAGATGTAGACTTGGTGACCACCTCACAAGGCTTGACAATGGTGGGGACAACACTGGACTCACTGTGGGGCAAGGGCACAGTGGTCTCATGTGCCAATCCAGGCACGTCGGCCTCATAACAAAACGTGGCCACAGCTGTCTCATCAAACCTGGGTGCAGCTGTCTCGCCTAACATGGGCGCAGCTGTCATTGCTGACATACAGCTTGTCCCGGACACCACTGGCAAGGTGTCAGTCTCAGGCATCACGAATGACATATTGTCAGTACCCGACATGGCTGGCTTCGTGCCAGGGGAAACAGACATGGCTGGCTTCGTGCCAGGGGAAGCAGACATGGCTGGCTTCGTGCCAGGGGAAGCAGACATGGCTGGCTTCGTGCCAGGGGAAGCAGACATGGCTGGCTTCGTGCCAGGGGAAGCAGACATGGCTGGCATCGTGCCAGTAGATACAGACATGGCTGGCTTTTCATTGCCAGTGGGAACAGACATGGCTGGCTTCGTGCCAGTAGATACAGACATGGCTGGCTTCGTGCCAGGGGAAGCAGACATGGCTGGCTTCGTGCCAGGGGAAGCAGACATGGCTGGCATCGTGCCAGGGGAAGCAGACATGGCTGGCACCGTGCCAGGGGAAGCAGACATGGCTGGCATCGTGCCAGTAGATACAGACATGGCTGGCATTTCATTGCCAGTGGGAACAGACATGGCTGGCTTCATGCCAGGGGACGCAGACATGGCTGGCTTCGTGCCAGTAGATACAGACATGGCTGGCTTTTCATTGCCAGTGGGAACAGACATGGCTGGCTTCGTGCCAGGGGAAGCAGACATGGCTGGCTTCGTGCCAGGGGAAGCAGACATGGCTGGCTTCGTGCCAGGGGAAGCAGACATGGCTGGCATCGTGCCAGTAGATACAGACATGGCTGGCAGCGTTCCAGTGGATATAGACATGGCTGGCAGCATGCCAGTGGATACAGACATGGCTGGCAGCGTGCCAGTGGACACAGACATGGCTGGCTTCATGCCAGGGGACGCAGACATGGCTGGCAGCGTGCCAGTGGATACAGACATGGCTGGCAGCGTGCCAGTGGATACAGACATGGCTGGCAGCGTGCCAGTGGATACAGACATGGCTGGCAGCGTGCCAGTGGATACAGACATGGCTGGCAGCATGCCAGTGGATACAGACATGGCTGGCAGCATGCCAGTGGATACAGACATGGCTGGCAGCGTGCCAGTGGATACAGACATGGCTGGCATAGTATTCCCAACCGGAGACACTGCAACCTCACTGTGAGATGAGGGCATAGTGATCCCATGATTCAACAGATTTGAGGTGGCTATTCTGCCAGTCTGGATGCCTATGGAGGACACACCAGTACCTCCATAGCGATACCTGGATACATGGTTCCCCTGCCATTGCTTAACAGGTTTTAATACACAATGTTCAATAGTGTGATTTGGATCTGCACAATAAAAACAGAGACCATACAACCTGCGTCTTTCCTTCTCAGACATGGGTTTGCAAGTAGTGCAGGGTGGTGCTGCATCGTTAGCTGCAGCAGGTGATAGGCTCAGAGCCTCCATTAACCTCTGCAGCTCTTTCAGCATAGCAAGCACCAAGTTCAATACAGCTTCATACATATGAGACATACCTGCCAGCTTCTATTATGGGACCAGGATAATGTAACGGTGAGCCCCCTATAGGGTGATGGGGAGCCCCCAATCTGCAGAGATTGAAGCCTTAAGGGCAGGTATACAGATTCCAGGGAACAAACCAGGATATTACAGGAATTAGAAAGATCACGAAGCCCTGACTGAGATCCTTGAAAGGTGGTCTCGAAATACTAACTAGACTAGGTCTGCAAGGTGTATAAAACATAAACCAGACATACAATGAATGCAGGTATACACGGATAAATAAGCACGGTACAGTACAGGGGACAGACAGAAGAGAGATCCAAATACAAGAGCCAAAGGTCATACACGGAATATCATAACTTGAGGGGTCAGAGAAGAGAGAGATCCTAATACAAGAGTCAAAGGTCATACACGGAATATCATAACTTGAGGGGTCAGACAAGAGAGAGATCCTAAACACATGAGCCAGAGGTCATACACAGAATATCAAAGTTAACCAGCACACAGGGACTAGGCAAGAAAGACTATCCTGGTCCAAGGATCAAGGGGAATCCTGGTCCTACATATAGGGCAGAACAGGTCATGTGACCGCAGACCAATAAGCCCAACAGATGGCCTGCAGCCTGAAAACAAAAACAAACAGGAATCCCTGCTACCACCAGCAGGGGGCAAGGCCGAGACGTGACAGTAACAATCTTCTCATTGTCCCCCTGTGGAGTTGTCTACGAGGAGAAGAATCTCTCCTTTTTGCCGCTGGCTTGGACAATAATTCTAGTTCAGCTATCTTCTTTTTAAGAATTTCCAGATCCATATCCTCTTTCTCTGCTGCTTTAAATGTATTCCCTTTGCGTAAAGGAGAGGAGGACATTTGATCCTCCAATCTTTTTGCTTTGTTGATCAGTGTGGAATAGGACAAAACTTGATCATCCAGCTTAACTCTTAACATAATCATTACTGGGTCATTGCTAAGGCCTCCCCTCTGAATTTGCTTGGATAGTCGTGTATCCAACTCAGATGCCGTGACTGCTCCTTTTTGAAATAGTTTTCCTAGTAGCAGTTGTAATCGATTAATATAGTCAGAAGAGTTTTCATGCTCCTTCTGCTTGGTGGCTAGGAACTTGACTAACAGATCATCAGAGTCCTCCGATTTTTCATAAGCATCTTGCAAAGCTTGAATGTAATCCTGTGCGGTAGTTTGTGCATTCACTCCATTGTAAAGCCTTATTATTTCTGTAGCTGGGGATCGGAGACTCTCCATTAACCGTTGTTTCTTTATAATATCAGTACAAGACCATTCTGCCAGTAATTGTAAAGCATTATCCTTCCAGGCTTCAAAGGTTTCTTCTCCTACAGGCACAGGCTGGTTCCCAGAAAACACCTTCAGCTTGCGGTAGCTGTGGGTGTGTGTAGCCGTTACTATGGCCTCTGAGAGTTTTTGTAGTATTTCGGCCATGTTACTTTCCCCTGAATTTGTGGTACTCAAGAAGGGGCTGTCTGGCTGTGGCGATATTGGAGATGAGACCACTACAAGACCTGTGGTCTTAGGGTTGATTTCCCCTTGCTCTTTGGAAAATCGTACAGTCTGTTTTGGAATGGCTCCAACTTCGAATGGTGTAACCGGTAATCTCCAGGTAGTTTTCTCTAACATAGAGGTCCGAGGCTGGGAATGACTTGATACATCAAAATCCCTCAGGTTTATACTGAGGGGTTGCTGTGGAGTATGCCCCTCCTCTTTGTCCAAAAGAGCGTACACTAAGGGGCATCCTTCGGGTGCTGCTCCAAGAAGGTGTAGGCTTGTGGCCCTCTGGCGGCCTCTCAAATCTGTATGGGCATATATTAACATATAAGTTTGACCATTTAAATCCTGCAAGATATCCCTGATGGTAACAATCTCTATTCCCAGTAAAATCTCCAAACACTTGGTGACATGCTTCAGCTCGCTGTAGGGAGGTACTTGACATATCATCACTGCATGGTGTAACGGTATCTTCTGTTGCTGGGCCCATTCTGTCGCAAATAAGAGCGTGGGCCGTGGGATTAATATATCCTTGCTGGTTGTACCCCAATTCATCTCAGCAGTGCCTCCATTTGTAACGGGTTTTTGCGTAGTCCCACAAATACCCCTGTGGTCTTTTACCTCAGTTACCTTCAAGCGCTCTGCAAGCCGATCCTGAGCCTCCGCTACCTGGGAGTTGGGGTACATGACTGCGGCAGTGCCTCCACCCAACTGGACATCCAGGCTTTGGGTGTGAGATCCAGTTGGGAACATATTTAAACAAGCAATAAATCAACACAGAGCTGTCTATTATAGAAGTTTGTATTGCACAGCAAAACTCTATGCAAAAATAAATGTAACGGTGTAAATAAACATAATGCAGTGGAATAAGTAAATAACGCAAGAGTCAGTATGAGTTTACCCACCCACAAACAATACTGAGGCCCATCCTAGTCTTTTCCCTAATGGTACCATAGGTAGGTAGTGCACATTGTTGGGGCCCAGAATAATTGTAATCCACTTTGTTTGTAATATGCTGGGGTGTTCCAGGGATCAGAGAAGTCAGACTGCTGCTTTAGTAACCAGTGTCAGAGTGCCTTGTTGTAAAACCAAGGGGAGAGGTTTCAGCTTACCACTCCAGTCTGCAATCAGATTTTGTCCAGGAAGGGGAGAAGCTGCTCCACTGGGATTCCTTCTTTCTGCAGAACAATCACTGCCAGGAACAGTTCTGTGCTTTGATCTGGATACAGAGTCTGCTGGGAGCCTTTATGCAGGATGCTTCAGCACTGGACACAATACCACAAATCTCAGCCACCATCATCTTCCAGCTTCCTCTCTCTTGCTTCCTCTCTCTTGCTTCCTCTCTAGCAGCCCTCCCTCCACACACAAAACCATAGAGCCACACAGTCTTGAATCTCCAGAGCAAAAAGAAGGTCGCCATCTGCTGGTTACTACATAGAAACTGCAGGGTAGTAGAATTACTGTACTCCAGGGGTTACACCTGCATGCCTCGAGTAATGGGGGAGACCAGTATCTGCTGTTGCCAATTGCCAGGTAATTGCTGACGTCTATTTAAACACATGTTGTTTCCTTAACACTGTGAAATTATGTATTTTTCCCCTGATGAAGACAGCATGAAGGCTGTCGATATGCTTTGGGCTTGTTGTCTTATAATGTTGTTGTGCTAAGCATTATTTGGCTTTTTTATCTGCTGGGGTGCAATTTTCAAATCCCCTTATTTGAAATAGTTTTTTGGTGCTATGTGGGTTGATTATCTTGATTGCTGGGATTCAGTGCAGCATTGAATATATATTTTTCTGATCTGGTTAGGGTTCAATTCTCAATCGATAGTTGAAATTTTCATTCCTTTTAAATGGTGGTTATCATATGAGTTGTTCCTAGGTATCACCTAATTTACCACTAAGCACCTCTGTGTTTCCAAATTCAATTTGTGTTGCTTTTAAATGTTATGTTGTTGATTCCTTTGTTCTAATAAATATTATTTATGGGGACCCAATCCCTTTAGTGACCATCCATATACTTATGTATATTGGGTGGTTATAAATTTTTGTCTATTCCCTCAAGTTCTGGCTGATTTTTGTGAGAAGGAAAGCTGCTATGGATAAGCTTGGCTGGAGAGAAGGGACGTACGCTGTTACAGGATCGGGTCTGGTCCACAAGCCGAAGACCACTCACCCTCAGTTGCATTTTTTTTTCTTTACTCATTTATCGGCTTGTTGGCGTTTTCTGAAGGCTGGTCATCTCTCTGATCGCCAGGTCGTTGGCTTTTCTCGGATCAATTTGGCAGTGTTGCAGTGCATCGTCGGATGCATACAGCAGGTTTTGATTGATTCAGTGTTTCTTCGGCGCTTTTTCAGATCAATTTGGAGGGTTGTTCGGCGTTTTTTCCGATCGACTCAGCGGTTTAGCAGCAGTTTTTTGGATGCAGTGAATGCTAAATTCACCGCAGGGTCAGGGACCGGGAGCGCACATTCCGTAACATTTCAGTGCTCTCTGAATAACTCTGTAAGTATATAATTGTTTATTGAAAACAAGTAATTAATATTGATAAAATATTTTTATTTCATTTTAGGAGATTTAGAGTTAACTCTGGATTTTTTAGATTATGTAAAATATTGGTTAGTTACGGTGGTGTTGCTAATATGCTAGATGACGTCATAGTGGTAGATGTTGAAAATAAAAAAAAATTCCAATGTGTAGAATGGTCCAGGTTTATTTTTTTTACTTGATGATGCTTTAATGGCCTAGATATTTTTAATTTTCTTGATGCGGATGTTGTTCTTTTTTCCACCCTGGAGAACACTACTTGCTAGTCCAAACTGTTGAGCACATCGTAGTAAGACTAAGGCGAGGAATTACATATGTTTGCATTATTGTTTTGTAGTCTCCAATTCACTCCTTTCCTGTCCATTGTTGTTGTGAAAATCTTTAGGTGGAATTGTCTTTCTGACAGCTTCAGCTTCATTATGCATGCAAACGTCAATGCATTACTAAAAGGGTTATTCAGAGAGCGTGAAAAGCAGGAGAATGACTGGAGAATGACTGGAGAATGAAAAATTCTAGCAGGGTTATTCAAAGAGATCCGAATTGCTTGAGAAAGGTAACCGAACGCTGAAAATCAGCGTTCGGTTACCTTTCTTGGCCATTCGGCTATCCAGAGAGCAGGCAATTCGCCAAATCCTGGCAAATTGCCTGAACATACGGTGCCTGTTTGGTGCCTGTTCGAGGGCAGTGAATCCCCATAGAGAAGCACTAGACATGTGCATTCGTTTTAGTACTAAAACGATTTAGTCCGAATTTTGGGATAATTTAGTTTTAGTATGACTCAAGAGAAACGAAACTGCTCAGTACAAAAAACGAAAGAAACTAAAATAAAATGCACTACATTTTAGTTTCAGTCCTTTTTGTGATATTACATTGATGAGTGAAGGAGACCAGCAATGAAGATCGCAACATCGCAACATCCGAAGTTCTGCACCCTCCACATGCCAATGCAGTAGGATGTTCTATACAGAGAGTGGCATTAATTAATGCAGGAGTATGTTCTATACATTATACAGAGAGGGGTATTAATGCAGGAGGATGTTATATACATTATACAGAGAAAGGTATAAATTGAGGAGAATGTTCTATACAGAGAGGGACATTAATGCAGGAGGATGTTATCTACATTATACAAAGAGGGGTATTAATTAATGCAGGAGGATGTTCTAAACATTATACAGAGAGGAGCCTTTTTTTTTTTAGCCCTTTAAATCCAGTGGCTGTGAGCGCTGAGATCGGCTGCTTGTTACATTATATCTCAGTACAATGAATCAGGCTCAGTTGTTACAGTAACTGACTGTAACAGCGCTCAGAGTTTCAGTAAAACAAGGAAATAATATTGTTCTAACCTCTTACATATAAAATATTATTTACTAGTTTTACAGAAACTCTGAGCGCTGTGATGAGCAGCAGTCAGTTACTGTAACAGCTTTGCCTGACACGGGGCAGTATTACAATGTTGGTGCTAACTTAACCTGTTGTAAACTGAAAACCTCCATAGGCTATAACGGCTCTGGGAAGGTTACAACAGCTCTGGTTAAGTTAGCACCAACTATGTAATATGGCCCACATTGTGCTGAGAGTGAGAGATACTGTAACAAGCAGCGATCTCAGCCCTCTGAGGAGCCACCACAACAATAGTAATTGTATCCACTGGTTTTCGGATGAACGAAATTAGTTTTCATACTAAAGAACTGAAAACGAATTTCTTTAGCAACTAAATAAATTGCATTTTAGTACTAATCCATTAGTTCAAAACGAAATTTTGTGCTGTGCACATGTCTAAGAAGCACTGCTTCGGCTATTCAGAGAACACAAACCAGCAGTGAAAGGTTCCCGAAATGCCTTGCCATTTGGTGGTTTAAATCGGAAACTTTATTCAGGAGAATCCCATAGGCTTCAATGTTAAAAACATTCCCATTTTAATTCAATATCTAATAAACCGTTCATTATAAAATTCTGCAGTAAAGAGTCTCTTTTTTTATAGATTTTTTAGGATATTTTAAGCATTTTTCTGGATTTAATTTTTTTTAAAAGTCCAATTTTTTTATTTTTTTTTAAGTTTACTTATTTTTTCTGTAACAGCCCTTTTTATTATCATTTCCTGGACCTCATATGTAAATTTCAGCCATTTTCGCTCAGTAGTTTCTTTGCAAACAGTGTTTCACTTTTCAATCATTCATACAAACTGTTTTGCTAATTTATTCACTGCCTCTTCTGCTGTGTCGAAGGCTGCGATTGGCTCCTGTTCGGGTTTTTCTGTGGTTTTTGGCAGGTTAATCCAGATGTTTTTGAGGGTTTTCGGCCTGCATTCGCTGGGTTTTGCGGTGAGTTTTCGTCAGGTTTGCGGCAGCTTTTCCCTGCAATTCGGGGACCCTGTGGTGCTTGCTGAATACACCACAGGGTCACCGAAATAGGATCAGCAAAACAAACCGAATTGAAGAGAACGAAAAGTCACCGAACGTGCGGTGACTTTTCGAATCTCTTTGAATAACCCTGAAAGTCAAAATAGCCAAACCAGAAGAATTCTCCCTTTCATCTCACTTTAAAAATTGGCTATTTTGACCTAGAATTTTTCATTCTCCAGTCATTCTCCTGCTTTTCACGCTCTCTGAATAACCCTGTATATGTTACCTACTTACAAAATAAAACATTTGTACATGCTCTCACACATACATAAAATTAAGGATCAGTGGAGGCTCCTCCATATGAGCACATGAGCATGTGAACCCCCATGAACCAGCAAAAAAAAAAATCTTCTTGGTCTGTATTTTATTTTATTTTATTTTTATTTTAGTTTTAGGCGGTGGAGGGAGTATTGTCTATTGGGGAGGTCACGTGATGCCCCAGGCTCGGCAACAGCCAGCAACATTAAGAAAAAAATAATCTTTTTCCTATCGCACATGCGATAGGTTGCACAGGGTAGCCAGCAAGCTTTTTACAAGTGCAACAATGCGCCTCCCATTCAAGCCCATACCTGACTGAATCGCATAGCTGTCAGTGTGTGATTCAGTCGGACTCAGCCCTGTTGTCGCGTCACAGTCTGAGTGAGGCTCCTCCTCACCAGTGACGTGTGGTGAAGTCAGTGGCTGGTGAGGCACTGGCTAGTATCAGAGCCAGATATACACAGAGTAAAGCAGTCGCAATTTACGCATTTGATTATCGTTATATAGGAAAATAGAGTTTCACAAAGTAAAGTTCGCAATTTTTTTTACAGATCTAAGAGCATGCACTTACAATACTGACCAATAGAGGGCTCTATTACACACATGCTGACTGCTGAGCTCTGCCTGCCCGCCCCAACGACTGACGAGGACAGTCACATGAAAACAATACAAACTTTGGCTTGTGGAGGGAGTGCAAGGAGGGAAGAGATAAAATATTTTGGTCTCAAATTTCTCAGGTGCTCTTGGATGGAATGATTTCTAAAATAGAGAATCAAAAGAACGCCTTCATTGCATAGTATATATTGCAATTTAAAGGAAGCAGTATGTGTAATGGATGTGAACTCACAAGCATGGAGCCTCAAGGCTCGTGGTGTTCGCTTTTGAGCCTCTATGGGGGGCTCCTCCCTTCAGAATGGTGATTCGGGAGATGGTTTTGGTATCCAGGAGTACCTCGATAAATAAGAAAATATATGGCACAATACCAGAGCAAAGTGACAATAAGGAAAAATGGATGGTATACACTCACGTGTTCCTGAGCCTCTCGTTTGAGTGGCTCAGTACCTTAGCCTGTGGACCACTTGAATGGTAAAGGGGGGGTCCCACCCCTATGTTGATAAATGAACTGATGGATGGATGCGATGGAAATCAGGATCAGGATCAGAAGATGGAAATTCGGATATTAAAGGAAAATTTATTGAAATAAAGAAAAATAGATAAAAAGTAGGATAAAACAAATAAAAAATTAATAAAAAATTAACAGAGTAATTAAAAACCGAAATGAGTTTCTCTCGCTAACCCTGCGAGCTTCATCAGTCGGATAATTTTCAGTTTGGGCTGGTATCTTTTATCTTGTTGCCAATTAGCCGTAATGAGTGTCCTTCACATATATTACAATCAGCTGTTAAGTTGTGGTTGAAGGAAGAGGTGTTTTTTCATCTGCGTTCCACTCATATAGATAACCGCCGTTGAATTGCGGTTCAAATGGTCCTCAGATGACTTCCGTTATGGCGTTTTCCGGTTTGGCTTTGTCTCCATGGGGATCGAGTTAAACATTCATTCTTGAGTGTGCAAACTGGTACAGATCGATCCATAGTTGTTTCGGATGCGTATAGCCGGAAATATAAAAAACGAAAACACAAGGAAATAAAGAGATATCTGAAGCATACAGATCTTTCTTTAAGTACTGTCAAATGGCGGATTTTGCTAAAAAATAATAGATTTTACTCAAAGGGACATAAGTAGTAGTATAATTACAACAATACCTATTAGGGTTCTGTAGCGGAAGTGTGGTAAAAGAATCAGCTTAACAGTGATATCTGGGTAAGGAAAAAGCGTCTAAGTGGCTCTTGGATATTGAATTATATAGATACGTGCTGTGTTATCCCAATATTGGGTTGGTTTCACTAAAAAATAACGTTGGACAGGACGGAAAGATGAAAAGGAGAAGGAAGGATTAAGATGTTATATGCTATCTGTAGTTATAAAAAGTGGCAGACCTCAAAATCTACATTTAATCCATTGGGAACTAAAGTATTTAAATAATAGATCCATCTCATCTCACTTTTAATAAGTTTCTCACGAATATCCTCTCCTCTCCAATTGCAACATACTTTTTCTATCCCAATGAACTCTATACTTTTTGGATCACAATTATGATGTTCTTTGTAATGGAGTGATACATTGTGTTTGTCATATCCTCTAGTTATATTGCATAGATGTTCATTAATCCTAACGGTAAGTGGGCGAGATGTCTGTCCCACGTATCGTTTGTCACAAGGGCATCTAAGTACATATATGATATTTTTAGTGTAACATGTGACCAAATCCTTTATTTTATAATTAGTCCCTTTTGTTCCTGCATCGAAATGTCTTATGGTTCTTTTTTTACTGTTAGTTTTGCGACATGAGATACACTGGCCGCAGTTGTAGAATCCAGGGGTTAGACCAAAAGGATGTGTAAATTGGTTATTAATGGTCCTAATATGATTCGTGACCAGATTTTTGTTGAGGTTTTTGCCTCCTCTGAAAATTATTTTAGGTCTTTCTGTCAAAATATTATTTAATATCGGATCGTTCATTAAGATTGGCCAATTTTTTTCTACTGACTTTTTGATTATTTTGTTGTTTATATTATAATCCATAATGAATGAGACATTATCGGGTTGGTTTATACATTTGGATTTATATTGTAATAATCCATCCCTACTTGTTCTTAAAATTTCTTGTGTAGTTTCGTCCAAAATTTTTTTATCGTATCCTTTTTGTCTGAAATTATTTGACAATTTATCGGCCTGGACTAGATATTGTTCATCATCCGTGCAGTTTCTGCGTATTCTTAAAAGTTCACCTTTGGGAATGGCTTTAAGCCAAGGAGGGTAATGACCACTGGTAATGGGTATGTATCCATTAACCTGAACAGGCTTGAAAAATGTTTTTGTTTTTATCTTCCCGTTCTCTATATATATGTCGAGATCAAGGAAATTAACCTGGACAGTGCTGATGTTTGTGTCTAATTTGATTCCTATGTCGTTATAGTTTAGATGGTCCAAGAATCGCTCCAATTCACTTCTCTCACCCTTCCAGACAATCAGTATGTCATCGATATATCTTTTATAAAGGACGAGGTTAGGCCCCAGCCATGCCCAGTCCATACCGCACCATTTTCCCAGTGGGCCATGAACAGATTGGCATAGCTGGGGGCGAACCTCGTCCCCATAGCTGTCCCGTTGCATTGTAGGTAGTATTCTCCCCCATACCAAAAGTAGTTATTGTGAAGTATTAATTTAATCCCCTCGAGTATATATTGTATCTGTTCTACTCGAAATTTGCCAGAATCTGTCAAGAAAAATTTAACTGCCTTACATCCAGTGTCGTGGGGTATTATTGTGTAGAGTGAATTGACGTCACAGGTGGCAAGTAAGTAATTTGATTCCCATTTAATATCTTTGATTATTTGTAAAGTTGTGATGGTGTCCTTTAAGTATGCTGAGGTGTTTTGTACTAAAGGTTGGAGCAGATAATCAATATGTTCTGATATCCTGCAGGATATCGAATTAATACCGGATACGATAGGACGCCCAGGTGGATGATTGATGTTTTTATGCACCTTGGGTAGGTGATATAGAACTGGTATCCTGGGAAAATTAATTTTGAGGTACCGATATTCGTCATCATTAATAACTCCGATATCTTTACCTCTTTGTAGATATTCATGAAATTTTTGTTTAATAGATTCTGTAGGATTTCCTTCTAATTTCTTATATGTCACAGGGTCACTCAATAATCTACATGTTTCTCGATGGTATTGTTCTTTATTTAGTACAACTACCCCCCCCCCTTTGTCCACTGGTTTAATGATCAGATTAGTATCTTTTTTTATTTGTTTTAATCCTTCATGTTCTTCCTTTGTTAAATTGGAGGGTTTGGTGTATCGAATGTTATTTTCTAGTTTTCGAATGTCTCTTTGAATCATTTGGTCAAAAGTTTCGATCTCTTTAGAGATCATATATCTCGGATAGAATTGAGATTTCTCTTTAAGTGTGGTATGTACATATTGATTATTTGATGTTATTGTCCTTTCTAAAGGTTTTTTAGCAAAAAAACGTTTTAAACAGAGTTTTCTCTTAAATTTCTGAAGATCTACAAATGTGTTGAAAGTGTCTCCCTGTTGTTTAGGAACATATTTTAATCCCTTACTTAAAACTCCTATTTGACCTTGCGTTAAATTCTGGCCACTTAAATTGATTACACCTGTTAATCTCTTGTCCTGCCTCTTTTTTCTTTCCTGGACCAATTTGCCTCCTCTACATCCTCTTCCCTTTGTATCCTTTTCCCAGTACTTCTGAGTCTTGATTTCATCTCTACTGAACCTTGGATAGGTTCTCTGTATTTTTCTCTGAGGGGAGTAGCTTGTTCCCATCTTTCCTCTTCCCCTTGTTGAAAAACCTCTTCCTGGTCATGATGGACCAGGGGTAGGTATCTGTTATGGGTATATGATGATCGTGAATTGAATGGTTTGTTGTTACCTTGAAAAGGTAGTTGGGAAGAATCGGATTGGTCATGATGATTATGCAAATCTCGTCTCAAGTATGGAGGAATTGCACCATTCCTCTTTCTTAGAAAAGAGGAATTGGTGTCATGTTGATAATCAAATCGCTGATTGTGTGTAACTAGAGGAATCTTGTTCCTTACTACTGGTTCTTGATACCTAATGGGTGTCTTATAGGGTCTACGTGACTGATCTTTAATTGAGTCCTGTTGTCCTCACATGACTGTCCTGCATCAATCAATCCATGGGGAGCTCTGCCTCCCATGGGGGACGTTTTTTTTTAAAAAAAATAATTGCTTGAGACCAATGGAGCTTTCCCATTGGCTGGAGCTTTTCCATTGGCTCAATCTTTCAATTGCTCTCAGTACCTCTGTAGGCACTGAAGAGCGTAGAACCAGGAAGCCAAGCCAGCTTGAGCTACGCAATTAGTGTTGCATTCCGCTGCGCAAATTGCATAGGCTAGGCTGGCTCAGTGCTGCCCCTGCTGTCTGTGTAGTGAACCACATACACACACAGCAGCCGGCAAACTGAAAGTGCAGGGGAAAAAAAGTGGAGGACAGAGAAGCACAGTGAGGGAGTGTGGAGAGGTGAGTATGAGAACTTTTTCAATAAATATCATTTTATTTACAGTTTAAATACACACACATGTCATTACAGCACAATGAGCACATTAATTTACTGGAATGGCAGGGGAGGCCCTGCCTCCCCTGCCACCCCTGACCGCACGTCCCTGCTCCTCACGCATGCACGCCACGCTTGACACATCACGTTTGGTGTGCATGTGGGAGGAGGAGCCTCTTTGGCTTAAGTGTGAGCAGTTAGCAGCATCGCAAGGAGGAAGATGGAGTGAGAGACAGCACAGTGGGCAGAGTGGAGAGGCGAAAAAGAAAGAGAAAAGGGCAGAGAACTGATTAAATAAAATTGAAAAAGGGCAGAGAGTGGATAGTAAAGAATATAGAAAGTATTCTGTCTCCCAAGCAAAGCTGTGAGGCGTGGGTGCTTGAGACTAACTAAGTCTGTATTGATCAGTACTCACATGTTGAATGTTCAGCAGACAGTGTCAACTCAGCAAACTGACACGTAGAAAGATGAATCCAGTTGAAAAGTTTAATGATCAGACTGACAATCTTTGTAATAGTGTACAGCAATGCAGGTGAAAAGACATTAGTTCTGTCCAGCATTGAGCAAAGATGGGTGCTAGGTGACCAGTAAGTACCTCAGAACTAGACTGAACAAAAAGGGGTGGAGCTAGCTGGATACAGCAAGGGTAAGGGAACCCAGCAGGATCAAAATAGCTATGAAATAATAGCTGTAAGCAGCAAAAGACAGATTCAACACATGACATTAAAATATGTTACCCTGAGTCATGGGGCATGACAGAAAGGGTTAAGGGCAGAGAGCTGTTAGAGAAAAAGGGCACAGTAGTGATAGAGAAAAACAGAAAATGGGCACAGTGGTGATAGAGAAAAACAGAAAAAGGGCACAGTGCTGATAAATAGGGATGGGCTGCCGGTTCGAATCGAACATCGGCTGTTCAAAAGTTCCACGAACTTTTTGCGATGTTCGCCAAAAGTTCAGCCATTAATGAAACGCTGTTTCCAAAAAAACTACAGAACGAAAATGTCTGGAATTTACACATAACATCCAATGAATGATAATAAAAAGGACTGTTACAGACAAATGAAAAAATGTTTTTTTTTAAAAAAACAGTACACGGGTCAGTGCACCCAAATATTGGGCCTTTGGTAACAGCTAGTGCCTTCACACCGTAACCCCTCTGAGGTATTGTGGAAGAGTGCAGGATTGGGCCCTGCGTCAAATATTGAATTGATATGTACCTGTCTCATTCAAGTGCAGAAAAATTGTGTCTTAGTCGGTGGAGCATTACACCGAGAATCTAACAGAGTAGTCAAAGAGATCCGAATTGTGGCCAAAAGGTAACTGAACAATGAAATTCAGCGTACGGTTACCTTTCCTGGCCATTCTGCTATCCAGAGAGCAGGCAGTTCGCCAAATGTTGGCGAATTGCCTGCACATACGGTGCCTATTCATTGCCTGTTTGAGGACAGTGAAATCCCCATAGAGAAGCAATGCTTCGTCTATTCAGAGAACAAAAACCAGCAATGAAAAGTTGCCGACCCCGTCTTCGGTCTCAGATGTACCCTGAAGCTTATCACTCTATGTCTCCAACCAAATCAAGAGGAGTCTCCATCCTCTTCCATAGAGATTGGTTGTTTCAGGTTGCATCTCAACACCAGGACAAGGAGGGGAGAATGTTGATATTGATTGGCTCTTTAAATGTTGTTCCGGTGACTATTGTTAATTTGTATTTCCCGAATGTTAACCAGTTGCAGTTCCTCAGGAAAGCCCATAAAAAAATTCAGTCTCTTAGCCAAGGCGAGGTGTATATCTGTGGCGACTTTAATATGACTCCCTGCCCCATGGTTGACTGCCAGTCCTCTGGAAGCCGCCTCCCCTCTCAAAAAGCGAAGTCTCTTGGCTGACGCTTCACTGATTTTCTGCAATCTGTTGACCTGTATGATGTCTGGCGCATCTCCCACCCCCAGACTAGGGATTACACTTTTTATTCCCAGGTGCATTCCTCCTATAGCAGAATTGATTTATGCCTTATACACCGGACTATGGTCCACCATCTCTTAGATGCTCAAATAGGACCCATGACATGGTCTGACCATGCTCCCTTGATTCTGTCCTTCCGGGCTCATTTTCCGGCTCGAGGTATGGGCTCGTGGCGTTTAAATGATTCCTTAATTGTGGACCCGGCTGGGAGGGATGGGGCAGCATCGGTTCTTGAGGACTACTTCAGATTGAACACTTCGGAGGAGGTGGCGATCTCCTCTGTGGGGTCAGCTCACAAAGCGGTTATCAGGGGTCATTTCATTAAACAGGGGGCTTATAGAAAGAAACAGTATACTCTTATAACATCAACTCTCTTACAACAAATCTCCTCCTTAGAATCCCAAAATAAGACTAAGCCGACCCTATCGATTGCATCTCAATTGTTTTCCTTGCGGAGAGAGTTGGAGCACTTAAACCTACAGGCTATGGAACGATCCCTACGCAAACTAAATTACACTTCCTATACTCAAGGTAACAAGGCGGGAAAGTTACTGGCCTCTAAACTCAGGGCAAGACGCGTTCAAACTAAAATCACCCATATTGAAAGCTTAGGGGGACAAATAGTGCGTAATCCAGCGCTGATAGTCTCAGAATTTGCCAACTATTATAGCTCTCTTTACAATCTCAAACTTGACTCGGCCATTTCACCACCCTGCTCGGCAGAGATTTCTACCTTCTTAGCAGAAGCGCAATTGCCGACATTACTGCCCCATCAGCAAGCTGACTTGCTGGCCCCTTTCTCTGAGGAGGACGTCTACAAAGCAATCCGGGCTCCCCAAAGGGTAAAGCACCCGGCCCTGATGGTTTATCTAATCTCTACTATCAAACTTTCGCCTCCCTCCTGGTCCCTACTCTGACAGCCTTATTTAATCACATTAAAACCACTGGCCAAGTTCCCCCAGAGATGCTCCTGGCCACCGTGGTCACACTCCCTAAACCTGGCAAACCCCCCACTCATTGTGCGAATTTTCGACCCATATCCCTACTGAATGTTGATATAAAACTTTATGCAAAATTATTGGCCGCGCGTCGCGCCCCTGCTCCCTAAATTGATTCACCCGGATCAGACAGGATTTGTACAGGGGAGGCAGACTTGTGACAATACACGTCGCTTGTTTGATATAATAGACCTAGCTAACCGTTCTGGGACCCCTGGGCTCCTACTGTCTTTGGACGCAGAAAAAGCGTTTGATCGCATGCACTGGGGCTTCATGCGCCAAACGTTGGAGGCCTTTCAATTTCCCGCCTTGTTTATCCAAAGTGTTATGGCTTTGTATTCCACCCCCTCGGCAAAGGTGTTAAGCATGGGATTTTCGTCCCCTACTTTTCCAATTACGAACGGCACTCGTCAAGGTTGCCCTCTATCCCCGCTAATTTTTGTCTTGGCATTGGAACCGTTAGCATCTCATATTAGATTGAACACATTTATATCAGGTCTGCCTACACCGGCAGGCGAGCAGAAACTCGCTCTATTTGCAGATGATATTCTCCTATACTTATCTGCCCCAGAAACCTCACTCCCTCCTCTTTTTAATTTACTTGAGAAATATGGTCGGCTATCCTACTATAAAAATAATGTTGGTAAGACTCAGGCCCTCCCTTTGCATATTCCTGGTCCCTCGCTGGCTGATCTTAAAACTCAATACTCGTTTGACTGGCGTTCGGACTCTATTAAATATTTAGGTATTTTCCTAACGAAAACTAGGAGCTCCATCGTTAAGCATAATTATCTCCCTCTCCTGCAATCTATTGAAAAACAACTGCAATCATGGCACTCAGTAGAACTGTCCTGGCTGGGCCGCATGGCCTCCTTAAAAATGTCAATCCTCCCGCAAATCCTTTACTATTTTTGCAATGTTCCGATCTTTCTCCCAGCACATATCCTCCTACGTCTGCAGAAAATGCTATTTGCCCACATCTGGAAACGCAAGCCCCCTAGAGTTTCGGCTACTACAATTACAACTCCGAGAGAGATGGGCGGCCTTGGCTTCCCTGACCTGTTAAGATACTATAGAGCTTCCCTATTAACCCAATTATTAGCCGCGCTGCACTCCTCAGAACCTCTTGTATGGCTGCGCCTGGAAAATGCCGTTATCGCTCCTAATTCTATTCATGACTTTATGTGGTATGACCCTCTCCCTAGAAGTAAACTGGAAGGGATACTTCCCTCCTCTTATCTCTCGGTCCTGACCTGGCGCCACTGGGGTAGACCATTATTAAAACCGTTTCGACTGCTCAGTTTTGCACCTCTTAGTTTTTTAAGTAGATTGTCCCCTGACCTAAACCTTGCCTCCTGGACGCTTCAGGGAGTGACCCTTGTCCAACACCTTCTCGCTCCAACCTCTATTAAACTGTTCCCAGACCTTGTACAAGAATTTGGTATTTCCTTCAACGAAATTTTTACCTACCTTCGTATTAAACATATATTGTTAACGCACAGGGTCGGGGCGATACCAGACAAAGATATGACAGTTTTCCACAGGCTATGCTTGGGTAAAAAAAACTTAAGGAAACCATTGTCTCTATGTTACCGATGCTTAGTGTCATCTAATACGGAACGTAAACTGCCATATATGTTGAAATGGGAAAGGGACCTAAATTTATCATTCTCACGAGAGGACAGGTTTTATGCCACATCATCAGTGTATCGCCTATCTAAAAGTACTGGCATGAGAGAAGCACATCTTAAATTATTATACCACTGGTACCTTACCCCTGCTCGACTGCACCATATCTCCAAGGGTGCCAACTTATGCTGCCGTTGTTCAACAGAGAAGGGTTCTTTGCTACACGTTTTTTGGTCTTGCCCGAAAATTAGCTCTTACTGGGCTGATATCCATGGCCTGACCAAACTATGCACCTCGTTGGATATTCCTCTCCAGCCTGAAACGTACCTGTTACACTTCATCCCCATCACCATTCAAATACCACCCAGAGGGTTGATGTCGGCAATATTCGGGGTTGCCAAGTTAGTGCTGGCTAGTCACTGGAACTCGACCTCCACCCCCTCACTCTCAGAAGTTCTGACCCGTTTAGATAGTATCTGTAAATACGAGGAAATGATCGCTTCGGCCCATAACACCCTTCCACAGTATCAGGCTACTTGGGAAGGTTGGATATCTTATAGATCCTCCAAGGGATCCTCTTAATCCCCTTAAAACTCTTAAAACTCCTCAAAACAAAAATCCTCTTAAACCTCCTCTTAAAATTACTTCAACCTGTCGAACCGCATGTTTTACTCTTTGTTCCCTTTTCTTTTTCTTTTTCCCTTTTTTTTTTGTCTATGTTTATTTCACTACTGTATTAACCACTGTATTTGTTCCTTATTGTTTATTTACAATGTAAAAAGTACCGTACAATGTTGACAACAATCTAACTGCACATATGTGATTTATAGCGTTGACAGGCCCTGCGCGGCCTTTATTGTCCTTTCATATTTTGTACTTCAAATTTCTGATGGTACTCAATAAAAATCTTTATATTGAAAAAAAGAAAAGTTGCCGAAGTGCCCTGCAGTTCAGTGGTTTCATTTGACTGGTTTATTCAGGAGAATCCTTATAGGCTTCAATGTTAAAAATATTCCCGTTTTAATCCAATATCTAATAAACCGTTGATTATAATATTCTGCAGTCTCTTTAATTATCGATTTTTAGGATCTTTCAGGCATTTTTTTTAAATCTTTTTTTTCCTTTTTCTGCAACTGCCCTTTTTATTATCATTCTTTGGATCTGATGTGTAAATTTCAGACATTTTCGTTCTGTAGTTTCTTTGCAAACAGCATTTCACTTTTCAAACATTCAGCAAACTGTTTATTTTTTCACTCCATTCGTCTGCGGTGTCGGGTTTTTCTGGCAGCTGCTCTGCGCTGTGATTGGAGGCTGCTTGGGTTTCTCCGGCATGTTCGGTGGGGTTAATCCAGGTGTTTTGGCGTGTTTCGGTGTGCATTCGCCAGGTTTTGTGGCGAGTGTTCTTCGGGTTTGAGGCAGCTTTTCCCTGCACTACGACAGCCCTGTGGTGCTTGCTGAATACACCGCAGGGTCACCGAAATGGGATCGCCAAATTGCACCGAATTGAAGAGAACAAAAAGTCATCGAACTTGCGGTGACTTTTTGATTCTCTTTGAATAACCCTGATAGTCTCTCAAAATATGTAAGAGGAGATGAGGCGGCAGCACGGACACCCCGGTCAGAAACAAAGTGGCGTAATTGCAGAAAGTTTAAAAAATTTCAAGGGCCCAATTGCAGGTGGTCCGAGAGGGTATCGAAGGAGATCAAAGCTGATTGAACAAACATATCCTGGATTCTGTCGACACCTCCTCTGAAACAAATATGTTATGTGCACATTTAAACATATGTATTAAATTGGGTTAGAATTTTTATGGTTTGGACAGTTTTGCCAATTTTCTAATGCCTCCTAATATAGCTTTATTCCTTAAACTGTATACTAAAGGGTTCAGCACTGGGACCAGAGTCACAAATAGGACAGAGAGGATCTTATCATTGTCTTGAGAGTATTGCATGTACAAGGTTAATGCAGATCCATAGTACACTATCACAATAACAAGGTGAGATGCGCAGCTTGAGAATAGTTTTAATCTTCCTGCTAAAGAATTAATCTTAACAATGGTTGAAATGATAAAAACATAAGATATTATAATGCATAGTAGTGGAATACCGCCTATAAAGATTCCATCTATAGTAATGAAACTCTTTAAGAATGATGTATCACTGCACGAAGCTACAAGCAAGGCTTTGAGGTCACAAAAGAAATTATTAATATAAACTACTCCGAAGAACAATAACCTTGTAGTGAATGAAGTAAGGATTAATGCGTTAACAGCTCCCATTAACCAAGCTGCAAAAACCAGTAATACACATGTGTGTTTGTTCATGATAAGTGAATAATTCAAGGGGATGCAGATTGCCACATACCGGTCAAATGCCATAGCAGCCAAAAAAAAAGACTCTGTATCAGAAAAAAATAGAAAGAAGTATAACTGACACATGCATTTTCTATAAGAAACCAAGTGGTCGCCTGTAAATAAAATGTAAAGAAGCTTTGGAAGAGTGGAAGAAATGTAAAAAATGTCGAGAAGAGACAAGACAGAGAGGAAAAAATACATGGATGTGTGAAGCTGAGTAATCATATATACAAGTGTAATAGTAAGCATGTTTCCATATACCGCGATTAAATAAAAGAAGAAAAACACAGCAAATAGTATGTAAGTTCCTTCTGGAGATGATGAGAAACTGATAATGTAGAACTGTAAAGTGTCATTCTTTACATTTTCCTTCATGTTATTAAGCAAATATGTCGTTCTGGATTTGGATGAAAGAAAAAAACACATTAATGGTAAGTAAATCATAAAGAAATATATATTTTTTTTAAATTAACTCTCTATTTTGTGTTTAACTAAGCTTAAATCAGTTTATATCTTCAACGTAGCGGGTATTTTATTGGGCTGTAAGAGTAAATATATGCATTTCCTATTAACATACAGACAGATGTGAAAGTTTGTGAATATGTTGCATTATGTAAGATTATGTTTTGTGTACACTCTATTACAGTTATAACGTGACATATTTTGTCCATAACAAAAGAACTTACTCATAGGTTTTCAACATATGGCTGACACTACTTTCTATTTTGTAAACTGTGGAAACGTTCCTATGAAACTGATTGCAGTGCAGTGCCCGTTACATGAATGTGTTGTATATATTCAGGCACACTCATGATTACCAGTATAAAAACAGCAGTGAGGGTTAATGGAAAAAACAGCAAATAAATGTAAATACGTAGCTTGCTAGTGAAGACTTCTAAGGGATGGCTCCTCTTCATCCGTCAATAATACATAAATAAGAATATAAGGAGTCTCACTGTGGTGTAGCTGGAAACCGCTGGTGAATCAGCTTTCAGAATCACTGAACACCATATAGGAAGCAGGATACAACAAAAAGGCTGGACTAAATAAAAGTATTAAAATAAAATTTAATAGGACATAAACGCCGATGCATTTTGTTACATAAAAGTAACTTTCACAAGGCAAAAAGCTTTTTGCCTTGAGAAAGTTACTTTTATGTAACAAAACGCAGAGACTTTTTAGGTTTTTTGAGACCTTATTTTGTCATCTTTTTCTGCTGATGTATGCCACGGACTTTAATTTGATTTATATTGTTGACTTTTTGCCCTTTTTTGGCGGGTCCAGCTGACTTTCTCGTAGATGTCCACGGCTGGGGTCACCCCTTTTTGCCTCCTAGAGAAACCTTGCTGAATTTCTCCCCCACACGAAAAGGTTTTCTGCTTTGATGAGACCCCCTATTCGGGAATGTTTTTACCCCCTTTTTTGACAAATCCAGGATAGCTAGGGGTGCGCAACCAGGCCGCGGTTGTGGTTGCGGCCTGGTGCCATTCGATTCCCTTGGCCTCCCACAGTCCCTATGACTCACAGGAATTTGCCAGGGATGGCATGGTTGTGGCCTTTGTCTTCTTCACCCCCCCCCCCCCGTTTTCTCCCACATGCAGAGTTTTTCTACTTTGATGAGTTCCCCCACTTGGGGATGTTTATTTGCCAGTACTCAGACGACTTTTGTGCATATTATCTTTGCTGTTTATCTGATGACATGATTTGGCCCTGTGCGCCCATTTTCGCTTCGCTTCACATACAAAGAGATTCGGATTGCTTGAGAAAGGTAACCGAACGCTGAAAATCAGCGTTCGGTTACCTTTCCTGGCCATTCGGCTATCCAGAGAGCAGGCAATTCGCCAAATCCTGTCGAATTGCCTGCACATACGGTGCCTGTTCAGTCCCTGTTCGAGGCCAGTGAAATCCCCATAAAAAAGCACTGCTTCGGCTATTCAGAGAACACAAACCAGCAGTGAAAGGTTCCCAAAATGCCCTGCCATTCGGTGGTTTAATTCTGCAAATTTATTCAGGAGAATCCCATAGACTTCAATGTTAAAAAAATTCCTGTTTTAATTCAATATCTAATAAACCGTTCATTATAAAATTCTGCAGCAAAAAGTCTCTTTATTTATAGATTTTTTAGGATACTTTAAGCATTTTTCTGAATTTTTTAAAAAAAAATTAAAAGTCCGATTTTTTTTTGATTTTTTTTTCAGTTTGGTTATTTTTTTTGTAACAGCCCTCTTTATTATCATTCCCTGGACCTCCTGTGAAAATTTCAGACATTTTCGCTTAGTAGTTTCTTTGCAAACAGCGTTTCTTTTTCCCAGATTCATACAAATGGTTTTTCTAATTTATTCACTGCCTCCTCTACGTCACAGCTGCTTCGGCTCTGTGTGATTCGGCTCCTGTTCGGCTTCTTGGAAGGTTAATCCAGATGTTTTTGCTTGTTTTCAGCGTGCATTCGGTTAGTTTTCGTCAGGTTTGCGGCAGCTTTTCCCTGCAATTCGGGGACCCTGTGGTGCTTGCTGAATACACCGCAGGGTCACCGAAATGCAATCGGCAAAAGGAACCGAATTGAAGAGAACGAAAAGTCACCGAACGTGCGGTGACTTTTCGAATCTCTTTGGATAACCCTGATAGTCTTGTAATACTACTGCAAAATTCAAAAATAAAGAATTAAAAGAAAAAGGTATGCACACAGCAACCTTTCTGTCTGTGCCTATATATTGTTGTCCATCCTTTTAGAAGCAATAGAAATATAAACAAAATCTCTGCTCTCCTTTGATCCTGTGGCCACTGCGCCCATAATAAAGAATGAAAGCCTTCATACAGTTAAACTATTTGGAAAAAAGTGCTTTACAAAGTAAACATATTTATTACAAGTATAGCATGCCAGACAAATTCGAACCTTATATAAATTACATACTTTGGAGTATATGAATGGGTTTCATAGGTTACACATAATGCTGCTTTCTTCGTAGAATCTATTTTAAAATAGATATTCAATTTTCTTTTAAAACAAAAATATGTCAGGACAGTTTAAGGAAGTTCCCTAAGTGGTAAATGTATCAGAAAACCCCTAAGAATATGTTTAACAGAGATATATCATCATTAAAATTTAAGAAAAGAGTGAGATACAAACCCATGCCAAGTTAAAAAATGATAAGAGATTAAAAAAAAAATTCCAGAACGATAGACAAGACTATTACGTTACAGGTATGCAAAGATAACAATTAACAATGTTATAACACTCTTAGACCTGAAATGCTTTTTTTCTGGAAAAATAGTTGGGGTACTCTCACACATAGGGAAAAACTGTGATTATTATGACTATTTTCGTGTCCTAGTAAATACTCCTTTATTAACCCTTTAAGGACAGAGGCAATTTTACAAGTTCGGAACAATTCTAAAAGTAGAATTTCAGTTATTCGCCTGTTCAACCATAATTTACGTCTTTCAAATTAATACATACCTCACAATGCTGCCAAAATGCCTGCTGTCATTCTTACTTTGCGGAATGTAGCCAGCAGATAATGTGGCGATTCTAGGAGCAATACCATCCCTTAGAGTGCAGGGTAAGGGGGCAATGCCGGACTGCGACAAGGACACAGGCGCAGAATTTTACGCACAGCAGCCTGTTTAACGACAAATACAGTACATGCATTTACACACACAGCCATACGTTCACATAGATAACCATACAGTCAGGTCCAGGAATATTGGGACATCAACACAATTCTATTATCTTTGGCTCTATCTAATGGAGTTGTAATGAAACAAACACAATTTGCTTTAACTGTAGACTGTCAGCTTTAATTTGAGGGTATGTACATCCAACTCAGGTGAACGGTGTAGGACTTACAGCAGTTTGCAGATGTGCCTCTCACTTGTTAAGGGACTAAATGTAATGGGACAGAATAATAATCATAAATCATACTTTCCCTTCTTAATACTTGGTTGCAAATCCTTTGCAGTCAATCACAGCCTGAAGTCTGGAACGCATAGACATCACCAGACGCTGGGTTTCATCCCTGGTGTTGCTCTACCAGGCCTCTACTGCAACGGTCTTCAGTTCCTGCTTGTTCTTGGGGCATTTCCCCTTCAGTTTTGTCTTCAGCAAGTGAAATGCATGCTCAATGGGATTCAGGTCAGGTGATTGACTTGGCCATTGCATAACATTCCACTTCTGTCCCTTCAAAAACTCTTTGGTTGCTTTTGCAGTATGCTTTGGGTCATTGTCCATCTGCACTGTGAAGCACCATGAACTCTGGGCCTTTTATCTGCACATTGTAATTGGGGTAATGAGGGAATATCACACACCTGGCCATGGAACAGCTGAGAAGCCAATTGTCCCATTACTTTTGGTCCCTTAACAAGTGGGAGGCACATCTGCAAACTGCTGTAAGTCCTACACCATTCACCTGAGTTGGATGTACATACCCTCAAATTAAAGCTGACAGACTGCAGTTAAAGCACATTGTGTTTGTTTCATTCCAACTCCATTGTGGTGGTGTATAGAGCCAAAGATGTTAGAATTGTGTCGATGTCCCAATGTTTCTGGACCTGACTGTATATCCCCCAAAACCCTGGGGGTATGTAGCAATAAAACTCACAGTAATGTGCACTTGGTATAAGCATATCCCAGAGCTCCAGAGCAATAAAACTCAAAGTAATGCGCTGTGTGTATAAGCGTATCACAGAATCCACTGCAATAAAACTCACAGTAATTAATGCTCAGTGTGTATGAGCATAACACAGAGCACCAGAGCAATAAAACTCCCAGTAATGTGTGGTATGAGTGTGAGTGTATCACAGAATCCACAGCAATAAAACTCCTAGTAATGTGTGGTGTGTGTGCGTGAGCGTATTACAGAATCCACAGCAATAAAACTCCCAGCAATGTGTGGTGTGTGTGTGTGGCTGAGCGTAACACAGAATCCAAAGCAATAAAATTCCCAGTAATGTGGTGTGTGTGTGTGTGTGTGAGCATATCACAGAATCCACAGGAATTAAACTCCCAGTAATGTGTGGTGTGTGTTATGTACCAATACATGAAGGTTTTTGACTTTAAAATGTCAATTTTTTTCTTACCTGTATAGATGTTAATTCTTGCTGTACAGAGCCTATTTACAGACCTACAGTAAGTGAACACATTTGAAAAGCGAGATTTATTCTGTGTCTTATTATATTCTCCATTCTATTGTGTATTGAGACCCATTTGTTTATTTTAAAAGACTCCCATGACCTTGCTAAGTACTTAAATTTTAATGAGAAAAACAAACCAAATACCCAAAGCCCTTCATTTGTAAAGCTGTTGTTCAACATACTGATTCAATGGTTTCACATATTTGGATATTTCACCCTGGGTACGAATTTACTAGACATGTGAATTCTTTTTCGGACAAAGCATGAATCGTCCTAGTTTTGAGTGATTCGTTGATTCGGGTGAACAAGGACAAAACGAATCACCACAATGGTGACGCAGATGAAAAACGTCTGCGCTGCGGTGTTGTTCCATACCTGTTTGCCACTCCTTCTTACCTCTGTGCCCCCCGTGGACCTCTCGGCCCCTATGCCCCTGTCGGCCTAGATTGCCGCCGACGTTCATGGGACTGCGGTGATCTCTGCCAGGTGTTTGGCCTGGGGGGGTTACAGGAGGGGAGAAAGGCCAACTGGACTCGGACACATTTGGGACCCACTGTACTTTGTGCACCTACTTGTTCTTTATGTTTATACTGTCTGACTTGCATCTGTTTATTTTATAACTACTGTTTAGAGGTGTGAAGCTCCCCAATTCTTTTTTGTGCACCACATTGCGTTATTGTATTACAAATTAATGCTACCTCTGTAGAGAGTACAGGAAGAGTGGGGTCGCGCATATTCCCCACTGGGGTGGCTGCAACCACCAGATGTATCCAGCCCAGCAACATGTATAAAACATAACAAGAAAAAACAGTGTCATATGCGCTTATTCCTAGAACACCTTGTGAAACAAAACACAATTAGAGGCTTTGGTTTACTGCAATGGCCATTGTAATGTAAGCTCACCTGCCAAATGTCAAGGCATGTCAGGATACAGGTTCCGGGGCAGCAAGGTCAAGCCAATATGCAATGAATGGGATCTTACAAGGCAGATAGATTTATATAAACAGATTTATTGAGAGCATGAAAGGAATGACTAAAGGCTATAACAATATAGGAAGGGTATGCAACATAAGGAGAATGCTGAGTAAAGGATATCAATGGGTAACTGAAGTTATAGATAAATAATAGGCAGGAATGGTAGACTAGAACTAAAGATAAAATAGCTCTATAATAATGAAGCAAACGCAGATAATGAACAGGGAGAAATAACATATATGACAATGGATTAGTAAGGAATCAGGGAGGATATATTATTTATGCAGATTGCAGGTATAGGCAGAATATAGGGAGAGACCTAGTTAGGATAATGAATATTGGAGGAAGGTCTTAAGAAAAATAGGAAACAAGAGCAGAGAATTAGTTGTAGGCTGAGAGTCCTGGGGAATGCAGAGGGTTCTGTATCTGTAGAGGGGTCCTGGGTACGTAGAACAGCGGGTTTGAGGATTCTGCAGGATAGTGGGTTAAGGATTCTGCAGGATGCAGGGCAGCAGGTTGATGATTCTGAGGAGTCGACAACAGGAGATCTTTAAACGGGTCTGCAGCAGAAGGTCTTTAACAGGATCAGGAACTGTGGCAGAAGGTCCTTACCGGGAACTGTGGCAGACGGTCTTTAACGGGAACTGTGGTAGAAACTGGTGTTCAGGTGATCTGGACAAGACTGGTTTAGCTCCTTCCAGCTTGGAGATTCCAAGGCAATGAAAAAGCATTGAGCTTCAGGTGTGGCTGGGTTTTAAGCATGGAACATTCAGCTAAATTATACAACACCTGTGCGCTGTATGGTGGAGGTGAGTCTTGGTAATACTCCTGAAAGCTTACTATGAGCCAGCACTAGGTTTTTTATTACGCCGGCGGCGACGGTCCTTACAAGGCACCTCTAGTGAAGGTGACTGAGTCCTAACCAATGAAACCACAGGCTGCTGTGTAGTAGGGATGAGCCGAACACCCCCATGTTCGGTTCGCATTCGAACTCGAACAATTTCAAAAGTTCGAACGCGAACACGAACCGAACTCAATGCAAGTCAATGGGACTCAAAAGTTCAATTTTTAGAGTGCCCTGCAAGAGGGCATATATAGAAACATAGAACATAGAAAAATGTCGGCAGATAAGAACCTTTCGGCCCATCTAGTCTGCCCAATTACATGGATACTTAACCTGGATTTAACTTTTGTTTAGGATAGCCTTATGCCTATCCCATGCCTGCTTAAATTCAATTACTGTTTTGGCCTCTACCACTTCTACTGGAAGACTGTTCCATGCATCCACCACCCTCTCAGTAAAATAATGCTTCCTGATGTTACTTTTAGGCTAGGGTCAGAGTGGGGCAGTCGGAACGCGCGTGCAGGCGCACTAAATCACGGCGGCAGTAGCAGCACATAACGGCCAATGACGGCCAATATACGCAGTACGTGCGTACGAAAGTGCGCCGACACCACGCAACCGGCAAATGAACGCATTTTTATCAGAACGTGAAACCGCTGCTACTGACGTACAGAGTGCGCGGCGGCCGCATAGCAGCGTGTGTGCGTGATTAGGAGATGTCAGACGCTGCTAGTGTGCGGCCAACATAACGTTCAAACAGCCGGATTTCCCTAGACTTCTTTTTACCCCACCGTCATGAAATACGTCCAGAATTGCGCATCGTCTGACCACTTAAGCGTATTCCGTGAAAAAATGCGTGCGCACGCATCGACGTACATTTTGACGGTGGCTGCAGAAAATGCGCTCATCTGTCCCTAGCCTTAAACCTTTGCCCCTCTAATCTAAGACTATGTCCTCTTGTTTTGCTATTTTGTTTCCTTTTAAATATACTCCCTTCCTCTACCTTGTGGATTCCCTTTACGTATTTAAATGTTTCTATCATATCTCCTCTGTCTCGTCTTTTTTCTAAGCTGTACATGTTAAGATCATTAAGCCTTTCCTGGTAACTTTTCTCCTTCAAGCCGTATTATTATTATTATTATTATTATTATTATTATTTATTTATAAAGCGCCAGCATATTCCGCAGCGCTGTACAATAAGCACAGTACAGACAGGGTTACAATACATTGAACAACATTTGACAAACAGTACAGGAGGAGATGAGGGCCCTATTCCCGTAGGAACTCACAATCTAGGAGGGTTGGGGTTGGAAACAGGAGGAGAGGACTGTAAGGTGAGAGTGATTGATGGTTGCGTCAGTGAGTTGGGTGGTAGGCTTCCCTAAATAGGAATGTTTTCAGGGAGCGTTTGAAGGAAGAGAAGTTAGGGGAAAGTCTGACAGCACGAGGGAGAGCGTTCCAGAGAGTGGGGGCTGCGCGTGAGAAATCCTGCAGTCTATCATGGGAAGAGGTGATGCGCTGAGAAGCTAGGCGCAGGTCACTGTTTGACCTTAGGGAGCCGTACACCATTTTAGTAGCCCTTCTCTGAACTCTCTCTAAGATGTCTATATCCTTCTGGAGATACGGTCTCCAGTACTGCACACAGTACTCCAAGTGAGGTCTCACCAGTGCTCTGTACAGTGGCATGAGCACTTCCCTTTTCCTACTGCTAATACCTCTCCCTACACAACCAAGCATTCTGCTAGCATTTCCTGCTGCTCTATTACATTGACTACTTACCCTTAGATCCTCTGAAATAATGACCACTAAATCCCTTTCCTCAGATGTTGAGGTTAGGACTGTATCAAATATTCTATATTCAGCCCTTGGGTTTTTACGTCCCAGGTGCATTATCTTGCACTTATCCACATTAAAACTCAATTGCCACAACTCCGACCATTTTTTTTGTTTACCTAAATCATTTGTCATTTGGCTGATCCCTCCAGGAACGTCAACCCTGTTGCAAATCTTTGTGTCATTAGCAAAAAGACATACTTTTCCATTAATACCTTCTGCAATATCACTAATATAAATATTAAAGAGAATGGGTCCAAGTACTGACCCCTGAGGTACCCCACTGGTAACAAGACCTTGTGCCGAATAAACTCCATTTACCACAACCCTCTGTTGTCTGTCACTCAGCCACTGCCTAATCCAGTCAACAATATTGGAATTGTTATATATTTGCCATTAAAGGTGTATGGGGGTCTGGGTAGTACCCTGGGGGACAGGAAACAAGGACAAAAAGTAAAAAAAAAAATCATTTTTAAATGAACAGTGAGTTTTCCATGAAATAAGGGTTAAAAATAAAAATGAAAAATTCCTTCAAATATCGTGCCTAGGAGGTCCCTATAACCTGCCCGTGAAGTGGCGGATTTGTAGGACATACAGAAACATTTAAAGACAAAAAAATTACTTTTCCAATGGCGGTAAACGGTTTTCCTTTAATCTATTCTTAAACAACTGCTTGGGGCGGCAGACTGTATGAAAAGATATTTTAGGACACGCAGAACAAGTTTAGTGATTTTTTTTGGCTAAATTATGGTGAAACTTCTGCAGGCTTTGGATGAAAGTAACAATAGGTGCTTTAAAATTGGGCCTTTAGTGTCGGCAACAGTGCCTTCACACCGTAACCCCTCTGTGGTATTGTGGAAGAGTGCAGGGTTGGACTCTGCGGTCCAATATTAAAATGATATTAATCTGATAATATAGGCGTCAGTGGCAGTGCAGCCAAATATTGTGCCTTTGGTGGCAGCAAGTGCCTTCACACCGTATCCCTTTTGTGGTATTGTGGAAGAGTGCAGGGTGGACCCTACTGTCCAATATTAAAATGATATGAATCTGGTAATATAGGCATCAGTGTCAGTGCAGCCAAATATTGTGCCTTTGGTGGCAGCAAGTGCCTTCACACCGTAACCCTTTTGTGGTATTGTGGAAGAGTGCAGGGTTGGACCCTGCTGTCCAATATTAAAATTAGGGATGAGCTGTTCGGTTCGGACGGTTCGGAGTTCGACCCGAACTTAGCCTGTTCGATTAGATCGCGAACTCCGAACATTTCCGTGTGTTCGCCGCATGTTCGACCACAATGCATCACAATGGACCACAATGCATTTTCCCACTGGCCTGAAGCTCGTAATTGGCTACAGCCTTGCACCTGACCACAGGTCTGGTGCAAGACAGGTTAAACAGTATGCCAATCACGGCTCAGAGTCCTGATTGGGCAAATTTTGCCCAATCATGGGCTCACAGAGCTAAGTCCCGCAGCACACTATATAACATTTCCACGCATAGCTACAGCACGCATTTTGAGAGGAGATTTCAGAGGAGATAGTTGTGTGTTGTTACTGATGGTCTGCCACGATACTGGGGGGATCTGGGGGGTCTCATTTCTACCAAATATCAGGGAATTTAGGTGATGTGTGTCTTGTCATTATGCCAGCAAGTTTTTTTGGGGTTTAAAAATTTCTTTAAAACATTTGTGAATTGAGGTGATCTTCTGTGTCTTGTCACTGTGCCAGCAAGTTTTTTTGGGGTTTACAAATTTCTTTAAAACATTTGTGAATTGAGGTGATCTGTCTCTTGTCACACAGCCAGCACCACGCAGTATTTTGGGGCTCACTAATTTCTAAAAAACATTTGTGAATTGAGGTGATCTGTCTCTTGTCAAACAGCCAGTACCATGCAGTATTTTGGGGCTCACTAATTTCTTTAAAACATTTGTGAATTGAGGTGATCTGTCTCTTGTCACACAGCCAGTACCACGCAGTATTTTGTGTGTCACTAATTTCTACAAAACATTTGTGAATTGAGGTGATCTGTGTCTTGTCACATAGCCAGTACCACGCAGTATTATGGGGCTCACTATATTCTACAAAACATTTGGGAATTGTTATAATCCGTGTGTTCTCACTGGCTGCCACCCATCAAGGGGTCTCACTGAATTATAGGAGGTTTTACTGCCACCCATCAAGGGGTCTCACTGATTTATACGAGGTGTCTGAGACTTGTAATCTGTGTCTTGTCACTGGCTGCCAGCTATCAGGGTGTCTCACTGAGTTATACCAGAGTTCTGTAAATCTTCATACCAGAGTTGAATCAGGGTTCTGTATATATTAATCTATATATCACTCACCATGTCTGAAAGAACAAAAAGGACAGGCAGACGCTCCCAGACACAGATAAGAGGGCAAGCAGCCCCTGTGTCGGGAGGCTGTGCCTCTGGTCGTGGTGCATCCTCTGCAGGGGCACGCTTGTCGTTTCTAACTGGTGCTGGCCGTCTTCTTAAGCAGCAGCAACATACAGAGGATTTGGTGGATTGGCTAACCAGGCCATCCTCATCCTCCGAGTCCTCTGCCAGCCAGGCTTGTAGTGCTTTACAGTCCACCTCAGCTGCCAAAGCATCTAATGCAGCCTCCATGTCCACAGCTACTCCTGCCATAGCTTCGCTATCACACACGGAGGAGTCAGCTGAATTGTTTGACTACAATGACAGTGACATGCTGCTTGAGGATGCGCTGCAAGTGCAGTGCTCTGATTCAATCTCTGAGGTTGAGGAAGGGAGTATAATCAACCTAGAGGAAGGGGGTGCCAGTGATGACACACAAATAACTGGCACTCATGTTGCCCCAGCAGCTGCAGCATACTGCCAAGTTAGCTCCAGTGATGAGGAGATAGGGGGTGAAGATGACATTGATGAGGTCACTGACTCCACCTGGGTGCCAAATCGAACAGAGGAATCAAGTGAGGAGGAGGGGGAGGAGGAGGAGTAGGAGGCACAGCAAACACGAGGCACAACATCCTCTATGACCAACCGTAGCACTAGCCAGCCCCTGTGTCGGGAGGCTGTGCCTCTGGTCGTGGTGGACGTGGTGCATCCTCTACAGGGGCACGCTTATCCTTTCTAACTGGTGCTGGCCGTCTTAAGCAGCAGCAACATACAGAGGACTTGGTGCATTGGCTAACCAGGCCATCCTCATCCTCATCCTCCGAGTACTCTGTGTCACAGTGGCAGTACCACCAGGCACGCACCACCCTATACTTGCCCTCCGATCCTTGGAAGTGGTCAGTCTGTATATATATCCCTAAGAATATAACTCGCAGCAAGGTGAGTACCAGGTTCCTGAGAGAAGCCCCTATGGGCAGAGATGCACTGTAAACGGCAAGGACAGATGAAAGCAACACAGGGTTAACAAAAGACCTCTGTACGGCAATACCAAAGATTCCCTGCACTGAAAGACCGGTCTTTAGGATAGCCGGATCTAATCTAAAGGAAAGTATTACCTTGAAGCCGTACAGAGTCTTTTGTTGTACACAGATGACAGGGTTACCTGGAAACGGTACAGGCAAGGAAAATACTATAGAGTAGTCATAAAGAGGAAAGCCAAAGGTCATAACCAGAGAGAGTACGTCATACAGAATACAGGAATCAGAACCAGAAGGGAAGTCAGCCTAGCCAAAATCAGTAACCGGGGAATCTGAATGGAACATAAACAGCAAAACAAAATACAGCAATAGACAGAACTAAATACACAGAAGGAACTGACATACACTGGAACAGAAATAATAGAGGCAAAACTGAACAAGGATGAACAAACGGAGGATATCAGGAACACAGCAAGGAGCTCTCAGGATGCAAGGAGACCAGGCAAAGTAAAAATGACCCAGCAATGTACTATAGGTACTATAGGTACATTGCTCTAATATAGGCAGGAGAATCAAGGCAAGGGTCAACAGGTGAGCAGCACACAGAACACCAATTAACCCCTGGGAGGCCACCCAGGAATTGGCAGCAACAGAAACACAAGGGAAAAAACATATATTACAAATACAGAGGGCAGGAAGACAGATTTGCCAGCACAGAACGTGACAGTATCCCCTCCTCCACGGGTGACCCCAGGGCACCCAAAACAAAAAACATGACAGACAGAATCAGGAAACCAGATCACGAACACCAGTCACCAAAATCCATTGAGGACCCACTCAGTGTCGTCTTCCTCCTCCTCAAAACACATGAGCGCATTAGGGTCTTTCTTGATCATGGCCCAGTGTGCCTCACGGAACAACATCCCGCATGGGGATCGTATATAACCCTCGGGTACAGGGCTAGAATTAGGGATGTTGGTACCAGTCAGGCCCCTACCCTGCTGGACCTCCTCAAGATAAGCACGGAATACGGCATTATCAGACCCATCATGGAGCGTGGTATTCTCGGAACTAGATTGACTAGTGTTGGTCAGCTTCCCACGTCTCCTCCTTGATCGAGACTTGGAAGGGGTGACCACCGTACCTGACACGGCAACAGTGGGAGTAGGCTCGCCTACCTGTGCCTTACCATGAGGTTTGGAAACCTCGGACTCTCTGTGGGGCAAGGGCACAGTGGTGTTGCAATGTAGCTCTGGCACTGCTGACACACAGTTTGCCATGGATCTGACTGGCAGCTTACCAGAATCAGACATCACTGTCACCGCTGGCTTCGTGCCAGGATCAGGCAGCACCCGTGGCTTCGTGCCAGGCTGGGCTGGCTGCGCATTGCCAGACGGAGACAGGACTGGCTGCGCATTGCCAGACGGAGACAGGACTGGCTGCGCATTGCCAGACGGAGACAGGACTGGCTGCGCATTGCCAGACGGAGACAGGACTGGCTGCGCATTGCCAGACGGAGACAGGACTGGCTGCGCATTGCCAGACGGAGACAGGACTGCCTGCGCATTGCCAGACGGAGACAGGACTGGCTTATCATTTCCAGACGGAAACAGGACTGGCTTATCATTGCCAGACGGAAACAGGACTGGCTTCTCATTGCCAGACGGAAACAGGACTGGCTTCTCATTGCCAGACGGAAACAGAACTGGCTTCTCAACAATGGGCACTGGGGTTGCGGCTCTACATGTAATACAACCAGTAACAATACGTAGGGACTGTCTTTTGGCTGCCAGTCGCTGCTCAGAACCAGCCAGTTGTGTCTTTAAAACCCTACAGCCATCAGAGGTATCTACATAAGTCTGAGGTTTATTATCGGATGCCCGGAGCGACATAACCTCCATGGGTACTTCATCCTCTGGCCTTGTGGCCAGAAAGGATTCATCCTTCATAGACTCAAGTGCCTCTTTCTCAGACCTGGATTTCTCAGGAGGTCTGAACTCAAAGTGGGGTCTGGTGCCATCTGACTCCCCGCAGGGTCTGGTACCATCAGACCCCCTACGTGGTCTGGCACTATCCGACTCCCAGCTAGGTCTGGCACCGTCAGACCCCCTACGTAGTCTGGCACCCTCTGATTCCCAGCTGTAACTGGCGCCAGTGGATCTCATGCGTGGTCTAGCTTTAGCGGCCTTACTGTGGGACATGGGCACAGTTGGCACTCGGCCAGTATCAGGGCGCACAGACTCACCACAAGTCTTGAGACGCCACCGGCACTCCAGCCCCAGGACGCACCGGCACTCCAGCCCCAGGACCGGCACTCCAGCCCCAGGACGCACCGGCTTGAGGGGACATCCAGACAAAAAGTGCAACGAACTGGCACAATAGAAACAGAGATTGTACTCACGTCTTCTGTTCTTTTCATCAGGAGAAAGCGGACCACGAACCCTGCTCTCAAATGAGACCTGATTGCCAGAGTCTAGACACAGGCTCAGTAACCCTTTGAGGTGAACCACAAATTCCTCAAACATGTGCAATAAGTTTCCAACACGGTACACATCTCTGCGGGCTTATGTAATGGCTGGGTCATTATGTCACGGTGGCAGTACCACCAGGCACGCACCACCCTATACTTGCCCTCCGATCCTTGGAAGTGGTCGGTCTGTATATATATCCTAAGAATATAACTCGCAGCAAGGTGAGTACCAGGTTCCTGAGAGAAGCCCCTATGGGCAGAGATGCACTGTAAACGGCAAGGACAGATGAAAGCAACACAGGGTTAACAAAAGACCTCTGTACGGCAATACCAAAGATTCCCTGCACTGAAAGACCGGTCTTTAGGATAGCCGGATCTAATCTAAAGGAAAGTATTACCTTGAAGCCGTACAGAGTCTTTTGTTGTACACAGATGACAGGGTTACCTGGAAACGGTACAGGCAAGGAAAATACTATAGAGTAGTCATAAAGAGGAAAGCCAAAGGTCATAACCAGAGAGAGTACGTCATACAGAATACAGGAATCAGAACCAGAAGGGAAGTCAGCCTAGCCAAAATCAGTAACCGGGGAATCTGAATGGAACATAAACAGCAAAACAAAATACAGCAATAGACAGAACTAAATACACAGAAGGAACTGACATACACTGGAACAGAAATAATAGAGGCAAAACTGAACAAGGATGAACAAACGGAGGATATCAGGAACACAGCAAGGAGCTCTCAGGATGCAAGGAGACCAGGCAAAGTAAAAATGACCCAGCAATGTACTATAGGTACATTGCTCTAATATAGGCAGGAGAATCAAGGCAAGGGTCAACAGGTGAGCAGCACACAGAACACCAATTAACCCCTGGGAGGCCACCCAGGAATTGGCAGCAACAGAAACACAAGGGAAAAAACATATATTACAAATACAGAGGGCAGGAAGACAGATTTGCCAGCACAGAACGTGACACTCTGCCAGCCAGGCTTCTAGTGCTTTACAGTCCACCTCAGCTGCCAAAGCATCTAATGCAGCCTCCATGTCCACAGCTACTCCTGCCGTAGCCTCACTATCACACATGGAGGAGTCAGCTGAATTGTTTGACTACAATGAGAGTGACATGCTGCTTGAGGATGCGCAGCAAGTACAGTGCTCTGATTCAATCTCTGAGGTTGAGGAAGGGAGTATAATCAACCTAGAGGAAGGGGTGCCAGTGATGACACACAAATAACTGGCACTCATGTTGCCCCAGCAGCTGCAGCATACTGCCAAGTTGGCTCCAGTGACGAGGAGATAGGGGGTGATGATGACAATGATGATGAGGTCACTGACTCCACCTGGGTGCCTGATTGAACAGAGGAATTAAGTGAGGAAGAGGGAGATGAGGAGGCACAGCAAACACGAGGCACAACATCCTCTATGACCAACCGTAGCACTAGCTAGTCCAAGGCATCACATATCAGAGCTGCTCCGGTGCAGAGCGCTGTTGTCTCAAAGAACACATGCAGGAACTCTGTTGTCTGGGAGTTCTTTAAGAAATGTGCAGTAGAGCGCAGCGTTGCTATTTGTAATCTATGTCAGATGAGGCTTAAGCGTGGGAAAGATACCAGACACTTGGGTACCACGTGCTTGAGGCGACATATGAACAACTGCCACACATCCCGTTGGCGTAAAACTTTGCATAGGTCCTCCTCCTCCTCATCTGTCTCTACCCCCACTGTATGTCCTGCCATGTCGTTGCCTACAACCTCCACCGACAGGGATGATGCTACAGTAATGGATGTACCAGGTCCTTCCTCACACTGTGACATCATCCCAGCAGCTGAAGATTTACGCAATCAGATTACGTTGCCACAGCTGCTGCAGCGAAAGAAAAAATATAGTCCCAACCATCCCCAAGCACAGCGTCTAAATGCCAGCTTAGCAAAATTACTCGCATTGCAGCTGCTGCCTTTACAGCTGGTGGACTCTGCTCCCTTCCGCGAATTTGCTGACTGTGCTGGACCACAGTGGCAGGTTCCAAAACTCCATTACTTTTCACGCAAGGCCAATCCAGCACTATACCAGCACGTGGAAGACAATGTTATCCAGTCATTGGGAAAGGCAGTCAGCAACAAGGTGCATGTGACTTTAGACACATGGTCCAGCAAGCATGGACAGGGTTGTTACATTTCCTTCACGGCACACTGGGTAACTCTGATTGCAGCTGGGAGGGATCCAAGACGGGGCTCTGTGCTGGAGCTTGTTCATCCACCACGCCTCCAGAAAGCTGCTTGTATGAGGTCTGTCTGCTCCACCACCTCTCCCTCTTCCTCCTCCTCCTCCTTCTCTGTCTCTGGCGAAGTGGCAGTTAAACCGACGCCTGACAGGGTCTACGCAATGGCTCAAGCAAAAAGATGCCATACTGTGCTTGAGCTGGTTTGTTTAGGGGACAGGAGCCACACCGGGCCAGAAATTCTGTCAGCTCTGCAGGGGCAGGTGCAGAGATGTTAACACCACGCCAGCTTCTGCTGGTAATGATCGTCTGCAATAATGGCAGCAACCTTCTCTCCGCCCTACGCAAGGGTAAATTGACGCATGTACCATGTCTAGCACACGTCCTAAATCTAGTGGTACAGCGTTTCCAAACCAAGTACCCAGGACTGCCAGAGCTTCTCATCCAGGCCAGAAAAGTCTGCAGCCACTTCAGACGGTCATTCCCAGAAAGCGTTCGCCTGGCAGAAATTGAAAGAGAATTCCACCTTCACACAAACCGTCTGATCTGTGACATGCCCACCAGGTGGAACTCGACATTAGCAATGCTGCAGCATCTGCACAAGCAGCAGAGGGCCATCAACGAGTACCTGTGTGAGTATGGCACAAGGACAGGTTCAGGTCAACTTGGTTTCCCCCCCCACAGTGGCTGATGATCAAGGATGCATGCACTGTACTGTCACCATTTGAGGAGGCAACGAGGATGGTGAGCAGGGACAGTGCATGCATCAGTGACACAATTCCTTTAGTGTTCCTGCTGGAGCACACTCTGCGGGGAATTATAGATGTGGCTCTAGAGGCAGAGCAGCGGGAGGAAGAGGAGGCCTTCCCTAGCTCTCAAGGCCCCAGTCTTTCCGCAGACAGCATTCCAGCGGGTCCTACTCAGATCAGACTGGAGGAGGATGAGGAGGAGGAGGAGGCACAATATTTAAGTAGTGGGGGCATTGAAGGTGGGGATTCCTCAAGGGAGGGTTTCGTGTGCCCAGAAACACAAGGGCTAGTGCGTGGCTGGGAGGAGGAAGTGCACGATACGGTCATCCTCATTGACCAGGAAGACTCGGAAGCTAATGCCACCTCCAACCTATGCTGCAATGGGCTCCCTAATGATGCAAAGCCTGCTAAAGGACCCCAGGATTCGTGCTATCAAGGAGAGGGATCATTACTGGTTGGCAACCCTTCTTGATCCACGATACAAGGGTAAAGTTGCAGAGCTCATCCTGCCCGCACAGAGGGAGCACAGGATGAAAAAACTTGAGGACGCTCTAAAGCGACACGTGTGTAACACCTTTCCAGGCACTGGTAGATTACCAAGTGCTGACACACGTGCTTCTGAGGCTGCGGATTATCAGAGGAATAGTGGTGAAGGCCAGGGCCGCTTGACTGATGCATTTTTAAATTTTTTTAGTCCTCAACGCCCAGGGATGTCAAATGTAGGCACCCATTGCCAGCGTCTTCACCATATGGTGCAGGACTACCTAGGGGCAAGGGCAGACCTGGATACCTTTCCAGCAGATGATCCACTGGCATACTGGGTGTTGAGATTTGATCACTGGCCAGAATTTAGCCAATATGCTATGCAGCTACTAGGTTGCCCTTCATCTAGCATGCTTTCCGAAAGGACGTTTAGTGCCGCTGGAGGTTTTGTCACAGACAAAAGAGTGCGTCTGTCCACCGACTCTGTAGACCGGCTGACATTTATAAAAATGAATCAGTCCTGGATCAGCAGCTATCAGTCCCCTGATGCTGAAGTAATGGAATAGATCGGGGATGTCCTCTTCTGCATTCACAAAACCTCCAGCACTGAACTTTTCCACGATACCACAAAAGGGTTACGGTGTGAAGGCACTTGCTGCCATGAAAGGCACAATATTTGGCTGCACTGACGCCTGTGCCAGATTTATATCATTTTAATTTTTTGAACCGCAGGGTCCAACCCTGCACTCTTCCACATTACCACAGAGGGGTTACTGTATTATGATGGCACCAAAAGCACAATATCTGGGTGCACTGACGCCTTGACCAGAATCATATCTTTTCAAAATAGGACCACATGGTCCACCCCTGCATTCTTCCACAATACCACAGAGGGGTTACTGTATGATGACACTTGCTGGCCTGGCACCAAAGGCACAATATCTGGGTGCACTGACGCCCATTACTAGATAAAAAACTTTTCAATATAGGACCACAAGGTTCACCCCTGCATTCTTCCACAATACCACAGAGGTTACTGTATGATAATACTTGCTGGCCTGGCACCAAAGGCACAATATCTGGGTGCACTGACGCCTTGACCAGAATCATATCTTTTCAATATAGGACCACATGGTCCACCCCTGCATTCTTCCACAATACCACAGAGCGGTTATTGTATGATGATACTTGCTGGCCTGGCACCAAAGGCACAATATCTGGGTGCACTGATGCCTTGACCAGAATCATATCTTTTCAATATAGGACCACATGGTCCACCCCTGCATTTTCCACAATACCACAGAGGGGTTACTGTATGATGATACTTGCTGGCCTGGCACCAAGGCACAATATCTGGGTGCACTGACGCCTTGACAAGAATCATATCTTTTCAATATAGGACCACATGGTCCACCAATGCATTCTTCCACAATACCACAGAGGCATTACTGTATGATGGTACTTGCTGGCCTGGCACCAAAGGCACAATATCTGGGTGCACTGACACCTTGACCAGAATCATATCTTTTCAATATAGGACCACATGGTCCACCCCTGCATTCTTCCACAATACTACAGAGGGGTTATTGTATGATCATACTTGCTGACCTGGCACCAAAGGCACAACATCTGGGTGCACTGACGCCCATTACCAGATAAAAAACTTTTCAATATAGGACCGCAAGGTTCACCCCTGCATTCTTCCACAATACCACAGAGGGGTTACTGTATGATGATACTTGCTGGCCTGGCACCAAAGGCACAATATCTGGGTGCACTGACGCCTTGACCAGAATCATATCTTTTCAATATAGGACCACATGGTCCACCCCTGCATTCTTCCACAATACCACAGAGGGGTTACTGTAGGATGATACTTGCTGGCCTGGCACCAAAGGCACAATATCTGGGTGCACTGACACCTTGACCAGAATCATATCTTTTCAATATAGGACCACATGGTCCACTCCTGCATTCTTCCACAATACCACAGAGGGGTTACTGTATGATGATACTTGCTGGCTGTCAGGCACAGTTACGTATCCGAGGGTATAAATAACAGTAAGCCCAAATGCTAATAGTGATACCAGTCCTTGATTTGGCTGGGTTATGCAATAAGCAAGGGGTGACTCTGAGGACAGACCAACACACGTAAAATGAAAGGTGTATACAATAATACCAATAAGGTAATAGGAAGCAACAACCCTAGATGCGATACCAGTCCTTGCAATGGCTGGGTTCCACAAGTACTAGAGGTGAACCTATAAGGCAGGGACTTATGAGAAGGACAGAAACCAGTCCTTAGAGTGGCTGGTGTTTCAGACAGGAATGTAAGGAGAGGTATATATATAAACCACAGGAAGGGACAGGCAAAAAGCAGAGTCGAGTAACAATAGCCAGGTCAAGGGGTAAAGAGGTACACAAGTCCAAATAGAAAGCCAGGTCATACACAGAATATCCGTCAAAGAAAAGATATGCAAGCACTTAAGGGTCAGACAAGCAGAACCACGAAAGGGCAGCGAGGAATGACCAGAGCAGGTTTAAATCTCGCGCCCTGCCTGCTGATTGGCCAAAAACGAGTCACATGGAGTTGATGACGTCGTTCTGCCGGAGGGGCTAAATCCGGAGCCGCCGGCGGCGCGCGCGCATACAGAACAGGGACAGGACGTGGGGGAGACGCCGACCCCGGAGCTGCGGGGAGGGACGCCGGGATCCCCAGAACCGCCGAGGCATGACAGCACCCCCACCCCGAGGAACGCCCACCGGGCGGCCAGGAGCCGGTCTATCGGGGAAACGACGATGAAAGGCGGACACCAAACAGGGAGCATGAACGTCACGTGACGAAACCCATGTGCGATCTGCGGGACCATAACCAGTCCAATGAACCAGATACTGCAACCGATTACGAAAACAACGGGAATCTAGAATGGATTCAATTTCATACTCGTGAGTCCCGTCTACCACTACAGGAGGAGGAGGAGGAGGAGCGTCAGGACGGGTAAAACGGTTGCACAAGAGAGGTTTAAGCAAGGAGACATGAAAGGAGTTAGGGATACGAAGAGAGGCAGGCAATTGCAGAGCGTATGATACAGGATTAATGCACCAAAGAATTCTATACGGGCCTATAATTTGAGGTGCGAACTTCATGGAAGGGACTTTCAACCGGATGTGGCGTGTGCTGAGCCAAACCCTGTCCCCTACGTGGTAAACCGGCGGAGGCCTGCGTCTGCGGTCTGCTGATCGCTTCTGAGCCAAAGAAGCGGACTCAAGATTTATTCTGTTTTTTTCCCAAATAGCATGGAGATTACTCAGGTGTTCCTCCAGGGCAGGAATATTCTGAGGTGGAAATGAGGATGAAAAAATGGTGGGATGCATACCAGAGACTATTTCAAAAGGAGAATATTTAGTCGATTGCGATGTGGCATTGTTATATGCAAACTCCGCCCAAGGTAACAGAGTAACCCAATCATCTTGTGCATCTGAAATAAAACACCTTAAATAAGTCTCGAGCGTTTGATTGGTTCTTTCGGCTAATCAGTTCGTTTGCGGGTGGTACGCGGAAGAAAAGGACAGTCTAACACCTAACTGGTGACAGAAGCCTCTCCAAAACCTAGAGATAAATTGAGAACCGCGATCCGAGACGAGAACATTCGGAATACCATGAAGTCAAAATATTTCTTTAGTTAAAATCTGTACTAGCTCGCTAGAGGAGGGGAGTTTCTTAACGGAATGAAATGTGCCATTTTGGAGAAGCGATCAACAACTACAAAAATCACTGTATGGCCAAGTGAAGGGGTTAATTCCACTAAGAAGTCCATAGCTAAATGAGACCAAGGGCGCTCAGGGACAGGTAGAGGTTGGAGAAGACCAGCAGGGCTAAGACGGGAGGGTTTGGAACGGGTACAAACAAAACAGGTGGTTACGTAGTCTTTCACATCCTTGGTAAGTGTAGGCCACCAAAGGTTTCGTCTAATCAAGTTAAGAGTCTTTTTTACCCCAAAATGTCCAGCAAATCTGGATTCGTGAAAGAGTTGTAAAACAGTAGGTACCTCTACAGGAGGAATGAATAGTTTATTCTGTGGTTTAGATGGGGGTGCCAGAGACTGTTTAGATAGTAAAAGGTTCCAGAAAGGAGATTCGATCTGTGTACCCAGAGAGGCTAATATTTTCCTTTCGGGAACTATAGGAACTGGTACTGATACTGGAGTAGATAGGGGTTCGTACTGTCTGGAGAGTGCATCGGCCTTAATATTTTTAGACCCGGGTCTGTAAGAAATGAGGAAGTCAAATCGGGTGAGAAAGAGGGCCCATCGAGCTTGTCTAGGGTTCAACCTTTTTGCCTCGGACAGGTAAATCAGATTCTTATGGTCAGTGATAATGGAGAACGGACAATTAGACCCCTCTAAGAGGTGGTGCCATTCTTTTAAGGCGAGTATAATGGCTAGCAGTTCTCTGTCACCTATGTCGTAACGGGCCTCGGTAGGTGACAGTTTCCTAGAATAAAACCCACAAGGTTGCATAGGTTTCTCGTCGGCCGGACGTTGGGATAACACAGCTCCTACCCCGGTCTCTGAGGCGTCCACTTCTACTACGAAGGGTCTAGTAGGATCGGGGTGATGGAGGATGGGGCAGTGGAAAATGCCATTTTTAACAAATCGAAAGCCTTTAAAGCTATGGGAGGCCATTCTTGAGTAAGAATTCCCTTTTTTGTTAATGCTGTAATGGGTGCTATGATGGACGGAAAACCCTTAATAAATCTTCTGTAATAGTTAGAGAAGCCTATAAATCTTTGAATGGCCTTGAGACCTTTGGGAAGAGGCCATTTAACGATGGCATCTAGTGTCTTGGGGTCCATCATGAAGACAGAAGAAGAGATGACATAACCTAGAAATTGTACCTGTGGGACGTCAAATAAGCATTTCTCGAGTTTACAATAGCGGCCGTTAGATAACAGTTTGGACAAGACGAGTCGTACATGCTGATGGTGGGTTTTCACATCGGGAGAATGTATCAATACATTCAATAAAAAAAGATATTATAGCGTTACAAAAAGTGCAGAGACGGGCAACTAAATTAATAAGGGGAATGGAAGGGTAAAGTTATGAGGCGAGATTAACAAGCTTAAACATGTTTAGTTTAGAGAAACGGCGCCTTAGAGGGGATCTGATAACCTTATATAAATATATACGGGGGCATTATCAACCATTGTCTGATAACCTATTCATAACAGGACTATACATAGGACAAGGGGTCATCCATTTAGACTGGAAGAAAGAAAATTTAGCTTAAAGCATAGGAAGGGTTATTTTACGGTGAGAACAATAAAGCTGTGGAATTCTCTGCCTGTTGAGGTGGTTGGGTCAGAGTCTGTACAGACTTTTAAAAAACGACTTGATGACTTCCTGCAGACACAGAATATTAAGGGTTATAATATTTAATATGTGGGTAAAAGCTTCTTGATCCAAGGAGAAATCTGACAGCCATTCTGGAGTCAAGAAGGAATTTTTTCCCAGTATGTTGCATATTGGCAAGCATTTCAGACTGGGTTTTTTGCCTTCTTTTGGATCAACAGCAGTAGGTTATGTGGGAGAGGCTGAACCCGATGGACGCATGTCTTTTTTCAGCCTATATAACTATGTAACTATGTAACTATGTAACTATGTAACATCGTCAAGGTAGACCACAACAAAACAGGGGGTAAATTCCCGTAACACATCATTAATAAACGCCTGAAACACTGCTGGGGCATTGCATAAACCAAAGGGCATAACTAGGTATTCGTAGTGCCCTAATCTAGTATTGAACGCAGTTTTCCACTCATCCCCGTCTTTGATTCGAATCAGGTTGTACGCTCCTCTGAGATCCAATTTGGAAAATATTTTAGAATATTTCAGGCAATCAAATAACTCGGGGATGAGTGGAATGGGGTAGGCATTCTTAACGGTAATTTTGTTTAACCCTCGGAAGTCAATGCACGGTCTGAGATCTCCTTCTTTTTTCTGAACAAAGAAAAATCCTGCTCCAGCGGGAGAGGAAGAGGGACGAATAAACCCTTTCTTAAGGGAATCAGTAATGTACTCCTCCAATACCTTATGCTCTTTTTCAGATAAAGGGTAGACAGTCCCTCTAGGGGGAGTGGTACCGGGAAGAAGGTCGATAGCGCAATCGTACGAACGATGTGGGGGTAGTCTATCGGCTTTCTTTTTATCAAATACGGGTGCCAAATCAAGGTACGGAGTAGGTATAGTGGTCGTCAGAGGAGGAGCCATAGGCACATTCAGGACGTTGACGGATAAAGGGATCTGAATACAGGAAGACATACAATCATTATCCCACTTCGCGATCTGACGAGCACGCCAATCAATTACCGGGTTATGACGAGTTAACCAAGGATACCCCAGAACGATGGGATAGGAGGGTGAAGAAATAACATGAAAGAACATCTTTTCTATATGACATAATCCTGTTTTGACGATAATGTCTAGAGTCTCGAAGAGGACAAAAGGGGTTTCAAGGGGTCTACCGTCAATGGCCTGTACCAGAAGGGGTGTTTTCTTCTCTATCAAAGGAATAGCGTGTTTACGGGCAAAAACAAGGTCTATATAAAATTATCGGCTGCACTGGAGTCAACCAGGGCATAGAGATGCAACGGGTTGAGGGGGCTCTCAAAACAGAGAGTAACCGGAACCCAGAGTCTATTTTTGCGTTTAGGGGACAAGGGAAACAAACCTAAGAGTTGTCCCCTAGTGGCACTTAGGCACGCAAGTTTCCCGTAGGACCCTGAGGACGTTTGGAACAGCCTTTAAGCAAATGACCCCCTAAACCACAATATAAGCATAAACCCTCACGTCGACGGCGTTGCTTTTCGGATTCAGGGAGTTTAGTGCTATCTAGCTGCATGGGCTCGGAAAGATCAGTAGACTCTGGGAGTGTGGGAAAAAGGGGTCGGGAAGGTACCCTAAGAGGTGGTTTTCTAGTTTTATCCTTAGTATTCTTGCGATGGCGGATTCGTTCGTCTATAAAGGACAAGTAAGTGATCAGATCCTCTAGAGCGTCTGGAAGATCTCAGGCTGCTACTTCGTCCTGGAGCTCATCGTTCAAACCCTCTAAGAATACTGCTTTCAAAGCCTCATCGTTCCAATTTAATTCAGAAGCTAAGGATCTAAACTCCAGTGCGTAATCACCCAGGGATTTAGCACTTTGGCGCAGGCGTAACAAGGATCTAGCGGCATTGGTTTTACGACCAGGGGGGTCAAACACTCTGCGGAAAGCAGTCATAAATTCCCGATAGTTGTACACAATGGGTTTGTCAGTTTCCCACAGGGGGTTAGCCCAACACAATGCTTTATCAGCTAGATGATTAATGACAAAGGCTACCTTCGCACGATCTGTGGGGTAGGACCAAGGGTTAAGCTCAAAGTGGATTGATATCTGGTTCACAAATCCTCTACAGGCGATAGGATCGCCGCCATAACGTATCGGTGGAATCAAATTGGGACACGGGCTCGGCGTGGCAAACGGTTCAGAATTAGGTGGGTTGACGGGAGGAGGCGCCTCTAATGGTGTAGGTGCAGTACGAGCTAACAACGTTTGGAGGGCTTGTGTGAATCGATCAAGTCGATGATCCTGATCTTCCAAACGACTCTCTAAGTCCGAAAACTGTTGGGCAGTCCCTGCTAGGTCCATGGCCCTTTCGTGATGTCAGGCACAGTTACGTATCCGAGGGTATAAATAACAGTAAGCCCAAATGCTAATAGTGATACCAGTCCTTGAGTTGGCTGGGTTATTCAATAAGCAAGGGGTGACTCTGAGGTCAGACCAACACACGTAAAATGAAAGGTGTATACAATAGTACCAATAAGGTAATAGGAGGCAACAACCCTAGATGCGATACCAGTCCTTGCAATGGCTGGGTTCCGCAAGTACTAGAGGTGAACCTATAAGGCAGGGACTTACGAGAAGGACAGAAACCAGTCCTTAGAGTGGCTGGTGTTTCAGACAGGAATGTAAGGAGAGGTATATATATAAACCACAGGAAGGGACAGGCAAAAAGCAGAGTCGAGTAACAATAGCCGGGTCAAGGGGTAAAGAGGTACACAAGTCCAAATAGAAAGCCAGGTCAAACACAGAATATCGTCAAAGAAAAGATATGCAAGCACTTAAGGGTCAGACAAGCAGAACCACGAAAGGGCAGCGAGGAATGACCAGAGCAGGTTTAAATCTTGCGCCCTGCCTGCTGATTGGCCAAAAACGAGTCACATGGAGGTGATGATGTCGTTCCGCCGGAGGGGCTAAGTCTGGAGCCGGCGCGCGCGCATACAGCGCAGGGACAGGACGTGGGGAGACGCCGACCCCGGAGCCGCGGGGAGGGACGCCGGGATCCCCAGAACCGCCGAGGCATGACACTGGCCTGGCACCAAAGGCACAATATCTTGGTGCACTGACGCCTTGACTAGAATCATATCTTTTCAATATAGGACCACATGGTCCACCCCTGCATTCTTCCACAATACCACAGAGGGGTTACTGTATGATGACACTTGCTGGCCTGGCACCAAAGGCACAATATCTGGGTGCACTGACGCCCATTACCAGATAAAAAACTTTTCAATATAGGACCGCAAGGTTCACCCCTGCATTCTTCCACAATACTACAGAGGGGTTACTGTATGATGATACTTGGTGGCCTGGCAGTCTTGCACCAAAGGCAGAATATCTGGGTGCACTGACGCCTTGACCAGAATCATATCTTTTCAATATAGGACCACATGGTCCACCCCTGCATTCTTCCACAATACCACAGAGGGGTTACTGTATGATGACACTTGCTGGCCTGGCACCAAAGGCACAATATCTGGGTGCACTGACGCCCATTACCAGATAAAAAACTTTTCAATATAGGACCGCAAGGTTCACCCCTGCATTCTTCCACAATACTAAAAACCGAATTTTCAGCCCCATTGACTTGCATGGAGTTCGAGTTCGGGTTCGGGTTCAGGTTCGGACCCGAACATATGGGAAGTTCGGGTTCGGACCCGAACCGAACTCGGGGGGTGTTCGGCTCATCCCTAATTAAAATGATATGAATGAATTGATATTTTGTATAAATGACTGACCCCAAAATAGTTGGCGGCAGTGAGAACACAAAGATTAGAACAATTCCCAGATATTTTGTAGAAACGAGACCCCCACAATTGCTGCTGGCTGTGAGAACACAACGATTACAACAACTCCCAGATATTTTGTAGTAGTGAGACCCCCACAATTCCTGGTTGCAATGAGAACACAAAGATTACAACAATTCCCAGATATTTTGTAGAAATGACTGACCCCAAAATAGTTGGTGGCAGTGAGAACACACAGATTACAACAATTCCCCGATATTTTGTAGAAGTGAGACCCCCCCCCAATGGCTGGGGGCAGACTGGCAGTGAGAACACACACTAACACAACAATCTCCTCTCAAAAAACACGTGCTGAAGACTGTATGAAGCCTTATATAGTGTGCTGCGGGACTTAGCTCTGTAAGCCTATGATTTGGGCAAAATTTGCCCAATCAGGACTCTGAGCCGTGATTGGCATAGTCTTACACCTGACCTGCGGTCAGGTGCAAGGCTGTAGCCAATTACAAGCTTCAGGCCAGTGGAAAAGTGCATTGTGGTCCATTGTGGTGCATTGTGGGCGAACATGCGGCGAACACGCGGAAAAGTTCGAACTTCGCAAACTTTCGAATGGCCAATGTTCGAATCAAACTCCGAACCGATTGAACCGAACAGCTCATCCCTACTGTGTAGTGAACCACATATGCTCATGCTGCTTTTCAGTGATGAGGAATAGGGATGAGCTGTTCGGTTCAGAGTTCGCATCGAACATAGCCTGTTCTTTGTTCGCGAACTCCGAACATTTCCGGATGTTCGCCGCGTGTTTGCCCACAATGCACCACAATGGACCACAATGCACTTTCCCACTGGCCTGAAGCTCGTAATTGGCTACAGCCTTGCACCTGACCACAGGTCTGGTGCAGGACAGGTTCAACACTATGCCAATCACGGCTTAGAGTCCTGATTGGGCAAATTTTGCCCAATCATGGGCTCACAGAGCTAAGTCCCGCAGCACACTATATAAGGTTTCCACGCAGCGCTTCTGCTTGCATTTGAGAGGATATTTCATAGGAGATTGTTGTGTGTTCTTACTGCCGGTCTGCCACGCTACTGGGGGGGGGGTCTGGAGGGGTCTCATTTCTAAAAAATATCTGGGATTTGAGGTGATGTGTGTCTTGTCACTGCCAGCAAGTATTTTGGGGGTCACAAATTTCTACAAAACATTTGGGAATTGAGGTGATCTGTGTCTTGTCACTGCCAGCAAGTATTTTGGGGGTCACAAATTTCTACAAAACATTTGTGAATTGAGGTAATCTGTGTCTTGTCACTGCCAGCAAGTATTTTGGGGGTCACAAATTTCTACAAAATATTTGTGAATTGAGGTGATCTGTGTCTTGTCACACAGCCAGTACCTCGCAGTATTTTGGGGGTCACTAATTTCTACAAAACATTTGGGAATTGAGGTGATCTGTGTCTTGTCACTGCCAGCAAGTATTTTGGGGGTCACAAATTTCTACAAAACATTTGTGAATTGAGGTGATCTGTCTTGTCACTGCCAGCAAGTATTTTGGGGGTCACTAATTTCTACAAAATATTTGGGAATTGTTATAATCCGTGTGTTTTCACTGGCTGCCACCCATCAGGGGGTCTCACTGATTTATAGGAGGTTTCTGACACTTGTAATCTGTGGCTTCTCACTGCCACCCATCAGGGGGCCACACTGATTTATAGGAGGGAATTGTAATCTGTGTCTTGTCACTGGCTGCCAGCTATCAGGGTGTCTCACTGAGTAATACCAGAGTTCTGTAAATCTTTAATCTTTATACCAGAGTTGAATCAGAGTTCTGTATATATTTAATCTATATATCACTCACCATGTCTGAAAGAACAAAAAGGACAGGCAGACGCTCCCAGACACAGATAAGAGGGCAAGCAGCCCCTGTGTCGGGAGGCTGTGCCTCTGGTCGTGGTGGACGTGGTGCATCCTCTGCAGGGGCACGCTTGTCCTTTCTAACTGGTGCTGGCCGCCTTCTTAAGCAGCAGCAACATACAGAGGATTTGGTGGATTGGCTAACCAGGCCTTCCTCATCCTCCGAGTCCTCTGCCAGCCAGGCTTGTAGTGCTTTACAGTCCACCTCAGCTGCCAAAGCATCTAATGCAGCCTCCATGTCCACAGCTACTCCTGCCGTAGCTTCGCTATCACACACGGAGGAGTCAGCTGAATTGTTTGACTACAATGACAGTGACATTCTACTTGAGGATGCGCAGCAAGTACAGTGCTCTGATTCAATCTCTGAGGTTGAGCAAGGGAGTATAATCAAACTAGAGGAAGGGGGTGCCAGTGATGACACACAAATAACTGGCACTCATGTTGCCCCAGCAGCTGCAGCATACTGCCAAGTTGGCTCCAGTGACAAGGAGATAGGAGGTGAAGATGACTTTGATGATGAGGTCACTGACTCCACCTGGGTGCCAGATCGAACAGAGGAATCAAGTGAGGAGGAGGGGGAGGAGGAGGAGTAGGAGGCACAGCAAACACGAGGCACAACATCCTCTATGACCAACCGTAGCACTAGCCAGTCCAAGGCATCAGATGTCAGAGCTGCTCCGGTGCAGAGCGCTGTTGTCTCAAAGCACACACGCAGGAACTCTGCTGTCTGCTGGGAGTTCTTTAAGAAATGTGCAGCAGACCCCACCGTTGCTATTTGTAATCTATGTCAGATGAGGCTTAAGCGTGGGAAAGTAGGGATGTGCACCGATTTTTTTTTCGATTCGATTCGATTCGATTTTTCGAATTTTTAAACTTTTCGATTCGGCTCGTTTCGACTGCTTTCCGTTTCGATTCGGTTCGGTTCGATTCGGTTTTCGGGTACATTTATTTTTCGGAATATCGACCATTTTTCGTATTTTCGGGTCACTTTACTAGGTTTCTGTATCGACTTTTCGGACAATTTTCGTTTTTCGGAATTGTACATGGTTTTCGGCATATCGCCAATTTTTCGTATTTCGGAAACTTTTCGTATTTCGGAACTTTTCGTTTTTCGGAATTGTACATGGTTTTCGGTATATCGCCAATTTTTCGTTTTTTGGAACTTTTCGTTTTTCGGAACGTCTGTTCTCAAGCTGTCTAACTCTATTCGTTTTGATGAAAACTACTATGGTTTACTTTTTTAATACTACTTTATATATTTTTTATAATAAATTTTTGGTTTGTTTTTCGGATCCGATAATTCATTCTGTCGATACGATAATTCTGGCGATTCTATCGTGTTTTTTTAATTAACCCTTTCGCTGCTGAGGCTTTTCCCGCCTCTGTGCTGAGCTAATTTTTACCGGTTTTGCTCGTCATGTTTAAACGTGTTTTGAAGCTTATTTTAGTATATGACCCAGACATATTATATATCGTTCTTTCCGTCAGACTCTGCAGATTCATAATATGTATACGTTATGTCACCTCGTGGATATGCCCCAGCTCCTCGTGGACATGCCCTAGCACCTCGTGGACATGCCCCAGCTCCTCGTGGACATGCCCCAGCACCTCATGGATATGCCCCAGCTCCTCGTGGACATGCCCCAGCACCTCGTGGACATGCCCCAGCTCCTCGTGGATATTGCCCCAGCACCTCATGGATATGCCCCAGCTCCTCGTGGACATGCCCCAGCACCTCGTGGACATGCCCCAGCTCCTCGTGGACATGCCCCAGCTCCTCGTGGATATTGCCCCAGCACCTCATGGATATGCCCCAGCTTCTCATGGACATGCCCCAGCACCTCGTGGACATGCCCCAGCTCCTCGTGGACATGCCCCAGCACCTCATGGATATGCCCCAGCTCGTGGACATGCCCCAGCACCTCGTGGATATTGCCCCAGCACCTCGTGGATATGCCCCAGCCCCTCATGGATATGCCCCAGCTCCTCGTGGACATGCCCCAGCTCCTCGTGGACATGCCCCAGCTCCTCGTGGATATTGCCCCAGCACCTCATTAGTGCAGCATCATTGTTCACATTATAATTGAAATGGGAACAATATTGCTGCATTAACGAACCAAAAAAAAGAAAAAAAAATGTTTATTTAATTTTTATAATTTTTTTTAAATATATTTTTATTTTTAATTTTTTTAAAAAAAACTTTTTTCACTGTAGTGTTTGGTATCGTTGGAACGGCCATGCTCTGGCCGATCCAACCATACCAAACTTTAACCCCTAGCTGCCACGGATCGGGAGATAGGGAGTTCATTGGAACTCCCTATCTCCACCGTTGGTGGCAGTTAGGGGTTAACTCTAGGACTGGCGTCATCGTGCTACGCACGATGACGCCAGTCCTCAGGGGGAGTTCCCAGAGGCTTGGCCGACATCCAAGATGTCGGCCAGCTCCGGGAAAGGATCACGAACCGGCGCTTTTCAGCGCCGATTCGCGATCCAGCTCCCCAGGGGTTAATGCCAGGCACCATTTGGAAGGGCAGGCTGTGCCCTTCCAATTGGTGCCTGGGTTAACCCCCGCAACGCCGCCGATCGGAGGGAGAGAGGTCGCGATGACACCTAATTTCACCGGCGGCGGTTCCGGATGCTGGGCTGACATCGAGGATGTCAGCCCGCACCGGGGGGGCCAGCGATCGGCCGGAACCCGGCCGAACGCTGACCCCAAAGGGAGGATGCGCTGAGCGCGTCCTCCGCATCGACGTGTTTAACAGTGTGGAAACCAAGCAATACATAATTAACTTATTAACGTAAAGCAACGCACACAAACAGGAAAATATAGAAAAAATAGAAAATTTATTACAACATGGGGAAGGGAAGGAAGGGAACATGCCAAGGATGGCAAACTGCCCAACAGGGGCACAAACAACACAAACAAACATACATTTTAGAATTACTGGCATTTGAGGAGATGTTGGAGCTGGTCCGCATCTTTGATTACAAAGATTATGACTGCAGTAAGGGCCCTTACGGCAGGAAGAATAATTTTAGGAAGGATCGTATCATTGACAAGCTACGCGCACCACCATCCTGGAGGTGTTTGGGAAAGACGGGACGAAGGACCAGATCAGAAAACGCTGGTCCGACCTCAAAGCAGGCGAGCAGGAGCAGCTGAGGCACATCCGTATTGTCTTACTGCCGCTCCAGGATGTCCGCGGTGTTGTTAAGGTGTTCCCGGAGGTGCTGCAGCAGTTCCTGGATGGAATCCAGTGTCCTGACTGCCAGGCGAAGCTCGCCAATCGCCTCCTGATTGCTCGGTCTGGCTTCTTCGATATATCCAATAAATGAAAGAAGGAAAATACAGTAAGTAAAGCAGGTTTCTATTTTTGACTGAAAGTCTTGAAAAATATAACAGTAGTATATACCAGAGCTGGCGGCCTCCTCCTGCTCCTCCTCCGACTCCTCCTCCCCCACCACCACCGTCTGTATATCCAGTGCTATATGTAAGAAATTAAAGAAATAAAAAATACAGTAAACAAAATTTTTTTCTGTTTTTGACCAAAAGTCGTTGCTAAATAAAACAGTATATACCAGCGCTGGTGGACGCCCGTGGCTCCTCCTCCTCCTCCGCTGGGGCACTGGTCCCTGCCCGGGCAGATTCGGCGTCCTCAGCCTGTGCCCTCTTCCTGTCTTCTGCCAAATCCAAAAAATATAACACGTAAATAATGCAGACTGGAAAAAATGGTATATCTATACAATATATTGCCGAAAGTATTGCGACACCCCTCCACTACCCCACTACCAGCTTAACCCCCCACTACTCCCATCTCATAGGTCTAAAGTCACAAAATATTTATTTATTTCCTCTGCACAGACATATATTACCGTTCATTTATATATTTTTTTCAGAAGTAAACATTACGTTTATTCAATAAAAACTATTATTTGTGTTGTGTGCGTACAAAACGCATTGTGTGACTGCTTTTAGTTATTTTATAGAAGGCCTCAGCCTCAGTTTCACTTTCAGTTTCTGCTAATAATAAAACTGGATATTGCAGAAACAACAACAGAAATCCACCATTTTGTTTTGAAATTTGCATCTAAAGCATTCAATGACACTGCTGCAGCAGCTGCTGAGGACGTATTGAACACAGCTCTGTTTGGATGCACTTTCAGAAGAACTACATGTCCCATCCTATCACTTAGCAAAGACGCAGAGATTTTTATTGATGCGCAGGTGGGAGATAATATTGGGCAAGCTGCGGGTCATCTCGTATGCATCACTCAATCACAACAACCCCCCCCCCAGCACACTACAGACTATACACACAGTGCCAAAAGAAATCCAGCATTGTAACTTCATCTACATACATCAAATATCACAATTTTCACGAATACGTAAAATCACAAAAAAGAAGAGTTATGGCAAAACTGCATGTATGACGAATTGTGAAAACGCAAAGCTATACACAATCACATTGCATGAAAAAAAGGACTAGATAAATCAGCGTATTTCTGCGCACATTAGCACATGCAAGCACATTATTATTATTATACAGGATTTATATTGCGCCAACAGTTTGCGCAGCGCTTTACAATATAACATGACACTTACGTTTCGCTATGACGCGGCGGATGCGTTTCAGCTGCTCCTGCTCGCGAACTTTCAAATCAGACCAGCGTTTCCGTAGCTGGTCCTTCGTCCGGTCCTTCCCAAACTTCTCCAAAATGGTGGCGCGTAGCTTGTCCAGTATACGATCCTTCCTGGCGTTATTCTTGCTGCGGTAAGGTCCGTTCTGGCAGTCATAATCTTTTCTATCAAAGATGCGGACCATCTCCAACATCTCCTCAAACGCCATATTTTGGGCCCGTTTCTTCCTGGGTGCAGGCACTGCAGGTGGAAATTCTTCATCGAGAGATGAAGAGGTCTCCTCTCTGGCAGCGGCCATTATGAAGAATAATTTAAAAAAAATTTTGTTCAAAAAGTTGTCAATAAAACTGGCTCAATAAAGTTACGACATGTGCGCGCGCGCGCGCATGCGCGACCCGCGGACGAATCGGATCGGACCAAAATACGACAAATCTTATCGGATCTTATCGAATTTTTGGTTTTTTCCGAAAAGTCTGTTCTCGTTTCAAACGCAATAGATTTCGATTTGACACGTTTCAAGTCCATTCGAAAATTCCGAAAAATTTTCGATTTGGTAAATTTTTCGTTTTTTTCGGAAAGTCTGTTCTCGTTTCAAAGCAATAGATTTCGATTTGACACGTTTCAAGTCCATTCGAAAATTCCGAAAAATTTTCGATTTGGTAAATTTTCATTTTTTTTCGGAAAGTCTGTTCTCGTTTCAAAGCAATAGATTTCGATTTGACACATTTCAAGTCCATTCGAAAATTCCGAAAAGTTTTCGATTCGGTTCGGAAAACAGTTCGGATTCGACATTTTCGGATCTAAAACCTTTTGGATTTTCGGCCGAATCGAAAGACCCGAATCGGGAAATTTCGTGAAAATTCTGAAATTCCGAAACCCGAAACGCACATCCCTATGGGAAAGACACCGGACACTTGGGTACCACGTGCTTGAGGCGACATATGACCTCCTGCCACACATCCCATTGGCGCAAAACTTTGCATAGGTCCTCCTCCTCCTCATCTGTCTCTACCCCCACTGTATGTCCTGCCATGTCATTGCCTACAACCTCCACTGACAGGGATGATGCTACAGTAATGGATGTACCAGGTCCTTCCTCACAATATGACAGCATCCCATCAGCTGAAGATTTACACAGTCAGATTACGTTGCTGCAGCTGCTGCAGCGTAAGGAAAAATATAGTCCCAACCATCCCCAAGCACAGCGTCTAAATGCCAGCTTAGCAAAATTACTCGCATTGCAGCAGCTGCCTTTCCAGCTGGCAGACTCTGTTCCCTCCCGTAAATTTGCTGAATGTGCTGTACCACAGTGGCAGGTTCCAAAATGCCATTACTATTAACGCAAGGCCATTCCAGCACTATACCAGCACGTGGAAGACAATGTTATCGAGTCATTGGGAAAGGCAGTCAGCAGCAAGGTGCATGTGACTTTAGACACGTGGTCCAGCAAGCATGGACAGGGTTGTTACATTTCCTTCACAGTACACTGGGTAACTCTGATTGCAGCTGGGAGGGATCCAAGACAGGCTCTGTGCTGGAGCTTGTTCATCCACCACGCCTCCAGAAGCTGCTTGTATGAGGTCTGTCTGCTCCACCACCACCACCTCTCCCTCTTCCTCCTCCTCCTTCTGTGTCTCTGGCGAAGTGGCAGTTAAACCGATGCCGGACAGGGTCTACGCAATGGCTCAAGCAAAAAGAAGCCATATTGTGCTTGAGCTGGTTTGTTTAGGGGACAGGAGCCACACCGGGCTAGAAATTCTGTCAGCTCTGCAGGGCCAGGTGCAATATAGGACCGCAAGGTCCACCCCTGCATTATTCCACAATACCACAGAGGGGTTACTGTATGATGATACTTGCTGGCCTGGCACCAAAGGCACAATATCTGGGTGCACTGACGCCTTGACCAGAATCATATCTTTTCAATATAGGACCACATGGTCCACCCCTGCATTCTTACACAATACCACAGAGAGGTTACTGTATGAATGCACTTCCTGGCCTGGCACCAAAAGCACAATATCTGGGTGCACTGACGCCTTTACCAGATTCATATCTTTTTAATATAGGACCGCAAGGTCCACCCCTGCATTCTTCCACAATACTACAGAGGGTTACTGTATGATAGTACTTGCTGGCCTGGCACCAAAAGCACAATATCTGGGTGCACTGACACCCATTACCAGATTCATATCTTTTTAATATAGGACTGCAAGGTCCACCCCTGCATTCTTCCACAATACTACAGAGGGGTTACTGTATGATGGTACTTGCTGGCCTTGCAGTCTGGCACCAAAAGCACAATATCTGGGTGCACTGACGCCTTGACCAGATGCATATCTTTATAATATAGGACCGCAAGGTCCACCCCTGCATTCTTCCACAATACCACAGAGGGGTTACTGTATGATAGTACTTGCTGGCCTGGCACCAAAAGCACAATATCTGGGTGCACTGACGCCCATTACCAGATTCATATCTTTTTAATATAGGACCACATGGTCCAACCCTGCATTCTTCCACTATACTACAGAGGGGTTACTGTTTGATAGTACTTGCTGGCCTGGCACCAAAAGCACAATATCTGGGTGCACTGACACCCATTACCAGATTCATATCTTTTTAATATAGGACTGCAAGGTCCACCCCTGCATTCTTCCACAATACTACAGAGGGGTTACTGTATGATGGTACTTGCTGGCCTTGCAGTCTGGCACCAAAAGCACAATATCTGGGTGCACTGACGCCTTGACCAGATGCATATCTTTATAATATAGGACCGCAAGGTCCACCCCTGCATTCTTCCACAATACCACAGAGGGGTTACTGTATGATAGTACTTGCTGGCCTGGCAAAAGCACAATATCTGGGTGCACTGACGCCCATTACCAGATTCATATCTTTTTAATATAGGACCACATGGTCCACCCCTGCATTCTTCCACAATACCACAGAGGGGTTACTGTATGAATGCACTTGCTGGCCTGCCACCAAAAGCACAATATCTGGGTGCACTGACACCTTTACCAGATGCATATCTTTTTAATATAGGACCGCAAGGTCCACCCCTGCATTCTTCCACAATACTACAGAGGGGTTACTGTATGATAGTACTTGCTGGCCTGGCACCAAAAGCACAATATCTGGGTGCACTGACGCCCATTACCAGATTCATATCTTTTTAATATAGGACCACATGGTCCACCCCTGCATTCTTCCACAATACTACAGAGGGGTTACTGTATGATGGTACTTGCTGGCCTGGCAGTCTGGCACCAAAAGCACAATATCTGGGTGCACTGACGCCCATTACCAGATTCATATCTTTTTAATATAGGACCGCAAGGTCCACCCCTGCACTCTTCCACAATACTACAGAGGGGTTACTGTATGATAGTACTTGCTGGCCTGGCAGTCTGGCACCAAAAGCACAATATCTGGGTGCACTGACGCCTTTAACAGATGCATATCTTTTTATTATAGGACCGCAAGGTCCACCCCTGCATTCTTCCACAATACTACAGAGGGGTTACTGTATGTTAGTACTTGCAGGCCTGGCACCAAAAGCACAATATTTGGGTGCACTGCCACTGACGCCTGTATCAGATTAATATCCTCAGAGGGGTTACGGTGTGACGGCACTGTTGCCGACGCTAAAGGCCCAATTTTAAAGCACCTATTGTTACTTTCATCCAAAGCCTGCATAAGTTTCACAATAATTTAGCCAAAAAATCACTAAACTTTTTCTACGTGTCAGAAAATGTCTCCTCTTTTCATACAGACTGCCGCCCCAAGCAGTTGTTTATGGATAGATTAAAGGAAAAGCAATTACCATCTTTTGAAATGTAATTTTTTTGTTTTTAAGTGTTTCTATACATCCTAGAAATCCGCCACTTCATGGGCAGGTTATGGGGACCTCCTAGGCACGATATTTGAAGGAATTTTTTGTTTTTATTTTTTACCCTTATTTCATGGAAAACTCACTGTCTCTTTAAAAAAGTTTTTTTAAAACTTTTTGTCCTTGTTTCCTGTCCCCCAGGGCACTACCCGGACCCCCATACACCTTTTATGGCAAATATCTAGCATATATGCCCTCTTGGAGGGCACTCTAAAAATCGAACTTTCAGCCCCATTGACTTGTATTGAGTTCGAGTTCGAGTTCGGATTCGAACATTTGGAAAGTTCGAGTTCGAATACGAACTGAACTCAGGGGTGTTCGGCTCATTCCTAATGAGGAAGACTGGTGGGCATTCATTTTATGTCTGCTGTTTAGTGGTACGAAACTCCCCAATTGTTTTTGTGTACCCCGATGCACTATTGTATTACAAATGTATGCTACCTCTGCAGAGAGTTCGTCCTGTGCCCCCCAATGCCCTTGCATATTTGTTCAACCATTTATTCTTTTCATTTGCAGCAAGAAGGCGCTTTATTTTATTTTTAGGACTCTTTAGGCATTTTTTGTAATTATTTCTGTCTTGAAACTGTTTTATTTTACGAGTAAGGCTGGGGTCAGACGAGCGCATTTTTAACGTGCGTTCTGGCGCACTTAATCACGGCCGCACTAGCAGCAAACGACGGGCAATGACAGCCAATATACGAAGTATGGTCGCACGAAAGTCCGGCCGCGCAACGCAAGTTGAAAATGAACGCATTTTTTCGAGAATGCAGAACCCCTAGTACGGACGTACAGAGTGCGCTGCGCCCGCTAGCGGTGTGTGTGTGTGATTTGGAGACGTCAGACCCTGCTCGTGTCCGGCCAACATAACGTCCAGACGCAAAAAGTTTCCTGGTTTGGATTCGTAAAACATACGCACGAAAATGCGCATCGTATGACCGTTTTCGTATATCCCGTGAAAAAATACATCAATGCGTTCGGACGCACTTTTTTACGTTCGCGTATAAAAATGCTTTCGTTTGACCCTAGCCTTAGTTTGTGTTAGAGATACACTGTAGATGTATTGTTCTAGCTATCTGTAAATCCTTAGATTGATCTGATGTGTTAATCCCGTCTAGTGTGTACTAATTAGGTTTCTGCATCTTCTGAAGGAATTCAACTCCCCCTCTTGTAGACAATGTATTCTGCTGATTGTGTCATGTTACCTTCATCTCTCTGTTCCTCACAAAATGGCCCCATTTCCATTACAGATGTATTCATTCCCTTGCATCGTCGGATGCATTCGGCAGGTTTTCAACGGTTTTTCGGATTGATTGCCATTTTTTAAAATTTATTTTTTAGGGTTTTTTTGGGCATTTTCAGGAATTTTTGGGTTAATCTTTAGGGTTCCTAAGTTATTTTAAACAAAACTAGGCTTTATTCCTCCATACTTTTCAAAGTAAAAATTTAGTTGCGTTTTTAACTTTTTATTAAATATCTCTTAAACTATTTTTTAGTTTCATCTGAGCCAACAGATATTTTTTTAATTATTTTTTAGGATTTTTTTGCATTTTTCAGGAATTTTTTTGGGTTAATCTTTAGGTTTCCTAACTAATTTTAAATGTAATAACGAGGTCTGTTTTTTTTCTTTGCTGAAATAGGCTGATGAAATGTTTCACTATCGGTGATGGTCCAAGGTTCAGCACCCTGGACAGTAGACGATGGTGAAACACATGATCAGTCTATTTTTTTCACATCGGGACCTTGGATAGTAAGTCTGCCGTTAATCCACATAATCAGCCTATTTTCTTCACATCAGGACATTGAATAGTAACAACTTACTAACAAGCCTGCCGTTATCCAAGGTCCTGAAGTGAAGAAAATAGACTGATTATATGGATAACGGCAGGCTTGTTATATTATATAAGGTCCTGATGTGAAAAAAATATCTTCAGTCTATTTTTTCATACCTTATATAGTATAACTAACAAGCCTGCCGTTATCCATATAATCAGTCTATTTTCTTCACTTCAGGACCTTGGATAACAGCAGGCTTGTTAGTAAATTGTTATTACTATCCAAGGTCCTGATGTGAAGAAAATAGACTGATTATGTGGATTAACGGCAGATTTACTATCCAAGGTCCCGATGTGAAAAAATAGACTGATCATGTGTTTCACCATTGACTACTGTCCAGGGTGCTGAACCTTGAAACATTCCAACAGCCTATTTCAGCAAAGAAAAAAACAGACCTCGTTATTACATTTAAAGTTAGTTAGGAAACCTAAAGATTAACCCAAAAATTCCTGAAAAATTAAAAAATCCTAAAAAAATATCTGTTTGCTGCAGATGAAACTAAAAAATGGTTTAAGAGATATTTAATAAAAAGTTAAAAATGCAGCTATATTTTTACATTGAAAAGTATGGAGGAATAAAGCCTAGTATTGTTTAAAATTAGTTAGAAACCCTAAAGATTAACCCAAAATTTCCCTAAAAATACCCAAAAAAACCCTAAAAAATATAAATAAGTAAGGAGACTTTTATTTTATTGGCAGTAAATAATATCAATATCTTGTACTGTTAGACTGGGGATTTAGGGAAAAGCTAATTAAATATTTAAAATAATATATTATTGGGGGGCGTGGCCGGCAGCCATTCTGAGAGGACACATGTAGCCTGAGCTCCGTTTTTCCAGGCTGATCTCCCTGCTCCAGCGGCTCACAACGGCGGCGGTTTTGGCTGCAATTTACCCCTACTGGCTCCGGAACCCCCTTGGCACTAGATGGCACCCAGCAAGACCCCAAAAACGGCGGAAATAACGCGCCCGGGAAAGACCCGAGATAGGCCGCAAGATGGCGCCCAAGCCTCCCGCGAGTCCGGCTCCCCGAAATCGACGCATTCGGAGGAGGGGAATCTCGATCTCAGACCCTCTCTGCTTCAGCTCCTGCTTCGGGCCTTCAACTTCAGACCCTGCTTCAGGATCTCAGGACCACCATACAGGAGGATTTTCGATCCATCACTGCAACTCTCCATCAAGAAGTTCGAGATCTGGGTGAGCGCACTGATGCACTAGAATCTAAGTCTGATGAAATGTGCCTGGCCCACAACGAATTGGTTGAAGCATATAAAGAGTTAAAATCGGTGAATGAGACTCTCCTCCTTAAGGTGACGGATCTAGAAGATCGATCCCGCAGAAATAATATCAGAGTGCGTGGCATCCCTGAAACGGTTAAACCAGCGGAGTTAACCGTATACCTCCACAACCTGTTTCGCTCATTGCTACCAGAAGCCTCAGACATGGATTTACAACTTGATAGAGCACATCGTATCCCGAAACCGAGACACTTGGATCAATCGATATCGAGAGATGTCTTAATGAGAGTCCACTTTTTTCGGATTAAAGAATCCCTCCTGTCCGCTATGCGAAATTCCGCTGGATTACCTGCACCATACTCCGACCTCTTATTCTTTCCTGATTTATCTGCCGCCACCATGGCAAAACGTAAGGAGTTCCTGCCAGTGACCAAGATACTACGTAACCACCAAATTCAATATCGCTGGGGGTTCCCCTTGAAACTGCTGGTAACACGTAATGGAGTGGTGACCACGCTTCGTGATGTCCGGGAAGGCCTTGATACCCTGCAGTCGTGGAACCTGATAGGGGAATATACGCCACCACATCAAACCCCACCATCTCCACAGAAAGTGTCACCGGAATGGCATCGTGTAAACACCGCAAAGTGAGTCCTGTCGTACTGGTCCGGTAATGCTGGACTTTATCTTCCCTTTTTCCTTTTTTGGGGTCCTTGCCAGAGGAATTTTCTGGAACCTACCTTGCTTGACGTACCGCTTCTCTTGGAGTACTTGAGCGGGAGACCTGCCTGGCGGGAGCTTGCTGTTTGTTTCTCCCCTCAGTGCCTATTGAACTCCACCGGCAGAGTTTAACCCCCGTTTCTCCCCCTGACATTCTCGGGGTTGGCCCATTTACAGTGTGGCCTGGGAGACTCGATGTATATAATTTTTTGGTGCCGTTTGCACTGATCCCCGTCCTTCCAGACTGGGACTTTTTCTTCTTTTTTCTGTCCTCTATTTTTTTTTTCTTTATGTTTTTGTTTACACCATGCTATTATGTACATTTCACTCTCGTTGCCAGAAACACCGTATGCAAGTGAATTTTCTCCAGAGTAAGGAGTCTCTGAATGTCATCTTAATGTTCCCTTCAGATTTGATGCCTGAAGTTTGGGAAACTTCATTCCTCAGGTTATGGTCTTATCTGCCCTGTTTGTATTGGATAATAGCAATGTAAAATGACGGTTAAGATTGTTTCGCTGAATGTAAAAGGGTTGAACATTCCGCACAAGAGACACTCCTTATATGCAGACCTGCGTCACCATCCTCCTGATGTAGTGTGTCTCCAGGAGACACACTTCAAAACGGCTGCCCACCCCAAATTGTTCTTACCAAGCTATCCCCATCACTTTCACGCTACAGCCGCAGTTAAGGCGAGAGGGGTCTCCATTTTAATCCATCAGAACGTGACCTTTAATTTACATAGAGTGATCGCTGACCCCAATGGACGCTATCTTTTTCTTATATGTGATATTAACCAAACGAAACACACTATTGCTAATTTTTACTGTCCCAATGCTGGCCAACTTTCGTTCATCCGCAAAGCCATGGTTAAATTGCTTGAGGTTTCAATGGGGAGACTTATAGTTTGCGGGGACTTTAACCAATCCCTTGACCTGCCTATTCGACCTACTAGATCTCAGCGCTCCTCAGTGCGTAATTTTGCTGCTCTACTGGCGGAGTTTCACTTGTTTGACATCTGGCGTATTCTCCACCCTAGCGAAAGTGATTACTCGTTTTACTCTGGAGCACACAAAACTTACTCTAGGATCGATTTCTTTTTTGTTAATGCTGACTTATTGGCCCTAATATCTGACACCACAATTGGATCTATGTCCTGGTCTGATCATGCCCCCATTACCCTACTACTCCCTGATTCTCGACCTCCATTAGGCCACTCTCCATGGCGGTTAAATGAATCCCTTCTCTCCAGACCAGAAGTAGCGGAAGACGTTAAATGTACCTTAGAAAATTATTTTAAAGAAAATTTGACCCCAGAAGTTAGTCCCCTGACTCTATGGCAAGCTCATAAAACGGTGGTGAGAGGAGTCTTAATTAAATGGGGCTCTCATTATAAGAAACTAAATGCAGTACACAGATTGACCCTTCTACGCCAAATTCATCAAGTTACTACCTTACATAAGAAACATCTTAATCCCGCAGACAGGTCTACTCTTGTTGGACTCCAAATGCAATTAACAGAATGGATAAACGAGATTATGTCTGGGCAGCTCGTAGGCTTCGCACTAAAATGTATTTATATAATAATAAAACGAGTAAAATGATGGCCAATAGATTACGCAAGAAAGTGGCAAAAACTAGAATTGAGCGTATGGTAGCAGCGGATGGGACAACTTGCCACCATCCCCAGCAAATTGCAGAATGTTTTGCTCAATACTACACAAAACTATATAATTTAAAACAAGATACAAATTTATCTCAGCCCACTATCCAGGAGATTTTCCCTTTCCTACGACGACTTAATCTCCCGACTCTATCAGAAGCAATTTCTCATCGACTGATGTTTACCCCGACCCTAGGAGAACTCCAAGCAGCCCTTTCCTCCCTTAAGGTTAATAAGGCACCCGGTCCAGATGGATATACAGCTACGTACTACAAAACCTTTTCCCCCCAGCTAAACTCACATCTTCTTTCTGCGCTGAGTCACGTATTCCTTTCGGGGGTGCGACTAGCGACTGGCTATCCGCTACTATAGTTACAATTCCCAAAACAATGCCACCTGCGGATAATTGCTCCAAATATAGGCCCATCTCCCTCTTAAATGTCGATGCCAAGCTGTACGCTAAAATCTTGGCTAATAGATTGGCAGATATCATGCCCTTATTGATTGCTGACGACCAAGTAGGGTTTATTAAGTCCAGACAAGGCCCTGATAATACCATCAAGGCTATGGCCTTGATGGATTATGCTACCGACTCAGCCACGCCATCCTTAATCCTATCTCTCGATGCCGAGAAGGCGTTTGATCGCCTACACTGGGTATTTTTGGAGCACACTCTTTTAAAATTTAACTTCCCCAAAGAATTTATTAAGGCCATTATGGCGCTCTACTCATGTCCTAATGCACGCGTATTAAATGCAGGATTCCAATCTACAGTGATCCCCATAACAAATGGCACAAGACAAGGATGTCCTCTCTCCCCATTATTGTATGCGTTAGCGCTGGAACCATTGGCCCAAGCTATTAGACAATCTGACGGGATAGAAGGACTATTGGTAGGACCTACCGTGTGTAAATTGAGCCTATTTGCCGATGATATCTTACTGACTCTGACTAACCCCCTCACCTCTTTGCCGACCCTTCATTCTATACTGACTGAATATGGGAACTTGTCATACCATAAAATTAATGTACACAAAACCCAGGCTCTTGCCCATGGTATCCCTGACGCTGAACTGTCCACTCTTAAATCCCAATACCCTTATGACTGGCGTAATAGATCATTGACTTATTTAGGAATTAAACTATCTTTTAACAAACCTCAACTCTATAAGCTTAACTATACGCCACTAATACATATGGTTTCGACTTTCTGTCAACAATGGTCAACGGTGGAAATATCTTGAGCGGGTAGGATTAATGCAATTAAGATGATGCTTTTACCTAAAATACTATATGTTTTTAGAGCTCTACCTCTACCAGCTCCTATGTCGTTCTTTAAAACGGTTCTCTCAAACCTTTCTCAATTTATTTGGCGAGGTAAACGACCCCGAAATAAAACCGCGATCTTACATCAGCCTGTGGACAGGGGAGGGTTAGGGTTACCCAATTTATTATTATACTATAGAGCTGCCCTGATGACAAATCTTGGTTGCATATTTGCGGGGGTAGACCTCCCTCAATGGACCTCATTGATCCTGCCCTGCTCACTGCCGCATGATTTTGTGGGATTGTTATGGACGCCTAAATCATGTAGACTAATGAAAGGCGACCTCCCGGCCTTGCCAGCATTGCTCCTGCATGTTTGGGATGTGACTCGTTCTCTCTTGACTGCGGTCCACCCCCTGTCTCTGGCCTCCCCCCTCTCAATGTTCACTCACTTAATCCCAGATTTTGATCCTCGCCCATGGTGTCGTAACTCACTCACCACCTTATCCTCCTTTTATGCCTCTCATGATATCCTTCCCTTTCTCCACCTACAGGAGAGACACTCTCTCCATCGCAACTTAGGTTTTCATTTTATGAGGCTGAGGTCCTGTTTGGCGAAATATGGCCTGCTACATCTCCCTCCTAACGCTGACATACTGACTCGGTTTGAACATTATTGCTTGACCCCGTCTCCTGACTCGCGACTCTTTCCTTGACCTATCAATTATTATTAACTAGAACACCTCTCTCAACATGGAGATTTCAACTAAACTGGGAAAGAGATCTGCAACATACACTCTCCGCGGATCAATGGAGGGAATGTTTTCTCTTAGACTGTAAGAAATTTCGTTGCATCTCATTAGTGGAGGCTAGGAAAAAGATTTTATATCGTTGGTACATAACACCTGACAGGGAAAATCATTACAACCCACAGGTTCCTAGAACCTGTTGGAGGTGTGAAGAGGAGGAGGGCACTTTCTTTCATACATGGTGGGCTTGTCCTAGACTTACTACACTTTGGGACCAAGTTGCCGCCCTGAGTTCGGAGATTTTAGATGCCGAGATTGTCCCAACACCAGAGGTGTTCCTCCTGCAAATGTTTCCCGACTCCCTTACTAAATTCCAAAAACAACTATTGGCTCATATCTTATCAGTCACTACTACTCTCATAGCTGCTAAGTGGAAATCGAATGTCATTCCCACAGTGGGTGCTGTTAAAACCAGATTGAGTGAGTTGCGATCCTTGGATGCAATGGCTAGAGCCTTGATGGGACTGACTGGGGTGGGAAAGGATCATTGGACGATTTGGGACACCTATACCGTAAGAATTTAATGATTATACCTTAAGTAATATGTGACAACCCTTTCAGTGGCCTTGCTGAGATACCTTACTACTGATACTTGCTTTGTAATATGGTGGTTGGTTTTTTACTTATTTATTTATTTATTTATTTATTTATTTATTAAGTTTTTGTGTTTTTGTTTTTGTGTTTTTCTGTTTCTGTCTTATTTTTTATGTTTTTGTGTCTTTCCCCCTTTTTTTCCCCCGTTATCTCTGCATAACCTTTAAGTTATATTATGTATGTCTAAATTTTGTTGGAAAAATCAATAAAAGCTTTATTTAAAAAAAAATAAAAAAATAATATGTTATTGATGTAGAAAGAAAGCACTGGAACAAGTGAAAAAAGTAGCTGACATTGCAAAATCAGCAACGGAACCGAAACGGACTCAAAACGATATGAGATTACAGAATAAGCGATGGAACCGAATCGGACTCGAAACGATATGAAAATACGATGTCCGAAATGAAACGAAATGGACCCGAAATCGTGGATAGAACGAAAATTACTTGCGATTTTACAAATTTCACATTTATACGGAATAATGAAATTATTTCATTTCGTATCAGAAATTATTTTGGGAGGTGTGTATTTCGATGCCGATACGATTCGGAACATCGGACGAATCCGAAGCACCGAATCGGCCTGTTTCGTGAAAAAAACAAATCGGTATGACACGAAATGCACATCCCTAGTACTTTGTAGTATAACATGTAATAATACATTAAGTAAAGAATTTGTATTTTTGTAAGAGATCTATGAGAGCCAACAAATATGTTATGTGCACACTTATACATATGTATTATATTGGGTTAAAATTTTTATGGTTTGGACAGTTTTGCCAATTTTCTAATGCCTCCTAATATAGCTTTATTCCTTAAACTGTATACTAAAGGGTTCAGCACTGGGACCAGAGTCACAAAAAGGACAGAGAGGATCTTATCATTGTCTTGAGAGTATTGCATGTACAGGGTTAATGCAGATCCATAGTACACTATCACAATAACAAGGTGAGATGTGCAGCTTGAGAATAGTTTTAATCTTCCTGCTAAAGAATTAATCTTAACGACGGTTGAAATGATAAAACCATAAGATATTATAATGCATAGTAGTGTAATACCGCCTATAAAGATTCCATCTATAGTAATGAAACTCTTTAAGAATGATGTATCACTGCACGAAGCTACAAGCAAGGCTTTGAGGTCACAAAAGAAATTATTAATATAAACTACTCTGAAGAACAATAACCTTGTAGTGAATGAAGTAAGGATTAATGCGTTAAGAGCTCCCATTAACCAAGCTGCAAAAACCAGCAATACACATGTGTGTTTGTTCATGATAAGTGAATAATTCAAGGGGATGCAGATTGCCACATACCGGTCAAATGCCATAGCAGCCAAAAAAAAACACTCTGTATCAGAAAAAAATAGAAAGAAGTATAACTGACACATGCATTTTCTATAAGAAACCAAGTGGTCGCCTGTAAATAAAATGTAAAGAAGCTTTGGAAGAGTGGAAGAAATGTAAAAAATGTCGAGAAGAGACAAGACAGAGAGGAAAAAATACATGGATGTGTGAAGCTGAGTAATCATATATACAAGTGTAAGGCTAGGGTCAGACTGAGGCAGTGCGAACGCGCGTTCTGGCGCACATAATCACGGCCGCACTAGCAGCAGATGACGGGCAATGACAGCCAATATACGAAGTACGGTCGCACAAAAGTCCGGCCGCGCAACGCAAGTGGAAAATGAACGCATTTTTTCGAGAACGTTAAACCGCTGGTACTGACGTACAGAGTGCGCTGCGGCCGCATAGCAGCGTGTGTGCGTGATTAGGAGATGTCAGACGCTGCTAGTGTGCGGCCAACATAACGTTCAAACAGCCGGATTTCCCTAGACTTCTTTTTACCCCATCGTCATGAAATACGTCCAGAATTGCGCATCGTCTGACCACTTAAGCGTATTCTGTGAAAAAATGCGTGCGCACGCATCGACGTACATTTTGACGGTGGCCGCAGAAAATGCGCTCATCTGTCCCTAGCCTTATAGTAAGCATGTTTCCATATACCGCGATTAAATAAAAGAAGAAAAACACAGCAAATAGTATGTAAGTTCCTTCTGGAGATGATGAGAAACTGATAATGTAGAACTGTAAAGTGCCATTCTTTACATTTTCCTTCATGTTATTAAGCAAATATGTCGTTCTGGATTTGGATGAAAGAAAAAAACACATTACATAGTTACATAGTTATATAGGCTGAAAAAAGACATGCGTCCATCAGGTTCAGCCTCTCCCACATAACCTACTGCTGTTGATCCAAAAGAAGGCAAAAAACCCAGTCTGAAATGCTTGCCAATATGCAACATACTGGGAAAAAATTCCTTCTTGACCCCAGAATGGCAGTCAGATTTCTCCTTGGATCAAGAAGCTTTTACCCACATATTAAATATTATAACCCTTAATATTCTGTGTCTGCAGGAAGTCATCCAGTCGTTTTTTAAAAGTCTGTACAGACTCTGACCCAACCACCTCAACAGGCAGAGAATTCCACAGCTTTATTGTTCTCACCGTAAAATAACCCTTCCTATGCTTTAAGCTAAATTTTCTTTCTTCCAGTCTAAATGGATGACCCCTTGTCCTATGTATAGTCCTGTTAATGAATAGGTTATCAGACAATGGTTGATAATGGCCCCGTATATATTTATATAAGGTTATCAGATCCCCTCTAAGGCGCCGTTTCTCTGAACTAAACAGGTTTAAGCTTGTTAGTCTTGCCTCATAACTTGTCTCGAGAAGAGACAAGACAGAGAGGAAAAAATACATGGATGTGTGAAGCTGAGTAATCATATATACAAGTGTAATAGTAAGCATGTTTCCATATACCGCGATTAAATAAAAGAAGAAAAACACAGCAAATAGTATGTAAGTTCCTTCTGGAGATGATGAGAAACTGATAATGTAGAACTGTAAAGTGCTATTCTTTACATTTTCCTTCATGTTATTAAGCAAATATGTCGTTCTGGATTTGGATGAAAGAAAAAAACACACATTACATAGTTACATAGTTATATAGGCTGAAAAAAGACATGCGTCCATCAGGTTCAGCCTCTCCCACATAACCTACTGCTGTTGATCCAAAAGAAGGCAAAAAACCCAGTCTGAAATGCTTGCCAATATGCAACATACTGGGAAAAAATTCCTTCTTGACCCCAGAATGGCAGTCAGATTTCTCCTTGGATCAAGAAGCTTTTACCCACATATTAAATATTATAACCCTTAATATTCTGTGTCTGCAGGAAGTCATCCAGTCGTTTTTTAAAAGTCTGTACAGACTCTGACCCAACCACCTCAACAGGCAGAGAATTCCACAGCTTTATTGTTCTCACCGTAAAATAACCCTTCCTATGCTTTAAGCTAAATTTTCTTTCTTCCAGTCTAAATGGATGACCCCTTGTCCTATGTATAGTCCTGTTAATGAATAGGTTATCAGACAATGGTTGATAATGGCCCCGTATATATTTATATAAGGTTATCAGATCCCCTCTAAGGCGCCGTTTCTCTGAACTAAACAGGTTTAAGCTTGTTAGTCTTGCCTCATAACTTGTCTCGAGAAGAGACAAGACAGAGAGGAAAAAATACATGGATGTGTGAAGCTGAGTAATCATATATACAAGTGTAATAGTAAGCATGTTTCCATATACCGCGATTAAATAAAAGAAGAAAAACACAGCAAATAGTATGTAAGTTCCTTCTGGAGATGATGAGAAACTGATAATGTAGAACTGTAAAGTGCTATTCTTTACATTTTCCTTCATGTTATTAAGCAAATATGTCGTTCTGGATTTGGATGAAAGAAAAAAACACATTACATAGTTACATAGTTATATAGGCTGAAAAAAGACATGCGTCCATCAGGTTCAGCCTCTCCCACATAACCTACTGCTGTTGATCCAAAAGAAGGCAAAAAACCCAGTCTGAAATGCTTGCCAATATGCAACATACTGGGAAAAAATTCCTTCTTGACCCCAGAATGGCAGTCAGATTTCTCCTTGGATCAAGAAGCTTTTACCCACATATTAAATATTATAACCCTTAATATTCTGTGTCTGCAGGAAGTCATCCAGTCGTTTTTTAAAAGTCTGTACAGACTCTGACCCAACCACCTCAACAGGCAGAGAATTCCACAGCTTTATTGTTCTCACCGTAAAATAACCCTTCCTATGCTTTAAGCTAAATTTTCTTTCTTCCAGTCTAAATGGATGACCCCTTGTCCTATGTATAGTCCTGTTAATGAATAGGTTATCAGACAATGGTTGATAATGGCCCCGTATATATTTATATAAGGTTATCAGATCCCCTCTAAGGCGCCGTTTCTCTGAACTAAACAGGTTTAAGCTTGTTAGTCTTGCCTCATAACTTGTCTCGAGAAGAGACAAGACAGAGAGGAAAAAATACATGGATGTGTGAAGCTGAGTAATCATATATACAAGTGTAATAGTAAGCATGTTTCCATATACCGCGATTAAATAAAAGAAAAAAACACAGCAAATAGTATGTAAGTTCCTTCTGGAGATGATGAGAAACTGATAATGTAGAACTGTAAAGTGCCATTCTTTACATTTTCCTTCATGTTATTAAGCAAATATGTCGTTCTGGATTTGGATGAAAGAAAAAAACACATTAATGATAAGTAAATCATAAAGACCCATTTTATTTTTTTTAAATTAACTTTATATTTTGCGTTTAACTAAGCTGAAATCAGTTTATATCTTCAACGTAGTGGGTATTTTATTGGGCGGTAAAAATAAATATAAGCATTTCCTATTAACTTACAGGCATATCCGACGTTTTGTGAATATGCTGCATTATGTAAGATTATAGGGGTTTTTAAGAGACAGCTGAATTGGCTCCGAAATTGCACCGAACAGGGAATTTCCCCCTACGGTGTACTTTCGTGGCCATTAGGCTTTTCAGAAAGCAGGCAGTTTGCCAAATTTTGGCGAATTGCCAGCAAATATGGTGCCATTTCAATGGCAGTGAAATCACCCATAGGGAAGCAATGGTTAATCTATTCAGAGAACACCGAACAGCAGTTAAAAGTTGTCAAAATGCCCTGATGTTCGGTGGTTTCATTCGGCAGGTTTACTCAGGCAAATCCCAAAGGTTTCAATGTTAAAAATATTTCCGTTTTAATCCAATATCTAATAAACCGTTTATTCTTTTAATCTGCAGCAAAACGTCGCCTTATTTATTTATTTTTTAGGATGTTTTAGGCATTTTTCGAGATATTTTTTTCTAAATTATCCGATCCAATCATATAATCCGCCGCAAACATGCCATCCACTGCCGCAAAAGACCAGCTGCAGAAGAAAGCCGGACGGGTAAAAAAAAACTGACCGAAAGTGTCAAATTTGAAACACTCTTTGCAAAACAACTACTGAACGAAAATGTCTGGGATTAACATATAAAATCCAATGAATGATAACAAAAACGGCTGTTACAGAAAAAAGAAAAAACGCTCTTAAAAAATAAGGGGAGAAAAATTCCCCAAAAAATCACGAAATATGCTTAAAACATCCTAAAAAATAAACAAATAAAGAGACTTTTTATTGTAGATTAAATAATAAATGGTTTATTAGATATTGGATAAAAACTGGAATATTTTTAACATTGCAGCCTATGGGATTTGTCTGATTAAACCTGCCGAATTAAACCACCGAACAGCAGGGCATTTCTCTGACATTCCTCAGCTGTTCGGTGTTCTCTGAATAGACTAACCATTGCTTCTCTATGGGGGATTACACTGCCTTCGAACAGGCACTGTATTTTGCTGGCAATTCGCCAAAATTTGACAAACTGCCTGCTTTGTTAATAGCCGAATGCCTCTAAAATGCACCGTATGAGGAAATTCACTGTTCATTTCGGGGCCAGATCGGCTCTCTGTGAATAACCCTGCTAGACAGATTCAAACCTTTTGAAATTACATACGTTTGGAGTATATGAACGGGTTTCATAGGTTACACATAATGCTGCTTTCCTCGTAGAATCTATTTTAAAATAGATTTTCAATTATATTTTAAAACAAAAAGATGAGATGTCAGGACAGTTTAAAGCAGTTTCCTAAGGCTAGCTTCAGACAAACGCAGTCATCACGTCCGTGTAGCTGCACAGTTAAATGTCCGTAGATTTGTGGTCAATAGAGATCAACACACAAAGTACGTGCGCACCAAAGTGCGCACGCACAACGCAGGTGGCAACGGACGCCATTTAGGCCTCAAAATAAAAGCGCTACAACGGACGCCCAGAGTGCGACGCGTCCGCATAGCGGCCTGTGTGCTTTATGCTGCGATGTCAGACGCAGCGCATTTGCGACGTCCATCACGTTGACGCTCAGAGGTTTTTATGGTCTGGCTGACTGTACCTGTCATTTAATTTTAATTTATTTAGATTCCCATATTTCCCTTTTCTACATCCGTCAAAAAAAACAGACCATGTGGTGTCTACAGTATCTTCCGTCAGTACGTACATCCATTATCTCAGACTGTGTTCGTCTGACATTAGCCTTAGTGGTAGATGTATCAGGAAACCCCTAAGAATATGTTTAACAGAGATATATCATCATTAAAATATACGGGTATGTAACGATCACAATTAAAAATGTTATAACACTCTTAGACCTGAAATTAATGTTATTAAATACATTGTCAGTTAATAATACACTTTCATATTTTTGACAAAGATTTTTAGTCATGTTTTTTACTGATAATTCTACATTATCTTTTGGACAAAGCATGCTATAACTTCAAACAGCACCGAAATTCCAACAGAACCTGCATTCCCCGAAGTGCAGGAAAAAGCCGCTGACCACATCCAAAAAACCGCTGCAAAAACCGCTGATTCAAACAGAAGAACCACCGAAAAAATACTGAACGTACCGACAATCCACCACAAAACCCCCAAACGCATCCAAAAAATGCCAGCGATCCACCAGAGTGCCGACCAGCCACCCGAAAAGGTCCACAAGCCAACAAATGGGATAGAAAATAAAAAAAACAGCAAAGCAACTTTTAAAAGCTGTTTGCAAAAAAACTTCTGCACGAAAATGCCTGAAAATTACATATAAGGGCCTATGAATAATAACAAAAAGGTCTGTTACAGAAAAAAAAAATGCTATTTCAAAAAAATCTGAAAAATATTTTGGCCAAAAAAACTTGATAAATAAATAAATAGACTTTTTGCTGCAATTTTTTTTTTTATAATTTTTTGATAAAAACAGGAATACTTTTTACATTGAAACCTATGAGATTTGGCTGATTAAACCTACCGAATTAAACCACCAAAAATCAGGGCATTTCACAGGCATTTCTCTGCTGTTCGGCATTCTCTGAATAGATTAGCCATTACTTCTCTATGGGGAGTTTACTGCCGTCGAACAGCACTGTATTTCCCTGGCAATTCGCCAATATTTGGCAAACTGCATGCTTCTTGAATAGTCGAATGGCCTGGAAATTGCACAATACTCGGAAATTCACTGTTTGGTGCAATTTCTGAGCCAATTCGGCTCTCTTTGAATAACCCTGGTAGTCAAATGCAGCAAGTTATTTCAACTATTACAATTGGTGTAAATAATTTTAATTGCAATTAACCAACAGGCTTATTCAGAGAGATTCGAAAAGTCGCCGCACGTTCGGTGATCTTTCGTTCCCTGCACTTCGGGGCGATTCGGCGATTCTAGTTTGCCGACCCTGCTGTGTATTCAGCAAGCACTGCAGGGTCCCCCCGTAGTGCAGGGAAAACTCACCGCAAACACACTAGGGATGTGCGTTTCGGGTTTCGGAATTTTCACAAAATTTCCCGATTCGTGTCTTCGGATTCGGCCGAATTTCCGAATCGGATCAGACCCGAAAACCGACAGATCCGAAAAGTTTTCCGAGCCGAAACGAATTTTTTTTGGATTTTTTCGAATGGACTTGAAATGTGTCAAATCGAAATTTATTTTTGCTCTATTCATGATTTCGGTTCCATTCGTGATTTCGGTTCCATTTCGGTAATTCTGGACATCGTATATTTAACTATTATCGGTTATATCGTTGATTCTGTAAATTTTGTATTTGTAAATGCGTATCACTTGTTTTTGTTTCCAATGATCCGATAATTCTGTCTATACGATAATTCCTTCGTAATCGGGTCGGATCCGATTCGTACGCGGGTCGTGCATGCGCGCACGGGGATGTCGTAACTTTATTGAGCCAGTTGTTTGACAACTTTTTTGACAGGCCAAAAAAATATTGATTTTATTATTTATCATGGCTGCAAGAGAAGAGTGCCATTCGGACACCTCCTCATCTTCTTCCACCCATGAGACACCACCCAGGAAGAAGCGGGCCAGCAACATGGCATTTGAGGAGATGTTGGAGCTGGTCCGCATCTTTGATCGCAAAGATTACGACTGCCGTAAGGGCCCTTACGGCAGAAAGAATAATTCACGAAAGGATCGTATCCTTGACAAACTCCGAACCACCATCCTGGAGCAGTTCGGGAAGGACTGGACAAAGGACCAGCTCCGAAAACGCTGGTCCGACCTCAAGGTACGCGAGGAGGAGCAGCTGAGGCACATCCAGCGTGTCATAGCCAAACGTAAGTGTCATTTTATATTGTAAAGCGCTGAGCAAACTGTTGGCGCTATATAAATCCTGTATAATAATAATAATGTGCTTGCATGTGCTAATGTGCACAGAAATACGTTGATTTATCTAGTCCTTTTTTCATGCAATGTGATTGTGTATAGCTTTGCGTTTTCACGACTCGTCATACATGCATTTTTGCCATAGCTCTTCTTTTTTGTGATTTTACGTATTCATGAAAATTGTGACATTTGATGTATGTAGATGAAGTTACAATGCTGGATTTCTTTTGGCACTGTGTGTATAGTCTGTAGTGTGCTGGGGGGGAGGTTGTTGTGATTGAGTGATGCATACGAGATGACCCGCAGCTTGGCCAATATTGGCTCCCACCTGCGCATCAACAAAAATCTCTGCGTCTCTGCTAAGTGGTAGGATGGGACATGTAGTTCTTCTGAAAGTGCATCCAAACAGAGCCGCGTTCAATACATCCTCAGCAGCTGCTGAATTGTTGCAGCGCAGCAATTCAGTTTGCTGCAGCAGTGTCATTATTGAACGCTTTAGATGCAAATTTCAAAACAAAATGGCGGATTTCTGTTGTTTCTGCTATATCCGCAGTTTTATTAGCAGGAACTGAAAGTGAAACTGAGGCTGAGGCATCTATAAAATAACTAAAAGCAGTCAGCACAATGCATTTTGTACGCACACAACACAAATAATAGTTTTTATTGAATAAACGTAATGTTTACTTCTGAAAAAAATATGTAATTGAACGGTAATATATGTCTATGTGCAGAGGAAATAAATAAATATTTTGTGACTTTAGAACTATGAGATGGGAGTAGTGGTGGGTCAAGCTGGTAGTGGGGTAGTGGAGGGGTGTCGCAATACTTTCGGCAATATATTGTATAGATATACCATTTTTTCCAGTCTGCATTATTTACGTGTTATTTTTTGGATTTGGCAGAAGACAGGAAGAAGGCAGCATCTGCCCCGGTGGGCACCAGTGCCCCAGTGGAGGAGGAGGAGGAGCCACGGGTGACCACCAGCGCTGGTATATACTGTTTTATTTTGCAACGTCTTTTGGTCAAAAACAGAAACATTTTTTGTTTACTGTATTTTAATTTAATTTTTTTATGTATAGCACAAGAGGAGCAGGAGGAGGAAGAGGAGGAGCAGGAGGAAGAAGAGGAGGAGCAGGGAGATGGAGCCGCAGCAGGAGGCCGCGAGTCCAGGTTTTTTTTTTTACTGTTGTATTTTGCATCGACTTTTGTTCAAAAATAAATCAGTTTTGTTGTTTACTGTATTTTTTATTTCTTTAATTTCTTAGATATAGCACTGGAAGAGATGCTGACGGTGGAGGAGGAGTCGGAGGAGGAGTCAGAGCCTCAGGAGGCCGCCAGCACTGGTATATACTACTGTTATATTTTTTCAAGACTTTCAGTCAAAAATAGAAACCTGCTTTACTTACTGTATTTTCCTTCTTTCATTTATTGGATATATAGAAGGAGAAGCCAGACCGGACACGTCCAGCATTAGGATGATAAATAGGATGGCGATCGGAGAGCTACGCCTGGCTGTCACTGGCATCGATGCTATACAGGAGTTGCTCCAGGAGTTGCGGGACCATATTAGCAATGCCGCTGACATCCTGGAGCAGCAGTGAGACCAGCCTCCTCCCCTATGTTTGTTTGTGCCTGCCCCTGTTGGGCAGTTTGCCATCCTTGGCATGCCATGTTGTAAATAAATGTTATATTTTTTCACTATTTTCCTGTTTGTGTGCGTTGCTTTTCCTTACTTAATAAGTTAATATGTATTGCTTGGTTTCCACACTGTTAAAATTATATGTACATAAACTTATTGACATTTCTATGGACCCTTTGTCATAAATTTGTCAACATATTTGTGGCCATGAATGTGACTGTACACTTCCTGCCTGGCCAAAAAATGTCACACACTAACACAACCTTGTTGTACTGCCTTGAGATTTGATTACCGTGGCATGGTTTTGTTAAGCTTAGGCGATGTCACAACAACATGGATTTTTGTCCACAGTCACATTCATTGTATAACCAAGAATTTATCAAAAAATATTGATGGCAGCACTGCGTGAAGTCTTCTCCGACACAACCCAAAGATCCTTAGTGCGGCTCAGGTCTAGTTTATTTGTCCCTGTTTGCAGCTTCACGTAACACCTCCTCCCAGCTATGAGCTCTCTCTCTCCCACCGCTGCCCGCTAAGACGCTGCCCGCCAACATGGTCACGTCTTTGCAGGAAGACAACAGTGTGGGGGAACGGCAGCTGCCGACAGTCCCAAGACCTCGTCACAATGACGTCAGTTCTGGAGTTAACCCCTAACTGCGACCAATGGTGGAGATAGGGGGTTCATTGGAACCCCCTATCTCCCGATCCGCGGCAGCTATCGGTTGGTTAATGTTTGGTATCTTTGGATCGACCAGAGCATGGCCTTTCCAACAATACCAAACATGACAATGTTAAAAATTATTTTATTTTATATTTTAATTTTTTATAAACAGGTTTTTTGTTTTGTTTTGTTAATGCAGCAATATTGTTGCCATTTCAATTATAATATGAACAATGATGCTGCACTAAGGATTTTTGTATGGGGTGCGTTTGTTAAAAATGTTAGTGTAATTTTCACCCAAAAAAATATAAGTCCCCATTTCAATTTTTTTTAACAAACGCAACTCATAAAATATAACCGCAAACACTCGCATGTTAAAATGTGAAAAAAAAACTTTACACCTTGTAAAACAAACATTGAAAATTCAAATTTTATTGCATTTTTTGTTATAATATACAGACAGGACATGACGCATACATATGATAATGATATATTATGAATCATCTGCCGAAAAGAACGATATATAACATGTCTGGGTCATATTAAAAAATAAGGCTTCAAAACGCATTTAAACAAGGAGCGAAACTGTTAAAAATTAGCTCAGCAGCAGACCGCAGTGCCGCACACAGGCATGAAGGGCAGCCGTGAAATGCCTCAGCAGCAAAAGGGTTAATTTTTTTTGTCTGTTTTAAATCATTTTATTTGTTGTTTTTTTTTCGTTTCAGATCATTTTGATCAACTATTTTTCCGTTTTAAAACCTTTTGTTCTGGTTTTTATTTTTAAAGTCAGACCATTCGGGTCAGTTTAGCGTTTTTTAAATCGTTTTGTTCATTTTTTTTTGTTCCTTGGCTTTCATACCATTTTTTTAATGTGATTAAATAAAGTTGTGAAATGTATATTCAATTCATAAGAAAAAAAGGATCTTTATTTAATAAAAAAAAACACGATAGAATCGCCAGAATTATCGTATCGACAGAATGAATTATCGGATCCGAAAAACAAACCAAAAATTTATTATAAAAAAATATATAAAGTATTAAAAAGTAAACCATAGTAGTACGTCAAAACGAATAGAGTTAGACACTTTGAAACGAGGAGAACAGACGTTACGAAAAAAATGAAAATTTCCGAAATCACGAAAGTCAATACAAAAAACGAGCAAAGTGACCCAAAAATACGAAAAATGGTCGATATTCCGAAAGAATAATGGACACGAAAAACGAGTCGAACCGAACCGAAACGAAAAAGAAATCGGTCGAAACGAGCCGAATCGAAAATTTTAAACATCCGAACAAATCGAACCGAAAAAAAAAAGTGCACAAGCCTAAAACACACCGAACACTCACCCCAAACCCGCCGAACACTCACCGAAATCTGCAGAAACAGCTGGATTAACCCGCTGGACAAATCTGACAGCCGCCGGAAAAAGCTGACAGGCAGACGAACGAGGTGAAAACAAAAACCAGTATGCCTGAAAGTTTGAAAATGGAACCGATGTTTGCAAAAAAACTACAGAACGAAAATGTCTGGAATTTACTTATAATATCCAATGAATGATAATAAAAAGGGCTGTTACAGAAAAAAGAAAAATCGATGTTAAAAAAAAAAAATGGGAAAAATGTTTGCCACAAAAATCCCAAAAAATGCCTAAAAGATCCTAAAAAATCTATAAATAAAGAGACTTTTTACTGCAGAATATAATAATAAACGGTTTATTAGATATTGAATTAAAACTGGAATATTTTTAACATTGAATCCTATGGGATTCTCCTAAATAAACCTGACGAATGAAACCACCGAACAGCAGGGAATTTCAGAAACTTTTCCCTGCTATTTTGTGTTCTCTGAATAGATGAACCATTGCTTCTCTATGGGGGAGTTCACTGCCCTCGAACAGGCATCGTACGTGCAGGCAATTTGCCAACATTTGGCGAACTGCCTGCTCTCTGAATAGCCGAATGGCCAGGAAATGCAACCATACGCTGAATTTCAGTGTCCGGTTACATTTTGTGGCCAGATCGGCTCTCTTTGAATAACCCTGAGTGTTACTGGTAACTTTCAAAGTACCTGCTTAGGAAAACAAGATCGAACTGGGGAAATTTAGAAATGGCTATCTATTGTGTACATATCAAGTGCAAACTTCTCGTTTAATATTATCCCTTTACTATGAAACTTTTAGTTGATATCTGTGACTGTTTAATTTCTCTTTATTTGACAAAGCTTACATAATTATGGTACCAAATGAAGCATGTTGGAAACGGGGATGCTACAAATGGAAATATAATCATTATTAATGTAATGTACTAATACTTGAACGTTTTTGGCTTTAGGCTGGGTTCAGACGAGCACAGTGTTCACGTCCGTGTTGCTGCACATTTTAACGTCCATGGTAGCATACTATTATGATCAATAGAGACCCACACACGAAGTACGTCCGCAGAGAAGTGCGGACACACAACGGACGCGGCAAACGGACACAAGTTAGGGAAGAAGCAGGTAAAACTGCTAGAACAGACGTGCGGAGTGCGCCACGGCCGCAACGTCCACATAGCTTTGTGTGTGAGTGATGGAACGTCCAGCATTTTTTACGTCAAGCATTTTTAATGGACAAAATGGTTTTTCATATTCATTTTATTTCCTATCTGTATCAGTCAAAAAAAACGTCAGACACAAAAATGGACCTTGTGGCCACTACCTTGTCGTCAGTCCGTACTGTTGTGCATGGACGCACAGAATGCGTTCGTCTGACCCTAGCCTGAAAATGTAGATTATTTTCTTACCTACAGTATATGGATGTAAATTTTTGCTGTACTTGGTGAATGTAAATCTAAGTACAGAGCCTATTTACAGACCTAAGTGAACACATTTGAAAAGCGAGATTTATTCTGGGTCTTATTATATTCTCTATTCTATTGTGTATTGAGACCCATTTGTTTACCCTAAAAGACTCCCATGACCTTGATAAGTACTTCAATTTTAATGAGAAAAACAAACCAATACCCAAAGCCCTTCATTTGTAGAGCTGTTGTTCAACAGACTGATTCAATGGTTTCACATATTTGGATATCTCACCCAGGGTACGAAGGTACTAGACACGTGAATTATTTTTCAGACAAAGCATTAATCGTCCTAGTTTTGAGGGATTCTTTGATTCGTGTGAACAATGACAAAACGAATCACCACAATTATTAAACAGATTAAAAACGTTCTTCATAAGTGGTGATTTATTTTTTTGGCCCTTGCTTTGGGTTTTCGTTCCTTTGCTCTTGGTGCCAAAACAGGGTAGAGGAATAAACTGCTCGATTTCTTTCCAAATCAGGACCTCACTCTGCCATGATGTACCAGTGGTCTGTTCAGTGATGCAAGATCACCTGTACCATTCTCATGTAGCAAGCAGATGAATGAAGTCTAGGGGACAGCCAGCAAATGTTGAGCTTGCAACAAGGAAGCTGACCATTTGGTAGAAAAATAAATTGGACAATAAAGTATAAAAACCCCAAAGCACCCCATTTTAACTTAAGCTATTCAAAGAGACATTTGTCAATGCTTGTTATGTCAGTTGTTCACCTCTTGACATTGTTCTGTCCTTGTTAGGTAATAGAGCCAAGCCTCTTAACCCCTTCGCTGCTGAGCCATTTCACCTCTGTGTGCACTGCTGAGCTAATTTTTACTGGTTTTGCTCATCATGTTTAAACAAGATTTGAAGTCAGGTTTTATTATACAACCCAGACAAATTATATATATTTTTTATGGCAGACTCTGCAGATTCATAATATATCATTATCATATGTATACATCATGTCCTGCCAGAATGCTAGAACAAAAAAATGTAAAAACAAATGTGAATTTCCAATAATCGACAGCGTGTAAAAGTATTTTTTCCACATTTTATCATCTGAGCCTTTGTGGATATATATTCTATGGGGTACGCTTTTTAAAAAAAATTAGAACTGGGAACTCGTTACTTAATTTTTCTGAGAAATTATGTGATTTTTGCTAAAAAACTCAACAAAATCGTTAGTGCAGCATCTTTATAATTGAAATGTGAACAGTAGTGCTGCATTAATAAAAACAAAAACAAAAAACTCTAAGTTTTTATTTTTTTTAATTTTTATTATTATTTTTTTTTTTCTTTAACTTTTAACCATCCTATCCATGTGGGATGATGTCAGTGGGTAGGAGGAGATCTAGGATGCTTTGCTGACATCCAAGATGGCAGCACCTTCGGACGAGGACCGCGATCTGGCTCTAATTGGTGCCGAATTCGCGATCCAGCACCTAATAGGTAAAAGGCAAGCACTTCCGAGAATGGCAGACTGTACCCTTTGAAACAGTGCCTGTCTTTGCTCTGTGGCTGCCAGTGATGGGGAGAGAGAGGGGTCCAAAGTTACCCACCCTCCCCTTCAGGCACTCTTCCTGCTCTGGCAGGGGGGGGGCCGAAATAGGCATCATCAATGGCGTGTTGAGGCTGGCCATGGTCCCTGAGGTGAGGCTGACATCCAACATGGCAGCCCGCACCAGGAGACCGCAGCGATCGGTCAAAATACCAAAGAGAGGACATGCTCGGCACGTTAGAGAGGAGGCGCCAAGTGCATTCTCTGCGGCCAAGTGGTTAACAAGCTTTTTTTTCCTATTATTTCTTCTTCTAAGTATGGGTAGAGAGACTCAATACTTTTCCTGTGTTGTGTTCTGTGCTGTACGGTGCAGTGTGCGTCAATTGCCTGTACAGGGGACCTGCAGTGCAGTAAGTAGGATTTTAAAATTTTATCAGAAGTTCTTTTGTAGTGAAAAACCAATAGTTTTCTAGCTTAAATTGGGGGCAGGGGAGGTTTACAGCTTCTGTCCTGCAGCAATTAACAAGGTCAGGTTAGCTATTAGACTGTCTAGAAAGAAGTTTTTTTCTCTTTTTACCACAGTAACATCAGAAGAAATATAGATCATAGTGTTCACATCATTGAAATAATCAGTGGAGGCTTGTCTATAGGCAGGGGCGGACTGACCCATCGGGCACTCGGGTGCTGCCCGAGGGCCCGCGGGTCAGTGGGGGCCCAGTTTTGTAAGGGACTACGGCGGCGGCACTCCAGCGTGCCTTCCTGGGCCCCACGTGCACCCTGCATTGATGCTGCCCCCTCACATGAAAAGCGCGCATCACGTGGGGGGCGGCATCAATGCAGGGTGCACATGGGGCCAAGGAAAGGCACGCTGGAGCGCCGCCGCCGTGGTCCCTTACAAAACCGCTGCTGGGGTCAGTATACATCCATGTATGAGCTTTGCATTATACATCCATGTGTAAGCTGGGCAATATACTGTACATCCATGTGTGAGCTGGGAATTATACATCCATGTGTGAGCTGTGAAATATACATCCATGTGTGAGCTGGACACTATACATCCATGTGTGAGCTGGGCAATATACATCCATGTGTGAGCTGGACACTATACATCCATTTGTGAGCTGGGCACTATACATCCATGTGTGAGCTGTGCACTATACATCCATGTGTGAGCTGGACAATATACATCCATGTGTGAGCTGGGCATTATACATCCATGTGTGAGCTGGGCACTATACATCCATGTGTGAGCTGGGCATTATACATCCATGTGTGAGCTGGGGCACTATATATCCATATGTGAGCTGGGGCATTACATATCAATGTGTGAGCTACAGGGGGTAATATATATCAATGTGTGAGCTACTGGGGCAATATATATCCATGTGTGAGCTGCACATTACTGTGGATTTTATTGCTGTGGAGCTCTGCAATATGCTCATACACACTGCACATTACTGTGATGTTTTTTGCTGTGCAGCTCTGTAATACACTCATGCACTCTGCATATTACTGGGAGTTTTATTACTGTGGAGCTCTGTAATGTGCAGTGTGTCAGGATTCTACAGTATCTGTTAAAGTGATCAGCAGTTTCCCACATTTTCCACAGGGACTTTCTGTGCCGGGGTGTAGCCTTAGCTGCAATGAGTGGGTGATGGCTGCTGCATCTGTAAGTATGGAGGGGGGGGGCACAATTCGCTGCTGGGTCCAAGTGGATTTTCAAAAAGGTTATTTTTAGGAGTTCAGAAATTAATTCTTTAGCACAATAATGTACATGTGGGTGTTGCGTTGTAGGGGTTGGGGTTTTTTATGGGTGTGGCCTCCTGTGAGTGCAGAACAAGGGGGGCCCCATGACCTCCTATTGCCGGGGGCCCCATTAGTTTATCAGTCCGCCCCTGTCTATAGGGTCAATTGGGGTAGTACCTTACCATTTTTTGTCAGTTAATGTGTGTCTAACTGATAAAAGGTGTTATGTCCCTTTCATTATTAGTACAGCAGTGTCACATCCCACACCGTGGTGTTGGGGTTCCGGTGGCCGGCAGCACCTTCCTCGCAGCTCGTGGCTGACTGCCGAGTGAAATAGAAGACAATCGCTGCCGTTGGTCACTGACATGGGCGCGGCGTGATGACGTGCCGTCCGTCAAGGTTTAAATGGAGACTCGTGGTATTCACTCCTCTCAGTGCATTCTTTGTGCATATTTATCTGACTACCTGTGTTTTAATTTCTGGCTTGTTTGACAATTCTACTGGCTATTAACACCTTAGCATAACGACCCCTGGCATTTGGCTGAGGACCCGCTCTGTCATTATGACACCGGGTATCTGGTTCACGTGTACTCTGGTATTAACCCCTGGTGTTTGTTGTTCTGTTCTGTTGGTGTATACCTCTGGTACTGTCTGTGTTTGGAAATAGGTAAAGATCCGGCCACTTCAAGGACTGTCAGTGTCGGAAAGTTGTTCTGATTACAGGGATTAGACAAAATATCTAGGAGGTACGTGACAAGCAGCTGCTTATGTTATTCTCCTCTAATGTTGCTGGCAGAGGTAAAAAAAACCTAATAATTTGTTTAGGATGTTGTCCAGAAATCCGATAAGGCCTCTACGGGAGGTGCTGTAATTCACTGTCTGTAAGTGTCTTGCAGCCACCTGCTGCTTTCCAATGGAGCGCCATAGGGGGCCAAACAATACGTACCCAGTTAGCAGCTGAGGCTTAAATGTGGATCCTATCTGCTTCACACAATGTGTGCCTTAACCCCTTAATTATAGAGAATGCACAGGTAGTACCAGTAGTAAACAGAGTTTTTTCTTCATACACTGAAATTTTGCATTCTTAGAGAGTTATTTAGGGGAAATTGGGTGGGATTAGTATTTAATTCGTTTTTTAGGATATATTAATAAATCACTTTTTGATGGTTTTATTATTCTGAATAATCTCTATTAAATATATTTTGCAGCCATGGGCGTCCACAGAAATTTTTTCAGGTGGGGGAAATTTAATGGCATCCATAATCTGCCCTTTTGAGAATGTGATGAAGGGGACAGTCATAAAATGGGATTATGGGCCGCAATAAAAAACTACCCACTGAACCCCACATGCCTGTTCATCGTTCTGGACTCCCTGCCGGCCCACTGTGTTTTTACAGCTGGTGGCCATGATTATTTCAGATGTGAGTGGGCCAAAGATGGCAGACAGCCAGACGGCCCCCCTGCCTACATCTGAACCGTGTGGTGCGAATACTCACCAGGAAAAGATTATACTGGTGCTGCCGAGTCTTGCCGACGCGGCAGGATCTAACCTCCATGGTACTGGACCTGAAGGAAGCCTTCCGCCAAAATATCACAGAGATCCGGTCCGAAGTCCAGAAACTGTCGGACCGAGTGAGCCACCTGGAGGAGCGAGAGGCGCCAGATGAACGGCTGCCGCTGCAGGTAGGCCCCAAGATCTCAGACCTGAGGCCTCAATTGGATGACCTAGATAATAGAGGATGGAGGCACAATGTTTGAGTCCGCTGAGGCCTTATGCACTCTCTTCACCTCCATTCTACAACATGACCTCAACTCCCTGCTGGCGCTAGATCGAGCTCATGCCACCGACATTTCGGTGCTCTTTCGTTCCCTGCACTTCGGGGGATCAAAAATATGGCACAGTTCGCCGCAGATAGGCGATCTTCAGTGACATCGAAATTGTCCTATAGTTACAGTTACAGTTACAAGCATTTATAAAGTGCCAACAAGTTCCATAGCGCTGTACAATGGAAGAGACAGAATAACAAATATATATACACATTACGCACACACAGTACAGTAGGAGAGAGGACCCTGCTCAAGAGCTTACAATCTGAGGGGAGAGGGGTGACACACTAGTTGAGGGTGAATGCACAGAAGTGTTAGCGAAATGCCTTGATTTGAGTAATTCAGTACGACAGGTTTAAGCAGGCAAATCCCATAGAATTCAATGTAAAAAAAATATATATTGCTTTTATTAAATTCAACCGTTTCTTCTTTTCAGCAAACCTTCTTTTTATTTATTTATTTTTCGGACAAAATTTTTGATTCCCAATTCTTTTTTAGTTTTTTTTATATAAGCGTTTTTATTTTATTCTGTAACAGACCTTTTTATTATTTTGCACAGTACCTTTTTGATTATTTAGACACATTTTTATGCATTTTGTTTTGCCTTAAACACTTTTTAGAAGTATAGCGGAGTTTTGTATAGCATTTTCTTTTGTAGTTCGGAGTCATCCGGCGGCATTTTGTGGCGTAGTCGGTCAGTGGTCAATTCGGCGGTCTTTGGCAGCTCCATATTTGGCACGCTTCAGTAGTTTTTTGTTTTAAAAAGCGTTTAAATTTTGACACTTTCAATCGTATTGTTTTTTTTGGGTTTTTTTTTACCCGTCCGACAGCTTGTCAACTGTTTTCTGCAGCTCATCAGCACTGTGCTTGTCGGCTCGTCGGGTGCATTTGGTGGCTGCCGGGGTGTTTCCAGCGGGTTGGCGGCGGCGGCAATCAGCGGCTGATTCACTGCACTTCGGAGACCCTTCAGTGAATGCTGAATTCACCGCAAGGTGGGGAAATTTGATTCCCCCGAAGTGCAATGAACAACAGAGCTATGAATTGCAAATCCGGAGATGCAGTGGTCTAAATGACCCCTGCATCTCCTGTAATGGGGTTCCCTTGCCCGGCAGAGGAAATCCCTGTCTTTGATGACATCGTGTGTGTGTGCATGATGACTCCTGCAGCTGGGGCAGGGACTGTCTAACATTGAAGGCTGACATCCAGCCGATGGCGCCATGCAGGGACAGAGACAGGATGTGAGGAGAGCTTCGTCAGTGCTGGGGAGGGAATCCCCACGATGATACATGGACTGCAGCCCCGCAGGGCCGCTTTAGTGCAAGGCCGGGCGCACTGCACCCCTCACACTCACAAAGAGCTGGCCTCACACTCGCAAAGAGCTGGCCATGACTTTCCCCCTGCATTATTGAGTTATAGTGGCGTGCCAAATAATTTCTATTTATTCTTTTTGCTTCCTCCTGAACTTTCATTAAGAAAAAGTTTGAGGTAATTTTTCTGTTTAAATGCCTCTATTATTATTAGAGATGTGCATTCGTTTCGGAAAAATTCAGAATTTGGAACGAAATTTGATAATTCGTATTCGGAAGTACTTTTGCATAACAAATCGATACGAAACGAATTCGAAACGAAACGGTATATAACGAATTTATTTCATTTTACACTGTGTCGTCATCATAAAAGAAAAATTTGAATGACTGATATCAACTATTGAATTTGAAATGAACTATCAAATTGATATCAACTATCGAATTGATTTTAACTTACCGGCTGGGTGGAGTAGAGGTAACATCACTGCTCTGCATGGAGAGAGCCTGTGGAGTCATGTGTTCAATCCCAGGGAGCAACCTCTCCAGTAAGTGTCCTTGGGCAAGACACCTAATGGTACATACTCGCCACCCAGGACATACTTGAAAACGAGAGAAATCTCAATGTATCCTTCCTGGTAAAATCCTTTCTCAAAAAAAAAATACAAGTAGTGGTCAGCAAAGGACTTTATGAAACAAATTAATTTTGTTTTGCTGTTTAATTTGACTCAAATACTAAATCTGTGACACAGTTTAAAATTTAACCTTAGGTTTTCTTTTAACAGCAAAATTTTATTAATCGGGGTCTTATTTAGTGATCCAAATTTCGAATTGATATCAACTATCGAATTGATATATGAAATTCAAATTGATTCGAAATTTCAAATCGATCCAAAATGAAACAAAACGAAATACGAAACTAAATTAGTTACGAAATTCCGAAAACAAAATGATTTAAAAACGTAACGAAATGAAACTAAACTAAATTAATTTTTCAGCCATGCACATCCCTAATTATTATTTCTAATTGCAATTTACAGTTTCCTTCCTCTGAATAGTTAGTTTTAAGTTTTATGCTGATTTTGTGAGTATTTTGTGCTAATAATTATAATGGCTGCTGTCAAAACAAACAGAAATGTTAACATCCACTTTTTATAAGTGGTAAATGATTTTGTTTTCTTCATTATAGATTGTCAGATCAAAAACAAATGACCTCTTTAGAATAATTTGATGTATTTTTATTTTGGTTTAGATGCACCATGAAATATATTAATAACGTTTCAATACCCTCAAAATTAAACATATATCATCTAGGAAATGGTCAATATGTTAATTTAATCTGTCAGTCATTTTCCCTGATAAGGATATACACTCTCACCTTGCAGTCCTCTCCTCCTGTTTCCACCCCCAACCCTTCTAGATTGTTAGTTCCCACGAGAAAGGACCTTAGTTTCCTCCTGTACCGGTTTGTCAATTATTGTTCAATGTATTGTAACCCTGTCTCTATTGTGCCCGTTGTACAGCGCTACGGAATATGCTGGTGCTATATAAATAAAGAATCATAATAATAATACATGTTTAACTTCACTATTATAGTTCAGAAAGGTATGAAGTGAGTTTCTAACAGATTCCGGACCATACAGATATAATAAAGTAATGAATAATTCTAAATATTATACTAAAACCTAATTGTAGAAGCATCCCAGAGGCTCATCATCCAAAATGCATGGACAAATGACAATACAGAATGTAAACAAAACAATTATTTAATGAATAAATAAAGAAATTGGATAATTAATGCTAGTTTATTTCATGAAAATATTTTTGGAAGCATATAGCTTTGTATGCCAGCCAATAACCTTTCTCAAAGCTCCTAATACGTCTTTGTTTCTTAGACTATACACTAAAGGATTTACCATGGGCACTAATGCAACATACATAAGTGAAAGTATGCTATCTTTGTTTTGCGAGCTGTCTGAGTCTGGGATCATATACAAGCAGAATGCAGTCACATAGAAGATAAAGACAGTCGTTAGGTGAGATGTACAATTTGAAAACGCTTTGGATCTTCCTTCAGAAGAATTGATTTTTAGAACAGTAGAAAGTATAAATGCATAAGAAGTCATAGTAAACATGGAGGGAATAACACCAATTATTACATTGTCCACAAGGATGATTATTTGAATAGTTGTCACATCACTGCAGGACAACTTCAACAAACCCTTAAGATCACAGAAAAAATTATTAATTATGTGCGACTTGCAGAAACATAAGTTTGATGTAAGGAGAGACAGTAATAAAGAATTTAAAAAACCTAACATCCAAGAGGAAGAGGACATCAGAAGACTTACTGTCTTGTTCATTATTAGGGGATAACGCAGTGGATTACAAATTGCTGCATACCGGTCATAAGCCATAAAAGGTCAACAGGAACGACTCAATATTTGCAGTTGCAATGAAGAAATACATTTGTATTATACAGTCTTTAAAAGATACCCATCCAATTCTTGTTATTGTGATATACAAAAGCTTTGGAAGAGTGACAGAAATGAAAGTCATGTCTAGCAAAGACAAATTGCTTAAGAAGTAATACATTGTGGTATGTAATGGAGGAGACAGGATTATCACTATAGTGATCGTAATATTGCCTAGAATTGCAATCAAGTATATTATCAATATCCCAGTGAAAACCAAGAGTTGTGTTTGTGGGTGGACTGGGAAAGCCTTTATGTAAAATTCGTTCTTCATAGTCATGTTATTAATGATTTCTTCCTTCATTATCTGGGAAGAGAATAGAAAATTTTTAATTTTATATTTTTAAAAGATTATGAACTATAAGAAGTATATTTTACTTTATTTTGTTTATTTTCTGCACCTTTCAGCATTTATACATGGATAGCAACTATGGATTCAAGGTCTGTGGTGAAACTGTTGAAAATTCTAGGTGTAATATATTTGGTTTTATATATTATTACTGGTGTTTTTCATAGTAGTCATCCAATGAATCATCAAATATTTATCAAGGAATTGTTAGCCGTCTTACTTCGTTTTCGACATTTGCTTTTGAGTGTTACAGTAGCAGGATTTAAAAATTCCTATTGTTTTCTTATTGTACTATAATTTGAAGAACGCAGGATATTTGAATGACACCGCGTTTAACCCCTTCAGTACTGAGCCAGCCACACCCTTAGCCCATATCTGTATTTAGTCACCAGTTTTTAACCATTTTTCTCTGATGTAACAAAATTTCCCTGATTTTCAATTATTCCTCTTTATGTACAGTAAAGTTAATTAGAAAAACTACAGAAATGTCATCATATTATAGGTAAAAGGTGAAATATTTGGGTTATTTTGTCAGCAGAGGAGTCATTATTTACTAAATATTTCATATATCCATTTTATGATTCCACATTAAGCAACACTTTATCTTCATAGAAAAGTTTTTTCAATGATAGTTATCACTATAGAATGACTGAAAAAACTGACACAGAAGTATCTAGTACCAGCCACTAGCAGATACACACATACTAGCAGATACATACACTAGCACTGGCAAAGTGGCAGTTACATACACAAGCACTGGTCGTTATACACTGGCAATTTAGGGGTGAATACAAACACAAATCTCAGGATGGGCACTCTACCAATTTTGGCAAAGACGAGTGATTGATGAAGAAATAGATACTGAGATTGCTGGAGGGATATAGACACGGAGATATATGGATTGGTAAACAGATGGACCCAGAGATGCATAGATATGCAAACAGTCGAGTGCAGAGTTACAAAGCTATAAAAACAAATAGATGAATGCAAAGTTACAAAGACAGAAAAAAAGATAGATGAGTACAGAGTTACAAAGATAAAAACAGATAAATGGTTTGCAGAGTTATAAAGATCGATCGATCGATCGATCCAGGGATATACAGTATAGATAGTAGAAAGACTAATGGAAAGACAGACAACTAGCGTAGATAAAGAAGTAGACAGAAAGATGAAAAGATAGACAGACAGATACCACAGGTGAACAGTTAGAAATGCAAATAGACACATAACCAGACTAATAAATAGATGGGTGGATAGATAAACAGATAGATACACACTTTATACTTACCTGCCTTTTGCAACTAATTGGTGCAAGTTCCCTTCCCAACTCCTCAGTGTCCTGGCCACTCTCTGCAATATGTCTCTGGAATGGGAGGTCCTGATCACATGACTAGCCCCTGCTACAGTGTGATCAGCCAACAGTGAGGCCCCGTTCAGACTGTGCGATTTATCGCGTGGATTTTGCCGTGACGTTGAAGCAAAATCCGCACGACGTCACGCTGTGTAGCTTCTCCAATGCATTTCAATGGAGCTGTTCACATCTTGCCGCACGATGTCACGCGACGTTGCATGTCGCGCGTCGCAGAAGCATGTCGCTGGTACATGACCCCTTTTTTGCGATTTGCTATCTGCGATTTTACGATTTGTATTGGTGGTGCTTTGCAAAAATCACACAAAACAGCGATGTCGCTCGACGTCGCGCAACATTATCGCACCATGTCGCGAATATGAAAATCGCGCGGAAAAATGCGTGCATGCACACACTTAGTGATGCACATACAGTACATTGGGAGACATAAACAAACACTCAGGTTTCCTCATGCTACTTTTATCATCAACCCCCCCAAACTTGTCCCTCTCCTTGAGTCCCTTTTTTTATGTAACTCTCCACATATCCATTCCTTTCCAACCCCTACATCTTTTCCCACAGTTTCACATTTATACTATTAGCTATTTTGGTTTTATTTCTCTCATAGTCTTTATCTGTACCTTATTCTTCCCTGGGAGTCTAAGACACAGGGTTGTATGTAAGAGGAAGGCAAAGGCATTGACCCATCTCCAGTCTGTCCCTCTCCCTCACACTAGGAAAGAGATCTGCATGCACTACATGAATACATGTGACATGTAGAAAAATGGTAAGCAAATGAAAACTATAGAACCATTAGTTATATGATGAGGGGATGAGTAGAGAGTGAGAGTTAGATTACTCAGAAAGATAAGATACTTTGAAATGAATTTGCACTCACAATCATTTTTCCACTTACCGTGTTCTTTTCTTGCAATTTCCAGCAGCATGCAAACTAAGGCTCTAAAGTTCTGAAATATGGACTACCGCAACAATAGTAGTCAAAGTGTAAAAGGTGATTACTGTCAGAGGATCTTCATTCTTGAGCTGATGCCTTCAATTTTATTGTTATTCTGTGTTGCAAATCTATTTCAATAAGCATTGTGATATTTTTAAAATGTGGTATGTGAAAATTCCATAAATGATTCTATTTTGAATTATAACCAATTCTTAGTTAAGCATCTGCATTTAGCTTATACTTAGACCGGCTGCTTCACACCTTCTTCTTTTACAACTGAATTTAAATCCCTTCACTACCCAGTGATAGTTCCTGGGATCAGGAACCAGTGTTTTTGGGTTGGAAATCATTTCTAATTTTACCGCAATAAATATTTGGGAATATTCCCAGTGTATGTCTTATTGTAATAACCTATTTGACAGGGAGATGGCAGCATCTGCTGGCCAAATAGTTGCTGCAGGTCAAATTGCAGTTCCTGTTTCCATATCAGCTGGGGACCACCTTATATGGTAGGGCATTCCTTACCTGATTTTAACACCTTGGGCACCTATGAAGCACAAAAGCAAACAAAATTAGTTTGCAATAAATATATTTAATTTTAAATCACACAGCACAGCTCCAGATCAATAAAATCCAGGGCTGCTGTGTGTGCTACCGGGGATCGCCGGCGTGACATATTAATGGCTGTCAACGGTGACTGGACATTTAAACGCGTCTCTAGCCTTTGACGGGAGGAGTGGTAAACTCAAATCAATATTAAAATTGAGATTTTGGTGTGATTTTAAAATGTCACTAGCACCAAAAACTGAAATGTCCTTATTTTGGTTATTTTATGTTTCTAATACCTTACATTTGCTTTGTTTTCCTCTTATATGTTTAGTTAAGAAAAATAATATTGAACATTTTTGTGTCAAGAGTTATTTTCCTTTGTGAAGTAAAATTTTTAACAATGACATTCTGTTTTGTTGTTTTGCTTTTAACAAAACAGTGTAAAGACAGAGCCATGTATGAAATGAGATTAGATATTATTTTACCAAAACTGAATAAGGGAGCAACTAAGAGGCATCAACATTTTTTGCAAGTAGGAAAATTGTTGGAGTGGCAAGGGTTCTGTTTCTAATTCAATGTTTTCTGTATTTATAACAACACATAAAATAACAGTTTCAGTAAAAATGAGATGATAGGAAAACACACATGAAGAATACAGAAACCATTATTTTGCATCCTCCAGTACAACTGATTTATAACATGTTTAATGTCTAGGTATCTTTAATGGAATGCCATCCAATGAAATCTAATGTGCATCAATATTCAACCAAAATGATGAGGGAATTTTTGCCTATAGTAGCTATTTTCCTAGGTAATGATTCCCAAGTTAGTGATTACACACCTCTGCTTGTCACTCACAACCAAGGTCACAACAGACCCAATACAGTGTGGGATAAATCAAAATACAATAAGGGTTTATTAAAAGTAATATCAAGATACAAATAAGTAACAAAATGTGCTACATAGAAAATGTGCTCAAAACAAACTCAACACAAACCAAAAAATAGTTAAACAAATACAAAAAAATTGCCAGTTTGACTGCATAATAAGTATATTCATATGAATATATGACAGATAGCAAGGGTATGTGTAATGCCACAATTGGCCAGCATAACGTCAGTAATGATATTTAAACCCCCACAATGAACCAGATTAGACATAATTCATTGTTACAATTGCACTATAAACTTCCTGCTGTAACCAAAGATACCAATACATGTACCAGAATCATGTTGTACTCAAATATATGCTTTCTAGAGGCTGGCAATTGTTCCAATTTGCAGGTGTCAGTCACTTAATATGTAATCACCACCAAGGGTTAATTTATATAGGCGTCAAGCGACAAAGACATGTGCAGCAACTTAAGCTTCTACTAACCAAACTAATTATATGAGCACCATTGTAAGGAATATTTATGGCCACAATAAATTCAGTAAATCCCACAAGTAACCATAGGGCATGTCAATAAATCAAAGGTGCACCAGGATCATATATATGGTAACATAAATCAAGCTGTGAGCCACAAGTAGCTAACTCACACGTCAGACACGCGTTTCGCATAGATCTGCTCATCAGGGACGCTCTGCTTCTAACAGATTATACCATTATAATTATGATAATAAAATGCACACAAATATAGACGTCGTAGCTATTGCCGAAAACATGACCATTACTGGAGGGTGTTACAAATATGATTTTAAAAATGTAGAGAACTGTCAGTAAAGGCATTACTTTTGGTTTTTAGGTAATATTTATTGAATTATGTTGTAACTAAATCCTTAATTTGTTTGTTTTGTAAGATTTTAAACCACAAAATTATCTATGTGGAGCGCTAATATTTGGGATTTATGGAATTGAAAGTGAAAAATTCTTGGTCAAAATAGCCAAACCGGTAAAAGTTCTCCCATTTATCTCACTTTCCAAATCAGCTATTTTGACCTAGAATTTTCACTTCTCCAAACGTTCTCCAGAGTTTCACCTTTCTATGAATAATCCTGTATACAATGTTGTAACCGACAACCAAAAAGATTTACCAACAATACAGATAAGAGTGTAGCACCCTCAATGTTCCGATTAACTTTATACACCATTAATAAGGAACATTGAGGGCGCTACACTCTTATCTGTATTGTTTGGAGCCACTTTAGCTGAATATTATTAAGAGAGATATTATTAATATTATTAAGAGAGACACCTTAGCAATTTATTTTCCATTCATTGTATATTTAATATGGTAATAGAAGATGGTACCACACTCCCCTATACCACAGTTACTTAGATATACGTAAAAAATATTTTACACTTACTTATCCAAATTCTCCGCATTCAATTTTCAAGAGAACTCATGCTCCGGTGCTGGGAAGCGGTCTCCACTATATACTCAAAACGGTAACCCGCTACACGGAGACTGAGTAATAAGAAAAAAATTCCTTTTTTATTAATTCGATGTTTCCGTCAGGATGAAAAGTCCCTGTGTGGACTGAAACGTCAAATTAATAAAAAAGGAATTTTTTTCTTATTACTCAGTCTCCGTGTGGCGGGTTACCGTTTTGAGTAAAATATTCTACATATATTATTTTTGTCATTTCTCAGAATCTGCTTTCATAGTTACATAGTTACATAGTTATATAGGCTGAAAAAAGACATGCGTCCATCGGGTTCAGCCTCTCCCACATAACCTACTGCTGTTGATCCAAAAGAAGGCAAAAAACCCAGTCTGAAATGCTTGCCAATATGCAACATACTGGGAAAAAATTCCTTCTTGACCCCAGAATGGCAGTCAGATTTCTCCTTGGATCAAGAAGCTTTTACCCACATATTAAATATTATAACCCTTAATATTCTGTGTCTGCAGTAAGTCATCCAGTCGTTTTTTAAAAGTCTGTACAGACTCAGACCCAACCACCTCAACAGGCAGAGAATTCCACAGCTTTATTGTTCTCACCGTAAAATAACCCTTCCTATGCTTTAAGCTAAATTTTCTTTCTTCCAGTCTAAATGGATGACCCCTTGTCCTATGTATAGTCCTGTTTATGAATAGGTTATCAGACAATGGTTGATAATGGCCCCGTATATATTTATATAAGGTTATCAGATCCCCTCTAAGGCGCCGTTTCTCTAAACTAAACAGGTTTAAGCTTGTTAGTCTTGCCTCATAACTTAACCCTTCCATTCCCCTTATTAATTTAGTTGCCCGTCTCTGCACTTTTTCCAAAACTATAATATCTTTTTTTAAGACCGGTGCCCAAAATTGCACGGCATATTCAAGGTGCGGCCTGACCATTGATTTATACAGAGGCAAAATTATGTTTTCATCCCGTGAGTGAACTCCCCTTTTAATGCATGCCAATACTTTGCTTGCCTTGGCAGCTGCTGTTTGACATTGCACATTGTTACTTAGTTTGAAGTCTATGATTATTCCCAAATCCTTCTCCTGCTTGGATTTCCCTAACTCTGTACCATTTAGGGTATAAATTACTTGTGTGTTCTTCACTCCAAAGTGCATAACTTTGCATCTATCTACATTAAATTTCATCTGCCATTTAAGTGCCCAGTCCCCCAATCTATCTAAATCCCTCTGCAGCGAAGTAACATCCTGCTCACATTGTATTACTTTTCCTAGTTTTGTGTCATCTGCAAACACTGATACATGACTTTCAATGCCTATCTCAAGGTCATTTATAAATAAATTGAATAGTATTGGTCCTATAACAGACCCCTGAGGGACACCGCTTACCACTGGTGTCCATCTTGAAAATGTACCATTTATGACCACTCTCTGTACCCTATCTTTTAGCCAGTTTTCTATCCAAGAACAAGTATTTTCATCTAGACCAATTTTTCTTAATTTAAATAGTAACCTTTTGTGTGGAACTGTGTCGAAAGCTTTGGCAAAATCTAAGTAAATCACATCCACTGCGACCCCCTGATCTATACTTCTACTTACTTCCTCATAGAACGTAATTAGGTTAGTCTGACATGATCTGTGTTTCATGAAACCATGCTGATTTTTGCCAATAACATTATACCTCCCAATAAATTCCTGAATATTATCCCTTAGTAACTGTCAGGAATGGCACTGGGGTGGCACCACAGGTTCATGGAGTCTAAGCCCAGGATGCAGGGATGCTCTGAAGGTACCTTGGTTAGGCTGATGTTATATGATCTGAGGCGTGGTACAATGGGGGTTATCCAGGAGAATAGTCAGCAGGCGATCCTAGGTCGAGGGACTGGTACAGCGGGATAGTCGTTGAAGCAAGCAGGGGTCTGATACACGGTAAGTCTTTAGCAATAGTTCAGCTATGTTTGCAGGATAGACTTGCAATGAGAAGCCATGGTAGAAAGGTGGGAGTGTCTCTTTATTTGCAAGCAAGAGGGTGTGGTGTGTGTGGTGCTTGTGCTTTTACTGTTTAACCCCTCTCCTTGCTGGATTGGAACGGGGCAGCACTTTATATGTGCTGCCTGAGCAAGGAATGTGATCCTAGGGTGGTCAGCGATGGGGATCCTGACATAGCCCCTCCCTCAAGGCCGAACCCCGTGCGGCCCAGATATGCTTGTAGGCTGGGTTCAGCTGCAGGAGACACATAGGAAAATATTCCCTGCACACAATAAGAATCTTGATCTTTAGTAGAGTTTCTGGACTGTGCATCACAAGGTATAGGACCACTCTGGTAGGTGTCGGAAGCGAGGAGGATCGCCCCGCAGCAGGCAGAATTCTGGGCACAGGGGGCAGCATTAGCTTGGAGATGATTCTTTCTCTGACGCCTCCTTGCCCTTGATTTGGAGGATTTGGCCAGGATAGTTGCACACAAGGAAGGAACCGGAGCCACACTTGGACCAATCTCCTCCATGATGGGTATCTCTTCCTCTTTGCTGGATGTCATAGACGTGGTGAGGGTAGTCCCTAGGAATGCCCCTTCTTGGTCACTCTGTGCAGTCTGCAGCGGTGACTCACCATTTAAATCAATAAAGTCAAGCCCCGTCTCTGAGGATGGATCAAAGGTAGGTGGTACAACTGCAGCAGATGGTGGCATTTCGGCAGTGGCGCTTATTTTAGCCAGTTGTTTCAGCAGGAAAGCGGGGTTTTTCTGGAGATTCTGTAGGATGTCGGAGAGGGAATCAACCTGACTTGCCAGGGTAACAACAGTAGAAGTAAGCACTGATATTTCTGGGGCCTTGTCAAAAACCACACAAGCTGGCATTGAAGTGGGTTTGACATGTACCTCTGCATTCGGCAAAGCAGGCATGAATTTGGATTCCTCAAGTGGCTGGGCAGCGCACTTGGATTCATCAAGCGGTAGGGAAGCACACTTGGATTCACCAGGCTGCAGGGAAGCGCACATGGATTCACCAGGCTGCAGGGAAGCGCACATGGATTCACCAGGCTGCAGGGAAGCGCACATGGATTCCTCAGGCTGCAGGGAAGCGCACATGGATTCCTCAGGCTGCAGGGAAGCGCACATGGATTCCTCAGGCTGCAGGGAAGCGCACATGGATTCCTCAGGCTGCAGGGAAGCGCACATGGATTCCTCAGGCTGCAGGGAAGCGCACATGGATTCCTCAGGCTGCAGGGAAGCGCACATGGATTCACCAGGCTGCAGGGAAGCGCACATGGATTCACCAGGCTGCAGGGAAGTGCACATGGATTCACCAGGCTGCAGGGAAGCGCACATGGATTCCTCAGGCTGCAGGGAAGCGCACATGGATTCCTCAACTTCCTCAGTTATCATGAAAGGAGCCAGGCCAGCATTGTCTGTGGGAGCAACATAGGGATCCAGAGAATCTTGATGCAGCGGGGTGTTCACCGTGGTATATATGGCACTTCTGGTGATCGCGTCTGGTAGTACAAAGTCAAGGAGTTGATCTTTCTTCATGTCAGCCTGGCTGGGGTCAGCAGAGATCCTTGGAGACTTGATCTTTCTTTTATTCACCAATGTCCTCTCATAGGTGTCAATGTTGGCTTTTTCGACCACAAAACCATTGGAAGCAACAGTGTACTCTGTATGTTTGAAAGGAGTGGTACCGCTTGGGTAGGTAGCAGGATATGAAGCGGTAGTGCGAATATACCTGGCATAGCCACAAGGAGACCCTCGGGAGCACCGTGCTGTCTGTAGCGGATTCGTTGGAAGGCACAGGAGGTCTTGGGCTGCCAACCCCTCACTGTCTGACTCCAGGGACTCCCACTCGCCGTCAGACTCTGAGTCCTGTCGAGAGAGACACGGTGAAGGTGGTGGTAGGTCTTCCCATGGCATGTGGTACTTCCTGGCAGAAGTGGGCATAGCTGGCTCTCTTCTTGCAGACTGTTCGAGGACTGGAGTAGGGGAGGAGATGCAACGATCTGCAAGGGTGATGGGAGTTGCAATCAATATGTGAATAGAGTCCACGATTTGTTTTGCAGCTTTCCTCATCATTAATGCTTCTTCAAATACTTTTAGGTCCTCTCTGCAAACCCTGGTTCCATTAGAGGCATATACATGACTGGGAGGACCTGGATCCGGAGCACCTGTGGTTGAAGCAGTAGTTTTCATGCATGCAGGTTCCAGGGTGGAAGGAACGCACGTCATGATACAAGGTCTGGAGGTTGTAGGTGTCACCGCCCAGGGTATGGTGCTGGCGATGTCCATGGGGGTTTCCAGGTCGCTCTCTGTGGTTACCTCCATTTCCACAGGGGTGACGGGGTCTTCCTCCTCTCTACACCTGGCAGCTTGAAATTCTATGCTCCCAGGTTTAGCAAGTAAAGAGGGCAGATCTCCTCTGGGTCTAGACTTGGACCAGGATTCAGCTTTGGGAACCGGATTACTTCTGTTCTCATGCTTGGGCCAGGGTTTAGCCTTGGGAGTATGAGCCCCTCTAGTTCCATTCTTGGGCTGGGGTTCCACCTTGGGAGCAGGAGCCCTTCTAGTTCCACGCTTGGGCTGGGGTTCCGCCTTGGGAGCAGGAGCCCTTCTGGTGTCATACATGGGCTGGGGTTCCCTGGAAGGGCTTGCCACCGGGATTTGCTGTCTGATGGGCCTTTCTGGGCATTCAGAGACCCAGTGATTCGGAGAGGCACAGTACCAGCAGAGATTCTGGGTCTGTCTTCTGAATCGCTCCTCAGGAGTTAGTGGGCCTTTGACCTTTTTCAGAGGAGGAACACACACCTTATTATTGCAGTTTTTGAGGGAGTCCTTCAGTTCCCATAATTCCTCCAACACCCCACACAGCTGATAGTCCATACGGTCCAGGGCTTGCAGTATCCCCGTGGGCTTAGTTGTAGGGCTTCTCATTTTGTCAGGAATGGCACTGGGGTGGCACCACAGGTTCATGGAGTCTAAGCCCAGGATGCAGGGATGCTCTGAAGGTACCTTGGTTAGGCTGATGTTATATGATCTGAGGCGTGGTACAATGGGGGTTATCCAGGAGAATAGTCAGCAGGCGATCCTAGGTCGAGGGACTGGTACAGCGGGATAGTCGTTGAAGCAAGCAGGGGTCTGATACACGGTAAGTCTTTAGCAATAGTTCAGCTATGTTTGCAGGATAGACTTGCAATGAGAAGCCATGGTAGAAAGGTGGGAGTGTCTCTTTATTTGCAAGCAAGAGGGTGTGGTGTGTGTGGTGCTTGTGCTTTTACTCTTTAACCCCTCTCCTTGCTGGATTGGAACGGGGCAGCACTTTATATGTGCTGCCTGAGCAAGGAATGTGATCCTAGGGTGGTCAGCGATGGGGATCCTGACAGTAACCCCTCGAATACTTTCCCAGCTTTCATAACAAACTGGTATTATTAATCGTCAAAACAATTGACTCATAGACAATTAAAGAGAAACTGCAGCATTACCTTGATCTCCCAACCTTTTTCAGCTTATTTAATTTACAGTTATCAAAGGAGTGGTTTGTTCCCATTTATAAAGCCTGTGGAACCATATGGGACATAATCCCTAAAGATGAAGAAGCCAATTACCTCCTTGATTTTTTGTAATGAAAAGTCCGGTTATAAACATCAGCTCTAAAAATTGTTTTCTAAGGGAAATTTTTTATCCACAAGGAGAAAAATGACAAGAGTTTACCAACAACCCTGTTGTAATTATTGCTTTTTTTTTTCATTTCATTCTTCTCAAATCCTTAATTACCCCAACATGTGTATGTAAAGAATGTATTCTCACTTTATCAGGTAAGTGTTATCAGCATTGGCAGCAATATTTCTCTGTTTTTGCTTCCAACATTAGGGAGAAGGTGGAAATTGGAATGTTTAAGTAGTTGAAATAAACAGTCCATGGAAAACATGTACAGTGCACATAAATTCAAAAACCCTCTTATCTCTAAAAGCCCATTAAAAGTTACCTATGGTCCTTTAATCCCTTTGTAAGGAGACAGACTTGTTATGCAATTTGTTTTTATTGTTCATCTTCCAATTATACATTTAAAGGGATATTCTACACACCCTGACGACTTTAGCGTTTTAAAAAGGGTGTGTGGAGTATCCTCCCCTTCCCAGGTCCCCCAAACCAATTCAAATGTGGGGTGAAGGGAAGAGATTCCTCCATCCACTCTTGCTGGACCAGGCAGCCAGGAGGTTCGAACTTCACGGCTGTTAGTCACTAGACCGGTTATTCGAGAGTGTGCTGGTGTCTCCTCCCTGAGACTGAGACTGCAAAGTCGGCGGTTAACAGCGAGAAAGCTGATGAATCGGATGTGCGCACACCGCCTTGATCTATCATTGTGCAAAAGCGCTACTAGCATATGCCAAAATCGTAGGCCGTAACCGGTGCACCATTTACGTTCCTTGGGCTACGCAGTTCGCCTTAGGCTAGGGTCAGACTAACGCATTTTTCGCGTTGTCTGTGAAAAAGTGTGTTCGAACGAATGGACGGATTTTTTCACGGAATACGCGATAGCGGTCATACGATGCGTATTTTCGTCCATGATTTTGTACGGATCATCAATAAAACCCTTTTTGCGTCTGGACGTGATGTTGGCTGGACATTAGCAGCGTCTGACGTCTCCTAATCACACACACATGCCGCTAGCGGATGCAGCGCACTCTGTACGTCAGTACTAGCGGTTTGACGTTCTCGAAAAAATGCGTTCGTTTGCCACCTGCGTTGCGCAGCCGGACTTTCATGTGGCCGTTCTTCGTATGCTGCCCCGCATTGGATGTCATTTGCTGCTACTGCGGCCGTGATTTAGTGCGGATAAACACACGTTAATACTGCGTTAGTCTCACCTTAGCCTTAGGGTGCAAATCGCGTAGAAAAGCTCATAAACTTCAGGGTTTTAAAGTCTCCGAGCTGGAGAAGAGTAATTGTGTAGGGCGAGGGAGAAAGAGGTAAGTAAAAAAAATTAAAGGGGGGGCTCCAATATAATTGGACTGAGGCTGCGGCCTATGCCCAATTATTTAAGGAGAATAGGGAACTCTATTATATTAATAGAGTATTCCTTTAATGTATTGTTTTAAAAGCAGTTTTGTTTAAGAAAAGTTAATAAACCCTTATTTTTCCTATATATTATAAGATCATGGAGTAGATATTTAAATTCATACTTTTCATAAATATATTTAATTTGATCTTCGAGCAAGAGGGACTGAATCTGTAGACTGAATCTTAAAACTGACCTGAAAAAGGGGCATTTCCAGGAGATGCTCGGGAAGAGTCCAAAGGAAGGCATACGGTATACATGGGAGTTTAATTAAATCTGAAACTATTATGTGAGGCAGGGATTGGGCAGGTCATGGGCAGGGTTTGTGGCATTTGTCCAATGTGCCAAATGGCCATTGTAGACCTGTACCCTACAATAATATTAATTAAGGGTGGATGCTTGTGCTACCATTTTTATTAGAGCTAATATATTTATAGTTCTTTAGCTGCCATTGGTACTTGTTGCAATCATCTAGGAGCATGATAAAGAACATAAATACTTAAAATTTGAATTATCTAGGATGGTATGGTTAAAACAAGACAGAGAGGAGATTTTTAATTCACCTGAATCAGCCAGGTGCCCTTTGTCTGCAATATCCTATAAGGGAATGGATATCATATTGATCTTAAAGATCTATGCAATATCCCATCTAGTGGGTACTTACCCCAATCCAGCACCAGGCATTGCTATGTTTTCCCAGATGGCTGCCCTGCAGCATTGTGGGACTGGCCACCAGCAGTGACTACTGGAATTGTATGACAGGAAATAACTACATTTTTTACGATATATGTTTAGCAAAAAATGCTTGCAAATATACATTGGGGTAATTACATGTCAAGTAAGCCCAACTCTCAGTTGGCATGACAGGTAAGCTTTAAGGTAGAGGCAGCTCTCTAATTAAGCAAATAAGGCATCCACCTAATGCCTCACCCTCACAGAGACCTTGCTTCCGCCTAACTAGCCAGGCGTTCTTAGTGGGTGGGTGCATGGCATCCAGCCCCACTCTAAAGCCAACAGCCGGAGTTGTGGACTCCAGCAGAGGGGCCCTGCCTATCTGCTTTGGTGAGGGACCCCATGTAGTTTGGCATTTTGCCAGGTTGGGGGCCCCTTGGGTGCATTGCAGGCAGACAGGGAGCACTCAGAGAGCTGCTGCTGCTGTAAGAAGGAAGCTGCACTGTCCCCACGTGCCCTACAACTAAGAAACGCTCCCAGCACTATCACCCCTTGAAGTAAGAAGAAAAAACATAGGGTGAAAGAGTCAAGGGGGGGGTGAGAGAGTCAATGCAGTCAACCCCCTTACCACTTCATTTTTTACACATTTATTTTAATAATGTTTTGTTGAGAAGGCATATACTTTTAAGAGACACACTGTTGGAAGGACAGACTGTGGCCTTTACAATGATGCTTCTTTTATGCATATAGCCCTAGCCCATTAGGAGATAGATAGAGGTCCAAATGACCCTTCTTCTCCTTTTAAACAGCTTTCCCTGTAATTCTGGGTCAGCTCTCAATAAGACGTGATTGCACTTTGGCCCAATGATGTCATTCGATCTGCGACATGCCCCCAGCGAGGCCAGGGCAAGCCAGGCCTCCAGAAGACATGCAGCGGATCAAAAGGCACCGGTGCACAATAACAAGAAAACGGGGGGACGTGCATGAAGCGTCCTGCGCGGTCCGGAGTGAAAACAGAGGATGCTCCACACCCGTCCTTCACATTCAACTGGGTAACTATTTCGGATATTTTTTTCTAAACCAACTAATGGACAAGAGAGTAAATTTAATTAGTATGTGATTATATATATTTCTAAATATATTTGTAAATAAACAGTATATTTTATAGCACAGAATCATAAATCTGTTTATGTTGTATATTGAAAACAAACATAATTCTAAATATTTTGATACTTAATAAAGAACAGCATATTTGTCAGTTATTATGGCGATTGATAGATTACTGGGTAATTGATGTTTAATTTGACAATAGCAAATTTTCTATAAGTCTTTAAGATAATCAGCTAGAATCGATTTTACCAGTGCGCTCTTGAGAGCAGGGCACGCATACTGAATTTTCTCATATGGCAGGATCATTGCACTAATATGGTTTGATCTTTATGGCTAGCTCCCTATCCCCAAAATCTCCCTCTGTTTTGTTCTATGTGTGGATATAATATCTTGTTGGGGCGGTCATATCTAAATATATTCTATAACTTTTATATATCCCTATTTTGGAAAAGTGTTGCTGCCTTTTGCTAATTCGTGGCATTTTGTTGTTAATTAACAACATTTTGACCTATTATGGGATACACCTGTTCTTTATGAAAGGTTCCATATACCCCTGACTCTTATTTTTTCACTGGTGGCCCCATGTTTATATGCATCTTTCATTATTACACTGATTCAGTGATTAAGGGAAACTACCAAGTTTGATGCATAACTCGAACATTCTCGTGGCAATTCTTATACAGTGAAAAAGTTTTTTATATTTATCTATTTGTGGTTATTTGTCAATCATGATCATGATTAGTTCTGTTCTTCCATATTTTTATTGAGTTATAATAAAAGCTATGTTTTATTGTTACTGCATCCAGGCAGAATCAGTGGTTCACCTGTTCTTCAGGTGAACCTATTTGTCTATTTTACCAGTTGCTTGAGATAAAATTGAAATGAAAATAATAAGCTATTATTTTCACACAGAGTGCCATCCTTAATCAGATCCCTTGATACTGATTGTCAGTAGCTCAATTCTCTGATGTATGCTGATTGTAAGTCAACAATACATTTTCAAAATGTCTCTGAGGGATGCTGTGTTTAAATTTCTAATTACAACAACTAACTTTAACCTTAATATTTAATGTAGCATTAATTAGCAAACCTAGTTTAATTTTCTGCAAGTAAAGACCCTGTACTCTCCAGAGAATGAAGCAACAAAAATGGAAAAAGCTATTGGAAAAATCGTAGATTTTCGTATTATGCTAGTAGTTACAGAAGATATACTACAATGCAAGACAAAAAAATTTGGACAAATGACGTCAAAATTAAATACACAGTAACACATTGAAGTTGTTTTATTCATAATAAAAAAGAACGTCACAGAGAGTCACAAAAAAGCCTTTACTAGTGAGCCATTATGATTAACAAGTCATCCATTAAGAATAACAGCCCCACTTATTAAACATACGTGTCGTATTCCAGTCAAGCAAAAAACTATCCTTGACGCTTTGGTGTTGTGCCATCTAACATTTTCCATGTTTTGTATGAAAAGTGCTAATTTGTAGACATGTGCATTCGTTTTAGTACTAAAACGATTTAGTCCGAATTTTGGGATAATTTAGTTTTCGTATGACTCAAGAGATACGAAACTGCTAAGTACAAAAAACGAAAGAAACTAAAATAAAATGCACTACATTTTAGTTTCAGTCCTTTATGTGATATTACATTGATGAGTGAAGGAGACCAGCAATGAAGAGCACAACATCGCAAAGCTACAGAAAAAGGTTTGTATGCGTAATCCTTCCCGACCCCTTCCCGAAAATCTGACAGTGATAGAGCTCCAGAATACTCACTCTCAGCACAGACAGCCAGCACAGGAGAGGAAACCTTTACTTAACCCTCGCATGTCTATGAGGCAGACAAGATGATAAAACAGCTGGAGAAGGAAAACATTAAAATAAATCACACTGAAAGCTAATGACAGAGGAGGGCTGGATAGTAAAAACCCCTTTATAACAAGCAGCGATGGGAGAAGAGAGGGACTTTATAAAATGTGTGTTATCTCCCCTCCTGCTCTGCATAATAGGGGCTTAGGTCTGATACATTTTATATTATCCAGGAGCACTATCCCACTTTCCTCATGTATAATACACGTTTTATATAAAGTCCCTCTCCTCTCCCGGTGCTGCTTGTTATAAAGGGTTTTTTACATCTGATACATTTAGTATCCAGCTCTCACAGTTACTCTGTCATTATGAGCCTTCAGTGTGATTTATTTGAATGTTTTCCCTGGATTTAAAGTGCTTTATTTTATTATACAAATAAATTTGCTACAGTCATCTCTTCTCTGAGCTTTCAGACCGATTTACGTTAATATTTTCCCTCTCCCCTGCTTTTATATTCCTGTGTCTCTCCCCTGCTTTTATATTCCTGTGTCTCCCCCACAGAGATACAAAGTTTAAGTAAAAGTTCCCTCTCCTGTGCTGGATAAGCATTGCATTCCGAAGTGCTGCACCCTCCACATGCCAATGCAGTAGGATGTTCTATACAGGGAGGGGCATTAATCAATGCAGGAGGATGTTCAATACATTATACAGAGAGGGGTATTAATGCAGGAGGATGTTCTATACATTATACAGAGAAAGGTATAAATTGAGGAGGATGTTCTATACAGAGAGGGACCACTACAATAGTAATTGTATCCACTGGTTTTCGGATGAATGAAATTAGTTTTCATACTAAAGAACTGAAACGAATTTCTTTAGCAACTAAATAAATTGCATTTTAGGACTAATCCATTAGTTCAAAATGAAATTTTGTGCTGTGCACATGTTTACTAATTTGCAGACAGTGGGAGCATAGTGAACCATTTTAAAGCCATTTGTTATTTTAATCTTGAGAAACCGAGAGACTTTTAGAGAAATGTAAGTTGGAGATGTGGAACTACAAAGGATGGGAAACAGAGGCATAGAGACGACGACAGGGGACAGAAATACAAAAGAAAATTATGGGAAATAGGTAGAATGACCTTAGGATGTGTGTATTCTCAACAAGTACTATCAGGACTGGTCTGCTGGTCCAGCTCCAACTTCCCTAGGAGGCTTTTGGGTTTCCAGTCATCAAGGTGTGCATTGTTGGTTGCAGCTGCCCATCACACCGACCAAACTCTTCCTCCACCGTTTTCAAGATTCAGCAGTGGACACGCCAGTCATTGGAGAACAGCATCCAATTGTCAGCAATGTGAGAGGGAGATTTTGGGAGACTGGGCTCTATTTGATTGCTGGAGGAGTGGAAGCGCGGAAAGGATGGGGCCACATCTTGGTGCCCTATTTCAACTCCTTGCAACTCCTAAATAATGCTTAGACATTTTGTCCTCATCCCAGTGTATGCTTCCTCTAATCCTCTACCTACTTTTTTTGCTGACATTTTGTCTTCATGGTCTGGATTACCCTGTTTGCCAACTGCCTCGACCCCTGAACTATTTCCCAGCCTTGCCTTTTGGATAATTTCCTGGATACCTGACGCATACCAAATGTCAAGTGCCACATCTCGAGCTTCAACCTTAGTCCTGTACCTGACAAGTACACTGTTTAGCTAATGGCTATGTAAAGTAGGGGTCAATTTTGGTTGACCTAGGTCCAAAGTCAGATCATATTTTTGGTTTGGTAGAGGGTTTATGAAGTTTTTCTTTGGGCTCAATATGCTATGGACAATTGTTCAATGACAATATGTACAAATCCATGCTTATAGATATTTTGAGTAAGATGTCTTTTTTTTCTTTTAATTATACTGTAAAGGAAAACATTTCATGATTATTTTATGTTTTCAGTTTGGTTGAAAGTTTATTGTTGGTTCTTAGCCTTGAAGTGGATCTAAAGCTAAATAGTAAGCAAGCGTTAAAGGGTGAATATGCTTATCTGAACTAGTTTTCGATGTATTGAAGGACGAAAGCCACCTTTCAAGCTGCAAACAGAATAGAAGGATATACTCAAATAAGTGAACATTTATTAAAAGGTAACAATATATCAGAATTAAATCCAATGATTTTAGTGCCCACAGACAACTTGGGACTTCATCAGGTCATCAGAAAAATACAAATAATAATGTATGCCAAAATGAAAACAAAGGGCACCAAAATAATACAAGACAACACAACACAGGAGAGACTGAGATTCTGGTGCAAAGTTCCATATAGAAAGTAATTCCAGTCCGTGAAGTGCTGCATTCTCTTCCCTACACTATCTCTGTTTTTATTTACTTTATTCAGTGTTCCTGTTTTATTTATTTCTTTGTTTCTGTTTGATGACCACTGGGATGTCATCTACAGTATTCATAAGGGGTTATTCAAAGAGTGCTGAACTTGCCACCGAATTGTACCGAACCGAGAATTTCACCGTACGGTGCAATTTCGTGGCAATTTGACTATTCAGAAAGCTGTAAATTCGTCAAATATTGGCGAATTGCCAGCAAAATACAGTGCAATACTCCTCAGATCGCCGCAATTCGGAGACCTTCAGCGACAGGGAAATTCCCCATAGAGACAAAATGGTTAATCTGTTCAGAGATGCCCAGATTTTTGGTGCTTTAGTTCGACAGGTTTAACCAGGCAAATCCCATAGGTTTCAATGTAAAAATAAATTACCATTTTTTTTATTCAACCGTTTATTCTTTTCATTTGCAGCAAAAAGCCTTTTTATTTATTTATTTTTTAGAATTTTTAGGCATTTTTCTGGATTTTTTCATTGAAAGTTTTGATCCCCTGTTTTTTTTTATCATTCTATAACAGACATTTTGGGGTATTCCAATACAGGAGATGCAGAGTCCTTTGGACCCCTGTATCTCCAGAACTATGCAGCATGGAAGGTCAATTGAGATGTCACTGGAAAGGCCAGCTTCTGTAAATCAGTAAATCTATTATAATAAGAAAAATAGTTCTTTATTTTAAGGTGCCAGTATTGTTCATGTTTCAATAATAAAGTGAATAATAGTGCTGCACTACCTCATCTTCTCATTTCCAACAGCAGCACGTATGGAGAGGATGGAGCAATGCATTACTACACATTGTTTCATCGAAATCTTAAGCCCCTGCAAAGAGCTTCCCACAAAGTCAAGTGTCATTGAAAAAGTTAGAGACAGGCCTTACCAATGTTACCAAATATGACCATATGTCTAAACATGATGAGCAAATAATGGTGAAAATTATTTCCGCACATGGGGGAAATAGAAATAGCTAAGCAACTAAGGTGTTAATGTATGGATTTGCTCATTACAATATAACAGTGTAAATATCAAAAATGTCAATGTATGGGCTTGTATGTTTTTACAGTACAGAGTTTGCACATTCTACCTGTCTGTAAAATAATTTTTCACTGTTAAAGTATGGTCTTGCGTGCTATTACTGTAACATTTTATAGTTATATTTAAAAAAACAGCAGGTCCCTACTTTAAAATTTCACTGTTACAGTAACAAAGCCCATATGGGGGATTTACAGTATAACTTGCATTTACAGGATTTACAGAAAGTGTCGCGTTTCTAGGATTTAAGGTTGAAACGCACATGTCATGGTTTTAAGATTAAAATGTGTAACATGCACTCTCCATACAGTAAGCCAGATCAATATATTAAGTGATGCCACAAACATCCAAAGAGCCATTCATCAACACCTTTTATTATTTGATATTGCTTCGTAAATCGGCATACCGTAACCCTCAAATCCCTAAAGATGATATTTTCATTGAAAATTATAGGTGCATGACTGATACTGGATCAGAATTTTTATTTGGAATCATAATGTCTTTAAGCCCGAATTTGAGTCTCGTATCCAAATCCTGTTACTTTCAACTCAAAAACATTGCCCGTGTCCGCCCCTTTCTAATACAAGATACCACAAAGGTGCTGGATCATGCTCTAGCGATTTCACGAATTGACTACTGCAACTCGCTCCTCATTGGCCTCCCCTACTCCTGTATTGCCCCTTTGCAATCTGTAATGAGTGCAGGTGCCAGGCTTCTTTTTCTCACCAGACGCACCTCGCGTACCTCCACATGTTGTCAGTCTCTCCATTGGCTTCCTGTACGTTCCAGGATACAGTTTAAAATACTGATGTTCACGTTCAAATTGCTCAAGAACTCAACTCCTCCCTACATTTCTTCATTACTCCGCAAGCACGTCCCATCCAGACAACTTCGGTCAGCAGGCGATCTCCTCCTGTTATCTGTCTACACGCGCACGGCCAACTCTCGCCTCCAAGACTTTTCACGGGCAGCACCAGTCCTATGGAATGACTTGCCTCGCCCTATCAAACACTCCCCTAAATCTTCAGGCCTTTGAGAAATCCCTCAAAACCCATCTTTTCAGATTAGCATACCACATCACTGCCGCAACTCATCCCCCTGCTCATCGACTCACTCATGATTGAAGCTGCTTCTATGGCCCCACCATTCCCAAACCACTGGCACTCAAGCAGGGTTATTCAAAGAGAATCGAAAAGCCACCGCACGTTCGGTGACTTTTCGTTCTCTTCAATTCGGTGTGATCTGGCAATCCTATTCCAGCCACCCTGCGGTGTATTCAGCAAGCACCACAGGGCCGCCGTAATGCAGGGAAAAGTTGTCACAAACCCACAAACTCACCGCAAAACGAGGGCGAACGTACACCAAAACCCACAAAAACATCTGGATTAACCCGCCGAAGACGCCGGAGAAACCCGAGCAGGAGCCGATCACAGCGACGAGCAGCCGCCGGAAAAACCCGACACCGCAGATGAACGGTGTGAAAAAAAAAATCAGTACGCTTGAATATTTGAAAAGTGAAACGCTGTTTGCAAACAAACTTCTGAGCGAAAATGTCTGAAATTCACATATGAGGTCCAATGAATGATAATGAAAAGGGCTGTTACAGAAAAAATAAAAAACTATTTAATAAGAACGGAAAAAAAATGTTTGCAAAGAAATCCCAAAAAATGCCTAAAAAATCTAAAATTAAAGAGACTTTTTACTGCAGAATATTATAATGAATGGTTTATTAGAAATTGAATTAAAACGGGAATATTTTTAACATTGAAGCGTATGGGATTTGCCTGAATAAACCTGCCGAATTAAGCCACCGAATAGCAGGGCAATTCGGCAACTTTTCACTGCTGGGTTTTGCTCTCTGAATAGAAACATAGAAACATAGAAACATAGAAAAATGTTGGCAGATAAGAACCGTTCGGCCCATCTAGTCTGCCCAATTACATGGATACTTTACCTGGATTTATCTTTTGTTTAGGATAGCCTTATGCCTATCCCATGCTTGCTTAAATTCAATTACTGTTTTGGCCTCTACCACTTCAACTGGAAGACTGTTCCATGTATCCACCACCCTCTCAGTAAAATAATGCTTCCTGATGTTACTTTTAAACCTTTGCCCCTCTAATCTAAGACTATGTCCTCTTGTTTTGCTACTTTGTTTCCTTTTAAATATACTCCCTTCCTCTACCTTGTGGATTCCCCTTACGTATTTAAATGTTTCTATCATATCTCCTCTGTCTCGTCTTTTTTCCAAGCTGTACATGTTAAGATCATTAAGCCTTTCCTGGTAACTTTTCTCCTTCAAGCCGTACACCATTTTAGTAGCCCTTCTCTGAACTCTCCCTAAGTTGTCTATATCCTTCTGGAGATACGGTCTCCTGTACTGCACACAGTACTCCAAGTGAGGTCTCACCAGTGCTCTGTACAGTGGCATGAGCACTTCCCTTTTCCTACTGCTAATACCTCTCCCTACACAACCAAGCATTCTGCTAGCATTTCCTGCTGCTCTATTACATTGACTACTTACCCTTAGATCCTCTGAAATAATAACCCCTAAATCCCTTTCCTCAGATGTTGAGGTTAGGACTGTATCAAATATTCTATATTCAGCCCTTGGGTTTTTACGTCCCAGGTGCATTATCTTGCACTTATCCACATTAAAACTCAATTGCCACAGCTCCGACCATTGTTTTAGTTTACCTAAATCATTTGTCATTTGGCTGATCCCTCCAGGAACGTCAACCCTGTTGCAAATCTTTGTGTCATCAGCAAAAAGACATACTTTTCCATTAATACCTTCTGCAATATCACTAATAAAAATATTAAATAGAATGGGTCCAAGTACTGACCCCTGAGGTACCCCACTGGTAACAAGACCTTGCGCCGAATAAACTCCATTTACCACAACCCTCTGTTGTCTGTCACTCAGCCACTGCCTAATCCATTCAACAATATTGGAATCCAAGCTCAAAGATTGCAATTTATTGATAAGCCTTCTATGCGGAACAGTATCAAAAGCCTTACTGAAATCTAAATAAGCAATGTCTACTGCACCACCTGTGTCTATTATTTTTGGTAGCATTGCTTCTCTATGGGGATTTCACTGCCCTCGACCAGGCGCCGAACAGGCACCATATGTGCAGGCAATTCGCCAACATTTGGCGTACTGCCTACTCTCTGAACATCCGAATGGCCAGGCTAGGTAACCGTACGCTGAATTTCACTGTTCGGTTACCTTTCGGCCACAATTCGAAGCTCTTTGAATAACCCTGATGATCCTGTTATCTAGTAAAATTCCTCTTGTCTTCCTCAACCCCAATCCCTCTAGACTGTAAGCTCCTATGAGCAGGGCCCTCTACACCTGTTGTTTCCATCATATGGCCGTTTATCTCGTTCCCTTTGGTTATTGAAAAGCACTATGGAAACTGTTGGCGCTATATAAATGATGACAATAATAATAATAGCAAAAATATATTCACATATACAAACAACAATGCAGTAATTAAAGGAAAGTGACTTAAAGTGTCACTGCAAATAAAAAATAATCTTTAAAAAAATTGTAAAAATGCAACAGAATCAGAAATCATTGATGTTTTTCTCTCTCCTACTTAGCTTTCAATTTTGTTTGTAACGCTAATTGATTTAGCATTGTAACAGCAATATATTCCCAAACTAGTAGATGATAAGGGATTACAATATTCCCTATGAAGAAGTAAAGACCTAATGAAAGGTGTTTTTTTTTAATTGGATTGAGATCCTTATATAATCTATCCTTTTTCTGGCTTTCATATTATGTCAAACGCCTGCTATACAACAATGTATGTGATGTTCTCATTAACAATTGCAATGCATTCTTAACAATAAGTCTACCAACAGCCCTGGAAAATATTGAAGATAACTAATTGCTACTGCAAACTAAGGAAAATAAAGCAATACAGGTATTAATTTGATGATCTATTTGATCCTGTTATTTGTGTCACTGCTTGCATCTTCATTTTAACATTGAAAATATTATCATAACTGATCATTGACTAGGCAGTAATGTCTAGTCATCTGTACTATGTGTTCGTTTTACAACTTATGGATTTAATGAATGCTCAGTTGGAAATACAATTATGATGAACATATTGTGCATTCAGCTGCTCAGATAAAATGCTTTTTTAAAGAAAACAAAAAACATTCATAGATGCAGAGATTGTGATAGACAACGTTCATTCAGTCAGATCACGTGTTTATAAATAATTTGATTTATTTGCACCAACAATTTAAGTTTCATCCCATTGTATTCAATATACATTGTCAATGACAGTATCGAGGAGTCAATCTGACAAATAAGCACCTAAAAAAAAGTCACTTGCACTAAAATCTAAATATTTAAATACATTCAAAAACTGTATTCACAAGCTGCATCAAGTCTGATTTAAACTGTTCTTCATAACTATAAATATGATCTTTAGATGAAGAGATGATAACAGTAAATGGGTTATTCAGAGAGGTCCGAAATATCACTGAACATCGGCACATTCAGAGTGCAAGCAGTTCGCCAAATTTTGGCGAAATGCCTGCACGTATGGTCCTGTTCGACGGCAGTGAAATCCCTCATAGACAAGCAATTGCTAATCTATTCAGAGAACACCGTACAGCAGTGAAAAGTTGCCAAAATGCCCTGCTGTTCGGTGGTTTCACTCAGCAGGGTTATCCAGGTGAACCGGATAGGCTTCAATATTAAAAATATTCCTGTTTTAATTCAATATGTAATAAACTGTTTATTATTTTATTCTGCAGTAAAAAGTCTCTTTATTTATAGATTTTTTAGGACCTTTTCAGCATTTTTTTGGCAAAAAATGTTTTCCTGTTTTTAAATCGTTTTTTCATTTCTCTTTAACAGACCTTTTTATTATTATTCATAGGACCTTATATGTAAATTCCAAGCATTTTCGTTGAGTAGTTTTTTTGCAAACGGCGTTTCAATTTTGAAACTTTCAAGTAAACTGTTTTGTTTTTTTTCACCCCATTCGTCTGCTTGTCGCTTTTTCCGGTGGCTGCTCTATGCTGTGATCGGTGGCTCCTTGGATTTTTCCGCCATGTTCGCCGTGGTTTTTGCGGTGGTTTCTGCGGGTTGTCGGTGAGTGTTCGGTCACTGTTCGGCGGGCGTTCGGCAGGTTTTCCCTGCACTCCGGGACCCTGCGGTGATTGCTGAATACCCTGCAGGGTCGACAAACTAGAATCGTCAAATTAGCCTGAAGTGCAGGGAATGTCGGCGACAGTTCGGTGCTCTCTGAATAACCCGTTAAGTCTTTGAGAGGTGTTTTACAGGTTCATATTTGATACATCATAGTCTTGAAGTGTGAACTACTAGCACAATTATATTTAAATTTAGCCTTGAAATTCAACCTAATTAATCTTTATCTTATACTGTCCATGTCTCTGTGAAATTCAGATAATAGAGCACTATTTTAATAACCATTTTGCTCTTCTTTTTTTTTTTACAGATTTCAAATTTGTAACAATTAACTAGTGTGTAATTTCACAAGAAACACAAGATGAATAAGACTTGAGGTTACTTCATAAAAATAAAAATATATATATTACCATCTCTTCCCTCTATGGTCTATGGACTAAAAACTGATGGAGAATCAAACCGTTTTCAAAGAATTTTATGATTTAATTTTGAACAGAGCAAAAGAAAATGTAATCCATTTTTTTGTCACTTTAAGTATCTATATGATTGGAATCTTTGGTAACTTTACTATAATGTTTGTGATTTATAAAGATGCTCAGCTGCACACTCCCATGTATTACTTTCTATTCAATCTTTCATTTGTAGATATCTGCTATACAACAGTCACAGTCCCTAAACTGATGGACATTCAGCTGACAGGGAATAACACATTATCCTTAAAACAGTGTTTCGTCCAGTTATACTTTTTCATATTTACAGGTGGCACTGAAATTTTCTTGCTTTCCACCATGGCATATGATCGTTATGTTGCCATTTGCTATCCTCTACAATACCAACTTATTATGAATAACCGAAAATGCATACTTATTTTTCTAGTCATTTGGGTGTCTGGGTGGGCCAATGCAATATTTCTCACAGGATTTGCTTCCACCTTATCATTTTGTAAGTCTAATAAATTGGAACAGTTCTTTTGTGATATAAAACCTCTGGCAAAGCTCTCCTGTGCAGATGCTGGATTTAATAATGTAGTTTATGTGGAAACCTTCCTCTTTGGGTTCTGTCCATTTATGTTAATCCTTATATCATACATTAAAATAATAGTAAGCATTATGCACATCCAATCAGCTGAAGGCAGAAAAAAGGCTTTCTCTACATGCACATCACATCTTACTGTCCTTAGCATCTTCTATGGGACTATATTGTGGCTATATATGAGGCCACCTTTGGATTATTTAGAAAATGTTGACCAGGTGTTTTCAATGTTGTATACGGCAGTCACTCCAATGTTGAACCCTATAATATACAGTTTAAGGAATAAAGAGGTAAAAAATGCAATTGTTAAGTATACAGTTGTTAGTAAAGAAATTTGCTGGCCAAGGAATGTCTAATAAAATTAATTATTTCTGGGGATTATTGTTTCAATATATCCTCTCAAAAACAGTAATGATCTTGAACCCTAAAACATATATAAAATAACAAAATCTTTGACACGACCCTCTAATCAGGCACTGTAGAGGGCAGCCTGCCGGGGCCTCCCAAGGATCCCCTTGAGGAGCATGCGGCCACCGGATGACAGAGCTGCGACTGTGCGGGCTAGTCGCCTGGGTGCATGTGGCAGAGACAGACAGTGCAGGGAGCGAGCCACTGCACCTGCGGCTACGGCAGACCCCCCCCCACAACCAGGATCCAGGGAGCCCCCACTGACCACCAGGCTAAGGTAAGGTGACACATTTCTAAAAAATAATAAAATCCGAGGACATTTTTAAATGTCCCCGGGAACATAAAATAAAACCCTTTTTTTTCTTTCTCTACATGGCTGAATGTATTTAATTATATATATTAGATACATTCAGTCAGGTAGAGGGGGGTGGCATGTGGGCTGCGCGGGGTCTCAGACAGTGGTTTGTTTTTTGTGTGTATATTTTTAGCAAATTTATAGGGGAAGGTAAGGGCAGGTATGATATATATATATATATATATATAGATAAGATATATATCTATATTCTTATAAATATATATATCCAGACTTGTATTACACACACATTTTGGCAACTAATTCCCCCCCCCCCCCCATTTGGCTGATCCCTCCAGAAGAAATGTTGAACCCGATAGAGCAGAGAATAATATATATATTCTCTACTCTGTCGGGTTCAACATTTCTTCTGGAGGGATCAGCCAAATGGGGGGCATTTAGTTGAGATTGTCCACATGCCACCCCTCATGTGCGTATGTGTATATATGGTCTGAGGTCTGTGGGTGGGTGTATATATATATCTGCGTGTTGATATATATGTATATATAGGTCTGTGTGTTGATATATACGTATAAGTCTGTGTGTGGTATCAATGCATCCCTACTCTATACACAGCGCTCCGTGTCCCTATAATATATATGTTCAGGGGTTACCTTGTTTTTATATTTTTATACTATTCCTATTAAATTAACAGTAATTTTTATGTATTTTATTCAGTAGAAACCTTTTTTTGCCTATATATAACATGTGCTTTGTGAAAATAAAACAGTTTTGTGCATACATTTTAATTTAGTTAGTGGATTCCTGTCCAGTGGGGTGAGAAGGAAACGTAATGCAGTGTAGACACGCTGCAAGGCAGAGAGGAGTGAAGTCAAGCCTGCAAAATGTTTGCTTCTCTTCGCTTCGCTACTGTCATGGTTGCCACCATCCTGAATACCCCTGGTGGTACTATCCGTGTACTGTTCCTGCCCTGCTACCAGCATTCAGCAACTAGCATCCAGCAAGTGAACAGTTAAGCACAAAAACACACATGACTCACGAAATAAAGGGCTCTGCCCTACATTCAGAGATTGCTGGTTCATTACAGCCTTTACTCACGTAGAGTGAACACCGTTGCTTTGTTGCTACTCTGATTCCTGATCCTGATTCCCCATTCTTGGCTCCTGCTACTATAACCATCATTCCCATCATCCCTCTGCAATCAACCTGGTCAGTCACCATATTCATCTACCCTTATCCTTCTGTTTATTTGTGCAGACCACTGCACGCTGGGCTCATACTCCCCTCACCCCTGGTGCCATCCCTAACCCTGACAGAATGAACCAGCCCAATACAAATGAGCCCGCAGTGCTGCACTTTATGGTGGAGTTACTGAAAAGGACCTTCCAGGACCTTTTTAAGAACCTGGCTGATTCCCTGGTGAAGTTGCTGCAAGACATTTGGGGCTCCTCAACTAAGGAGTGCATCCCTGCAGCTACCAAGCTCAGACAACCCCTGTCCCGTGAAGAACGTACCCGGAGGCAGACCAACAATTTGTGCCTATACTGCGGGGCAGGTTCCCACTGGATATCCAATTGCCCATTAAAATCTTCCAGCCCTGCGGTTGACAAACAGGCACCTGGACCTCAGTCTGCTGCAACTTCCAAGCACGCTCAGGTGCGTAGACCTCTAAGGCAATCTGAGGCTTCCAGGCCTGCTGCAGCCACAAAATCCAAACCTGCTGTAGAGAGACCTGCTGTTAAAGCGATTGCACCTAAGCCTGCATCCAGTAAACCCCTTGCACCCAAACCTGCACCCCGAAAACCTCCTGCACCCAGACCTGTCCCCAGAAGATTTGTGCCCATTGTACCCAGAAGAAGGGTGTCGCTGAAGTCCACCTCTGAAGACGAGTCAGTAAGTCCTATGGAGACAGACACCACCATGCCCGTGGAATCAGAATCTGTCCCCCCTACGGACTTTGAATGTATGTCGGTGGAAACAGAACCTCCAACCCCTATGGAGATTATGTACATCCGGACTCCAGGTGTGACAACAACTCCCATCACTCCCAGTCAGCAAAATCCACCGCTTTCTTCCTGCTCTTTTTCCTTGTCTGACTGTGACCCAGAGGACACCGTTACCTCTGAGGAGAACTTACCACGACAGACAGCCAGACATCCTCATGGTGGTCCAGGTCGTAACACCAAGTTAATGGGGGCATCTGCTTCTACAGTCACCGGAGAAGTTAACAAGGCTAAGGACACTCCTGCCCATCCAGACCCCTTACCTCCAGAATGGGAACCGGGAGGAATGGAGGAGATGCCTACCTCGATGCCATGTTCTTATGTGGGTACCAGGTTCTCTGTTGACTCTGCCTCCAATCTCTCCTTCTCTGTCGCTAAAGCCAGATGCTCCAAGGACACTCCTGTTCCTCCAGACCCCTTACCTGAAGATCCAGCTCCCTATATGGTGCAGGGAGGCTTAGCTGTACCTACCTTGATGACATCGGAGTACATGGGTACTCTCGTTCCTGACACGTCTGCTGGCTGTAAGAAAACCAGGACCAGGTCACGGAGATGTCAGAAGAAGGCACATGCCCAACTCAATGTCACCACTCCAGACCACCGTTCTGCCCTCCAGTGGTGTGAAGAATACTGGTCCCAGCACCCACTGGAGTGACCTATGCCTGGTCCTAGGCAGTCCTGCTACCCATCCTTGGTCACGCGGAGCGTGACAGTGAGGGGGGAGGTACTGTCATGGTTGCCACCATCCTGAATACCCCTGGTGGCACTATCCGAGTACTGTTCCTGCCCTGCTACCAGCATTCAGCAACTAGCATCCAGCAAGTGAACAGTTAAGCACAAAAACACACATGACTCACGAAATTAAGGGCTCTGCCCCACATTCAGAGATTGCTGGTTCATTACAGCTTTTACTCACGTAGAGTGAACACCGTTGCTTTGTTGCTACTCTGATTCCTGATCCTGATTCCCCATTCTTGGCTCCTGCTACTATAACCATCATTCCCATCATCCCTCTGCAATCAACCTGGTCAGTCACCATATTCATCTACCCTTATCCTTCTGTTTATTTGTGCAGACCACTGCACGCTGGGCTCATATTCCCCTCACCCCTGGTGCCACCCTGGTACCATCCCTAACCCTGACAGCTACGCTGTGCATCGCTACACGCTCAGTGTGTCTCAGCCTTTATTCCCGCATCGCTAGCTTACCGAATCAGTTTGTATACTTGTTACTGACCCTGCTTGTTCTGAGGACCCGATCTGTTGCCGACTTTGCCTGCCATTTGACTATTCTCTCTGTGTATTCCCTGCCTGTTATGTTTGCTTCCTGTTGCTACTGGTGTGTGCCGATTCTCACCATATACAGTAGCGCAGTACAAATGCCTAAACATTGCTGACCCGGTTTTGTTATAGCTGCTGATGTAACTGAATAGATCGGGGATCTCTTCTGCATTACCATAACCTCCACCACTGTACTCTTCCACAATACCTCAGAGGGGTTACGGTGTGAAGGCACTTGCTGCCACCAAAGGCAAAATATTTGGGAGCACTGATGCCTATACCAGATTCATATCATTTTAATATTGGACCGCAGGGTCCACCACTGCAATCTTCCACAATACCACAGAGGGGTTACGGTGTGAAGGCACTTGCTGCCACCAAAGGCACAATATTTGGGTGCACTGCCACTGATGCCTATACCAGATTCATATCATTTTAATATTGGACAGCAGGGTCCACCACTGCACTCTTCCACAATACCACAGAGGGGTTAGGGTGTGAAGGCACTTGCTGCCACCAAAGGCACAATATTTGGGTGCACTGCCACTGACGCCTATACCAGATTCATATCATTTTAATATTGGACCGCAGGGTCCACCATTGCACTCTTCCACAATACCACAGAGGGGTTACGGTGTGAAGGCACTTGCTGTCACCAAAGGCAGAAATTTTAAAGCACCTATTGTTACTTTCATCAAATTACTTTTTTCAAAGCCTGCATAAGTTTCACCATAATTTAGCCAAAAAAATCAATAAACTTTTTCTGCGTGGCCTAAAATGTTTCCTCTTTTCATACAGGCTGCCGCCCCAAGCAGTTGTTTATGAATAGATTAAAGGAAAAACATTTACCGTCATTTGAAATGTCATTTTTTTGTTTTTAAATGTTTCAATACATCCTACAAATCCACCACTTCACGGGCAGGTTATGGGGACCTCCTAGGCACGATATTTGAAGGAATTTTTGTTTTTATTCTTAACCTTTAATTCATGGAAACTCACTGTTCCTTTAAAAACTTTTTTTTAAAACTTTTTGTCCCTGTTTCCTGTCCCCCAGGGCACTACCCAGACCCTCATACACATTTTATGGCAAATATCTTGCATATATGACCTCTTGGAGGGCACTCTAAAATTCGAACGATCGAGTCCCATTGACTTGCATTGAGTTTGAATCGTGTTCGCGTTCGATCTCGAACTTTTGAAATTGTTCGAGTTCGAATGCGAACCGAACACGGGGTGTTCGGCTCATCGCTAATCAGGTACAGTGACATGCACAATAAAATAACACAGGAGGAGAGTAATGGACCCTTTGAGACTCTATCACCTAATGTAGGAAATTGTATAGTCCCTAGACATGTGCGATTTGTTTCGTTACGAATTGAAATTCATACGAATTTCCTAAAATTTGTAAATTCGGAAGCATCCGAAATCCGAATTGCTACGCTTCCGAATGTATCCGAAATACGAAATTCCGTTAACGAATTTCGGCTCCGAATCCTAATTTCGTTACAACGGAAAAGTGACTGTTTGACCAATCAGAGGTTTTCTTCTGCTGCTGAGGGAGGGTTGGGAAAATTACCTTTTTTAATATGGGAGTGGGAGACTGGTAGTCGATGGGAGATTCAGAATCGGATGAAATAAGAATGTTCGTTAATATCGTTTTATTATCATAATAATTACGATTATTCGTTAGGATGAAATTAAATTACCTTTTTATAATATTTGAAATGGGAGTCACCAGTAGGGTCCGCAGGTTCGATTTGAACATGAGTGCAAATTGAACATTGTTCGTTCGAGCGTTGTGGGAACCCCTCATAATGAGCACAGCGGGTGTACAGACCCAGGAGGAATTTAGCACAGCACAGGGATTATGGGAACCCCTCATAATGAGCAAAGCTGAAGTACAGACCCAGGAGGAACTCAGCACAGCACAGGGATGGTGGGAACCCCTCATAATGAGCACAGCAGGTGTACAGAGTGCAACCACACACAGTCAAAAAAGAGAAGAAAACCTCTGAAATTCGTTAACTGAATTCTGTACTCTGTAATGCAACTGCAGTTACACAGCAGAAGAAAACCTCTGGTTGGTCATCCACCAGTCACGTTTCCATTGTTACGAAATTCAGAACCTAAATTCGTTAACGCAATTTCGTATTCCTGATTAAAAAAAAATAATTAAATTATGTTGTTCACACTTCAGTCAGAGACAGGGGTACTAAACTAATATATATTAGATTAGTTTACGTTTCACCGAAATTCTTCAAAGGTATTTCTTATAAAAAAAAACTACCATCGACTGCTATATTAAGAAATGTGTTTTTGCTTTTTAAATTCATCATAATGAATGGTCGTAATTGTTACGAAAAGTGAATGAATCTAATGAAAATTCGTATTTCGTACGAATCCGAATTGAGTTTCGGACACGAATTATGAAAAACAAAATAACGGCTAATACGAAACTAAACTAAACTAAACTAAACAAATGTATTGACGGCGCACAAGCTTACTAGTCCCATAAAGTCCATTGGTCATTTTAAGGAGGTCTGAATTCCAAGGTCTGGCATGCAAGTAAATCCTGAGAACAGAGATTAGTATCTCAGATTTTTTATGTGTAAAGCCAATTCCTTGTTTCTTATTAACAATAAATAAGTACTAGTATAATACAATGAATTTTAGACTTTGGCCTGGACAAATCAGTGAGAATATACTCAGGAGACATGTTCAGGTTTAAAAGGAATGCTGGGACACAATACAGTCGCAGTTAAATCTGCCACGTTTCCAAAATAATAAAAACACGAAGCAATCCCACCATATGTGGAGCTTAGTAACAGCATGATTTGAGTTATGATTCACAATTTGAATCATGATTTGCAATCAAATTTATTATCCCTTCCTGAGATAAAATACCACCCTTAAATTATCTAGGTACACCTAGTGGTAATAAGGTCAAAGTGCAAAGTATAGGGCCTATGTGCAGACATAAATTGATATTGAACTCGGACACTCGGAAAGCTCCACATCTTGCCATCGAGGGAAACATTAAGACACCTTTACCACAATGAATGTAGTCTGATAGATGGTATTGGATGTATCATAAATTGTTTGTAATCTGAAAGGGCAGGTGGTTTACCAGATGATGTAGTCAGTACACAAAATATGATAAAAAATAATTCAGTTCTAAGTAACTGAACATTTGGGAGTCTGAAAGATCATATTTGTATCAAAACACATGGATTAAAAATATAACCCCAATGGCAAAAATTGGAATAAATGTGTGAAGAAAAATTTACATTAAGGGACATTGATGTATGAGACATAATAGCTAATAGATTTCAAAGGGGTGGCTAGAGATACATGAGAATACATTAAAAAATCCCTATGTTTAACTACATATGGAAAACCAGATTCATGCAGGGTAAAGGAATCGATTTTGCATTCTAATCGATTCGGCATTTCTGATCAATACGGCATTCTGTTTCAATGGGTTATTTCGTTTTTCATTTTTGTGAGCAATTTTGTATTGATTTGTATTTCGTTTTTATGAGTTATTTCATTTTTTTATTGGTTATTTCAGAATAGGAAACAGATTACTACCAATAAAATGAACGTCTCTTTAGTTATTTGTATCTTTTAGTTTTTTTGGGCATTTTTCAGGATTTTTTGGGTGAAAGTTTAGGTTTCTGTCACATCCTCTGCCCATGCGGGGCTTCCTAGGGGGTCTGGGCACCCGGTGGCATCACTAGCTGGCCGGGTGCCAGGAGTTCGGGCTGTCCGATTGGCGTCTGAAGGGGCGGGGCTTAGCATGGTGACGCGAAGCCACAGGCCTTAAATGCAGGGCGCGAGATTCTGCTCGTCGCCCTGACGTGGAGTTATTCCCGCATAGCCAGTTGTGTTCACTTGTGTCTCAGTGTGTATATTGTTCCGTTGCCGACTTTGCCTGTATGAGGATCTCCCTTGTGTTTGACCCGGACTGTCTACTTGACGATTCTCTATCTGACTTCCTGTGTGTGTGCTCATAGTGCTCTCTGCAGATGCTGAGTGTATGTGCAGGTTGTTTCACATCACCGCCGAGTATGGTTCTGCCGTGCAGGGTGCAGAATTCAGCGAACATGCGTTCTGCCTTGCTGAAAGAAAATATATGAGAGTCCTCTCTGTTGCTAACCTTGCATGTATGACTACTCCCTCTGGTGCCAACTCCGATTATACATTTGACCACGATTGTGTTAACCCCTGCTGTATGACACTTCTGAACTATCTGTCTGTGCATAGTTAAAGTGGTTTCGCTCTGTAGACACTTGGTCACGAAATCATTTGCTACTGAGTGGTATCTAGTATTTACATTCTGTTTAACCTTCCTGGCTGGGAGTGATAAGATCAGTAGTCTTTACTGCTGTGAATTCAAGTACCAAAGAAATCTGTCCAAAAGGATCCAAATTACATTTCTCAGGGGTGAGCGCTATAGCGAACTTGACATTACGTCAGGGTCATATATGGATCCGACAGATTTAACTGTGTTGATGTTTATTTTTTTATTGTAATAAGATTTTATTGAGGTATTCAGCAGACAGTACAATAAGATAAATGCATGACCACAGAGTCAAATAAATTTGGATTGTATGTAACATATGCATCAAATAGTATAATAGGTAAGCAATAGTGCATCGTAATCAGCAACAAACATAAGTGTAATCATAAGTAACACAGATATAAAAGGGGGGACTCAACCTGGGTCAAGGGAAGGTGGGGGGACCCCAGTCATTATTTATTCAGCAGCGATCGGGGAAGGTCTACTATATTGTGGGGGGGGAACGGGCCAGTGTGGAACAGTAAAGCCAGCATCGTAAGTGCTTGGCAGTAGTGCCGGAGGACTGGTGAATCAGAGAATCAGATCCTCTATGCCCCTGAGGCATTGGACTTCATCCAACCATTCACGAAAAGTGGGGGCTAGCGGGGATTTCCAGTGCCTGGGTATCACTGCCTTGGCAGCATTCAGTAGACGAATGCCAAGGGAGTTTCTTTAGGTGTCCACTGATAAGGGCGTATGGTGGAACAGCATGGCTGCTAGAGTGTAGGCAGGTGGAGAATCAGAAATTTTTCTAATGGCATCATGAACCAGTGTCCGAAAAGGTTGCAACACTGGGCAGGACCACCAAACATGTAGCAGGTCAGCACGCTGTGCTCCACATCTCCAGCAGGAAGCGTCAGTCATGGCTGAATAAGTTGCAATAGTGGAAGGTGCCCTATACCATCTCGATAGCAGCTTATAAGCCGTTTCTTGTGCGTGGGTAGCAGTAGAACACCGGGTAGGAAGCGTGAACATTTGAATCCACTCCTCTTCCGTGAATGTTTGGTGGAAGTCTGCTTCCCATTTAGCTAAATAGGAGGACGTGGAAGGTGATAGGTTTTGCAGAATACCGTGTATGGTCGAAATGCCATGTTGAGGAAGGGCCTTACGGGTGACCCCTTGTTCAAATGTGGTCAGAGGGTGAGTGTACTTGCCTAGTGGGGCCAGGGAGCGGAGATAGGTTAGGAGGCAATGCATATGAAAGGTCGTGAGGAAGGAGTCAGGGTGAGCCAACGGTATGTCTTGTGGGGCTTTAGGTCAGTTGCCATCAATGTACAGGCCAGGTAGGGGGTTCTGCCTGACGGCCGCATCAATAAGAGGCAGTAGTCGTGGCGAGAAGGTCGGTAAGTGATTGAGAGGGAGAAGCGGAGAAGGCCAGGGGGCCAGTTGCGTGGACTTCTGCAGCCGACGCCAAATGTGCAATGTAACTGAGACCGTCGGGTGTGCGGGAATGTCAATGAGGGCAGCGATGCCTAAAGGGAGGGAGGTAAGCGAGCGGCCCGCCAGCTCATCTCCCAAGGCCACCCATTGTTTACCAGAGGTACCCAAGCTCCACTCCACCAGATGCAGAAGATGGACAGCATGATAATAGCATCATAGATGCGGCAGAGCCAGGCCGCCATGAGAGCGAGGCGCCACCAGCAATGTCAGGTGAAGTCTCGGTCGACACCCGGCCCAGATATATTTAATGAAAAGAGATTGCAAGGAGCGAAAGAAGGCATAGGGGACATAAATTGGCAAGGTTTGCAGTAAATAAAGGACTCTAGGGAGAACATTCATTTTAAGGACATTTATGCACCCAAACCACGTAATATGTGGAATGGCCCAACGAGCAAGGTCCTTCTCCAGGGCCCTGAGCAGGGGGAGAAAATTTGCAGTATAGAGGTTTGATATTGCAGGGGTGAGGTGGACTCCTAGGTACTTGAGGGAGGATGCGCACCAACGAAAGGGGAATGTGGACTGGATATGCATGCTAAGGGAGGCAGGTACTGAAGTGTTCAGAATTTCCGATTTCGTCATATTAATTTTATAGTTACTTAGCGAACTATATTCGCGGAGTAAGTCAATGAGGGAAGGTAGGGAAATCTGAGGCTGCTGTACAAAAAATAGCAGGTGATCTGCATACGCTGCTACCTTATAGGTGCGGCGCCCAACACAGACACCGTGGATGGAGGGGTTGGTCCAGATAGCCTGAAGGAGGGGTTCCAAGAACAGTGCAAATAAGAGGGGGGAAAGAGGGCAACCCTGGCGAGTACCATTTTTAATGGCAAAAGGGGAGGACAGGGTACCATTTAGGTTAATGTGAGCGGTAGGAGAGTCATATAGCGCAGTTATTCATCTCAAAGCATGGGGCCAAACCCCATATGGCTTAAAGTCTGAAACAAAAAATGCCAATGCACCCTATCAAGCGCCTTCTCGGCGTCGGTGGAGAGGAGCAGGGTCAGACCGGCACCGGGTCTCTGAGCAGCATGAATTAAGTTAATGGCCAGCGTAGTGTTGTCTCGTCGCTCCCTCCCTCCCCAGGATAAATCCTGTCTGGTCGGGATGGATCAGGTGTCTCATATGCTTTGCGATGCACAGGGCAAGTACTTTAGCAAAAAGTTTTACGTCTTGGTCAGGAGGGAGATCGGGCGGTAATTAGCGCAGAGAGCATGATCTTTGTCTGGTTTAGGGATTAGTGTGATGTGGCGGAGAGGGTTTGAGGTGAAAAATGGGACGCAGGCTCAATCAGGCCATTAAAGGAAGCCAACCAGGTGGGGGAGATAAATGTTTCACATTTTATAATATTTAAGAGTAAGGCCATCAGGTCCTGGAGGTACCCACCGGTGTTCGCTTGATCGCATCATGCAATTCCTCTGCCATGATTGGGCCCTCAATAGAGGACCTCATGAGCGGCGTCAGCCTTGAGCGTAAGTGGGTGCCAAGGAAGCGCTGTGTGGTGTCAAGGGTCGCCTGATTGGGGTGGGGGGAGACCGTATAGGTTAGTAAAGTAGTCATGAAAGAGGCCAAGCATATCTTTCGGGAGGGTGACAGTGATTCCCTGGGGGGAGCGAAGATGGGATACATAGAGCGCCTGTCGGTGGGTGCGAATGGCGTTAGCCAAGAGCCTGCCGCATTTGTTGCCATGCTCGTGGAAGGTTTTTCGTACCGTCTGGAAGGCCTTCTGAGCCCTGTTATTAAAGAGGGAGCGTAGCTATGATCTAAGATCCAGCAATTCAGCGTAAGAGCTATCGTCAGAGTGCAATTTATGAGATCGTTCCAGGGCCACTATGCACTGCAATAGGGATTCCTGCTGCTCAGCGCGTTCTCTCTTGCGTTGCGTGCCCTGTTGAATGAGGTACCCTCTAATTACAGCCTTATGGGTTTCCCAAATAATCTGCGGGGGGCAGTCGGGTGTGTCATTTTCTGTAAAATAATGGCGTAGTGCGTCATGGAGGCCTTCTTTAATCTGGGGGTCAGTGCCACAAGCCTTACCGGCTGTAGCATTACTGAAATAACCAGTGGGAGCGTCGGCCCGTACCGGCCACTCCGGAGGAGCAAGGAGTCTTGCAGTGCATCGGCCCTTAAACAGGAAAAATAGGCCGGTTGAGGCATAAGGGTGGAGGAGGACCCGAGCTGCCATCCGGGGTACCCATTTCGGCCAGGGTGTGAGGTTTAGGCAGTCGAGTATACCCCAGGCCTAGTGACATATAAAAAGGATACTGCCGTCGTCAAGGTCCTTGAGTCAACTAGGCGAAGAAACCAGCGTGGAAGCAGTGGAACAACGGAGGAAGAGGCCTCAGAAGGGAACCCAGACAAGTCTGATGAAAGCCAATTCAGGCTACCGGTGCCTGCGACGAGGAGGTACGGCGGGCGTGATGGAGCCTGTTCCAGCGGCATGTATAACAGTGTCAGGTCTGGCCAAGCCGGGAGCGTGTCCGGTGGAAGGGAGAGTTCCTCTAAAAGCAGCGGGAGATCCAGTTCGCTGCAAAGATTAAGAGGACCCATTGGTGTGTGAACTTGAAGGCCAAATGGAAACAACCACTTGTATTGCAGTTTCATGTTCTGCAAGGCAGCCGTGAGAGGGCGCAACAGGCATCTGGACTGCAGGGTGGCGGATGAGAGATCCTGAAATAGTGAGACCTTGGCCCCTGTGAAATCAAAAGCGGGAGCCCCGAGCTGCGGCCAGTATGGAAACATTCAGCAGATAACGTAAAAGGCAGCAGATCACATAGCGCAGGGGTGCATCAGGGGGGCCCTTCGGTCTCGGTGCTCTATGATAGCGTTCCAATTTAATATCCGCGTCAGGGTCCCTGCCCAAAATTCCATTAAATAAAGCAATGAGGGTGCGTTTTAAATCCTCCGGTGAGTTTTCCAGTTCTGGGACGCCTCGAACCCTGATGTTATTACGGCGGTTCCTGTTCTCTACATCTTCTAAATGGTGGGCCATCATTTGTAGGGCAGAGCGCTGTGTGGTTACTGCAGAGGAATGGGCTGCTATAGTGGCAGACTGCTGCTGCTGTGTCACCTCCACGTACTGTAGCCTAGTCTGTATGCCGCCATGTCTGTGCGCAGCGTGCAGATCTCTGTGAAGAGGGAAGTCCCCAGTTCAGTGGTGGCAATGACTAAGTCCTCCTTACTGGGGAGAGATTGGAGGAGTTGGCGGAAGTCATTTGGGGGTTCCAAACACTCAACGAGTGCGTTGGAGAGCTAAAGGCCGAAGAGCATGCGACGGTGGCCATCTTGGATTCCGGGTCAGCGATTCCGGCGGTCGAAAGAGGGGCTAAAAGCAGCCTGATGGAACCCGACTGTTGGCTGCCAACAGGTTCTGGGGGGCCAGGGGTGAGTGGGGGTTTCTTAGCTTTACCCATGGGTGCGGATGTGCAGCGGAAGAGGGGTAAAAGCGGCACATTCGGCGGAGCTCACAGATCAAGCGGCCATCTTCCTGGATGTCCCGGCCACACCCACCGGTGTTGATGTTTAAACTTGGTGATATACTCGCTAAACAAGAGGAGCAGGACCACTGAATGGACCAATTTACTCAGGCTTCGGGCCTACTAATGAATCAGTCCAGCAAAGGCCTCACCACCCTATTCTCCTGCTGTTAATGTATCCTCTCATGCCATAAATGTTTCTTCCTTGATTGCTGCTGAAGTATCTCATGTCAGTCTAAAAACACCTATATGTTTTGATAGTAAATCTGGATCTTGCAGAGAATTTATTACGCAAATTGATATTATGTTTGAACTTAATCCTGGGATGTGCCCCACTGACAGAGCTTAGGTGGGTTATGTCATTAACCACCTAACAGATAAGGCTTTGCTTTGGGCAACTCCTTTATGGGAATTAAAGAAACCAGTGGTGTATAACTATGCAGAGTTCATGAAAGACCTTAGATGCACTTTTGATCCTGCTAGACGGGCAACTGGTGCTGCCAAAGCCTTATGGCATATCTCACAGGGCAACCGCAGAGTGGCTGATTATGCCATTGAATTCAAGACTGTGGCAGCAGAACTGCAATGGCCTAACAATACGTTTGTTACGGCCTTCTTAGAAGGGATTTCAGATACTCTAATGTATGAATTAGCCCCTATGTCACTATCTGAGGGGCTAGATGATTTGATAGATTATTGTATCGCAGTCAATGACCAGATTCGTGATAGGAGCTCTGGCCATAGCAGACCTCATTAACCTCCCCAAGGTACCTCTTCCACTCCTCGCAATGTTCACAACCCTTCACCTTCTAGGGTGGAACAAACTGACCCCGAACCTATGCAATTAGGTCGGTCCAGTATCTCGGGGAAGAGAGACAATATCACCTCAGAGAAGACCTAGGGGTCATTTTTGGTTACAATGTCCCAAACGACCCAAACGTTCTTTGGTGTCGGGAAACGAGCATGCCTAGAACCCCCTGAGAGACAGGTTCTAGGTACGACGGTATTGTCTCTCATTTCAAAAAAGAAAAAGAGATCTCGTGTGGTGGTTCCAGTGTCAGTTGCTTGGGAAGAGATCCAGATTGACACGGAGGTACTCATTGATTTTGGGTCTGCAGGAAATTTCTTGGATTCTGGTTTTGCTGCCATACATCAAGTGCCTTTGGTCAAGAGAGAGATTTCTCTCCTCATTGAGAGCATTGATGGCAGGCAATTACTGAGACCTCATGTTACTCATGACACCATCCCTCTCTCTTTCTATACAGGTATCTTACATGGAGAAAAAATACAGTTTCAAATCATTGAATCTCTTATGGTACCTATTGTTTTGGGCCATCCCTGGTTAGCCAAACACAATCCAGTCATGAACTGGATGAAAGGGGAGTTGGGCTCTTGGGGTTCACAATGATGGTCCAAGTGTCTAGGAATGAGTACTGTGGTAGGTAGTCTGAATGTAGCCACAGCACCTCCTCTGTCTACCGAGGTACCCAAGTGGTACAGTGACCTCAAGCAGGTCTTTGATAAAGGAAAGTCTGAGATTCTGCCTCCACACTGACCATATGACTGCACCATAGACTTGTTACCTGGTACAATGCCGCAAAGGGGATATGTACAGTTGTGTTCAAAATTATTCAACCCCCAATGCTGTAAAGGGTTTTAGGGAATTTAGTGTACATTTGTAATTGTATTCAGAATGAAATCCTACAAGGACTTTTTAAAGAACCATATGCAACTAAAATGACATCAATTGGTTTTGTAATACAGTAGTAAATGTTTCTTTTGTGAATTCTTCATTGACACAATTATTCAACCCCTTAAAGACTACCACTCTGAAGAACAGAGGTTCATTCAAGTGTTTTCAATCAGGTATTGAAAACACCTGTGGATGTCACGGAGCAGCAATAAAGCATAATAAGCACCGATTAGGCAGCTTTAAAATGACTGTGATACTCAGCTCCTTCTAGACATTTACTGGTGTGGTTACAAACATGGTGAAGTCAAGAGAATGGTCCAGGAAGACAAGAGAAGAGGTGATTACTCTTCACAGGAAGGGCAATGGCTATAAGAAGATTGCTAAGATGTTAAACATACCAAGAGAGACCATAGGAAGCATCATTCGCAAATTCAAGGCAAAGGGCACTGTTGAAACACTACCTGGTTGTGGCAGAAAGAAGATGCTGACTTCGACTGCTGTGCGCTACCTGAAGCGTAGAGTGGAGAAAAGTCCCCGTGTGACTTCTGAGGAACTGAGAAAAGATTTGTCAGATGTGGGTACTGAAGTTTCAGCTCAGACAATACGGCGCACACTGCGTAATGAAGGCCTCCATGCCAGAACTCCCAGGCGCACCCCCTTGCTGTCTCCAAAGAATAAGAAGAGTCGACTGCAGTATGCCAAAAGTCATGTGGACAAACCACAGAAGTTTTGGGATAGTGTTCTGTGGACTGATGAAACAAAATTAGAGCTGTTTGGGCCCATGGATCAACGCTATGTTTGGAGGAGGAAGAACAAGGCCTATGAAGAAAAGAACACCTTGCCTACTGTGAAGCATGGCGGGGGGGTCAATCATGCTTTGGGGCTGTTTTGCTTCTGCAGGTACAGGGAAGCTTCAGCGTGTGCAAGGTACCATGAATTCTCTTCAGTACCAGGAGATATTGGATGACAATGTGATGCAGTCCGTCACAAACCTGAGGCTTGGGAGACATTGGACCTTTCAACAGGACAATGATCCCAAGCATACCTCCAAGTCCACAAGAGCATGGTTGCAGATTAAAGGCTGGAACATTTTGGAGTGGCCATCGCAGTCACCTGACTTAAATCCGATTGAGAACCTCTGGTGGGACTTAAAGAAAGCAGTTGCAGTGCGCAAGCCTAAGAATGTGACTGAACTGGAGGCTTTTGCCCATGACGAATGGGCGAAGATACCCGTAGATCGCTGCAAGACACTTGTGTCAAGCTATGCTTCACATTTAAAAGCTGTTATAACTGTAAAAGGATGTTGTACTAAGATTGAATGTCACTTGGGGGTTGAATAAAACTGATAATGATGTGAGCACAGAAAAGACATTTGTGGTTATTTCATTATAAATGTTATGTTATATTTGTCTGACCCACACGTGCCTCTTTGATTTAATTGTAAGCAAGATGACTGAATGATCAAAATCAATGTCAAACTGGCCAAAACATTCAATTTCAGTGGGGGTTGAATAATTTTGAACACAACTGTATATCCTCTCTCTCAGAAAGAGAATGACATTATGGAGGAATATGTACGTGAAAATCTGGCTCATGGGTTTACCCTTCCTCTCCTGCGGGATCAGGATTTTTCTTTGTATCTGAAAAAGAAGGTGACTAAAGACCCTGTAATGTTTATAGAGGTTTAAACAGGATAACCATGCGGAATGCATACCTATTCCTCTAATATCCAAATTATTTGACCGCCTGAAGGGTGCTAAAATCAATACGAAGCTAGACCTGTGCAGTGCGTATAATTTGGTTCGAGTCAGGAAGGACCATGAGTGGAAAACTGCCTTTAACACAAGAAGTAGGGATGTGCAATTCGTTTCGTACAAATTCGTTTCTCCTACGGAATTTACCATTTTCATGATTCCGAGGGCATCCCGAATCTGAAATTTCGACCACACGAAATTTCAGATCGATACGAAATTTCGGATCGATTCGAAATTTCGGGTCAAATTTTGGATAAAAAAATCTAAAAATAAAGAGACTTTTTACTTGTTTGTAATGCTAACTGATTTAGCAATGTAACAGCAATATATTACCAAACTAGTAGATAATAAGGGATTACAATATTTTTAATCCATTGATTTACTCTCTATGACTCTTCAGAAGATATATATTAAAAAGATGTATAATGGCCAATGCAAACATTAGGGATGAGCCGAACACTCCCCGAGTTCGGTTCGAAGCCGAACCCGAACTTTCCAAATGTTCGGGTCCGAACCCGAACCCGAACTCGAACTCCATGCAAGTCAGTGGGGCTGAAAATTCGGTTTTTAGAGTGCCCTCCAAGAGGGCATATATGCTAGATATTTGCCATAAAAGGTGTATGGGGGTCCGGGTAGTGCCCTGGGGGACAGGAAACAAGGACAAAAGTTAAAAAAAAACGTTTTTAAAGGGACAGTGAGTTTTCCATGAAATAAGGGTTAAAAATAAAAACGAAAAATTCCTTCAAATATCGTGCCTAGGAGGTCCCCATAACCTGCCCGTGAAGTGGCAGATTTCTAGGATGCATAGAAATATGTAAAAACCAAAAAATGACATTACAAATGACGGTAAATACTTTTCCTTTAATCTATCCATAAACAACTGCTTGGGGCGGCAGTCTGTATGAAAAGAGGAGACATTTTCGGACACGCAGAAAAAGTTTACTGATCTTTTGGCGGTGAAAAGCAGGAGAATGGGAAGGGAAATACAGTGGAGGCACTAATATAGTGTGTATGTTTGTGTTGTGCAGCCGACAGGGATTATAACACAAAACCTCGACAGAAATGTGCAAATTACGATAGAGCAAAAGAAGGAGATCCTAGTGGCACAGTCTCTTCTGAGAGTGGTCTATTTATAGTGGGTAAGTATAATATTCCTATTGATCCAAAGAGTGCACGGTCGAAATGACCACTAAAGTGCTAATGCAATTAGAGCTGTGTGCAAAGGTAGCACTGTGCAAGGGTAGCACTGTGCAAAGTAAGAAGGTCGATGTCCTGTTATATACTGTGCAAAGTGGCAATGAGTGTCTTCATATATTCAGGAAATGCATATAGAGTGCATACAAAGTGCAAATGCAAAAAAAGAGGGGAAAAAGTGCATATATAAGTGCGTGGAGAAACGTAAAAAGTCTCTTAAAAAAAGTCTTGTTTTCCAGTTCGTGAAGAAAAAAGAAGGAAATAATTTGGACCGTATGTCCTGCGTTGAAGGTAAGGATAGTCCAGTAGGGTCTCTGTTGTGGTAGTCCGGAGGTTTTGAGTGAAGTCCTGAAGTACTGTTCTCTCCTAGGTCCTATGTAGACTCCCAATTCCCAAAATTGGGAAGAAAGGGGAGAGGGGTAGAGGGGAAACAGAAATAGAAAATAGTGCAAATATTGATTGGTAAAGGGTTAAGTGCCCAATGACAAGGGAACACTTACAGTGTATAGAGCCTCTCGTACCGGCTCTGGTGTGGAGTGCCTTGGGCCTAATCAAGGGTAGCCTTTGCCCTTCTTTAAGGTTTTTCTGGGGTAGCCTTCGCCTTTCTTCTACTGTTTACCTGATCGTCTCAGATACAGAGAGAAGACATCCTCATAGCGCAAAATGCAGCCAGTGGTTAAAAGAGGTAAATAGTAATCAAAGGCAAACTCACCGATGATGGAGCCTTAAAATCCAGGCTCAACTTGTGGACATATGGTACTGCTTATTTCGGTGGGTACCTGCACCTATTTCAACGCCAGACAGTCTTCTTGTGAGGGGAAAAGGGGGGAGACAGGGTATATGGAGCATACACTGTGAAATAAAAAGCTGGATGCAGAAGGTAGAGAAAAAAAGGGTTTATTGATTAAAAAAGCAGGGGGGTGTCACAGATACGCGTTTCGGCTATCCAGCAAAGCCTTCATCAGTCCATGTGTAGGATAGTTCAAAAAATAGGGATCAATAAACCCTTTTTTTCTCTACCTTCTGCATCCAGCTTTTTATTTCACAGTGTATGCTCCATATACCCTGTCTCCCCCCTTTTCCCCTCACAAGAAGACTGTCTGGCGTTGAAAGAGGTGCAGGTACCCACCGAATTAAGCAGTACCATATGCCCACAAGTTGAGCCTGGATTTTAAGGCTCCATCATCGGTGAGTTTGCCTTTGATTACTACTTACCTCTTTTAACCACTGGCTGCATATTGCGCTATGAGGATGTCTGCTCTCTGTATCTGAGATGATCAGGTAAACAGTAGAAGAAAGGCGAAGGCTACCCCAGAAAAACCTTAAAGAAGGGCAAAGGCTACCCTTGATTAGGCCCAAGGCACTCCACACCAGAGCCGGTACGAGAGTCTCTATACACTGTAAGTGTTTCCCTGTCATTGGGCACTTAACCCTTTACCAATCAATATTTGCACTATTTTCTATTTCTGTTTCCCCTCTACCCCTCTCCCCTTTCTTCCCAATTTTGGGAATTGGGAGTCTACATAGGACCTAGGAGAGAACAGTACTTCAGGACTTCACTCAAAACCTCCGGACTACCACAACAGAGACCCTACTGGACTATCCTTACCTTCAACGCAGGACATACGGTCCAAATTATTTCCTTCTTTTTTCTTCATGAACTGGAAAACAAGACTTTTTTTAAGAGACTTTTTACGTTTCTCCACGCACTTATATATGCACTTTTTCCCCTCTTTTTTTGCATTTGCACTTTGTATGCATTTCCTGAATATATGAAGACACTCATTGCCACTTTGCACAGTATATAACAGGACATCGACCTTCTTACTTTGCACAGTGTTACCCTTGCACAGTGCTACCTTTGCACACAGCTCTAATTGCATTAGCACTTTAGTGGTCATTTCGACCGTGCACTCATTGGATCATTAGGAATATTATACTTACCCACTATATATAGACCACTCTCAGAAGAGACTGCGCCACTAGGATCTCCTTCTTTTGCTCTAAAAGCAGGAGAATGACTGGAGAATGGAAAATTCTAGACCAAATAGCCGATTTGGAAAGTGAGAAAAATGGGAGAATTTTTCTGGTTTGGCTATTTTGACCTAGAATTTTCTCTTCAGTCATTCTCCTGAGTTTCACCTTTCTCTGAATGACCCTGTCAGGGTTATTCAGAGAGCGGTGAAGAGCAGGAGAATGACTGGAGAATGGAAAATTCTAGGTCAAAATAGCCAAACCAGAAAAATTCTCCCATTTAGGCTAGGGTCAGACTAGCGAATTTTTAATGTGCGTTTAGGCGCACTTAATCACGGCCGCACTAGCAGCAAATGACGGGCAATGACGGCCAATATGCGAAGTACGGTCGCACGAAAGTCCGGCTGCGCAACGCAAGTGGAAAATGAACGCATTTTTTCGAGAACACAGAACCGCTAGTATGGACGTACAGAGTGCGCTGCGTCCACTAGCGGCGTGTGTGCGTGATTTGGAGACGTCAGACCCTGCTCATGTCCGGCCAACATAACGTCCAGGCACCCAAAGTTTCCTGGTTTGGATCCGTCAAAAATCACGCACAAAAATGCGTATGACCGTTTTCGCGCATTCCGTGAAAAAATACGGCAATGCGTTCGGACGCACTTTTTTTGACGGTCGCTGCGAAAAATGCGTTAGTCTGACCCTAGCCTTATCTCACTTTCCAAATCGGCTATTTGGTCCAGATTGTTCTCTTTTCCTGCCATTCTCCTGGTTTTCACCTTACTCTGAACAACCCTGAGAGAGAGGTGAAAGCCAGGAGAACTGGCAGGAGAAGAGAACAATCTAGACCAAATAGCCAATTTGGAAAGTGAGTTAAATGGGAGAATTTTTCTGGTTTGGCTATATTGACCTAGAATTTTCACTTTTCCAGTTATTCTCCTGCTTTTCACCGCTCTCTGAATAACCCTGTGAATGTTTAATCCCGAGGTGAATCCTTTTGGAGCCGGATCACGAATCGGTGCTGAAAAGCGCCGGATCGTGATCCTCTCCTGGAGCTGGCCGACATCTTGGATGTCGGCCAAGCCTCCAGGAACTCCCCCCTAGGAGTTAACCCCTAGCTGCCACCAATGGTGGAGATAGGGGGTTCCAATGAACCCCCTATCTCCCAATCCATGGCAGCTAGGGGTTAATGTTTGATATCGTTGGATCGGCCAGAGCATGGCCTTTCCAAGGATACCAAACATGAGCATGAAAAATGATTTCTTTTTTAAAAAAATATATATTTTAAAAAAAAAATCTAAAAAAAAATAAACAGTTTTTTTTTTTTTGTTTTGCTAATGCAGCAATATTGTTCCCATTTCAATTATAATGTGAACAATAATGCTGCACTAACGATTTTTGTATGCGGTGCGTTTGTTAAAAAAAGCGAAATTTTCCCCAAAAAAAATGTAACAAAACCCCATTTCTATTTTTTTTAACAAGCGCACCCCATAAAAAATATAACCGCAAACGATCGCATGTTAAAATGTGAAAAAAAACACTATACACATAATAAATTATTGAAAATTCTAATTTTATTGCATTTTTTGTTATAATATACAGACATGACATAACGTATACATATAATAATGACATATTATGAATCTGCCAAGTCTGCCGGAAAGGAACAAGAAAAATTTAGTGACCACTCCCAATAATAAAATAATACGTATCTGCTAGGCTTCGTACAACAGCACTGTCCCCTCAATGCCAACAGGATGTATAAAGGAAAGAGAATTGTGAAGCATAATCTGCAAGACAAATCAATACACACATAGTGCAGACTGCAGATACAACATTTAATCAATTATGCCCCCGCTGGATTGGCACTCACAAGATAAATAACTTAATCAGGCACATAGCAGGTACTTGGTTACCCTCTCCTGATAGATTGTGTTGCCTCCTGAACTCCGGACCATCAGAATAATGCCAAGGAATTCCTCCAGGCTTGTTTGGTCAGTCAGTGGAACAGGAATCAGGCTCATTGAAATTAAATCAGACCAGCAGTGGCTCCAATAAAAAACAATTTAATTAAAATAACATGAATAAAAAAGTTGGAACACCATCCAACGCGTTTCGTCTCTGCTACACACAAGACTTCATCAGGGATATGGTGTTCTTTCAGAATAATGCAGTTTATATAGCCAAACAATCATGAAAAAAAGGAGGGGATACAGCTGACACACATAATTGATTAATTGTCCACATAAATCCCACTTAGTGAATTTCAATGAATCCCACACTGGAGCGCACATCCATATTTGTAGTTTTTTTCCCATTTGTAGTTCTTTTCCCTCATCCTCTTCCTTTTGTTCCTGATCAGTCCGAACCGTCCAAACCCGAACAGCTCATCCCTAGTTAAAACCTAATAAAAGGTGTTTTTTAATTGGATTGAGATCCTTATATAATCTATCCTTTTTCTGGCTTTCATATTATGTCAAACTCCTGCTATACAACAATCTATGTGATGTTCTCATTAACAATTGCAATGCATTCTTAACAATAAGTCTACCAACAGCCCTGGAAAATATTGAAGATAACTAATTGCTACTGCAAACTAAGGAAAATAAAGCAATACAGGTATTAATTTGATGATCTATTTGATCTGGTTATTTGTGTCACTGCTTGCATCTTCATTTTAACATTGAAAATATTATCATAACTGATCATTGACTAGGCAGTAATGTCTAGTCATCTGTACTATGTGTTCGTTTTACAACTTATGGATTTAATGAATGCTCAGTTGGAAATACAATTATGATGAACATATTGTGCATTCAGCTGCTCAGATAAAATGCTTTAAAAAAAACATTCATAGATGCAGAGATTGTGATAGATAACGTTCATTCAATCAGATCACGTGTTTAGAAATAATTCGATTTATTTGCATATACACCAACAATTTAAATTTCGTCCCATTGTATTCAATATACATTGTCAATGATAGTAACGAGGAGTCAATCTGACAAATAAGCACCTAAAAATAAAGTCACTCGCACTAAAATATAAATATTTAAATATATTCAAAAACTGTATTCACAAGCTGCATCAAGTCTGACTTAAACTGTTCTTCATAACTATAAATATGAACTTTAGATGAAGAGATGATAACAGTAAAGGGGTTATTCAGAGAGGTCCGAAATATCACCGAAATGTAACCGGACACTGAAATTCAGCGTACGGGGACATTTCGGACCATTCAGAGTGCAAGCAGTTTGCCAAAATTTGGTGAAATGCCTGCACGTACGGTCCTGTTCGACAGCAGTGAGAAGCAATTGTTAATCTATTCAGAGAACACCGAACAGCAGTGAAAAGTTGCCGAAATGCCCTGCTGTTCGGTGGTTTCATTCGGCAGGGTTATTCAGGTGAACCCCATAGGCTTCAATGTTAAAAATATTCCTGTTTAATTCAATATCTAATAAACTGTTTATTATTTTATTCTGCAGTAAAAACCCTCTTTATTTATAGATTTTTTAGGAACTTTTTGGCATTTTTCGGGGGTTTTTTTGGCAAAAAATGTTTTCCTTTTTTTTTTTTCCATTTTTCTTTAACAGACCTTTTTATTATCATTCATAGGACCTTATATGTAAATTCCAGGCATTTTCATTCAGTAGTTTGTCTGCAAACGGCGTTTCAATTTTGAAACTTTGACACATACTGTTTTGTTTTTTTCACCCCATTCGTCTGCTTGGCGCTTTTTCCGGTGGCTGTTCTATGCTGTGATTGGTGACTCCTCGGATTTTTTCGGCGTGTTCGCCGTGGTTTTTGCGGCAGTTTCTGCGGATTTTCGGTGAGTGTTCAGTCACTGTTTGGCAGGTGTTCCGCGAATTTTCCCTGCACTCCGGGACCCTGCGGTGATTGCTGAATACCCAGCAGGGTTGGCGAACTAGAATCGGCAAATTCCCCTGAAGTGTGGGGAATGAAAGGGCACCGAAATGTCGGCAACATAATAACCCGTTAAGTCTTTGAGAGGTGTTTTACAGGTTCATATTTGATACATCATAGTCTTGAAGTGTGAACTACTAGCGCTATTATATTTAAATTTAGCCTTGAAAGGCAATCTAATTCCTCTTTATCTTTTACTGTCCATGTCTCTGTGAAATTCAGATAATAGAGCACTATTTTAATAACCATTTTGCTCTTCTTTTTTTTTTTTACAGATTTCAAATTTGTAACAATTAGCTAGTGTGTAATATCACAAGAAACACAAGATGAATAAGACTTGAGGTTACTTCATAAAAATAAAAATATATATATTACCATCTCTTCCCTCTATGGTCTATGGACTAAAAACTGATGGAGAATCAAACCGTTTTCAAAGAATTTTATGATTTAATTTTGAACAGAGCAAAAGAAAATGTAATCCATTTTTTTGTCACTTTAAGTATCTATATGATTGGAATCTTTGGTAACTTTACTATAATGTTTGTGATTTATAAAGATGCTCAGCTGCACACTCCCATGTATTACTTTCTATTCAACCTTTCATTTGTAGATATCTGCTATACAACAGTCACAGTCCCTAAACTGATGGACATTCAGCTGACAGGGAATAACACATTATCCTTAAAACAGTGTTTCGTCCAGTTATACTTTTTCATATTTACAGGTGGCACTGAAACTTTCTTGCTTTCCACCATGGCATATGATCGTTATGTTGCCATTTGCTATCCTCTACAATACCAACTTATTATGAATAACCGAAAATGCATACTTATTTTTCTAGTCATTTGGGTGTCTGGGTGGGCCAATGCAATATTTCTCACAGGATTTGCTTCCACCTTATCATTTAGTAAGTCTAATAAATTGGAACAGTTCTTTTGTGATATAAAACCTCTGGCAAAGCTCTCCTGTGCAGATGCTGGATTTAATAATGTAGTTTATGTGGAAACCTTCCTCTTTGGGTTCTGTCCATTTATGTTAATCCTTATATCATACATTAAAATAATAGTAAGCATTATGCACATCCAATCAGCTGAAGGCAGAAAAAAGGCTTTCTCTACATGCACATCACATCTTACTGTCCTTAGCATCTTCTATGGGACTATATTGTGGCTATATATGAGGCCACCTTTGGATTATTTAGAAAATGTTGACCAGGTGTTTTCAATGTTGTATACAGCAGTCACTCCAATGTTGAACCCTATAATATTCAGTTTAAGGAATAAAGAGGTAAAAAATGCAATTGTTAAGTATACAGTTGTTAATAAAGAAATTTGCTGGACAAGAAATGTCTAATAAAATTAATTATTTCTGGGGATTATTGTTTCAATATATCCTCTCAAAAACAGTAATGATCTTGAACCCTAAAACATATATAAAATAACAAAATCTCATGTACGACAAGGAGGTTATGCAAAAAAGAAAAGGGGGAGTGGAGGGAAGTGGGGAATGATTTCAAAGAGAAAAGGCACATTGAAAGCCCAGTATATCAGGTACAGGGACATGTACAATAAAATAACACAGGAAGAAAGTAATGGACCCTTTGAGACTCTATCACCTAATGTAGGAAATTGTATAGTCCCACAAAGTCCATTGGTCATTTTAAGGAGGTCTGAATTCAAAGGTCTGGAATGCAAGTAAATCCTGAGAACAGAGATTAGTATCTCAGATGTTTTATGTGTAAAGCCAATTCCTTGTTTCTTGTTAACAATAAATAAGTACAAACTAGTATAATATAAGGAATTTTAGACTTTGGCCTGGACAAATCAGTGAGAATATACTCAGGAGACATGTTCAGGTTTAAAAGGAATGTTGGGACACAATACAACCGCAGTTAAATCTGCCACGTTTCCAAAATAATAAAACCACGAGGCAATCCCACCATATGTGGAGCTTAGTAACAGCATGATTTAAGTTATGATTCACAATTTGAATCGTGATTTGCAATCAAATTTATTATCCCTTTCTGAGATAAAATACCACCCTTAAATTATCTAGGTACACCTAGTTGTAATAAGGTCAAAGTGCAAAGTATAGGGCCTATGTGCAGACATAAATTGATATTGAACTCGGACACTCGGACAGCCCCACATCTTGCCATCGAGGGAAACATTAAGACACCTTTACCACAATGAATGTAGTCTGATAGATGGTATTGGATATATCATAAATTGTTTGTAATCTGAAAGGGCAGGTGGTTTACCAGATGATGTAGTCAGTACACAAAATATGATAAAAAATACTTCAGTTCTAAGTAACTGAACGTTTGGGAGTCTGAAAGATCATATTTGTATCAAAAGACAGGGATTAAAAATATAACACCAATGGCAAAAATTGGAATAAATGTGTAAACAAAAATTTACATGAAGGGGCATTGATGTATGAGACATAATAGCTAATAGATTTCAAAGGGGTGGCTAGAGATACATGAGAATACATTTAAAAAATCCCTATGTTTAACTACATATGGAAAACCAGATTAAAGCAGTTTAAAGGAATCGATTTTGCATTCTAATCGATTCGGCATTCTGTTTCAATGGGTTATTTAGTTTTTTCATTTTTGTGAGCAATTTTGTATTTTGTAATGATTTGTATTTTGTTTTTATGAGTTATTTCATTTTTTTATTGGAAACAGATTACTACCAATAAAATGAACGTCTCTTTACCTATTTGTATTTTTTTGGGGATTTTTTGGGTGAAAGTTTAGGTTTCCTAACTTATTTTAAAGAAACAAGGCTTTTTTAGACCATAGTTTTCAATGTAAAAAATGTTCGTGTTTTTATTAAATATTTATTAAACCATTTATTGTTTTCAATTGCAGTAATCAGCCATTTTGTTTAATTATTTTTAAGGATTTTTTGGCATTTTTCAGGAATTTTTGGGTGAATGCTTAGGTTTCCTAACTTATTTTAAAGAAACAAGACTTTATTCCACCATAGTTTTCAAAGTAAAAAAATATTCGCATTTTTATTAAATATTTATTAAACCATTTATTATTTTCAATTACAGCAATAAGCCATTTTGTATATTGATTTTTTAGGATTTTTTAGTCATTTTTCAGGACTTTTTGGGTTACTCTTTAGGTTTCCTAACTTATTTTAAATGTAATAACGAGGTCTGTTTTTTCTTTGCTGAATGCATGCAGCTGTATTATTTTTTTCTTACAGTCCGTGTGCATTCAGCAATGAATTGGATGCATTTAAATTGTGTCAGAACCATAGACAGTTCCAAGCCTGCCATTAACCATGGTCCTGAATGTGAAATAGATTGATAATATCTTTCACTTTAACTTTCCATGGTTCTGAGTGACTCAGTACCATGGACAGTTCCTGAAAGTGAAACATATTATCAATCTATTTCACATTTAGGACCATGGTTAACGGCAGGTTTGGAACTGTCCATGGTGCTTCTGAAAAAATATAAGGTGCTTTGCGCAAAAAAAATGTATACCTGTGAGGGGAAGTTTGAGAACCAACTAAGGCTGGGGTCAGACTAGCTCATTTTTTTTTTTTTTTTTTGAATTTAAGATTTTTATTTTGCAAAATACGAAATGGTCACATACCGACCAGCAATGGCCTCACAGGGCCAGACAATAGACTCATAGAATAAACGAGGGGGGGGGGACTCAGAAAAAAGTTGCAGAGCATCTAAAAACTGGGGGGGGGAATAGACAGCAAAAATTCTTCAGAAAAATACCAGTTAATAATATAAGGGAGTCTCAGCAGGATCAGAAAACCGTCAAAAAGCGTCTCTGGATGCAGGGGAGAGATATACCACAATGGGAGCATGACAAATAATAGGGATGGTCATGGAGGGCATGGAGGGAGAAGGTCAGCCTGTGTCCACAATGGGGAATGGGGCAAGCTCAGACCGAACCTCGCCACGTTCTCCGGGGTGCCCAAGCACATCATAAAGGAAGACATGGGACTGGACACAAACATCATGGCAGTCCCGTAGGGGGCCATAGACATCTCGCAGGGGTTCCCCAGCGAGCCCCAAGCTGCATCTAGGGGGCACTGATGACTTGGCTGGCACAGGGATCGCCGCCTCCAGCTCCAGGCACTTTTCCACGGCAGCAAGGGGTACCTCAGCCTCCGCAGACACTTCCCAGGTATGTAGGCCCCAAATAGCAGACATGCTTGGCTCAGTAAGATCCGTCGGCGGTGGTTCCACTTCCAGGGCCCGGACGTCCAACCTCGGGGCCTCCGCTTCCCGGCAGCACCGCAACGCTGTCATCATCTGTCGCCATACCCCTTTAGTAAGCGGGGCATCCTCAGGTTCTCCCATCAAAATTTGCAGGCAGGCCTCCAGGCCCAGAAACATGGCTCCCCCGATTCCAGCGTGTGGGGGAGGTCCATCCCCCCACCGTCCTGCCGCACCATCCGTCGCTTCCGGATGATCATCCAGCTCGACCGGGAGACGAGGGCCCTTCATCCCCCCAGTCAGCAGCTGTAGCTCAGTCCGGGGCATAACGGTCAGATCGGCAAGGCTGGTGCTCATACAAAGCCCGGAACTGGGCCGCAAGATGGCCGCCGGCTTCTCTCTTCCGCACGAGGCGGCGACTTCAGAGTAGTCTCAGGTCCGGAGGAGGGCTGAACGGGCTCCGGACGGCTCAGTACCGGTAGCCAGCAGCACAGGTACCCTTAAAATATATAAAGTCCACAGGAAGAGTCAGCTAGGGATCCTTAAGCGGACGAGACGTGCGGAGCTCCACCAAAACACGTCCACTCCCGCTTGCTGCCGGCCACGCCCCCCCAGACTAGCTCATTTTTAACGTGCGTTTAGGCTCACTTTATTACGGCCGTAGTAGCAGCAAATAAATATAAAGTACAGCCGCACGAAAGTGCAGCCGCGCAACACAAGTGGAAAATGAACTAATTTTTTCGAGAAAGCAGAACCGCTAGTACAGACGTACAGAGTGCGCTGCGTCCGCTAGCGGCGTGTTTGCGTGATTAGGAGACGTCAGACGCTGCTAATGTCCAGCCTACATAACGTCCAGACGCAAAAAGGGTTTTATTGACGATCCCTAAAAAAATCACGCACGAAAATGCGCATCGTATCACCGTTTTCGTGCATTTCGTGAAAAAATACATCAATGCGTTCAGATGCACTTTTTGACGGTCGCTGCAAATAATGCGTTCGTTTGACCCTAGCCTAAGGAATAATCTGTCGCACTCACCATCTTGTCTCTCATGTGAGAGACAACAGAGATGAACAGTTGAGAAGATAGAGAAACCAAAAGGCTTTATAATGACATCAAACTAGTACCCACCTTTTCAAAGTCATCTTGATGCAGCAGGTGGGCTTAAAAAAATGTTAACTGCCTTTCAAGTTGATCAAAAACCTCTGTTAGTTTAGCATGAGCATTGAAAAGTACAGCCAATGCCAATATTTGACATGAATTTTTATCAGGAATTGAAATGCCGGTGAGCCAGAATTTGAATTTCCCAAACCAAATAATGGCCACAATGTGGCCGAAAAAGGTGCATTTTGGGCTAACAGGCCAAATTAAATGGAGGCCTAAATTGCAAAAAATGCTAGATACTGCATTGCACTAAAAAGTAGGGAAAATGGGGGTTTATGTGGTAAATTTCGTTTATCCTTTTTACAGACATGTATAAATGTTTGGGGGTGTGAATGGGATAAGATTCATAATTAGGCCACCATCACCACAGAGAACAATAGACGTATACTGAAAATATGTACTCAATAGTATCAGATTTGACACATTAGTAAAGAGTGTTTACTTTTGACAGAATATTAAAAATATATATTTGCATATACAAACAATATTAGAGTTATTAAATGAAGGTGACTGGATGTGTTACTGTAAAGAAACATATAAATAAACAGAAATCATTGATGTACTTCTCTCTGGTACTTAGCGTTACAAATTAAATTGAAATCTAATTGATTTAGCATTATGAGAGGAATTTATTCCCAGGCTAGCTCAAGGTAAGGGGTTACCATATTCCCTGTAAAGAAGTTAAAACCTAATGAAAGTTTTGTGACTGCATGTCAGGTTTAAAGGGAATGTCAGAGCACCATTGCAGTCGTGGTTAAATCTGCCACCTGTTTCCAAAATAACAAAGGAATGGGATAATCCCACCCTATGTGGAATTTAGTAAATCAGCATGATTTGAGTTATGATTCACAATTTGAATCACAAATAATTTTACAAACAAATTAATTTTCCCTTTGTGAGATCTAATACCATCTGTAAAGCATCGTCTTGTTTCCAAAAGGGAGGTACAGCTAGCAGTATCAAGGTCAAAGTGCAATGCATAGTGCCAATGTGCGGACAAAAAAATGGAATTGAGCTACGAGCTTGGACTCTCGGAAAGCCTTACTTCTTGCCAGGGAGGGAAACATTAGGGGTCTGATTAGAAGGGTAGCGCTAAAATGGGACGACTAAGAGGGAAAACCAGGTTTCCCCTATAGCGTCCCTATTTTTGCATGAGATTCTGGGCCAGCCACTGATTCCAAACCTTTCCACGGAACCATGCGCTACTCTCAATGATAGTCGTGGTAGCATATATCCCACTGGTTAATAAATATAAAAGAAACAGACTGAAACCAATGTGGCTTAGTAGGAAGGTAACTAAGGAAATGAAAAATAAAAAGAAGGCATTTAAAGCTTTTAAATTTGATAAACCTGAGGCATCCTATAAAGCATATAGGGCAGCCAATAAAGCATGTAAAAAAGCGATTAGATGGTCTAAACTAGAAAATGAAAAAGAAATAGCCAAAGAGAGCAAGACCAACCCTAAAAGATTCTTTAGGTACATAAATTCTAAAAACCCAAGAGTGAAAATGTAGGTTCACTAAAATCTGAGTCAGGGGTATTGTTAACTGAAGATCAGGATAAAGCAGAAATTTTAAATGATTATTTTTCTTCAGTATTTATCAAAGAGAAACCTATAACAGGAGACATGAAATTCATTAATAAAAACTTACTAATACAAAGTGACTGGTTGACTCAGGACAAGGTTTTGCAGAAATCAAACAATGTGATTGTGAATAAAGCCCCAGGGCCAGATGGAATTCACCCGCGAGTACTGAGGGAGCTATGTGTTGAAATATATAAACCTTAATATTTCAAGATTCTTTTCTTTCAGGAATAGTACCAGAGGATTGGAGAAAAGCTGACGTGGTCCCTATATTTAAGAAAGGTTTAAAATTTGTGCCTGGGAATTATAGACCTGTGAGCTTAACATCTGTGCCTGGGAAAGTATTTGAGGGGTTACTAAGGGATAATATTCAGGAATTTATTGGGAGGTATAATGTAATTGGCAAAAATCAGCATGGTTTCTTGAAACACAGATCATGTCAGACTAACCTAATTACGTTCTATGAGGAAGTAAGTAGAAGTATAGATCAGGGGGTCGCAGTGGATGTGATTTACTTAGATTTTGCCAAAGCTAATCGACACAGTTCCACACAAAAGGTTACTATTTAAATTGAGAAAAAATGGTCTAGATGAAAATACTTGTTCTTGGATAGAAAACTGGATAAAAGATAGGGTACAGAGAGTGGTCATAAATGGTACATTTTCAAGATGGACACCAGTGGTAAGTGGTGTCCCTCAGGGGTCTGTTATAGGACCAATACTATTCAATTTATTTATAAATGACCTTGAGATAGGCATTTAAAGTCATGTATCAGTGTTTGCAGATGACACAAAACTAGGAAAAGTAATACAATGTGAGCAGGATGTTACTTCGCTGCAGAGGGATTTAGATAAATTGGGGGACTGGGCACTTAAATGGCAGATGAGATTTAATCTAGATAAATGCAAAGAGTGAAGAACACACAAGTAATTTATACCCTAAATGGTACGGGGTTAGGGAAATCCAAGCAGGAGAAGGATTTGGGAATAATCATAGACTTAAAACTAAGTAACAATGTGCAATGTCAAACAGCAGCCGCCAAGGCCAGCAAAGTATTGGCATGCATTAACCACTTCAATGCGGAGGACGCGCTCAGCCTGTTCCGGACCTTTCGCGTTATCAAAACCGCGGCGCCTATTGGCCAAGCTCTTTCTGGCAACTCGGAAAGCGATTGTGGAATGCTGGAGATTACTGTCCCTGCCACCCCAAAGGCACATCCTTCAGATCATGGATCATGTGCAGCTGATGGATGAGTTGTTGGCCAGAATACACCACACCATGCCCTCGTACCTTAAAATATGGGATGCCTGGGACTTCCCTGCATTGTCTGTTGGTTTATACGCTATATATGAATGAGGTTGCCATGTTTACAATTTGTTGCTGGATAGGCATTCAGCGCGACCCCCTTCTTTTTCCTTCCCTCTCTTGCTTCCTATCTTTTTTCTCTCTTTCTTCTGTCTAATCTCTTTTCTTGCTTAAAAATCTGAAAACATTGGAAAGTGTGACTGGCTGTCATTTGCAGTGGGTTGGTTCAGCCTGGAGCTGTGATTTGATGTACGTATCTCACTTTTTTTCAAATAAAATCTTTAAAAAAACAAAAACAATCCCGAGAGGATGATGAACAAACTCCACACACAGAAAACACAGTTACAATTACAAGTATTTATAATCGCCAACAAATTCCTTAGCGTGTACAATAGGAGACAGAATGACAAATATACATACACGTTACACACACGGAACAGAAGGCAGGAGGACCCTGCTCGAGAGTTTACAATCTAAGAAAACACGTGTGACTGGATCAGGGAAGTAAGTCAGCATGAAAGAGAAAAGAAAGAAAAAGCCCTAAACTTACCATTGGATGTATGTACCTTTAGGTTCAGATTTGGATCATTAAAATACTCAAATATTAAAAAGTGATTTAGGGACGTGTTTACCACTTGACTGCTCTGAAATGCATATCCTCTTTTGACACAATTTTTCACTTACTTTGCATATACAAATATGTGAAATTATTTTCTTCTTTTCCTTGCTGTCTCTGGATTGCAGAAGTTTATTGTTACAATGTTAATTTTGTGAATAACTGCAAATTATTCTCAGCCTGTCCATACTTTGTATGGAAATTGTTAATGTACAGTAGGCAGCCATAACTGCTGAGGCATTTAACAAGTTCAGCAGCTATTTTGTGATGTACAGTGCTTCCTTTATCTAGCCATATTTTTAAATCATTATGTTCCCTTTTTTATGATCTTCAGATTCACTTAACCTCTTAACCACCTCCTACCATTCTTGTTTCCACCTGTACATCCTTTGTCATCCTTACATGACCTGCACCCCCCCCCCCTACACACACACACATTTGTCACACACTAGATTCTTCTGCACTCTGGTTTTCTGGGCCATTCCCACTTTTAATCTTTTTTTTTTTCTTTACACTTTTCATATTCAGTTATTTGACTATTTCCCTGTTATCTTTACTCATTCATCTATGTCTGTTATTTTTTACTCCACAATCACAATAACCTTAGAATTTCCTACTCCTTTTCTCTTCACTAGCAATTTCACACATCACACTCTTTTATTCCTGTTGTTACTGCTTCTTTCATTGTATATTTCTTTTTTCCCCACACATCTGTTTTTATTTTATGGTTTAGACTTTTATTTTTAATCAGTTTAATTATTTTTCTTATGTTTATTACTTTTTTCCTTGCACGTCTTTCACTTTTTTAGCATCTGGTTTGAGAACTCCATATGATTTTTTTGTTCATTATACCTCTATGCAACCTCTATACATAATGGTGTGCACAGCTGGAAAATTAGTTTTGTTTCAAAATAATTTCTATTTTGTAATTTCATTTTGTAATTTCATTTTGTTTCTTTATTTTGTTTAATTTCGTTTCGTATATCGGATCACTAAAAACTACATTGTAAGACAAGATCAATTCGATAGTTGATATTGAGTCGAATTACGGATCACTAAATAAGCCCCAATAAATCAAATCCTGCTCAGGAATCATTTAATCAATAGTTCTCTCGTGAAACAGCATAACGAATCGATTTCATTATATACTATTTTGTTTAGTTTCATTTATGATTCAACTCCAATGAAATCAATTCGTTATTACGGAAGTACTTCCAAAATACGAATTAACGAATTTTCTAACGAATTGTGATTCATTACGAAACGAATGCACACCTTTAATACATATTGACTTACGGTATTTAGTAATGTGTTACCCTCCAAATATATACAGGGTTATTCAAAGAGAGCCGATCTTCATTTAATCAATGGTTCTCTCATGAAACAGCATAACGAATCAATTTCATTATATACCATTTCGTTTAGTTTCACTTATGTTTCAATTGCAATGAAATCAATTCGTTGTTACGGAATGTCATACCCCGTGGCGCCGTGCCAGCAAGAAGGGCACAAAGTCTAATAAAACAGTGTATTAATCCTTGCAATACCTGCCTAGTCTACTATGCCTAAACCTGATTCAATCTATGATCCTGCTGCTGCTTCAGGTGTTGCCACTGATCACCTGGCTCTCCCCTACTAAAGGGCTAAAGACCCATAATGCAGTGCTTCTGCATCGTTAATCCATAGCTGTTTCAGTGTGAATTTACATCTGTTCAAGCCTGCTATCCTGAATACCTGTGTATCGAACCCTTGCCTGGAGATTATATGGACTTTGCCTATCTGCCTGTGACCCTCTGACTTTTGGAAACTACCTGGATATGCTTATGGAATTGCCCCTTTGATACCGCACCTCAGGACCTTGCTTCTACTGCTAAGGACTTTGATTTATTGCAAGTATCATTTTATTTTCTCTGGACTTGCCATTATTCCCTGGAATCTACAGCCATTACTTTTCTGGACTTCAACTCCTATTATTTCTGGACTTTCAGTATATCCAGTACATGCCGGTGTTTATGATTTATTCCCACTCCTGCCTCTTGTCTTTCTGTGAACGTTATCTAACTTAACCCCTTCTTATCTGTGTCTTAGTGTAACCTTATCAGTCTCTGTGATCAGTCTATTCCTGTAGTGTCCCTCTGTTTCTATCCCAATCTTATATGTACTTTAGTCAGCCTCTTTTTTCCTCTGCTTAATTCTGCTCTCAGTTATCCCCGTTGTTGTTGTTTTTCCTCCTCCTTGTTTAGTTATTATCTATCCAGTGTTTGCTCTATTTTCTGCTTATTACTTCATTGCTTAGTATATTACTTTATTCTGTGTTGCCTTTGCTTATTCCTATTGTCTCTTTAATAAATCCTTCAGTTTATATGTGCCTGCTCCACTTTTGTGTTACTGCACACTAGCTCGAACCCCGCAACCCTGAACGCTGAATCAGTTATATAACACGGAAGTACTTCCAACATACAAATTAACGAATTTTCAAATGAATTGTGATTCGTTACGAAACAAATGCACACCTTTAATACATATCAACTTACGGTATTTAGTAATGTGTTACCCTCTAAATATGTACAGGGTTATTCAAAGAGAGCCGATCTGGCCCCGAAAGATATTCAGTGTACCTTTCCGGGCCATACGGCCATTCTGAGAGCAGGCAGTGCGCCAAACGGTTGCAGTGTTGGGCAGGACCACCATACGTGTAACATCGACCCTCGTGCTGTTTGGCAGCGCCAGCATGTGTCGGGAACATTTTTGTTAAAGTGACATTCCCTAACAGGAACTAAATACCATCTATATAGCACCTTGCGGCGCGTTTCAAAAATCGAAATACACCTAGATGCACTCTTATCCAATAAAAACACATGTGTCCACTGTTCTAGTGTGAGGTGCGTATTTAACTCAGTTTCCCAAGCCTTTTGAAAAGTGCGCTTAGACCTTCCCATACCGGACATCAATTGAGAATAACAAAGGGACAGGAGTTTTATGGACTGAGTAGGGCGTGTTACGAAAGACTCAAATGGTGTGAGTAGAGGTTCGTTTGTTAAAATAAAAGATATCGTTCCCAATGTTTTCATGTATGAGAATATTTGAAGATAAGACAAAAACGCTTGAGAGGGTATGCCATGTGTAGTCTGCATATGTGCGAAGGAGAGAACGGAGGAGTTCCTGAAGAATTGGAACACATATCTGACTCCATGTTGAGTCCATGCTTTAGGATTGAAAAAGGGGATTACATAGGTCAGTGCATTTACTGGGGTAGCAAGGGATAAAGGGTGGAGAGAAGTGCAAGCATGAACATTTCGATCCCAAACCGTGAGGTACCATCTAGTGATCTGTAAAGCTGTTGGGAGAGCTGGCCTGGATTTAGAAGGAGTAAAAAGCAAACTGGAGAAAGAGTGGCCTGGTATTGCTATTGATTGAATATATGTCCATAACGGCTGGTGTAGCAGTAGGGATTCGCTCAGGGAAGCTATAATTGCTGCCTTGTGATATGTCAATATTTGTGGGAATTTAAGTCCTCCATCTACCAGTGAGGCTGATAAGACCTTAAACGGGGTGCGTGGTCGTTTACCGTTCCATATAAAAGAGGAAATGTCGCGTTGAACTGCACTAAGTAGGGGTTTTGGGACGAGAATAGGTAACATGCGAAATACGTATAACAGTTTAGGTAAAATCGTCATCTTAACAGCTGCCGCTCTGCCCAGCCAGGATAATCTCACTGACCTCCACCGCAACAGCAACGATCTAGTTTCAGCAAACACCTTCTTGTGATTTGCAGTAATTATGTCGTCAAACCTACTTGGAAGTGTTATACCTAGATATTTTATACCTTGGTCGTTCCACGCAAAGGAGTAGCGGGTTTTTATGGACCTCAGGTCCGTGGGGTGAAGTCCCCACGCTAGTGCTTGCGTTTTCGGAAGGTTAAGGGAGTGGTATGAGACTAGGCCATATTCTGTTAGTGCTGTGTGTAAAGAGGGCAGAGAGTCCAGGGGTTCAGTGATCGTTATAAGAATGTCGTCCGCGAAAAGATTTAATTTAAACGTCTGGGGGCCTATTTGGACCCCGCGGATGAGGTCGTTTTGTCTTATGGCCTGCGCCAGTGGTTCCAAAACTAAAGCGTAAAGCAGCGGGGAAAGGGGGCAGCCTTGGCGCGTGCCGTTAGTGATATTAAAAGTTTTAGAGAGAAAGCCACTATTTAACACCCTAGCGGAAGGAGAGGCATATAATGCCATAATGGACTTAATGAGATCTTTAGTGAACCCAAATTTAGTTAGAACTCTATCCATGAATTTCCAGTGAACCCTATCAAACGCTTTTTCTGCGTCGAGCGAAAGCCATAAACAGGGGATTCCATGATTAGATTGGTATTCCATCAGGGCCAATAATTTCTTAGAGTTTTCTGTCCCTTGCCTACCTTTGATAAACCCAACTTGATCTCGCCCGATTAAAGTAGGGAGGATGTCATTCAACCGGAGGGCCAATAATTTAGCGTAGATTTTTATATCTGTGTTTAATAAGGAGATGGGTCGAAAATTAGGGCAGGAGGTCGGGGGTTTGCCCGGTTTTGGCAACGTGACGATTGTTGCTTTTAACATTTCTTTAGGAAACCTGCCTTCAGAGGATGCCTGTGTAAACACCTTATGTAAGTGTGGGGATAAAAGGTGTGTAAACGCTTTATAATAGGCGGAGGGGAACCCGTCCGGTCCTGGTGCTTTACCATGTGGTAAGGAGGATATGATTTTCGTTATTTCCATAATTGTAAAAGGTGAGGACAATTGTTCCGTCTGTAAGTGTGACAAAGCAGGGAGGTTAAGGTGTAGGAGATACGCATCGATGTCTGCGATTGTGGGGTGTGACATGGTATCATTGTCCGACAAATTATAGAGAGATGAGTAGTAGGATGCAAACTCTTCTGCTATTTCAGAGGGCTTGTATATCGCAGTTTTGCCAGGGGAGACAAGCTTATCTATTCGTTGTTTGGGTACAAGTGTACGGAGTCTTTGTGCCAGGAGTCTACTAGGTTTATTGCCGTATGCATAAAAACGCGTCTTGAGGCGCTGTAGATGAGAAAAATGGGACTGCCTGTCTAAAATGTGCAGTTCGTCATGTGCTTCACTTAGGAGGCGAGACGTGGCATCTGACGGGGAGATCTTGTGTGAGCGATATAGGGAGTCGAGTTTTTGCAAGAGGAGAAGGCGAGCGGCCTCTTTGGATTTTTTAAAACGGGATGCCCATTTAATGCAGTGTCCCCTAGTACCGCTTTGTGAGCCTCCCATATGGTTGTGGCAGGAAGGTCTTCGCAGGTATTTAATTCAAAATAAGATTCTAGTTGAGAAGCTAGATCTCTTTTAGCTGTCTCGTCCGACAGTACCATGTCATTCAATCGCCAAGGCGACTGTCCGAATGTTTTATATTCGTCTCTAAGGGTCAAGGTGACGGGGGCATGGTCGGAGCACGAGATCGTGCCTATCGAGCAGCTTTCTACCCCTGGGAGCAATTGGCTTTGAGTCATTATATAATCAATCCGAGTGTGTGTCTTATGTACTTTGGAGAAAAACGTGTAATCCACTTCGTTAGGGTGAAAAAGGCGCCATGTGTCATACAGACCGTAGGTGCCTATCAGGGATTGAAATTTGTCTACCTGCTTTTTGCGTTTCCCCACTAGAGGACGGGATCCAAACCCCGAAGTGTCTTTCAGAGGGTCGAGACTAAAATTAAAATCCCCACAAACGAGCAGAGTGCCAGTCATTACCAAAGACAGTTTAGCGAGTATCGAAGCCACATAGTCTACTTGATTTTCATTGGGAGCGTAGAGATTTAGAATAGTGTAAACCTTGTGATTCAGTGAACAAACTAAAATCAGGTATCTGCCATTCGGATCTGAGAGTTTACGATGCAATTCAAATACAACTCTGTTCCTAATCAGAATGGAAACTCCTTTGGATTTAGTTGGGCCCGTGGAATGGAATTGAGTCGTGAAGCTCGGCCATTTTAGCGGGGGATGGGACAGTCTCCTAAAATGTGTTTCTTGAAGGCAAACGACGTCCGCCCCACCAGAGTCTAGCTCCTTGTAGAGCGTCCGTCGCTTGTATGGAATGTTTAGGCCCTGGACATTATATGATGTGATTTTTACCATGGGAAGAGGTTAAACAGAGGCATAACATAGGTGAAATGATTACAATACTGCATCCAATATTTACCCAATCCCACAGGTGATCGTGACCACCAAATGAAAAAAGCATCGGAATGTCCCAAAGTTCGAGTGGCGCATTGCCCCTCAGAGCCACAAACTCGAGGGTGTGGATATGGAGGCAAGTGTCCCGTGACGTACGACATCAAGATATATGGTTCCTGGAAAAAAATAAAAAAGGAGAAGAAAAAAGGAGAAAGGAAAAAAAAACAGAGAAAAATAAGCGCAAGAAAAAACATATATACAATAAAATAAAGAGATTGTGGATCTCCTTCGTGGCAACAAACCCGTTGTTGAGCCACAGCTCTCATCATGAGAGGGAGGAAAAAAGAGGGGGAACGTGGGAGAGAATTTCTCTCAACTTGACGGAGCCACCAGACCATAGTGACATACATTATCGCTGAAACTTCTTGCGGTAAGTTGGCAAGTGGTCCATCCCAGGAGAAGCATTTCAGACCACAACGTGGCCGCGGCAGCCTTCAAGCTAGGCCCTTTGGAATTCTTCAATCAGGACAAGACAAAGGAGACCACGTTCATCCCGGTTTCCCCTTGCGTACTTTCTTCCACTCCTTAGGCAGCTTTTGAGGTGCATTTGAGGATTGACGGTTAGGAGAGGCTGGGGATAGATCTTTTTCTGACAGGAATTTCCGGCCTTGTTCCAGCGTCGTAACCACACGTTGCGAGCCTTCATGTGTAATCAGCAAGCTCTGTGGGAAGCCCCATCGATACAATATTTCGTGCTGTCGGAGTGTAGTAGTCACCTCATGTAAGGAGCGTCGAAAGTCCAGAGTGCGTTTTGCTAGATCCGGGAAAACCTGTAGGTGGTCATATTCAGAAGGTATGGCCTGGGATTTTCGCAGCGCCAGGAAGATAAGTTCCCTGGGTCTGAAATAATGTAGGCGCAGGATGACGTCGCGTGTGGAGTCCGCTGGTAAGGCCGGAGGCCTAGGGAGGCGATGTATGCGGTCCATTAATAAAGACTCTGGGGTCAGATCAGGAACCAATTGAGAGAAAAAGTCAGTGACATAAGCAGCTAACTGTTGGGGTTTAACGCTTTCAGGAATGCCGCGGATTTTCACATTGTGTCTGCGGGACCGGTTTTCCAGATCAGTAAGTTTGGCCAAGCAGCTTTCCAGTGAATCTTCAAGATCTTGTACCTTATCGGCTAGGTTATTCTGTGCATCTGCGTATTCCCCCATTTTGTCTTCAATGTGGGAAGTGCGGTCAGCCAGGCTTTGGATATCGGCTCTGATTTCCCTCGCTACTTCTTTGAGTTGTGATTTCAAGTCAGTGGACATAGTGGTTATCATACCTTCCAGCGTTTGGGTCAGGGTCTTCATCTCAATTCCCAGTGCCTGATTATCTGCCGGTGGAGCTGCGTGCGGTTCCGGGCTCGAGTGGCCGGCGCCATCTTGGATTCCGGCCGCCGATTTTTTCGGGCCGGTGCGTGGAGTAAAGAACTCGGTTTTGGTTGCCGATGCTTTGGCCTTACCCTGGGACATCTCACCCACCCTGTCCAGACGTTTTAAGCCAAGAACGAACGCTTTAGGTGTGCTTTATGACGCTTATTGTGAGGTCTGGTTGTGGAGCTCCTCAGTTAAGCCGCCATCTCGATCGGCGGTTAGCCACGCCCCCCTATTTATAGATTTTTTAGGATCTTTTAGGCATTTCTTGGGATTTTTTTGGCAAACTTTTTTTCTTTTTTTAAAATCGTCTTTTTTTCTGTAACGGACCTTTTTATTATTATTATTCATTGGATCTTGTATGTAAATTTCAGACATTTTTGTTCTGTAGATTTTTTTGCCAACAGCGTTTCAATTTTCAAACTTTCAAGCGTACTGTTTTTTGTTTTTTATACCTTGTTAGTCTGCGTGTTGGGTTTTTCCGGCGGCTGCTCTGCACTGTGATCGGCGGCTAGTCGGGTTTCTCCTGCGTGTTCGGTGTGGTTAATCTAGCTGTTTCTGCGGGTTTCGGTGAGTGTTGGGCGGGTTTTGCGGTGAGTGTTCGGCGGGTTTGCGGCGGGTTTTCCCTGCACTACGCGGGCCCTGTGGTGCTTACTGAATACACCACAGGGTCGGTGAACTAGGATCGCCGAATCGCGCCGAAGTGTGGGGAACGAAAAGTCACCGAACATGCGGTGACTTTGATTTTCTTTGAATAACCCTGATACTCTTTATGTACAGTGCTTTGACACAACAAACACCTACCTTTTGAGAATTGCATTTAACATTAAACTATTATCTATTTGTCTTTTTTACATTGAGCTATAATTTGCTAGGCAAACATGCTGCTCATTCAGACCCGTGTCAGACGAACGCAGTGATCACATCCGTGTTGCCGCACAGTTTAACCTCCGTTGTAGCATAGAATCATGAGCAATAGAGACCCAGACACTAAATGCGTCCACACCGAACAGCGCACGCAAAACGCACGTGGCAAACGGACGCAAGTTTGGCAAGAATGTAAAACCGCTAACATGGATGCACAGAGTGCACCACGTCCACCACTTCCGCGTAACGTTCTGTGTGCGTGATGAGGAGACGTCAGACGTAGCGCATTTATGACGTCCAGCACCTTGACGCACAAAATGCCGTTTCATATCCTTTTTCATATTAATTTTGTTTCCCATATTTCCCTTTTTTTCTACGTCCGTCATAAAAAAGGACTGTGTGGTGTCTACAGTATCTTCCGTCAGAACGCCCGTTCGTTGTGCACGAACACAGAGTGCACTCAGACTGCATTCGTCTGACTCTAGCCTCAGACAGACACAGGGTAGCAGCATTCATAAAGTGAGGTCTACGACTGGTAAGCTTTATATAGTGATTTTGCAATACCATAATTATATATATGTAATTCTTCAACTTAAAGAAAATGAATAAATTGTGAATTTAAACTTGATTTTCATCTGTATAACCCTACAAGTCTTTTCAGAGCGCCCTTTACTTCTTTATTCCTCAGGCTGTAAGTAATAGGATTTAACATTGGTGTCACAGCAGTATACATAACTGAGAATATCTCATCCAGTGTCTCTGAATTTTTGGTGGCTGGCCGCAAATATGTGCATATAATAGTAACGTAGAACATGAGAAGGACTGTGAGGTGTGATGTGCAGGTGGAGAACACTTTTCTCCTACTTTGAATGGACTTAATGTGTAAAATACTGTTGATTATTTTAACATATGATGTTAAACTCAGCAATAATGGCAAAGGTCCATATAATAGCATTTCTATATAAATAGTAATCTGAAAAAAATGATCAGCACAGGCAATTTTACCCAGTGCTTTTGGGTCACAGAAGAAATGATAGATTTTGTTAGTGTGACAGAATGATAACCATGATGCAGAAACTGTGAAGAATGATGCATTGCAACATTCGAATATCCAGTTGCTCATTACAATCACAATACATTTTTTCTTTTCCATGATTAACTGGTAGTGCAATGGGTAACAAATAGCCACATAGCGATCGTATGCCATTAGAGACAACAATGTAACCTCTGTGCCAGCCATAACAACCACAAAGTACAGTTGGGTGAAGCAATGTATGAAGGAAATTGTGTTTTTCCCAGTTATGAAAATATTCAAAAGGTTTGGGTAAATGGTGGTGGTGTAGAAAAGGTCTACCAAAGACAGATTACATAGAAAGAAGTACATGGGGGTGTGGAGACGTGTATCAAAATAAATCACTGTAATCATAAGTAAATTTCCATATACTGAAATCAAGTAGATCATTAAAAATAGGATAAAAAGAAATGGCACTGCCCTCGTATTGTCTGAGAATGGCAGAATATGAAACCCTTCGATTTCTGCTGTTTGATTTTCCATCTTCTTATTTCTGTTCTGAAAGAAATGATTATATTTTCTAGACATTTTATTTTGACCATTTATAAACACATTGGCAAAATTAAAACATTTAAATTATATTTGTAACATTAAATTATAGGTATACATGTTAGGAGTCACAATAACAGGATTTATCTTAATTCAACTATGTTTCAGTTATCTTGGCCATTTTTTAGACACTTTAACACTAAATGCAATGATGGACAAACATGGGATGAAAAAATAAGAAGGAAGAGATAGTAAAAAAGGTTGCATAAACACCCATCAGAAAAATATGCAGTTATATATATATATATTCATATAAATGTGAACAAAGTAAGGGTGTGAACATTTACGAAGTGCAATGCGAAACTGTTCATTTTTTTCACATTTTTTTATGATGCAGCCTTATGCTAAAATAGTATAATTATTTTTTTTTAAGCAATCTGCACACGTACCCTATAATGACAAAGCAAGAAACAGTATTTTGACAACATTTATTGAAAAAACATACCTGAAATATCACATTGACGTAAGTATTTAGATCCTTAAATCAGTACTTAGTTGAAGCATTTTGGCAACAATTACAGCTGCTAGTCGTTTTGGTTATAATGTGACACCTGGATTTGGTTACGTTCTGCTATTTGCCTCTGCAAATCTTCTCAAGCTCTATTGGATGGGGCCATCGGTAAACCACCATTTTCAGGTCTCTCCATAGATGATGAATTTCAGGTGGGTCACTTGAAGACAAGTTATCATTAAGCAAAGCTCTTTATTATATTGAATCTAGCTTTCCGTCAACACTGACCAGACACAGTGGAGGCCACTGTACACTTGGGAACCTTCAATTCAAAAAATTTTTTTTAAAAGATCTGTTCCTCAACACAAACCTCCTGTGTCCTCTGTAAGCAGTTCCTTTGATCTAATTGCTCAGCTTTTGCTATGATATGCATTAATAGGTCTGAGATCTTATATTGACAGTTGTGTGCCTTTCAAAATCATGTCCCATCAATTGAATTTGCCAGCAATAAACTCCGAAGTGGAGAAACATCTCAAAGATGCTTCAGAGAAATGTGATTCATCTGAGCTAAATGACAAGTGTCATAGCAAAAGTTCTGAAACTGTACATCACTATGATATTTTAGTTTTCCCTTGTTTAATAAACTTGCAAAGTGGAGATTTAGGCTGGTGTCAGACGAGCGTAGTGTTCACGTCCGTGATTGCGCCTAAAAGTACGTCCGTGATAGCATGACAGGAAGCCCATTGGAGCCTGACACATGAAGTACGTCCGCACTGAACTGCGGACGCACAACGGCCGCGGCCCACGGACGCAAGGCAGGTAAGAACGTACAACCGCTAGAACGGCAGCACAAAGTGCGCTGCGTCCGCAACGTCCGCATAGCTTTGTGTGTGAGTGATGGAACGTGGTCAGACGGAATGCATTTATACGTCCAGCATTTTTCACGGACAAAATGGTTTTGCTTTTTAATTTATTTTCCCTCCTACATCCGTCAAAATATATACGTCAGTGAATAAACGGACTGTCTGGCCACTACTGCGTCTTCCGTACTAACGTACGTCTGTGTGCACGGACGTACAGTCCGTAGAAATCACGCTCGTCTGACCCTAGCCTTAATGCGAAAATTTGCTTGTAAACAATTTTCAGATAAGACTGCATCAAAACTTTTGTGAAAAACATTAAGAAATCTCAATGTAATAGATTATATATTGGATCATGGATCCTGTTTTTGGGGATTAAATTTCGAAAGTGTGTTTTTTTCCATTATTTCATCATATTTAATTTTTGTTTTTGGAAAGTATGCGATATGATGGAAATAATGGTATCTTTAGAAAGTCCATTTACTGACGGAAAAAACTGTATATAATATGTGTGGGTTGCATAAACGAGTAAGAGGGGCTAAATAATGTTTTTCCCCCGCTGTAACAGACCTTTTTTAAAAAAAAATTTATTGTAACAAATCAGACCTTTTTATTAGTAATCATAGGTCCTTGTATGTTAATTCCAGACATTTTCTTCCAGTAGTTTTTTTGGAAACAGCATTTAAAATTTGAAACTTTCAATGTTGCGGTCAGCAGATTTTCCCTGCACTTCGGGGACCCTGCAGTGAATGCTGAATTCATCGCAGGTTGGGTAATTTAATTCCCCGAAGTGCATGGAACAAGAGAGTGTCGAAATGTCATGACATTTCGGTGCTCTCTGAATAACCCTGTATGTATTGCCATTATTCCTATTATTGGATTTATTTTTGATTATGTTATTGTCTCTAATGTTCTTTTCTATGATTTATGGAATTGCAAAATAAGTAAATACACAAATTTGATCAGTTACATATTGATTAATGTATATACATGACATCAATGTTTGAATTTCAACAAAATGTTCTCTTTTTAATAAAGCAGTATATAAAGTTTGTCTTCCTGTGACATTTTAAATAAGTGTATAGACAAATTCATCTTCTAAATAAAATCTTCAGTCACTTTTGAATATGTATTTCCCTTTATTTTTCTCTTACAGGGTAATTCAAAGAGAATCGAAAAGTTACCGCACGTTCGGTGACTTTTCGTTCTCTTCAATTCGGTTCGTTTTGCCGATCCAATTTCAGCGACCCTGCGGTGTATTCAACAAGCACCACAGGGTCCCCAATTGCAGGGAAAGGCCGCCGCAAACCCGACGAAAACTAACCACAAAACCCGGCGAATGCTCCCTGAAAACCCGCAAAAACATCTGGATTAACCCGCTGAAAACCACGGAAAAACCCAAGCAGGAGCCGATCACATGCAGCGAAGCCGCCGGAAAAAGCTGACACCGCAGACGAATGCAGTGAATAAATTAGAAAAACAGTTTGCTTGAATATTTGAAAAGTGAAACGCTGTTTGCAAAGAAACTACTGAGCGAAAATATCTGAATTTTACATATGAGGTCCAAGGAATGATAATAAAAAGGGCTGTTACAGAAAAAATAAGTAAAGTTAAAAATTTTTTTTAAAAAACAGGGCTTTTTTTAAAAAAAATAAAAATCCAGAAAAATGATTAAAATATCCTACAAAAACTATAAATAAAGAGACTTTTTACTGCAGAATTTTATAATGAATGGTTTATTAGATATTGAATTAAAACGGGAATATTTTTAACATTGAAGCCTATGGGATCCGCCTGAATAAACTTGTCGAATGAAACCACCGAATGGCAGGGCATTTCGGGAACCTTTCACTGCTAGTTTTTGTTCTCTGAATAGCCGAAGCAGTGCTTTTTTATGGGGATTTCATTGCCCTCGAACAGGCACCGTATGTTCAGGCAATTCACCTGGATTTGGCGAATTGCCTGCTCTCTGGATAGCCGTATGGCCAAGAAAGGTAACCGAACGCTGATTTTCAGCGTTCGGTTACCTTTCTCCAGCCATTCGGATCTCTTTGGATAACCCTGTTAATTCCTCTATCCCTTTTTGTATTATTCCATTTGTTATTATATAACTTTGCTATCTACCCTATTATGTTATATGTCAACGATACACATTCAATAACTATATTTGTAAACAGTTCAGTTTTAAAACATTGTGCACAAAGATTCTTTACCCTTTCACACCATTAAGAATTCAAAAAATATTTCCCTTTTCTTTTTTCAGCCGTATCATTGCAAGTTAAAATGATGTTTACCTGTATCTAAAATCCAGTAGTGTTTTCATCAACAGGATGCTGTATGTGTGATTGTGAATTTATACCTTTAGTTAATGAAATGATTTAACAGGGGACTATATTCTTGCTTTTCCTCTGGGCACATGTAATGTTCTTTGGAGGTTTTAAATATATATATAATATATATATATATATATATATATAATAGTTATTATTTGTTTATTTGTCAACTGGCAACACTTTCCACTGCGTTGTATATTATAAGCTATATTATTTTTAGATAGACTTAAAGAAATAACTTTTACTATGTCATTAATTTCTTTGGTTTTTGTCACAGAAAAAGTCACTACTATTCTTCAAATAGTTTCAGCATTATCAATATGTAGCGGAATCTCATTGCTGCCTCACTGTAAATCTCACATTTATATTCTGGAAATAAATATTATGAGAAGTGACCATTTGTGAGGCAATGAGGTACATCAGATATTTTTCCTTTCAGACTGAAAAAAATACATGATAAACCCTTAAATGGATATACAGGGTTATTCAAAGAGCTCCGAATTGCTGGAGAAAGGTAATCGAATGCTGAAATTCAGCGTACGGTTACCTTTCCTGGCCATTCGGTTATCCAGAGAGCAGGCAATTCGCCAAATCCTGGCAAATTGCCTGCACATACGTTGCCTGTTCGGTGCCTGTTCGAGAGCAGTAAAATCCCCATAGAGAAGCAATGCTTCGGCTATTCAGAGAACACAAACCAGCAGTGAAAAGTTGCCGAATTGCCCTGCCATTTGGTGGTTTAATTCGGCAGGTTTATTCAGGTGAATCCCATAGGCTTCAATGTTAAAAATATTCCCGTTTTAATTCAATATCTAATAAACCGCTCATTATAATATTCTGCAGTAAAAAGTCTCTTTATTTTTAGATTCTTTTAGGACCTTTTAGGCATTATTTTGGGATTTTTTTGCAAACTTTTTTTTCCGTTTTCTTTTAAATCATTTTTTCTTTTTTTCTGTAACAGCCCTTTTTATTATCATTCATTGGATCTTAGGTGATATGATAGAAACATTTAAATACGTAAAGGGAATCCACAAGGTAGAGGAAGGGAGTATATTTAAACGGAAACAAAGTAGCAAAACAAGAGGACATAGTCTTAGATTAGAGGGGCAAAGGTTTAAAAGTAACAACAGGAAGCATTATTTTACTGAGAGGGTGGTGGATACATGGAACAGCCTTCCAGTTGAAGTGGTAGAGGCCAAAACAGTAATTGAATTTAAGCAAGCATTGGATAGGCATAAGGCTATCCTAAACAAAAGATAAATCCAGGTAAAGTATCCATGTAATTGGGCAGACTAGATGGGCCGAAAGGTTCTTATCTGCCGACATTTTTCTATGTTTCTATGTTTCTATATTATATGTAAATTTCAGACATTTTCGCTCAGTAAACGAAAATGGATGTAATATCTGTGACACCAGCTTTATGACCTGCAATTTTCGCTCAGTAGTTTGCTTGCAAGCAGCGTTTCACTTTTCAAGCATTCAAGCGTACTGTATTTTTTTTTTCATCTCTTTCGTCTGTGGTGTCGGCTTTTTCCGGCGGCTGCTCTGCGCTGTGATCGGCTCCTGCTCGGGTTTCTCCGGCGTCTTCGGCGGGTTAATCCAGATGTTTTTGTGGGTTTCGGTGTACGTTCGCCCTCGTTTTGCAGTGAGTTTTCGGCTGGTTTGTGGCGACTTTTCCCTGCATTACGGTGGCCCTGTGGTGCTTGCTGAATACACCGCAGGGTCGCCGAAATGAGATCGCCAAATCGCACCAAATTGAAGAGAATGAAAAGTCACCGAATGTGAACACTGATAGTATTCAAAAGACGTGTAAAAAAAAAAGATGTGTGAAAAAAGATGTTGGAGATAAAAACACACTCCAATACGTTAATTTGTCATGACAGTGGTGTTAGTTTTTTGGTAAGGGTTAGGGTTACATTTAGGGTTAGGATTATTGTTGCTTCATTTTTAAGCAACAAATTCTGCCCCTTCTTTAGACGCAAACACAGCAAGCATCAAAATGACGGTCAGAATATGTTGCCAAAAAATGGAGCAGAATGGTAGGGTAAAGCCTAAACCTTAATGAAGCGCTAACCTTTTCACTAATCCTAAATGTAACCCTAACCTTAAAACAAGCACAAACAGTAACCAAACCCTAATTTTTAACCCTAGCCCTATTTTCTAACCCTAACCCATATTTCTAACTCTTGCTATTGCAAATGTAACTCCAATCGACATGGAGCGTCAACATAGCGACGGCAGAGGTGAACTGTCCAAATTCATCTGTGTCCTAATTAGACTATCAGGGTTATCCAAAGAGATCCGAATTGCTTGAGAAAGGTAACCGAACGCTGAAAATCAGTGTTCGGTTACCTTTCCTGACCATTCGGCTATCCAGAGAGCAGGCAATTCGCCAAATCCTGGCGAATTGCCTGAACATACGGTGCCTGTTCGAGGGCAGTGAAATCCCCATGAAAAAGCACTGCTTCGGTTATTCAGAGAACACAAACCAGCAGTGAAAGGTTCCCCTAATGCCCTGCCATTCGGTGATTTAATTCGGCAAATTTATTCAGGAGAATCCCATAGGCTTCAATGTTAAAAATATTCCCGTTTTAATTCAATATCTAATAAACCGTTCATTATAAAATTCTGCAGCAAAAAGCCTCTTTATTTATAGATTCTTTTAGGACCTTTTAGGCATTATTTTGGGATTTTTTTGCAAACATTTTTTTTCCGTTTTTTTTTTTAAATCATTTTTTCTTTTTTTCTGTAACAGCCCTTTTTATTATCATTCATTGGATCTTAGGTGATATGATAGAAACATTTAAATACGTAAAGGGAATCCACAAGGTAGAGGAAGGGAGTATATTTAAAAGGAAACAAAGTAGCAAAACAAGAGGACATAGTCTTAGATTAGAGGGGCAAAGGTTTAAAAGTAACATCAGGAAGCATTATTTTACTGAGAGGGTGGTGGATACATGGAACAGCCTTCCAGTTGAAGTGGTAGAGGCCAAAACAGTAATTGAATTTAAGCAAGCATGGGATAGGCATAAGGCTATCCTAAACAAAAGATAAATCCAGGTAAAGTATCCATGTAATTGGGCAGACTAGATGGGCCGAAAGGTTCTTATCTGCCGACATTTTTCTATGTTCTATAACCGTTCATTATAAAATTCTGCAGCAAAAAGTCTCTTTATTTATAGATTTTTTAGGATACTTTAAGCATTTTTCAGATTTTTTTTTTTTTTAAAAGTCCGATTTTTTTTTTATTTTTTTTTTCAGTTTACTTATTTTTTTTGTAACAGCCCTCTTTATTATCATTCCCTGGACCTCCTGTGAAAATTTCAGACATTTTCGCTCAGTAGTTTCTTTGCAAACAGCGTTTCATTTTCCCAGATTCATACAAATGGTTTTGCTAATTTATTCACTGCCTCCTCTACGTCACAGCTGCTTCGGCTCTGTGTGATTCGGCTCCTGTTCGGCTCCTGTTCGGCTCCTGTTCGGCTTCTTCGAAGGTTAATCCAGATGTTTTTGCTTGTTTTCAGCGTGCATTCGGTTAGTTTTCCTCAGGTTTGCGGCAGCTTTTCCCTGCAATTCGGGGACCCTGTGGTGTTTGCTGAATACACCGCAGGGTCACCGAAATGCAATCGGCAAAAGGAACCGAATTGAAGAGAACGAAAAGTCACCGAGCGTGCGGTGACTTTTCGAATCTCTTTGGATAACCCTGTATGTATCCAGTTAAGAAGTTGTGTGTCTTTTGTAAGGTCACAGCATTTTTAACACATAATTTTTTCATACTTTTTTTTACGCCTTTTTAATAGGATAAATTAAGTCACATTTTAAGTTAAAAGACAAACCAAAATTTGGCCGTCTGTGCAAAAGCACAAAGTGAAGAAAATAAAGTAATAAAACTTGTCGAGATCTAAGTACTCTTTGTGTTTTAATATCAGCTAAAAGAGGGATAGAGTACAAGAATTCTGTCAGTAGTGGATGGAATAGTACCTATCAAGAATCCTAATTCTGAAAAAGTTACATTTCCGAAATCATGAAGTAGACAAGTAAAATGATTCCAGATTCCTCTAATGAGGAGACAATTGAAAACGATCAATCTGATCCATCATGCTCTCAAGAGAACAATGACCAGTTTTATCATTTTGGAGAAACATCAGAAAGCCAAGCTCTCCCACCTTTTTTGTTTCTTTTCCCAAAATTTACATGTCACAAAACATTGGAAATCGAGACAATTTTTCAGTGAATCGTTTTTTTTTCAATAGCTAAACTATCCATCTGATCATCAGAGATTTCATTTTTCAAGAAAAAATATTAAAAGGGAATGTTTATATAAATAGCGTATAGCTTTAAATTCTGTAAAGAAGCTATCACTATCCAATAGTGAACATTTATCTCGGCCATTGTGGGAGTGTTTTGGCTAAGACAATATATAGTAAATTATTGAGTAATTCCCTGTCAAAAACTCATCACTCTCTTCCTTTGTGCAAGCTGCCAGAGTATGTGTCAATTGTGAGCAGAAAGGCTGTCCTACAGGACATTCCCTCAATTCCCCAATCGCTCCTTGCAGCCAACTGACTACCAACATACTAACTGATTGTTTGTCAGCACTCTGTGGGTATCAGCTGTATGATACCCACAGAGAAGACGGCACCTGGTACTGGAAGTGGGTAAGTAGAGGTTTGCAATATCTCATTAAGGGATGAGATAATAAATTGCTCTATATAGGATATCCATCATCTGATGAGAGCGTAGCTCCGAAAAGTACTAATTTATGTGGACAGTTCTGCCCCTTTTTAGGTTGGGCATTTCTCTGTTTTGGACACATTTGCTGCTTTCATTCCTTGAGACAACTAACAACACCCCAAAAGGCACCACTTTCCCTTTCAAGGTAGGCATGTCTTTTTGGGACTTTGAAAGTGATGTAAGTTGCATGATTGACATGCCCTTCATAGGCTTGCCCACCCCTCTCCCAGTCCCAACACTCTCATCCAATTTTTATAAAGCACTAACAAGTTCCGTAACACTGTACAATGGGAGCCAGAATAACAAATATACATACAGATTCAACAACCAGTACAATAGGCGAGAGGACCCTGCTCAAGAGCTTACAATCTAAAATAATAGGGTAGCACAGTAGGTGAGGGTTAATAGAGAATATGAAATAGCATTGGGCTGTGTGGGAAGATGTAGTAGGAATGAACAGAGAGGGATTAGAGAGTGAGATGATAGGCTTCTCTAAAGTATTGTGTTTTCAGAGACTGGAGGACTTTAAGGACTGGAGAGATGGGGAGAGTCTGATGTTGCCGGGGGAGGGAATTCCAAAGAAAGGGGACAGCTTGAAGGTGGGAGTTGGGGGTGCAGGTACGTGAAACTGATAGCATCAGATCATTGTCAGAGTGAAGTGGTCAGGATGGCATGTACCTGTTAATAAGGGAGGAGATGTAGGCAGGGGCGCGGTTATGGAGAACTTTGTGTGTGAGCATCAGTATCTTGAATTGGGCTCTAAAGGAAACAGGGAGCCAGTGTAAAGATTGACAAAGGGGAGAGGTGTGAGAGGTGCATGAGGTGGGGTGGAGGAGCCTGGCACAGGCATTCATAACAGACTGCGCAGGGAGAATCTGGGATTTTTTAAGGCTAGGGAGAAGGAGGTTACAGTAGTCAATCTGGCCACTCGAGTGGTACGGTTGGTCTCGGTCGCTTGCAGGATCTGCATCTGCCGAGGTGTTGTTAACTCAGTAAATCAAGCCTCACATCGCCTGTGATCGCCGATATCTGCAGACTGAACCTGCAGCTGATCAATAAGGAAGTATACAGATCCACCCATCTTGTATATATATCTACCATGAGATAATAAGAGCTTGGGTGAGCATTTTAGTAGAGTCCTAATTGATGGATGCGTGCAATGTTTTATGGGTGGAAGTAGCAAGATTTGGTTAGTGATTGAATGTGAGGAGTAAAGGATAGATTGGAGTCCAAGAGGACCCAGAGGCAATGAGCCTGAGAGGTAGAAGTAATGGTGGCACCATTCATCTGAAGGTAAATGGGCGGAAGAATGGAGGATTTAAGGGGAGGGAAGACAAGAAGTTCAGTTTTAGAGAGGTTAAGCTTTTAGGAAAGGGACAGCCAGTAGGCAGGCTTTAACACGGTCCAACACAGGAGGAGAGAGAGATCGGGGAGGAAAGGTAGGTTTGGGTGTCGTCAGCATAGAGGTGATATTGAAGCCTTTTTTGTGCACAGGTGCATGTTTGCTAGGGATGAGATGTTCGGGTTTGGATGGTTCAGAGTTCGACCCGAACTTTGGCAGTTCGAAAGTTCGCGAATTTCGAACTTTTTGGGTGTGTTCGGTTCGAGTTCGAAAAAAAAAAAAAATTGGAAAAAAGTATAGAAAATGCTTAAAAAATACTAAAAAGTCTAGAAATAAAGAGACTCTTTACTGCAGAATATTATAAGCAACGGTTTATTAGATATTGAATTAAAAACTAATTTGTACGTGGAAAGATTGTCAACTCTAAATGACCTCTGTTCACAAACGGGCATAACACCAGGTGTTTTTAGTCTGGTAATCAATTTGATACATTGTACACCATACTGAGGGTGGGGTGGTGTCTGCTTCTGATTGAGATTTGAGAATTAATTTCCCTAAAACATCCTAATATGCTGCATTTAACCCTTTCGCTGCTGAAGCTTTTCACACCTCTGTGCTGAGGTCATTTTTACCGCTTTCGCTCATCATGTTTAACCGCGTTTTGTAGCCATATTTTGATATATGACCCAGACATATTATATATTGTTCTTTCCGGCAGACTTGGAAGATTCATAATATGTCATTATTATATGTATACGTTATGTCATGTCTGTATATTATAACAAAAATGCAATACAATTTGAATTTTCAATAATTTATTATGTGTAAAGTGTTTTTTTCAGATTTTTACATGCGATCGTTTGCGGTTATATCTTGTATGGGGTGCGCGTGTTAAAAAAATTAGAAATTTGGTCTCGTTACATTTTTTTTGGGGAAAATTTCGCTTTTTTTAACAAACGCACCGCATACAAAAATCGTTAGTGCAGTATTATTGTTCACATTATAATTGAAATGGGAACAATATTGCTGCATTAATAAAACAAAAACAAAAAAAACTTGTTTATTTTTTTTTATAACTTCTTTTAAATATTTTTTTTTTTTTTGGTCGATCCAACGATATCAAACATTAACCCCTAGCTGCCACAGATCGGGAGATAGGGGGTTCATTGGAACCCCCTATCACCACCATTGGTGGCAGCTAACGGTTAACTCCAGGACTGGCGTCATCGTGCTATGCACGATGACGCCAGTCCTCAGGGGGAGTTCCTGGAGGCTTGGCCGACATCCAAGATGTCAGCCAGCTCCAGGAGAGGATCACGATCCGGCGCTTTTCAGCACCGATTCGTGATCCGGCTCCCCAGGGGTTAATCACAGCCACCGTTTGGAAGGGCAGGCTGTGCCCTTCCAAACGGTGCCTGGAATAACCCTCTGCCCCCCGGCGATCGGGAGGGAGAGAGGTCCAAAGGACCTCCCCCCACCCTTTCAGGCGCTTCCTCCGCACATGCGGGGAGGGCCTGAATTAGATGTCATCGCGCCGCCGCAATGACATCTAATTTCTCCGCCGGGGTCCCGGAGTGCTGGGCTGACATCCAAGATGTCAGCCCGCACCGGGGGGCGCAGCAATCCACCGGAATCCGGCGGATTGCTGCCTCCTGTGCATGGACGCGCTCAGCGCGTCCATAGCACAGGAGAACCACTTGGCTGGACGCGCTGAGCGCGTCCATAGCAGCCAAGTGGTTAACTGGTGTTTGAAAAAAATTCTAAATAACATCTAAGGCTAGGGTCAGATGAGCGCATTTTGTACAGACTGTGCGTCCGTGCAGTACGGACGTACTTACTGACTGACAACAAGGTAGTGGCCAAACAGTCCGTTTTTTTCACTGACGTATTTTTTGACTGATGTAGCAGGGAAAATAAATTAAAATGAAAAAACATTCTGTCCGTCAAAAATGCTGGACGTATAAATGCAGTCCATCTGACCTCGTTTCATCATTCACACACAAAGCTACACGGACGTTGCGGACGTGGCGCACTCCGCACGTTCGTTCTAGCAGTATTACGTTCTTGCCTATCCTGCGTCCGTTTGCTGCGTCCGCCATGCAGCCGCACTTCCGTGCGGACGTACATCGTGTGTGGGGCTCCATTGGTCAGAATGCTATGCTGCCATGGACGTACAAATGTGCGGCAACATGGACGTGATAACTGCGCTCGTCTGACCCCAGCCTTAAGCAATGTTATTTTTCACCTCGGGATTAAACATTCACAGGGTTATTCAGAGAGCGGTGAAAAGCAGGAGAATAACCGGAGAAGTGAAAATTCTAGGTCAAAATAGCCAAACCAGAAAAATTCTCCCATTTAACTCACTTTCCAAATTGGCTATTTGGTCTAGATTGTTCTCTTCTCCTGCCAGTTCTCCTGGCTTTCACCTCTCTCAGGGTTGTTCAGAGAAAGGTGAAAACCAGGAGAATGGCAGGAAAAGAGAACAATCTGGACCAAATAGCCGATTTGGAAAGTGAGATAAGGCTAGGGTCAGACTAACGCATTTTTCACAGCGACCGTCAAAAAGTGCGTCAGAACGCATTGCCTTATTTTTTAACAGAATGCGCGAAAACAGTCATACGATGCGCATTTTTGTGCGTCATTTTTTACGGATCCAAACCAGGAAACTTTGGGTGTCTACACGTTATGTTGGCCGGACATGAGCAGGGTCTGACGTCTCCAAATCACGCACACACGCCGCTAGTGGATGCAGCGCACTCTGTACGTCCGTACTAGCGGTTCTGCATTCTCAAAAAAATGCGTTAATTTTCCATTTGCGTTGCGCAGCCGGACTTTCGTGCGACCGTACTTCGTATATTGGCTGTCATTGCCCGTCATTTGCTGCTAGTGCGGCCGTGATTAAGTGTGCCTAAACGCATGTTAAAAATTCGCTAGTCTGACCCTAGCCTAAATGGGAGAATTTTTCTGGTTTGGCTATTTTGACCTAGAATTTTCCATTCTCCAGTCATTCTCCTGCTCTACACCGCTCTCTGAATAACCCTGACAGGGTTATTCAGAGAAGGTGAAACTCAGGAGAATGACTGAAGAGAAAATTCTAGGTCAAGATAGCCAAACCAGAAAAATTCTCCCATTTTTCTCACTTTCCAAATCGGCTATTTGGTCTAGAATTTTCCATTCTCCAGTCATTCTCCTGCTTTTCACCGCCAAAATATCAGTAAACTTTTTCTGCGTGTCCGAAAATGTCTCCTCTTTTCATACAGACTGCCGCCCCAAGCAGTTGTTTATGGATAGATTAAAGGAAAAGCATTTACCGTCATTTGAAATGTCATTTTTTTGGTTTTTACATATTTCTATACATCCTAGAAATCCGCCACTTCACGGGCAGGTTATGGGGACTTCCTAGGCACGATATTTGAAGGAATTTTTCGTTTTTATTTTTAACTCTTATTTCATGGAAAACTCACTGTCCCTTTAAAAACGTTTTTTTTTTTACTTTTTGTTCTTGTTTCCTGTCCCCCAGGGCACTACCCAGACCCCCATACACTTTTTATGGCAAATATCTTGCATATATGCCCTCTTGGAGGGCACTCTAAAAACCGAATTTTCAGCCCCATTGACTTGTATGGGGTTCGAGTTCGGGTTCGGGTTTGGATCCGAACATTTGGAAAGTTCGGGTTCGGCTTCGAACTGAACTCGGGGTGTGTTCGGCTCATCCCTAATGTTTGCATTGGCCATTATACATCTTTTTAATATATATCTTCTGAAGAGTCATAGAGAGTAAATCAATGGATTAAAAATATTGTAAAATTCCAACAACCAACTGAAGTAAAACAATGCTATTAATAACAAAATGAACATAGGGTAAACGTCATATTTTGTTGTACAGTAGACCTATTTCTTTTTCGATAAAAAATCTTCTTATTTTTTTAAACGCAAAATTCTTTTCAGAGCACCTTTTACCTCATTATTTCTAAGGCTGTATACCACAGGATTTAGCATAGGAGTCACAGCTGTATATAGGATGGAGAATATCTGATCCCTTCTCTCTGAGTGTTCAGAGGCAGGTCCCATATATGTACATAAAACAGTAACATAGAACATGAGAAGAACAGTGAGGTGGGAGGTGCAGGTTGAGAATGCTTTTTTTCTACTCTGAACAGATTTAATGCGTAGAATGCTACGGGCTATTTTTATATATGATGATAAAATGAGCAGTAATGGAAAGGGACCAAATATTGACATTTCTATATAAATCATAACTTGTAGCAGTTTGTTAGAGCAGGCAATTTTACCGAGGGCTTTAGTATCACAGAAAAAATGGCGAATTTCATTAGTAAGACAAAAGGAAAATGTTGAAGAGGAAAGAGTGAAAAATGAAGCATTACAACATTCAAATATCCAATTACATATCACCAATAAGATGCACTTTCTCATGTCCATAATTTGTGTGTAATGCAATGGATGACAAATAGCCACATAGCGATCATAAGCCATGAGCGCCAACAACATAATCTCAGTGCTCGCCATAAACATATAAAAGTACATTTGTGTAAAGCATTGTATAAATGATATCGTGTTATTTCCAGTAATCAAAATGTACATAAGTTTGGGGAGAATATTGGTAGTGTAGATTAGGTCTACCAAGGACAGGTTACATAGAAAGAAGTACATAGGAGTGTGGAGATGAAGGTCAAAACAACTCACTGTAATCATAACAGAATTCCCAATAACTCCAATTAAGTAGACGATTAAGAATAAAACAAAAAGAATTAGACGTGTCTCTTTGCTAAACGAGAATGCCAAAATATGAAATTCTTCAATTTTTGCTGTTTGGTTGTCCATTTGGTTGTTGTCATTCTGAAGAAGAAGATAGCTTTGTTTCAATAGTAACTTATATATATATACAGTATATATATCCTTCATAAGGATTCGATGTTTATTGAAAAAAATTACATAGTTACATAGGCTGAAAAAAGCCGTGCTTCCATCGTGTTCAGCCTTTCACACATCACCTACTGCTGTTGATCCAAAAGAAGGCAGAAAACCCAGTCTGAAGCGCTCGTCAAATATGCAGCATACTGGGAAAAAATTCTTTCTTAACCCCAGAATGGCAGTCAGATTTCTCATTGGATCAAGCAGCTTTTACCCACATATTAAATACTACAACCCTTAACCCCATAAGAACCACTGACGTGCATAGTACGTCCTGGGAAAAATTCCCCTTAAGGACCAAAGAAGTACTATGTACGTCATGGTCCTTCAACACCCTCTCTCCCTATACTTACCTCTCTGGCATTTTATGGGCCTCGGCCGTTGAGATGATGTCATCACCGTGTACAATTTTCATTTTCAGGCAGCCCCCGGCGCATGCATTGAAAATCTAAAAGGGGCGGGTAAAGTCATTTGGACCCCTCTCCCTCCCCAACAGCTGCATGTAGAAAAAAAAGAGAGGCACTGCTGGAGAGGGCAGAGTCTGCCCTTTCCAGTGCTGCCTCTCTTTAACTCCTTAGGTGCTGGATCGTGATTCAGCGCCAATTGGCACCAGATCATGATCCTCTCCCGTAGGTGGCTGACATCTTGGATGTAAGCCAAGTCTCTGGGGTCACCCCCCACCCATTGACATCGTCACCATATCTGCGATGACACCAGTTGGGCAGTTAACCTCCTAGCTGCCGAGTGGAGCTAGGGGGTCCTTTGAGGGTAATGGGACCTAGAGGGTCATCTTTGAAAAGGCCTGATACCCTTGAATACCCCATTCAGTAGCATTTCTCAGTGGCTGGTCATCGGTCTGTTTGGTAGGTTGTTGGTATTTTTTGGATCGATTCAGGCTGTTTTGCGGCGGTTTGTTGTATTGATTCAGCAGTTATGCAGCAGTTTTTCGATTAATTCTGTGGGTCGATTTTCCACACTTCTGAATGGATGCTGAATTCACACTTCTGGATGCTGAATTCACCGCAGGGTCGGTAAATCGAACTCACTGAAGTGCAGCGAACGGGAGAGCACCAAAATGTTGGTGAGATTTCGGTGCTCTCTGAATAACCCTGTAGTTGTATGTATAAACAGGCTGTAAAGAGGTACTTAGGGGAATGGCATATTTAAGGTTTTTCGAATATGGCACTTTATTGGACTTTTTAAGGCATTAAGACCATTAGGGACTGCTTTTGATTTTAATTTTCGACACAGTTTGTTAACCGAATTGGAAATTACAGAGAAATACCTGGACTGAACCTTAAGTTGTATTTCAAGAAAATAAAGGAAGCAGTAGTGCAGACATTCACGTTGGTTATGGCTTGATTAACATTGTTTACAACTAAAAATTTATTACAGATTGCCTCTTCCACAGAGCAAGCATACACAAGGAAATGCACTATATAGAGCCTTTCTTTTAGAAGCGTGCACTGTTTAAAACTATTGCACCAACATTCTATAATATATGTTAAAAGTTATTTTTCAATGACAACAAAAGGCAATTACTTAAAGTATACAAAACCTCACAGTTGTAGTATGAGAGGCCCGCAATCAACTTATAGTCAGCTTCTATGCTCTCTATTAAAGGCACATTATGAGTTAGGATTTATATTATATTTTACATGGTCAAGCTTAAGGGATATTCAATTAAAAAAATGACATGCTGTATTTCTTGTGATCATGTAACTGTTACTTAAATTATGACAGTGCGTGTTTTATGTCCTGCAAAAGGCAAAAATATAACTTTTAAACTTAAGTTATAGCCAAAGAATATGTGAGTCAATCACATGATGATTACTGATGTCAGAATCAGCTGTTGTAGCTCAAAATAAATGATGCTAAGCATTCAAGCAAAATAGAATACTTTATAGATATTTTGACTTGTATTCCCTCTGTGAGTTAGCTTACTCTCTGTACACATGTTAAAAGAATGTTCTAATCAAATTTAAGCGGGATTGGTTCAAGAAACTTTAGATGTTCCAAAAATCCTATATTTGCGTAATCTATCTCTTTTGTAAATGTTTTATTTGATGTCAAGGTATGAAATACATTTCATGAAACAGAATACAAGAGGAAAATATAACAAAATTCATGACAATCCACATATAAATTTTCAGGGTTGTTCACAGACCACCAAAATGTCACCGATATATCAGTGCATTCCCCGTACTTTGGCTAGTCCGATTCGCCGACCCTACGGCAAATTCAGCATTCATGTCAGAATCCCTGAAGTGCAAGGAACAAGCCGCTGAACACATCCGAAAAACCGCCACAGAATCGATCGGAAAAACTGCCGCAAAACTGCTGAATCGAAAAAAAAAACGAAAACCCGCTGAATGTATCCGACTATCCATTGCATAACCGCCGAATCGATCCAAAAAAGCCGACAACCCGCCAACCAGAGTGCCGACCAGCCACCGGAAAAAGACGTGAAGCCGACTAATGGGTAAAAAAACTGCAACTTTAAAAAGGTGTTTGCAAGAAAACTACTGCATGACTGGAAATATCATATAAGGTCCTTTGAATAATCATAAAAAGGTCTGTTATAGGAAAAAAAAAAGGCATTTTTAAAGTATCGGAAAAAAAAATTCCAGGAATTTTTTTTCGAAATATGCCTACAAAAAAAATAATTAAAAGAGAAAATAATAAATGGTTGTATAAATATTTAATAAAAACAGGGAATATTGTTCACATTGAAACCTAAGGGATTCGCCTATTTAAATCTGTCGAATCAAACCACCAAAAATCAGGGCATTTCACTGACATTTCGGTGCTGTTCGGAGTTCTCTGAATAGATTAACCATTACTTCTCTATGAAGAGTGCACTGCTGTCGAAGATCACTATATCTCGCTGACAATTTGCCAATACCTGGCAAACTGACGACTTTTTGAATAGCCGAATGGCCAAGACATTGCACCGAATGGGAAAATTCACATTTCAGTGCAATTTCAGAGCCAATCCGGCTCTCTTTAAATAACCCTGTTAGTATTTCCAAGTAGAGGGTCACCCAGCCCAAATGAGAAAAAGAAGAGCGATGAAAAAAAAATGTAAAAACAATAAAATATTAAAAGAAAAGGAAGCAACCCGGGACAGTAGCACCAGACAATGGAACACATGTTTAGGGTACACCATATTTACCTAATATTTTAAGTAGTTTCTTCAGGTATTTATTTAATTTATAAAAACTGGAAAATCAATATTTTTGATTCTAATCCTGACAGATTATTTTTAATTAATTTACACTCCATTGCTTAAAGATTAATGACAGCTAGAGGGATATTTGAAAGGTGGAACTTGATGGTCCTCTGTCTTTTTTCAACCTATACTACTATGCAACTATTATGAAACTATTTCCATCTCTATAAATTGCGTGGCTCCTTTTTTTAATGCAAAATAATGAATTTGAGGTGTATAGTACCTTCTTTTTTTATTACTATTATTTTCACGGAATTCTTCAATAAAGTTTACCTGTACAATCCTGATCTGATTCAAGCTCAATCATGTCATAACTCTATTTAGTATAAAATCTAGCTAAGGCTTTATACTTTATGGCTATCACAAGTGAAGTAGCAAGGGATTATATTATCTACTATTCCCTTTTGCCTCATGAACGTTTATGGTTTTCATTATGTAAACGTTATGATTTTTTTAAATTACACAAAGCTTTTGTTTTTGGTAATTATCACATACAGTAGTTTTATGTCAATAACATGTAAATTAGAGGGAGAGTTATTTTCATGTCATACAATAGCACATAGCACAAAATTTAAAAAAAAATAGATTATGGTTAGGATTTCTGTTACTGTTTCTGCTTTTTATATCATTAGGGTTGGGTTAAATTAGGATTAGTGTTACTATTAGAGTTAGGTTCACTGTTAAGGTTAGAGTTAAATTTACTGTTTTTGCTTGTTTTATGATTAGGGTTAGAGTTATTATTACGGTTAGGGTTACTGTTTGTTTTTATTAGGTGTGGGTTAATTTTACTAATAGGGACAGGCTTAGGGTTTCTGCTTGTTTTATGATTAGGGATACTGTTAGGGTTAAGGTAACTGTTACTTTTAATATTAATCCATATAGTTACGATTTGTATCTTTACAATTATAATTGGATCAGTTCGGATTAATTTGTGTTATTTTTTTCAGAGGGGATTCATTATGGATATTGGCGAATCGGAATCATATCAATCCAAATTGCCGAAATTCCAATATTTCTTCTGAATCTTGATTCAGACTCAACAGAATCCCACATGTCTGCCAGAGTTTACATATTAATGTAAAGTTAATGTTTTTACAGTAATATTCAACATTATTAGAAAGTAAACATTTTTAAAAAAAAAAATTGAAAGTTCCGCTTTTTGTACTTGACAACATCTGGCCAATTATTTTTTTAATAATTTTTTTTATCTTGGGTGATTTTACTCACCTTTTGTCCTCTGTAGCACAGGGCTTCTGAACCCAAAGGCGCTTAAAGCTTTACTACACAATCTATACTCTTACACAACTAGCATAGCAAATAGCCCCCTGCTATGCAGTTGCACACTTTACGCAACCAAGATCAATAGCGACTGTACATAGCAATGGTAAATCTACCCGCCCATGCGCAGATTCGATCCATTGGCTGCCACTCTGAGGACATTATAATATCGCAACTGGTCTCAGAGAGGGTCAAATCATCACCACCCTGCTGACTTCACTAGTAGGGATGGGCCGAACTCGCTCGAGTTCGGTTCGCCGTCAAACCCGAACAATACCCAAAGTTCGCGTGCGAACATAGTTCGAATCCAATGCAAGTCAATGGGACTCGAACGTTTGTTTTTTAGAGTGCCCTCCAAGAGGGCATATATGCAAGATATTTGCCATAAAAGGTGTATGGGGGTCCCTGGGTGACAGGAAACAAGGAAAAAAGTTTTTTAAAAAAAGTTTTAAAAGGAACAGTGAGTTTTCCATGAAATAAGGGTTAAAAATAAAAATGAAAAATTCCTTCAAATATCGTGCCTAGGAGGTCCCCATAACCTGCCCGTGAAGTGGCGGATTTTTCGGATGTATAGAAATATGTAAAAACCAAAAAATGACATTTCAAATGACGGTAAATGGTTTTCCTTTAATCTATCCATAAACAACTGCTTGGGGCGGCAGTCTGTATGAAAAGAGGAGACATTTTAGTACACGCAGAACAAGTTTAGTGATTTTTTGGCTAAATTATTGTGAAACTTATCCAGGCTTTAGATGAAAGTAACAATAGGTGCTTTAAAATTGGGCCTTTAGAGTCGGGAACAGTAGACATGTGCACAGCACAAAATTTCGTTTTGAACTAATGGATTAGTCCTAAAATGCAATTTATTTAGTTGCTAAAGAAATTCGTTTTCAGTTCTTTAGTATGAAAACTAATTTCATTCATCCGAAATCCAGTGGATACAATTACTATTGTAGTGGCTCCTCAGAGGGCTGAGATCGCTGCTAGATACAATATCTCTCACTCTCCGCACACTATGGGCCATATTACATAGTTGGTGCTAACTTAACCAGAGCTGTTGTAAACTTCCCAGAGCCATTATAGCCTATGGAGGTTTTCAGTTTATAACAGCTCTGGTTAAGTTAGCACCACATTGTAATACTGCCCCGTGTCAAGCAAAGCTGTTACAGTAACTGACTGCTGCTCATCACAGCGCTCAGAGTTTCAGTGAACTAGTAAATAATATTTTTATATATAAGAGGTTAGAACAATATTATTTCCTTGTTTTACTGAAACTCTGAGCACTGTTACAGTCAGTTACTGTAGCAGCTGAGCCTGATACAATGTACTGAGAGATAATGTAACAAGCAGCCGATCTCAGCGCTCACAGCCACTGGATTTAAAGGCTAAAAAAAGTCTCCTCTCTGTATAATGTTTAGAACATTCTCCTGCATTAATTAATACCCCTCTCTGTATAATATATAGAACATCTTCCTGAATTAATTAATGTCCCTCTCTGTATAGAACATCCTCCTCAATTTATACCTTTCTCTGTATAATGTATATCACATCCTCCTGCATTAATACCCCTCTTTGTATAATGTATAGAACATCCTCCTGCATTAATTAATGCCCCTCTCTGTATAGAACATCCTACTGCATTGGCATGTGGAGGGTGCAGAACTTCAGATGTTGCGATGTTGCGCTCTTCATTGCTGGTCTCCTTCACTCATCAATGTAATATCACAAAAAGGACTGAAACTAAAATGTAGTGCATTTTATTTTAGTTTCTTTCGTTTTTTGGACTGAGCAGTTTCGTTTCTCTTGAGTCATACGAAAACTAAATTATCCAAAATTCGGACTAAATCGTTTTAGTACTAAAACTAATGCACATGTCTAGGGAACAGTGCCATCACACAGTAACCCCTCTGAGGATATGAATCTGGTACAGGCGTCAGTGGCAGTGCACCAAAATATTGTGCCTTTGGTGGCAGAAAGTGCCATCATACAGTAACCCCTCTGTGGTATTGTGGAAGAGTGCAGAGGTGGACCATGCGGTCCTATATTAAAAAGATATGAATCTGGTAAAGGCGTAAGTGCACCCAAATATTGTGCCTTTGGTGCCAGGTCAGCAAGTGCCATTATAAAGTAACCCCTCTGTGGTATTGTGGAAGATTGCAGTGGTGTTTGTGACAAAACCTCCAGCGGCACTGAACGTCCTTTCAGAAAGCACACTGGATGAAGGGCAACCTAGTAGCTGCATAGCATAGTGCTTGGGGCGGCAGTCTGTATGAAAAGAGGAGACATTTTAGGACACACAGAACAAGTTTAGTGATTTTTTTTGGCTAAATTATGGTGAAACTTATGCAGGCTTTGGATGAAAGTAACAATAGGTGCTTTAAAATTTGGCCTTTAGTGTCGCAACAGTGCCGTCACACCATAACCCCTCTGTGGTATTGTGAAAGAGTGCCGGGTTGGACCCTGCGGTCCAATATTAAAATGATATGAATCTGGTAATATAGGCGTCAGTGTCAGTGCACCCAAATATTGTGCCTTTGGTGGCAGCAAGTGCCTTCACACCGTAAGTAACCCCTCTGTAGTATTTTATGGAAGTATGTGACACCCCCTGAGAGCTGACTGTCAGTAACTGAGAAGACACACTTTCCACCACCAATTCCCAGATAGCAGCAACAAGTGAGCCACCCAAATTTCTGCTGTCACTGACTGAGAAGACACACTTTACACCAATTCCCAGATATCTGCAACAAGTGAGACCCCCCCCCAATAGCTGTCACTGGCAGTGAGAAGACACACTGGCAGAACAATCTCCTCTCACTCCTGCAGAAAAACACATGCTGGCTGGGCTGGGTTGAAAGCCTTATATAGTGTGCTGCGGGACTTAGCTCTGTGAGCCCATGATTGGGCAAAATTTTCCCAATCAGGACTCTGAGCCGTGATTGGCATAGACTTGCACCTGTCTTGTGGTCAGGTCCGAGGCTCTAGCCAATTACAAGCTTCAGGGAAGTGGAAAACTGCATTGTGGTCCATAGTGGTGCATTGTGGACGAACTCGAGACGAACACACGGAAATGTTCGCAGTTCGCGAATTAACGAACATGAGATGTTCGATGCAAACTCTCGAACGCATCGAACCGAACGCCCATCCCTATTCACTAGTGACTGCCAGCTTGGAAATTCAAAATCCCAACTGCTGGTGATGCTGGGTGGGGTGGAGGAATCACCAGAATGGGGCAGGAGGAAGTGGGGGGAGGGGCACTCCTCACATTCATTCTGACCACTTTAAAACATTAAGGGGACAGGATGAGTAGTGTCCCATGAAGCCTTACAATTCTCACCTGTATAATACAGTTACAAGCATTTATATAGTGCCAACAAGTTCCATAGCGCTGTACAATGGGAGAGACAGAATAACAAATATACATACACATTACACACACAGAACAGTAGGAGAGAGGACCCTGCTCAAGAGCTTACAATCTAAGAGGAGAGGGGTGACCCAATAGGTTAGGGTGAATCAGGGACGTGTCATCAGGGGTGGCAGGTGAGAGAGGGCCTCATCTGCCATTAAGTAGTGATCTCTGTTATGATGAATAATAAAATAAAACTTAAACTCACCTGCTATGCGCTCCCCGCCATCAGTCTCTGCCACTTTTCAGTTCACACAGCAGCCTGCCCTGTGTGCAATTAACGTAACTGAACGCTGCGCTAATCACATAAGCTGCCAAGAGAAGTCAGCAGCATGCGTCTGGTGCAGCCTACTTTCTGAATTTATGCTCTTCAGTGTCTCAGAGAGGCACTGAGAGCAATGGAATAGCTTGGACCAATGGGAAACCACTGGTGGTCCAAGCCATTCAAAAAAAAAACCTGCATGGGAGGCTGGCCTCTCATTGACAGGAAGGGGTGTTCATGTCACTCCATCTGTCAATGAGTGGCTGGGCTGGCCAATCAGCACCTGGGCTGGGCAGCTGGGCGGCTGGACTAGGCAATGGGGGGTGGCCAGGCTGGGTGGCTGTGCTGACCATTAAGTGGCTGGGCTGGGAGGCCAGGTTGGCCAATCAGCGGCCAGGCTGGCTGACTGGCTGCACAGACAGTCCCACGGCTGCTTCAAGCGCACATGCACACCCTCCTGGCCTGGCACCGCTTGCCTCAGGCTCCTGCACAAGACAGAGGAGAGCAGAGCCAGCAATTCTCCCATCACCACCCCGGCTGCCTGAACCAGAGGATGCCCGAGGAGACTCCATACTGCAGCCCCCAGACCAGCACACTGCAAGAAACAGGTAGGGGGCTCTGCTATTAGACAGCACTGAGAGGGGCTACAGAGCTGATATTATCCAGTGCCTCACCACCAGCCACTGACCTCACCGCAGGTTCCTGGGGTGAATAGAGTACAAGACGTAGCGGGGTGCATGTGGGCTGTGTGGGAAGATGGAGCAAAAAAAATGAACAATGAGGCTAGGGTCAGACGAACGCATTTTTCACGTGCGTTTAGCCGCACGAAATCACGGCCGTGCTAGCAGCAAATGACGTCCAATGCCGGGGAACATACGACGAACGGCCGCATGAAAGTTCGTCCGTGCAACGCAAGTGGCCAACGAACGCATTTTTTCGAGAATGTCAAACCGCTACTACTGACGTACAGAGTGCGCTGCGGCCGCATAGCGGTGTGTGTGTGTGATTAGGAGACGTCAGACGCTGCTAATGTCCGGCTAACATAACGTCCAGACACAAAAAGTGTTTTATTGACGATCCGTACAAAATCACGGACGAAAAGGCGCATCGTATGACCGCTATCGCGTATTCCGTGAAAAAATACGTACGTTCGTTCGAACGCACTTTTTCACGGACAACGTGAAAAATGCGTTCGTCTGACCCTAGCCTAAGGGATTATGGAGTCAGACAATAGGCTTGTCTAAAGTAATGTGTTTTCAGAGACTTCTTGAAGGATTGGAGAGATGAGGAGAGTCTGATGTAGACCATAGAAAGGGGGCAACTTGGGAGAAGTCTTGAAGGTGGGAATTCAGGGTGTGGGTACGAGGAACTGATAGTGTCAGGTCATTGGCAGAGCGAAGTGGTCAAAACGGGGTGTACTTGCTAATAAGGGAGGAAATGCAGTCAGGGGCGCAGTTATGAAGAGCTTTGCATGCGAGGACCAGTATTTTAAAGTGGACTTTAAGGAAACAGGGAGCCAGTGTAAAGAATGACAAAGGGGAGAGGTGTGAGAGGTGCTGGATGTGCGGTGTATGAGTCTGGCACAGGCATTCATAACATACTGCAGAGGGAGGATCTGGGATTTTTTAAGGCTAGAGAAGAAGGATGTTGCAGTAGTCAAAGTGGGAAATAATAAGAGCTTGGATAAGCATTTTAGTAGAGTCCTGATTAAGAAAGGGATGGATGCGTGCAATGTTTTTTAGGTGGACTGTAGGAACGGAGCATGAGTTTGTAATGCAGGAAGTCAGCTGATGTGCTAGACTTCCTCCAACCACGTTCAGCTGTCCTAAAACACTGCTGAAGATAGCGGGTGTATTTAGTGTGCCATGTTCGGAGGTTAGACCTCCTTGCAGGACGGAGAGGGGTAGGAGCAAGTACGTCGAGAGATATGGAGAGGGCAGGTTTGTAGGTATCAGTGGCTTTGTCGGTGCAGTTGAATGTTGAGATTGGAAGGATATAACCATTTACATGAACATGAAAAAGCACAAGAGACAGTGTCTCAGAAGTAAAAAGAGAGAGTGAGGGAAAAGAAGAGAGAACAAAACGTACTGTGCCCACGAAACCCAGAAGCTCAAGCAAAAACCTTAAACCGAGTCATATCATCATATGACATCAACCCCTAAAGCATCCTAGGGATCCCAAAACTTGAGGTATGTGGGGAAAGTTTGATGTAGTTTTGTGGTGATCTGGTCCATGAGCCACATAATACCAAATGGAGAGGAAGTAAATCCAGAGATCTCCATGTCTCCGCAACAGTTTCCCTAGAAGCTAATAGAAACCTAGAATGCAAACGAATACCGCTAGGTGATGATGAGGAGGGGTCAGCTTGGAAAACAGGTATGTCCATGGGTTCATGGAAATCAAAGAATGCAGGACATGCTCAGCAAGAACACAGACCTCCTTCCAGTAAGCAGTTATATTGGTCCAGGACTACTTCATGTGGGCCGGTGAACCTCGCAGACTGCACTGCTGCCAGCATAAATCTGACACATAGGGATCCACCTTATGGAGAAATGTTGGGGGTTATACCTTCACATGAGAGTCTTAAGGGATTGCTCCTGCAGCATTCCACAAATGAAGGATCTATAAATAGCTTCCAAGATGTCCTACTGAGTGTCAAACTCTTGTTAATACTGTTAATGCAATGATTTTTAAATCACCATGCAGGTTTCATTGGCTTTGAGAGGCCATCAAGAGATGAGGAGATGCGAAAATTGTGGTAGAATGAAGAGCGGAGAGAACTTGCTGGTAGTGCCAGAGAGGTGGGGCGAGAATGAAGTGCAGGTGGAGCAGAAGTAGGCAACCCGAGTAACATGGAGCAGGTACAAAAAATCAACATCACCATCATGGAGAAAGAGTGACTCTGGCAGAAAGAGCATCTGTTGCTAGAGGAAGCTAGGTTCTGCTCAGTGGACGATTCTGTGAAACCATGCTGAAAATAAAAACATGTAATAAAGAAGTATTGGGTGGTCTCCAAGAACCAGATAAAGGCAAATATAGCTGAGGACTAACCAAAGGTCAGAACGACAGGTGGTGGCGGCTCCCCTTATCTGTACCCTGTAAAAACAGGTAATTATTCATTCAGGATTGCCTCAGCCCTGGGGGTTCCTAATTTAACTGGCTCCAAGCACTCCTTCTCTAAAACCTTAAATCCTGTCCGCTTTTAATTCCTACAGTTTATGTCAAATGCTTGCAAAGTAATATGTCAGTGATTTTAGCATAGGATAGCTTGGGATGTGTGCAAGCCCAAAATTAATACAGTATAAGCTATATATTTGATGTGTACACAGTCATTAGTGGAGGTTAATTAGTGGTGAAAGAGTTATATGTAAGTTCAGACAGGAAAATTCAATTTAGGGCATGTCTAAAAGTGAAATTTTGACCTTGGGACACACACAGCAGGTGAATTAGATTGTAAATTCCCACGGGAATAGGGTCCTCATATCCTTATGTATCTGCTGGCAGGAATACTGACCTTTCTCCTGTATGTATTGTAGAATTGTCCTGTCTTTACCCATTACACCTTGTACAGCGCTGCGGAATGTGTTGGCGCTTGATAAATAATAATAATAATAATAATTACATACTTTTGCTGTTTTTAATTACTACATATCATAACGGTTGCCAAAGACTCTTTTTTACATCTCTATATTAACCTCTCTGGCGGTCTAATTTTTTCAAAATTTTGTGTTTAAAAGCGTCTCAATTTTTTTCTAAAGGAAATGTGTTTTTGTACATAGTTAGCCTGTAATAATTAGGAATCACGCACTGAAATCTGTGAAATCACGAGTCCTTACTGGTAAAATCCTTTATAAATAAATAAATTAATTAATTTTAAAAAATAGTAAATACACTGAGTCCGTTAAAGTTTGAAACACGACATAATAATTTATTATCCCAAAAATAATTATCCAAAATAATGCAAATAAATGATGTACAATAAAATACAACAAAAAACACTGAAATCTGTGTGAGAACAAGGGTGAGACGAGGTATGGTCTATTTCTTATCCTGTACTGCCACCTAGAGGCCGTTCATAAACTTTTCCATTTGTATTCAGTGAGTATTATGAATGTAGTTTGCTGCGTCCAGCCCCCCTGCATCATGTGACTCGCAGGGAGCCATCCAGGAAGCAGCTCGCCGCGATCACACTGCGAGGGACAGCGAGGGAGCCAGGAGGAGGTGAGTATGTATCCAGCCCGAGTGTGGCTCGGGGTTACCGTTCGTGGTAGTGAAATTTAACCCCGAGTCACACTCGGGAATACCGGCAGGGAGGTTAAAACCCTAACCCTAGAAGTAACCATAACTCTAACACCAACCCTATTCCTAATTAACATTTGATATGGGGGTATAGAAATGTACAGACGAGGCAGTTGGAGAATGTAAAGAAGTGCTATAGAGGAGGATAAGGCTACTGTATAGAGAGCTCTGTAGAGAGGATATGGTATAAATTTACAGGGTTATTCAGACAAAGGTAAAACTCTGGAGAACTTTTGGAGAAGTGAAAATTCTAGGTCAAAATAGCCAAGCCAGAAAAATTCTCCCATTTATCTCACTTTCCAAATCGGCTATTTTGACCAAGAATTTTCACTTCTCAAAAAGTTCTCCAGAGTTTAACCTTTCTCTGAATGAAAGGTTAAAGCCAAGAGAATTGGGAGAAGAGAAAAATCTAGATCAAACAGCTGATTTGGAAAGTGAGATAAATGGGAGAATTTTTCTGGATTGGCTATTTTGACCTAGAATTTTCACTTCTCCAGTCATTCTCCTGAATTTCACCTTTCTTTGAATAGACCTGATAGAGATGAGGTAAGGGATGATAGAGATGGGGTAAAGTAAGTGTACCTTCAAAATTTCAGACATTTCTGAAAAGGTTTGAATTTTTTTCAGTTTTGGTCTGGTTTGCCATTCAGTTTGTTTGCATTCGATGGAAGCTGATTGCTGGCAACTCTCTAGAGGAATGAGCAAGAACCTGAAAGTCTATTAGAGGAAAAAAAACATCAGAAAGGGAGCCCTAGGGTAACATACAGATGTTGTAATTATCTTCATAGCATAATCGACAGTTAACTGCATTCAGAATTTCAACACCAGGCTCTTTCTGATTAATTGGATTTGCTCTGCATGGGGAATATATTTCTCTGAACAAACCATTAACCAAATTGAGTCATGTTTCAAACTAAACTGCTGCAAACTGTATTATATGTTTTAAAAATAAATTAACCCCAGATTTTTATACATTTGGGCCCCTATTACAATCCTCGCGCAGCGCATTTGCGTGAGCGCAGCGCATTTGCGTGCGCGCAAATGCGCTTTTGCGTGAGGACAAAACCATTTGCGCATAACGACATTATTTGCGTATTACGACGTTGGCGCAAACGATGCGCGTTATCGTCTACCGCGATTGACCCTGCGCGAACCCAGCGCGAGCGCAAGTTCCTGCACGCATCCTATACTTAACATTGTGAACACATATGCGTTAGAGCGGATGGTATTACGATCTTCGTGCAACGTCGTACGAACGACGTTTGCGCGAAGTATCGTAACGTCTTTGAAAACCTGGTGTTAACTTACAATATGATCGTTCTGGCCGAAACAAAATGAACCTGCACAAAATAAAAAATACAGCACAGTACAGTTACACATTCTACACATACCCAAACAATAAAATTAATAAATTGTTTAATTTTTTATTTTTGTTGCAGCACATATACGCAGATCGACTTTGACAGGCGCAACAACCGAAAACCTAGAAAATGGTGGTTCTTAATTCTGATTGGCTGAATCTGGCGAAAAAACAGTCTGCCCACCGATTCCTGCACGCAACGTTCATTTGCGCCCGGCTTTGCGCGTCGGATTTGCGCACGCCAAAACTTGAAGGCCGAAAAAATGCGCTCGGATCGTAATACCATGTTATTTTTCGCGCGATAATGCATTTTGCGGTGCGCAAAAATGTTTTCGCTGCGCTAGCGCATTTGCGCGAACAGTGTAATAGGGCCATTAGTAAGGGACACAAGGACCTTGGACCTTATAAGTCTGTGCAATCTATCTCACCTGCCTTCTCTATTATTTTTTACACTTTTTCCTAGTAAAAAATTTTTTGACTAGCAGATAAAAAAAATCTAATTAATAGGTGGCAATAGTAAAATAAATTAAGGCTTCAAAAAGGAATCTATGGTATCCAGGTAACATACAACAAACTGTATAGGGCTACCTCTTTGGGAGGAAAAAAAGATTATGCATAATTTTACAATTGGCTTGTGCTGATTTTGTTCCCCTACTGGCTCCTTTTTATCAGCAAATATGGAAAAGGACTCCAGCATTTAATATTTTTTTTTTAATGGGGCTTTTCAATTTATTCACAAGCCCATTGTGAAAAGTGATGAATATAAAGACATATGTCTGTTCAATAAAGTTATTTGTCACTGTTATTTTTTTTATTTTTGACAATATCTCATGGGTCCATTGGGCAGTTTCATAATTTAAGATTTTGTTAAGTCATGACATAAAGTCATGATTTTATTAAAGACACGGAGGCGAGTATTTAATGCCAAATCTCTTTATTACTACTTCACAGCAGCAAGAGTTAAACAAAAAACTATAATGGTATCTGCGGATCTCCCCATAGCACATAGTCCATGCCCATATTCGGACAGCGCTGCCTCATCTCTTCTCTCTTTCTTGAATCGAACTGAATCTGGAACAATCTAAACCAACAATGCGGAACCCGGAACTGGTCAACCAACAGGATAGAAGAAAACACTGGAACAGGATTCATGCAGCAGATGGAATCCACCCTTTAGAACGCTGAAAGAGAAGACAGAATGTGAAGAACGCCAGGGTTGTGTGTCAGGAGATCGAACAAGTAGCCCCAGAAACAATGGAATAAATGCAGATCATCACATCAGCAATAACAACATACTACATTACCCGTGTGGGTGGGTCAATGAAACGGGCGGGAAATACTCGCCTCCGTGTCTTTAATAAAATCATGACTTTATGTCATGACTTAACAAAATCTTAAATTTTATTACAAGACACGGAGGCTCATATTTAATGCCAGTTCAAAGCAGCGCAATAGTTTTGGTGGACCAGTGATCCATCGGTCTAAAATAGAATTGTTTGAATGTGGATTCTCTAGACCAGTCTGCCGCCCTCATGATGTCCTCTAAACGACATCCTGCGGAAAAGGCCTTAGAAGCCATCGCGCCCCTTGCTGAATGCGCGCCAAACATAGAAGTATCAATACCAGCTTGAGACATAACCCATCGCATCCACCTTGCTAAAGTCATCGATGAGACCGGCCTAAAAGGATGGCGATGTGAAATAAATAACGGTCCAACAGTGCGTAAGGGAGCTGTACGAAGTTCATACTCCCTCAAACAACCAACCGGGCAAAGATCAGGAAGATCTGGAAATACTGGATAAAATATCGAGGTAGAGGTTGTTTTAGTTCTACGAGATATAGAGAATTAGACACCCTCTGGGTAAAAAGTTTTTGCGTGAACATCTAGGGCCCTCACATCCGAAACTCTGCGACAAAATATCAGACAGAGTAGCATTACTAATTTACCAGATAATTTCTGTAGGGAAAGATCTTGGTTAGGGCCCCACTCAGAGAACAGAGTGAAAACTGTCGAGACATCCCAAGTTGAAGAATACATCGGTTGAGGAGGTCGCGATAATCGCGCTCCCCGCAACAACTTACAGACCAAAGGATGTTTACCTGCCGAAATGCCTTGAAAACCTACATGTTGTGCTGAAATAGCGGAACGATATAGGTTAAGTGTTCGATAAGCTTTTCCTTTGTCAAATTCGTCTGATAAAAACTGAAGCACATTCTCTACAGGGTTGAAATGGGATCCACGTCTCGTCCCAAGCACCAGCTAGCCCAGACTGACCAGGCACTCTTGTAAGCACGGAAAGTACTGGGAGCCTTTGAGGCATCGAGGAGGCTCGTAACTCCCTGCGAAAGGCTTAGGACGAGGCGGGGTCCCCTGAGAGCAACCACGCCATCAGTTGAAGATGGCCCGTCTGCACTAGGGAATGAAATTCTCCGTCTGAATTCGTTAGGAGAAACGGAGGAGTCGGTAGAAGACGAGGATAATCCGTCGTCATCGCTAATAGAAAGGGGTACCATGGCTGAGCTGGCCACCATGGGGTTATTAACACTACTGATGCTTTGTCCCGCCGAGTGTGTAGCAATGTCCGACCTAGCAGAGCAAAGGGCGGAAATGCGTAGAGTCTCCCCCCTTTCCATACCTGTAGCATGGCGTCCATTGCCAGAGCTTCTGGATCCAGACGCCAGCTGTAAAACCTGGGTAGGTGTGTGTTGAGCCGAGTGGCAAATTAATCTATGGAAAAAGGTCCCCAAAGATCCTGAATTTTTGAGAAAATCTGCGTATCTAAACGCCAATCGCTGCCATCCCTCAGGAATCGAGAATGCCAATCGGCTACCACATTGTGTAGACCCGGAAGGTATTCTGCCTGTACTTGTATATTTCGTTCTAGACAGAAATCCCAAAAGGTTTTGGCTAGCACGGCTAGAGGCCGAGATCGAGCACCCCCTAGTTTGTTGACATACTGGACGGCGGATATGTTGTCCATCCGGAGCAGAATGCAACAATTGGAATTGGTCTTGGAGAAACTGCGGATCGCGAACGATCCAGCTAGAAGCTCTAGACAATTTATGTGTAGACGACGTTCCTGCGGTGACCATAGGCCGCCTGCCGAAACGTCCCCACATCGAGCTCCCCAACCATGCTGACTGGCATCTGCTTCTATCACTATATCTGGTGCCGCGCCAAATATGGCGCGCCCGTTCCAGGCCTCCATATTGTCCAGCCACCATTGGATTTCTTGACGACACTCGTCGTCTAGTTCCGTGATGGCGTCGTAGGACTGTGACTGACGTAGGGCCGCCGCCTTTAGGCGTTGTAGCGCCCGATAGTGTAAGGGGCCTGGAAATATTGCTTGTATGGAGGCTGACAGAAGCCCTATGAGGCGTGCAAGATGCCGAACTGAGAGTGTGGGTGTTTGTAAAGCTCTCCGTAACTCCCGACGAACGTCGCAGAGTTTGGAACGAGGTAGGCTCAACGTTTCTGTGGTGGAATCTACTGTGAAACCCAGAAAATCTAGTGTCTGCGTGGGATGTAAAATAGATTTTTTCTGATTTATCAAGAAACCCAATTTGGTCAGGAGTTGTAACGACCCGTGTAGGTGTTGTGTAAGCATGTGTTCCGTGGGAGCCATCAGGAGGATATCGTCTAGATATACTATCAGACGTACACCCCGTGCTCTTAGGAACGTAGCTACTGGTTTGAGGAGTTTCGAGAAACACCAGGGGGCTGAGGATAGGCCAAAAGGAAGGCATGTGAATTGGAATTTCTGTTTTTCCCAGATGAATTGCAGAAGATGGTATTGATCGGAATGAATTGGGACCGTTAGGTAAGCATCTGTCAGGTCTATTTTTGCTAACCAATCCCCGGGGTAAAGCAGGTCCCTGAGGCAATGTATACCCTCCATTTTGAAATGTTGGTATTGTATGAATTGGTTTAGTGTGCGTAAGTTTATCACTGGGCGATAACCGCCGTCTTTTTTTGGTACTAAGAACAGTTTGCTTAAAAAACCTGGAGTTGTGAGGGGTACGTTTTGAATTGCACCTTTCTCGAGAAGGGAGGCAATTTCTTTTTGAATTAATACTGTTGCTTGTAAGGAAAAAGTTAATGGAACTGGAGGGCATTCCTGGACAGGAGTCTGAACGAAATCTATCCAGAAACCCTGTACCGTGTTAAGTATCCAAGGGTCTAGCGTTATTTGTCTCCACATCTGGAGAAAATGAGCTATTCTGCCCCCTACAAGTGTATCTGGTATTGAACAAGGGTAAGAAGTCAAACTTACCCTGTGGTCTGGACCTATAAGATCCCCGTCCACGTCCTCTATTGGTGAAGGATCTTTGCGGGTAGAAACGTTGCGGTTGATAAAATGGGGTTTGTTGGGTGTTCCTTTGATTAAAGGAAGGGGCAGGAGAACCTCTTTGGGAATTGTAGGAGCCTCGGCCGGACAGTCTGCCCCTACGACTGCCGGCCCTGCCAAAAACCCTAGTGGGTGGTGAAAAAACTTTTTTCATGGTTGCTTGTACATTAGTCATGGTGTTAAATGTTTTCGCATATTTGTCCATGCGAATAGCAAAATTGTCCCCAAAAAGACCCCCTTTGGCTTCTGGGCCCAAATCTTTAGTAGCCAGTGAAGTAAGATTAGGGTCAATATGGAGTAGGATAGATTTTCTACGCTCCGCAGAGAGGGCCGTATTGGCATTGCCCAGTAGACAAAGTGTCCTTTGGGCCCAACCTCTGAGTTGGGGAAAATCAGGAGATACTCCTGTGACACGAGAGTGTTCAAGCATTTCTAGCATTTGGGACAAAGGACCCAATGCATCCAATAATTTATCTTGACATAAACGGAATGAGAAATCCAACCCTTTACGGGGGTTCCAACCGGTATTAGCCAAGAATTGGATCATGTCCGGTTCAACATCCGGTGTTTGACAGATTAAACTTTTTGTAGAAGGTCTAGGGCACTCAGTGCGCATATTAGACCTGTCTTTTCTGGTTAAAGCCGTTCTGACATACTTATCAAGATATTTCTCAACCTTTTTTGTCAAAGCCCAGTCTGATGACCTTGGATGTTTTAATTTAGTCGGATTAAAAGAATCTTCATCTGATGAATCACCGGTCACAGATTTATGTGGAACTAAAGCGCCCATGGAACCAGGAGATTCGGACGGGGCTTGCACTTCGTTAGGGTCCGCGGTTGTACCGTCAGAAACCCCTGAAGCTTCGGAATCTGATTCCGATGGGCCTGCATTCCTGGCTTTTTTCCAGGATCTCGCATTTGATGCCCTGCGAGTGTGGGCTCTTTTGCGGGACCGTCCCTCGCGTTCATTTGTGGGAGAATCACCACCATCATCGTGAGATGCTGACCGACCCCTAGGGGTACAGTGTCTCGTTTTATTTTTGGCTTTACCCGATTTCTGAGGGTTTTTGTCAGTATTGTCAGTACTGGGAGTCACCTCAGTAATCTTATTGCCCTCCTGTGGAATTGGAGAAATTGGTCCTGCATGTGAAGCCATAAAATTAGCAAAGGATTGTGCCATAGCCATAACCCAGGGTTCAGTTTGTAAATTAGGCTCTCCAGGCCTGGAGGTACTATGGGTAGGGGCCATTGAATTAGGCAAGGGCAGCACAGGATCTAACCTGGGAGGAGGCATCTCTCTGGAATCGGAGGTTTCTGAATGTGCAGGGGAATGGGAGCGTGACATGTCTTCTCCGGTTTGCGAGCGACGCATTGTCGATATGAAGAGATTCGCGCTCTTTTTTCACTGCCCAGCGCGCGCAGCTACTGAAGTGGCTGTTGCTGGGCAGAATGGGCGGGAACTAACAAGCGCGTTTAGCACTGTAAAACAGGCTGTGGAGAAACAAGCCTTTCCTGTGAGAAAAAACTTAGCGGTTTTATGCAATATTAAAGGAAAAGGTTCTGGTTATATGTAAAAACATCCCTAAACCATTAAATGTATTAATTCCGTTGGAAAAAAGGTATTACCTTACTAACCCCCCCCCCCCGGTACCAGCCGGCGCCGAGGCACACTAACGAAATATATACATCTTTATTCGATATGGGAGAGGGGAAACCGCTATATTAATTAGAACTCAATTTATTTTAACTTAGCAGAGAGAAAATTCTGTATACTTATCTCTCCAGTGAAGCAGCAAGAAAGAGAGAAGAGATGAGGCAGCGCTGTCCGAATATGGGCATGGACTATACTATGTGCTATGGGGAGATCCGCAGATACCATTATAGTTTTTTGTTTAACTCTTGCTGCTGTGAAGTAGTAATAAAGAGATTTGGCATTAAATATGAGCCTCCGTGTCTTGTAATAAAATTAGTGACTTGGATTAGTCTAACAAAATGCAGAACTTGCGAGTTCTTGGAAGCCTTCATTTTCCGAGAAACTGCAAGTTAGTATATCCTGTCCTAAGATTTGTTAAATTTACAACAACTCTGTAAATTCGGTGTACACTATTGTAATAGTTAGAAACAAGGGGGGTGTTTGTGAGGGTCCTGAGAACGAGCAACAGCACAAATGGCCTGCTCTACGGTGGGTGCCCGCTCAGGTCTCACAAACAAGGTTTTAGCTTGATTGTGCCCTTACAGGGATGCATTTTCCATATGCAAATCAGCCTGCTCTCACCCAGAAAGGGTGGCCAGTGCTGATTGCCAAGGGCGTCATCCCTACAAGAGAGGTGCAGCAACCCCCGATGATCGTTTCGGCCTTATTGGGCCTCGTCAGGAGGGTATAGCTGACACCCCTCTAGGCACATCAAGCAAGGGGTCCACGTCTGGATGACCCTTTACAATTGCAGTGAGAAACAAGGGGGGTGTTTGTGAGGGTCAGTGAGCTGCTCTTGTCGGTCAATTTTCGGCTCATGTGTCTCCTCCAGATCATCTTCGTCCGACGAACACTCATTATACCTTACAGGTTGGGCATAAACCTTTTCTCCCCTTCTTGCAGACTTCTCCTCCAGAAGGGCTTCTTCTTCTCGAACAGTTTGAATCAGCTCTATATAATTAAACTCTTTATTGCCTTCTTGAGACTTTAGTTGCAACATCACAGGGTCTAAAGGCTGAGCACCCCTCAATATCTGCCGCATTCTGATCTGATCTACCAGGGCAGGTTCGGCCCCTTTCTAGAGTAGTATCTGGTGCAGAATCTTGTCCAGGCGCCTTATATAATCAGTCATTTTCTCACCTCTCCGCTGGTAGGTGTGTTCGTACTGGTACATGAGTTCAGCAGCCTTATCGGTTCGCCCGAAGACTTCCTGTAATATATTTAAGTAGTCTAAAGCAGTACAGTCTTTCTTACTCAACTTCAGGTTTCTGACCGCCTCTGAAGCAGATCCCTTTAGGCTCTCAGTAATCCTTTGCTTCTTCTGTGCTTCAGGGACATCCTACTCATCCAGAGCCTGCATCGCCTGTTCCACCCATTCTTCGAAGGTTTCTTCTCCCACCGGAGTTGGCGCGCTTCCTGAAAAATTCCTCAACCGTCGATAACCAAAATTAGTGTGAGGAGGGCTTGTTCACTGACATTTAGCCAGCAAATCTCAATAGCCACTATAAATTCAGGCCCGATCATGGCCAGCGGACTGGACACGGGAATGTTCGCGGGATCGCCACATGGATCACTTGGCTGAATCAGTTGAACTTCCACATCGTCGGTCAGCTTCACACTCGCGCCCTGAAAACACACTGGAACACCCTTTCTCCACTCAAAAAGAACATATGTGTGAGAAGTATCTGGGTTCGCTTTAATGTCCAGAATTAATCCCCGATGATCTGGTGTCAGCGCGGCCATGGCCCGGCGAAACTGATCTTCGGCCCAAGTGTCTGCAGGAAAGTCCATGACTATGCTTAATCCTATCTGGCTATTGTGCTCCTCACACCATTTGGCAGCAGTGTCTGGATCCATAATTAACCCTTTAATTGCGGTATCCACAGAGACTGGAATCCCGGAACGAGCCCTCACGTGTAGCGCTCACTCCCAGAGGAGCCGCTGAATAAACCTCGGGTTAGTCTCACCGCACTAGGAAATAACTATACACCAGCACTGTTGTGGATTTTATATATTATGTTCTTTACTGATCCCAATACAGCAGCATATAATACGCATATACGGTATTTAGAAACATAGAAACATAGAAACATAGAAAGATGTCGGCAGATAAAAACCTTTCGGCCCATCTAGTCTGCCCAATTACATGGATACTTTACTTGGATTTATCTTTTGTTTAGGATAGCCTTATGCCTATCCCATGCTTGCTTAAATTCAATTACTGTTTTGGCCTCTACCACTTCAACTGGAAGACTGTTCCATGTATCCACCACCCTCTCAGTAAAATAATGCTTCCTGATGTTACTTTTAAACCTTTGCCCCTCTAATCTAAGACTATGTCCTCTTGTTTTGCTACTTTGTTTCCTTTTAAATATACTCCCTTCCTCTACCTTGTGGATTCCCTTTACGTATTTAAATGTTTCTATCATATCTCCTCTGTCTCGTCTTTTTTCCAAGCTGTACATGTTAAGATCATTAAGCCTTTCCTGGTAACTTTTCTCCTTCAAGCCGTACACCATTTTAGTAGCCCTTCTCTGAACTCTCTCTAAGATGTCTATATCCTTCTGGAGATACGGTCTCCAGTACTGCACACAGTACTCCAAGTGAGGTCTCACCAGTGCTCTGTACAGTGGCATGAGCACTTCCCTTTTCCTACTGCTAATACCTCTCCCTACACAACCAAGCATTCTGCTAGCATTTCCTGCTGCTCTATTACATTGACTACTTACCTTTAGATCCTCTGAAATAATAACCCCTAAATCCTTTTCCTCAGATGTTGAGGTTAGGACTGTATCAAATATTCTATATTCAGCCCTTGGGTTTTTACGTCCCAGGTGCATTATCTTGCACTTATCCACATTAAAACTCAATTGCCACAGCTCCGACCATTTTTTTAGTTTACCTAAATCATTTGTCATTTGGCTGATCCCTCCAGGAACGTCAACCCTGTTGCAAATCTTTGTGTCATCAGCAAAAAGACATACTTTTCCATTAATACCTTCTGCAATATCACTAACAAAAATATTAAATAGAATGGGTCCAAGTACTGACCCCTGAGGTACCCCACTGGTAACAAGACCATGCGCCGAATAAACTCCATTTACCACAACCCTCTGTTGCCTGTCACTCAGCCACTGCCTAATCCATTCAACAATATTGGAATCCAAGCTCAAAGATTGCAATTTATTGATAAGCCTTCTATGCGGAACAGTATCAAAAGCCTTACTGAAATCTAAATAAGCAATGTCTACTGCACCACCTGTGTCTATTATTTTTGTTACCAATCAAAAAAATCAATAAGATTAGTTTGGCATGATCTCCCTGAGGTAAACCCATGTTGTTTCTGATCCTGTAATCTATGTGTTTTTAGATGTTCAACAATCCTTTCCTTTAACATGGTTTCCATTAATTTCCCCACTACTGATGTAAGACTAACTGGCCTATAGTTCCCAGATTCCTCCCTACTACCCTTCTTGTGAATGGGCACAACATTTGCTAATTTCCAGTCTTCTGGGACGACTCCCGTTAGCAAGGATTGGTTAAATAAATCTGTTAACGGTTTTGCTATTACATCACTGAGCTCTTTTAATAATTTAGGGTGGATCCCATCAGGCCCCATTGATTTATTTGTCTTTACTTTAGACAGCTGCTGTAGAACCTCCTCCTCTGTAAACTGATATGTAATTGTCTCGTTAGTGTTTCCTCCTAACTGAGGTCCCTTTCCTTCCTTTTCTTCTGCAAAGACTGAACAAAAATATTCATTGAGGCAGTCAGCAAGACTTTTATCCTCTTCCTTCCTTTGTTTTTAATCTAACTAATCCTTGTTTTACTTTTCTTTTCTCGTTTATGTATCTAAAAAATGTTTTGTCCCCCTTTTTTACTGACTGAGCTATTTTCTCTTCTGCGTGTGCTTTGGAAGCTCTTATAAATTGCTTTGCCTCTTTCTGCCTAATCTTATAGGTTTGCCTATCTTCTTCACTCTGAGTTGTTTTATAATTATTGAATGCTGTCTTTTTGTTCTTCACTATTTTGGCCACTTCTGCAGAGTACCACAGTGGTTTCTTCCCTTTTTTGTTTTTGCTAACAAGTCGAATGCAATTGCCTGTGGCCTTCAATAATGCTTCTTTTAAATAATCCCATTTCTCCTGGACACCCTTTAAACTCCTCCAGTCTGATAATGACTCCTTCACACAAAGTCTCATTTTAGAAAAATCTGTTTTTTTAAAGTCTAAAACTTTTGTTTTTGTGTGGTGTGGCTCCATCTCTGTTCTTATATTAAACCATACTGACTGGTGATCACTAGATCCCAAATTTTCACCTACAACAACGTCCGATACCAAACCTCCATTTGTGAGTATTAAATCCAATATGGCCTCTTTACGGGTCGGCTCCTCAACTACTTGTGTTAGAGATAATCCCAGTAGGGAGTTTAGAATATTTGTACTCCTGGTGCACCCAGCAGTTTTGGTTTTCCAGTTCACATCAGGAAGATTAAAGTCCCCCATGATAATAACTTCCCCCTTCATTGCCATTTTGGCTATTTCCTCAAGCAGCAGATTATCTAGCTCTTCTACTTGTCCAGGGGGTCTATAGATCACACCTACACGAGCTACTGTATGATTGCCAAATGTTAGCGTAACCCAAACTGACTCTATGTTCACCTCGCTCACTTTTATTTGGTTCGTTTTTATGTTGTTTTTCACATACAGGGCCACTCCTCCTCCTTTCCTACCTTCTCTGTCTTTTCTATATAAAGAGTACCCCGGTATTGTTATGTCCCAGTTATTTTTCTCACTGAACCATGTCTCAGTAACCGCAACTAAATCTACTTTTTCAGCTGCCATCATTGCCTCCAGTTCATTGATTTTATTGACTAAACTGCGAGCATTTATAGACACAACTCTGAGCTTGTCCTTTTTTTCCCCGCATGTTGCTTGCACCCGCCGATTTAGTTTTGGGGGACAATCAGGCAGATTGTTTTTTACCCTTTTGTCCCCCCCTCCTAGTTTAAATATTTCTTTGCGAAACCTTTGAACTTCTCACTGAGAACATATGTTCCCCTATGAGTAAGATGCAAACCATCTTTTTTATACAGTTCCTTTCTGCTCCAATTAGAGCTATCATGGGACACAAAGCCAAATCCTTGCTCTCGACACCATTCCCGAAGCCACAAATTAAATTCCCTATTGCGCATCTGCCTATCCTGAATGTTATGCACAGGCAAAACTTCAGAGAATGACACAGAATTCGTAACGCGGGAAAAACACGCGGCGGTAAAAGAAACGGTTAACCCCCTCAGTTCTGGAGTGTAAGTCCCGTGAATAATAGCTCAAAAAATATATATGTGTGTTGTCTAGGGTACCCGGGTACTGTGTTCAACTGGCTAGTGAATGAAACAAAACAATCTTCGACTAGTCACCGTTGGGGCCCTTAAAGGAACAGATAAACAAGTGCGCAATGTTCTGTATTTTCACCAGGCCGAAGCCTTCTCACCCATCCGGTGTAACCGCTTGTCCTGGAGTGATGAACGCTGAAGAAAGGGATCTCGAGAGAGAGGATCTGTCCTCGCTGCCACTTGGAACTCGATGCTGTTAACGCCTGCACTCCTGATCGGGTTCTCCTCTGCCAGAACACGAACACATAGGCTGCCTGCACTCCTCTCCAGTTTGCAGCCTCTCCTCACACGATGTCCCTCTTCTCCCAAACCGCACTTTGTCACGAACAGTTCAGTGTAGCACACAGCCGACCGATGCACACTCTGTATTCTCAACGCTCAGGGAACAGCACGATCTTTAACAGGACTGTAACAACTTCCACACTCCGGCCTGGTTTCAAACCCTAACAGCCCCAGCGTGCATCCTACGTCTCTCATTGCTCTGCTCACTCTGCTTCTGCCTTGCACGAGGCTGTTGATCTCTTTCCTTTTCCTGTACCACCCCCTTCCTGTCCTCACGCAAAGGATGATGGTAGGTGTAGTTCAGTTTTGTCCAGAATAGTCTAACAATGTCTCTGTCTCCCTCTGGTGGCAGCAATAGTTCAATGCACCAGAATACAGTGTTTTTAAAGCAGCGCTACAGTTATGTCTCTTTTTCTCACTTTTTTATTTTCTAAACTAACATATGTGACTGCCAAGAATGTAGAAGAAGGATTTTTATATATTAAAATAGAAGACATCTACAAAGTTCTTTAGGCTTCTTTTGTTTTTCAGCCCTAGTAGAGAAGGCAATATGTCTGCTTATTTTTTGTGGCACTGCTACTCGCCTGTGCCAGTGCAAAGTGAATGTGTAATATCACAAATAACTTCTGGGAGCAAACTGAGCATGTCCAAAATTGCCTCAGTTGGGGCAGTTTTCATAAAAGACCCAAGGTCTTTGCATGCTTGTCTGCTCTTACATACTCTTCCAGGCAACCGGCAAATAGTGTGGAGGAGGCATTACAGAATTGTAATTATTAAGGAAATAGTCAGTTATGCCACAGCTTTTTAACTCAGTTATCACATAAATGTGTAAGATTGCTTGTTTTGAAAAGTCTTCTTAACAAAAAAAGTTTTAGTATGCTTTTGCCAATGCCAAGTAAATTTGACTATTTTCTTTGCTATTTGCTACTTTAATGTAGATGTGGTGCAACCCCATATGCCTCTGTGTTGGAGAGAGACTCCACTGCGCAACAGATTATGCAATTTAGACAAAATATACTATTTTTAAGTTTTTTGTAGGAACCCATAACTAATAAACTTAACCTTTGATAAACTTAACATTACATATCCTAAACGCTAAAATTATTGGAAAGATCGGACAGTATTCTTCCTAACCATCTGTCTTGTTGGTATGTGAACACTTAAAATAGTAATCAGCAATTGAATGATTAGAAATAGGCATGTTTAATGAAAAGATGATATTTTGTCTCTGTTTTATAAACACCGCTGTATCTCTTGAGATTAGAAGCACCATAAGGATGTAAATAATAATCTTCATAGATGAAAATAAGCATGCACATCATTAGTCTAGTTCAGCATCCCACTGGGAGGTGTCTCATAAGATAAATAGTACATGCTAACATTATCAAACAGCAGACACAGGTTGGACCAATACACATACCATGTCAACTGAACTTTTCTGACTACCTGTTTGACAGCTAAATGCACTTTACGTCTAGTCAGAAGGAGAATTATATTTTATTTCTGAGCTAAAATGTTATTTCAATACAATGACTACTTTGGAAGGTAAATATGTTGAATTGCTTATATATGTCACTGGGCAAATGTTTATTTATTAGACATCTCGGGCCCTATTCCAAGAGAGCTGTCATGGTAAAGGAGTGAGCTGTTAAGGATAATGACATCACTTGTTAATCACAATGGCTCTTGTCCTATTTTAGCTGAGCAGCAAACTTCCTACTTTGCGCCAACTAACTGCAAGCTAACGCTTCCGATACTTTGAATGCTCCGTATTCTAGTCTTTAGCAGGTATTAAAATGAATATATATTGTATATATATATATATAAAACAAAACAACGGAGAGAGCACTCCAGACAAACACATTCGAAAACCTGCAACAACAGCTCCATGCATGGGTGCATAATGCCAGCTTTTACCACAAGGTGAAAATTTCTTAACTCTGAGCTTTGCTGAATAAAATGGTGGAAATTTGGTTTGCAATGCACGGCCGTGAATTGCTTAAGCCTGCCAACAGCGTCAAGGGATCTGAAAGCTCAGAGTTAAAAAAAATTCCCCATGTGGTAAAAGCTGGCATTATGCACCCATGCATGGAGCTGTTGTTGCAGGTTTTTGAATGTGTTGACTGGAGTGCTCTCACCGTGGTTTTGTTTTGTATTTTACTTTTGAGCCGCACCCGCACTGAATGCTTAGTTAAGGCTGAGTGCAACCCCCCCATGTGTTGTTCATATGAATTTCCTGGGTATGCACCCCTCCCTGCCACAGGTACTCCTCCTCCAGGACCTATTTAACCTTGATCTGCAGGAGCTCCATGAAGGGGACTTGTTCCTCAGTAAGTGAGTTTATCCCATGATGGGCAGTCATTAGGTTTGCAGAGTAGGACCTGCCAGAGGGTGGATTACATTGACGCTGTTGGCAGGCTTAAGCAATTCACGGCCGTTCATTGCAAACCAAATTTCCACCATTTTATTCAGCAAAGCTCAGAGTTAAGACATTTTCACCATGTGGTTAAAGCTGGCATTATGCACCCATGCATGGAGCTGTTGTTGCAGGTTTTTGAATGTGTTGACTGGAGTGCTCTCTCCGTGGTTTTGTTTTGTATTTTATTTTTGAGACGCACCCGCACTGAAACGCTTAGTTAAGGCTGAGTGCAACCCCTCCCCATGTGTTGTTCATATACCGTGTTTCCCCGAAAAAGACACTGTCTTATATTTTTTTGGACCCAAAAGAACACACTAGGTCTTATTTTCAGGATAGGTCTTAATTTTTTAATACCAGTGGAAGATTTGCAAGACAGGAGTGAGTGGCAAAGTTAAAAATAGGGTGATCAAAGCATCAGGGGTGCCGTACCTTTTCCATAGCAATTTGGTAACCAATCGCTGGCCAGAATGAGCAAACTGCGTTTTCACTATTGATTCTTCACAGGCGGTGTAAATCTGGTATCACTCTGCCTGTGACAGGAGCCGGCGCTAGAGGAAGCATCAGCTAATGCGGCTCTGCTCCCTCCACTGCCGCCTCACTTCCTCTGGCGCCGGCATCGCTGATTCTCTACTGTGACTCTTCAAGTTGCCCTTTATATCACCATCAGCCCAGGGAATCCAACTAGGTCTTATTTTCGGGGTAGGTCTTATACTTCAGCAATTAACAAAAATAATACTAGGTCTTATTTTCGGAGTAGGTCTTATTTTAGGGGAAACAGGGTATATATATATTTAGCTCTCAGAACCTGTGTTCTTTCATTTTCAATTTTCAAAGCCGAAAAACAAATAGTTAATATCATCAGGTAAATATTGAGTTTCAGCCTCCTCCTTCCCCTTCTCTAAAATAATTGTGAAATCAATCATAGTAGATATTAGCTATTCAAATCCAGCAAAATCTAGCAAAAGAAAGGGGGCTCTTTTTTCATTCTCCGCGCAAATTCGTACGTGCAGCGCCAATTTTTTTGCGCGCAGCGTTAAACGTCAACGCGCGTAAATTATCGCTGGTATTACGATCCGAGCACATTTTTTCATCCGTCCGAAAAGATTGCGCGTAAAATACGCGCAAAAACAAGCGCAAGTTAATGCTGCGCGCAGAAATCGGTGGGCAGACTGTTTTTTCACGTGATTCAGACAATCAGAATTAAGAACCACAATTGTCTCCCGTTCAGTTTTTGCACCTGCCAAAATCAATCTGAGTATATATGCTGGAGCAATAAAAAAAATACGCACAACCACTCAATTTTATTGTATGGGTATGTGTAGAATGTGTAACTACAGTATACTGTGCTGCATTTTTTTTCATGCTGGTGTATTTCGTTTCGGCCATAACGTTCAGATTCGCAGTTACCACCAGCTTTTTAAAGATGTTAAAATTATGTGTGCAAAAAAGTTGAGCATCGATTGCAATACCAGCCGCGTACCAGCGCACGAACGCATTTGCGCTCACAATGTTAAGTATGGGATGTGCGCACAAACTTTTGCTCGCGCAGGGTAACTCGCGTTAGACGTTAATGCACATTTTGTGCGTGAACGTCATAATTTGACATTCAGCACAAAGGGTTTTTCCCCTCGCATTAATGCGTTTTCGCGCACGCGCACGTTTTTGCACGAAGAATGTAATAGAGCCCAGGGAGTCTTACAATTATTCATTAGACCATAACCTCACATTTCTACTTACTTTCTGTATTATTAATATTATTTGGATCAAAGCGAAACACATTCTACCTTTATTTTCTGTAGACTTCCTCAACCAACTGAGGAAACCCACAAATAATGAGGAAAAAATTCTCTCTATTTAATGTGTTGCCATGAGAATTTATTAATCTGGCTGGAAGAAACTAGGCATCTGCAAAGCACAAAAATATTCATTTGAATTCAGACATTTGTGAACCCAGTATTTTAGATTTGCAAATATTTTGGATTCACAAAGTGTACATTTGGACTGATCCAAAAATATTTCACCGGTTCGATATTAGATTGCTTTGGAATATTTGGATGACTCATATTACATAGCATAATTGATAATATAGATGGTTATAAACTAACAACTAAAGAGTTATATGCAGCGTATGGGTGCAATTTAAACAATGAGCATAATCCTAGTCATGTTACTTTTATTGCACACAATATTATTGTTTTTATTTTATATTTATACAGTAAGAGTCATGAGTAAATCAGCAATAATTGACGATGCAGTAAATATGCATTTTTGGCTTAGCCAGTAATTGCTAGTTTATAACCATCTATATGACCAATTAAGCTATGAAAGCCAATTATGACAGAGATACAATTGTTTTGAATATATCTCCCCATAGAGCTGTTGGATTTTTATTGAATGTATGTTGAGATTAGTGCACTGTGCAGTAGTCAGTTATGTTTATTTGAATACCAATAAATGTTATGTTTTATTCAGCTTACCCCACTGGCACTCTAGTGGTACCTTTCTTTGAGAAAGGTTGAGTTTGTTTGCTTTTGGGCTCCAGATAGTGCCTCCAAAGTTTTAGGCCTGTGGGCATAATGCTCAAGGTGCTAAAACTGTTTAAAATTGGCTTTATTGGGCTTCCCCCAGCCGATGCATGGAGCCACGAGCTGCAGTTCTACCTGCTGTAACTCCATTTGGCCAGTAGTAGTACATTTGCATGCCAAATAAATTATTACAGTAATAATTACAAATTTGGGGATTTTACCAAATATTTCTTACTGTATAATTATTTAAAATGCTTTTTCAAAAAACCACTGGTTCCTCGCTGAGTTTTTGGAAATTCATTTGTAGTGAAGAGGTTAAGTTGTATATAAAAAACATTTTGGGTAAATGCATTCAGACGGGCTTTTCTAATGTGAAAATCTATTTTGTTTTATTGTATTTTTGAAGTAGATATTTATTTTTGTGGAAGATAGCAACATAACTTATATAAAACATTTTGAGGTAAAAAAAATAGGGCGCTTATGTGCTCAACACTAATACCAATTTTCTTTTATTCATAATGCTGTTGTTTCGAATAAAAAAGATGTAGCTCCACAGGAAAATGTGTTTTTTTCCATTTGATCTTTAACATACACTGGTGTGTTCTTTTTCTTATTTTTCATAGAATTTTGGACAACTAGTGAATTTCATGGACAACCACACACATTATACAGACTTTTATATCCTAGCATTTGCTGGTAATAGTGGTGGAAAACAGATACCATTCTTTGTCATATTTCTTATCCTTTACCTGATATGTCTCATGTGGAACATGCTGATTCTCATTGTCATCTACATGGATCCTCATCTACAAATCCCCATGTATTTTTTTCTAGGTAACCTGTCCTTTGTGGACATATCTTATACCTCAGTTACCATTCCAAAACTGCTAGATATTTTTTTTACAGGGCATAATAGGATATCCCTCGTGGCTTGCTTTACGCAGTTCTACTTTTTCACATCAATGGCCTGTACAGAGATTTTACTGCTAACTGTGATGGCATATGATCGTTATGTTGCGATTTGCAGATCATTACACTATCCTCTGGTTATGAAGAGGAAAAATTGTGTCCTGCTTCTGATCTTTAGCTGGACCCTTGGATACTGCAATTCTCTTTTTATTACTGTTGTGGCAACACAAATAACTTTTTGTGGTCCCAAATTTATAGATCAGCTATTTTGTGACATTAAACCAATGTTAATGATATCTTGCGGGGATACTGCAACATTTCTAATTATGGTATATTTAGAGACCTTCATCATGGGATTTTGCCCTTTCCTGTGTATTATTCTGTCATATGCTCAGATACTTCTTAATATTTTAAATGTAACCAGGGACAGTAGGAAAAAAGCATTCTCTACATGCACATCACACATAACAATCATTGTTATCTTTTATGGTACGCTCTTCTTTGTGTATATGATGCCATTATCAGCAGGCTTTGGAATTATTAACAAGATATTCTCTGTGCTTTATCTAGCAGTGACTCCAACCCTAAATCCTTTAATATACAGTCTAAGGAATAAAGACATGAAGGATGCTTTGTTCAGAAGACTGAAGACATTTATTAACAAATAGTTTGCTTTTCATGCCAGCTTACTAAATTCACCAATACATACAGCAACTGTTCCTCACAGCAACATCTGTTAAACGTTTCTTCAATTTAACTTAGTTTAATGTACAGGTAATGTCGTAAATCTTATTGCTAATTACCTCCAAGCATAAACTTGACATATTAATTGCTTATAATGCAAGACATGCATTGCATGCAATGTTTATAATACCACACAATTTGCAAAACATTAATCTTTGTCTTGAATGGAACTATTTTTTTTAGATTTGAATCTTATATCATTTGTTGCAAGCATGTTCTTTATGCTACTTGTTTTGGAAAGTCAATATATAAAATATGCACTCTTCAGCAGCCTCATCTGTGCATAGATATTGATCATATAAGAAGAACTAATATCAATAATGGTAATAATACTAGCATTTTCTTTTACAATGCATTTCTCTATTCACAAATGAAATCTGGAAATAATCTGTTACATTCTCAACAACATCCATAAATAACTCAGTAGTTTATTAGAGGCAGTGGAGGCGCACCCATAATGTGGATGGGGCTGCGTCCTACCATTTCTTTTTGCAATAATAAAAAATGTAAACTATATAATTTTTTTTATTGTTTTTTTTGTCATTTACCATGTGTCTGATTGATAAAATGTGCTATGTCCCTTTAAGCAGTGTCTTTCTCTCCTTATTTGTTGCTAGGCAAAGGTTTAAGCTCCCTGCTGCTTGCAATTTGAACTCTGACGACTTCAAACAAACCTGGGTAAAGCTAGCATTTGAGGCTTCATTGTAGAGCTTATCTGCTTCACACAGCAGATGCTGGCCTTAACCCCCTAATGACAGAGAATGCACAGAAACATTTGCCTTACTAGCTAGCAAATGGATAGTATTAGGGTTCAGTTAGTTCTCTTTAAATTAAAATTACTTTTTTTTTACTTTTAGATTTTTTTTATATTGAATATTGTGTTATGTATACATCTTGTGACTAAATTCTAGATTACACTTGTAATTATTGAATTCAGCAACAAAGTGGCCATTTTATTTGACTGCTTAATAGGAATTCGTCTTTATGGTTTATTCCCCATACATTGGATCATTCACATATTTTTGAATGTGGTAGTATCATATAGACTTATTCCTATTAATGATTAAAAACATTCATGCTTCCAGTCTGGTGCCCCACCAACTTGAAATGTTACAGTCAGTGTTGATTAGAGGTGTGTCTGCCTGGCAGTGTGCGGAATCATATGCTGCAGTAATTATTATTATTATTATTATTCTTTATTTATAAAGCGCCAGCATATTCCGCAGCGCTGTACAATAAACACAGTATAGACAGGGTTACAATACATTGAACAACATTTGACAAACAGTACAGGAGGAGATGAGGGCCCTATTCCCGTAGGAACTCACAATCTGGGAGGGTTAGGGTTGGAAACAGGAGGAGAGGACTGTAAGGTGAGAGTGATTGATGATTGCGTCAGTGAGTTGGGTGGTAGGCTTCCCTAAATAGGAACGTTTTAAGGGAGCGTTTGAAGGAAGAGAAGTTAGGGGAAAGTCTGACAGTACGAGGGAGAGCGTTCCAGAGAGTGGGGGCTGCGCGTGAGAAATCCTGCAGTCTATCATGGGAAGAGGTGATGCGGTGAGAAGCTAGGCGCAGGTCACTGTTTGACCTTAGGGAGCGGGCTGGGGTGTATTTGGTGATTAGTGAGGACAGGTAGTGGGGAGCTGAGTTAGTGAGGGTTTTGTAGGTAAGGATAAGGATTTTGAACTTAATTCTGCAGTGGATGGGGAGCCAGTGAAGGGACTCGCAGAGGGGAGTGGCAGAGACAGAGCGGCGGGTGAGGTGAATTAGTCTGGCGGAGGCGTTCAGGATGGATTGTAGGGGGGAGAGGCGGGACAGAGGGAGGCCAGATAAGAGATTATTGCAATAGTCGAGTCGGGAGATTACCAGGGCGTGTATGAGTTGTTTTGTGGCGACAGCGGTAAGAAATGGCCGAATTCTGGAAATATTACGCAGTTGGTATCGGGAGGAGGAGGAAAGAGACTTGATGTGGGGGATGAAGGAAAGAGCAGAGTCAAGTGTAACTCCAAGACAGCGAACTTTGTTTGATGGGGAAATGGTTATACCCTCCACCGTGATAGAGAAGTCAGGAGGTGGGGAGGCATTGGAGGGAGGAATAAGTAGGAGTTCGGTCTTCGACATGTTGATCTTTAGGTGGTGGGAGGCCATCCAGGAGGAGATGCCAGATAAACAGTCACTGACTTTTGAAAGGACAGGGGGAGAGAGATCAGGGGTAGAGAGGTAGATCTGAGTGTCATCAGCGTAGAGGTGGTAATTGAAGCCAAAGCTGTTGATGATTTTGCCCAGGGAGGAGGTGTAGATGGAAAAGAGCAGAGGACCAAGGACAGAGCCTTGAGGTACACCAACAGATAGAGGCAATGAGGAGGAGGAGTTACCAGCAAAGGACACACAGAAGGACCTGTTGGATAAATAGGATTCGACCCAAGCGAGTGCAGTGTCACCGAGACCCAGAGAGTTGAGGGTCTGTAGAAGGAGGGGGTGGTCAACAGTGTCAAAAGCAGCCGAGAGGTCAAGCAGGATGAGAATAGAATAGTGGCCGTGTTTTTTAGCAGTTAGGAGGTCGTTGGTGACTTTGGTGAGGGCAGTTTCAGTTGAGTGTAGGGGACGGAAGCCAGATTGCAGGGGGTCAAGTAGGGAATTGGAGGACAGGAAGAGGGAGAGGCGGTTGAAGACTAGTTTTTCTAAGAGCTTTGATGTGAAGGGAAGCAGGGATACAGGGCGGTAGTTGGATGGAGAGTTGGGATCTAGGGATGGTTTCTTTAGTAAAGGGGTAACTAGCGCGTGTTTGAAGGCGGATGGAAAGGAGCCAGTGGAGAGAGATAGGTTGAAGATGTGTGTGAGAGCAGGGGTGAGGGAGGAGGAGAGGGGAGGAATTAGATGTGAGGGAATGGGGTCGAGCGGGCACGTGGTGAGATGTGAGGAGGACAATAAGGAATTGACTTCCTCCTCAGTGGCTGGGAGGAAGCGGCAGAGGGTGGCAGAGGGGACCTGTGGGAGTGGAGGTGGCAGATAACTATCTTGTGTTGGGATGTTGCGTCTGATATTTAGAGTTTTACTGAGGAAGTAGTCTGCCAGGTCTTGAGCGCTGAAGGCAGCTGTGGGGGGAGGTGCAGGTGGGTAGAGGAGGGTGTTGAAGGTGGACCAGAGCCGTTTAGGGTTGGAGGACAGCGTAGATATAAGAGATGAGAAGAAGGATTGTTTGGCCAAGTGGAGGGCAGAGGTGTATGACCGGAGAATAAACTTGAAGTGAACAAAATCAGCTTCAGAGCGGGATTTCCTCCAGGCACGCTCTGCAGTGCGGGAGCATCTTTGCAGGTAGCGTGTCTGGAGGGTGTGCCAGGACTGAAGCTGGCGGCGTGGGGCCTTACAGAGTCGAAGAGGAGCAAGAGTGTCTAGAGCAGAGATAAGAGTAGTGTTGTAGTGATTAGTGGCAGCATCAGGGCAGGTGAAGGATGAGGTATGAGGGAGGTGGTGAAGTAGGTTGGAGAATTGATGGGGGTCCACAGCATGTAGATTTCTGCGAGTGTGTGTGCGGGGTGGGGGAGCAGGGTGTTTAGGAAGTCCAGATAGGTTGAAAGAGAGAAGGTGGTGGTCAGAGATGGGGAAAGGGCGACAGTTGAACTCAGAAATGGAGCAGAGGTTGGAGAAGACAAGGTCAATAGCGTGACCATCGCGGTGGGTAAGGAGGAGGGAGGATTGTGTGAGTCCAAGGGAGGATGTGAGTGAAAGAAGTTTGGAGGCAGCAGGGGCGGAAGGATCGTCAATGGGAATGTTGAAGTCCCCGAGAATTAGGCATGGAAGATTAGAAGACAGGAAGTGAGAAAGCCAGGTAGCAAAGTGGTCAAAGAACTGGGAGGTTGGTCCCGGTGGGCGGTAGATGACTGCCACCCTGAGAGCCAGAGGAGAGAACAGGCGGATGCAGTGTGTCTCGAAGGAGGAGAAGGAGAGGGATGGAGGTGGAGGGAGATGCTGGTAGGTGCAGGTGGGAGAGAGCAGGATTCCGACCCCGCCACCATTTCTCTCACCCGGTCTGGGGGTATGGCTCAAGTGTAGACCGCCATGTGAGAGAGCAGCAACGGAGGCCGTGTCAGAGGGAGTTAGCCAGGTTTCAGTTAAAGCTAGGAGGTTGAAGGAGTTTGAAAGGAAGAGGTCATGGATTGCTGTGAGTTTGTTGCACACAGAGCGAGCGTTCCAGAGGGCGCAGGAGAAAGAGGACAGGCGCTGAGGGATTATGGGAATGAGGTTGCTGGGCTTGCAGGGAGGTGATTTATGTGCGATGGAGATAGGATGAGATGGAAGTATTGGATGTGTTGTGGGGCCAGGGTTAGGGGATATGTCACCTGAATAGAGTAACAGCAGGAAGGTGAGAAAGAGAAGGTGGGAATGGGATTTGTGGGAGTGGGAGTGATTGGCAGCACGAGAGTTAGAGGGAGACCATGTTCTGAGGAAACAAAGGAGCTCATGTGAGGCCATCATGTGGGACGAGAGGAGGGAGGGAGAGATGCAGATAGTGTAGGGGTCGGTGGTAGAGGGGCAAGAGTTCCATTTAAGGAGAAAGGTAGAAGTAAAGAGCAGAAGCGTGAGAGAAAGCATGATATAGACGTGCGTTTACCCAGAGTAAAATTGGGCCTTGCAGTTCCTTCCTCCAGTCCCGCAACTCCAGGAATCAACTCTGCGCATCCACTTAAGAATGCCACTCAACTCCAGGAATCAACTCTGCGCGTCCACTTAAGAATGCCACTCAACTCCAGGAATCAACTCTGCGCGTCCACTTAAGAATGCCACTCAACTCCAGGAATCAACTCTGCGCGTCCACTTAAGAATGCCACTCAACTCCAGGAATCAACTCTGCGCGTCCACTTAAGAATGCCACTCAACTCCAGGAATCAACTCTGCGCGTCCACTTAAGAATGCCACTCAACTCCAGGAATCAACTCTGCGCGTCCACTTAAGAATGCCACTCAACTCCAGGAATCAACTCTGCGCGTCCACTTAAGAATGCCACTCAACTCCAGGAATCAACTCTGCGCGTCCACTTAAGAATGCCACTCAACTCCAGGAATCAACTCTGCGCGTCCACTTAAGAATGCCACTCAACTCCAGGAATCAACTCTGCGCGTCCACTTAAGAATGCCACTCAACTCCAGGAATCAACTCTGCGCGTCCACTTAAGAATGCCACTTGGGGATGTCACAAGAGCCAAGGCTCAGTGGAGCTGGTCTTAAATGTTATAAAGGGCGGACTGTTTACTTTTTAACTGCCTAAATGCAAACACCTGAAGCTGGATGGGCTGTGTCAATAGGGCAGGAGATTCACATGCTAATTAGCAAAGCACATGGTGGAGAAAAACAAAAATAAATAAACAGAAAAAAACCAAGGAAACGTTATAATGTGGGTCCCTGCGAATTATACTGTAGAGGTGCTGCCCGGCAGTGTGCGGAATCATATGCTGCATTAATTATACTGTAGAGGTGCTGCCCGGCAGTGTGCAGAATCATATGCTACATCAATTATACTGTAGAGGTGCTGCCCGACATTGTGCGGTTTCATATGCTGCATTAATTATACTGTAGAGGTGCTGCCCGGCAGTGTGAGGATTCATATGCTGCATTAATTATACTGTAGAGGTGCTGCCCGGCAGTGTGCAGAATCACATGCTGCATTATTATACTGTAGAGGTGCTGCCCGGCAGTGTGCAGAATCATATGCTGCATTAATTATACTGTAGAGGTGCTGCCCTGCATTGTGCGGAATCATATGCTGCATTAATTATACTGTAGAGGTGCTGCCCGGCAGTGTGCGGAATCATATGCTGCATTATTCTGTAGAGGTAAATCGTTTTGTTCATTTTTTTTCCTTTCATACCATTTTAATATGATTAAATAAAGTTGTGCAATGCATATTCATAAGAAAAAAAGGATCTTTCATAAAAAACGATAGAGTCGGCAGAATTACCGTATCGACCGAAATATCATTGCATCCGAAATACCATTCGTCTAAGTCAAAATGAAATAGACCCTTTGAAATGACGAGAACAGACGATCCGAAAGACCGAAAATTTCCAATATCATGAAATGAAAGTCGATATGAAAAAACGAGCCAAAACGAACAGAGCCGAAACGAAAATCGGCCGAAACGATCCAAAATGAAAGTTTTAAAAAACCGAACGAGCCGAAACTAAAAAAAATTGTTGCACATCCCAACTAATAAACCGTTTATTATTATATTCTGCAGTAAAAAGTCTCTTTTCTCCATTTTTTTTAAAATCGTTTTTTCTTTTTTCTGCAGCAGATCTTTTTATTATCATTCATAGGATCTTATATGTAAATTTCAGACATTTTCGTTCAGTAGTTTTTTGGAAACAGCGTTTAATTTTCAAACTTTCATGCAAACTGCTCTTTTTTTCAACTCGTTCGTCTGCATGTCGGCTTTTTCCAGTGGCTGCTCTGCGCTGTGATCGGCAGCTATTCGGGTTTCTCTGGCGTGTTCGGCAGGGTTAATCCAGCTGTTTCTGTGGATTTCGGTGAGTGTTCGGTTAGTGTTCGGCGGATTTTGCGGTGAGTGTTCTGCGGGTTTGCGGCGAGTATTCCCTGCACTACGGGGACCCTGTGGTGCTTGCTAAATACACCACAAGGTCGGCGAACTAGAATCGCCAAATCGCCCCGAAATGCGGGGAACGAAAAGTCACCGAACGTGCTGTTACTTTTCGAATCTCTTTGAATAACCCTGAATGTAGTTTGAATATTGACAATATTCACATAATTGCATGTAGACACATTATTCCAAAATTTTTGACATAACAGGGAGCAAGGATATTGGACGGTAGTTGGATACCAAAGTATTGGCACCACTTTTATAGATAGGTACCACCCATGCGGTCTTACAGAGTTTAGGTATGTATCCAGTCGCCAAAGATTCATTAATTAGGGTTGCAACAGGTTTTGCAATTGCCGACGTACTGATTTTCAGCAGCATTGCTGGGATTTGATCAGGTCCAGACTGGCATTTCATTTTTAGATTTTTATATTAATGTGAGTGAGGGAAAAGATTAATTGTGTTAACTACAATGCCTTAAACAGTGAGCAAGGTTTATTGTTCTTAGAATTTAGCCAATCAATATTAAAATCGCCAAGGAACAGCAGTGCTTCTTTCGATTTGAGCTAGTAATTTACTAAGGATTTGGGTTATGTCAGAAAGGGAGTGCTCGGTGGGCGATAGAATCAACCAACAATAAACGGTTTACTGAACGGATGTCAATAATATCAGAAAGGAAATCAAAAGTGGCAGAGGAGCTAGAATTCTGCAAAGGAGTGAACTTTATGGACTCTTAAATATAAATAACAATTCCCCATCATCTCTTTGCTCTGTCATTTCTATAACATGCATATTGATGTGGCAGAGTCTGGTAATCATGGGGTTAACCATGATTCTGTGAGCACAATGACAAGCACCAAGCTTATAGTTCATCCAGTTTAGGGAGTAAGCTGCGGATGTTGCAGTGCACAAAGGAGAGCCCTTTTTTAGTGGGGAGACTAAAGATGGTGTCAACTACTGGATATATCTTATTTAGGTTTCTGCATATCACCCCCTCCTTTTTTCTTTTTTTCTGTTCTATTGAATCTTAACATAATAAAAATGTTATTTACAAAAATTACACTAGAAAAACCTAATTTCTTTCCAAATTTTTCTGACTCATACCCATAACACTTTCTGATAATATGAACTAATTATATTTAGAAAGTTCATATGTCAAAAGTGGACTATATGGATTAATCAAATATAATTTAATAAAATAAAATATCCTTTACATGCAAGAGTAAGGAAAGGTAGTAAGATTTATATTAATGGTGCTCTTTTTATTCAAGGAATTGAAAAACATTAATAAAGTATCTGCAAATTCCTAAAAAGGATACCATATTCAATATAGTAAACATCTTTAATTGGTGATTGTTCATCTTATCGTTATCCTTATCTTTGATGTATTCCTAGATGGAATCTTGTGAATCACAGTGTTTAACATATGGAATTTTTACATATAGCTACAGTATCTCACAGAAGTGAGTACACCCCTCGCATTTTTGTAAATATTTTATTATAATTTTCATGTGACAGAAATGACACTTTGCTACAATGTAAAGTAGTGAGTGTACAGCTTTTATAACAGTGTAAATTTGCTGTCCCCTCAAAATAACTCAACACACAGCCATCAGTAGTCAATGTAATAGAGCAGCAGAAAATGCTAGCAGAATGCTTGGTTGTGTAGGGAGAGGTATTAGCAGTAGGAAAAGGGAAGTGCTCATGCCACTGTACAGATCACTGGTGAGACCTCACTTGGAGTACTGTGTGCAGTACTGGAGACCGTATCTCCAGAAGGATATAGACACCTTAGAGAGAGTTCAGAGAAGGGCTACTAAAATGGTGTACGGCTTGAAGGAGAAAAGTTACCAGGAAAGGCTTAATGATCTTAACATGTACAGCTTGGAAAAAAGACGAGACAGAGGAGATATGATAGAAACATTTAAATACGTAAAGGGAATCCACAAGGTAGAGGAAGGGAGTATATTTAAAAGGAAACAAAGTAGCAAAACAAGAGGACATAGTCTTAGATTAGAGGGGCAAAGGTTTAAAAGTAACATCAGGAAGCATTATTTTACTGAGAGGGTGGTGGATACATGGAACAGTCTTCCAGTTGAAGTGGTAGAGGCCAAAACAGTAATTGAATTTAAGCAAGCATGGGATAGGCATAAGGCTATCCTAAACAAAAGATAAATCCAGGTAAAGTATCCATGTAATTGGGCAGACTAGATGGGCCGAAAGGTTCTTATCTGCCGACATTTTTCTATGTTTCTATGTTTTTATCAATGTTTAAACCGCTGGCAACAAAAAGTGAGTACACACCTAAGTGAAAATGTCCAAATTGGGCCCAATTAGCCCCCCCCCCGCTGTCATGGGACTCGTTAATGTTACAAGGTCTCGGGTGTGAATGGGGAGCAGGTGTGATAAATTTTTTGTTATCGCTCTCATTCTCTCATACTGGTCACTGGAAGTTTATTATTAGCAGTGTTATTACCAGATTTACCAAGTTCCAAAAGAACCAGTGGCATACCTCAACCGACCAGAAACTAATTCAGGCCTGGCATGCCACTAGTAATGTGGCTCTGTATGGTAAATCTTATAACATATGGGGAAGCAAAGTCTAGGTTTGGATGAGCAGTGAGGGCAGTAGTATTGGGTTTCTTTGCGAAGCCTGTGGTGTGCGCAAACCCAAAACCGTTTATGCAGGGAAGCCTTTTTCCTTTTTCATTGGAGAAAGGAAGTCGGCAAAGTGATGACCGAGCAACCTTGCCTTGTCTCCTACTTCATGACCAATGGGTACATTCTCTGGCGGCCAGAGCAGGCTCTGGATAACGGATTCCTGTGTAGCCTTATACAGAATAAATGCGGTGAGCATCAAAATCTGTATGAGCGTCTTACACCACACGTAGCTTTTGAGAGCAAACACATACTGTATAAGCATCTAGTCAGACTTGTCTACCCTTCCCATGTAACATTTATAACCCTGAACACAGAGCTGTTTCAGGTTTGGAGTCTCGCTCCTAACACGAACTGCAGATGTGCGGTCGGTTATGTATAGTTGATAGCATGTGCACATCCTTTTTGTGTGTGCATTACAAAGCCAGCAGTTCAGTGCATCGTAAGGCTGACTTCTCCCCTCTCTTTTTCTTTCCAAACAAATGGGTTGTAATGTCTTTCCTGTTGACACTGATCGTGCCACAGGCTCCAGTGCCATTGCTGTACAAATATTTGTACAGTGGCACACCAGTATAAACGTTATCCCTGTAAACGCAGTAACCTTTACCAAATAGTAAATGGACTAGGCCCCACACTATATTCACATTGGTGAGAGATATCCCTTGGGTATGAAGTTCAACAGAGCTTCACAGGTTGCCACTGGAGTCCTCTTCCACTCCTACACGATGACATCACAGAGCTGGTGGATGTTAGAGAATTTGCGCTCCTCCCCCTTCCATTTGAGGATGCCCCACAGATGCTCAATAGGGTTTAGGTCTGGAGACATGCTTGGCCAGTCCTTCATCTTTACCCTCAGCTTCTTCAGCATTACCGTGATCATCTTGGAGGTAGGGATGTGCGTTTCGGGTTTCGGAATTTCGGAATTTTCACGAAATTTCCCGATTCGTGTTTTCGGATGCGGCCGAATTTCCGAAAAATTTTAGATCCGAAAAGTTCAGATCCGAAATGTTTTCCGAGCCGAAACGAAATATTTTCGGATTTTTCGAATGGGCTTGAAATGTGGCAAACGAGAACAGATTTTCCGAAAAAGGAAAATTTTCCGAAAAACAAAAATTTTCCGAAAAACGAAAATTTTGTAAAAACGAACATTTTCTGAAAAACGAAAATTTTTCGAAAAAACGAAAAGTCGATACAAAAAACGGGCACAATGACACGAAAAATACGAAAAAAGGTCCATATGCCGAAAAATGTGCAATTCCGAAAAAAGAAAATTTTCCGAAAAACGAAAATTTTGTAAAAACGAAAATTTTGTAAAAACGAAAATTTTCGGAAAAACGAAAATTTTTCTAAAAAACGAAAAGTCGATACAAAAACCGAGCACAGTGACACGAAAATACGAAAAATGGTCGAAATTCCGAAAAAAAAATGTACCCGAAAAACAGGTCGAACCGAATCGAATCGAAACCGAAATCGGTCGAAACGAGCCGAATCGAAAAGTTTAAAAATCCGAAAAATCGAACCAAAAAAAAAATCGGTGCACAAGCCTACTTGGAGGTGGTTTTAGGGATGTTATCATGTTGGAATACTGCCCTGCGGCCCAGTCTCTGAAGGGAGGATATCATGCTCTGCTTCGGTATGTCACAGTACATGTTGGCATTCAAGGTTCCCTCAATGAACTGTAGCGCCCCAGTGTCAGCAGCACCCATGCAGCCCCATGCCATGACACTCACACCACCATGCTTGACTGTAGGCAGACACAATTGTCTTTGAACTACTCACCTGGTTGTCGCCACACATGCTTGACACCTTCTCAACCAAATAAGTTTATTTTGGTCTCATCAGATCACAGGACATGGTTCCAGTAATCCATATCCTTAGTCTGCATGTCTTCAGCAAACTGTTTGCGGCCTTTCTTGTGCATCATCTTTAAAAGAGGCTTCCTTCAAAACCGAGCTAACGACGGACGGGAGCAGCCGCATGCTGGGAGTGCTCCACTGTAAACGTGGTTTTGAAGCTGATGATCGGCGGCCCTCCAATCCGAATTTGACTCCAAGGAGGTCTGGTGCCCGCTGGATGCTCTGGGGCTGGGCGAGTTGCCTCTTACCAGGCGTTTTTAACCGCTGTTTTACATCAGCGGAACTCGAGTCTGGTGCGGCCTGGTTGGGGCGGCCATATTGCAGGGCCTGGGGAGTTTCCTGCTGTCTGGCGCGGAACTGATTCCCGGCGGCTGACCACTCCCCTCTCCCTGAAGATGGGGAAGAAAACGCAACTTAAACGGAGCAACGGATCGGTGAGTTCCAGACAGCGGGACATCAGAGAGTCCTTGGGTGGTGGACGCCCTGCCAGCGTGACGGCCATTGCCTCCACCCTTCCCCTGGGGTACGGCTCGTCAGAAGAGGAAGATAGTTCCTGGCTTCTGGGGTGTATGCCTGGGACCGACTGGTTGGCCCCGGAGTCCCGAGACCGAGTTCTGGCAGCAATGAGCCCTGCTGCGAGGAAGAGGGCACAGAAAAAGTGGAAGAAGACTTTGGCGGCGACCTCTCCCGAGTCCACGGTTCTTGCCCCAGACCCTTCCTTAGGCTACTCCGAAGCAGACTTACCACTCTCAGATGAAGGGGGTTTACCGCAGCTTACCGGTCGCCCTCCTCACTATGATGTCTTGCAGCGGTTGCCCTCGGGGGAGATGGGAGCTCCCTCTGAAGGGGCGACTTCCCCTGAAGAGGCTACTAAAGATGCCTCGGATGATGCACGTCCCACTACGATGAGGGACTACCGGAGCTTCATCGCCGAAATTAAGTCGCTCTTGTCCACTGAGATGTCTAACGTGAAGGCTGATGTGGAGGTGATACGCTCCCAGGTGGTGGCGGTACAAGCCCAAACCACGGACCTTGCGAATGAACAGGTGGTCCTCTCGTCCCAGGTGACAGCCCTGCAATCCCAAGTTGATCTGCTGACACGATCTGTGGAGACCCTGGAATCTCGCCATCGTCGGCGCAATGTCTGAGTCTGTGGTATCCCGGAGTCGATCTCTGCTGCGGACCTGCTTGCCTATGCTAATCGTTTGGCTCGTCAGGTGTCCGAGTCCCCACCCAATAAGTCGGAAGTGTTTGGGGTGGTGTACCGTATCCGCAAAGCTACGACAGCCCCCCAAGAGGCCCCGAGGGATGTTATCGCGGTAGCCACAGATGTGGCGACTAAGACGCGACTCATGTCAGCCCCTGGGGCTAGAGCACCTGTTCGGTTTGATGGAGCCCTATTGATGATATATCAAGACCTGCCCTTCGTGACCTTGATGGCACGTCGTCAGTTCCGAGACGTGACAACCTTTCTACGGCATAAGGGGGTCCTCTACCACTGGGGGTTGGCTGGCTCCCTAGCGGTTACCTACATGAACGTACTGTACACTATATCGGATCCGGCTGAAGTCTGGCCAGTGCTTTTGGGAGCGGGTCTCGCCCCGGACCGGGCGGTTACTTCCCCGGGCTGAAAGCCACACCATGTGGGCCTCTTCTGGTCCCCCTCCTGGGACTCTTCTCCCCGTCAAGCTGAGGAAATTCCCGCCGAGCTATTTTCTCTCCCCCCCCCTTTTTTTTTTTTCTCACCCCAGGATTTACCGTGAGACACTTCTTTTATTTAAATGACTTGTTTTTATGTCATCGAGGACTTTTTTCTGTTCTCTAGCTGTTTTATGGCTTTATTGAAGGGGTTTCTTTTTTTTTTTTTTTATTTCTTCCCCCCCGGTCCCTTTTTTCTTTGGCGTCCCTGGGGTTCTTTGGGTGCGCCGACTTGGCCCTCCCCGAGTCTCTGGGCTTCGTGCCATATGTTCTCCTTGGCCACCCGCAGTCCCTCGGGCTTGCGGGAACATACCAAGGATGGCACGGTTTTGGCCTTTGCCACTTCCCCTTGCCCCTTTTTTTTTGTTTTTTTCTCTTTCCCCTCGGGGATATTTTTGCTGAACTCAGATGGCTTATGCTCTTGTTACTACCTGTGGACACGTATGTGACTTTCTGATTACCTCTTACTACGCAGTTGATCTCTCGATGAAACCCCCTCTTAGGGGATGTTTGCTAATATGTGATTTCGCTTAGATGACTTCTTTGTTTTATACTGATGTGTTTTTCTGATGACATTTCATGGCCCTGCGAGGCCATTCCATGCTTTGTATGTTGTTAAGCTGACTCTTTTTCAAAATAAAAAACTTTGAAATAAAAAAAAAAAAGAGGCTTCCTTCTGGGACAACAGTCATGCAGACCAATTTGATGCAGTGTGCGACGTATGGTCTGCACACTGACAGGCTGACCCCCCCACCTCTTCAACCTCTGCAGCAATACTGGTAGCACTTATACGTCTATTTCTCAAAGACAACCTCTGGATATGACGCTGAGCATGTGCACTTAACTACTTTGGTCGACCATGGCTAGGCCTGTTCTGAGTGGAACCTGTCCTGTTAAACCGCTGTATGGTCTTGGCCACCATGCTGCATCTCAGTTTAAGGGTCTTGGCAATCTTCTTATAGCCTTAACCAGGGGTCAAAATTTCCACTCGCCTGCTCGCATTTGGCGAGTGGAAATTAAGGGTGGGCGAGTGGAGATGCACATGCAGGCAGCACGATAAAGTATATCATTCTGCCTGCGCTGCGTATTCCAGTTAGAGCCGTTTTTTTTGTTTTTCCGGCCGGCAGAAGCCACTTCCGGTAAAAGGGCGGCGGGAGAGTGAATTTGCACCTCCCTGTTGTGGCACTCTAAGGACCAATTGATTCCTCGTGCCGGATGTTTCCCATCTCTGGTTTTCATGCTGTACCCGGCATGCCCTCTGTCTCTCTATGCTTCACTCTCACTGACACTGCTTCGGGGAGACCGGCTGAACCTCTTACTGATCTCAGAGTAAAACGAGCAAACATCTTGAATCAGTAAGAGGTTCATCCCGTCTCCCCAAAGCAGCATCAGTGAGAGTGTAGCATGGAGAGACAGAGGGCACGCCGGGTACAGCATGACCAGAGATGGAAAACATCCGGCGTGAGGAATCAATTAGTCCTCAAAGTGTCACATCAGGGGGGTGCAAATTCCCTCTCCCACCCCCCTTTTACCTGTTACACGCTGGATGTCCCTTCACGCTGCGCTCCTCCTCTTCCGTGCACAGCGGAGGGTGTGTTTAGGGGCGGAGTTCAGAGCAGGGTAGGTGGGGCAACTGGTGGCGAGTAACTTTTAAGGTCTGGCTAGTAGCTTGGGACTTGAAATTTTGAGCCCTGGCCTTAACCCTTTCGCTGCTGAGGCATTTCCCGCCTGTGTGCTGAGGTCATTTTTACCGGTTTCGCTCATCATGTTTAACCTCGTTTTGAAGCCTTATTTTATTATATGACCCAGACATATTATATATCGTTCTTTCCGGCAGACTCGGAAGATTCATAATATGTCATTATTATATGTATACGTTATGTCCTGTCTGTATATTATAACAAAATATGCAATAAAATTAGAATTTTCAAACATTTACAACGTGTAAAGTGTTTTTTTTCACATTTTAACATGCAATCGTTTGCGGTTATATTTTGTATGGAGTGCGCTTGTTAAAAAAATTAGAAATGGGGTCTCGTTAAATTTTTTTTGGGGGAAAATTTCGCTATTTTTAACAAACGCACCCCATACAAAAATCGTTAGTGCAGCATCATTGTTCACATTATAAATTAAATGGGAACAATATTGCTGCATTAACAAAACAAATAAAAAATAAAAAACGTGTTTATTTTTTTTATTATTTTTTTTATTTTTTTTATTTATTTATTTTTTATTTTTATATTTTAAAAAACTTTTTTCACAGTCATGTTTGATATCGTTGAAAAAGGCCATGCTCTGGCCGATCCAACGATATCAAACCCCCTGATGTGACACTTTGAGGACTAATTGATTCCTCACGCCGGATGTTTTCCATCTCTGGTCATGCTGTACCCGGCGTGCCCTCTGTCTCTCCAAGCTACACTCTCACTGATGCTGCTTTGGGGAGACGGGATGAACCTCTTACTGATTCAAGATGTTTGCACGAAAAATACGAAAAAAGGCCGATATGCCGAAAAATGTGCAATTCCGAAAAAAGAAAATTTTCCGAAAAACGAAAATTTTGTAAAAACGAAAATTTTGTAAAAACGAAAATTTTCGGAAAAACGAAAATTTTTCTAAAAAACGAAAAGTCGATACAAAAACCGAGCACAGTGACACGAAAATACAAAAATGGTCGAAATTCCGAAAAAAAAATGTACCAGAAAAACAGGTCGAACCGAATCGAATCGAAACCGAAATCGGTCGAAACGAGCCGAATCGAAAAGTTTAAAAATCCGAAAAATCGAACCGAAAAAAAAATCGGTGCACAAGCCTACTTGGAGGTGGTTTTAGGGATGTTATCATGTTGGAATACTGCCCTGCGGCCCAGTCTCTGAAGGGAGGATATCATGCTCTGCTTCGGTATGTCACAGTACATGTTGGCATTCAAGGTTCCCTCAATGAACTGTAGCGCCCCAGTGTCAGCAGCACCCATGCAGCCCCATGCCATGACACTCACACCACCATGCTTGACTGTAGGCAGACACAATTGTCTTTGAACTACTCACCTGGTTGTCGCCACACATGCTTGACACCTTCTCAACCAAATAAGTTTATTTTGGTCTCATCAGATCACAGGACATGGTTCCAGTAATCCATATCCTTAGTCTGCATGTCTTCAGCAAACTGTTTGCGGCCTTTCTTGTGCATCATCTTTAAAAGAGGCTTCCTTCAAAACCGAGCTAACGACGGACGGGAGCAGCCGCATGCTGGGAGTGCTCCACTGTAAACGTGGTTTTGAAGCTGATGATCGGCGGCCCTCCAATCCGAATTTGACTCCAAGGAGGTCTGGTGCCCGCTGGATGCTCTGGGGCTGGGCGAGTTGCCTCTTACCAGGCGTTTTTAACCGCTGTTTTACATCAGCGGAACTCGAGTCTGGTGCGGCCTGGTTGGGGCGGCCATATTGCAGGGCCTGGGGAGTTTCCTGCTGTCTGGCGCGGAACTGATTCCCGGCGGCTGACCACTCCCCTCTCCCTGAAGATGGGGAAGAAAACGCAACTTAAACGGAGCAACGGATCAGTGAGTTCCAGACAGCGGGACATCAGAGAGTCCTTGGGTGGTGGACGCCCTGCCAGCGTGACGGCCATTGCCTCCACCCTTCCCCTGGGTACGGCTCGTCAGAAGAGGAAGATAGTTCCTGGCTTCTGGGGTGTATGCCTGGGACCGACTGGTTGGCCCCGGAGTCCCGAGACCGAGTTCTGGCAGCAATGAGCCCTGCTGCGAGGAAGAGGGCACAGAAAAAGTGGAAGAAGACTTTGGCGGCGACCTCTCCCGAGTCCACGGTTCTTGCCCCAGACCCTTCCTTAGGCTATTCCGAAGCAGACTTACCACTCTCAGATGAAGGGGGTTTACCGCAGCTTACCGGTCGCCCTCCTCACTATGATGTCTTGCAGCGGTTGCCCTCGGGGGAGATGGGAGCTCCCTCTGAAGGGGCGACTTCCCCTGAAGAGGCTACTAAAGATGCCTCGGATGATGCACGTCCCACTACGATGAGGGACTACCGGAGCTTCATCGCCGAAATTAAGTCGCTCTTGTCCACTGAGATGTCTAACGTGAAGGCTGATGTGGAGGTGATACGCTCCCAGGTGGTGGCGGTACAAGCCCAAACCACGGACCTTGCGAATGAACAGGTGGTCCTCTCGTCCCAGGTGACAGCCCTGCAATCCCAAGTTGATCTGCTGACACGATCTGTGGAGACCCTGGAATCTCGCCATCGTCGGCGCAATGTCCGAGTCTGTGGTATCCCGGAGTCGATCTCTGCTGCGGACCTGCTTGCCTATGCTAATCGTTTGGCTCGTCAGGTGTCCGAGTCCCCACCCAATAAGTCGGAAGTGTTTGGGGTGGTGTACCGTATCCGCAAAGCTACGACAGCCCCCCAAGAGGCCCCGAGGGATGTTATCGCGGTAGCCACAGATGTGGCGACTAAGACGCGACTCATGTCAGCCCCTGGGGCTAGAGCACCTGTTCGGTTTGATGGAGCCCTATTGATGATATATCAAGACCTGCCCTTCGTGACCTTGATGGCACGTCGTCAGTTCCGAGACGTGACAACCTTTCTACGGCATAAGGGGGTCCTCTACCACTGGGGGTTGGCTGGCTCCCTAGCGGTTACCACATGAACGTACTGTACACTATATCGGATCCGGCTGAAGTCTGGCCAGTGCTTTTGGGAGCGGGTCTCGCCCCGGACCGGGCGGTTACTTCCCCGGGCTGAAAGCCACACCATGTGGGCCTCTTCTGGTCCCCCTCCCGGGACTCTTCTCCCCGTCAAGCTGAGGAAATTCCCGCCGAGCTATTTTCTCTCCCCCCCCTTTTTTTTTTTTCTCACCCCAGGATTTACCGTGAGACACTTCTTTTATTTAAATGACTTGTTTTTATGTCATCGAGGACTTTTTTCTGTTCTCTAGCTGTTTTATGGCTTTATTGAAGGGGTTTCTTTTTTTTTTTTTTTATTTCTTCCCCCCCGGTCCCTTTTTTCTTTGGCGTCCCTGGGGTTCTTTGGGTGCGCCGACTTGGCCCTCCCCGAGTCTCTGGGCTTCGTGCCATATGTTCTCCTTGGCCACCCGCAGTCCCTCGGGCTTGCGGGAACATACCAAGGATGGCACGGTTTTGGCCTTTGCCACTTCCCCTTGCCCCGTTTTTTTTGTTTTTTTCTCTTTCCCCTCGGGGATATTTTTGCTGAACTCAGATGGCTTATGCTCTTGTTACTACCTGTGGACACGTATGTGACTTTCTGATTACCTCTTACTTCGCAGTTGATCTCTCGATGAAACCCCCTCTAAGGCTAGGGTCAGACGAACGCATTTTTATGTTGTCTGTGAAAAAGTGTGTTCGAACGAATGGACGCATTTTTTCACAGAATACGTGATAGTGGTCATACTATGCGCATTTTCGTCCGTGATTTTGTACGGATCATCAATAAAACTCTTTTTGTGTCTGGACGTTATGTTGGCCGGACATTAGCAGCGTCTGACGTCTCCTAATCACACACACACGCCGCTAGCAGACGCAGCGCACTCTGTACGTCAGTACCTGCGGTTTCACGTTCTCGAAAAAATGCGTTCATTTTCCACATGCGTTGCGCAGCCGGACTTTTGTGCGACCGTACTTCGTATATTGGCCGTCATTGCCTGGCATCTGCTGCTACTACGGCCGTGATTAAGTGCGCCAGAACGCGCGTTCGCACTGCCTCAGTCTGACCCTAGCCTTAGGGGATGTTTGCTAATATGTGATTTCGCTTAGATGACTTCTTTGTTTTATACTGATGTGTTTTTCTGATGACATTTCATGGCCCTGCGAGGCCATTCCATGCTTTGTATGTTGTTAAGCTGACTCTTTTTCAAAATAAAAAACTTTGAAATAAAAAAAAAAAAGAGGCTTCCTTCTGGGACAACAGTCATGCAGACCAATTTGATGCAGTGTGCGACGTATGGTCTGCACACTGACAGGCTGACCCCCCCACCTCTTCAACCTCTGCAGCAATACTGGTAGCACTTATACGTCTATTTCTCAAAGACAACCTCTGGATATGACGCTGAGCATGTGCACTTAACTACTTTGGTCGACCATGGCTAGGCCTGTTCTGAGTGGAACCTGTCCTGTTAAACCACTGTATGGTCTTGGCCACCATGCTGCATCTCAGTTTAAGGGTCTTGGCAATCTTCTTATAGCCTTAACCAGGGGTCAAAATTTCCACTCGCCTGCTCGCATTTGGCGAGTGGAAATTAAGGGTGGGCGAGTGGAGATGCACATGCAGGCAGCACGATAAAGTATATCATTCTGCCTGCGCTGCGTATTCCAGTTAGAGCCGTTTTTTTGTTTTTCCGGCCGGCAGAAGCCACTTCCGGTAAAAGGGCGGCGGGAGAGTGAATTTGCACCTCCCTGTTGTGGCACTCTAAGGACCAATTGATTCCTCGTGCCGGATGTTTCCCATCTCTGGTTTTCATGCTGTACCCGGCATGCCCTCTGTCTCTCTATGCTTCACTCTCACTGACACTGCTTCGGGGAGACCGGCTGAACCTCTTACTGATCTCAGAGTAAAACGAGCAAACATCTTGAATCAGTAAGAGGTTCATCCCGTCTCCCCAAAGCAGCATCAGTGAGAGTGTAGCATGGAGAGACAGAGGGCACGCCGGGTACAGCATGACCAGAGATGGAAAACATCCGGCGTGAGGAATCAATTAGTCCTCAAAGTGTCACATCAGGGGGGTGCAAATTCCCTCTCCCACCCCCCTTTTACCTGTTACACGCTGGATGTCCCTTCACGCTGCGCTCCTCCTCTTCCGTGCACAGCGGAGGGTGTGTTTAGGGGCGGAGTTCAGAGCAGGGTAGGTGGGGCAACTGGTGGCGAGTAACTTTTAAGGTCTGGCTAGTAGCTTGGGACTTGAAATTTTGAGCCCTGGCCTTAACCCTTTCGCTGCTGAGGCATTTCCCGCCTGTGTGCTGAGGTCATTTTTACCGGTTTCGATCATCATGTTTAACCTCGTTTTGAAGCCTTATTTTATTATATGACCCAGACATATTATATATCATTCTTTCCGGCAGACTCGGAAGATTCATAATATGTCATTATTATATGTATACGTTATGTCCTGTCTGTATATTATAACAAAATATGCAATAAAATTAGAATTTTCAAACATTTACAACGTGTAAAGTGTTTTTTTTCACATTTTAAAATGCAATCGTTTGCGGTTATATTTTGTATGGAGTGCGCTTGTTAAAAAAATTAGAAATGGGGTCTCGTTAAATTTTTTTTGGGGGAAAATTTTGCTATTTTTAACAAACGCACCCCATACAAAAATCGTTAGTGCAGCATCATTGTTCACATTATAAATTAAATGGGAACAATATTGCTGCATTAACAAAACAAATAAAAAATAAAAAACGTATTTTTTTTATTATTATTTTTTTTATTTATTTATTTTTTATTTTTATATTTTAAAAAACTTTTTTCACAGTCATGTTTGATATCGTTGAAAAAGGCCATGCTCTGGCCGATCCAACGATATCAAACATTAACCCCTAGCTGCCACAGATCGGGAGATAGGGGGTTCATTGGAACCCCCTATCTCCACCATTGGTGGCAGCTAGGGGTTAACTCCAGGACTAGCGTCATCGTGCTATGCACGATGATGCCAGTCCTCAGGGGGAGTTCCCAGAGGCTTGGCTGACATCCAAGATGTCGGCCAGCTCCGGGATAGGATCACGAACCGGCGCTTTTCGGCGCCAATTCGTGATCCAGCCCCCATGGGGTTAATGCCAGGTACCATTTGGAAGGGCAGGATGTGCCCTTCCAAACGATGCCTGGCATTAAGCTCAGGACCCCCGCGATCGGGAGGGAGAGAGGTCCGAAGGACCTCCCCCCTCCCTTTCAGGCGCCTCCTCCGCACACGCGGGGGGGCGCCTGAAATAGATGTCATCGCACAGCCGCGATGACATCTATTGTGCCCGCGGTGGCCCCGGATTGACGGGCTGACATCTTGCACCGGGGGGCACAGCGATCGGCCAGAATCCGGCCGATCGCAGGCTGCTTTGGGAGGACACGCTCAGCGCATCTTCCGCAGCCAACCCTTCCTGTGGCAGGACGCGCTGAACGCGTCCTCCACAGCAAAGTGGTTAACCATCAGTATGTAGAGCAAAAATGCTTTTTTTCAGATCCTCAGAGAGTTCTTTGCCATGGGGCCATGTTGAACTTCCAGTGACAAGTATGAGAGAGCGAGAGCGATAACACCAAATTTATTTAACACATTCACACCTGAGTCCTTGTAATACTAACAAGTCATATGGGGAGGGAAAATGGATAATTGGGCCCAATTTGGACATTTTCACTTAGGGGTGTGCTCACTTTTGTTGCCAGCTGAAATTGTTGCACTCTTTAGAATAAGAGACGGAGCTTGTTCTGGTACAACACATTTATTTTATGAGTTCACCTGAAACAGATAAAAGATTCTGTTTTTACTCTGGATGCACTGTGCACACTCTCTCTTAACTGCATCCAATGGTAACTTCAGGATTACTGAATCTATATAACATAAAATCCTAATCTATTATACAGACTATCTTAAATAACAATTGGTACAAACATATCTAGAATTAAACAAATCTACCTAGCAACAAAATATAATCTGGTTTCACTTTCAATCTCTGTTGGAGATTGCACAGAACAAATATCATACACAAGTAATAACATTCTGCACATTTTCTCAGAAATAAAACCTACTTAAAACTGATTCTGGGAACTGGAGTTACTCGTACATAAGGCTTCTGTTACTATACTAGCATGCTTTCCTAATTCAGCCATGTTGATTACAACACGTGGCTGCAGTGAATCCATTTAGCAACCTGTGTAACCAGACCGATTTAAGAGCATAAAACACTGATGCTTCCTTCATTCTGTTAAATGACATTCTCCATGTTAAAGGAGAGAACAACTATACAGACATTAATACAGCTACTGCAGTTTACAATACATATTACACCAGGCCTGTCACAGCAATCAGTCTGCAGGGGTCTGTCTGACCAAACTCCTATTTACATAAAATCTCTAATAACCTTTCTCATTAATTGTTAGACTTTAGATACTTTTCTGCCTACCTGAAACAGATAAAAGATTCTGTTTTTACTCTGGATGCACTGTGCACACTCTCTCTTAACTGCATCCAATGGTAACTTCAGGATTACTGAATCACTGAGACAACCACATGGTATTAAGTACAGTTTCTGTGGCTGAGGACACAGCAGTGACACCCGCTGGTAGGAGGTCAGAACAGCAACAACAGAACTATGTTCTGGTAAATTTCAATAATAACAAAACAAAATGCTTTCTACTTAGTCCTGTTTACAGTACTCTTTTGGGGTGCAATGAGTTTAATACCGATTTAATACACAGAGTGCCACACTCCCCCACAAAATTTAATGTCAACAGACATTTCCTCGTTTAGATCAGTATACTCTGATGTCTATAACAGTAATATTTACAACGTCACATCTCTAAGTATCACTTTAATAAGCGATCTGTAAGTTCATTGTATTCCACGGCCTCCAAAAACTGGAACTGCAATATTTAGTGTGAATGTCCTTCACCGGTACTTCTCTTTGTATCACGGAAGGTTGCCCTAAAGTTTCATAAGTCAACATCCTTGGTTGGTGTCTCTCCCTTTGTGGGTGTGACCTAGGTGATTGTTCAGGAGTCTCTTGTTCTTCATTGAAGGACGGTTCTGCTTCAAATGATGGCTGGGGAACTTGATCCTCGCATCCATGGTATCGGTTATCCTCTAAACCTTCATCAACCGGTAGGTAGTCATTTGACTGTTGGGTGACTTGGGGTTGGAAAACTCTAGCTCTCGGGTTTAGCATGGGTTCTCCATTTCTTGAATTCTTCTCTACGAGGGGCCTGAGTCTGTATACTAGTTGGTAGTCATCACCTGAGTCACTATCTGAGTCATCTTGAGGTTGTCTCTTTCGAGTTGCTTGTCTTTTCTTCTCCAGAGAATCACGTTTCTTTGGTATTGCCTGTTCTGCAGCCTTCTCAGGTTTTTCTAGTGGTAAGTGGTCACATGGCATCAACAAATTTCTGTGAATTACTCTATTTCTACCTTCTCCATTTTCTGGTTTGATCTCGTAGACGGGACTTTCTTTGCTTTTCCTTTGTACCACTACGTGAACTTTATCTTCCCAGTAAGAACGAATTTTTCCAGGTCCTCCTCTTTCAGTTAAGTTCCGAACCAGCACTCGACCACCAGGTTGTAAATCATTTCCCTGGATTCTCCTATCATAGTATACTTTTCCTCTTGTTGCTTCTTTCTTTGCGGTTCTAGATGCAACAACATAAGCTTCACTCATTCTCTTTTGCCACTCTGTTACGTAGTCTTCATACATTTCTTGTTTTTCTTCAACCGCGCGATTGAACAGAAGGTCGATAGGAAGTCTTGGGGATCTCCCAAACAGTAGGTAATACGGTGAGTATCCGGTAGCCTCGCTGCGCGTGCAATTATAGGCGTGAACAACTTTTCCCAATGAGTTCTTCCAGTCTGTCTTCTCTTTTTCCGTCAGGGTTCTCAACATGGATAACAGTGTTCTGTTGAACCTTTCAACTTGGCCATTTCCTTGAGGGTGATAGGGTGTCGTATGAGAGCCACGAACTCCAGAGAGTTCTTTCAACCTTGTAAACATCTGATTTTCAAACTCTTTTCCCATATCATGGTGGATCTTGCTCGGGAACCCGAACTTGAGCGCAAAATCATTAAAGATCTTCTCAGCTACTGTCTTGGCGGATTTGTTCCTTGTGGCATAGGCCTGTGCAAACCGGGTGTAATGATCCATGACTACTAGGATGTATTCATACCCTTGTTTACATTTCTCCAAGTGCAGGAAGTCAACGGATACCATTTCAAACGGATACGTTGTGGTAATGGTAGACAACGGTGCTCTCGTAGGCTTATTGGGCTTCTTCTTCTTAAGACATTCACAGACTCTGGTCACAAAGTGTTCAACATCCTTCTGCATATGTTGCCAGTAAAATCTGTCTCTAATTAAAGTAAGTGTCCTTTCAACACCGAGGTGTCCCATTTCTTGATGTAACTCTTTGAAGACGAGTGGGTGATACTCTTTGGGCAGGATCAGTTGATCTCGTTCCGACGTTTTCCTGTATAACACCCCATCTTTGTTCACAAACAGTTTTGTCCATTGTTTCAGCAATAACTGGACATCCAGATGCTCTGTCTTTAAGACTTCATTTCCTGGACGCTGATTCTTTGTCTTGTATCTCAGAACTCTTCCAACAATTGGGTCTTCTTCCTGGGACTTTCGAATCTGCCCCATAGTCAGGGGGCTAGTAACTGTACTATGTGGTGCATCTTGTACCAGTTCCAGTGCCCTTGTGAAAACAGTTCCTATTCCCTGAGACGGTTCTTCCAACTCTACCGATATTCCCAGTATTGAAGAGCTGATGATATCCCGTTTGAGTTCTTCAGTACATTGGTTCATGTAGTTGTTGATCTCTAACGGCATCCGAGATAAACCATCTGCATCTGCATTTGACTTGCCTGGACGGTATCAAATCGTGAAGTTAAAATCTGCAAGCTGTGCTACCCACCGGTGGCCTGTGGCATTCAATTTGGCTGTGGTGAGGATATAGGTGAGAGGGTTGTTGTCTGTATACACAACAAATGAGCATGCGTGGTACAGATAATCCCTGAACCTTTCACAAATGGCCCATTTCAACGCTAGGAATTCTAACTTCCCAGAATGCATATGATAATTCTTCTCCGGTGGTGTCAGTGTTCGGGAGCCATATGCAATCACTACCATCTTGCCTCCTTGCCTTTGGTATAACACCGCTCCGAGACCTTCCTGTGATGCGTCACAGTGTAACACAAACGGCTGTGTGAAATCTACATATCCCAGGACAGGTGGTTTCAACAAATAGTCAATGAGCTGGTTTAGAATTTCCTGGTGGCAGTTTGTCCAGCTAATAGATCTGCGGGACGGTAGATGTCCTTGCTGCTTGGTTGTTCGCCCCTTCTTCTTTACTTGGGGGGCTCTCTCTTGTACGGACACTGTGTCTTTCCCATTTCGCTCAGATTCGGTAAGAGATAGCAACTCATATAAGGGCTTGGCAGTTCTGGAAAAGTTTGGAATGTAGGACCGGTAGTACAAAAGAAATCCCAACATCTTTCTCAAATCTCCTATTGTTTCAGGTTTCTTTTCTTTTAATTTCTGTACTGGTGCAATCTCGGCTGGATCCATCATGTAACCCTCCCCGAGACCATCTTTCCCAGAAATCTCACTTTTCTCTTGAATAGTTCGCACTTCCGAGGAGTTAGCTTGACACCATGTTGCTGGTACCTTTTTAAGACAGTCTGAACATGCTTCAGGTGATCTTCAAATGTACTGCTATGAACAAGATTGTCATCCAAGTAAGGTTGGCAGATATCATCTCTCAGACCTGACAGACACTCTTCCATACTCCGTTGGAACTCAGCAGGAGCTGCACTGAGCCCAAATGGGATACGGACCCACTGATACAGTCCCCATGGAGTAATGAATGCAGTTAACGGGCGACTTTCGGTGTCTAGAAATCCCTGATGATAGGCCTTCCCTTGGTCAAGAACAGAGAACCATGAGCTGCCACTCAAGGAGTCTAACATGTCCTGTATTCTCGGGATTGGATGGCGATCAGGCACTGACTTTCGGTTCAATTCTCTATAGTCACAGCAGAGCCTCAGACTTCCATCCTTCTTCCGGACACAGACTACAGGTGAAGAGTATGATGATCTTGACTGAGTTATCCATCCCCTGTTTAGCAAATCCTGGACGTACTCCTTCACTTCTTGATGGAGGGGTTTCGGAACCGACATGTAGGTCTTCTGGACAGGTGTGGTATCCTTAAGAGTGATGTGCATGTTAAGAGAGGGGATGCAACCAATATCGTCATCATCGAAGGCAAAAGCATGACATTCTTCTCTCAACACATGTCTTACTGCTTGCTGCTGAGCCTCACTTAAGTGGTCCACATTTACCGGAGGATCCCACCTCTGATTACTTCTACCACCGCTGTTAGCCCGCTCCTTTACTTCAACCTCTGGTGGCTTCAGCACATTGTTCGAGTGGTGACTTATTTGTTCACGTTGTAACTCCCTATCCCTGACTGGTTGTACTGCTGCTGGATACACTGCTTTTACAGTTTGGAGGTGACCCAGAAGACAACGTTGGTCTAATGTGATATCATGCTTGGTGGTGTTTCCAATAGGGATGGGTACATAGATTGGACTTCCCTTACAAACATCTACTACCACTTCACTGATGATCACACCTTCTGGTAAGGGACACAGTTCGGATGGAACAAAAATCATCTCTTGGTCTTTGATTTGGACTCCCACATGAGCCCGGGCATGTATAAAAGTAGTCTGGTTTGCGGGTAGGACTATCTTCTTCCGTCCTTTTCTCACAATGCCTTCATCATAACTTGTAGCTGAGGTATGCATGAGTCCCAGCATGGTTTCAGCTGTCTTTGCTGTTACTGAAAATGCCCTGCTCATCATCTGTATAACACTGGCTGATGTTTATGCTACCCTCTTCTCTTGACTTATTAACCCTTTCACTGCTGAAGACGTGTGGGACACGTCCTCATTGATGCACGTTGCATGCTGAGGACGTGCCCCACACGTCATCAGCTGTGCGGGACCCCCGGCGGAGATACACACCTCTCTGTCCGGGGTCCCACGGCGTTCTGACTTCAGCGTCCTCAGACGCTGAAGTCAAGCTCCTCCCGGCGTAAATGACGTCATCGCGCCATGCGCGATGATGTCATTTCCAGGCGACCCCCCGGCAATGCCGGGAGATAGCCTGGAAGGGAGGGGGGGGATCCGTTCGGATCCCTCTCCCTCCCGATCGGGAAGGAGCAGCGGTAAAAGCCAGGCACCGCTTAAAAGGGGAGAGTCTCCCCTTTTAAGCGATGCCTGGCTTTAACCCCTCAAGTGCTGGGTTGCACTTCAGCGCCTTGCGGCGCCGAAGTGCAGCCTATCTCCGGTGGGGGCCACCATCTTGGATGACGGCTCCGCCCCCGGGACTCCCCTCGCTGTCTGACGTCATCACGCATAGCGTGATGACGTCAGATAGCTGGGGAACCCCTAGCTGCCGGGGATTTCCCAAGGAAATCCCCTGGTGGAGATAGGGGGTTCTTGTGAACCCCGATATCTCCAGAACCGTGGCAGCTAGGGGGTCATGGAGGGTGTCATTTGAAAGGCCTGAGCATGGCCTTTCGAATGCTACCCAACATGACTAGGTAAAAAGTAAAAAGAAAATAATAAAAAAAAAAAATTAAAATAATAAATAAATTAAAAAAAAAAATAAATAAATAAATAAAACATGTTTTTTTTTGTGTGTTGTTTTTATTAATGCAGCAATATTGTTCACATTTCAATTATAATGTGAACAATGATGCTGCACTAATGATTTTTTTCTATGGGGTGCGTTTGCTAAAAATCACGTAATTCCCCCCAAAAAAAGTAACAAGTCCCCATTTCAAATTTTGTGTACAAGCGCACCCCATAGAAAACATAACCGCAAACGCTCATGTGATAAAATGTGAAAAAAAACACTTTACACACTGCAGATGATTAAAAATTCAATTTTTATTGTATTTTTTGTTATAATATACAGGCAGGTCATGACGTATACATATAAAAATGATATATTATGAATCTGCGTAGTCTGCCGTAAAGAACGATATATAATATGTCTGGGTCATTTATTAAAATGTGGCTTCAAATCGCGTTTAAACATGATGAGCGAAAGCGGTAAAAATGAGCTCAGCACACAGTGGTGAAATGCCTCAGCAGTGAAGGGGTTAATTCTTCAATGACATTGAACCCAATAATTGGATTTTCAGCTACTTGCGGGTCTTCTGAGACTAAAATTGGGACTGTCAGTGTCTCTACTGATGCTGATTCACCCACCAATTGAAATCTCACCTCAATCCATCCAAGGAATGGTATTTCTGTCTGGTTAGCTGCTAGTCCAGTTAGAGTCCCAGGTCCAAGCAGTTCTTCAATGGGCCGGATCGTGGTGTGTGGGAGATATTGTTTCCTCCACCCATCATTCACAAGGCTGGCTTGTGCCTCAGTGTCCCACAAAGCTTCAATGGTGACCTCATCCAGTCGGCAACGGACAAGGCACCGTCTTCCAACCAGAGCTATTAGCTTGGCTTGCCGTTGTGGTGATAAATAATTTACTGCGTTCATAGAAACCTCATTACTGGACACTCTACCCTGCTGTTTTGGAATGTTGGTAGGATGCTGGTGTCTTTTCTGTTTCGGAGTTCTGACTGGTGTGTGGTGGTGTCGGTGGGACACGTGGTAAGGAGCTACTGGGGGTCCCGTCTCAGCAGCCCGTTCAAGTTTTCCGTCGGCTGTGCCCTTACTCTGCATCCCTGTGACAAGTGTCCTACTTGACCACAGCGGAAACAGTGGTTACATGTGGCTCCTGCATTGGCCCCTTGGCATTCCCTACAACCTCTCTGTCTTGCTGGTGTCTGGATCATTGGAAACTCTCTTGGTCGTAGTAGATTACTGGTCTCCATGACTGTGAGGAACATTTTCTTCATTTCAAACATCTCTACCATGAGGTCTTCCATTAACTTATACGGATCTGGGCCAGATTCTTTAAGGTTTGCCAGTGTTTTCTTTAAATCTCTAGCAGTTTCACCCCTTGCTGTTGCACAAATCTCTTTTGACGTTCCAGGCAAAGGTTCCTTTTCCTGGCAGTTTACCTCCGTGTGGAGTTCGTTTAGTCGTGGATTTTTCCCATAAGCAGTTTTCTTTAACTTCTGTTGTCTTTCCAACTCTAAATTAGCTGCTTCATTCACTCTTTCAATCAATACATCATCTGTGACAGCAATATCATTAAGGTAAGGCTTTACCTGAAATTTTATGGCGTCACTCAGAAGTCCAGTTTCAATAGAACGAAGAAACTTTCGTTGAATAAGATCTGTACTGTACTTATCTTCCGTTTCTTTGTCACTTGACTTCCACCGTAGCTTTTCTTTCAACTCAATTGCTCTGAATAGGAAGTTCTGAGCTGACTCTTTGGGCTCTTGAGAGATATTCATCAGCTTATGCAGCAGGTCAGAGGAGCTATCTTCACCGTAGTGTCCCTTCAGGATGATCTTCAACGTGCTGAGAGTCAGTCCACTCTTAATCTCCAACATATCTCTGAGATGAAGTCCAGGGCTGACTGCCCGTATCACTGCCTCAATAATCTCCACTTCAGAATGTCCCTTCCGGATTCCTGCATCAATCTGATGGATCAGGCTTGTGTATGACAGTTTGTCTTTCTGTCCCCCTTCTTCAATCTGTCCACAGATTCTGAATTCCCGCCGGAGGGTTACTTCTGGCACCGTGGCTGGTAATGGTACAGTCATTTCCTCCACTTTACTCACGCTTCCGCTGCTCACGCTGATCCTATCCTCTAGTGTCCTCATCTCCTCTTCTATTGCTTTGCGAGCTTCCTCTTGAGATTGTTGCAGTTGGAGGTATTTTTCTCTGAGGTCTCTAATCCGAGTGTCCTCCTTTACCATTAATTCTGCCTCTGTCACACCGGGCTTGACCCCTAAAATAAATGACAACAGGTCTTTTAAATACTGGCAAACCTCGTCTTCCTCTTGACTGCCTTCAATCTCCTCCAAAACTGTCTCTCTTAACTGCATCCAATGGTAACTTCAGGATTACTGAATCTATATAACATAAAATCCTAATCTATTATACAGTCTATCTTAAATAACAATTGGTACAAACATATCTAGAATTAAACAAATCTACCTAGCAACAAAATATAATCTGGTTTCACTTTCAATCTCTGTTGGAGATTGCACAGAACAAATATCATACACAAGTAATAACATTCTGCACATTTTCTCAGAAATAAAACCTACTTAAAACTGATTCTGGGAACTGGAGTTACTCGTACATAAGGCTTCTGTTACTATACTAGCATGCTTTCCTAATTCAGCCATGTTGATTACAACACGTGGCTGCAGTGAATCCATTTAGCAACCTGTGTAACCAGACCGATTTAAGAGCATAAAACACTGATGCTTCCTTCATTCTGTTAAATGACATTCTCCATGTTAAAGGAGAGAACAACTATACAGACATTAATACAGCTACTGCAGGTTACAATGCATATTACACCAGGCCTGTCACAGCAATCAGTCTGCAGGGGTCTGTCTGACCAAACTCCTATTTACATAAAATCTCTAACAACCTTTCTCATTAACGGTTAGACTTTAGATACTTTTCTGCCTACCTGAAACAGATAAAAGATTCTGTTTGTGCACAGTGCATCCAGAGTAAACTCTCTCTTAACTGCATCCAATGGTAACTTCAGGATTACTGAATCACTGAGACAACCACATGGTATTAAGTACAGTTTCTGTGGCTGAGGACACAGCAGTGACACCCGCTGGTAGGAGGTCAGAACAGCAGCAACAGAACTATGTTCTGGTAAATTTCAATAATAACAAAACAAAATGCTTTCTACTTAGTCCTGTTTACAGTACTCTTTTGGGGTGCAATGAGTTTAATACCGATTTAATACACAGAGTGCCACAAAATGTACACCAGAAAATGTACACGGTTATACAAGCTGTTCGCTCACTTCTTTACATTGTAGCAAAGTGACAATTCTTCAGTGTTGTCACATGAAAAGATATAATAAAATATTTACAAAAATGTGAGGGGTGAACTCACTTCTGTGAGATACTGTATATATTTTTTAAATTTTATGCAAAAGCCTGATCTCTGCTAAAAAAAAGAAGCTATCCAGTATGGCGTGGCATTGATTGAAGGTTCTGTGTAAAAACAGACCTAGGATGCAAAAAAGTGGGACATATGTCTTTTGCATGTCTTACCCAGAGTTCTGTGCTGTATATGAAGAATGTAGCACAGGAGCTCTGTGATGCAGTTCTTTGAATTGCTGTGATGTGCAAATGGCTTCTGCAATAATAAACTTTATGTTATATATATATATATATATATATATATATATATATATATAATAGTCCACTAAATACAGCACTCTCCGTCAATAATATTCATTGCCCAGTGCAATCCATTTAAAGATATACATATGGACAATAGAGGATGCACGGTCTTCCAAAAGATAAAAAAATCTTTATTCGAAACTCACATGAAAACCGACGTTTCGGCTTGACTGAACCTTTTTCAAGGTAAGCATACAACATCAAATAACACATTTATATAATGCCAAATTAATGGATTAACTCACCACTCTGTCTGAACATTCACAGTCAGAACGCCCCACCCAACCCGGAAGTAACAGGACGGGCGAGGATCAACTGCACATTGATTACAAGGCTGAATAATGAAGACATAAATAAAATATATAAAAAAAATATATAAAAACAAAGACTGGATGACTGATTTTTAAATTATTGCAAAATACACAGGACCACATAAATCAACCCCTCAAGAGGGGCTATAGCTCTTAGTATTAAGGAACTGTTTCAGCGAGAGGATAAAAAAGACGTGAAGGAAATATATTCATTCAAACCCCTAGGGGAGACTGTATCTTATTTCATCGTCCAAAACGCTTCTCTTTGTAGCAATAACTGAGAGCGATTGCCTCCTTGTTTTAGAGGTGGTATGTGGTCTATGGCTTTAAATTTGAGTGTGGGTAATCTGTGTTGGAAAGCCAAAAAGTGTTTCGCTACGGGCTTATCTGTAAACCCATCCCTAAAGGCAGTAGTAATGGCAGATCTATGGCCTCGAATTCTATCTCTAAGGGGTCTGTCTGTTTTTCCAACGTATGATAGTCCACATGGACAGGTGATTAAATACACTACAAATTCTGTAGTACACGTGATGTGATAGCAAATAGATTTTTTTTTACCAGAACTGGGATGTGTAAATGTTGATCCAGGCAGCATATGACTGCATGTAACACAATTTGTGCATCTAAAGCATCCATACCGAAGAGATATAGGTTTCTGAGAATATGAACTAGTCGGATCTGTCTTTACTAACCAGTCACGCAAGTTTCTAGATCTCCTAGAACTAATTACTGGTGTATTGTGAAATTTGGAAGGCAAAGTGCGATCATGTTTAAATGTTTCCCATTGACGATTAATCTTTTGAGAAATTTTATGACTATAAGTATGATATGTCATTGGTAGATACATCTTAGCAACATCTGAAGATTTTTTTGTTTCAGATGAAATTTTTTCACAGGCTTTCACAAAAGCTTGTTGAAGCATACTGTCAGAATAACCTCTCGATCTAAACCGTTTAAAGGTTTCAGCTATTTGTAACGTACAACGTTCATCATCACTATTATTCCTTAGTGTGCGTAAAAATTGAGACACAGGTAGCGAACGTTTTAAATGTGGAAGATGAAAACTATCTGCTCTCAAGATAGTATTTCTAGCTGTTTCATTGCGATGTAATGTATACCCTAATTGGTCTCCTGCAGGAAAAACTGTCACATCTAGGAAAACAATCTCATGTGTGGAAATAGTAGACGTAAGTTTGATAGTAGACGATAATGCATTAATTTGTTCAACCATCTGCAATAATGTTGCTTCAGTGCCATTCCACAACAAAAAAATGTCCTCCACAAATCTAGAGTAAAATAATAAATTTTCAGAAAATGGTTGTAAAATATGCATATTCTCAAATATATACATGAAAGCATTGGTGTATGTTGGAGCCATCGGGGCCCCCATCGCCGTACCCGCTATCTGCATGTAGAACTGCTTTTCAAATCTAAAAAAAATATTTTCAAGTGCACAAATCAACAACTCTAATAGTTATTCAATGGGTGGACCCTGATACGAATTAGATTCCATCAACGCTGCTCGCATGGCTGAAATACCTTCACTATTAGGTATACAAGTATATAGATTCTTGACATCTAATGTGGCAAGAATAACCGAATCTGAATGTAATATTAATTGAGAGATCTTCTGAAGAAAATGACCAGTGTCTTTCAAAATGTGACAAATCTTTCATTGCTTTCCATTCCAGTTTGGAGAGATTCGATCTCTTTCTACAGTTTTGCTTTGTAGAATTTCTTATAGTATCACGCACTATATCACCAAAGGTGTTTATAAAGTGATTGGTTCATAATGTTCACAAGCTAATAAGAGCTTGTGTGAAGCCTTCTAAGTGAAGCCTTCAAAGTGAGCACTTAGAGATCTTCTGGAGATACTCTGGAGGTAGTCTGAGGTTAGACAGACAGGAGGTAGAAAACCTACAAAAAGGTAAGATTTGTTGGTTTAAATCCATTCTTTTATAATGGCAGGCTTGGTCCAGTGTAAGAGCTGTCATGTATTTGTTTTTAGATCCAATTTTTGGAGGTTTGGAGTGTGCCTGATATGTAGGCAGCTCTCTTTATTGCAGCAGGAAATTGCCTGTTTGAAGTCTGAGATTTGTAAATTATCTGTTAGACAAACTCAGGCTATGGCTATGACTGTTACAAAGCCACTGCCACAGAGGCCTCCTAGGAGCGGCAGATGGACTACTGTAGGATCTGGTAGACTTAGAGCTGTGGACAGGCCCATCTTTAATATTGATTGGACTCTGGGCAAACATTTTCTTGGGCCCCCTTTCTCATCATATGTTTCTATTAACAGTTCTAAGTTCTTGGGAGGAAAGGCATGTTAATAATAATATCTTAATAACGTTCAGTAATAAAGTGCAAATGAACATTATTATGTTTCAAGTGTAAAACAAATAGCTATATAGTCTAGTAATAAAACAAAAATAAGAAATACATGTACCCAGCACAGACCCCCCCCCCCCCAGAAATATATGTATCCAGCACGGGCCCCTTAATTATATGTACCCAGCGCAGATCCCCCGGAATTATATGTACCCAGCACAGACTCCCAGAATTATACTTGCCCAGCACAGACCTCAGAATCAGATGACCCACGTGTTCCTCCAAGTGCCCGCATTCTCATCCATGCGTCAACCAGCATTTGAAGGCTGTGAGGCGCTCTTTGCAAGAGCTCTCCTGTAGACCGTGTCACAGCCTTCACAGGACGACAGTAGCGCGAGGGAGCACGCTGGTGCTCACAAGAAGACACGGCCAATCGAGGGGGCTGCTTGCGAAATGCTGCTAATGCATTCCGTTAGCAGCGGCAGCGGTTGTCCTCGGTTATGCGGGCCCAAGGGGCAGCTGCTTTGGGCCCCTCAATAATGACTGGGCCCAGGGCAACTGCCCCTTTTGCCCTGCGTTAAAGACAGCCCTGGCTGTGGATAGAAAACATGTCCCACAGTCTGTGGCTCTTCTTAATTCTTTTGAGGCACTTTCAGAGTGTAGTGGTGAGACGGAAGTAGGCTCAGACACCATAGTTGAGGAACCACCATCCCCTATGCCCAGTGGCGTAGCGTGGGTTGTCAGTGCCCGGGGCCAGCCAAGAATTGTGCGCCCCCCCAACCTGTGGACACGTTATTGATATTGCCCCAGCTCTCACATGGATATTGCCCCAGCTCACACATGGATTTGCCCCAGCTCTCACATGGATTTGCCCCAGCTCATGGATTTGCCCCAGCTCACGGATTTGCCCCAGCTCACGGATTTTCCCCAGCTCACACATTTGCCCCAGCACACGGATTTGCCCCAGCACCTCATGGATATGCCCCAGCTCATGGATTTGCCCCAGCACATGGATTTGCCCCAGCACCTCATGGATTTGCCCCAGCACATGGATTTGCCCCAGCTCATGGATATGCCCCAGCTCATGGATTTGCCCCAGCTCATGGATTTGCCCCAGCTCATGGATTTGCCCCAGCACATGGATTTGCCCCAGCTCATGGATATGCCCCAGCTCATGGATTTGCCCCGGCTCATGGATTTGCCCCGGCTCATGGATATGCCCCAGCTCATGGATTTGCCCCAGCTCATTGATTTGCCCCAGCTCATGGATTTGCCCCAGCACATGGATTTGCCCCAGCTCATGGATTTGCCCCAGCTCATGGATATGCCCCAGCTCATGGATTTGCCCCAGCTCATGGATTTGCCCCAGCTCATGGATATGCCCCAGCTCATGAATATGCCCCAGCACATGGATATGCCCCCAGCTCATGGATTTGCCCCAGCTCATGGATTTGCCCCAGCTCATGGATTTGCCCCCCAGCTCATGGATTTGCCCCAGCACATGGATATTCCCCAGCTCATGGATTTGCCCCAGCACATGGATTTGCCCCCAGCACATGGATTTGCCCCAGCTCATGGATATGCCCCAGCTCTCACCTGGATATTGCCCCAGCTCCCGGGCAGCGGGAGTGCCTGCCCGCCCCAGTCCTGAACAGTGAGTCGAAGTCCATCCTGTTGATTGAAGGGGAGGCGGCTGCGTGAATGCGCAGGTCACGCAGTCCGGCCAGTCAGGTGGTACAGAGACTCAGTACCACCTGATTAGATGGACCACGTGACCTGCGCCTGCACGCAGCCGCCTCCCCTTCAATCAACAGGACGGACTCGACTCACTGTTCAGGACCGGGCAGCCAGCAGGCACTCCCGCTGCCCGGCATCTGGGTCCCCTCAACCCGCGGGCCCTTGGGTGGTGCCCGAGGGCCCGGCGGGTCAGTCGGCCACAAGTTTTAGGGGCGCATAATTTCAAAAGAAATTATGCGCCCCTAACAAAACTGCGCCCGGGGCCACGGCCCCCCCTGCCCCCCCACGCTACGCCACTGCCTATGCCTAAGGTATGCAGGACTGCAACCAAGAACAAAAAGGAAAAGGTGGGGCATGATAGAAGGCAATTGTTGCTAGGTGATTCTATCATAAGAGGTGTTGAGCTGGAGAGTAGTGGTTTCGTGAGATGTCTTCCTGGGGCTACAGCTCGTAGAGACAAGAGACGTATTCTCAATATTGTCTTCAACCGCCTCTCCCTCTTCCTGTCCTCCAATTCCCTACTTGACCCCCTGCAATCTGGCTTCCGTCCCCTACACTCAACTGAAACTGCCCTCACCAAAGTCACCAATGACCTCCTAACTGCTAAAAAACACGGCCACTATTCTATTCTCATCCTGCTTGACCTCTCGGCTGCTTTTGACACTGTTGACCACCCCCTCCTTCTACAGACCCTCAACTCTCTGGGTCTCGGTGACACTGCACTTGCTTGGGTTGACTCCTATTTATCCAACAGGTCCTTCTGTGTGTCCTTTGCTGGTAACTCCTCCTCCTCATTGCCTCTATCTGTTGGCGTACCTCAAGGCTCTGTCCTTGGTCCTCTGCTCTTTTCCATCTACACCTCCTCCCTGGGCAAAATCATCAACAGCTTTGGCTTTAATTACCACCTCTACGCTGATGACACTCAGATCTACCTCTCTACCCCTGATCTCTCTCCCCCTGTCCTCTCAAAAGTCAGTGACTGTTTATCTGGCATCTCCTCCTGGATGGCCTCCCACCACCTAAAGATCAGCATGTCAAAGACTGAACTCCTACTTATTCCTCCCTCCAATGCCTCCCCACCTCCTGACTTCTCTATCACGGTGGAGGGTATCACCATCAAACCAAGTTCGCTGCCTTGGAGTTACACTTGACTCTGCTCTTTCCTTCATCCCCCACATCAAGTCTCTTTCCTCCTCCTGCCGATACCAACTGCGTAATATTTCCAGAATTCGGCCATTTCTTACCGCTGTCACCACAAAACAACTCATACACGCCCTGGTAATCTCCCGACTCGACTATTGCAATAATCTCTTATCTGGCCTCCCTCTGTCCCGCCTCTCCCCCTACAATCCATCCTGAACGCCTCCGCCAGGCTAATTCACCTCACCCGCCGCTCTGTCTCTGCCGCTCCCCTCTGCGAGTCCCTTCACTGGCTCCCCATCCACTGCAGAATTAAGTTCAGAATCCTTATCCTTACCTACAAAACCCTCACTAACTCAGCTCCCCACTACCTGTCCTCACTAATCACCAAATACACCCCAGCCCGCTCCCTAAGGTCAAACAGTGACCTGCGCCTAGCTTCTCCCCGCATCACCTCTTCCCATGATAGACTGCAGGATTTCTCACGCGCAGCCCCCACTCTCTGGAACGCTCTCCCTCGTACTGTCAGACTTTCCCCTAACTTCTCTTCCTTCAAACGCTCCCTGAAAACATTCCTATTTAGGGAAGCCTACCACCCAACTCACTGACGCAACCATCAATCACTCTCACCTTACAGTCCTCTCCTCCTGTTTCCAACCCCAACCCTCCCAGATTGTGAGTTCCTACGGGAATAGGGCCCTCGTCTCCTCCTGTACTGTTTGTCAAATGCTGTTCAATGTATTGTAACCCTGTCTATACTGTGTTTATTGTACAGCGCTGCGGAATATGCTGGCGCTTTATAAATAAAGAATAATAATAATAAACAAGCAAAGCAGCAAGGGGAAGTGGATGTTCTAGTCCATCTAGGAACAAATGACTTGGCTAGCAATGAGGTTTCTGAGATTAAGGAAGATTTTTGTGTTGTTGGAGGTGAAATACAGCAGATTGCGTCCACTGTGTCATTCTCTGAAGTTTTGCCTGTGCATAACATTCCGGATAGGCAGATGCGCAATAGGGAATTTAATTTGTGGCTTCGGGAATGGTGTCGGGAGCAAGGATTTGGCTTTGTGTCCCATGATAGCTCTAATTGGAGCAGAAAGGAACTGTATAAAAAAGATGGTTTGCATCTTACTCATAGGGGAACATATGTTCTCAGTGAGAAATTCAAAGGTTTCACAAAGAAATATTTAAACTAGGAGGTGGGACAAAAGGGTAAAAAACAATCTGCCTGATTGTCCCCCAAAACTAAATCGGAGGGTGCAAGCAACATGCAGGGGAAAAAATGACAAGCTCAGAGTCGTGTCTATAAATGCTCGCAGTTTAGTCAATAAAATCAATGAACTGGAGGCAATGATGGCAGCTGAAAAAGTAGATTTAGTGGCGGTTACTGAGACATGGTTCAGTGAGAAAAATAACTGGGACATAACAATACCAGGGTACTCTTTATATAGAAAAGACAGAGAAGGTAGGAAAGGAGGAGGAGTGGCCCTGTATGTGAAAAACAACATAAAAACGAACCAAATAAAAGTGAGCGAGGTGAATATAGAGTCAGTTTGGGTTACGCTAACATTTGGCAATCATACAGTAACTCGTGTAGGTGTGATCTATAGACCCCCTGGACAAGTAGAAGAGCTAGATAATCTACTGTTTGAGGAAATAGCCAAAATGGCAATGAAGGGGGAAGTTATTATCATGGGGGACTTTAATCTTCCTGATGTGAACTGGAAAACCAAAACAGCTGGGTGCACCAGGAGTACAAATATTCTAAACTCCCTACTGGGATTATCTCTAACACAAGTAGTTGAGGAGCCGACCCGTAAAGAGGCCATATTGGATTTAATACTCACAAATGGAGGTTTGGTATCGGACGTTGTTGTAGGTGAAAATTTGGGATCTAGTGATCACCAGTCAGTATGGTTTAATATAAGAACAGGGATGGAGCCGCACCACACAAAAATAAAAGTTTTAGACTTTAAAAAAACAGATTTTTCTAAAATGAGATTATGTGTGAAGGAGTCATTATCAAACTGGAGGAGTTTAAAGAGAGTCCAGGAGAAATGGGATTATTTAAAGGAAGCATTATTGAAGGCCACAGGCAATTGAATTAGGCTTGTTAGCAAAAACAAAAGAGGGAAGAAACCACTGTGGTACTCTGCAGAAGTGGCCAAAATAGTAAAGAACAAAAAGACAGCATTCAATAATTATAAAAAAACTCAGAGTGAAGAAGATAGGCAAACCTATAAGATTAGGCAGAAAGAGGCAAAGCAATTTATAAGAGCTTTCAAAGCACACGCAGAAGAGAAAATAGCTCAGTCAGTAAAAAAGGGGGACAAAACATTTTTTAGATACATAAACAAGAAAAGAAAAGTAAAACAAGGATTAGTTAGATTAAAAACAAAGGAAGGAAGGTATGTAGAAGAGGATAAAAGTCTCGCTGACTGCCTCAATGAATATTTTTGTTCAGTCTTTGCAGAAGAAAAGGAAGGAAAGGGACCTCAGTTAGGAGGAAACACTAACGAGACATTTACATATCAGTTTACAGAGGAGGAGGTTCTACAGCAGCTGTCTAAAGTAAAGACAAATAAGTCAATGGGGCCTGATGGGATCCACCCTAAATTATTAAAAGAGCTCAGTGATTTAATAGCAAAACCGTTAACAGATTTATTTAACCAATCCTTGTTAATGGGAGTCGTCCCAGAAGACTGGAAATTAGCAAATGTTGTGCCCATTTACAAGAAGGGTAGTAGGGAGGAATCGGGGGAACTATAGGCCAGTTAGTCTTACATCAGTAGTGGGGAAATTAATGGAAACCATGTTAAAGGAAAGGATTGTTGAACATCTAAAAACACATAGATTACAGGATCAGAAACAACATGGGTTTACCTCAGGGAGATCATGCCAAACTAATCTTATTGATTTTTTTGATTGGGTAACAAAAATAATAGACACAGGTGGTGCAGTAGACATTGCTTATTTAGATTTCAGTAAGGCTTTTGATACTGTTCCGCATAGAAGGCTTATCAATAAATTGCAATCTTTAATCTTGGATTCCAATATTGTTGAATGGATTAGGCAGTAGCTGAGTGACAGGCAACAGAGGGTTGTGGTAAATGGAGTTTATTCGGCGCAAGGTCTTGTTACCAGTGGGATACCTCAGGGGTCAGTACTTGGACCCATTCTCTTTAATATTTTTATTAGTGATATTGCAGAAGGTATTAATGGAAAAGTATGTCTTTTTGCTGATGACACAAAGATTTGCAACAGGGTTGACGTTCCTGGAGGGATCAGCCAAATGACAAATGATTTAGGTAAACTAAAAAAATGGTCGGAGCTGTGGCAATTGAGTTTTAATGTGGATAAGTGCAAGATAATGCACCTGGGACGTAAAAACCCAAGGGCTGAATATAGAATATTTGATACAGTCCTAACCTCAACATCTGAGGAAAGGGATTTAGGGGTTATTATTTCAGAGGATCTAAGGGTAAGTAGTCAATGTAATAGAGCAGCAGGAAATGCTAGCAGAATGCTTGGTTGTGTAGGGAGAGGTATTAGCAGTAGGAAAAGGGAAGTGCTCATGCCACTGTACAGAGCACTGGTGAGACCTCACTTGGAGTACTGTGTGCAGTACTGGAGACCGTATCTCCAGAAGGATATAGACATCTTAGAGAGAGTTCAGAGAAGGGCTACTAAAATGGTGTACGGCTTGAAGGAGAAAAGTTACCAGGAAAGGCTTAATGATCTTAACATGTACAGCTTGGAAAAAAGACAAGACAGAGGAGATATGATAGAAACATTTAAATACATAAAGGGAATCCACAAGGTAGAGGAAGGGAGTATATTTAAAAGGAAACAAAGTAGCAAAACAAGAGGACATAGTCTTAGATTAGAGGGGCAAAGGTTTAAAAGTAACATCAGGAAGCATTATTTCACTGAGAGGGTGGTGGACACATGGAACAGCCTTCCAGTTGAAGTGGTAGAGGCCAAAACAGTAAATGAATTTAAGCAAGCATGGGATAGGCATAAGGCTATCCTAAACAAAAGATAAATCCAGGTTAAGTATCCATGTAATTGGGCAGACTAGATGGGCCAAAAGGTTCTTATCTGCCAACATTTTTCTATGTTTCTATGTTTCTATGTTCACAACTTCATGTGTATTTCGTAATCTGAACGGGTTAGGTTGAGTATATGATACATTGGATTTTTCTTGTAGGATCAAAGTCCTTTGTAATTTATATGCTTCCACCTCTAGATCAAAATCAGTTGGTGTAGACGTGGGGACAAACGTTAAGCCCTTAGAAAGTAAGCTGACATGATCTGAGGTCAGCTGTTTAGATGATAAATTGAAAATCGGAATATATATATAAAGTTGCAAGAAAAAGTATGTGAACCCTTTGGGATTACGTGGAGTTTTGCATGAATTGGTCATAAAATGTTCTCTGATCTTCATCTAAGTCACAACAATTTGAAAAACACAGTCTGCTTAAAATAATAGAAAAACGTTCCTCCTCGTAGTAGAGAAGAATATCTCCCTTATGATTGTGGTACTAATAAAAATAAACCTTTATTTTAATTATTTAAAAAATGTGCATTTGCACACCAAACAAGTAACAAATAATTATTCACATTGCAAGGGAAAAAATTGCACATGGAATACATAGAAACGAGCGCAGATGACACTTTTTTCCCTTGTTATGTTTTATACATTAACTGGGCCTTTACTCCTGGTTGTTGCAGCCGCTCCGGTGAGTATGGGCGCAACGCCATTTTTTTTGTAATTATTCACATTGACATACAAATAGGCTCAACGAAGCGTTTCTCTGCCACTCACTTGGCAGTTTCCTCAGGAGCTCTGGAGGTCCAATGAATTAGGATCACATTTTATAGAGAAGTGGGATATCTTGATTAGATTAATCACTTGCATGTGTGGTTTCATTACGGGTCCCCATAGGATTTTTGTATGGGTAAATGTGCTTTTGATCTACCAGCACATTAAAAAACATGTTTGCGTTTGGGACCTCGCACTGTTCAGCGCGAGGTCACTGCACTTTGCGCTCCCTATACTTAACATGGGGAGCGCAAAGCGTTAATCAGCGCTGGATTACAATGTACCAGCGCTGATTAACGCCTGGCTCTGGTTAACGAAAAGTTAACCAGAGCCAGGACCTGGTGTTAACGGATTCCGCTGGTGCAGAATCCGTTAACACCAGCTTAAAAATAAAATAAAAATCCCATACTTACCCTCTGTCCCGCGGCGAGGACCACGGCTCCGGTCGCCTCCTCCGGCCGGCGGGAGCAGGGAAAGACGGGGGAAAAAGTCCCCTCCGTCTTTCCCTGCATATCCCTACGCCAACCGGCCAGATCTCGCAATGCAAGATCCGGCTGGTCAAATGACCAGCAGAGGGGAGTTCAATTGAGTCCTATGGACGCCATTGAGAGGATGCGCGCGGCTGCGCTCAGCGCTGTCGCACACATCCTGATTTTTAACGCTCGCTAACAATGCAGGCAGCATTTTTCGCGCCTGCATTGTAATCTGGCATTAAAATGCGGGAGATGGGGGGGAAACTGCGGGTGCAGTTTGTCCTCCCCTACGCTCGCGTTTTACCGCCAGGAGCATAATAGGGGCCCTAGTGTTGTGTGTTTTTTCCAAACAACTCAATTTTGGTTTCATCTGTCCACAGAATATTTTGCCAGTAGTGCTGTGGAACATCCAGGTCCATCTTTTGCAAACTTCAAACGTGCTGCAATAGTCTTTTTGGACAGCAATGGCTTCCTCCGTGGTGTCCTCCCATGTACTCCATTGTTGTTTAATGTTTTCCTTATTGTAGATGTGTCAACAAAAATGTTAGCATGTGCCAAAGATTTCTGTAAGTCTTTAGCTGACACTCTAGGATTCTTCTTTACCTGATTCTGCGCTGTGCTCTTGCAGTCATCTTTACAGGATGACCACGCCTAGGAAGAGTAGCAACAGTGCTGAACTTTCTCCATTTGTAGACAGTCTGTCTTATCGTGGACACATGAACATCAAGGCTTTTGGATATACTTTTGTAACCCTTTCCAGCTTCATGCAAGTCAACAATTCTTGAGAGCTCTGAGAGCTCTTTTCTGCGAGGCATGGTTCACATCAGGCAGTGCTTTTTGAAACCAGTAAACCCAAAACTGGTGTGTGTTTTTAAAGGGCAGGACAGCGTTCAGCAACACATCCAATAATATCAAACTGATTTGACTCACGGTTGGCTCACTCCTGGCTCCAATTAGCTCTTGGAGAAGTCATTAGGCTAGGGGTTCACATACTTTTTCCACCCTGCACTGTGAATGTTTACATGTTATGTTCAATAAACACATGAAAACATATAATGTTTGTGTTGTATTATTTTAAGCAGACTGTGTTTTTCAAATTGTTGTGACTTAGATGAAGATCAGAGCACATTTTATGACCAATTCATGCAAAACTCCACGTAATCCCAAAGGGTTCACATACTTTTTCTTGCCACTGTATATATATGTGTGTGTTTGTGTGTATGTTCTTGAAAATATATTTTTTTATATAGTAAGATTTTCCTGTTTTGTAACAAAGAAAGGGCCTCTGCGACACTGTCGCTACGCAATCCACAGGCAAACTGTGGATAGAAATGTAATCCTTTCTGTACCTTTCTGAATTTGAAAATTTCATCCCCTTTGATTAGCTTGATGCCAATTGCTAGGATATGGGGTCAATAGAGCGTTATATTTGTATCAACAGTGGCCATATCGGAGGAGGCAATGTGACATTTGTTATAGGTAGGTGAACCTGATATCCCCCACAAGTGTTCCGCAGCCAAGGGGTTAATAATAAAAAATGTGAATATAAAACCAATAGAAATGTTCCTGAACAGGCTAAAAAAGATGTAACCCCAACCCCAAAGTATATCATAGTTAAAGGGTAAAAGTAGGCTGTTTTCAGGCTGTGTAGGGAGAGGTATTAGCAGTAGGAAAAGGGAAGTGCTCATACCACTGTACAGAGCAATGGTGAGACCTCACTTGGAGTACTGTGTGCAGTACTGGAGACCGTATCTCCAGAAGGATATAGACATCTTAGAGAGAGTTCAGAGAAGGGCTACTAAAATGGTTTCCGGCTTGAAGGAGAAAAGTTACCAGGAAAGGCTTAATGATCTTAACATGTATAGCTTGGAAAAAAGACGAGACAGAGGAGATATGATAGAAACATTTAAATACATAAAGGGAATCCACAAGGTAGAGGAAGGGAGTGTATTTAAAAGGAAACAAAGTAGCAAAACAAGAGGACATAGTCTTAGATTAGAGGGGCAAAGGATTAAAAGTAACATCAGGAAGCATTATTTTACTGAGAGGGTGGTGGATACATGGAACAGCCTTCCAGTAGAAGTGGTAGAGGCCAAAACAGTGATTGAGTTTAAGCAGGCATGGGATAGGCATAAGGCTATCCTAAACAAAAGATAAATCCAGGTAAAGTATCCATGTAATTGGGCAGACTAGATGGGCCGAAAGGTTCTTATCTGCCGACATTTTCTATGTTTCTATGTTTCACAAATGTAATTCTATCCTTAGTTAAAAAAGAATACCCTTCTATGGGACCAGAAAGGAAGGAAGCAAGGTTGTGTTTGGAAGAAAAGATCTATAAATGCCTAGATTCCACTTTAAATAAGACCTATACCATCCCTAAAATGTAATGTCATTCAGTGAATGTTTTGCCAAAAAAAGGATGCATCCTGAAAACAGCTAGTAGTTTTATCCTTCACCCACCATATTGCTTACTTTGTCTTCACGACCAATTCTGTTGGATTTATATTCATATATTTTTATTATCAAGGATTATTGAAAGTTTACATAGGGATTATCCCCTTCACTACTGTGCGCATATATATATATATACACACAATCAGTGGTAGCAAACACAGCAGCCCAAGATCATGTTAATATTATCTGGGCCTATGCTGTACAATTGCAAATTAAATTTGTTTGTCGCAAATTTCATTTGCTTTAGGGCTCCAGTTCTGTGGGCATGATGCTTAAATTACTAAAACTGTTTAAAATTTGCAAATCGTCTAGGGATGCATAGAGCCTTGAACTGCAGTTGAAACTGCAGTATCTCCCTTTGGCCAATAAATGGTGCTATCTGCCTATCAAATAGGCTATTACAGTAAGAAATACATTGAGAATATTACCAAATAATCTTTCTCTATAAATAATTAAAAAGGATTTTCCAAAAAAAAAACACTGGTTCTTGACAATGGATTTTTGGAAAAATCCCTTGGGAGTGAAGAGATAACCACTTCAGCCATATGGGATTTCATCCAATAATTTTGAATAATACCACCCATCTTCTTTTTCTTTTACTCACTCAGTTGGGAGACATGAGATATAAAAAGGTTGCTTTTTTCTATTATCAGCTCCTTCATGCCCATAAGTGTGCATAATACTATTGTGCATTTAAAAAAAATACAAAACTGTGAATATCTAAAATGTGTCTAATGCCATTGTGCATTGACAGTAAAAATCAATATAAAACCTGCATATTTGCCCATTGAGTTTTACTTATCCATCTTTTTACCCAGGACATACTAGAAAACGAGAGAAATCTCAATGTATCCTTCCAGGTAAAATACATGCAAATAAATACCAAAGCCGTTAAGTTAACCTTGGGAAAGTAGATGTGTAGGTAGTGTTGGAGTTAAGATGGAGGGTTGTAGGAGGGTAAAGGTAGGGTAGAAGTTAAATAGTGGGTTTGTAGGGTCAATAATACAGCAATTTCAGTGTGGTTTACAGTCAAATAACACATCTCTATTATTATATTTTTATCCAGTGATTTAACTTACGCTGTACATGTTATACCGCTAATGCCCCTTCATGACTTCCTTGGATCAAACAGTGTTTCAATGCATTGTAAATAAATATTCTTTACTCAAAATCTATGATATTAGGGCACATCACACTCATATTTTATTCTTACCCCTTGTACTAAGACATTATTAATTTTGTTCCTTACCATGAGTATTGTCTCCTTTGCCAATAGTCACTTTGAACTAGGCGTATCTGGACTTCACATTACTGTTGGGAGGTGTGGAACTGTGGGTTCTGGGGGGGGGTCTGACACATAATTTTATTCCCCAACCCTATGCTATGTCCAAGTTACCCTGTGTCTGTAAGGGTATAGGGTGTCTGTGTTATGTGTTAATATTGGTATTGATAACATCGCCATTGTCTATGTTTATATGTTACTGTTATTATTTCTAATATCATTACTGTGTGTGTCACTGCAGGCCTTTCCAACCCTCCCTCCCGTGTAGAATATGATTAATAGCTGTGACAGGTTTGCATGGTATTTGTTTGCTAATCATTGCCGCTCTATCAGACTATTATGCTTGTCTGTCTGTTATCTGTCTGCTATCTACGTCATTCATATCCACCTTATGACTGCAATCTACGCTGTTGTTTCATGTCTGGAGATTAAAATAGGCAGTGGCTATGAACTGGTTCACTTGAGGAGGAGGGGGAGCCAGAATGTCATCTACCTTTGGTCTCCAGGTCCTTCCTTGAACTGTGTGTATTTGCTTTTTGTGTTTCATTAAAATCTGTCTGTCTCATTTACCCCAAGTTATGAGTGCTGCCTCATTTCTGGGGAATGCTATCACCACTCTTTCATTGTACCTGTCCTTAGGGTTAAGTTAAGGATTGGTCAAGGCATGAAAGATCACTGGTGGGGGAACGGATGTCTGGCTAGGGAGTGGCATTAGCAGATGTGACTCAGTTTGGGTGCTGAAATCTCTTGAATCTCCCAATATTTATGATGATCAAAGCATCAAGACCCTAAACATGCTTCGGATAAAAAAAATGTGTGATTCCATTTTCATGATAAAAATACATTGTGAACCAATATTACTAATTAATTTCTCCAGAGACATCTGTGCTTCCACCAAGGGATTCAAAGCTATAATATATGAACAAGACATCAAAACAAAGCATGCAACTAGGAAAGATATAATGAATATTGGGAGCAATTGTCTATCAGTTACTATTTGTACTTTTAGACATGTAAGTACCTTTTACCTTGATTCACTTATCTGAACTGTGTTTTACTTAAGTTATCATTAACATTTTTATTCTCTCCCTTTAATATTTCAGTAATCCCTTCAATTCATTATTAATTTCATTCTATCATTCTGGATATTACACATCTATTAATATTAATTAATTAATTGATATTAATGTTTGAAAGAGTGCTGTACTTTTTCATTATAAGCTACTCATAAATCAGCATTACATTTATACGTGTTTAATCTGAGTTTGAAATAGAAAATTGGCTTCTCGTAATAAATTATATTTGGTATTTTAATATGTTTTTTTATATTTTCCACTGGTATTTCAGATCTTCATATTCTGAGGATGATTGAAAACCATACAGCCAATACTGATTTTTATATCGTAGTGTTTTCAAATACTTCTTCAAAACACATTCTTTTTGTGCTGTTTGGATTTTTGTATCTTATTTGCATTTTGTGGAACTTGATAATAATTACCATTGTTTATCTTGATCCCCGCCTACAAATTCCAATGTATTTTTTCTTATGTAACTTATCATTTGTAGATGTGTCGTACAGCTCTGTGACACTTCCTAAACTGATGAACATAATTCTTTCTGGTAACAACAGAGTTTCATTCATTGCCTGCTTTGCTCAGCTGTACTTTTTCACATCCATGGCTTGTACAGAAATCGTTTTGCTAACTGCAATGGCGTTTGATCGTTATGTTGCCATCTGCAACCCTTTACATTATGCCATACTTATGAAGAAAAAAAACTGTATCCTACTTGTCATTTGCAGCTGGGTAGTTGGCTCTTCCAATTCTCTCTTTGTCACAATGTTTGCATCACGTCTATCCTTCTGCAGCTCTAGAAATATTAATCAACTATTTTGCGACATTAAAGTTCTTACTAAGATATCCTGTGGTAACACAGACGGATTCCACGCTATGATATATATTGAAGCTGTGATTATGGGACTGTGCCCTTTCTTAATCATCCTAATGTCATATGCTAAAATACTATCCAGTATCCTAAGGATTAACGTGGCTAAGAAAAGAATGAAAACTTTCTCAACTTGTACTTCTCATCTGACAGTTCTTCTGTTGTTTTATGGTACACTCCTCTGCATGTATATGAGCCCACCTTCAGAAAACTCAGAAACTTTAGATCACATCTTCTCAGTTCTGTATCTAGCAGTGACTCCCACTTTAAACCCTTTGATATACACAATGCGAAACAAAGAGATAAAAAATGCTTTAACAAAGATAATAACATGCTAAATAGTGCCGCAAAACACTATTAAATGCTGATTGTGACTATAAGAGTAAAAATATCATTCAAGATTTTAATAACTTTCATTTTCACACAGCATACCCAAAATAATTATGAACAATAAAGGAGCCAATATCTTATTTATATTTAGTCTGTCATCTCACCGATTGTGGTGAGCTAAAGACTGATTTAAAAAGCACTGGCTGAGAAAAAGAAAACAATTCATATCACCCAGTTTATTTTTATACATAGATAATATGTGCATATTTTAATGATGGAAGTTGGGTGTGAATGTACTTGGATTGCCTGGGGTTTTGCTCCCTTCTATGTCAGCTGTTGTAGATACACTATTCACATTGAGCTGTGTACGGCATGTGTTGCATTTGTACTGCAGCTGAACTAGTAGAAAGTAACTTCTGGCATACAGCACTAAACACATAGGGCTACATTACAATCTTCACGCAAACGTTAACGCGCACTTGCGTGAGCATTAACGTTTACTGCGGGGTTTACCGCATATTACAATCCAAACACAAACGGGTTAAGTAACCCGTTTGCGTTTGGTACCTTGCTCTTTTCAGCACGAGGTTACTGTACTTTGTGCTCCCTATACTTAACAAGGGGAGCGCAAAGTATTAATCAGCACTGGATTGCAAAGTCCCAGCGCTGATTAACGTCCGGCTGTGGTTAGCAAAACGTTAACCACAGCCAGAACTTGGTGTTAACGGATTCCGCTTCTGCAGAATCCGTTAACACCAGCCTCAAAAATTTAAAAATGAATCCTATACTTACCTCCTGTCCCACGGCTAGGACCGCGGCTCCAGCCGCCTCCTCCGGCCGGCGGGAGCAGGGAAAGACGGGGGGATAAAAGTCCCCACAGTCTCTCCCTGCGTATCACTACGTTGACCAGCCGGATCTTGCGAGGCGTGTGACCAGCAGGGGGGAACTCAATGGAGTCTTATGGACTCCATCGAGTGGATGCTCGCGTCTGCACTCAGCGCTGCCGCGAGCATCCCTGATTTTAATGTGCGGTAACAATGCAGGCAGCATTTTTTGCGCCTGCATTGTAATCCAGAGTTAAAACGCGGGCACAAGAGGGAAAACTGCGGGCGCAGTTTTTCATCCCTTGTGCCCGCATTATAACCCTAACATTGTAATTTGGCCCATATATAATGGCAAAAGAATGAGGAGGGATGTAAGTGATTCCTTGGTAATGTATCAGTGAGTAACATATACCCTTAATATGTTTCTAGTAATCCTCCTAAATATAATTATTTCTAAATATATTTATATATCGAAAGTAGAGAAGTAGACCAGCCCTATATTTTGATAAGTGCAAACGAAAAGGATACTAACAGTAAGATAGGAAAGCACAATCCATCTGTCACAGCAGCCCATGGTCTTGTGTATTTGGTTGAGAACAACAGCGTGCAGCAGAACACTATCCTCTACTTGTATCAAGGTACAGAAATATATAACATCAGTTTGTATAGTGTTAATAAAAACAGCACTCACCAATTGTGTGGTCCACTGCTCCCAACAAGTGCCACGCAGATGAGTGACATCAATTAGAGGTGTGCATGGCTGGAAAATTTGTTTTGTTTCATATTATTTTCATTTTTGTTATTTTGTTTCATATTTCACTTCGTTTCGTAATTCTGTTTCACTAAATAAAACCCCAATTATTCAAATCCTGCTGTTAAAAGGCAAGCTAGGGTTAAATGTTGAGCTGTCCATTGCCTTGTGGTGCTGAGAATATTTATTTATTTATTTATAAAGGATTTTACCAGGAAGGATACATTGAGATTTCTCTCGTTTTAAAGTATGTCCTGGGTTCAAGAACATTGAAGTGTTACAGTTACAGAAATACAAAGTAATACAATGCAAGATATTAAAAAAACAACACAAATATACAGATTAACAGAAAATAAATATGTAGGAAATATAGTCACTAGGTTACATGTTTACAGGTGCATTCTGTATTGAGGTATGTTAGTAAGGAGCTCTTGAGTGACTTAAGACTGGGGGAAGATTTGATGGTGTCTGGGAGGTTATTCCATAATTGTGGTGCTCTGTAGGAAAATGAGGACCGAGCCACTGTCTTTTTGTATTGTGGTATTGCAAGAAAGGTGCTGGTCCTGGATCGGAGGTTATAGGATGCTGCTGGGGGAAGCAGTCTATTCAGGTAGGGTGGCAGCTTCCCAGAGATGCTCTTAAACACCAGGCTGGAAAGGTGAAGGGTGCGTCTGGATTCCAGCGATGGCCAGTTTAGCTCTTTTAACATGTCACAATGGTGGGTCATGTAGTTACATTGTAGCGCAAAGCGGCAGAATGAGTTATACAATGTAGTAAGTTTATGAAGGTGTGTTTGCGGGGCGGCTGCATACACTACATCTCCGTAATCAATAGCCGGCATAAGCATTTGCTGTACAATCTGCTTTCTTACCGCGGGACTCAGGCAGGATTTGTTTCTGTACAGGGCACCTAGTTTGGGGTAAAGTTTAGATGAGAGTTTTTCGATGTGGGGGCCAAAGGATAGATTAGGTCCAACCACATACCTATATATTTGAGAGAAGTGACTGTGGTCAGCATGCCATTTGATTTTGTCCCAACACATAGATGGGGATTTTGCAATTTGTGTAGTTTAGGTGCTGTTCCAAAGAGCATCGTTACAGTTTTGTCAGTATTTAAAAAAAGTTTGTTGTTTTTGATCCACTTTTCTACCTCTGTGAACTGTTCTTGCAGCATGGCCTCCAGCTGAGGGAGATTTGGTTTGCTGGTATAGATCACAGTGTCGTCTGCGTACATATGTACAGTTGAGACTTTGCAGACGTTGGGCAGATCATTTATGAATATTGTGAATAGCAGGGGGCCTAGTATTGAGCCTTGGGGTACACCGCAAGTGACTGGGAGTGGGAGGGAGGAGCTGCCAGAAATTGACACATATTGTGATCGGTCGGATACATAGGATTGAAACCAGGTTAGCGTGCGATCACCAATGCCAGAGTTTTTAAGTTTTTCTAACAAGATGCCATGGTCTACCGTGTCAAAGGCTTTGGCAAAATCAAGGAAGATGGCTCCAATTAGGTTTCCTTGTTCCATCCCAGCTTGGATATCATTGCAGACTTTTAAAAGGGCGGTTGTAGTTGAGTGATTTGGACGAAAGCCTGATTGATCCGGGGTTAAGTAGTTCCAATATTGATAATAATCACGTAATTGTGTGTAGACACATTTTTCCAAGACTTTTGACATTACAGGGAGCAACGATATCGGACGGTAGTTGGATACCAAAGTACTGTCACCACTTTTATGGATAGGTACCACTCTTGCAGTCTTCCAGAGCTTGGGTATGTATCCAGTCGCCAGTGACTCATTTATTAGGGTTGCGACAGGATTTGCAATTGCTGGCGCACTGATTTTCAGCAGCATTGCTGGTATTTGATCAGGTCCAGACTGGTATTTCATTTTTTGCTTACGGAGAAGTTTAGTAATGACACTGACAGGCACTGGTCTAAAACTGAATTCCTGTCTGATACAGGGACTTTGCACAGTTGGGGGGGCCTGACCTGCATGAGGCCTCTCTGATTGCATGTCATTTCCTAGCTTGGCAATCAAAGTGGTGGCACATCCAACAAAATAATCATTAAATGCATTTGCTACATCTAGGGGGTGTTGCAGGGTTTGGTTGTTTACTTTGATAGCAGCTGGCTGGGAGTGGACTGAGGGTGCTTGTATGTTACTTATGGTTCTCCAAAAGTTTCTAGGGTTTGATATGTTATTGTTTAGATTTTCATTGAAGTAATGGGCTTTGGCCATTTTTGTTTGTTTTGTGCATTCATTCCGACATTTTCGGTATTCATAGTGATCGTTCATGGAACCAGTACTCTTGAAATTTGACCACAGTGAATCTCTAAGCTGGTACATTAGTGTAAGATCAGCTGTAACCCAGGGGAGATGAGTCCCTTTTACTCGCACTTTAAGCAGCGGGGCATGGGAATTCCAGACTTGCAGGAGCTCAGACTGAAAGTATTCAACTGCACAGTCTAGGTCTGGGATTAGGTTTAGCCTGTACCAGGGGAGCTGTTTGAGATCACTTAGGAAGGATTCAAGAATAAATTTCTTGAAAGACCTGGTGGTTATTACCTTTGGGGGAGATTTCAAGGCCTTAATTTTGCGCACGCAGTACACTAGACAATGGTCACTAAAGCTATTAGCAAGAACGCCTGCCTCCTGTATTCTATCAGGAGATGAGGAGAGAATCCAGTCCAACAAGGTATGGTTAGGGCTTTTCATATTAATGCGAGTGGGGGAGGAGATTAATTGAGTTAGCTGCAAAGTTTTAAACAGCGAGCAGTGTTTATTGTTTTTAGGATTTAGCCAATCTGTATTAAAATCGCCGAGGACCAGCAGTTCACTTTTTTGGTTTTGGGCAAGTAGGTTATTAAGGATTTGAGATATGTCAGAGAGGGAGTGCACCGGAGAGCTCGGTGGACGATAGAACCCAGCAACAATGATTGATTTACTGAATGGGATCTCAATTATACCAGAGAGGAAATCAAAGGTGACAGGAGAGCTAGAAGTCTGTAAGGGGGTGAACTTTATGGACTCTTCAACATAAATAACAATTCCCCCTCCTCTCTTTGCTCTGTCTTTTCTATAACATGAAAGTCCAGCTGGATGAGGGTAATGAGCTGCTCTCTGCAAGGGCCTGCTACAAACACTGACTGAGTTTGGGGTGTGTGCTGAAAGAGAAATCAAGATTGCAAATAGCATCACATTGGGTTGAAATTGTCCAGGAACTTAGGGGGGAGTTTGTAGGGGGCAATAAAAGTTAAGGTTCGTTGAACAGGACATTGGGCAGAATTGCAGATTTAGAGCAAATGGGTAGAAAATGTAGAAAAAGGGAGTGGAATGCAGAATTCAGATAGCATTGCAACAATTCAAATATATATAAAGATACACTTGTGTGCTATACATACATATACGTATATATATATATATATATATACACATATATATGTGTGTGTAATATATATGTATCACACACATACAAACACATATACAGTGATATTACAGAGTTAACATAATATACATCAAAAGAAAATGCATTAGGCTATGTGAGACGTAGAAATGTAAGATCACCTTCAGTGAATGAAGCCTCTAACCAAGATGCCCCATTGTGGAAAGTCCAGCTGGATGAGGATAATGAGCTGCTCTCTGCAAGGGCCTGCTACAAACACTGACTGAGTTTGGGGTGTGTGCTTCAGTGAATGAAGCCTCTAACCAAGATGCCCCATTGTGGAAAGTCCAGCTGGATGAGGGTAATGAGCTGCTCTCTGCAAGGGCTTGCTACAAACACTGACTGAGTTTGGGGTGTGTGCTAGATTCAGCACCACAGGTCATTTTACAGGGACAAGGTCAAGGCCGGATTTGCACCCTCAAAACAAAAAATAGAAACATACCAAAATGACTAATTAAATTTTGAGGCAAAAACACATGTAAATAATACGTTTTAAAAAACTGAAAAACTGTTTTTGTTTGTGCTCAGATCAAAAGACGAGGCAGAATCTGTTGCCTTAGTTGAGTTAGAGTTACAAGTATTTATAAAGCGCCAACAGGTTCCGTAAAGCTGTACAATAGGAGAAACAGAATAACAAATATACATACACGTTACACACACAGAACAGAAGGAGGGAGGACCCTGCTCAAGAGCTTACAATCTAAGAGGAGAGGGGTGACAAATTAGGTGTGTGGGAAGATGGAGCAAGAAATTAACAATGGGGATCATGGAGTGAGCCGATAGGCTTCTCTAAAGTAATGCATTTTCAGAGACTTCTTGAAGGACTGGAGAGATGGGGAGAGTCTAATGTTGAGGGGGAGGGAGTTCCATAGAAAGGGGGCAGCGCGAGAGAAGTCCTGAAGGCAAGAGTTGGGGGTGTGGGTACGAGGAACTCGTAGCATCAGATCATTGGCCGAGCGAAGTGGGTGGGCCCGTGATGTACCTGCTGATAAGGGAGGAGATGTAGGTAGGCGTGTGGTTATGGAGAGCTTTGTACGTCAGCACCAATATAATGAATTGGATACTAAAGGAAACAGGAAGCCAGTGTAGAGATTGACAAAGGGGTGAGGTGTGAGAGGTGCAGGTGAGGTGTAGGAGCCTGGCATTATTGTTCATTACAGACTGCAGAGGCAGAATCTGGGACCTCTTAAGGCCAGAGAGAAGGAGGTTACAGTAGTCAAGGCGGGAGATAATAAGAGCTTGGATGAGCATTTTAGCAGAGTCCTGATTAAGCAAGCTAAACCTTGTGGGACCTGAGCGGACACCCACCGTAGAGGACGCCACTAGTGCTGTTGCTCGTTCTCAGGACCCTTACAAACCCCACTTTTCCTCACTATAGGTTTACAGGGTTATCTAGACGTGGACCCCTTGCTTGATATGCCTAGAGGGGTGTCAGCTATACCCTTCTGACGAGGCCTAATAAGGCCGAAATGATCGTCAGGGGTTGCTGCACCTCTCGTGCAGGGATGATGTCCTTGGCAATCAGTACTGGCCACCCTTTCTCAGTGAGAGCAGGCTGATTTGCATATGGAGCATTCGTCCCTGTAATGGTACAAGCAAACTAAAACCTTGTGAGACCTGAGCGGGCACCCACCGTAGAGCAGGCCACTAGTGCTGTTGTTCGTTCTCAGGACCCTCACAAACCCCACTTTTCCTCACTATGGGTCCTGATTAAGACAGGGATGGACGCATGCAATGTTTTTTAGGTAGAAGTAGAGATATTTGGTTAGCGACTGAATGTGAAAAGTAAAGGATAGCTCAGAGTCCAAGAGTACCCAACAAGCCTGAGAGGTAGAAGTAATGGTGGCACCATTCACTTGAAGTTAAATGGGTGCAGGAATGGAGGTTTTAGAGGGAGGGAAGAGGAGAAGTTCAGTTTTAGAGAGGTCGAGCTTTTCGGAAACCGGAAGTCATCAAGTCGGAGACAACTGATAGGAGGAGAGAGATTGGGTAAAGAAGGTTAGATTTGGGTGTCATCAGCATAGAGGTGATATTGGGGTCCATAGGAAGAGATGAGGCGGCCAAGAGTGGTGGTATAGATCGAGAAGAGTAGAGGACCCAGAAAAGACCCTTGAGGTACCCCAAATAAAACAGGAACTGGTAGTGAAGAGGCACCAGCAAACGATACAATGAAGGAGTGAAGAGAGATATAGGAAGAGAACCAGGAGAGAACGGTGTCACTGAGGCCAAGTTGACGCAGCGTGAGGAGCAGGAGAGGGTGGTCACTGGTCAACAGTGTCAAATGCAGCGGAAAGGTCAAGAAGAATAAGGAGGAAGAATTGACCTTTGGTTTTAGTGGCAGCTAAATCATTAGTCACCTTGGTCAGAGCAGTCTCAGTAGATTGTTGGGAGCAAAAGCCGGACTGGTGCAGATCGAGTATAGAGTTAGCAGCGAGAAAACCGGTGAGCTGGTTATAGATCAGGCGTTATAAGATTTTGGAGGCAAAGTGGAGCAGAGAGATGGGACGGTAGTTTGAGAGGGAGGTGGGGTCAAGAGATGGCTTCTTTGGAATGAGAGTGATCAGAGCATGTTTGAATGCAGAGGGGAAGACTCCAGAGGAGAGGTCGAGGTTAAAAATATGAGTCAATGCAGGGTCAATTACTGGTAGGACAGATTGAAAAAGGTGAGGGGAAGGGGTCAAGTGGACAGGTGGTTGGGCAGGAGGAGATAAGAACTGCAGAGACAAAGGAAGACATAGTAGACCGGAGAAAAGGAAGACATACATGGTAATTCAAAGAGATCCGAATTGCTTGAGAAAGGTAACCGAACGCTGAAAATCAGCATTCGGTTACCTTTCCTGGTCATTCGGCTATCCAGAGAGCAGGCAATTCGCCAAATCCTGGCAAATTACCTGCACATATGGTGCCTGTTCGGTGCCTGTTCGAGGGCAGTGAAATCCCCATGAAAAGGCACTGCATCGGCTATTCAGAGAACACAAACCAGCAGTGAAAGGTTCCCGAAATGCCCTGCCATTTGGTGGTTTAATTCAACAGGTTTATTCAGGAGAATCCCATAGGCTTCAATGTTAAAAATATTCCAGTTTTAATTCAATATCTAATAAACCATTCATTATAAAATTCTGCAGTAAAGAGTCTCTTTATTTATAGATTTTTTAGGATATTTTTTTTTTTATTAAATATTTGTAAATTACAAAGAAAAAACATTCACGAAATCAAACTGGTAAAGAAAAAGCCACGCAGGGCTTGCATAGTCTAGAACGAGTTAACATGCGAGATAACAGAAGAGTAACTAATAACAGGTCAAAATAGGTTTCTGGGACTTAACGCTAAACCAGAAGGCAAAAATAAAAATGTCCGCAAGACTGCTACAGAGAACTCAGGGCTCAGTCCCGTTAGTAGAAACAAGTAGTCCAGAATATCCAGAGAACTCGTTAGCAAGAATATAGAAAAATAAGAAAAAAGGTGGGGGGGATAAAATCGCGATCAGCCCGGCTGAACCTGCGTGATGTCCATCGGGATACCTGCTTTTTCCAGGGTGATCAAAGCCGTGTCGGGGTTGGATATCGTATGAGGAATATTAGCGTGTGTCACAACAAGGGAGCCGGCGAGACCCCATCTATAGCGGATCCCTTTCCGTCGAAGGATAGCAGTAACGTCCTGGAACCTTCTGCGGGCCAGTAAGGTCAAGAATGGTAGGTCGTGATAAAGAGCGAGAGTAGAACCCTCGAACTGCACCGAATCTCGTGCGCCGGGGGCAGTCATGATCTTAACCTTCAGGGCAACCTCCCGAAATGCCACCACAACATCCCCAGATGCTCCCTTCGCAGACACCGCAGGTCTCCGGACCCTGTACACCGAACCGGCGACATCAAGGGTATCAGAAGGCAGTCCAGCAACCTGGATAGCCAAGCGAGTCACATATGGCCATAATTCCTCCGTTGATATCGTAGTCGGTATGCCCCTGACCCTGATATTACGACGTCGATGTCGAGCTTCAAGCGTTTCAACAGAACGGGATAGGATCTCAACCTGTGAGCGGAGCGCGGCCACCTGGCCAGACAAAAGGGTCTGTTCCGTCGCCACATCTGCAGTTTTAGCTTGAACTTCAACCACCTGAGCGTGGACCTCCTTTTTTTAGGATATTTTAAGCATTTTTCTGGATTTTTTTTTCTTTCTTAAAAAGTCCGATTTTTTTTAACTTTACTTATTTTTTCTGTAACAGCCCTTTTTATTATCATTCCCTGGACCTCATATGTAAATTTCAGACATTTTCGCTCAGTAGTTTCTTTGCAAACAGCGTTTCACTTTTCAATCATTAATGCAAACTGTTTTGCTAATTTATTCACTGCCTTCTTCTGCAGTGTCGGCTTTTTCCGGAGGCTTCGCTGCATGTGATCGGCTCCTGCTCGGCTTTTTCCGGCATCTTCGGATTAATCCAGCTGTTTTCTAGGGTTTTCAGCGTGCATTCGCCGGGTTTTCTCTGGGTTTTCGGCGGGTGTTCGGCAGCTTTTCCCTACACTTCGACAGCCCTGTGGTGCTTGCTGAATACACCGCAGGGTGGCCGAAATGGGAAAGCCGATTTGCACCGAATTTAAGAGAACGAAAAGTCACCGAACGTGCGGTGACTTTTCGAATCTCTTTGAATTACCCTGAGAGTAGAAGAGGGGGCAGAGCGTGAGGGAGTCAGTGGGGTAGAATGGTTAAAGGAGGCGGGCAGTGAATGCCGCTGCATTGTTTGTTTTATCTGTAAAGGCATATATTGACTCTGCTGTACAACAGAAAAAAAATATTTTGCATTTACTTTATTCAATGCTTTATTTTACGCATTGCATGGTCATGTTTGTATCATTGTAAAGACCAGACTCTGACCTTTCCAAAGACACCACACTTAACCTTGTGCATTGTACAATTCAGAGATGCAGGGTTGCAAAGTCCCCCTGTGTCTACTCACTGCAGTGCCAAGGTGTAGGTTGTGAATGAAACAATGCATTGCATCACCAGATAAACACTTGCTGGTAGTGTGGAAAATGAGAAGGTGAGATAGCGCAGCATCACTGTGCACTTTATAATTGTAAACTGAATAATAGTACTGTGTTAGGAAAAACAAAGAGAAATTAATTATTTTAATAGATATTAAAATTTTATATAACTCTAATCTGGTTATATTTGGTATTTGGCTATAAGTAGGCCTTTCCAATGATACCTCATATGTCCTTCTAGTTCCTTGGGCTCCAGAAATACAGTGGTAGAAATTATTGCAAATTGTAAAAAAATTATATATATATGTTTGTTTTTACACACAGAGCAAGGCTCCCCCTTGTGGCAGGCTCCTGTAGGCACTATTGGCATTACTGTAGGCCTATTCTGCCTAATTATAAATCTGGCCCTGGACAGGGTGCTTTATGTAACACTCACCAAATCTGATTTGTTTCATAATGTCGTTTGCTTTAGTACTTGTATTATGTATGTACTATGTATTGTAAGTTAAGATTGATTCAATAGTTGATATCGATTCGAATTTTGGATCACTAAATAAAAAAACAATAAATCAATCTGCTGTTAAAAGGCAATCTAGGGTTAAATGTTGCACTGTCCATTGACAATAGATTCAGCACCACAGGCCAATTTACAGTGACAGGGTGCTTTGTGTACCAGTCTAACGATTCTGATTTGTTTCATAATGCCATTTGCTTTCGTTAGTATTTGTATGTATCGTAAGTTAACATCGATTTGATAGTTCATATTGATTCGAATTTCAGATCACTAAATAAAATTCCAATGTATCAAATCCTGCTGTTAAAAGGTAAACTAGGGTTAAATGTTGAGCTGTTCGTTGACCTGTTGTGCTAACAATAGATTCAGCACCACAGGACAATTTACAGGGACAAGGTGCTTTATGTAGCAGTTTAATGATTCTGATTCGCTTCATAATGCTGTTTGCTTTAGTTAGTATTTGTATGTATTGCAAGTTAACATCGATTTGATAGTTGATATCGATTCGAATTTCGGATCACTACTGTAAATAAAATCCAAATTTATCAAATCCTTCTCAGGAATCATTTAATCAATGGTTCTCTAGTGACACAGCATAATGAATCAAATACGTTACATACCGTTTCGTTTTCATTTCAATTTCGGATTAAATCAATTAGTTATTTCAGAAGTGCTTCCAAAATACGAACTAATGAAATTCATAATGAATTGCGATTCCTTATTAAACAAATGCACAACTTTAAAGTCAAGGTGTAATCGTTCTTCCTATGTTAACAAACAAGACACTCAGACTTGGGCATATGAATATGTAACTGCTAAAACAGACATGTATACCCAGACATCAGTTCCCAGATACATGTGTACCCAGACACGAATCCCAGATACATGTATACCCAGTGCCACGTCCAATGCCATCCTGGTAGCTCAGTGGCTGGCAGTGCCTTCCATGCTGTTCACTGGCTGGACACCGACTGAAGTATCAGATGGACGCAATCAAGTAGTAAAGTTGCCGGCAGGGCGGGGCGTGATGACACGGCACCCGCCGGGTTTAAAATCAGAATCCTAACATATGTTCCTTGCCCTGACGTAGTTCTCACTCCTTGTCAGGAGATTAGACGCCAGCGCCGCAGGAAACCTCAAAGCAAGCTGGTTCCCTGTAATGGGACTGGTAATCCTCCTACTAACCAAGGCTGATACAGCAACCAGGTGCTGGCTAATACATCCTGATGCCTCCTCTATAAAAAGGAGCCACTCCCAAGGCACAATGCTTCTGCATTGCTCTAGTGAACCCTCACTAGTAGGAAGCTGCCTTTAATCCCTTATAACCAGTTGTATCCTGATTCCTCTATATCTACAGTTTTTGCATCAAGACCCTCTGCTTGCCTAAAATCATCTTCTCCTGTGACCCGCTGCTCCTGTGACCCTCTGCTTCTGAGACCACCTGCTCCTGAGACCTTCTGCTTACCTGAGACCACCTGCTCCTGAGACCCTCTCATCCTGAGACCACCTGCTCCTGAGACCATCTGTTCCTGAGATCTTCTGCTTACCTGAGACCACCTGCTCCTGAGATCTTCTGCTTACCTGAGACCACCTATTCCTGGGACCGTCTGCTTACCTAAGGTCTTCTGATCCTGAGACCCTCTGATCCAGAGATCCTCTGATCCTATAATCTTCTACCCCTCAGACTCCCTACTTCTCAAGGACCCTCTATCTTCCAAAGATTTCCTGCTTCCAAGTACCCTTTTACGTTACAAGGATCCCCTACTCTCAAGGCCTTCTATTGCTAAAGCCCTTCAGCCTTCCAAGGACTCTCTGCTCCAAGAACCTTCTACTTTCAGAAAACCCTGCTCTGATTCCTATTATTTATAGGCTCCTTTTTCATATATGTGTATATGTATGTAGTGTAGTTTAGTATAGCTTAGTATTGCCTTTGTTGTATTTCATTCTCTTAGCTTGCCTTTTAGTTACTCTTATTGCTGGTTATTATTTACACAGTATTCTCCTTTCCTATTTGTTTATTGCCTTAGGTTTTACTCCTAATAAAACCCTTTTGTTCATATACCTCATTCTCAGCAATATCATTGCACATTGGGCTCAAACCTATCGCCTCGGAACCAGCTCCTTACACTCCTCAGTACTTGCGTATATTCTGATTGATATTTTGTGTACTGACTTAGCTTGTCTATCATCTCTACTGGCTGTTAACTCCTTGGCTTCTGTTCTGAATGCCCACTCTGGCATATGACCCCTGGCATTCTTGACAACTCGCTCTGCAATACGACACCTGGCATTCCTGACAACCTGCTTTAACATATCCCCTGGTGTCTGTTTTCTGTTCATGTACTTGTCTGGGTTTGGCTTTCTGGTATTTAGATAGACGTACCGACTATTTGAAGGATCGGAAGTGTAGGATAGTTGTGCTGCATACACGGATCATACATTCTTATATCGAGGGGGAAATGTGGCACCCAGACACAGACCCCAGATACATGTATACCCAGACATAGGCCTCAGATCATGTATACCCAGACACAGACCTCAGATACATGTATACCCATACCAAGACACATGTATACCCTTACACAGACCTCAGATACATGTATCCACAGACATGGACCTCTGATACATGTATACCCAGACACAGAGCCCAGATGAATGATGCCCACACATCATACCTCAGATACATGTATACACAGACACAGACCCCAGATACATGTATACCAAGACATCAAACCTTAGATATATGTATACCCAGACACAGACCACAGATACATGTATACCCAGACACGGACCTCTGATACATGTATACCCAGACACAGAACTCAGATACATGTATTCCCAGACATCAGACCTCAGATACATGTATACCTAGACATCAGACCTTAGATACATGTATTCCCAGACATCAGACCCCAGATACATGTATACCAAGGCATCAGACTTTAGAGATACATATACCCAGACACAGACCCCAGATACATGTATACCCAGACATCAGACCTTAGATATATGTATACCCAGACACAGACCTCAGATACATGTATAACCAGATACACACCTCAGATACATGTATACCCAGACACAGACCACAGATACATGTATACCCAGACATAAGACCTCAGTAGCAGTTATTGCTGGCTACAGGGTGCGGCGGCGACTCCACTTGTGATCCTCCAGGACAGGGCATGGGCGGTAGACATCCAGTGTGTCATATGTGATATCATCGGAGGAAGCCAGCCAGCCAGCTTCTCTGCCCGCCAAGCCTAGGTAGGCCGCATTGCCTCCTCTGAGTCCTGCAGCCTAAAAAACAAACACAGCTACCACCGGAATGATCTTCATTATGATGATCTATTGTCATTTGATTAGACAAATTACAAAGGCAAGGCCTTTGGCGGCCACCTAATTTGCCTAATCAAACAGCCTGGTACGTCAGTATTTGCATAAATAAAGTATCCCAGGAGGCCAGTCTGGCCCTGGTTCCAGAGAATAAGTTATCTACAGTGGCAAGAAAAAGTATGTGAACCCTTTGTGATTACCTGGAGTTTTGCATGAATTGGTCATAAAATGTGCTCTGATCTTCATCTAAGTCACAACAATTTGAAAAACACAGTCTGCTTAAAATAATACAACACAAACATTATATGTTTTCATGTTTTTATTGAACAGAACATGTAAACATTCACAGTGCAGGGTGGAAAAAGTATGTGAACCTTTGGACTTAATAACTGGTTGACCCTCCTTTGGCAACAATAACCTCAACCAAACGTTTCCTGTAGTTGCAGATCAGACCTGCACAACAATCTGGAGTAATTTTGTTCCACTCCTCTTCACAAAGCTGTTTCAGTGTAGCAATATTCTTGGGATGTCTGGTGTGAATCGCTCTCTTAAGGTCATGCCACGGGATTTCAATCGGGTTGAGGTCAGGACTCTGAATGGGCCACTCCTGAAGGCGTATTTTGTTTTGTTGAAGCCATTCTTTTGTTGAAGTACTTGTATGCTTTGGGTCATTGTCCTGTTGCATCACCCATCCTCTGCGGAGCTTCAGTTGGCGGACAGATGGTCTTACGTTTTCCTGCAAAATGTCTTGATAAACTCTGGAATAAATTTTTCCATCAATGACAACAATCCGCCCAGGCCCTGAGGCACCAAAGCAGCCCCAAACCACGATGCTCCCTCCGCCATGTTTTACAGTGGGGATGAGGTTTTGATGTTGGTGTGCTGTGCCTTTTTTTCTCCACACATAGTGGTGTGTGTTTTTTCCAAACAACCCAATTTTGGTTTCATCTGTCCACAGAATATTTTGCCAGTAGTGCTGTGGAACATCCAGGTGCTCTTTTGCAAACTTTAAACGTGCTGCAATATTCTTTTTGGACAGCATTGGCTTCCTCCGTGGTGTCCTCCCATGTACTCCATTCTTGTTTAATGTTTTCCTTATTGTAGATGTGTCAACAAAAATGTTAGCATGTGCCAAAGATTTCTGTAAGTCTTTAGCTGACACTCTAGGATTCTTCTTTACCTCATTAAGCATTCTGCGCTGTGCTCTTGAAGTCATCTTTAGAGGACAACCACGCCTAGGGAGAGTAGCAATAGTGCTGAACTTTCTCCATTTGTAGACAGTCTGTTTTACCGTGGACACATGAACATCAAGGCTTTTGGAGATACTTTTGTAACCCTTTCCAGCTTCATGCAAGTCAACAATTCTTGATCGTAGGTCTTCTGAGAGCTCTTTTCTGCGAGGCATGGTTCACATCAGGCAGTGCTTCTTGAAACCAGTAAACCCAAAACTGGTGTGTGTTTTTAAATGGCAGGACAGCTTTCAGCAACACATCCAATAATATCACACTGCTTGGACTCAAGGTTGGCTCACTCCTGGCTCCAATTAGCTCTTAGAGAAGTCATTAGGCTAGGGGTTCACATACTTTTTCCACCCTGCACTGTGAATGTTTACATGTTATGTTCAATAAACACATGAAAACATATAATGTTTGTGTTGTATTATTTTAAGCAGACTGTGTTTTTCAAATTGTTGTGACTTAGATGAAGATCAGAGCACGTTTTATGACCAATTCATGCAAAACTCCACGTAATCCCAAAGGGTTCACATACTTTTTCTTGCCACTGTAAACTAGAGGTTGTTATTCAGAGAGCACCAATATTTCACTCTTGTGCAGCACCCTTCAGCAAGTTCAATTCGTCGACCCTGCGATGAATTCATCAATCACTGCAGGGTCCCGGAAATATGACGAATAGATCTGTTGAACGCGCCGATAAACCCACCGAACACCTCAAATAAACCATCGAACACAGCCAGTAAACTGTCGAGCGCATCCAATGATCTGTCGAAAGCAGCCGATGATACACCTCTGATCGCCGACCACCACAGACTGGCGAACGCCTCTGATCAGCTGCCAAAAAAAGCCAACCAGCTGCCGAACACCACCAAAAATAAGCATATACCCCTACTTGAGTAATCTCGAGAAAGTAATTTCTAATGATTTGGTGTGATGGTTTGTGTATGTGTATAATGTTGGGATATGTGTTTGTGATGCATTGTGTGTTTGTAATGTCAGTATCTGTGTTTTTGATTTCTGTAAACCTACGGCTTTGTATAAATCTAATTAATTTTTAGTGTTGGCAGTGTGGAGGAAGCTCCTGTGTTTTGTCTGTCTTTAAATTAGAATTGACAAGAGAACCATAGTGCTGCATTATAAATTTTAAAAAGAGAAATTTTTATTTATTATTTAATTATTACCCTTAACCTGGTCATTTTGGTATCATTGGAAAGACCATGCTCTGGTCAAATGGACACCCCTATCTATTCTCCACCACTGGGATTTTCACAGGGAAATCCCTGGGTAGCTAGGGGTTAATTACCTTACTGATAGCATCGTGCCCGTGCACGATGACGTCAGTGGCTGATGGGGAGATGTCAGCCACCTCTGAGAGAAGTCCGCAATTCGGTGTAGATTCACGCAGGATCGTGGTACTTTTACCTAACGGGATAAGAGAGGTTCTCTCTTTCTTCTGTGCACCTTACTGATGGGGAGAGAGAGGGGTGCAAAGGACCTCCCTTCCCTTCAGACTCTGACAGGGGGGGTTTGCCTTAAACTGACTTCATCGTGCGCTGGTGCGATGACGGCAGGGCGCCGGTATCGGTCAAATGGGACGGTCTTACTTGAAGTCAGCCCGTCTCGGGACTTGGTCTCCCCTTCTCACTGCAGAGACCACATAACCTGTACACAAGGTGCAATCGCCAGGACGTTCCCACACTTCATCAGCAGCGAAAGTTTTCATATAATCTGTTTCTAGATTTTCTGTATAGATCAGTTTCTAGAATTTCTGTAAACCCGGTTTCCTAGATTTTTTAGCATCTAGGTTTTGCCCCTGTAGACTTACAGAAGGCCACCGCTCTGATGCAACAGAGATCAGCACCTCAGCACAGAAGGTCCCTGTGGCACACGTGGGAAGTAGCCGATCACTTTTCATGTTTACAAGATACTGTACATTACTGATACACTTTTATACACTGTAGTTTGAAGTGCTCCACAGCAATAAAACTCACAGTAAAGTGTAGTGTGTGTGAGCGTATCACAGAGCTCCACAGCAATAAAACTCACAGTAATGTGTAGTGTGTGTGAGCGACCGTATCACAGAGCTCCACAGCAATAAAACTCACAGTAATGTGTAGTGTGTATGAGCATATCACAGAGCTCCACAGCAGTAAAACTCACAGTAATGTGCGGTGTGTATGAGCGTATAAAAGAGCTTCATAGTAATAAAACTGAAAAACAATTATATGGTTTATTTTAATTATATTTAATTATATAAAATATTTTTAAAATTAAAAAACGTATTTATTAGACAACCGTTCATATTTATATATACCTGAATGAGAAGCTATTATTACATTGCTTTTTACCGATGTTTCTCAAACCTGTCCTCAGGACCCACCGACACACCACGTTTGACAGATATCTGAAGCACAGCACAACTGATATGATTTGCTGCTCAGTGATTGCAGGATTCAGTCTGCGTTTCCCCAAGTTTATCTGCAAAATCTGGCCTGGTTGGGGGTCCTGAGGACAGGTTTGAGAAACACTGGATTAGATAATATGTGACTAATGCCTTTATTGTATTCATTTTAGTGGTATGCAGATTTTTGATATGTCTCTAACCCCTGACTCATGTCTTTATATTTATATTATTATTTCTGTGGTTGTGTCTTTTTATATAATTTTTTTCTCTCTCGCCATTTATTCTTTTCATTCTCTTTACTTTCTTTAGGTGGATCATGGGTTTCAATGTTTACACTTGCACCTTTCTTTTTTCTTTACACACGCTTTTTAGTATTTTCTCATGTTTTTGCTAGCCTCTATACCAGTGGTTCTCAAACCTGTCCTCGTGACCCCCAACCAGGCCGGATTTTGAAGATATCTGAAGCACAGCACAGGTGATATGATTTGCTGCTCAGTGAATGCAAGATTCAGTCTGCATTTCTCCAAGGTGATCTGCAAAATATAGCCTGGTTGGGGGTCCCGAGGACAGGTTTGAGAACCACTGCTCTATACTTTTAGTTATTTTTTCAGAATACTATTTTTTAGTTTGTTTTTTCTGGTTTGCATGGTTTTTGCAAGGTACTGGTTGCATCTGTTGGATAGCTTTTGATCAGATTAATATTTGGTACGTGATGATTTGTTTTGTGTAGCCATTCCAGGTGCACGTCTCCTTAGCATGCTTTAGTGCAGTGTTTCCCAAACCTGTCCTCAGGACCCTCCACCTCGCCAGGTTTGCCAGATATATGAAGCACAGCACAGGGGATATGATTTGCTGCTCAGTGATTGCAGGATTCAGTCTGCATTTCCCCAAGGTGATCCTTAAAACCTGGCCTGGTTGAGGGTCCCGAGGACAGGTTTTGGAAACACTGCTTTAGTGTGTGTGTGTGTGTTACATTTGTTGCCATGGTAACGCGCCTGCTCATTCTGTTCGCGGCAGCTGCATGAGAATGTCGGCTCTTTTAAAACTTCCTTATGTGATACACATAGCTTCTCTGGCTTTGTCAGTAGTCAGTTTGTTTTTTTTTTTGCTTTTTCTTTCTTTGCTGTTTGTATTGGACAGCAGTGTAGGGGTGCTGTGAGCTGTTTTGCATTGTGGTTTCCATGGTGATGCGACTCCGATGTGCTGCCATTCCTAGCGTGCTGGTTCTCTGCGTCTGGTGCTATAGCGTCTGGACGTCCTGCCGTTTCCACATGGGTGAGAGGTGGTGTTGGTTCTACATCTCATATAAGTGTATCAGGGTTATTCAGAGACAGGAGAAACTCTGGAGAACTTTTGGAGAAGTGAAAATTCTAGGTCAAAATAGCTAAACCAGAAAAATTCTCCCATTTATCTCACTTTCCAAATCAGCTATTATGACCTAAAATTTTCACTTCTCCAAAAGTTCTCCAGAGTTTCACCTTTCTCTGAATAAACCTTTATATATTTGCTGTTTTTTTTTATTCCAATCTTGGTTAAAATTTTCATTAAAAAAATGCAGTAACATGTTCTCAATTTCTGATTATTTTAAAAGTGTGGAAAATACAATATATATACAGAAAGTTTTGGCTAATAAAGTGTAAGAAAAAGGTTTACCATCTGTAAATTATTGCAATCCAAGTAAAAATTAACACTTTTTTTTTTACATTTTTTAAAGTAGCTTTGTAAAGGGAGAAGACAAACATGTATTCCAAATCTTCTGATTCTGCTAAAACAAAAACACTCAGGGTTATTCAAAGAGATTCGAAAAGTCACCGCACGTTTCGGTGATTTTTCGTTCTCTTCAATTCGGTTTGTTTTGCCGATCCCATTTCGGTGACCCTGAGGTGTATTCAGCAAGCACCACAGGGTCCCCGAATTGCAGGGAAAAGCTGCCGCAAACCCTCAAAAACTCACCGCAAAACCCACCTCAAAAACATCTGGATTAACCTGCCGAAAACCACAGAAAAACCCAAACAGGAGCCGATCACAGCCTTCAACACAGAAGAGGCAGTGAATAAATTAGCGAAACAGTTTGTATGAATGTGTGAAAGTGAAACGCTGTTTGCAAAGAAACTACTGAGCGAAAATGTCTGAAATTTGCATATGAGGTCCAGGGAATGATAATAAAGAGGGCTGTTACAGAAAAAAGAAGAAAACTTTAAAGAAAATAAAAAAAATCGGACTTTTAAAAAAAATAAAATCAGAAAAATGCTTAAAATATCATAAAAAATCTATAAATAAAGAGACTCTTTACTGCAGAATTTTATAAAGAACGGTTTATTAGATATTGAATTAAAACGGGAATATTTTTAACATTGAAGCCTATGGGATTCTCCTGAATAAACCTGTCGAATTAAACCACCGAATGGCAGGGCATCAGCGTTCGGTTACCTTTCTCAAGCAATTCGGAGCTCTTTGAATAACCCTGACTATAAAGTTTGGTGGGCTCTGCAATAAAATATTACATCAGTTAGTACTGTTGAGCAAAAAATGGTCTAAATCAGTGGTTCTCAACCCTGTCCTCAAGTATCCATAACAGAGCAGGTTTGCATGAAATATGAAGCACAGCACAGGTGATATGATTTGCTGCTCAGTGATTGCAGGATTCAGTCTGCAAGGTAATCCTTAAATTCTTCCCTATTAGGGCTACTTGAGGACAGAGTTGGGAATCAGTGGTCTAATTGAACTCACCACATGGGTGAAATAGTTCAGCATTGAGGGTGTTAAAATACATGTCTTACTAGCTATGAAAAAATTGATTATACATCTTTATTTCTCAAGCTATAGACTAGAGGGTTTAGTAAGGGGACCACCAGTATATAGAGTAGTGAGAAAATTTTCTCTTGTTCCTTTGGATGTCCTGGTGGTTGCTCTGGCTTTAAATTTGAGCCAAGGAATGTTACAGAAAATAAAAGTATGACAATGATATGGCAGGAGCAGTTGGAAAAGGCCTTGATTCTTTCCGCTGAATTCCCAATCTTCAGGATGGTGCAGATAATGTACACATAGGATGTAATAATCAGGAAAAATGGAAGTAATCCAAATATTATTCCTTCTACATATATTAGCACATGGATATCGCTGGTTTCACTGCAGGACATTCTCAGCAATGTTTTCACATCACAAAAGACATGATCAATTTCTTGGGATTTGCAGAAAGACAAATTAGCCACAATCAAGGAATGCATCAATGAATTCAAGGCACCTAAAAACCAGGAGATAGAGGCCAATACAAAACACATTTTCTTGTTCATTATCAATGCATAGTGTAATGGCACACAAATAGCCACATACCGATCATAAGACATGGCTGTCAGAAGGAAAAATTCAGTGCCAACACAGAATGCAAATAGAAACATCTGCATGATGCAGCACTGGAAACCTATTCGAGTATCTTCTGACACGGTGATGGCCAGTAGCTTTGGCAAAATGGCAGACACATACAAAATATCTTGGACTGACAAATTACACAGAAAGAAGTACATTGGAGTGTGGAGTTGAGACTCAAGAATCACAACTATTATAAGAATTAGGTTTCCAAACATAGAGAAGATGTACATTACTAAAGCCCCCATGAAAAGCACAAACTGATATTCTATGTAATTTGAAAATGCTAGAATGTGGAATTCTTTCCAAAATGTGTTGTTTCCTTCATTTCCACTCATATTCTTTTTGAATAAAGAGACATATTCACTTTCAGTTATAAAAGTAAACCACTTGAATATGTATTTGTGTTTTGCTGCCAGTAGAAACAGTAAGTGGGGTTAAAGCAATTCATTATTCCATTTTTCTTTTTAATTTTTAAATCTCATAATTATTCTTTTTCTTACACACTGCACTATTTTTGGTTTGTCATCATCATATGTTTCCAACTTCATTACTTTCTGAAGAATCTTCTAAAGGGATCAGGAAGCTTTTTCTTAAACGTTCATTTCAAATCCCAATTACAGTCCAGATCATTTATATTATTTTGATTGGTTTGAGCATTTTATTTCAGGTTTCACCATTTTTTATAAATATCTCCAACGATAAATAATAATTTGGGAAACGATAAACTACACTTATTTAATTTCACTTGCAGGTAATCAATATAGTAATATGGAGAAAAAATATTTATGGCTGAACTGAAAATGTAATGCACATTTTCATCTTACCTGGGGCTGTACGCTTGCTAATCGTAAAATACTCATGCCTTTATATTGAAATTTTGTTGCCTCTGCAGAATGTCTAAGGCTTGTGGGATATTATCTCCAGAGATTGGCTTAGGGATGTGCTCAATTAAAAAAGACAAATAATATTATTTTAAAAAGTATATTTATTTTCCCTAATAATTAATTTAAATAATAATTTATTTATTTAACATCATTTAGAAATGTCAACTTCACTTTCCAAAATTATTTGTAAACAAATAATGAAAATGCCAATTATATCACAGAGTGTTATGTTAACTCAATTTTGGAGTTACTCTTAAGGGGTTATTCAAAGACAGCTGATTTGGCCACCGAATTGCACCTAACAGTGAATTTTCCCGTACGGTGCAATTTCGTGGAAATTCAGCTATTCAGAAAGCTGCCAATTTGCCAAATATTCGCAAATTGGCAGCAAAATACGGTGCAATTCGGCAGCAGTGAGATTCCCCATAGAGAAGTAATGGTTAATCTATTTAGAGAATGCCAAACAGCAGGGAAAAGTTGGCGAAATGCTCAGATTTGCGGTGGTTTCGATCGACAGGATTATACAGGCAAATCACATAAGTTTCAAAGTAAAAAAAATTCCCCATTTTTATTAATTTTTTATTTAACTGTTTATTATTTTCATTTGCAACAAGAAGTCTTTTTATTAAATTTTTAGAATTTTTTTAGGCATTTTCAGGAATTTTTCAGCGACATTTTTGATTCCAATTTTTTTAAATGCCTTTTTTTTTATTCTGTAACAGACCTTTTTATTGTTATTCATAGGATCTTAAATTTTATTTCCATGCATTTTTTTCCCCTAAAACACCTTTTAAAAGTTGTGGGCTTTTTTTTTTTTCTACCCCTGTTCGATTGCTGTTTGGCTTTTTTCAGTGACTGGTCAGTCGTTTGGCGGTCTGTTCAACGCTATCAGATCGGTTAAGTGAATTTTCAGCGGCGTTAAGCGGTTTATCAGATGCGTTCGGTGGGTTTATCAGCAGCATTCGGAGGATCGATTCAACACACTTCGGGGACCCTGCGGTGAAAGGGTTGTCAAATTGAGTTCACCGAAGTGCGTTGAATGAAAGAGCACTGAAATTTCAGTGCTCTTTAAATAACCCCTTTAATTAAGATTTGTCCAAGATGGGATTGGGTAGGATTCATCAAATGCTGATATGGTTGCAATATGACCAATTCATACACACAGCAGTGGGGGGAGGGGTCCTGACCTGGAAAGAGGGGATCTGCCCAGTCACAAGACTAGGGTCATATAACATCAGTGAGAATGACATGGTTTCGATGTTAAGCACCCTGTCCATAAATACTACCACATAGGACTGATGGCCTCAGGAGGATCCTTTCTGTATCTCCTATTTCAACCTGAAGGTGGCAAGTCTCAATTTAATATGGAAAAAGATAATGGAGATAGCCAAAGAATAAAATAAAACTTAGCTTTTAATCAGAGATGCAGTAAAATAATTATTTCAAAGCTGTATTGTGGTAGGCAGACAGGCACAGTCGCAGTGCTTACCTAGGACAAACATAAGAGGCCATAAAGAAGTTTGGGAGTGTGTTAGATTGGAAATACTAGCAAAATACTGGACCCACCCTGGAAACTGATATAGGGAATAAAAGGCAGTGTGGAAACATTGCAAGTATCAAATATAATGAATGAAAACAGGCCTTCAAGGGTCCATTTCCATTCATTTTATTTGATACTTGCAATGTTTCCACACTGCATTTTATTCCCTATATCAGTTTCCAGGGAGGGTCCAGTATTGTGCTAGTATTTCCAATCTAGCATACTCCCAAACTTGCTTTATGGCCTCTTTTTGTAGTGGCCTTTATTTTACTTATGTTCTCGCCTCCGCTGAGACATGTATATGTTATGTTTGTCCTAGGTAAGCACTGCGACTGTGTCTGTCTGCCTATCGCAATACAGCTTTGAAAGCATTATTTTACTGCATTTCTGATTAAAAGCTACGTTTTATTTTATTCTTTGGCTATCCCCACTATCTTTTTCAATTGTTAAATTGGGGTTACCCCCGTCACCAACAGTGGCATGAGACTTTTTTATGTTCAATAGATTGCTTCCCACAACTATCTCGGTATACCCTGCGAGTGTTTTTGTCAATTTAATATGGACAGTGGGTATATTGAAGTGCAACCAACCCTTCAAAAAACCCTTGGGGCCGAAGGGGTTAGCTACTAAGGGGGCATGCCCCGTCCACCACTGTTTGTCTAATTAATCCCACAAACCCCTTGTGACGGAACGGCCGCCACAGGATTTATTTAGTTTCATTTCATTCTTATTTTGTTTACCCTTTATTTATAGGAACTAATTCCCTTGTTAGATTTAGAGTAAAACTGTTGCTAGACTTCTAATTAATCATATTTTTCCCCTGCACCGATCCTGCTAGTAACCATGGAGTACATGCTTGCTACAATGTATCAGTCACTGATGTAGCGCTCCACGCTAAAACTCCAAAAGACTTTATGTTCAGTTATATTGTGTGGTTTTAAATGTATTGTAAATTGCTCATTTTTAGTTTTAAATAGACTTATATTTCTTTAGTTAAATGTGTTTTTTTTAAAGATACTACCTGCTGCTAGTGGCAAATGCTTTCCTTCGTATAGAATGTACAATAGGTTTGAGTAACTTGTGGATTATGCAAAAGTGCTTTCTATGTGGGTATCTGTTATCTGTTTACATGTCTGAAAGGTTAAGAGTCACATTGTCTCAGCCATCCACTATCTGATTCCCTTTACAATGGGTTATGTAAATCACTGTATGTGGTCACTGTGGGGTCAAGACTTCATCTGCATACAACCGGTGGACCAAGTGAAGACTGAAGAGGACCTGAAAAAAGCCTTCAGTGGTCTTGGAACCAACCAATCAGAACTGTTGGGGTGGGAGGGAAGTCTGAATGTGCATGGCTGTATTTTGTATATAAGCACTGTCTGCTCCCATTCTACATTCATTCTGATTTACCTTCAACCTACACCATTGTCTCGACTAAGTGATTGGGGAGGGATACAGGGCTATTCTCACAGAGCCTCGGTATTCTCGGATCCAGGCAGAGACAAGCAGCGGATTGATGCCCTCTTAATAGCGGCATTACAGGCTCCATCCAGCAGGTTGGCTGATTCTGAGCAGCCGCCTTCACTGCATCCAGGACAAACACCTCGGTTGGCAGGCTACCTCCCAGGGCTCCAAGGCAAAGACGGAGTTAATGGCGAATCTACTCCTGCTGAGTAGCGGATTTCGTTACATTGGTAGCACAGCGGTGGGATCTCTGAGACCAGCCCAGCAGGGGGAAATACAGCCGCTGGCTTGACCCTGATCTCAGACATCACAAAACTCCAAGAGGCAGGAGCAGCCCTACAGCCAGTGAGATATCTGAGACCAGCCTAGCAGGGGGAAATACAGCCGCTGGCTTGACCCCGCTCCCAGCTACTCCAAACCACCACTGGGATTCTCAAGACTTTCACCTGACAAGAGACCTCCCAGCTGCATGGACTTTGGTAAAGCTAGCCTTGCAGAAAGCCACACAGCAACGCTGGCTCGGAATTCAGAAAAAAGTGCACCAGCATCAAGTCCAAAGCAGTCCCCTTGGCAGAATTACCGAGGTCCAACAAGGTGAGCATGGCCTTCTATGAGGACTCAGAAGTCGCTGAATGGCGGCAGGAGATACAATGGAAGATACTCCTGTTTGGAGCCAACCCTCCAGAAGAGGTGATCCCAAGCATTTTGGAAGGGATCAATCAGCTTCGAGTGGCCAAGTTGCAGCACCAGCTCAGGGAAGCTACAGCGGTCGACCAGCACAGAGATCCAGACCTTGATCAGGATGTTTTGTTGGAAAATGACGCAGCTCGTCAACAGCTCTGGAGGGACACTCTACAGCTCGAGCAGGACTATCTAGGCAAGATTCTTCCTACCTGGGGTGAGAGATACTGGAGACTATGGGACTTGCGGGTGCCATTCCTGGGAGCGCAACCAGTAGTAGAAAGACTGACCCAACTGGAGAACCTGATCCAGACAGAGCTATGGATGGAGGACGGGTACTGTGCACTGGAATGGTATGTCGCCAACCTGTGTCCAAAACTAGAGAGTAACAATCCCACGGAGGGCTGCGACTACGGCGGCCCGGGATTAATATTTGACGCTCTTGATGATGATCCCTCCTTTGGCAGTACAACGGAATTGAGATTGCAAGAAATCCGGGAGTTTCGGGAGATTGAGCTCATCGAAAACCTCGGGCTGAGCAGTGATCTGGACTGGCCCACCACCCAAGAGTGGGACCTGGAGCAGGGATACAGGAGATTGTTTGAGGATGCTCCCCCGCTCGCTCTCATAGAAACATAGAAACATAGAAAAAATGTCGGCAGATAAGAACCTTTCGGCCCATCTAGTCTGCCCAATTACATGGATACTTAACCTGGATTTATCTTTTGTTTAGGATAGCCTTATGCTATTGCCTATCCCATGCTTGCTTAAATTCAATTACTGTTTTGGCCTCTACCACTTCTACTGGAAGACTGTTCCATGTATCCACCACCCTCTCAGTAAAATAATGCTTCCTGATGTTACTTTTAAACCTTTGCCCCTCTAATCTAAGACTATGTCCTCTTGTTTTGCTATTTTGTTTCCTTTTAAATATACTCCCTTCCTCTACCTTGTTGATTCCCTTTACGTATTTAAATGTTTCTATCATATCTCCTCTGTCTCGTCTTTTTTCCAAGCTGTACATGTTAAGATCATTAAGCCTTTCCTGGTAACTTTTCTCCTTCAAGCCGTACACCATTTTAGTAGCCCTTCTCTGAACTCTCTCTAAGATGTCTATATCCTTCTGGAGATACGGTCTCCAGTACTGCACACAGTACTCCAAGTGAGGTCTCACCAGTGCTCTGTACAGTGGCATGAGCACTTCCCTTTTCCTACTGCTAATACCTCTCCCTACACAACCAAGCATTCTGCTAGCATTTCCTGCTGCTCTATTACATTGACTACTTACCCTTAGATCCTCTGAAATAATGACCCCTAAATCCCTTTCCTCAGATGTTGAGGTTAGGACTGTATCAAATATTCTATATTCAGCCCTTGGGTTTTTACGTCCCAGGTGCATTATCTTGCACTTATCCACATTAAAACTCAATTGCCACAACTCCGACCATTTTTTTAGTTTACCTAAATCATTTGTCATTTGGCTGATCCCCCAGGAACGTCAACCCTGTTGCAAATCTTTGTGTCATCAGCAAAAAGACATACTTTTCCATTAATACCTTCTGCAATATCACTAATAAAAATATTAAAGAGAATGGGTCCAAGTACTGACCCCTGAGGTACCCCACTGGTAACAAGACCTTGTGCCGAATAAACTCCATTTACCACAACCCTCTGTTGTCTGTCACTCAGCCACTGCCTAATCCAGTCAACAATATTGGAATCTAAACTCAAAGATTGCAATTTATTGATAAGCCTTCTATGCGGAACAGTATCAAAAGCCTTACTGAAATCTAAATAAGCAATGTCTACTGCACCACCTGTGTCTATTATTTTTGTTACCCAATCAAAAAAATCAATAAGATTAGTTTGGCATGATCTCCCTGAGGTAAACCCATGTTGTTTCTGATCCTGTAATCTATGTGTTTTTAGATGTTCAACAATCCTTTCCTTTAACATGGTTTCCATTAATTTCCCCACTACTGACGTAAGACTAACTGGCCTATAGTTCCCCGATTCCTCCCTACTACCCTTCTTGTAAATGGGCACATCCCGATGGACATGGCAGAAGAGCTGCCAACAGAACCCGGTGGTGCCAACCTACTTTCACGATCTTCTGCTGGTTCAGAGCACCAGGGTGAGGAGGCAGTCGGCCCCTCTCCCCAGCTGCAGAACGCATCCCAGGGCTCAACTGCTACAGAGGAGGTGACTATCCTGCAGCCGCAGCGCAGCATGTCGTCCGGGGAAAAGACAGAGGACTCAGCAAGTACCGTTCCTGCAGAACCTGCAGCGGAGCAGAGTGATGAAGTGCTTCGGACACCTACCAAGAACAGTGGAAGTGCACTGGTGGATGGGACTACGGTCTCCACCAACGAGAGCCGCCAGGACAGCGGTCCACTGTGGAAAGAGGAGAACTGGAAGACAATGGGTGAGATTGAGGCCCACCCAGGCAGATGGCCTAAGGGCTCACCAGGAGTCCCAGAGTCCCAATGGAGTGCTCCTGCTCAGGGATGGGTGGAGGCACTAGCGACAATGTCATGGCCCGCCAAGGAAGAGGCTGCGGCCCTTTCCACGGAGCCCAGGAGATGCGGGGCAGTTTGCCCAGATTCACCGCTTGCATCAGCTGGCTCTTCAGTGCGTGAAGAGGACAATTTATGTACGGGGGAGCGGTTCCCCAACCCAGCGGCAGAGCTGGCATCGGGACAGAGGTCGGCTACCCTCTGCCCCCAGCTGGAGGCTCCAGAAACCGGGGAGAATATCGGGTGCCAGACGAGGGAGAGGGAGACTAAGGATCCCCTGTGCAAATTTCTGGTGTACCCGGCAGGGAACCCTGAACCCCAACCAAGCGCTCCTACCCACGTATGGATAGAGGAGCGGGGGACAGCGGACATGCTTCGGCCCGCTGTGAAAGAGGCTATGGTCCATTCCACGTGCCCGAGAAGTGCAGGTCAGCTAGCCCGGGGCCCTGGCTGGTGGCATCAGGGATCAAGGATAGCCATTCATACATGGGGGAGCGGCCCCCCACTTCAGTGAAAAAACTGTCACCGTGGCAAAGGACCGCTAACCTCTACCCCTGCCCTGCCACAGCAGAACTTGAGGAGAAAGAGGAGAACTACCTTCTCACCGAGGAGCCCCAGGGACTGACAATTCGCTCCTCCCCTGAACTACAAACCAAGCTCCTGGCCTCCACTGCTACGCAGGATGCAGAGAGCCTACAACTCCAGCACAGCATGCCATCTGGGCCGGAGAAAGCATCAGACTGGGCAAGTACAATTCGTCAGGAGCTATCAGCAGAACACAGTACCGGTGATGGTGCGCCGTATTGCGAGTTCCAGGGTGGGGAGTCAGCCGGTCTTCTTCCACAACAGCAGCAACTACCCCAGGTAGAGAATACTGGTGGTACCTCTCCCCAGCGACAGGTAATAATCTCGGAAGGGGAGATGGCAGGTCTCGCTCCCCAACGTTTTGAGCCCCAGCGTGAGGGTGGTGTCCCCTGTGCCAAGCAACGGCGTGCTACTGCTCCCTTTCCCCAGGATGTGGGAGACTCCCATTGTGGAATTGTTGATGGTGCTGGGATTTGCAAGTGGGTGACCCTGAAACACTGGTCAGATGGCCCAGATCCACAACCACTCTTTCTGGAGACACCAGTCACCCCATCTCCCACCCAGCTTCTGACCGAGGAACCAGGAAAGGGTGCTATTGGCCCGTTTTTCCTGCGGCTGACTGTGGCACCGGGAGAAGGTACAGGCGGTACCCCTCCCCAGCGGGTCATTGCCCCAGGAAATGGTGCCAGCAAGGCTGCCCACCAGTGAGGGGCTAGGAGACCAGGAGAAAAAGCCCTCAACGTCCCACCAGGGCCGGTTGTTTCCCCATGGCAGGGTACCAGCCCCGGGTGTCTGTATGGTCTGTCGGACACCGGTCCAGACCAAGGGGGCAATTGGAGAAACCCGGGGGCCAGCCTCCTCCCTACGGACTATGGACCGAAAGACTATCGGGGGTTGGCAAAGCATTGCCCCAGCAACCCAAACTTGAGACTTTTTAAAGACACTTGCACCTGGACATCCCCAGGCGGACCCGTAGAGGGTCTTACCGGGTCTGCCATCATGGGACTGGGGGAACTATGTGACGGATCGGCCGCCACAGGATTTATTTAGTTTAATTTCATTCTTATTTTGTTTACCCTTTATTTATAGGAACTAATTCCCTTGTTAGATTTAGTGTAAAACTGTTGCTAGACTTCTAATTAATCATATTTTTTCCCTGCACCGATCCTGCTAGTAACCATGGAGTACATGCTTGCTACAATGTATCAGTCACTGACGTAGCGCTCCACGCTACAAACTCCAAAAGACTTTATGTTCAGTTATATTGTGTGGTTTTAAATGTATTGTAAATTGCTCATTTTTAGTTTTAAATAGACTTATATTTCTTTAGTTAAATGTGTTTTTTTAAAGATACTACCTGCTGCTAGTGGCAAATGCTTTCCTTCGTATAGAATGTACAATAGGTTTGAGTAATTTGTGGATTATGCAAAAGTGCTTTCTATGTGGGTTTCTGTTATCTGTTTACATGTCTGAAAGGTTAAGAGTCACATTGTCTCAGCCACCCACTATCTGATTCCCTTTACAATGGGTTATGTAAATCAGTGGTCCCCAACCCAGGCCTCAGGGCCCACTAACAGGCCAGATTTTGCAGATCACCTTGGGGAAATGCAGACTGAATCCTGCAATCACTGAGCAGCAAATCATAACACCTGTGCTGTGCTTCAGATATCTGGCAAACCTGGCCTGTTAGTGGGCCCTGAGGGCCTGGGTTGGGGACCACTGATGTAAATCACTGTATGTGGTCACTGTGGGGTCAAGACTTCATCTGCATACAACCAGTGGACCAAGTGAAAACTGAAGAGGACCTGAAAGAAGCCTGCAGTGGTCTTGGAACCAACCAATCAGAACTGTTGGGGTGGGAGGGAAGTCTGAATGTGCATGGCTGTATTTTGTATATAAGCACTGTCTGTTCCCATTCTACATTCATTCTGATTTACCTTCAACCTACACTATTGTCTCGACTAAGTGATTGGGGAGGGATACAGGGCTATTCTCACAGAGCCTCGGTATTCTCGGATCCAGGCAGAGACAAGCAGCGGATTGATGCCCTCTTAATAGCGGCATTACAGGCTCCATCCAGCAGGTTGGCTGATTCTGAGCAGCCGCCGTCACTGCATCCAGGGCAAACACCTCGGTTGGCATGCTACCTCCCAGGGCTCCAAGGCAAGGACGGAGTTAATGGCGAATCTACTCCTGCTGAGTAGCGGATTTCGTTACACCCCTGAAAATAATTAACCCCCTACCCATAATCACATAGCACCCTCTATACACACCTTATATACACCCCTATCTACACTTATATATACCGCATCTATACCTGTACATAACTCCTTAACTACTGATTTATAAATATACAAACACATGAGTATATATATTTTATTAATTAATAACATGATTAGGTGTATGGGAATGGTTATGTGTTTGGGGGTGGTTAGGTTTGTGCAGTGCTTTTTTTCTGGAAAAATAGGTGGGGTACTCTCACGTCTTGGGAAAAACTGATTATTATGACTATTTTCATGTCCTAATAAACAATAGTTGTAGCTCTCTTAAAGGAAGACACTATAAAAGGGAACCATATTTTTTAATACTGTGTTCCTTTAAATGAACTACAACTATTGTTGAAACCCTATGGGGGTTATCCACTAAGTACCTCTGTTGCAAGAAAAGTCTGTATTGCATTGCAATTAGCTGGATTTTTTTGTTGCAATTCTGTCACTGAGGCCTGCCTGTCACTGAGTCCCTGCAGAGCAATGCAGCCAGGACTTAAATTTCCACCTTCCAGGGTGCACCGCACACTGTCTGGAACTGCTGGGGAGGCTGGGGTTAAGGCGGCAGTGTAGACATCTTTTGGCATGCCCTCCTCTTGACATCATCAGAGGGTGCCAGGCACCAGCAAGGAGGAGGGGACCAGGAGGAGAGAGCGTGCAGGCTTCCGTATCCAGCACCGCAGGCGAGTCTGCTCTGTGACCTGGCAGATACAATGCAGCTCGCTGGGCACCGGCTGCATCTTAGAGGAGGAGCAGCAGGGACACGGCACCAGGCAGATAGTTTAAAAATTTGGTTCCCTGTCAAGGCAAGTGACCATGGATTCAAATTTTTTTGCACCCCCTCCTGGTCTTGCAGGGCCAGTTGCTCTGATCACACCGCTTGCCTGACAATTCGCAGCTCTGGCAGATGTGCAGAAATATGCTGCACCCCCCTCCCCATGCTGTTCAAAGTTTCAGTGGCTGCAGAGAGAGGGGGTGCAGCATGTTTACATATATCTGCCAGAGCTGGGGAACTGACGAAACAGAGGGGAGATTTTATTTAACCAGCCCATCCTTGTCACTTACTGGGAGAAGGGGGGGTTATCGGTCCCTACATACACTCCTGATAATCGGAAGCATTCAGGAGCAATGTGAGCTGCCGAGCGCTTCCGATTCTCTGCCTGTCACTGCATGCTCTCTCCTGTTAGTTCGGGCTGGTGGTGAGGTGCGTGCTGGTACTGAGTGTGAGGTGCCGGTACTGAGTACCGGCGAGTACCCCCTGAAAAAAGCCCTGGGTTTGTGTGTGTTTAGTGTATGTGGGTTGGTGTGACGGTATTCATATAGGTGTATAACAGGCGCACGTGTAGGTATATAATAGGGATGCATAGGTGCATGTGTAGATATATAATAGGGGAGCGTAGGCACACATGTAGGTATATAATAGGGGTGCGTAAGCACATGTGTAAGTATATAATAAGGGTACGGATCTAAAAACAGGCCCAAGAAAATACTCAGCACCAGGCCCATGATACCCTTAATCTGGCCCTGAGGGAGACCCATGTCAGCCAACTCCATAGGCAAAGTCAATAGGGACTCCATAACCCGTGACTGTTTATTGCGCCACATAAATTTCAATATGATTAATTGAGGCTTCATAAAATAGGGCCTTGGATTTAACCGTGTAAGGCAGTGGTCCCCAACTGAGGTCCTCAAGTACCCCCAACAGGCCAGGTTTTTCAGATATCTGAAGCACAGCACAGGTGATATGATTTGCTGTTCAGTGATTGCAGGATTCAATCTGCATTTCCCCAAGGCAATCCTCAAAACCTGGCCTGTTCGGGGTACTTGAGGACCGCGGTTGGGAACCACTGGTGTAGGGATTAGGGATGAGCCGAACACCCCCGTGTTCGGTTCGCATTCAAACTCGAATAATTTCAGAGTTCGAGTTCGAACCTCGAACACGAACCGAACTCAAGTCAATTGGACTCAAAAGTTCAGTTTTTAGAGTGCTCTGCAAGAGGGCATATATGCAAGATATTTGCCATAAAAGGTGAATGGGGGTCCGGGTAGTGCCCTGGGGGACAGGAAACAAGGACAAAAAGTTGGAAAAGAAACGTTTTTAAAGATTTCCATGAAATAAGGGTTAAAAATAAAAACGAAAAATTCCTTCAAATATCATGCCTAGGAGGTCCCCATAACCTGCACGTGAAGTGGTGGATTTGTAGGATGTATAGAAACATTTAAAAACAAAAAAATGACGTTTCAAATGACGGTAAACGGTTTTCCTTTAATCTATTCATAAACAACTGCTTGGGGCGGCAGTCTGTATTAAAAGAGGAGACCTTTTAGGACACACAGAACAAGTTTAGTGATTTTCTGGCTAAATTATGGTGAAACTTATGCAGGTTTTGGATGAAAGTAAGAATAGGTGCTTTAAAATTGGGCCTTTAGTGTCGGCAACAGTGCCGTCACACCGTAACCTCTCTGTGGTATTGTGAAGAGTGCAGGGTTGGACCCTGCAGTCCAATATTAAAATGCTATGAATCTGGTACAGGCGTCAGTGCACCCAAATATTGTGCCTTTGGTGGCAGCAAGTGCCTTCACACCATAACCCTTTTGTGGTATTGTGGAAGAGTGCAGGGTTGGACCATGTGGTCCTATATTAAAAAGATATGAATCTGGTAAAGGCGTCAGTGCACCCAAATATTGTGCCTTTGGTGGCAGCAAGTGCCTTCACACCGTAAGTAACCCCTCTGTGGTATTGTGGAAGAGTGCAGGGTTGGACCCTGCGGTCCAATATTAAAATGATATAAATCTGGTAATATAGGCGTCAGTGTCATTGCAGCCATATATTGTGCCTTTGGTGGCAGCAAGTGCCTTCACACCGTAACCCTTTTGTGGTATTGTGGAAGAGTGTAGGGTTGGACCCTGAGGTCCAAAAAATTCAAATGATATAAATTTGGTACAGGCGTCAATGCACCCAAATATTGTGCCTTTGGTGGCAGCAAGTGCCTTCACACCGTAACCCCTTTGTGGTATTGTGGAAGAGTTCAGTGGTGGAGGTTTTGTGAATGCAGAAGAGATCCCCGATCTATTCCGTTACGTCAGCATCAGGGGATTGATAGCTGCTGATCCAGGACTGATTCATTATTATAAATGTCAGCCGGTCTACAGAGTCGGTGGACAGATGCACTCTTTTGTCTGTGACAAAACCTCCAGCGGCACTGAACGTCCTTTCAGAAAGCACGCTGGATGAAGGGCAAACTAGTAGCTGCATAGCATATTGGCTAAGTTCTGGCCAGTGATCCAAATCTCAACACCCAGTAAGCCAGTGGATCATCTGCTGGAAAGGTATCCAGGTCTGCTCTTGCCCCTAGGTAGTCCTGCACCATACGGTGAAGACGCTGGCAATGGGTGCCTACATTTGACGTCCCTGGGCATCGTGGACTAAAAATTTTTAAAAAGGCATCAGTCAAGCGGCCCCGGCCTTCACCACTATTCCTCTGGTCATCCGCAGCCTCAGAAGCACCTGTGTCATCACTTGGTAACATACCAGTGCCTGGAAAGGTGTTACACAAGTGTCGCTTTAGAGCGTCCTCAAGTTTTTTCATCCTGTGCTCTCTCTGTGCGGGCAGGATGAGCTCTGCAACTTTACCCTTGTATCGCGGATCAAGAAGGCTTGCCAACCAGTAATGATCCCTCTCCTTGATAGCATGAATCCTGGGGTCCTTTACCAGGCTTTGAAGGATAAGGTAGCCCATGCAGCGTAGGTTGGAGGTGGCATTAGCTTCCGAGTCTTCCTGGTCAATGAGGAGGATGACCCCATCGTGCACTTCCTCCTCCCAGCCACATACTAGTCCTTGTGTTTCTGGGCACACAAAAACCTCCCTTGAGGAATCCCCACCTTCAATGCCCCCACTACTTAAATATTCCTGCTCCTCCTCATCCTCCACCTGTCTGATCTGAGGAGGACCCGCTGGATAGCTGTCTGCGGAAAGACTGGGGCCTTAAGAGCTAGGGAAGGCCTCCTCTTCCTCCCACTGCTCTGCCTCTAGAGCCACATCTATAATTCCCCTCAGAGTGTGCTCCAGCAGGAACACTAAAGGAATTGTGTCACTGTCCCTGCTCACCATCCTCTGTTGCCTCCTCAAATGGTGACAGTACAGTGCATGCATCCATGATCATCAGCCACTGTGGGGGGGAACCAAGTTGACCTGAACCTGTCCTTGTGCCATACTCACACAGGTACTCGTTGATGGCCCTCTGCTGCTTGTGCAGACGCTGCAGCATTGCTAATGTCGAGTTCCACCTGGTGGGCATGTCACAGATCAGACGGTTTGTGGGAAGGTGGAATTCTCTTTGAATATCTGCCAAGCGAACACTTGCTGGGAATGACTGTCTGAAGTGGCTGCAGACTTTTCTGGCCTGGCAGAGAAGCTCTGCCAGCCCTGGGTACCTGGTTAGGAAACGCTGTACCACCAGATTTAGGACGTGTGCTAGGCATGGTACATGCGTCAACTTACCCAGGTGTAGGGCGGAGAGAAGGTTGCTGCCATTATCACAGACAACCATTCCCAGCTGAAGCTGGTGTGGTGTTGCTGGCGTGGTGTTAACCATCTCTGCACCTGCCCCTGCAGAGCTGACTGAATTTCTGGCCCGGTGCGGCTCCTGTCCCCTAAACAAACCAGCTCAAGCACAGTATGGCATCTTTTTGCTTGAGCCATTGCGCAGCCCCTGTCACGCGTCGGTTTAACTGCCACTTTGCCAGAGACAGAGAATGAGGAGGAAGAGGGAGAGGTGGTGGTGGAGCAGACAGACCTCATACAAGCAGCTTTCTGGAGGCGTGGTGGATGAACAAGCTCCAGCACAGAGCCCCGCCTTGGATCCCTCCCAGCTGCAATCAGAGTTACCCAGTGTGCCGTGAAGGAAATGCACCTTGCTTCTGACTGCTTTTCCCAATGACTCCATAACATTGTCTTCCACGTGCTGGTATAATGCTGGAATGGCCTTCCATGAAAAGTAATGGCGTTTTGGAACCTGCCACTGTGGTACAGCACATTCAGCAAATTCATGGAAGGAAGCAGAGTCCACCAGCTGGAAAGGCAGCAGCTGTAATGCGAGTAATTTTGCTAAGCTGGCATTTAGACGCTGTGCTTGGGGATGGTTGGGACTATATTTTTTCTTACACTGCAGCAGCTGGGGTAATGTAATCTGACTGCGTAAATCTTCAGCTGATGGGATGCTGTCACATTGTGAGGAAGGACCTGGTACATCCATTAGTGTAGCATCATCCCTGTCAGTGGAGGTTGGAGTCAATGACGTGGCAGGACATATAGTGGGGGTAGAGGCAGGTGAGGAGGACCTACGCAAAGTTTTGCGCCAACGGGATGCATGGCAGGTGGTCATATGTCGCCTCAAGCATGTGGTACCCAAGCGTCCAGTGTCTTTCCCATGCTTGAGCCTCATCTGACACAGATTACAAATAGCAACAGTGCGGACTGCTGCACATTTCTTAAAGAGTTCCTGGATGTGTGCTTTGAGACAACAGCACTCTGCACTTGAGCAGCTTTGACATCTGATGCCTTGGACTGGCTAGTGCTACGGTTGGTTGTAGAGGACATTGTGCCTCGTGTTTGTTGTGCCTCCTCCTACTCACTTGACTCCTCTGTTCGATCAGGCACCCAGGTGGAGTCAGTGACCTCATCATCATTGTCATCACCCCCTATCTCCTCGTCACTGGAGCCAACTTGGCAGTATGCTGCACCTGCCTTGGCAACATGAGTGCCAGTTATTTGTGTGTCACTGGCACCCCCTTCCTCTAGGTTGATTATACTATCTTCCTCAACCTTTGAGATTGAATCAGAGCACTGTAGTTGCTGCGCATCCTCAAGTAGCATGTCACTGTCATAGTAGTCAAACAGTTCAGCTGACTCCTCCGTGTGCGATAGTGAGGCTACGGCAGGAGTAGCTGTGGACATGGAGGCTGCATTACATGCTTTGGCAGCTGAGGTGGACTGTAAAGCACTACAAGCCTGGCTGGCAGAGGAATCGGAGGATGAGGATGGCCTCGTTAGCCAATCCATCAAATCCTCTGTATTTTGCTGCTGCTTAAGACGGCCAGCACCAGTTAGAAAGGACAAGCGTGCCTGTGCAGAGGATGCACCACATCCACGATGACCAGAGGCACAGCCTCCCGACACAGAGGCTGCTTGCCCTCTTATCTGTGCCTGGGAGCGTCTGCCTGTCCTTTTTGGTCTTTCTGTCATGGTGAGTGATATATAGATAAAGGATATACAGAACTCTGATTCAACTCTGTTATAAAAATTGGAGATATGCTGCAGAACTCTGATTCTACTCTGGTATAAAGATTAAAGATTTCCAGAACTCTGGTATAACTCAGTGAGACACCCTGATAGCTGGCAACCAGTGACAAGACACAGATTACAATTCCAAGAAACCTCCTATAAATCAGTGAGACCCCTTGATAGGTGGCAGTGAGAACACACAGATTAGAACAATTCCCAGATATTTTGTAGAAATGAAACCCCCACAATTGCTGGTGGCAGTGAGAACACAAAGATTAGACCAATTCCCAGATATTTTGTATAAATGACTGACCCCCAAAATTGCTGGTGGCAGTGAGAACACAAAGATTAGACCAATTCCCAGATATTTTGTATAAATGACTGACCCCCAAAATAGTTGGTGGCAGTGAGAACACAAAGATTAGAACAATTCCCAGATATTTTGTATAAATGACTGACCCCAAAATTGCTGGTGGCAGTGAGAACACAAAGATTACAACAATTCCCAGATATTTTGTATAAATGACTGACCCCCAAAATAGTTGGTGGCAGTGAGAACACAAAGAGTAGAACAATTCCCAGATATTTTGTATAAATGACTGACCCCCAAAATTGCTGGTGGCAGTGAGAACACAAAGATTACAACAATTCCCAGATATTTTGTATAAATGACTGACCCCCAAAATAGTTGGTGGCAGTGAGAACACAAAGATTACAACAAATCCCAGATATTTTGTATAAATGACTGACCCCCAAAATAGTTGGTGGCAGTGAGAACACAAAGATTAGAACAATTCCCAAATATTTTGTATAAATGACTGACCCCCAAAATTGCTGGTGGCAGTGACAACACAAAGATTAGAACAATTCCAAGATATTTTGTAGAAATTAGACCCCCACAATTGCTGGTGGCAGTGAGAACACAAAGATTAGAACAATTCCCAGATATTTTGTAGAAATGAGACCCCCCTCCCCCAATAGCTGCTGACAGACTGGCAGTGAGAACACACACTAACAATCTCCTCTCAAAAAACACGTGCTGAAGGCTGTGTGAAGCCTTATATAGTGTGCTGCGGGACTTAGCTCTGTGAGCCCATGATTGGGCAAAATTTACCCAATCAGGACTCTGAGCCGTGATTGGCATAGTCTTGAACATGAGGAAAAAGGTGTCATCTGCGCTCGTTTCTATGTATTTCCATGTACAACAAAACAATCATGGTGAGTGATATATAGATTAAAGATATACAGAACTCTGATTCAACTATGTTATAAAAATTGGAGATATGCTGCAGAACTCTGATTCTACTCTGGTATAAAGATTAAAGATTTCCAGAACTCTGGTATAACTCAGTGAGACACCCTGATAGCTGGCAGCCAGTGACAAGACACAGATTACAATTCACAGAAACCTCCTATAAATCAGTGAGACCCCCTGATGGGTGGCAGTGAGAACACACAGATTAGAACAATTACCAGATATTTTGTAGAAATGAAACCCCCACAATTGCTGGTGGCAGTGAGAACACAAAGATTAGAACAATTCCCAGATATTTTGTATAAATGGCTGACCCCCAAAATAGTTGGTGGCAGTGAGAACACAAAGATTAGAACAATTCCCAGATATTTTGTATAAACGACTGACCTCCAAAATAGTTGGTGGCAGTGAGAACACAAAGATTACAACAATTCCCAAATATTTTGTATAAATGACTGACCCCCAAAATTGCTGGTGGCAGTGAGAACACAAAGATTACAACAATTACCAGATATTTTGTACAAATGACTGACCCCCAAAATTGCTGGTGGCAGTCAGAACACAAAGATTAGAACAATTCCCAGATATTTTGTAGAAATGAGACCCCCCACAATTGCTGGTGGCAGTGAGAACACAAAGATTAGAACAATTCCCAGATATTTTGTAGAAATGACTGACCCCCAAAATAGTTGGTGGCAGTGAGAACACAAAGATTAGAACAATTCCCAGATATTTTGTAGAAATGAGACCCCCCCCCCAATAGCTGCTGGCAGATTGGCGGTGAGAACACACACTAATAATCTCCTCTCAAAAAACACGTGCTGAAGGCTGTGTGAAGCCTTATATAGTGTGCTGCGGGATTTAGCTCTTTGAGCCCATGATTGGGCAAAATTTACCCAATCAGGACTCTGAGCCGTGATTGGCATAGTCTTGAACCTGAGGAAAAAGGTGTCATCTGCGCTCGTTTCTATGTATTTCCATGTACAACAAAACACTATGAGGTTTTAGTTTGTTTCAATGCAGTTTTTAACCCCAAATGGGAAGTGTTTGGTGCGTGTATAAATAAAACCCACCATCTTTCTGCCTCTCTTTAGCTGAAAAGCAGCAGGAGGGGCATGGAGCTGCTCAGTAGAGCGGCTTTTGGTACATTGGTTAGGTACTCACTCTACAAAGAGGTGCCTTGAAGGGGCGAGTGAGCTTACGTTGCAATGGCCATTGAAACAAACTAAAACCTCATAGTGTTTTATTGTACATGAAAATACATAGAAACGAGCGCAGATGACACCTTTTTCCTCTTGTTATGTTTTATACATTAACTGGGCTGTTACTCCTGGCTGTTGCAGCCGCTCCTGTGAGTATGGGCGCGACGCCATTTTTTTCTGTGTATAGTCCTGTGGTCAGGTGCAAGGCTGTAGCCAATTACAAGCTTCAGGTCAGTGGAAAAGTGCATTGTGGTCCATTGTGGGCGAACATGCGGCGAACACGCGGAAATGTTCGTAGTTCGCGAACATGCGAACAGGCGATGTTCGAATCGAACTCCGAACCGATCGAACAGAACAGCTCATCCCTAGTAGGGATACCCTGAATGCAAAAATGATGGCGTCTTGAGTGATTTTCCATGTCAGCCACTTTAGCCACCAGGGATACGCGAGACGTTTTCAGAGATTTATATGCATCCACTAGTTCGTTATGCGCTAAGCAAAGAACTTCTGTTTTAGATTCAAGGTGATCTGTGTGATGTACCAGCTCCATAATCTCCTTATGCAGATCAGGGGCGGATCCAGGGGGGGGGCAACGGGGCAATTGCCCCCCTCCCCGAGATTTGTCCCGGGGGTTGAGGGACCCAGATGCCGGGCAGCGCGGGAGCGCCTGCCCGGTCTTGAACAGTCCGTCCTGTGAAGTGGATGCGGCTTTGTGCGTGCGCAGCCGGTCACGTGGTCCGGCTAATCAGGTGGTACTGAGTCTCTGTACCACCTGATTACCCGGACCACGTGACCGGCTGCGCACGCACAGAGCCGCATCCACTTCACAGGACGGACTGTTCAAGATCGGGCAGGCGCTCCCGCGCTGCCCGGCATCTGGGTCCCTCAACCCCCTGCCGGAGCTGGGGCAACAATCCAGGTGAGAGCTGGGGCAAATCCATGAGCTGGGGCAAATCCATGTGTGACCTGGGGGCAAATCCATGTGTGACCTGGGGGCAAATCCATGACCTGGGGGCAAATCCATGACCTGGGGGCAAATCCATGATGTGGGCAAATACATGAGCTGGGGGCAAATCCATGACCTGGGGGCAAATCCATGAGCTGGGCAAATCCATTACCTGGGGGCAAATACATGAGCTGGGCAAATACATGAGCTGGGCAAATCCATGACCTGGGGGCAAATCCATGAGCTGGGCAAATCCATGTGCTGGCAAATCCATGACCTGGGGGCAAATCCATGAGCTGGGCAAATCCATGACCTGGGGGCAAATCCATGAGCTGGGGCAAATCCATGACCTGGGGGCAAATCCATGAGCTGGGGGCAAATCCATGTGCTGGGCAAATCCATGACCTGGGGGCAAATCCATGAGCTGGGGGCAAATACATGACCTGGGGGCAAATACATGACCTGGGGGCAAATACATGAGCTGGGCAAATCCATGAGCTGGGCAAATCCATGACCTGGGGGCAAATCCATGACCTGGGGGCAAATCCATGACCTGGGGGCAAATCCATGAGCTGGGCAAATCCATGACCTGGGGGCAAATACATGAGCTGGGCAAATACATGAGCTGGGCAAATCCATGACCTGGGGGCAAATCCATGAGCTGGGCAAATTCATGTGATGGGCAAATCCATGACCTGGGGGCAAATCCATGAGCTGGGCAAATCCATGACCTGGGGGCAAATCCATGAGCTGGGCAAATCCATGACCTGGGGGCAAATCCATGAGCTGGGGGCAAATCCATGTGCTGGGCAAATCCATGACCTGGGGGCAAATCCATGAGCTGGGGGCAAATACATGACCTGGGGGCAAATACATGAGCTGGGCAAATACATGAGCTGGGCAAATCCATGACCTGGGGGCAAATCCATGAGCTGGGGGCAAATCCATGTGCTGGGCAAATCCATGACCTGGGGGCAAATCCATGAGCTGGGCAAATCCATGACCTGGGGGCAAATACATGAGCTGGGCAAATACATGAGCTGGGCAAATCTATGACCTGGGGGCAAATCCATGAGCTGGGCAAATCCATGACCTGGGGGCAAATCCATGAGCTGGGCAAATACATGAGCTGGGCAAATCCATGACCTGGGGGCAAATCCATGAGCTTGGCAAATCCATGTGCTGGGCAAATCCATGACCTGGGGCAAATCCATGAGCTGGGCAAATCCATGACCTGGGGGCAAATCCATGAGCTGGGCAAATCCATGACCTGGGGGCAAATCCATGAGCTGGGGGCAAATCCATGTGCTGGGCAAATCCATGACCTGGGGGCAAATCCATGAGCTGGGCAAATCCATGACCTGGGGCAAATCCATGAGCTGGGCAAATCCTTGAGCTGGGGGCAAATCCATGTGTGAGCTGGGGGCTCTCTGCTCCTCTAGATTGTAAAATCCGGGGTGCCCTCTGCTCCTCTAGATTGTAAAATCCGGGGTGCCCTCTGCTCCTCTAGATTGTAAGCTCCTGGGTGTCCTCTGCTCCTCTAGATTGTAAGCTCCTGGGTGCCCTCTGCTCCTCTAGATTGTAAGCTCCTGGGTGCCCTCTGCTCCTCTAGATTGTAAGCTCCTGTGAGTCGGGCCCTCTGCTCCTCTAGATTGTAAGCTCCTGTGAGCCGGGCCCTCTGTAAATTCTCGTGAGTTGGGCTCTCTGCTAAAACACCTTATTTTCTGTAAGTGCCCCTCCCGAGACTAGTCTCTGGATCCGCCCCTGATGCAGATCCCCCGTGATAGAACGAAACCCTGTTTGCAGCGTGGCCCTCAGCTCCATCAACATGAGTTGAATCAGCCTCTCAGTGGCTGGGCTGACTCAATAAGGGGAAGCAGGCCTACCTCCTCAGTGTCGTCGAGGGAGCGAGGTGAGTGGGATCCCAGGGAGGCACCATCTTGAATTTCCCAGGGCACTCTGAGCCTTTGGGAGAGACATCTCTTGCTCGGGGTCTGCTTTGAGGTCAGAGTGGGCTTCAGAGAGCTGTGGATGCCCAGAATTCGTGGCGAGACTGAGATGGGGCTAGCAGTATCACGGAGCTCCGCTTACACATGTCTGATCAACATGGTCAGCAGACACGCCCCTCAAAGCAACACTTAGTATCTTCTCTGATTGATTTGATGTATTTTGGCCATGTATAATCACATTTTGCAAAAAAGAATGGCACTATTAAATAACACTCAATGTTTCCAAAGTGCAATAGCTCGAAGGTGAGACTTGGCAGGTCAGAATATGTAAGGTCACTGTGTTTTTATATTATTCTTATTGTTGGTTTTTTGTCATAAATAATTTAACATTGTGGAGGATGTTTTGGAAAATCACTTGATAGTGAAGAACCTAGGCACCATAACAACTTCAGTTTATTAGAAAGGTAACAGCACGGACTCTGTAGTCCTGATTTTCTAAATTACTTTGTTTTCAAAATAGGGCTTCAGACTGTGATATTTAAGGGGGATCCTCACACACCCCCTTTCCGTCACTATAAGTTTACAGGGTAATCCAGACGTGGACCCCTTACTTGATGTGCCTAGAGGGGTGTCAGCTATACCCTCCTGACGAGGCCTAACAAGGCCGAAACAATAGTCGGGGGTTGCTGCACCTCTCGTGCAGGGATGACGTCCTTGGCAGTCAGTACTGGCCACCCTCATTGGGTGAGATCAGACTGATTTGCATATGGAGCATTCATCCCTGTAATGGCACAAGCAAGCTAAAACCTTGTGAGACCTGAGCGGGCCCCACCGTAGAGCAGGCCATTAGTGCTTTTGCTCGTCCTCAGGATCCTCACACATCCCCTTCCTCTCACTATAAGGGGGAGGGGTAATTTGTTTTTGAAGACGCACCAGGACAAGGAACCACATGAATCACAAGGCAGTGAAAGTCACACAATCATTCAGCAATGATATAGTTCACAGTGCCGTATTTGAGTATTACAGGAAGAAACAAAGCTGGGCAGAAGACATGAGAAACAAAAAGGAGGGGAGAGAGAGAGGAGAAGAGCAGGTCGGCCAGGGCAGGCCTGGGAGAAAGATGTAGGTGCACCAAAGCTTTACATGAACTAGAGTACCATGTCCAAATCCTAGAGCCCCACACACATAGCCAAATTATATGGTGGATCAACTCCCATTGATGTCCTATACCAACCAAGAAGTCTGTGACGGATCTGTAATATTCAGTTTGAATAGTATCTGCCTTGCCTCGTCGCTAGTGAAATAGCAGAGAAAATTTTGTGTTTATAGCAGGGCTACTCCTGAGAACCAGGCGACACAAGTTTCAAGTTCATCAAAAACAAAAGAAAAAAAAAAAGCTATTTTGGTACAGAGATGCAGCTCCTTTTATACACACAAAACGATCAGATAAATATCATGGGATTAACAAGAACAATGGAAGGTTCTAGACATTTTGGCCCTGGGGAAAACCTAGTTTTCGCCTATACAGAAAGAAAGGGGTACATTAAATGGGGGAATTCAAGGGCTTCATGGGGGCACATTAAGAAGATTCAAGTGTTCCCGGGAAGCCCAGAGTCTAAAGAACAAGAAGCCCAAAAAGCACCCCGATAGCACCAAAGGGGGCCGATCACCAATGTGCATCAGTTTGGGGTCCCAAATTCAGTGTTCCCTAGGGAGCTTCCCCTCAAGCTTCAAGGGGGTAGTACCTGATAGTGTTCTGTAGGTTGTCCCCAAAGAGCATTCCATTCCCATGAAGGGGAATGGAGCAGTTGGGCTTAGAAGTATGTGCCTCTGGACACTGGGGTCACTCCAAAAAGGGGAATCCCGGAGACAGCGGGATAATCCTGGGGAGTCCCAGAGGGGCAAACAAGTCTGGCGCATGAGATAAACAATGGGGAATGTTACAATCAAAGGTAAACACACAGGGGGGGATGTTTCGCAAGGGGAGAAAAACTTTTACATTTCTGGAGGTTTCCAGGTCTGTGACAGAGTCCATTTCTTGAGATACACCGTATGGATATCATTAGCCATGGCAGTTAGTTCGTCCAAAGCCTTTTTATCCTAATCCTGGATTAGAGCAAGTGGGATAGCACCAGTGCTTTTCCAGTACCGACCTAGTGCTAGTGGCCAGCTGGAGCTAGATGAGGGCATATTTTCATGAACCATGAGGATGTCCACCTGCTTAGAAAGGAGCCAGACTCAAGGGTCTCAAGGAATCTGGTTGTTGATGACTGTAAACTGTGACATTTTAACCCCAACCAGAAACCTGTCACCAAATTACACGTCTTGTGCCAACTTGGACCAAAGTTTATGGAGAGGAATCCATCTCATGTATAAGATTTATGAGGTTATTTTTCTACTTTTAATTTTAAGTGATAATTTTTCAAAGTTCATATTGTTTGTATAGATTTGGCAAATATCTGTCTTATAGTTATATGCAGGATTATTGGTATTCTTGCATTCCCAAGGGTTTTTCCTTTACAGGTTTTAGTTATACATGTTGATGGGCAGTGTGTGTAAAGTGCTGCACTGCAGTTAGTGAAAGTAGGACAGGCGTCATCAAATTGGCCCTCCAGATGTTTTAGAACTACATTTTGCATGAGAATCACCCACCTAATGAGTGATTGACCATAACAGAACATGTAGTTTCAAAACATTTGGAGGGCCATGGTTTCTGATCCCTGAAGTAGGAAGTAAATTCATTGATTTCATTCCTGCAATGTTTACTTGCTGCATTTGGTCATTCAATATTCTCTCCCTCTGCAGAAAAAAGCAATTTGTCCACAAAAACAAAGCAGATTAGATAAATGGTGCAATGTGTCAGTCTGATGGATCTATGAGTGTGAAATACGTTCTTCAATACTGCCTAAAAAAACGCATGTATTTTTTCATCCATCCCTTTAATATTTTCCATAGTGTAGTAATGATGATGCATTACTTGAAAAGACTTCCTTGTCTTCATTGTTTGACTGTAATCACTATGAAACTCAAGAGAATTCCACAGAGATTTCAGCATGGAAGTATCTCACAGGACTCTGAACCAGTGTATATTAAATACTTGCAGGCTACGGAGAGAAAGAACAATGATACTTTGCAAACTATATGGAATTCAAGGTAAGATATTTTTCTAAAATTGTAGTAACAATTAAAATATAATTGATTTTTCAAACTTCAATGATATTTTTAGGCACTATAATCAATAGTCCACATAATCAATACCAACATACTTCATTGTTTCTAAGGTCACATTTAATCTTATACTTCAATAAATAAGAAGTATTTATGAATCAATTTCTGTATTTGCCCTAACTTGTAATACTAAATCAGTTTGCAGATTCAATGAAAATAAGAATTAAAATATTAAATGAAAATGGAAACTTGTTCCATGGTCCCCTCTAGCTGTCATCTTTTTTGGACAGGTAAAAGCCTAATACCCTGGTATTTAATAAGTTCTTGATCCCCGATCTTCATATGTTCTTATGTTAGATTCATTAGAGAAACTTTATTAAATTATTATGTATTATAATCATCATCGACATCATCGTCAATAGGCTCCTCGCATGATGAGTGGATGTCAAAACAGAAGTAGCGAGAAAGAATTCTACATCATGGCGTTTTCCGGTTCTACATCTGTTGAATATGTAATGATTCTTGGGATTCTATTCATGTATCTGTTGGCTGTTCTTGGAAACATAATCATTTTCGGGCTTGTAGTCTGCATGCCTCAGCTCCACACGCCAATGTATTTCTTCCTTTGTAACCTGTCCATTGTAGATGTTACATATGTTTCCAACACCCTCCCTAAACTACTATCTATCACCGTAACACATAACCACAGGATCTCTTATCTTGGTTGTATTACTCAAGAATATTTCTTCATGTTTTGTACAGCCGCAGAGATTTTCATACTAACATCCATGGCTTATGACCGCTATGAGGCCATTTGTTTCCCTTTGCAGTACTCTCTGGTCATGAGCAAAAATGTATGTATCACAATGGCAGCATGTTCATGGTTTACCAGTGCCTTCAACTCCATGTTACATATTGTGCTCACAACCTTACTCACATTCTGTTATTCTCATGAAATAAACCATTTCTTCTGCGAGATGAAAGCATTGCTAAGTATTACATCCAGTGATACATCAAGCAGGGAGCTCTTCCTAACATTTGAGAACATATTTATAGCGTTGCCATCATTTAGCCTCACTATTATTTCTTATGTTTACATTATTTCCACGATATTAAAGGTTCAGTCATTAGCTGGGCGACTCAAAGCTTTCTCTCGTTGCACCTCCCATCTCACCACAGTCTTACTGTTCTATGGTCCAGGTATTTTCTTGTATATGAAACCACAGTCAGAATATTCTCCAGAACAAGACAAGTTTATTTCAATATTTTATGTAGCTGTGGTCCCCATGTTAAACCCACTGGTGTACAGTCTTAGAAATGAAGATGTTTTGGGAGCCATCAAGAAATTATCCAAACCCAGGAGGAGCAGGATTTAAATTAATAAGACAAAAGAGATCGGCAGACAGATATGCTATGGACTGCATATTCTTCATCCCTGGGAATGTAGGTGATTTTATTCAGAAAGCTCATAAATGATATACATACAAACTATATGGACAAAAGGGACACCTGACCATTACACCAACAGGGTCTATTATGGCTTTGCATTCAAAATACATAGACATCAAAACAGAATTGGTGCATTCATTGCAGGTATAACAATTCCTCTCTTCAGGGAAGACTTTTCAACAAGATTTTGGAGTGTTTCTGTGGGAAGTTTTGCCAATTTATTCAGTAAAGCATTTGTGAGGTCAGGCACTGATTTGGATGAGAAGGCCTGGCACAGTCTCCATTCCAGTTCATCCCACCCCATGTTTGATGGGGTTCAGGTTACTGGGTTTGGGCTTTGTGTAGGCCACCTTCTTCCATACCAAACTCATTCAACCATGTCTTTATGGGCCTTGCTTTGTGCACTGGGGCACAATTACTGTATAATAGAATAGAAAAGAGCTTTCACAATCTTGGTCTGTGCCACCCCTCCCCCCTTTTTTTAGCCACCATCTCTCTTGTCTGATGTCTGCGTTCTTACGTCTGAGTGTACTGTGCCTGCTGCTGCTACCAGTCTTTGATGCTTGCCTGTTTTGTATTTTTCTTATGGGACTTTGTGGATGACTTCCTTCGGCCCTGCGCAGCCACTTTTTGCTGTTTGACTTCTTTATATGTCTATGCAGTCTTCATAATAAAAATATTTTTAAAAAAATGTTGTACTTTTTCTGAATTTTGTTGGACCATTGCTTTAATTATCTGCAATTCAAACTAAACATTTTGTTTTGATGAAATCAAATTGTTGCTGCTAAATAAGGCAGTGCAAAATACCTCACAACAAATTAAGATTTTATTTAAACTGTCACCCATTGACAGTGTGTGAATCGGTAACCAGGAAAGAGTTTGGACTACTGATTTGCCCATTCCTAAAACACTGGTATTCTCATTTGTAGCTGGTAATCAGTAAAAATTATCGACTGCTAAAATCTAATGTTAAGTGATAATAACACTAAACCAAAATCACTTAACAAAAAAATACGGTAAAAAAAAATACAATACTTACCGATTTCCCGATAAAAACTTGGATTGAATTTAGACTCTCACAGCTATACTTTAAATGGAAATATTGATTATACTGATTCAGTAAGTATTTATAGGTATGCCGATTTCCGAAACAATTTCAAATGCTAAAATGCATTGATCAGTGGATTACAAGCAGGGAAATGGAAGGAATTTGGCAGAAATCTTTTTTTAAACATCTGATATTTCTAATGTTTAACGGCACAAATCTATATGGTGCTGGCTGAAAATAAGTTTTATTGGATTGTCATGGAGCTGATGTAACGCTCCATGCTTCAAACCCCAAGAGACTTACAGGGTTATCCAAAGAGATTCGAAAAGTCACCGCACGTTCGGTGACTTTTCGTTCTCTTCAATTCGGTTCCTTTTGCCGATTGCATTTCGGTGACCCTGCGGTGTATTCAGCAAGCACCACAGGGTCCCCGAATTGCAGGGAAAAGCTGCCGTAAACCCACCGAAAACTAACCGAATGCACGCTGAAAACAAGCAAAAACATCTGGATTAACCTTTGAAAAAGAGGAACAGGAGCCGAACATGAGCCGAACAGGAGCCGAATCACACAGAGCCGAAGCAGCTGTGACGTAGAGGAGGCAGTGAATAAATTAGAAAAACCATTTGTATGAATCTGGGAAAAAGAAACGCTGTTTGCAAAGAAACTACTGAGCGAAAATGTCTGAAATTTTCACAGGAGGTCCAGGGGATGATAATAAAGAGGGCTGTTACAAAAAAAATAAGTAAACTGAAAAAAAAATCAAAAAAAAATCGGACTTTTAATAAATAAAAAAAAAATCTGAAAAATGCTTAAAGTATCCTAAAAAATCTATAAATAAAGAGACTTTTTGCTGCAGAATTTTAGAATGAACGGTTTATTAGATATTGAATTAAAACGGGAATATTTTTAACATTGAAGTCTATGGGATTCTCCTGAATAAATTTGCCGAATTAAACCCCGAATGGCAGGACATTAGGGGAACCTTTCACTGCTGGTTTGTGTTCTCTGAATAGCCGAAGCAGTGCTTTTTCATGGGGATTTCACTGCCCTCGAACAGGCACCGAACAGGCACCGTATGTGCAGGCAATTCGCCAGTATTTGGCGAATTGCCTGCTCTCTGGATAGCCGAATGGCCAGGAAAGGTAACCGAACGCTGATTTTCAGCGTTCGGTTACCTTTCTCAAGCAATTCGGATCTCTTTGGATAACCCTGTTTATGTTCATTTATATCGTGTGTTTTTAAATATATTTTACATCGTTTGGTTTTAGTTTAATTTAGTTTAGTGTAAAATGGCGTAGCTTTGGTTCTAAAAATACTTATATTCCTGTAGGTAAATGTGTTTTTGTGTAAAACAGTAAACAAGCTTTACTGCTGTGTAATTTATGCACCAGGGCTTTTCCCATTATCTAGCTGCATGTTTAATTCAAGGGATCTCTGATAGTGTGTGTTTAATCTGATGTGTTAGAACAATGGATATACAAATGTTGTGTGAGCTGAAAGGCTAGAGAATGTAAAGAATGTTTATTGTAAATAACTGACCTAATGTAATTAGTATGGGTATGCAAATTATGACTGCTGGACTTCAGCATAAATGGTGGTTGTTCATTAAAAAGTCAGAGAACTCTCAGAGCTCAGAGAGAGAGGATCCTGTTTTAAAGCATACAGCCGCGCCTGGTGTCTTTATTTCAGCGACGCTACACTCCACACTCACCCTCAGAAGGCAGAGAGTGGCCTTCTGGAGATTCCTAACGGCTCCAGGGCAGAGGAACAGAAGCAGGCAGGTCAAGCCGCTCGAGGCGCTGAGGACAGCGCTCCCAGTAGCCGGGCTGACTGCAACGAAGGGGTGTCTGGAGAGCCAGGACAGACAGAAGGGAACGGTTCCTTCACATGGATGTTTTACCAGCTACTTTTTTTGGACTAGAGGCAATTTTTGAATTTTTTTCAAATGAATCAGCTGATATTTCGAAAAAATATTGTCTGGATGCAAAACATGGGCGTTAAAATTATATCGAGCTATTGGTATGCTAGAACTTTTCTAACTGAACCAAATTCCACAGTGGACTTCCAACAAGGCCAAAATTATGTAGAATTCCATTGAGTGAGTGAAGTTCAGATTCCCATAGACGTCAATTGAGGAGGTGAAACTTAAACTTTAATAATACTCGTGCTGAGAATCACTTTGAACCTGTGGTACATGGATCTAAAAATGCATTCAGGAGGTGCAGGCATGATGTTTTATATTGTTTTCCTGCCCTCTCCTATGTTGAAATCACCCTCTACCTACAATTCTAGGTGCAGGGTGTTTGTGAAATCTGTGTTACGCATGAATACTGTTATTGTTATTATCATTATCGGCTATGTTTATCTGTTACTATCTGCTAATTGGATTAATGTGTGGGTCACTGTAGCCTTTTCCAGATCCACCTATCTGGAGTGTGTTTGCAATTGCAATTGCAAACCCAGGACATACTTGAAAATGAGAGAAATCTCAATGTATCCTTCCTGGTAAAATACTTTGCAAATAAATAAATAAAGGCTTGAGTGGTCTTCGTTTGTCCGTCTTTTCTGGCAAACACTGCCCTATTATCTGATACTGTATAATCTATATCCCCTACTTATCCCCACAGTCTACTATTGTCCTATTGATCTGTTTTGTTGCAATGTTGCCCTATGCAGTTTGGTGACCAGAGTTAATTTCTTTATCTGCCCCTGGTCTAATTATGTCCCAGACACCAAGAGCCAAGGGAGGAATTTCTGATGAAGCACAACAATATGCCAGGGGAGGGATTCTTGATAAAACGTATTAAGAAGCCTGGGTCTCATTTTCCATTGACCTCCAGGCCCCGTATATATTTTTCATTAAAGGGATATGCATGTCCAGGAAAAAAACTAAAATTGTCATTTAACATTTTTATACCTATAGACCAGAGGTCTCAAAGTACTGGACCAGTTACAAATGGCCCGCAGAGGCAGACTGACTCAGGGCCCGGGTTGGGGGGTGGTCCAAATTGGCCTGGCACTGAGCAGGGGCTTCAGCCACAGCAGGCAGACATCAGCCCTTGCTGTGGGACGGCTCCCCCCAGGCAGCGTGCCTCAGATGACGTCACCCTCTGGGATTCCCCCTGCTCAATAGTACAGGTGATGCAGGGGTCATTTAGAAAAAAAGCAAGAAGTACAGGGATGGTTGAGGTGTCATTGGAAAGGCCAGATTCTCACTATGTATTGTGTAAAAACAAAAAGATAATAAATAAAAATAATAAAATTAAATACAGTTAAAAAGATTTTTTTTTGTTCTAAAAACAGGGCATTTTTTTTTTCCCATATAAAATTACCAATGCAGCTGTATTAATTTTTCCATATATATTTACATTTTATTTTAAAATATAATTATTCTAATACATTTTTATATTGGAATTATTTAATTTAATATATTTTAGTAAAATATTGCATTTTGATAACTTTAGTTTAATAAATAATAAATTAAATATAATTGCTTTCAAATGAGTTTGAAATTTTGCATGCGGCCCCCATGGAATATGAAAACGTATCCAGTGTCCCTCAGATTATTTGAGTTTGAGACCCCTGCTATAGACAAACTAGAATAAATCAATAAAAGTTTTAAAAATGTGTAATTTTTATTTTTCTTGCTTTAAACTCAATAATTTCATCTTCTCTGGCCACGCCCCTCATCTAGGGGTGTTACTTAAGGTCCTACTTCCTGAATATTTGCTGCTTTCTCTCTGCCCACTTCTCCCCCTATCATAGCTTCACATGAACTAGTACAAGCTGTGCACATGAAACCCTGCACTGCACGCTCAGGACCTCAGACTGGGGAAACTGAGGAACTATTAGCTATATCTGCAACTGTGAAAGCAAGACTCACTCACACATTCACTCACTCACCCTTTGACTCGCTCACACACTCACCCGTGGACTCGCTGACACACTCGCATACAGACACACTCATTCACCTGCTGACACATTCACTTGTGCTCTTTCACAGTTTACATATTGTCTCGCTCAAACTCCCTCACAGATCACTCACTTTCACACTCTTTCTTGTGCTGTCTGTCTCTGCGTTCTGTCACTGCACCTTTTTTTTTTCACTTTCACTCATTACTTTTTCTTGCTGTGTCTCTCTGTGCTTATTTTGCTGTACCTCTCTCTCTCTCTGCTGTCTCCTTTTCTTCCTGTGTGTAATGATTTTTTCTGTCCTTCCCGGTCTCTGCAGTGGCTGGGGATGAAAGCGTCACAGATTTAATGGCACTCAGCCCCGCCCTCTCCTCGGCTCACAGTGCAGGAGGAGCAACTCAGTCGCACATGCTCAGTGCATTTTTTATCTATACCTATGTATACACACTGATTGGTTAGCTCAAATTACTTCCTGAGGTGGACGTGGAAAACACCAAGAAAGAAAAGCAGGTAAATATGAAGAAATATCATATTTACTTGCTTTTTATGAATGCCAAATAAGAATTCTGACTCAATCAAAAGGCATTGCACATTTTTAAAAGCACACTATCAAAGCATTCATGTCCCTTTAAAGGCTCAGTCCCAGCCTGACTGTTCTAACTCCAAGATCTGTGTGCTCATTTCTGGGGAAGGCCATCCCCACACTTTCAGTGTACTCGTCCTTAAGCTTTGGGCTAAGGGCTGGAGAAAGGCACGAAAGACTGCTGGTCAGAGAACAGGGGTCCAGCAAGGGAGTGACACAGTGGCGTAGCGTGGGGGGCAGGGGGGCCGTGGCCCCAGGCGCAGTTTTCTTAGGGGCGCATAATTTCAAAAGAAATTTGCGCCCCTAAAACTTGTGGCCTGGACTGACCCGCAGGGCCCTCGGGCGCCGCCCAAGGGCCCGCGGGTTGAGGGGACCCAGATGCCGGGCAGCAGGAGTGCCTGCCCGGTCCTAAACAGTGAGTCCGTCCTGTTGAAGGGGAGGCGGCTGCGTGCAGGTGCAGGTCACGTGGTCCGTCTAATCAGGTGGTACTGAGTCTCTGTACCACCTGACTGGCCGGACCGCGTGACCTGCGCACGCACGCAGCCGCCTCCCCTTCAACAGGACGGACTCGCACGCTGTTCAGGACCGGGCAGGCACTCCCGCTGCCCGGCATCTGGGCCCCCTCAACCCCTGCTGGATCCGGAGCTGGGGCAATATCCAGGTGAGAGCTGGGGCAAATCCATGAGCTGGGGCAAATCCATGAGCTGGGGCATATCCATGTGCTGGGGCAAATCCATGTGCTGGGGCAAATCCATGTGCTGGGGCATATCCATGAGCTGGGGCAAATCCATGTGCTGGGGCAAATCCATGTGCTGGGGCATATTCATGAGCTGGGGCATATCCATGTGCTGGGGCAAATCCATGTGCTGGGGCAAATCCATGTGCTGGGGCATATCCATGAGCTGGGGCAAATCCATGTGCTGGGGCAAATCCATGTGCTGGGGCAAATCCATGAGCTGGGGCATATCCATGTGCTGGGGCATATCCATGAGCTGGGGCAAATCCATGAGCTGGGGCAAATCCATGAGCTGGGGCATATCCATGAGCTGGGGCATATCCATGAGCTGGGGCAAATCCATGTGCTGGGGCAAATCCATGTGCTGGGGCAAATCCATGAGCTGGGGCATATCCATGAGCTGGGGCAAATCCATGAGCTGGGGCAAATCCATGAGCTGGGGCATGTCCATGAGCTGGGGCAAATCCATGTGCTGGGGCAAATCCATGAGCTGGGGCAATTCCATGTGCTGGGGCAAATACATGTGCTGGGGCATATCCATGAGCTGGGGCAAATCCATGAGCTGGGGCAATATTCATGTGAGAGCTGGGGCAATATCGATAACGTGTCCACAGGTTGGGGGGGGCGCACAATTCTTGGCTGGCCCCGGGTGCTGACAACCCACGCTACGCCACTGGAGTGACATTAACAGATGTGACCCTGTATACTCTATATATCTAGGGTACGGAGATCTGTTACAAAACGTTTATGCAATAAATCCCAGAGGTGTCATTAGTCCTCACTTGGTAAATACTGTGCCTGTCCTCTTCCTGACCCCTAATACCCTTGCCCCATATACTCTCTTTGCTTGAGAGAGAGACCCTGAATAAGATAGTGAGACAAACCCTCCCTGAGAGACGGTAGCAGGTTGCGTTATGGGTATATCTTTCATTTACACTTATGGATCAATAATATGTGTGATGAGTAACATCAATCCCATATGATATACTTAAACTAGCATAATCTCTTCTTGTAAAGACTAGCAGGGTTATTCAGAGAGCGTGAAAAGCAGGAGAATGACTGGAGAATGACTGGAGAATGAAAAATTCTAGGTCAAAATAGCCGATTTGGAAAGTGAGATGAAAGGGAGAATTTTTCTGGTTTGGCTATTTTGACCTAAAATTTTTCATTCTCCAGACATTCTCCTGCTTTTCACGCTCTCTGAATAACCCTGTAGGTATTATTACTAGGTATTCTGATTATGATTACAAGAAATATATACATGCAGTAAATGAAACTTACCACTAGATGGCAGGTGTTTATAATAAAATAAAAATTCTGAAGCTTATGTCAAAAAAATATACATGAATTAGATTTTCTATAAATGAACGTTAGAACAAATGATCAGGGCCAGTGCAATGATTTTCAGGTTCACAGGTGAAGATCTATTTGGCTGCCCATTCCACCAATGTAAACTAATGATGCGTAGTGGCGACTCTAGGAACAATATTAAGGGGGGCACATAAGATATCAAAGTCAAAACTGGGGGTGCGCTAATAATTTTCGCCACTAAATCAAACCACTGAATAAAACTTAGGGCCCTATCGCCTGGTGTGAGCTAAAACGCCATTGCTAAAGGAAAAATTTTGTGTGAGTCACTAAAGCACCTGACGACCTCCTAACAGATCCCCTTGTCCGCGGGAGTCTGTGTACAAGGTCATTTAGTGCACGCTAGGGAATCGCTAAGACCTAGGCTGAGACCCAGCGCTAACGCGGTTGTGTACAGGATAGAACATTTTTTTCCCCAATGCCGTGTGCCAGGCCATACCTATCCCCTGCCCTCAAAGGTTTGTATAAGTATGAACACATCCAGCCAATAGCCCTCACCCCCTGCATTATTGAAATCCTCCAAGGTGGCCGTATCATCCATGTTTATACGCACGCATATATTAATTAAGGCTGATGGGCATTGCATGATAAATGCCACCCAACAGCATGTAGAATCATTACACTGCATTTAATAGATCCAAAAGGAAGGCCAGGTGAGCGACAATAACTTCCCTGCTGCAGTATATAAACAATACATGTTTCAGGGCAGGACTTATCCATGTGTCCTTTTAAACATGGCCTACACGGTCACGCTAATACTCAGCCGCTTCCATACTATGAATAACCCCCCAGCATAAAATGGTTAAAATTAGGCAATATATTAGAATATATGTGGATAAAGGATACATTTATAATAGAGCCGACTGCAACAGCAGCGACATTGCTGACCAGATCCATTACTATGGTGCATGGGGCCAAGACAACACCTGTGCTGCATCCCTTTACATTGCCTGTTAATTTTGGGTGTTAATTTCAGGTTTTTTTTAGTTAGCATCAGGGTTGAGCAGTAGGTAAAATTTTGCGATTAGCTTCCTGCAAAATATTTGCGCCGGCACCAAGTGATCTGTTAGTTGCAAAAGTTACATTTTTAATGTACTAAACTGATACTTTAATTCAATATTTTATATGGCCCAGTTCGGTGGTGTTCAGTGACTCCAATTTTAGCAAATTACAGTGACCATTCGCTAAATAGGGAATTCCCAATATTTTCGGTGAAATTAATTCCCCAAAATGTGACAAAAAGCAAAGGATCTAAAGATGATTAGACCCTTTAGATTCTAACTTCCACAAACCCAGGGAAATACAATAAAAATAATAAACAGTGTGGCATGCAGCATACCCATTAACCCTAAAATACCATAAATCAAAAAATAAAATGTATACTGTGAGGGATGAAGCCTGCCCATTAACCCTTAATACACATTTAAACTAAGGCAAAAACTAAAGTAATACACAATGTAATATATAGTCTGAATGTTAACCCCTTCACTGCTGAACCATTTCAACCCTGTGAAAATGTTAAGTGCACCTTTTTATTTATGTTTACTTTTAATTTACACAAAATATGGTCATGTTGGATATCATTGAAAAGACCAGAATCTGCCATTTCCAATGACATCTAGGTCATCCATATAGGATGCACAGGGACAGTGATACAGTGGTCCAAATATGTGTGGAAGCTGTATGCTGATTTCTGGTGAGGGGGGGCAAGGAATAACCTAGGAGGGGCAATTACCCCACCCCCCTGTAGAGACACCTATGATGATGCGTGATGAGGGATCTGTTGAGTGCTCAGGAACTGAAAAAAAGGTCGCCATCAGGATGTTGAGACACCATGATTTCTACAAGGGTCAGGGCCACTGCCAGTCTTGATGTAAAAAAAAAAATAAATAAGCTTTATTGGCAGGACCAAATACATTTTAGCATTGCCAAAGCATATGGGGAGGTTATATAGGGTGGAGGGGGGGGTAGTGGGACATATATGGGGGGTGGATGGGCAAGTCCACGAACATTATCAGGGGTAAGGGATAATGTGAAGGGGCATGGTGGCGATGAGTCCGTGTTGGGGATTTATAAGTCCGGGATCTCTCATGTTCCTCTCAGTCTGTGACATTCTGCGACGTATTGGGCAGATATTTTCACCGCCGGCTCCTCTTCTCCCAGTATGATGTGGAGTTTCCTCGTCTCTTCTATAGAGGTGAAGTCCGGGATGAGAGCGGAGAGTCTCTGGAAGTGAGTTTCCCTCAGTGCTGAGTACTTGGGGCATTGTAGGAGGAAGTGGACCTCATCTTCCAGGGCCCCCTGGTCACAATGCTGGCACAGTCTATTCTCCCTGGGCTTGTAGGTCTGTCTATGCCGCCCTGATTAAATTTCCAGGCTGTGGGCGCTCAGTCTGTACCGGTTCGTCTGCCTTTGTGTAAGGGTCCCTCCATGCTGCCAACACTGACCCACTGGGATATCCATGCTCTGATTGTTATCTGGGGCTGGATTCTGGACAGAGAACTCCTGCTGGGGCATGGCCTAGGCCAGGGATCTACAAATGTAACCACTCAAAGAGTCATTTGGACCCGTTTCCCACAAAAAAGAAACCACTGGGAGCCGCAATCCCCTTTTTGACATCTAAAATGAAGATAACACTGCATATATCGTTTTTTACCTTTCTGCTATGGGGTGGGGAGGGGTACTCTAAACTTAAACTTTTAATAATATTTTTTTAAAAATCAATTATTTTAAGTTTACATGGGGCAGGCAATCACCATGTCGTTAATATAAAAAAATATTTCAATTAATTAGTTACAAGCATCTATAAAGCGCCAACAAGTTCCATAGCGCTGTACAATGGTAGAGACAGAATAACAAATATACATACACAAAACACACAGAACAGTAGGAGAGAGGACCCTGCTGGAGAGTTTAATGCAGCCATGCCACTATTGATGCCATTTATTTATAACTATTATATTTCTTCTCCCCACATATATAATTAATAACCCCCCATGCCCCACATATATAATACTCCCCAGGTCCCCATATATTAATTAATAATCCCCAGGTCCCCCATATAATAATAATCCCCAGGCCCCCACATATTAATTAATAATCCCCAGGCCCCCCATATATTAATAATCCCCAGGCCACCCATATAGTAATAATTCCCAGGTCCCCATATATTAATAATCCCCAGGCCCCCCATATTAATACTCCCCAGGTCCCCCATATATTAATTAATAATCCCCATACCCCCATATATAAATTATTAATCCCTAGGCCCCATATATTAATTAATCCCCAGGTCCCCATATATTAATTAATAATCCCCAGGTCCCCATATATTAATAATCACCAGGCCCCCAAGTTTTCATCATCCTCCTCTTCATTTCTTGTGCGCGGTGGCTGTCCATCATGCTGAGGAAGCAGGGTTATCCTGGCTCCCCTGACTCTGTCTCTATTGAACAGTCACCACGAGCCAATGTCTTCCACCACGCTGCGCCCAGAGCAAGCGCACAGCATGATGATGGTGAAGGGATCAGAAGTGACAGTGGCTGGCGGAGTATGGGGAAACCCTGGGTCGGGGCTGGCTGCTACCTAGTGAGAGCGCCGGCTCGGGAGCCGCAGCAGATCAATGAAAGAGCCGCATGCAGCTTCGGTTGCCGACTCCTGGTGTAGGCATATAACTGCTGACTTACACTGCTGGCTCATAATGTGAGTCAGAAAGTAGCCTACATCACTCAGCATCAGCACTGCAAGGGTGCAATTAGACGAGGCTGAAGTTGGTTTCTTATTCGGACAGTTTCTTATTCGAGGAAGCTGGTTTCTTATTCAGATAAATAGTTCATGTAAATAACTGATGGTTTTAAAGGGTTAAATTTCAGGGCCTCTGATTTCAACATGGATTTACATAGCATTGGATGCCTTCTATTAAACATAGTTGTCTTTAGCATGGCCCAATGGTCAGTTTGGCACAGAAACAGTGTCAACAGTGCCAAGTGCACCATTTTCACCCGACTGTGTCGTCAAGATTGCAATATCAATGCCAGACGTTAATCTTACTTATCCTAGCACTAAAGATTACATATCGAGACGCTACAGTAGCACCAACTATGGAATAGAGCCCACTGATTTTTTCACACTTGGCCACAAGCGGACTCCCATCCCCTCCTACCACATGCTCCGAGCTAAGCCAGTTACATACTCCCACATCACTCAGCCATATGCTCACACCCATCTCTTTCAGCCAACCACAAGGTTGACTCCTATCTCACTCAGCTGACCATGCACTTCCAGCTCAGCTAACTAGAAACACCCATCTGTCTCAGCCATTCACACGTTAACACCCATTATCTTATTCAGCCAGCTACATGCATGTTGATTTTTATCCCACACAGCCACAGGCTGTCTCGACTCTCATTTCCATGCACTCAGCTACACATACATGTTCTCACATTCCACCCAGGCAGCTATACACTTGCATATAACTATTACTATGCACTTGCAGTCATGACTACCACCAGCAATCTTAGGGCGCCTTACCAGAACCACTGACCGACCTACTCATTTCATAACATCTTGTCCCGTTTGCTTTTTCTTAGTTTTGCAGGAAGTGGTCTAAATACCTTTGTGGTTCAGCAAGAAATTGAAAAGTGTTTCCTGTTGATACTGTAGGGGAGTAATCCGGCTGTGCACAACACACGTATTTCACGAGGCTGAAGTTGGATTCTTATTCGGACAGTTTCTTAGATAAATAAATCATATAAATAACAAATGTTTTTAAAGGGTTAAATGTCTTTTTAAAGGGTTAAATGCCATTGGGCCACTGATTTCAACATGGATTTACATAGAGTGGGATGCCCTCTATTAAAAAACATTGTTTTTAGCGTGCCCTATCGGTCAGTTTGGCACAGAAACAGTGCGGTATTTTGCGTCTCACAGCTTGCACAAGCTTACTGTACTTTGCATTTCCCCATGTTTGGTATAGGAAACGCTTTCTATTTGTAGTGTCTCGACAAGTGAGTTATTACAAGGTGGTGGTGCAATTTACTGTCGGGACAAGCAAGCCAAAATTTTAATCACCTCCTAAAAGCTGGTGCTAAATGATTCTGCAAATGCTAACTCATATAACATGCTCTAAACCCCCCCCCCCCATTAAATCCCATACTCACCTCTCATCCCGCGGCGAAAAGGGTGGTCCGATCCACCATTTCTTCTCCCCAGGAGTAGAGTGAGACTGGGAACAAATAGTTCCTAGTCTCTGCGATCACTCCATGGCGCTGCACGATCTTGAGAGAGTGAGGTCACGCAGGGCTCGCGGCCTGGAAGCAAAAACCTCCATGGAGTCCTATGGAATGAGATGGCACCTTCCCTGGAATAGGATGTTAACATGGAGACGATAAGGGAACATCTGCAAGCACAGATTTTCCTGTTTACTGTCTCCATGTTAGTGTCGACAATGGAATACAGCCCAGTGTGTGGTTGGCTGAGTGAGATGGGTGTGAATGTGTAGATGGCTGAGAGAGAGAAGTAAGCATGTGCTTTAGGGCAGGTCTGACCACACAAAAAATAAAAATGATCAAATACCACAATTGCAGTGGAAGAGCCCCAAACATCGTCCATGGTTCACGTAAACCATGTCCATGTGTACCTTATGCCTGGGACTGTCTTCTGGGCTCTTCCCCTTTTAGATGACACATTTTCTGCTTTAGTCCATCCCATAGTGGTTTGCTGAGTGGAAGCAAACTTGTAGTTGGCTGGGTGAGTGAGCATGTGGCTCACTGAGAGGCGTGGGACTCAGCGTGTGTGGTTGGATGATAGGGATGGAAGGCAGCCACCTGGATGGTATTTTACCAGCACAGCAGTTGAGGCTTCTCAGCCATAAATGATATAATATACATATTAGCAGGTGCTTATTAGAGCTGCTGCGTGAAGCTGCCCACATAGCCTTTGGCAGTGTATTTGTGTTTCTGAAAGTGTCCCACTGTCTTAGTATGTTTTTAGCAGCAAAAAGCACAACACAAACAGAGACACACACACAGGATTAATAGGTGAGCAACCTAGGTGCTCCAAGTTTGTGTTCATGTTTAGTAGTGGCACCTACAGATGTAGGGAGGCATACCCACAGTATAATATCCATTCATTGAATTGTTTCTAGATTTATACATGCAAGCATTCTTTTAGTTCAGGATTTTGGGTGTTGTCCTTTTTTTTATCTTTTTACAGAACTTGGAATAATATTGAACAGACAAATAAAAATGTATTGACATATACCACCCACGATGATTCAGGTCATTAATACAAGACTGCGATCTATAGTATTTAATGTATAGACAGTTAACAAGTGCTTTACAGCACACTTGTCCTAACTCAATCAGGTCACCATGTGAAATCATGTGTAGGATTTTTACAAATAACAGCTCACCCTTGTACAATGTGGGTATCGTAACAAGCCAACAACCCTTAAGGGCTCCCTGTTACTGATCGTAACAGGAAGGCGCCATTAATTAGTGCTGGTAGTGTTTACGCCATTATATTGACTCCAGGAGCCAATAGGACTCTGTGACATCCAGGGTCACGGGCGGCTCTCGGGGGGACCCTGGACGCGTGGTGCCGCCATCTGGCTGAGTACCAGGAGCTCTGGCGGCACCCGGCACAGATGCAGCTGATCAGGGGCGGGGCACAATGACGCGGGGCCGCCGGTCTTTAAATCATAAACGCGTGCAAAGAGCCTTGCCTTGACGAGTTTTTTTCCCGCATCGCTCGTTACTGTGTTTTCGCTTATTACTGACTCTGCTTGCTCTGAGGACCACGATCTGTTGCCGAACTTGCCTGCCTATACAATGATTCTCTCTCTGTGCCCCTGCCTGTTGTATCTACTGCCTGGTGCTGCTGGTGTGTGCTTTCGATCCTGCCACATACAGTAGCACACTACACAGTGTCTATTCATTGCTGACCCGGTATGTTATAACGACTACTCTCTCTCTCTGTGCCCCTGCCTGTTGTGTCTGCCGCCTGGTGTTGTTCTGGTGCGCTTTTCATCCTGCCAAATACTGTAGCGCAATACACTAATTACATAGATCTCTGGTCTGTGGGGTTTGTTGCTGGTGCTTTTTCCCTGGCCTTTGTGGCTGCTAGAGGTTTAGGGTTAGTGGTCCCGACCATCCTAAGAATCAGAGGTTTTAGAGGTCTGTCACCAGGGATCCTACCAGGTCTGTCCTGGGGAACATCACAGACTCTCTGAAGACAAGCATCATGGAACCAGAATAGTGCTAGGCCCACAGAAGAAAACTGGGAACTATTTGCTTCTGCATAGAGATAAGAAGCAGTGGATCACACTGCCTTCACCAAATTGCTACCAGAGGTGAAGAACACATTACCTCTCAAGCGATTAAAGGTGGCAGCCATAATTTTAACAGCTTGAGCCTTTATTCTATCAACTACATATGAATAGGGCTCATTGTTCTTTGAATTTGAGCATATGCCACATAAAGAATAAAAGGAAGCACATACATTTTACCCTGATTTGGCAGGGAATATGCTCTAACCACATTTGAATTAGAAAAAATTCTAAGAACACTTATAAATGTATATTTGAAGAACTTCTAATAATTGTTATCGGTCACTAGGTGTAGTGTCCAGTGGCTCACAGAGAACCATGGAATGCAGTCTCCAGCAACACCTGAAAGAAAAATTTAGATATCAAATTGTCAAAATTTTATTTGAATATTGGAAACCGGTTTTCAAACTTTTCAATCGTTTTACTAGTGGTTTTAACCCTAACGTATGGTTTTTCTTCGGCTATATGTTAGTCTCCATTTTAGGCCGATGTCCGTAATCCCAATTTTTCTTTCTTTCCTTTTGACAGTCTTGTAGAATCAATGTACGCTTGCTATGAGCCATACTGAGACTGTTCAAGTTGAGAGCAAATGTTGTGAAGCACTGATAGTGAATTTTTTATGATGTGCGTCTAGTAAAAAAAGACACAAAAAAGTCATGATTTGAAAGCACAACCGTTTATTAGTGGACGCTGTGGTAAGAAATCAGAACACAAAGTGTTTACGGGAGGGAAGACACAAGACTATCTTTTGCTATTTAAGACATCGTTGGGGAGAGAAAAAGAGCACATTTTCATTCTACACACACTTAAAAGCATTAGCACAACACCTCCTGCACTCAGGTACACAACCACAAATCCCACAATAGGTTAAAATTGGGTTGACTGAAACATCTACCCTGGATTATCAACACCGAGATCCCCTTCCTGATCCTGCCTCCAGCCTTGACACTTTCATCTGCTTAGACAAAAAATAATTGGCCTTCAAGCGTCAACTACATTCTTTGCAGTTTTAGGGTACGCACAATGAATGCTACACATTGCTAGATAAGTACAATGGTTAGCGGAGAGAGTATTCCAGGTAAAACTCAAACTCAAAATAAAGCAAGAGAGTAGCAACATTTTTTTCTGTCTTGATGGTACCCATCTCCCTTCCTGGGTTTTTCCCCTACTTGGTGCCCTGTTAGAAATATGTGACATGTATCATTGAACAACAAACTAGAATAGAATTTTAGGGACCTGAGATGTCCAAATATAATAGGTTCAACTGACACCATCTTCTTGCAGAATGTTGCATCTCTTTTGGAGATACATTGTGCATATCACATTTATGTGGTTTTTTTCCATCTGCTAAAGTGAAATTCTAATTCCAAGTTTAGTGGCTAAATCTCTACACCATATGTGTTATATGGCATGGCCTTGATGTACTTTACTGTCGCCATCCTCTGCAGCACAAAAAAGGGAACTAGGGGATCCAGAAGAAGCATGGGGTTAAAAGGATGAGGGAGAGGGAGCCAGCTGGAGTTTCCCTAGGACGTACAGACCTTGCATCTTGGCTTTAACTCGCCAGAGTAAAAGCTAGGAGATTATGTGTGTGTACACTAATATATGCATATATATCTATTTACACACATGTAAACATACAAACTGATACACACCTTCATTTGCATGTACAGTTATGTATTTGTCAGTGTGACTGGCTGTGTATGTGAATTATATATATATATATATACACACACACACACATAGAGATACACACACACATATACACGTACATATAGGAATGTCACTAAGAACATATTTAAATATATGTTAGTTGTTAAAAAGCATCTCCCGGTCAGTCTGATTTTGCTCCTAGAGAAGTCACTGCCCACAAGACTATAACAAATGTCAGGAACTGGTAACCCTTTCGGACTTTGTTCAACTTGAAAAAGGAGCAGAATCCTGGGGCAGAGGTAGTCGTTAGAGTTGAAACTTAACCAAGGCTGGTAATATTGGCACGACCACCAGGAGGCGCCACTATGCGCTGTGTAGTACGCCGAGGGACATTGTCATCCACCTGAGCACCTGCAAAAAAAAAAGGAATACAATTTAATAGTTGCTAAAATTGAGAGAACATCTGAAAGGTGATCCTATGTTTGCATCCATAACCGGTGTAATTCTGACACAATTCTAGTGATAAATATAGACTTGTGCAATGGAACTGAGAAATTAAAACCATCGTTAAAGTTTTCATGTTGGACACCTTGCCACAACATTATTCCAATTTTATCATGAGTAATCATTTAGCCTCACTTTGCTAGGTTAAGCACATGTATTGATAAGAAAATGTGAGAGGTCTGCAGGACATACTTGAAAGCAAGAGAAATCTCAATGTATCCTTCATGTTAATATACTTTATAAACGAACAAATTTACAATTACGATTACTCACTCGTCCCACATCAGTCCTTTAAGTGGCGCTACTGTCCATTTATTCCCAAGGATCAGGAAAGACACTCATTTACTCCAGACAAAACATCTGGAAAAATATCTATGCGTTGGCTATGGCTTTTCTTTTCCAAGATTCTATCATCCTTCTCCAATGAGCTCTTCTCTATTTTTCTGTGATATAATCCCACCTCTCACTGATCCATGTATCTTCATCCATGCGCTCTTCCTTTATAACTTACAGGGTTATCCAAAGATAACCCCGCACATTCGGTGACTTTTCGTTCTCTTCAATTCGGTTCGTGTTGCCGATCCCATTTCGGTGACCCTGCGATGTATTCAGCAAGTACCACAGGGTCCCCGAATTGCAGGGAAAAGCTGCCGCAAACCTGACGAAAAGTAACCGCAAAACCTGCCGAATGCACGCCGAAAACACGCAAAAACATCTGGATTAACCCGTCGCAGACACCTGAAAAACCCGAGCAGGAGCCGTTCACACGCAGCGAAGCTGCCGGAAAAAGCAGAGAAAAAGACCGAAACCGCAGACAGAGGGAGGAGAATAAATTAGCAAAACAGTTTGTATGAATGTGAAAGTGAAAAGCTGTTTGCAAAGAAACTACTGAGCGAAAATGTCTGAAGTTTGCATATGAGGTCCAGGGAATGATAATAAAAAGGTCTGTTACAGAAAAAATAAGTAAACTAAAAAAAATAAAAGAATAAAAATCGGACTTTTAAAAAAAAATAAAAATATGAAAAATGCTTAAAGTATCCTAAAAAATCTATAAATAAAGAAACTCTTTACTGCAGAATTTTATAATGAACGGTTTATTAGATATTGAATTAAAACGGGAATATTTTTAACATTGAAGCCTATGGGATTCTCCTGAATTAACTTGCCGAATTAAACCACCGAATGGCAGGGCATTAGGGGAACCTTTCACTGCTGGTTTGTGTTCTCTGAATAGCCGAAGCAGTGCTTTTTCATGGGGAATTCACTGCCCTCGAACAGGCACCGAACAGGCACCGTATGTGCAGGCAATTCACCAGGATTTGGCGAATTGCCTGCTCTCTGGATAGCCGAATGGCCAGGAAAGGAAACCGAACGCTTATTTTCAGCGTTCGGTTACCTTTCTCAAGCAATTCGGAGCTCTTTGAATAACCCTGTTAGTTTTCCTTTTATTTCCTCATCTCACTTTTTATTGTGTTTATTGAAAACAAGACACAGTGATAATACAATAACCATCGGCGTGCGTAAAGGGGTGTGCCTGGTGTGCCCAGGCACACCCTAATGTTGGATGAAGTGGTCCTCTTTCACCTCTTACATTAACATTTTAGATGTCCCTTAGCTGACTCGAGATGAACAGCATAAAAGCTGACTGTGTCTCTGATTATAGGCTTGTTATTTCTGATAGAAAATGTGAATTTTGTGCAAATATATTCTAAACATAAGTTTTCAGTTAATAAATGTTCTATGGGTGCACACTCTAATGTATGGGGCTGCGCACATCAATGACAATAACAAGCTAACTGATGTACAAAAGGTTTTTCCACCTCCTTCTTATTGCAATTGTATAGCGGTTTCATTGCATTCATTATTTGATGGGTCATCGTCTGTAACTTACCCTTTATATCTTAATATAACATACTCCTTCATTAACCTTATATTGCTCCACTAAATAATTTAGTTCACAGTTCTTTTCACCCCCACCCACTACTCTTGCTCCTAACCTAGTTCAAGTCATAGCACAATTACACAGTACAGTGGATAGAAAAAGTCTACACACCCCTGTTAACATTTCATGTTTCTGTGCTGTAAAAATGTGAGACAAAGAGAAATCATTTCAGAACTTTTTCCACCTTTATTGTGACCTATAAAATGTACAACTCAATGAAAACAAATTTAAATCTTTTAGGTGGAGGGAGGAAAAATAAAAAACTAAAAGAATATGGTTGCATAATAAGTTTCGCATACCCTTAAACTACTGGTAATACTTTGAAGCCCCTTATGTTCTTATTACAGCACGCAGTCTTTTTGGGTACGAGTCTCAACATGGCACATCTTGACTGAGCAATATTTGCCTACTCTTCTTTGCAAAAAACACACCAAATCTGTCAGATTGCGAGGGCATCTCCTGTGCACAGCCCTCTTCAGATCACCCCACAGATTTACGATGGGATTCAGGTCTGGGCTCTGGCTGGGCCATTCCAAAACTTTAATCTTCTTCTGGTGAAGCCGTTCCTTTGTTGATTTGGATGTATGTTTTGGGTCGTTGTCATGCTGAAAGATGAAGTTCCTCTTCATGTTCAGCTTTCTAGCAGAAGCCTGAAGATTTTGGGCCAATATTGACTGGTATTTGGAACTGTTCATAATTCCCTCTACCTTGACTAAGGCCCCAGTTCCAGCTGAAGAAAAATGGCCCATAAGCATGATGCTGCCACCACCGTGCTTCACTGTGGGTATGGTGTTCTTTTGGTCATGTGCAGTGTTGTTTTTTCACCAAACATATCTTTTGGAATTCTGGCCAAAAAGTTCAACCTTGGTTTCACCAGACCAGAACCCATTTTCCCACATGCGTTTGGGTTTTTGAAAAATTTAGCCGGGTTTGGATATTTTTCTTCGTAAGAAAAGGCTTGGTAATGTCACCGTGGTGCCATATTTTCTCCACTTGATGGTGAATATCTTTACTGTGTTCCATGGCATATCTAAGGTCTTGGAAATTCTTTTGTGTCTTCTCCTGACTGATACCTTTTAACAATGAGATCCCTCTGATGCTTTGGAAGCTTCTCTGTGGTCCATGACTTTTGCTGTAGGATGCGACTAAGAAAATGTCAGGAAAGACCTACTAGAACAGCTGAACTTTATTTGGGGTTAATCAGAGGCACTTTAAATGATGGCAGGTATGTACTGACACCTATTTAACATGATTTTGAATGTTGTTGCTTAATTCTGAGCACAGCTACAACCCCAGTTATAAGAGGGTGTGCGCACTTATGCAACCGTATTATTTTTTTTTTTTAGTTTTCCTCCCTCCACCTAAAAGATTTCAGTTTTGGTTTCAGTCTAGTTGTACAGTTTATAGGTCACATTAAAAGGTGGAAGATGTTCTGAAATTATTTATCTTTGTCTCATTTTTTTACATCACAGAAACCTGACATTTTAACAGGGGTGTGTAGACTTTTGCTATCCACTGTAGGTGATGGGCTTCTGTGTACCAATTTCACAGTAAGGTTATTGAGATGCATCAACACTTTAAAATATGTTTTAATGTGAAAATAACCCATATAGATATACATATTATGCAACTTATGCAATGCATGCTTGTAAACAATCTCCACAAAGTGTGTGCAAAGCACAACTTTACGAAATAGAAACTTGCCCCCCTTAAGTTACCGTTTATATAGATGTACTTTACAGTCAATAGTGCAACTTTGAAAATAGTATTGAATCCAAAGTAGGTTTATTAGGTTTTGTGAAGTGTTACCCTACGAACAGTGAAGGACAATAATGCATTAATGCCACCGTTATTTTATTTGTCATTTACCTGATAGGCTAAATCCAGACTGGTGTAGGTTCCGAACTGGCTGAGCTGGTTGTTTGGCAGGAGATGTCTTGGCAGAAGATGCAGGTGTAACTGCTTTTGGTGTCACAGAGACTTCACAAACAGGGCCATCGTACAATCCACGTGGGACACCCCTAAGCTCAGCAAGCTGGACAATATAGCAAACTGTTTAGCTGACAGTATTTTCTTTTAATTGGCTGTTAAGGTTTCAGAATTCAAATCTACAATCTACATTGTCTCTGTACAAGCACAGTAATGTCACAAGTTCTCTCAAAATAATCATGCAAATTCTCCAACACTATTAGGTAGACTCACCCTGCTCCGGGCCTTAATTCGTTTGTAGACATAGTCAGGGAACGGTTTCCTGGGAACAAAACGTCCTGATCCTTCAGGAGCATGAATATTCCCATCCTCGACAACAATTTTGCCCTGGCTTATGACCACAAGGGGACTTCCTCGACACTCCATTCCTTCAAAGATATTATACTCCAAAGCCTAGATTGTGACAAACGTGAGATTAGAATAGAAGAACACATAGAAACCTTCAGCACTTTGAAAAAGTTATAGCTAGGACAGCTTATGGATTTACTAGGATAGTTCATTTCAAACACTTACACTGTTGTGTGTCTTGGCAGATACTGTCCTCACACTGTCTGGGTCCCATATCACCAGATCTGCATCGGAACCTACTGCAATGCGCCCTTTTCTTGGGTATAAGTTGAAGATCTTAGCTGCATTTGTGCTGGTGACAGCCACAAATTGGTTTTCATCCATTTTTCCAGTAACCTATAGAAAGACCAATATAGATATAAAATATAGGAGTTGTATATGATCCCTACATAAATAATTATCAGAGCACCACTTTCCTACTCTGACCAGTGTAATTATGCTCCATTTTACAATGGAATATGGACAGCAAATAAAACATGTTACATCAAGTCACAATCAGCTTCAAACCATACATTAATGTGACTACTGTGATTCAGTCAACACTTTGTCGTTCTAAGCATACCATTTTGTTATTTTCCATCAGATCTGAACAGTGAAACATGGATTAAATTGTACTTAAAGATTTTTTAATTGATTTAAATATATATAATTACATATAAACATACCAAGGTGAAACTTAATTATAGCGTGGAGGTTTTTTATCTCATTTTTTGTCCTCCATCACAACCCTTGTGTGCACGGATTTACCCTACGGGTCCAAGCATCCACTGCAACTGGTCATGCCTAGCTCCTAGCTGATGAGGGTCCAATAAACCCAAAACAGCGCTGTCCTAGGAGTGGCTTTGACCAGTTGCATAAACCTGATCTCTGCTAAAAAATAGCCATCTAGTATGGCGTGGCATTGATTTAAGGGTTCTGTGTAAAAACAGACCCAGGATGCAAAAAAGTGAGCCAGAGGTCATTTGCATGTCCTACCCAGAGTTCCTTGCTGCATATGGGGAACGTAGCACAGGAGCTCCTGGATTCAGTTCTTTGAATTGTTGTGATGTGCAAATGGCTTCTGCAATAATAAACTTTATATATTTATACACACACACACATACACACTTTGTTGGATATTTAATGCATGTGTAATAAATGTTTTGCCATATAGTCAAGTCGTTGTGTGCGTCTACTCTGCAATTGACATAAAAAAATGTGGGATGCTTGCAACAAGTCATATTAATTCTATTTTTTTTACCTTTAAGAAAAAAAGTGCTGGTTAATATTGCATTCATATATTTATTAAATAAACCCTCCTATGACACTACTTACTATGCACTTGTTCTCTCACAGATGTTTGCCCCAGCCCCACCCCCACCCCACAAGTCCTCTTTTCAGGCCTGGCATTATATACGCACCACAGCTCTGTCCCAAACAATGCTCATTCTTTCCTCAGCTCCATTGGTTCCCTCTGGGATTAGTGTGAAATTGTCTTTTCCAACAGCTTTCTGAGCTGTGTTAAAGGTGCAATGTGCGCTGCCGGAAACCTGTAGATCACCACTGGAAGATGAAGAGACAAATACTAACTTCAGAACTTACCAAGCGAATCATATCATATCTGTAGGATAATGTCAAATGATCGAAGTCAGACTTAGATTGATACTAGTTAACATGAAACAGGAACAGCATACAAGGATTGAAAAATAACATGAAAACCACTTCCAACCATTTCAACGTCAACAGACATACTGGCCCCTATTACACGCTTCGCGCAAATGCGCTCGCGCAGCGCATTTGTTTTTGCGCACGCAAAAAAACCTTATTGCGCAAAAATTAACTCGGCATTCCGATCCGAGCGCATTTTTTCAGCCTTCAGGTTTTTTTTTTTGTGCGCAAATCCAACGCGCAAATTCGTGCGCAAATGAACGTTGTGTGCAGGAATCGGTGGGCATACTGTTTTTTCACGGGATTCAGCCAATCAGAATTAAGAACCACCATTTTCTAAAGTTAGGTTGTTACATAGTTACATAGTTACATAGTTACATAGTTATATAGGCTGAAAAAAGACATGCGTCCATCGGGTTCAGCCTCTCCCACATAACCTACTGCTGTTGATCCAAAAGAAGGCAAAAAACCCAGTCTGAAATGCTTGCCAATATGCAACATACTGGGAAAAAATTCCTTCTTGACCCCAGAATGGCAGTCAGATTTCTCCTTGGATCAAGAAGCTTTTACCCACATATTAAAAATTATAACCCTTAATATTCTGTGTCTGCAGGAAGTCATCCAGTCGTTTTTTAAAAGTCTGTACAGACTCTGACCCAACCACCTCAACAGGCAGAGAATTCCACAGCTTTATTGTTCTCACCGTAAAATAACCCTTCCTATGCTTTAACAGGCTTGTTGCGCCTGTCAAAGTCAATCTGTGTATATGTGCTGCAGCAAAAACATTTTTGACAAATTATTAATTTTTGATGTTTGGGTATGTGTAGAATGTGTAAATGTACTGTGCTGTATTTTTTTTTATTGCGGAGTTATTTCGTTTCGGCAACAACTATCATATTTGCAGCTAACACCAAGTTTTCAAAGACATTACAAAAATTCGCACAAGCGTCGCTCGTACGACTTTGCGCGAAGATCGTAATAAAATCCGCACTATTGCATTTGCGCTCACAATGTTAAGTATAGGATGCGCGCACGATCTTGCACTCGCGCTGGGTTTGCGCAGGGTCAATCGCGGTAGACGATAACGCGCATTGTTTGCGCGAACATCGTACTACGACATCCCGCACAAATGGTTTTGTCCTCGCGCAAAAGCGCATTTGCGCGCACGCAAATGCACTGCGCGAAGCGTGTAATAGGGGCCACTATGTCCAATGACATGAGAGGAGTTATATATCTATATATATAAAAGTGAAATGCCGCTCGCCCGTAATCACGATATCTCCAGAACCGTAAAGTCTACAAACTTGAAATTCGGCACGTATGTTCCTCTCGGCTTCTAGGTGCTCACTAAGAAAGGATTTTGCAAAATGACTATCAGAGCATTAGTTAGTAACACGCTCTGATGCTAAGGAGTTATGCTCCCTCTCCCCACCTGAAAAAAAAAGCTGCTCCAACTGCCACTTGCCTCACATACCATCATGTCAGTTCAAACTGGCAGACGTTGCTCTCCTTCACTCAGGAGCGTCTGGGGATCCTTACAGCATTAAACCTAAGCTACCTCACCAACATGTCCACACCTTCCACCTATGGAACTGCTTCTGGACTCAAGGTGGTGAGGGATATATTCCATTATGAATTTCAATCACCCGCCAGCACTGAGCCAACGGATTGTGAACCAGATCTCTCCTGCATAGTGCCCCAGCCCCAAATCACTTCTTCTACTGTAACAACAGTTAAAGGGAAAAGAGGGAAAAAACGCAGAAAAAGATTTACAGATGCGATTAGGAAAACACAAGTAAGCAAAGCTGGAAAAAAGTATCGTCAAACTCATCCCCGAATCAGTAGCAAGGCTGTAATAAAGTATGCATCTAATAACCCCTACGTTAATGAGTCGCAAATGAGATCAATGCCTTGGACTAATAAGTATTTGTCTGGTTTTAAATATGAACCTCAGATTGATTACTCCAGGGAAAAGGTTGTTGATCTTGGACCTCGGTTACCTTGAGCCTGGTGCCGTGCTCTGAAGTGACAGGATGAGAGTCCCGGGATGTGCTGCAGTGGCGGGAAAGTCCAGCTCCCTCCCCTTCAGCCCTACCCTGAACCCTTACACAGCCTTCTCACCCACCAGCATCCAATGGCAGACTCAGCACAAACACGTAATCAAAGCCACAATTTCCACAGGCGTAAATCAGGGAGAAACCGTTTTCATACCCAGAATTCCTCTGATCCCATCAGACTACCACTTTGAGTTGAAATGTTTACAATTTCCTGTTAAGGTGTGCTACGCCATCACCATCAATAAGGCACAGGGACAGACATTGAAAGTGGCTGGTGAGCATCTGACGAGTGACTGTTTCTCCCATGGCCAGTTGTATGTGGCTGCTCCAGAGTCAGTTCACCTGACAGCCTGGTCATCCTCCAGCCAGAGAGTAAAACCAGGAATGTTGTTTACAGGGAGGTCCTGAGTAGGGATGAGCTGTTCGGTTCGATCAGTTCGGAGTTCGATTCGAACTTTGGCCGTTCGCAAGTTCGCGAACTTCGAACTTTTTGGCGTGTTCGGTTCGAGTTCGAATTTTTTTTTTTTTTTAAAAAGTATAAAAAATCCTGTCGTACTGGTCCGGTATTGCTGGACTCTATCTTCCTTTTTCCTTTTTTGGGGTCCTTGCCAGAGGAATTTTCTGGAACCTACCTTGCTTGACGTACCGCTTCTTTTGGAGTACTTGAGCGGGAGACCTGCCTGGCGGGAGCTCGCTGTTTGTTTCTCCCCTCAGTGCCTATTGAACTCCACCGGCAGAGTTTAACCCCCGTTTCTCCCCCTGACATTCTCAGGGTTGGCCCATTTACAGTGTGGGCTGGGAGACTCGATGTATAGAATTTTTTGGTGCCGTTTGCACTGATCCCCGTCCTTCCAGACTGGGACTTTTTCTTCTTTTTTTCTGTCCTCTATTTTTTTTTTATGTTTTTGTTTACCCCATGCTATTATGTACATTTCACTCTCGTTGCCAGAAACACCGTATGCAAGTGAATTTTCTCCAGAGTAAGGAGTCTCTGAATGTCATCTTAATGTTCCCTTCAGATTTGATGCCTGAAGTTTGGGAGACTTCATTCCTCAGGTTATGGTCTTATCTGCCCTGTTTGTATTGGATAATAGCAATGTAAAATGACGGTTAAGATTGTTTCGCTGAATGTAAAAGGGTTGAACATTCCGCACAAGAGACACTCCTTATATGCAGACCTGCGTCACCATCCTCCTGATGTAGTGTGTCTCCAGGAGACACACTTCAAAACGGCTGCCCACCCCAAATTGTTCTTACCAAGCTATCCCCATCACTTTCACGCTACAGCCGCAGTTAAGGCGAGAGGGGTCTCCATTTTAATCCATCAGAACGTGACCTTTAATTTACATAGAGTGATCGCTGACCCCAATGGACGTTATCTTTTTCTTATATGTGATATTAACCAAACGAAACACACTATTGCTAATTTTAATGTCCCAATGCTGGCCAACTTTCGTTCATCCGCAAAGCCATGGTTAAATTGCTTGAGGTTTCAATGGGGAGACTTATAGTTTGCGGGGACTTTAACCATTCCCTTGACCTGCCTATTCGACCTACTAGATCTCAGCGCTCCTCAGTGCGTAATTTTGCTGCTCTACTGGTGGAGTTTCACTTGTTTGACATCTGGCGTATTCTCCACCCTAGCGAAAGCGATTACTCGTTTTACTCTGGAGCACACAAAACTTACTCTAGGATCAATTTCTTTTTTGTTAATGCTGACTTATTGGCCCTAATATCTGACACAACAATTGGATCTATGTCCTGGTCTGATCATGCCCCCATTACCCTACTACTCCCTGATTCTCGACCTCCATTAGGCCACTCTCCATGGCGGTTAAATGAATCCCTTCTCTCCAGACCAGAAGTAGCGGAAGACGTTAAATGTACCTTAGAAAATTATTTTAAAGAAAATTTGACCCCAGAAGTTAGTCCCCTGACTCTATGGCAAGCGCATAAAACGGTGGTGAGAGGAGTCTTAAATAAAATGGGGCTCTCATTATAAAAAACTAAATGCAGTACACAGATTGACCCTTCTACGCCAAATTCATCAAGTTACTACCTTACATAAGAAACATCTTAATCCCGCAGACAGGTCTACTCTTGTTGGACTCCAAATGCAATTAACAGAACTGGATAAACTAGATTATGTCTGGGCAGCTCGTAGGCTTTGCACTAAAATGTATTTATATAATAATAAAACGAGTAAAATGATGGCCAATAGACTACGCAAGAAAGTGGCAAAAACTAGAATTGTGCGTATGGTAGCAGCGGATGGGACAACTTGCCACCATCCCCAGCAAATTGCAGAATGTTTTGCTCAATACTACACAAAACTATATAATTTAAAACAAGATACAAATTTATCTCAGCCCACTATCCAGGAGATTTTCCCTTTCCTACGACGACTTAATCTCCCGACTCTATCAGAAGCAATTTCTCATCGACTGATGTTTACCCCGACCCTAGGAGAACTCCAAGCAGCCCTTTCCTCCCTTAAGGTTAATAAGGCACCCGGTCCAGATGGATATACAGCTACGTACTACAAAACCTTTTCCCCCCAGCTAAACTCACATCTTCTTTCTGCGCTGAGCCACGTATTCCTTTCGGGGGGTGCGACTAGCGACTGGCTATCCGCTACTATAGTTACAATTCCCAAAACAATGCCACCTGAGGATAATTGCTCCAAATATAGGCCCATCTCCCTCTTAAATGTCGATGCCAAGCTGTACGCTAAAATCTTGGCTAATAGATTGGCAGATATCATGCCCTTATTGATTGCCGACGACCAAGTAGGGTTTATTAAGTCCAGACAAGGCCCTGATAATACCATCAAGGCTATGGCCTTGATGGATTATGCTACCGACTCAGCCACGCCATCCTTAATCCTATCTCTCGATGCCGAGAAGGCGTTTGATCGCCTACACTGGGTATTTTTGGAGCACACTCTTTTAAAATTTAACTTCCCCAAAGAATTTATTAAGGCCATTATGGCGCTCTACTCATGTCCTAATGCACGCGTATTAAATGCAGGATTCCAATCTACAGTGATCCCCATAACAAATGGCACAAGACAAGGATGTCCTCTCTCCCCATTATTGTATGCGTTAGCGCTGGAACCATTGGCCCAAGCTATTAGACAATCTGACGGGATAGAAGGACTATTGGTAGGACCTACCGTGTGTAAATTGAGCCTATTTGCCAATGATATCTTACTGACTCTGACTAACCCCCTCACCTCTTTGCCGACCCTTCATTCTATACTGACTGAATATGGGAACTTGTAATACCATCAAATTAATGTACACAAAACCCAGGCTCTTGCCCATGGTATCCCTGACGCTGAACTGTCCACTCTTAAATCCCAATACCCTTATGACTGGCGTAATAGATCATTGACTTATTTACGAATTAAACTATCTTTGAACAAACCTCAACTCCATAAGCTTAACTATACACCACTAATACATATGGTTTCGACTTTCTGTCAACAATGGTCAACGGTGGAAATATCTTGGGCGGGTAGGATTAATGCAATTAAGATGATGCTTTTACCTAAAATACTATATGTTTTTAGAGCTCTACCTCTACCAGCTCCTATGTCGTTCTTTAAAACGGTTCTCTCAAACCTTTCTCAATTTATATGGCGAGGTAAACGACCCCGAATTAAAATCGCGATCTTACATCAGCCTGTGGACAGGGGAGGGTTAGGCTTACCCAATTTATTATTATACTATAGAGCTGCACTGATGACAAATCTTGGTCGCATATTTGCGGGGGTAGACCTCCCTCAATGGACCTCATTGATCCTGCCCTGCTCGCTGCCACATGATTTTGTGGGATTGTTATGGACGCCTAAGTCATGTAGACTAATGAAAGGCGACCTCCCGGCCTTGCCAGCATTACTCCTGCATGTTTGGGATGTGACTCGTTCTCTCTTGACTGCGGTCCACCCCCTGTCTCTGGCCTCCCCCCTCTCAATGTTCACTCACTTAATCCCAGATTTTGATCCTCGCCCATGGTGTCGTAACTCACTCACCACCTTATCCTCCTTTTATGCCTCTCATGATATCCTTCCCTTTCTCCAACTACAGGAGAGACACTCTCTCCATCGCAACTTAGGTTTTCATTTTATGAGGCTGAGGTCCTGTTTGGCGAAATATGGCCTGCTACATCTCCCTCCTAACGCTGACATACTGACTCGGTTTGAACATTATTGCTTGACCCCGTCTCCTGACTCGCGACTCCTTTCCTTGACCTATCAATTATTATTAACTAGAACACCTCTCTCAACATGGAGATTTCAACTAAACTGGGAAAGAGATCTGCAACATACACTCTCCGCGGATCAATGGAGGGAATGTTTTCTCTTAGACTGTAAGAAATTTCGTTGCATTTCATTAGTGGAGGCTAGGAAAAAGATTTTATATCGTTGGTACATAACACCTGACAGGGAAAATCATTACAACCCACAGGTTCCTAGAACCTGTTGGAGGTGTGAAGAGGAGGAGGGCACTTTCTTTCATACATGGTGGGCTTGTCCTAGACTTACTACACTTTGGGACCAAGTTGCCGCCCTGAGTTCGGAGATTTTAGATGCCGAGATTGTCCCAACACCAGAGGTGTTCCTCCTGCAAATGTTTCCCGACTCCCTTACTAAATTCCAAAAACAACTATTGGCTCATATCCTATCAGTCACTACTACTCTCATAGCTGCTAAGTGGAAATCGAATTTCATTCCCACAGTGGGTGCTGTTAAAACCAGATTGAGTGAGTTGCGATCCTTGGATGCAATGGCTAGAGCCTTGATGGGACTGACTGGGGTGGGAAAGGATCATTGGACGATTTGGGACACCTATACCGTTAAAATTTAATGATTATACCTTAAGTAATATGTGACAACCCTTTCAGTGGTCTTGCTGAATAGAGAGATACCTTACTACTGATACTTGATTTGTAACATGGTGTTTTTTTTTAAGTTTTTCTGTTTTTGTTTTTGTGTTTTTCTGTTTCTGTCTTATTTTTTATGTTTTTTGTGTCTTTCCCCCTTTTTTCTCCCGTTATCTCTGCATAACCTTTAAGTTATATTATGTATGTCTAAATTTTGTTGGAAAAATCAATAAAAACTTTATTTAAAAATAATAAAAAAAAGTATAAAAAATGCTTAAAAAGTACTAAAAAAATCTTGAAATAAAGAGACTCTGTACTGCAGAATATTATATGCAACGGTTTATTAGATATTGAATTAACAAATAATGTCTATGTGCAAAGATTCTCACATCTAAATGACCTGTGTTCTCAAATGGCGTAAACAACAGGTGTTAATTAGTGTTTGGAAATAACATGTGCTTTTAATTAGTCTGGTCTGATGAATTTGATACATTGTCTGTAGAGACTGAGGGTGTGGTGTCTCCTGATCTGAACATGTATCAAACAACACCTGTGCTTCTGAGAAGTGTTCATTTCTCTACTAAATCTTCCTCTGATATGCTGTTTAACCCCTTAACTCTGCATTTCACTGCTGTGTGCTCAGCTCATTTTTACCGCTTTCGCTCATCATGTTTAAACGCGATTTGAAGCCACATTTTATTAAATGACCCAGACATATTAGATATCGTTCTTTCCGTCAGACTCCGCAGATTCATAATATATAATTTTTATATGTATATGTCATGTCCTGCCTGTATATTATGACAAAAAATGCAATAAAAATAGAATTTTTAATCATCTGCAGTGTGTATAGTGATTTTTTTTCACATTTTAGCACATGAGCGTTTGCGGTTATGTTTTCTATGGGGTGCGCTTGTACAAAAATTAGAAATGGGGACTTGTTACATTTTGTGGGGGGAATTACGTGATTTATAGCAAACGTACCCCATATAAAAAAATCATTAGTGCAGCATCATTGTTCACATTATAATTGAAATGTGAACAATATTGCTGCATTAATAAAAATAACACACAAAAAAAATACATGTTTTTTTTAGTTTTGCTTTTTACTTTATACCTGGTCATGTTGGGTATCATGCTCAGGCCTTTCGATTGACACCCTCCATGACCCCCTAGCTGCCACGGTTCTGGAGATATCGGGGTTCAAATGAACCCCCTATCTCCACCAGGGGATTCCGGGCAGCTAGGGGTTCCCCGGCTATCTGATGTCATCACGCTATGCGTGAGGACGTCAGGCAGTGAGGGGGGACCCTGGGGTGGAGCCGCCATCCCAGATAGCGGCCCCCACCCGAGCTAGGCCGCACTTCGGCACCGCAAGGCATCTCTATACACAGCCCCATCAGCATCTCTATACACAACCTCACAGCATCTCTATACACAGCCTTACAGCATCTCTATACACAGCATCTCTGTACACAACCCCATCAGCATCTCTATACACAGCCTCACAGCATCTCTATACACAACCTCACAGCATCTCTATACACAACCCCACAGCATCTCTATACACAACCCCATCAGCATCTCTATACACAAACAACATCTCTATACACAACCTCATCAGCATCTCTATACACAAACAGCATCTCTATACACAACCACATCAGCATCTCTATACACAGCATCTCTATACACAGCCACACAGCATCTCTATACACAGCCTCACAGCATCTCTATACACAACCCCATCAGCATCTCTATACACAGCATCTCTATACACAGCCTCACAGCATCTCTATACACAGCCTCACAGCATCTCTATACACAACCCCATCAGCATCTCTATACACAGCATCTCTATACACAGCCACACAGCATCTCTATACACAGCCTCACAGCATCTCTATACACAGCCTCACAGCATCTCTATACACAACCCCATCAGCATCTCTATACACAACCCCATCAGCATCTCTATCCACAAACAGCATCTCTATACACAACCCCATCAGCATCTCTATACACAGCATCTCTATACACAGCCACACAGCATCTCTATACACAGCCTCACAGCATCTCTATACACAGCCTCACAGTATCTCTATACACAACCCCATCAGCATCTCTATACACAAACAGCATCTCTATACACAACCCCATCAGCATCTCTATCCACAAACAGCATCTCTATACACAACCCCATCAGCATCTCTATACACAGCATCTCTATACACAGCCACACAGCATCTCTATACACAGCCTCACAGCATCTCTATACACAGCCTCACAGTATCTCTATACACAACCCCATCAGCATCTCTATACACAAACAGCATCTCTATACACAACCCCATCAGCATCTCTATACACAGCCACACAGCATCTCTATACACAGCATCTCTATACACAACCCCATCAGCATATCTATACACAAACAGCATCTCTATACACAGCCACACAGCATCTCTATACACAACCCCATCAGCATCTCTATACACGGCATCTCTATACACAACCCCATCAGCATCTCTATACACAAACAGCATTTCTATACACAACCTCACAGCATCTCTATACACAGCCTCACAGCATCTCTATACACAACCCCATCAGCATCTCTATACACAACCTCACAGCATCTCTGTGAACCCTCAAATGAACCCCCTATCTCCACCAGGGGATTCCGGGCAGCTAGGGTTTCCCCGGCTATCTGACGTCCTCAAGCTATGCGTGAGGACGTCAGGCAGTGAGGGGGGACCCGGGGGTGGAGCCGCGATCCAAGATGGCGGCCCCCACCGGAGATAGGCCGCACTTCGGCGCCGCCAGGTGCCGAAGTGCGACCCGGTGCCTAAGGGGTTAAAGCCAGGCACCGCTTAAAAGGAGACACTCTCTCCTTTTAAGCAGTGCCTGGCTTTTTTTTGTGGGACCTCCCTATCGGGAGGGAGAGGGATCCGAACGGATCCCCCCCTCCCTTCCAGGCGATCTCCCGGCATTGCCGGGGGGTCGCCTGGAAATGACGTCATCGCGCATGGCGTGATGACATCATTTACGTCGGAAGGAGCTTGACTTCAGCGTCTGATGACGCTGAAGTCAGAACGTCACGGGACCCCGGACAGAGAGGGGAGTATCTCCGCCGGGGGTCCCGCAAAGCTGATGACGTGACACGTCCTCCTCAGCATACAGCGGGAGTAACTGAGGACGTGTCCCACACGTCGTCAGCAGTGAAGGGGTTAAAGTTTCCTGTCCCCCAGGGCACTACCCGGACCCGGACATTGTTTTTAAATGTTTCTATACATCCTAGAAATCCGCCACTTCACGGGCAGGTTATGGGAACCTCCTAGGCACGATATTTGAAGGAATTTTTCATTTTTATTTTTAACCCTTATTTCATGGAAAACTCATTGTCCCTTTGAAAACGTTTTTTTTTTTTTTAAACTTTTTGTCCTTGTTTCCTGTGCCCCAGGGCACTACCCAGATCCCCATACACCTTTTATGGCAAATATCTAGCATATATGCCCTCTTGCAGGGCACTCTAAAAATCGAATTTTCAAGTCCCATTGACTTGTATTGAGTTCGAGTTCGAATTCGAACTTTTGAAAAGTTCGAGTTCGAATGCAAACCGAACTCGGGGGTGTTCGGCTCATCCCTAGTCCTGAGCAAATCATCTGAGGGACAAATTGAAAGTCTATGCTATGCAAGTAATTAGCCCGGCTACATAGACAAAAAAAACAGGGTTGCTGGTGGGATTAAAGGGCTTAAACCCATCTATTTTATTGTTTATTATTATTATCATCACTTATGTGTTTCAGAATATCTAATATCTCCTGCATAGCCCGACGTTTCATTGCGAAGAACGGGTATCCAGCTAATATATATAGATATACACACAAACAAACAATATTACATACACACACATTACAATGAAATTCTAAAAATCTAATCTAAAACCTAATTCTCACCAGGACAACAGAGAGTTGAGGAAATCGGGAGTACTTGGATCAGGACTAAGAGGTGGAGAGGTGACAAAAGCTGCTGCCTTGGCCCAGTTTTTGCTCCAGTAATGACTGCCATCAGTGCCCAAACTTGCAGTGATTGGTTCCCCGTAGACCACAGCTCCTAAAAGGACAAATACAAAAGATTGACTAGATATAACAATTATTCACATAATCTAAATAGGACTCCAAAATGTTGATCAATCAGAGTGGGTGATGTTATCATTTGTACATTGATGTTTAAATCCCTAGATTAGTGTTGCAAGCAGAATATCTGATGTCCACCTAAGGTATAATTTAAGATTAATCAGGGAAATGTCCCCTGATGAGCCATCACACACCTTTCTTCCTGGCTTGTGCGATGACTTCTGCAGAGCTCTTACTCATGACTTTAGTGACATAGAGTGGACAGTTGGTTTGATTGGCAATGGTGATGGAACGGTTTACAGCTTCTGCTTCCACCTAAAAAAAAATGAGTGGCTTAAGACACGTGCCTATCGAACCCTACATGTCAGGCATTGCACCTTTGGTGCAGATAGAAGTAATGTATTAATGTGTAAAGTCTCACTTCTTCCGGTCGACTCAAGACGTGTCCTTCAGGGCCAGTGATACCTTGCTCAAGTATCCTCAGTTGCTCCTGAAAGAAGGATTAAATGAAACAATAGTCTTCAGCTGTGAACCAAATACACAATCGGAACCAAAGTCATGGAAAAAAAAAAAATAACAGGAATCAAAAGACAAATATTAAACACATTAAGATTTCAGATTATAAATCGTAATTATTCATGCTTAGTATAGGAAAGAATAGGAAAGTTATATCCATTACAATATGCAGCAGACAGCCAACACTCAAAGAAGACACCCCAAGAACTCCAGTACCAATATCAAGGAACCTGGCATTGATGGCGATCCAACGTGTGCATACATGAACCTCCGGATATCAGATGCATCTGCTTTGGATTTGACAAAGAGGCGCCAACACACAATGAAGAAATTTACAAAAGAAAACTGATGCCTGAAGAGATTTAACATGTTAACATCTGAACATGTTTGTTACCCAGGACCTAACATGAACACATACAGGGTTATTCAAAGAGATCCGAATTGCACGAGAAAGGTAACCGAACGCTGAAAATCAGCGTTCGGTTACCTTACTCGGCCATTCGGCTATCCAGAGAGCAGGCAATTCGCCAAATCCTGGCGAATTGCCTGAACATACGGTGCCTGTTCGGTGCCTGTTCAAGGGCAGTGAAATCCCCATGAAAAAGCATTGCTTCGGCTATTCAGAGAACACAAACCAGCAGTGAAAGGTTCCCGAAATGCCCTGCCATTCGGTGGTTTAATTCGGCAAATTTATTCAGGAGAATCCCATAGGCTTCAATGTTAAAAATATTCCCGTTTTAATTCAACATCTAATAAACCGTTCATTATAAAATTCTGCAATAAAGAGTCTTTATTTATAGATTTTTTTAGGATATTTTAAGCATTTTTCTGAAATTTTTTTTTTTTTTTAAAAGTCCGATTCTTTTTTTTTTTTTTTTTTAAGTTTACTTATTTTTTCTGTAACAGCCCTTTTTATTATCATTCCCTGGACCTCATATGCAAATTTCAGACATTTTCGCTCAGTAGTGTCTTTGAAAACAGCGTTTCACTTTTCAATCATTCATGCAAACTGTTTTCCTAATTTATTCACTGCCTCTTCTGCTTTGTCGGAGGCTGCGATCGGCTCCTGTTCGGGTTTTTCTGTGGTTTTCGGCAGGTTAATCCAGATGTTTGAGGTTTTCGGCGTGCATTCGCTGGGTTTTGCGGTTAGTTTTCGTCAGGTTTGCGGTAGCTTTTCCCTGCAATTCGGGGACCCTGTGGTGCTTGCTGAATACACCGCAGGGTCACCGAAATGGGATCGGCAAAAGGAACCGAAATGAAGAGAACGAAAAGTCACCGAACGTGCGGTGACTTTTCGAATCTCTTTGAATAACCCTGATAGTTATTTTGTGAAGTCCACTGACACTAACAAAGAGGAACCACTACCAGTACACCCAATATAAAATAACCACACCATAGGATCCAATGATAAAAGAGAATCACTATCAATAGACTTAACATTGCCAAAAAACACACACAAAATTGTATACTTGACTCTCATTCAAAATGACAGGTAAACCAAAGCATACAAGTCTTACATACCAATTTTTTACACTGACCTGCATTTTCTATCAACACATTCCTTTGTGTATAAATCTGATTTGTAAAAAAAATATGTCTCTTAAAACTCAGGACCACATGGTATAGCCATCAAGGTATCATATTTCTCCAACCTACCTTGATTTCCAACTGCTTATTCTTTTTTCCTATACTTTAATATACTACAGCTACTACAAATGTCAAAAAATGTACAGACGTAATTCATTTTAGATATTGAACTGGCATTCTGCTTGGTGTTTTGTACAGATTTTACTTTTCCCAGGGCCCTCATCTCGCCGGAGGCATTTTGACTGTGTATAGCATACACTATAACTTAATATTTCACTTCACAAGGCAATATGACGGCAAGAGAGCTCTTACCTCTGCTATGACATCCCCATTTTCTGCATGGACCTGGGCTATAGCACCAATATCCCGGATCACACTGAACACCTCGTATATCTGTGAATAAGATGAAAGAGTTACCTGTAAAAAAAATGGCTTAACCAATTGTTGTGTCAGTACTGCATTACTCTTCATTCTAGATTTCCGAAATTGTCATTAGTAAGTTAATGCGTTAAAGGGACACTCTACTCATCCTCACCATTTTATTGTTTTAAAGCGACCAGGATGTGCAGAGTCTCCCCCCTCCACCCCAGTTCTCAGCTCCCTTGACCAGGTGAAATTGTAGGGTGAAGTAGAGGAGTATCCTCCACCCCACCCAGCATCAACAGCAGCCGCTGTAGTGACAAGTCTCAGAGAGGCAGCCAATGAATCAGAACTGCGCATGCGTGCGCTGCTCCGATCCATCGTTCTGTGCAGGCACTACGGAACTAAGTACACAAGTCCCATAGCAGTGTACAATTTGCAGTTCCTACGCTAGGCAAGATGTGTAGGAGTGCAAAATGAACAGAATAACTTCAGAAACGCCTGGGTTTGGGAGTCCTTGAACTTAAGAGGAGAAGCTGCACGTGGCAAGGCTGAAAAGGTGAGTAAAAATAGAAAAAACAATAAAAAATTATTGGGCAGAGGCTGTCGCCAGCCTCTGCCCAATTATTTAAGTGCAAAAAAGGAACTCTATTTTCAATAGAGTATCCAATTAATGGAATAATATATTATATCAGATTATTATGGGCTAGCTACAGTAGGTGCACAACCCTATATACTCAAAATATTCCAACAGCACTCTAATATATATATATATATAGTTCCTACATATAGTATTATAGATTATAACATCTTTTCAATACACGTTTTCCTAACCAATAATGGCAAATTTTGGTCAGACACTTGTACTTGCTTTATCGAATATGCATGCGTTCAAACGAAAGCCCACCACAAAACGTATGTGACAGCTAGAACAATTTAAACGAATTTGCCTCTTTCAAATAAAATTCTGAGGAAGAACACAGATGAGAACTAACGTTGAGAATTAGGAGTTCCAGAAAATTTGAAATGACTAAATTTCAAGGGCACCATCTGTAAAAATACACAAATTTAAAAGTTAAATGTAACCCTGTGAAGTGAGACGATTATTTTCTAACCTTCAGTGGACAATCCAAAATAAAGACAAACAGATGAGAAAAATGTAACAATGTATAAATCTCAAGGAGTTTTACCATCAACAAACAAGACCAAACCATCCAGAGAATCCTTGCTATGCATCACTGTGCCCTGCATACCTGGGAGTCTGTAAGTTGGAATTGATCCTTATAGGCCATGTACACCAAGAATGAATTCACACCTGCAGAAGGAGGAAGCATAATTTGATTTAGTGTCAGATAGAAGCATAGCAAGAGTCTTAATTGTTACGATGAAAGTGAACATTTATATTTGTCTCACTTGAGCACTTATAATTTTACAGATCTTACGAGACAAATTTGATGAATTATATAAAGTCAAATTATTAAGACATCCACGTCTGTTCTTCTCTTGTCACACTTAGTTTATTATTATTTTATTATTATCCTTTATTAATATAGCGCCACAAATTCCGCAGAGCTTTACAAGATCAGTGTACAAGGAGGGAGTTGATACATTAGATACGGCACATGGATGATGACCTGATTCAGGGGGACCATGTTTCCAAGGGAATGCACAAACTATGAGATGTACAAGTATTTTGTGAAGTAGGTGCATCCATATCGTTAGGTGTCTTGCCCAAGGACACTCACTGGTGGCGTCTACTGAGTGGAATCCGGTCGTCTTTCCATGATTGTAGAGCAGCGACTTGGTGGTTAGGTTGAACCCACTTCTCATAAAGTCAAGACTTGCTTCTCTACAGTTGTATTGGAGGGATGTGCTGAATGGGATTTTGACTTGCTTCTCCATGGTCGATGGGTAGAGGCTTACCACTGGACTCCACAGCCAATATCGTGTGTACCATTAGGTGACTTGCCCACGGACACTTACTGAAGAGGTGCTCTGTCCAGGAATCGAATCGGAGTCTCCACGGTTATAGAGCAGTGATGTTACCTCTAGTTCATCAAGCCAGTACTTTATGTAGGTGCATCACTAGACATTAAGGCTGGGGGCAGACGAGCGTCATTGGAGAGCGGAAGGAACGTCTGTGAGAGTTACTTCCACTCGACGCCCACCGGCCACCTATGGAGGATCGCACTTTGCAGCTCCATCAATGTGCGTCCTAGTGCTTTGATGGAGAGGGCTGCTTCACGGACACAGCAAGGCTGCTGTTGTGTGCGCAATTTGTGCGCAAGCTACAGCGTATGGCTAGCCCCGTAGCAGCGTCTCAATGTTGCGATGGACGTCAGAAGGCACGCCAGTACGGGCGCACATGGTGCGCCCGCTTGCCCCAGCCATAAAATATGCATGCCTGGCTCTAAAAATTAATGTATTTGTTAGCTTGCTCATTGTAGGTTTGTGCCACTCACCATGATCTTTAACAAGGGCTTCCATCTCCTCTTGTACCCCCTTGTGCCATTCAATAATATCCATATGCAAGGAATAGTCACAGCAGGATTTACTGTCTGCCCACTCTCGCCACTGGTCAAAAGCACTAAGTAAGCTGGTCCCAGGCTCTGGGACAACACGATCAACTAGGAAGAATGGAAAAAGAGATGATGTTATAGAAAAATAATAGTCGGAAAATCTAAAACAATAAGTAAAAAATTTAATCAAACATTTTTCATGAGAAACTCTAGAAAATTCAAACTACTAACACAAGTATACTGCTATCTTCCTTAGACATACAAGGAATGTTAAATACTTTACATAAAAGAGCATAATAATGTTTATAAATTCAATAAGGAATAATGTATATAAGAATACTATCATGAACTTGTGGTGTAGCATATCTTCTTTTATCTTCAACGGGGAGAAATCGTTGCCAAAAAGGAGAAAACCTTACTGGAGCACCGCCCAAAAAAAAAGACTAGAAGGGTTATTCAGAGCGCACCGAAATGTCGCCGACATTTCAGTGCTCGGTCGTTCCCCACACTACGGGGAATCAAATTCCCCGACCCTGCGAGGAATTCAGCATTAACCGCAGGGTCCACAAAGTGCGGGGAAATGCTGCTGAAAAACTGGCGATTGCAAAAAAAAGCTGCAAATCCACCAAAATCATCGGATCCGATAATTTCAGCAGGTCTGGCGGATTTTCGAATCTGATTCGTTAAAGCCTCCGGGAAACCACACAAAATTATCAGATTCGATAATTTCAGCAGTTTTGCGTTTTTCTTTTTAAATTAGCAGAAATTATCAGATCCAATCCCATTAGCTGCCACAAATCCGCCGATCCACTAAACACCACGATGACCAGCCGCCAGAAAAAGCCAACAAGCCGACGAACGGGGTAAAAAATAAAAAAATAAAATGATTGAAAGTGTCAAATTTGAAACGCTGTTTCGCTGTTTGCAAAAAGCTACTGGACGAAAATGTCTGGAATTAACATACAAGGTCCGATGAATAATAATAAAAAGGTCTGTCACAGAAAAAAAGAAAAAACACTATTTAAATAAATAAATAAATAAATATAATTCAGAGGGAAAAAATTGTGAAAAAAATCCCAAAAATGCCTTAAAAAAATGTATAAAAGAATAGAGACTTTTACAGTTTATTAGATATTGCATAAAACCAGGAATATTTTTAATATTGAAGCCTATGGGATTCACCTGACTAAACCTACCGAATGAAACCACCGAACATCAAGGCATTTCTCTGACTTTTCACTGCTGTTCGGTATTATCTGAATAGGTTAACCATTGCTTCTCTATGGGGATTTCACTGCTATCGAACAGGCACTGTATTTTGCTGGCAATTTGCTAAAATTTGGCAAACTGCCTGCTTTCTGAATAGCCGAATGGCCACGAAATTGCACCATACGGGGAAATTCACTGTTCGGTGCCATTTCGGGGCCAGATCGGCCCTTTCTGAATAACCCTGTAGGTCACTATCAGGGTTATTCAGAGAGAGACAATCTGTCCCCGAAATGTAACCGGACACTGAATTTCAGCGAACGGGGAAATTTCGGGGCAATTCGGCTATTCAGAGAGCAGGCAATTCGCAAAATCTTGGCAAATTGTCTGCATGTACGGTGCCTTTTTGAGGGCAGTGAAATCTCCCATAGAGGTTTGTCTATTCTGAGAACACCGAACAGCTGAGGAATATCAGTGAAGTGCCCTGCCATTCAGTGGTTTCATTCGTCCGGTTTATTCAGGAGAATCCCATAGGCTTCAATGTTAAAAATATTCCGTTTTAATTCAATATCTAATAAACCTTTTATTATTTTATTCTGCAGTAAAAAGTCTCTTTATAGATTTTTTTAGGATCTTTTAGTGAAAATTGTTTTACCGTTTTTTTTTAATTGTTTTTTTCATATTTCTGTAACAGACCTTTTTATTATCATTCATTGGATTTTATGCGTAAATTCCAGACATTTTCGTTCAGTAGTTTTTTTTACAAACAGCGTTTCAAATTTCAAACTTTCAAATGAACTGTGTTTTTTTTGTTCCACCCCGTTCGTCTGCGTGTCGGCTTTTTCCGGCAGCTACTATGCGCTGTGATCGCCAGCTGCTTGGATTTTTCCAGCGTGTTCGGCTTTGTGTTTGCAGCGATTTCTGCGGGTTTTGGGTGAGTGATGTTTTGGAAGTGCTTTTCTCATGAATCCTTGCCAACCATGGGAGATGTAGCCTCCAAACATCTGTAGGGTCAAGACTGCTCACCCCTGCAAATCCCAAATTTGAAGGCACTCTAATGTCAGTACACTGTCGTTCACCTGACATCAACCACTGGGCTCATATATATTTGTTTTCTGAGCCAATATTTGTATCCAAATAAATGGAAGATATGGGTCAATGGAATAAATTGATGACATTTTGTCAAAATGTATCTACCTTAGCTTTTTATTATAGTGTTTGTCTGCTTTTATTTACATCAGTTGAGTTTGGAATGGGATAGGAGAGTTCATATATCAGCAAAATCTATATTTTGTATAGATATAAAATTATTACTATGATTATTATTATTATTTATTAACCCCTTAGTGACCGGGCGGTTTTACACAAATCCGTCTTTTAGTGACCGCTGCTGTTTTTACGTTTCTGCGCTGTTAGTATTTAGGTCAAATTTTCCTCTTACTCGTTTATTCAACCACACATATTATACACCCTTTTTCCCGCCATTAAATGGACTTTCTAGAAATACTATTATTTCCATCATATCGAATAATTTACTATAAAAAAAATATGAACTATGAGGAAAAAATGGTAAAAGCACACTTTTTCGTAATTTAATCCCCAAAATCTACAACCACCCAAAAAGACCCCGGCTAAATAGAAATACTCAATTTTAACATGCGTTTGCTTTTTAACCCCTTCACTGCTGAGACAGTTCACCTATGTGCGCTGCGCTCATTCTGACCATTTTGTGCTAATTATTTTTAGATGACAGCCTAGGTCCTATTTAATTAAACTCCCCCCAGACAAAAAAAACTTTTTAAAAAAAAACATTTTTTTATTTTATTTAATTCTTTTATTATTTTTTTTAAATTTATTTTTATTTTTTTAATTTCTTTTTAAAACCAAACCTGGACATGTTTGGTATCATTGGAAAGGCCATAATCAGGCCTTTCAAATGATGTCAAATATGACCATCTAGCTGCCATGGATCGGGAGATATGGGGATCCTTAGGATCCCCTTATCTCTACATGGCAGCTAGATGGTTAACTGGCCCACTGACATCCTCACACATATGGTGAGGTTGTCAGTGGGTGGGGGGGGACCTGGAGGCTTGGCTGACATCCAAGATGTCAGCCGCACTCCAGGTTCGAATCGCGTTTTGGCGCCAATTGGCGCCGAAACGTGATCCGGCGGCGAAACTGTTAGTGCTATACACCGCTGAAAAGGTTTGCACCCCTTTTCAGCGGTGCAAACAGCATCTCCCTAGCTTCAATGGTTGGGGAGATAGAGGGCTCCGAAGGAGCCCCCCCTCCATTGAATTGCATGGGGACGCCTGCTGATGACGTCACCACGCAGCGTGGCGACGTCATCAGCCTCGCCTGCCCATGTAAATCACATGGGCAGGCTTCCTCCCTGCCAGATCGCCAAGGGATCCAGCGAGGGAGGTGAGTATCGGACGGGAGGGGGATTAGGCACCGCTGACGTACCCTGTACGTCCGCGGGTCTAAGGGAGACCTGTGGACAGGACGTACAGGGTACGTCAGGGGTCCTTAAGGGGTTAAGCGCCAACACATTCCGCAGCGCTGTACAAGGTGTAATGGGTAAAGACAGGACAATTCTACAATACATACAGGACACAGGTCAGTATTCCTGCCTGCAGATACATGAGGATATGAGGACCCTATTCCCATGGGAATTTACAATCTAGATGGTGAGGGGATTAGAAACAGGAGGGGGGGCTGCAGTGATGAGTTAATGCAGGGAGAGGTGAGGACTGTTTTTGGGTCGGTCCGATGTCTTGTTACGGAGTCAGGTGGTAGGCTTCCCTAAACAGAAGGGTCTTTAGGGAGCGTTTAAATGAAGCCAGATTTGGGGACCGTCTGATATTGCAAGGAAGCGCATTCCATAGGGTCGGCGCTGCACGAGAAAAGTCCTGCATTCTGGCATGTGAAGAGGCAATGATGGAGAAAGCCAGGCGCAGGTCATTGTTGGATCGTAGGGGATGGGCTGGGGTGTATTTGGTGATTAGTGAGGACAGGTAGTGAGGGGCGGCGTTAGTGAGGGTTTTGTAGGCCAGGGTGAGTAGTTTGAATTTGATGACATAAAATGTATCTATTGTTTTTTTTAACAAGACACTGAACTGATGGTAAATTTTGATGCATGCATTTGAAATACAATTATGCAAATGAGATACATTTTTTAAACCCAACTGTCTGTAAAGTAAATTTAGGGGGAAAAAAAGGATGACGGTGATGGAAATTCACAGAAAAAAGGGCAGCAGACCTCCTGAAAAAAATAACTGGGGTGGATCTGTTGAAGGGAGAAGAAAAAATATAACAAACATAACTTCAAGGGACATATATCTGAAACAACTTGCAAAACCACCTAATTTTAAATACTGGAAAACTGGCAACACTTACATATGTGTTGGCAACAGTTTAAGAGGTGAAAAGTATAAATAATGCTGCAAATCATCACTTACTGATCATTGTGGTTCCTCCAGCCAGTGATGCTTTGGTCCCCTGATAGAAGTCATCTACAGACACCATGCCATTACAAGGCTTCTGGAAGCAGGTATGAACGTCTATACCACCAGGCATCACCATCCTTCCATGAGCTTCGATGGTCTTCACACCTCCTGGAACAATCAGGTTCTCTCCGATCTGCCTAAAACAGATCCCAGGCAAATTCAATTAACAGAAACACAACAAGTCATATCTGTTTATTACATCGGAGGGGGATTAAGCGGCCGCTGCCTGTTGTTAAGTCAACTGAAAGTGAAAAACGTTTTGTTGGTATTCTGTTACCAGACCGAACAGGCAAAAAAAGAGGGCTCTTTGAGAAGGCATGAGAAGGACTTATAAAAGGTTTCCTCACACTCGAGAGTTATTCTGTGTGAAGCCCTCCATGGATGAAAAACTGGATTATTTTTGACCTTTGAATTTATTTTGTTTTTTATTGTTTTTTATTGTTTGTCTGGCATTTTAGTTCTGATTCACATTTTGTAACGAAACCTCCATCATCTTTTGCTTCTGTCAAAGTCAATCTGCGCATATATGCTGCAGTAATAATAAATGCACACACAACTTCTCAAATTTATTGGTTTGTTATGTGTAGAATGTGTAACTATATATACTTTGCTGCGTTCACAATGTTAAGTATAGGACGCGTGACGTACAGTAAGTTCACGCAGGTTCACCCGCGGTAGACGTATACGTGCGTTTGTTGCGCTGACATTGTAATACGACGTTCAGCGCAAAGGGTTTTGCCACTCGCATTAATGCATTTTTGCACCGGCGCAAATGTTTGCGTGAAGATTGTAATAGGGCCCAGTATGTATTAGACGTGTGCACAACTGAAATTTTTTTTTGTTTAGTTTGAAAATAATATTGTCTGAAACAATTCGCTTGAATACTGATTTGTTTTCGTAATTTCAATTTGTTTCAAATTTTAGGATCACAAAAAAAAAAAAAAAAATCAAATCCTGCTCAATTACTGTTACAGTAGATTAGGGCTAAACATGAGGGTTAAAAGGTAAGCTAGGGTTAAATTACCGTTTCTCTGCAGTGTGCATAGAGGAATCATTCAATCAATAGTTCTCTTGTGAAACAGTATATCGAATCAATTTCGTTATATACTGTTTCATTTCGGATGAGACGAATTCGATATTTCAGTACTTCTGAAATACGAATTTATGAAATTTCGGATGAAATTAAGATTCGTTATGAAACGAATGCACAACTCTAATATGTATGTATAATTCACAATGAATATACATTATATAATTATACTCACGCACACTCAGGGACAAAAAAAGGCCCTGGACTTCATCCAGAGCGGCCCACTCCCATTACGCAAACACGCAGGGCTGGATTAAGATCTCTATGGGCTGGAGCTGAAGATTTGGTTTGTTTTTTTTGGCATTTAATGAAATGAAAACATATTTTATGTTATTATAAATTGTGTGCAAAGTCGGTGCTTTGTGTTTTGCCGCATTTCGGTGCTCTATGAATAACCTTGTTTGTGTTTCAGCTCTCTTCAGTTCTCCATTTCGCCAAAAATACAGTAAATTCTCTATTAAGTGAATATTCACTGTGTTTTGCCAAAAATGGAGTCACCAAAGCAGTTCTCGGACATCGGCGAAAACCGCAAATTGCGCCAATAACCGCTGAATTGCGCCCAATTGGCAATGTCAATAACATTAAGGCTGGGGTCAGACGAGCGTAGTGTTAACGTCCGTGATTGCGCCTAAAAGTACGTCCGTGATAGCATGAAAGAAAGTCCATTGGAGCCTGACACATGAAGTACGTCCGCACTGAACTGCGGACGCACAACGGCCGCGGCAAACGGACGCAGGTTAGGCAAGAACGTAATACTGCTAGAACGGACGTGCGGAGTGCGCCACGTCCACAACGTCTGCATAGCTTTGTGTGTGAGTGATGGAACGTGGTCAGACGGACTGCATTTATACGTCCAGCATTTTTGACGGACAGAATGTTTTTTCATTGTAATTTATTTTTCCCTCCTACATCCGTCAAAAATAACTTCAGTGAAAAAACGGACTGTGTGACCACTACTGCGTCATCCGTACTGACGATGTCCGTACTGCACGGACGTACAGCCCGTAGAAATCACGCTCGTCTGACCCCAGCCTAAATACTGGCGATTTGACAGCAAATAAGGTGCAATTCGGCAATGTTTGATGGCCTTTGGCAGCAGCAAAATTATCCCATATAGTATAGATCATTTATTCTTTGTATTTTTTTGCAAAAACCTTCATGTATTTTTTTAGACAACATTTCTGATAATCTTATTTTTTAAAAGACTTTATTTTGAAACAGAATTTATTATTTTTTAAAGGACTTTATTATTTGAACACATTTTTATTGATTTACACTCCTATTAGGAGAAGGGGAGACTTTCTTTTTTGGTTTTTACCAACGTCCTATAACTGTTTCTGCGACTCCAATTCCAACAAAATACGGTGACCATTCGCTAGTGAACCACCGTATTTTTGGCGAAATGGGGTGAAGTGTGCCGAAACACAAAGCACTGAAATGTCAGTGCTTTGTGAATAGACCCTTTAAATCCACATTAGAGGTGTGTGTGGAAAATAATAAAATTGGGGATCAGGAAGAAATTACCTTCCCTGGCAGCCTGCGCTGGTTGGGAAATGTGGAGAGCTCTCTCATACCTTGAAATCACTGTGCCGCGTCTGACAGAAGGCAGCACGCAGCTCAGCTGCAGTCAGATCACTCCTGTTCCCTGTTCCTTGTAGTGCAGGAAAGCTTCCAGGCTGGGCTGTACACATCACAAAGACCACCTGGAAGCTGAGTGTGCAGCCACTGGGAAGAAGTGAATGTCACATCTCTCCCAGCGCTCGGGCAAAGCTGCTACCAGGCGCCGTCTACTAAATGGCAGTCTACGTAGTAGCATCTTTAACAACAGCCTCCATGACACAGCTCATCAGGCAAATGTCCAATGGCCAGGCCACGGGCCCGCTGCTCAGACCTAGTCAGGCAGCTGGTCTAACCAGCCCACAGAGCCATCGGCCCACTGGGATTCTCCCGGTAGTCCCCGATGGACAGTGGATGCCTGCACACACTGTTGTATAGACTTCTAGGGGTTTTGCTTCAATCAAGTTTAAAAGGAATAGTTAGGAAATAGTTTTCCTAATTGAAAACCAAGATAAAGGTCTTCCTAATTGAATTTATTATTACCTTTAAAAGTTCTATGTTTTTAAAAAATTGCTAAGTAACTGTACCTCAGATGACAAAAATTTATGCAGAAACACCACAAAAATACTGACTCAACACAGCAGTGCACTGCAGAAGCAGAAATCAGCACAGATACACTGTTGGTGAAGCATAAGCATTTGGGAGAAGAAGTCTATAAACGATAAGGCTGGGGTCAGACGAGCGCACTAGGAGCGCTCATACTGAAGTGCCCCCCGGTATACATCGCAGCGTTGTGACACTTTGACGGGGCCAGTCGCACGCCGTAGCGTGCACACAAATTGCACATGCTACAAGCGTCCGTGCAAAAAGCCTCCCCGTCAAAACGATACACGCGCCTTGACGGGACTGCAAAGTGCGAAACTCCATAGGGGGAAATCGAGCCTTGCAGCGCTGAGCGCACTAATTGCACTCAGCGAGGTGGCCAGACGGGTGTCAGAGTGGAAGGATGTCCTCTCTCACGGACATTCCTTCCGCTCTCAAAAACGTTCGTCTGATCCCAACCTTAAAATATGAAAGATTTGCCAAATGTACAAAATAAATAATGAATATAAGTCAGGAAACATGCTGGATGGATGTACGTAAAATTGGAAAACCACAAAAGTATCATCCCAATGCACCTGTACCCTGGTAAATAATATTATTTAAAAAAAAAAAGAAAATCAACATTTATTGGTGCTCTGAATGACTAAGATTCAAACTAAATAATTTTAAAAGACATGCAAATTATACAAATTAAACAATGTTAACATATGCACACGTTATTTTTCTGGCATGTACATATACCCATATTTAGCTTTTCCAAGAATGTCAAATTATTTAATATATGAGCACACACACACAATTAGGACCTAGATAAACCAGTATGTACAGAAAACGTTTCTGGGAGTAATCCTCTTTTCTAGTTTTTAAAATGTATGAGAGAAAGTGTTGTGAGAGAAAGAAAATGCTAGAACAATAGGTCATGCTCTGAATATAAATGGAGTCCAGGGGGAGTGCAAGAAAACCTCAGAGAGGCCATAAGGGAACGTGTAACGAAAACAAGCAATGGCCCATGTACATGAATTAAGTCACGCTATTATTACCAGCATCATCAATACCATTATACTGTATGCAATGCTTACATTACAAAGGTATGGGAAGTAAAACTATGAAAATGCCAAACAAAATTTAAGATATCAAAAAAAAATCTGGTGTATACGTGCCTGCCGAGGAGAGATAATCTAGTTCAGTGGTTCCCAAACCTGGTCTTCACATACCACTAACAGCCCAGGTTTTTTTTTTTTTTAGTTTAAGAATTTTTATTTTGAGATATACAGGGTTATTCAAAGAGATCGAATTGCTTGAGAAAGGTAACCGATCGCTGAAAATCAGCGTTCGGTTACCTTTCTTGGCCATTCGGCTATCCAGAGAGCAGGCAATTCGCCAAATCCTGACGAATTGCCTGAACATACGGTGCCTGTTCGGTGCCTGTTCGAGGGCAGTGAAAACCCCATGAAAAAGCACTGCTTCGGCTATTCAGAGAACAAAAACCAGCAGTGAAAGGTTCCCGAAATGCCCTGCTATTCGGTGGTTTAAGTCGGCAAATTTATTCAGGAGAATCCCATAGGCTTCAATGTTAAAAATATTCCCGTTTCACGTTGATTCCTCACAAACCGGAGATTCTATTACTGGGTATGATTAACCTCCCAAAACTTCACAGAAGGATGTTGTTTATTATCATCTCCACGACCTCATTGCTCATAGCACGTAATTGGAAGTCCACATTAGTACCTACCAAAAAACAAGTTATTGACCTATTAGACCAGTATCGTGGTTTTGACTCACGGATTGTGGCATCGGAAGAGGTCCATGCGCCTAAACGGGATCCCTGGACACTTTGGGACATTCAAAAAATTTATGAAGCCTGTGGGTTATGACCGATTTATTGACCCTGATATACAGCTTTTACTTCAGTTGGGTTCTATGATGGCTGCAACCCCCCCCCCCTCCTTCTCCCCCCCCCCACAGTTGATTTTTCAGTCGTACTGATTTCTTATGCAAATATATGATGTTTGTCTTCTACTTCGAAGTAACTTTGTATTTTGACAAACTTAACAATAAAAATCTATGTTTTAAAAAAAAAAAAATATTCCCGTTTTAATTCAATATCTAATAAACCGTTCATTATAAAATTATGCAGTAAAGAGTCTCTTTATTTATAGATTTTTTAGGATATTCTAAGCATTTTTCTGAATTTTTTTAAATTTTTTTAAAAGTTAGATTTTTTTTATATTTATTTTTTAAGTTTACTTATTTTTTCTGCAACAGCCCTCTTTATTATCATTCCCTGGACCTCATATGCAAATTTCAGACATTTTCGCTCAGTAGTTTCTTTGAAAACAGTGTTTCACTTTTCAATCATTCATACAAAATGTCTTCCTAATTTATTCACTGCCTCTTCTGCTGTGTTGAAGGCTGTGATCGGCTCCTGTTCGGGTTTTTCTGTGGTTTTCGGCAGGTTAATCCAGATGTTATTGAGGGTTTTCGGCGTGCATTCGCCGGGTTTTGTGGTTAGTTTTCGTTGGGTTTGCGGCAGCTTTTCCCTGCAATTCGGGGACCCTGTGGTGCTTGCTGAATACACCGCAGGGTCACCGAAATGGGATCGGCAAAACAAACCGAATTGAAGAGAACGAAAAGTCACCGAACGTGCGGTGACTTTTCGAATCTCTTTGAATAACCCTGAATGTCAGCATATCAACAACCAGTAAGTAAAGAACAAGGATGTGTTATCAGGTAGAGGAAAGCAATAAAAAGACGCATAGTGAGAACAACAACATACATCAGATAATAAGGGGGGGGGTGAGACTAAATGTCATCAAAAACAGAAGTTGGCAGTTTGTTCAGGGTGACATCAGGTGGGACGGGGAGAAGAGAAAAAAAGAAGAAAGAAAAAGGGGTGGGGGGATCACCCAAAAATGTAATATTCCAGGCTCACCCCAGGAACCGCAAGGTATACCGGGGGCCATGGAAGAGATCACGGGGGCCGGGGGACCAGGAGAGGCGGCTAGAGCCATGGTGGCCGCTCAAGTGGCTCGCCCAGGACCACCCAGTGTCCCACATCAACAAAAAAGAAAAAAAATAGAAAAAATTATTTAATAAAGGGGGTGGAAAAAAGGTACAATGCCTGACGTCCTAATAGTCTCAAAAAGTCCCAAGTGCCTGGGTCAGCAGGAAGTCTGCAAATAGTAAGGACAACTCAGAATAACAAAATAAAATTAAATGAAATGGGGGGGTGTCAGCAGTCACAGCGGAGCTCATTCATCGGTCCCGAAAAGTTGCCAGCACCCGTGACATCCGATCAAAATCAGGGTGGGGGAGAAAGTCAGCCAGTATCCATGAACATGGGGACAAGCAAAGCTCGGCAAACAGTACATCATCCTGGAAGACCATCTCAGCAGGAGAATAATCCCAACCACGACACAGCACCGGAGCCTCGAAGGGCAACAGAAGATCAGAGGGCTCCTCTATATCATAGTGGCCATCAGATCGCGCTCCAACCTCCAATGCAGGTAAGATCCTCGGTGGAAAGGGAAGCACATCAGGAACCCAGTCGGCCGGGGCGGGCGCTGTCCCTCCAGGGCCGCTGAGATCACCCTCACGCACAAGAGACAAAGCCCTACAGGGGCACTCCACGTCAGGCCCAACAGCATCCAGCCGTACTGGGTCCTCGCCGCAGTACCAACCAGCTTCCCGCCGGTCCAACAGCCACTGTTCCCGGAACTCTGCCATCAGCTCCTTCAAGCGCTCTCTCGTAAGTGGTGCAGAGTCAGGGTCATCCATCAGCATAGAGTGGAAGGAGAGCCAGATGCAGGAAGCGGAATCGCCAGAACGCGGCAGCCCAGCCCGACTGTACGTCGCTCGGCAGTAAGGAACGGAGTCAGGACGGTCGATGCCGTCGAGTAGGCCACAAAGATGGCCGTCGAGGAAGGTCTCACCAGGGAGGCCCAGGGGCCAAAACAGGGACCCGCACCGGTAAGAGAGCTTGTAGTCCGGTCTCACATCTGCTCCCCAACTCCAAGGTATGAGATCCACAGTGAGGGGCTCCAAAAATGGACGGGAGAACGTCTAAACAAAGATTAAGAGAAGTTCGCAAGAGAGCACATTGAGATGCATTCACTCCCATCCGTAGTCAGCCATCACCATCAACAGTCCAGGTTTTAAGGATCACCTTAGGAAAATGCAGACTGATTATTGCAATAACATTGCATGTGCTATGCTTCAGATATTATTATTATTATTATTATTCTTTATTTATAAAGCGCCAGCATATTCCGCAGCGCTGTACAATAGGCACAGTATAGACAGGGTTACAATACATTGAACAACATTTGACAAACAGTACAGGAGGAGATGAGGGCCCTATTCCCGTAGGAACTCACAATCTAGGAGGGTTGGGGTTGGAAACAGGAGGAGAGGACTGTAAGGTGAGAGTGATTGATGGTTGCGTCAGTGAGTTGGGTGGTAGGCTTCCCTAAATAGGAATGTTTTCAGTTAGCGTTTGAAGGAAGAGAAGTTAGGGGAAAGTCTGACAGTACGAGGGAGAGCGTTCCAGAGAGTGGGGGCTGCGCGTGAGAAATCCTGCAGTCTATCATGGGAAGAGGTGATGCGGGGAGAAGCTAGTCGCAGGTCACTGTTTGACCTTAGGGAGCGGGCCGGGGTGTATTTGGTGATTAGTGAGGACAGGTAGTGGGGAGCTGAGTTAGTGAGGGTTTTGTAGGTAAGGATAAGGATTTTGAACTTAATTCTGCAGTGGATGGGGAGCCAGTGAAGGGACTCGCAGAGAGATATCTGGCCAACCTGGCCTGTTAGGGGTACGTGCGGACGAGGGTTGGAAACCACTAATCTAGATCATGGTTTATTTTATAAATCACTAGGTGTCAAGCCTGCCCAGAGGGCAGTCTATTGTTGTAGAGTGTGGTGGGTGCGCGCAGAGCCGGCGACGGAAGTGTTACAAACGTATTTATATATTAGGGGAAAATGCGCTTTGCACACCTTGCCATATTCATTCAGAATAAAATCTGGGGGCTTATCGGGTCTCTATAGCAATACCCCTTACCATTTGTACAGGGTTATTCAAAGAATTTGATTCCCCGGACCTCAGGGAATCAAATTCCCCAACCCTGAGGTGAATTCAGCATTCAGCACAGGGTCCCCGAAGTGCAGGGAAAATCAGCCAAGCAACTGCCAAATCGAACATAAAACCGCCACAAAACATTGTCTCTGATCCGATAAGTCACTGCAAACCTGCCAAACACATCTGAAAAAAAGATGCCGAACGGAGCACCAACCAGCCGCTGGAAAAAAACGGCAAGTCGACGAACGGAGTAAAAAAGAAAATTAAAAAGCACTGCGACTTTGAAAAGCGGTTTGCAAAAAAACTATTGCACGAAAATTAAAATAACATATAAGGTCCTATGAATAACAAAAAGTCTGTTACAGAAAAAAAAGGCTCTTCAAAAAAAATTCACCAAAAAAAATCTTGAAAAATGCCTAAAAAAAAATCATAAATACAGAGACTTTTTGGTGCAGATTAAAAAAATAAACGGTTCAATAAATATTCAATAAAAATGGGAAAAATATTTTTACATTTCAACCTACATCTGATTAAACCTGCCGAATGAAACAACCGAACATCAGGACATTTCCCTGACATTTCTGTGCTGTTCAGTGTTCTCTGATTAGATTAAGCATTACTTCTCTATGGGGATTCACTGCCTTCGAAGATCACTGTATTTTGCTGGCAATTCACAAATATTTGGCAAATTGCCTGCTTTTGAATAGCCGAATGGCCACGAAATTGTACCGTACCGGGAAATTCATTGTTCAGTGCAATTTCAGGGCCAGTTAGGCTATCCTTGAATAACCCTGTTAGTCTTATATCGACTCACCCTTAACCCAAAGATCTTCCCACACCTAAACATTTCAACTCCTTCAAATGAAAAAGTAATATGCATGCCCGAACTTCAACCCTGGAACCTAAAAATGGATAGAATTCTATGATTAAAGGGACAATCTAGCCACTGTGTTCAAATTAACTACACACAAGGGGTTATTCAAAGAACACCAAAATTCAGGGAAAATTTCAGTGCTCTTGTTCGGCACACTTCGGCGATTCCAAATCGTCGATCCTGCAGTGAATTCCCTATTCACCACAGGGACCCCGAAATGCACCGAACAGATCGCCGAAGGCCTCCAATCAGCCCACCTGGCTGGTAAAGACCACCGAACTGCAGGAAAAAAAAAGGAACTCTGTTATTTTTTAAAAGGTGTTTATAACAACAAAAATCATGACAATGTAAGGAAATAATAAAAAAAAGGTCCAATAAATAAAAAAAATAGAGGTCTGTTACAGAATAGAAAAAAAAGGCAAATTTGTAATGGAAGCAAAAAATTTTGCCTAACAAAATCCAGATAAATACCAAAAAAAAATTAAAAAATAAATAAATAAAAAGGCTTTTTGTTGAAAGTGAAAAGAATAAACAGTTGAATAAAAAAATAGTGGAAACTATACTATTTTTTTTACATTGAATGCTATGGGATTCGCCTATTTAAACCTGTAGAACTAAAATATGAAAACTGAAAATCTAGGCAATTCCATGACACTTCGGTGCTGTTCATTGTTCTCTGAATAGATTAACCATTACTTCCCTATGGGACAATTTCGCTGCCACCGAAGAACGCAAAATTGCGGCAATCTATGGCAAACTGCCGTATTTCGCTGTCAATTCACCAGTATTTGGCAAATTGTCAGCTCTCTGAATAGCCCAACTGCAAAAAAATTGCAACGTATGGTGGAATTCACCGGTCGGTGCAATTCGGTGGAAAGATTGGTGCTCTTTGAATAACCCTTATAAATAAAGTATGCGTAATTACATATGTTTAAGATAAACAACAAGTTAAAGAACTATAGTCTAATGTCATGAATAATAAAATGGTCAATTCTTGGTCCTGCCAAACACGAAATTCAAAATTGTCCTGGCATGTGTTCATTCCCTAATCGGCAGATGAAAAATGTTCCCTATAGAGTATTCTCTTCAGGAACGCACATTTGATATACTCTGACATTTATAAACACAATTAGGAGCAATCCTAGGCTCCCTCAAATTTGGGTTTTGCCGTATGAATGATCCTCATGGGAACAATCTCCTGGAGCTCACCCCTTCACATGCGAAAAAGTAAATAAATAAATAAATAAAGGTAACAGTATGTGTAAATTTGCGCAGTCATCTGAATGTCACTTGTGCAATTGTAAAATGCCTCTTTATGAATTAATTTAACATTCATAATAATCTTATTGTAAGTGAATCAAACAATTGAACAATGATTAATTAATATCATTTTGCAAACAAATTTTTGAGTAAAATAAGGAGAAGCCACCAGAGGACTTGCACTTTCCGTGATTACGAGTGTACTTGATATCAGATGTTTAGCTTAGATTTTAAAACAGGCTTTAAAAGGGCATTGATAAATGTAGAACTAGTGCCACAATTACACAATAATAGAAATCATAATGGGCTCTATTCCATAGTTGGTGCTATGTTGTATCTCGATTTGTAATCATTAGCGCAAGAAGAAGTAAGTTTAACGTCTGGCATCGATATTCCGATCTTGACGCTACAGTCAGGTAAAAACCTTTTGCGCCTCGCAGCTTGCGTGAGCTTACTGTACTTAAACGTCTCCTGTACCTAACATTGGTAGCGCAGTCTGTTTTTAACGTCTCGACAAGTTAGGTATTACAAAGTGCTGTTGCAAATTACCATCGGGAAGCGAAAGCCAAAATTTGAACAACGCCTAAAAGCTGGTGCTAAATGCAAAATCATAGAACACGCTCTAAAAAACTCCCCTAAAAATCCCATACTCACCTCTCATCACTGTAGTGAAATGAGTGGCCCGATCCGCCACTTCTTCCCGGGAGCAGAGTGAGACTGGGAACAAATAGTTCCTAGTCTCCCACCGTGATCAATCCATTGCTCTGCGCGATCTCACAAGAATGAGTTCACGCATAGCCCAAGGCCCAGAAGCGTAAGCCTCCATGAAGTCCTATGGACTCCAGGAGCTGATACTCGTGGTAGCGGTAATGAGAGCACTAGGGAGGTTAGGGCTGTGTTCCGGGGCGAGGTGCTGAGATCGCACCTTTCTGAGAATCGTACGTTAACACGGAAACGGTAAGGGATAATCGGCGAACGCAGATTTTCCTGTTTAGCGTATCCATGTTAGTGTCCACTATGGAATAGGGCTCAGCAGGTTTTGTTGAACTGAGCAGAAATGTGCAGCACTCTTAATGAAAATCTATGAACGATGGATTGAGTAATGGATGCTGCAATGGATGGATGACAAGTAAGGCAGAGTCAAGCTGACAGAGAACTAGAATAGTGTAAAACCCGTCACATGAATTATAAAATCTTAGACATCAAATCTCATACCGTTCCTTCACTTTGCATGATTGCTCTACCCTCACTTCAGAAAAACTCCAGGAGCGGCCATCTCTTCAGGAACCATAACTTGCTGCCTGAATGATCTCCAGGGGCTTACCATGCACTCAAGTGTACAGGTTTAATAGAGAGAATCAGGAAGCAGAGGCATTTTCTCTCGCCTCTATATTCAAATAGCAACTGAACACAGTGAGTGAGTCAAGCACCCACTTCTTAGACGATAGACAATGTCCTTCATTATGGGGCAGTAAGTCAAGTATTGCTTTTCATTTCCCTTTCGGTCTGTGAGCGAGCATTGCTTTGTCTAGAGTACCAGTCCAGAGATGGCAAGGATTCCTGAACTGCAAACAAGTTGCAAAACATTGGAAGAAATGGTTTGCCCATAAAAATCACAAGCGCATTAGGTTTTAAACATTATCAACAAATGGGAAATCACCACAACTGTTTTGTACTTACTTAATTAATCCATCCTCCATATAAAGATCAGCATAGAATGACTGGTCATCATTTACTATTTTTCCACCTTTAATTAAAAGGCGGTCACTCTGAAAGGGAGAAAGAGAAATAGTTAGGACAAACTGTTCCTTCTAAACAATATCTTTCACAACATACATGCACACAAAAACATCTTCTTGTATGGCTATAAATACAAGACATTCTGTTAAAGGTAACTGTCCAAACACAATCTTTCTTAAACAATACCCAAGCTAAAATATGCTGTTATAAACATAGTGACCAGACAATTATATAACATAATTAAACATGTCGTTTATCCTCTTGACTACCATGGCAGAGTATAGTCTATGTTTAGACGCTCCTGCAGGAGCCCAACATTGAGCAAAATCAATCTGGTCATATTCTGGAGCAATGAATTTAATTTACTGCAAACAAAATTTGTTTGCTCCAGATTGTGCCCCCAAATTTACAGCACCTTGGACATGGCACCCAAGGTGCTGAAGCTGTTTCGACAGCTTTGAGATCTGTTTTCTTTTACAGACAGACGGAGCTCTATCTGTATTATTAAACACATACTAGCACTTATTTAGCCAGGAAGGGGAGCCCTATGCCTCTCAAAAAAAAATTACAGCAAAGTGTATCTACAGTAAACTGTATTTTATGATGGCACATTCTTTTTTCCATTGTCTGCAATGGAAAATTGTTTTCCATAAATCCACTTGGTCCTGACCGTGGGTTTATGGAACACAATTTTGTAGTGAAGCGGTTAAGCCAATAATCATGCTATACAGAGGATATCTGCTAAAGTGTCACAGGGAAAGATATAGCTATAAAATTAATAACAACCACAATAATAATAATACCACCACCATGTATTACTCCAAGACATTTATCATTATATTATTATTGCTATTAAAATGAGTACAATGAAAAAATGAAAGAATCTTTTGGAGGATTAAAATGTAGCTAGTAATGGTAATAAATACTGTGCTCTGAAAACAGATATGTGATTTGGGTATTGCAGGAATATAACACTGTATTTGAAGAGCTCTACAGAAATAATCTTCCTTTCTAGTTTCCATGGTGATTGCCAAATTACCCAATTAGGTACTTTTTCCTCACTTTTTCTCCAGCTGAAGTCTGATAGCCTATCCTACTATACCGTATATGTCTAAAGACTGTTGCTGTAATAGAACAGGATTGTGTACTGTAACATTTGATATTCATTATTCTGTTTGGAATGCTGAATTCCTGCAAATTAAGGAATTATATCAAAATATGGAAAAAATTTCATGATGAAAAAGGATCTCATCTAGCATGGAAAGATTGTGAGAGCCAATTTAATGAAATAATCCTTTTTTTTTAGCAGAAAATTATAAGACAGTGGCTTTAATGTTTTAAATTTATACAGTATGTTTTATCAACAATTACAGAGAAATGATGATTGAAAAAACCTTGAAATGATTACATTCTCGTCTCTTATTGATTAGGACAAACAAATATATCCCTTTTTAATATATTTTAGCTTTTTATTTATCTTGCTGCTGTTGTATTCCCAGTGATGAGAAAGTAGAACAGCTTCTTTCAACTTCAAAATATAATTGCCCATACCCACCAAGAAATAACCAAATATCCAATATGGTAGTATGTGAACGAGTGTTTCAATAATATAAGAAAGGTTTTCAATGCATGGAAGAACCCTTGATGTGGTTGGCTGGTTTCTATTCTAAAAAATAACTGTCCGTTACCCATTCTCAGCCCTCTTTAATGGAGAATGAGAGTCACTGTGTGCAGCACAGTTGCCAGGGCATCACCAGGGTGTGGGTTTCCTGTGAGACTAGTCCCATGCCAGACACATACAAGTGGTAAATCAATGCCAACTCTTAAACTGCTGCTTTGTCTGAGTCACATGTGGGCTACAAACCCTCAGCCTGGTTACCACCAGAAACGAAGCAACAAACAGAAGAATGCAATGCAAGCTGGATGTATTCTTGGATTTCAGAGGGGCTTTCTGAGACATATTTGATTAACCACTTCACTAGCATTATTGCATATACTCATTCTTCAAAAGTACCTATGGATGCCCCAGGTTCAAGTATACTCGATCTGGTCTGATTCTGGACCAATGCAAAGGAATTTAGGTTATTGGAAATTAAATTCATTTGTAAATAGACTCCAGAATATGCCCCTAAAAAAAAAATCAATACATCCGACATGACAGCTGATGTGTTGAAGTTATTTAACCCTTTCACTGCTGAGGACGTGTGGGGAACGTGTGGGGATTGACTCCTAAGGAAAGATAGGGGGTTCCTTTGAACACCGATATCTCCCGACTGTTGACAGCTAAAAGGGTCATGTTTGGTATCATTAGAAAGGCCAGAGCATGGCCTTTCCAATGATATCAAATATGACCATGTTTAAAGTAAAGAAAAAAATGAAAAATAATTTTAAAAAAGTGTTTTTAAGACGTTAAATTGGCTCAGCAGTGAAGGGGTTAAAAATCTTTAAGATCGATCTTTCCTCCTCAAAACATGGAACCCAAGCTGTATTGTATGCTTTTTAGAGCTCTGCCTTTCAAAATACAGTGAAAAATGTATAGATGGACCAGTCGACAAACCCGTAGGATTGACGACTGCTTATCGAGAAGTGGCAAGAAAATGGCAAAAACCTTTAATTGTACAAAAAAAGACACTCCCAGATACAAATTCTAAAATCAACAAAAAGACAATAGCATTGTGAGGTTAAATTTCTATTCTATTCTATTCATTTCATTTGTTTGCTCCAGACGAAGCCGACCTCTGATCGGCGAAACGTATGTTGAGCTGAATGCTTATTTTTTGATTTTAACCATGTGTGTCTTGTGTTTGCAGACGTGAGGGCAAGAATAGAATCTATGAGCAATAGGGCTAGTGGATAGTTTTGGAGGCTGAGTGCTCTGGTGTATTGATGTGCTGGTATTTTGGTATCCCGGTGGGAAACTCCTTTGCAATTTGTGGCAATAAGCCGTAAGGTCATCCTTATGTATGTTTAGCCTCCATTCATCCGATTACTGAATTGTGCATGTGCATTATTAGCCGCTCCACTTTGACAAAAATTTAACCTCACAATGCTATTGTCTTTTTGTTGATTTTAGAATTTGTATCTGGGAGTGTCTTTTTTGAACAATTAAAGGTTTTTGCCATTTTCTTGCCACTCCTCGATAAGCAGTCGTTAATCCTACGGGTTTGTCGACTGGTCCATCTATACATTTTTCTCTATCGAATTTACAGGTTCAATCCTGATACGGGGATAGTATCCCTGGTGACAACCAGGGATAAATGATTGTATGACTGGGGGCCTTTATATTAAGTCCCTTGGTCTCTATTTGTTTTCATTTAGTTACCTACATTTAACATATACAGTGGGACACACTGGAAAGTCGATTTCCGTAAAATCACTGGGTGCTGCCAGTGATTATGCAAAAATCACTTGGTATTGAATGAGTAAAGACCAATCCAGCAAAATCATGTAAACTACATGCAAAAGAATTTTAGGACCATTTTTATCTATGGCCACCTTATAGTTAAAAAAAATGTCAAAAGGAACAGCAAGGAGGGTCACACGCCATTTCAATCCGGACAACACTGCAATTTAACAAGTGAGATGAGTAGAAATTATATACTGTAGTGTAAATGGCATGGATTTAACTGGAAGACATAAAACCACGTTTCCTCAGCTGGCAGACTAATTTATTAATTAATATGAAAGTACTTGGGCTATGATGCCATCCTACTGCAAAGAATGAGCATCTCATGGCAGATGCAGGGAAGTGTTATTTTGAGGTATTAAAAATAACATGTAGACAGTAATATTTATGTTTATATTAGTTTATTAAGAGACGTGTGTTCACATGCTGGTTTATTATTACTGGGTTTTCTGTTGTGTGGTGGGTGGGGTTTTCTGTTTTGTGGTGGGAATGGGGATTTCTGTTGTGTGGTGGAGCGGAGTTTCTGTTGTGTGGTAGGGATTTCTGTTGTGTGGTGAGGTGGTGTTTCTGTTGTGTGGTGAGGTGGTGTTTCTGTTGTGTGGTAGGGATGAGTTTCTGTTGTGTGGTGGGGCGGAGTTTCTGTTGTGTGGTAGGGATTTCTGTTGTGTGGTAGGGATTTCTGTTGTGTGGTAGGGCGGAGTTTCTGTAGTGTGGTAGGGCGGAGTTTCTGTTGTGTGGTAGGGATTTCTGCTGTGTGGTGATGTGTGGTTTCTGTTGTGTGGTAGAGATTTCTGTTGTGTGGTGGAGCGGAGTTTCTGTTGTGTGGTAGGGATTTCTGTTGTGTGGTGAGGTGGTGTTTCTGTTGTGTGGTAGGGATTTCTGTTGTGTGGTGAGGTGGGATTTCTGTTGTGTGGTGATGTGTGGTTTCTGTTGTGTGGTAGAGATTTCTGTTGTGTGGTGGAGCGGAGTTTCTGTTGTGTGGTAGGGATTTCTGTTGTGTGGTGAGGTGGTGTTTCTGTTGTGTGGTAGGGATTTCTGTTGTGTGGTGAGGTGGGATTTCTGTTGTGTGGTGAGGTGGTGTTTCTGTTGTGTGGTGGGGTGGGGATTTCTGTTGTGTGGTAGGGGCGGGGTTTGCGTTTCAGTTGGCAGTTTGAAATGGAAAATGGCGGTTGATTATGCTCATTGAAGGAAAGTAAAAAAGCAACTTAAGTAGCTCTTGTGCATTTTCTATAATTTAACAGGCAGTTCCACCAGCACTGGCAGCCTAATCAGCTGTGAGGCGCTGGATAGTGTGAAACAAGCTTCAGTAGCAAATAAAATAATAATAATAATAAAGAAACAGGTTTGCACTGCAAGTTTAGGACACGGCTGTCTAGAGGGTATAAGTTTACTTTTGGAGAATGTGTACGGTAAAGGAGAATTTACTGAAGGGTGGTCCTAGGATCCATGCAATATAAAAAAAAAGCACAAGTGTCCATAGGGCATAATGGCAATACCAATCGTGATTATTTTTTGTAGTATATCATTTTTTAAGTGACAGTTCACTTATGTCTTGAGAGGTCCTAGGATCCATGCTACAGGGCTCTATGGTTTTAGAATCAAGAATCATGGATATTACATTTTACATCACCTAAAAATCAATGAAATAGATCTAATTTGCATGCATTTATGCGCTACATTTAGTGAGTTATATCCATTCAAAAGAAGCGGAGTCTGCAGACCTCTTCCTCCTGACCTAAAAAAATGTGGCACCTGATCATCAATATCAACCACTGCTCAGGAACCGTTCAGATAAAGAAGGAGAATGCTCTCAGGTCAGAAGGGCGAAGTCTGCAGACTATTTGTAACAGGAATGCCTTGAACGAGGTCGGACATAATTAATGGGAGCAAATTAGGAAAAGGTCAACGTCAATGCACTGAATCGTATTAGGTAAAGTTTAAAAGTGACTATCATGCCCCTTTAAGACCCACTAACCTTAAAATTGCTTTAATTATACCAAACATTTGTCACTTTTCAGCCTTGTCAAAATGCCATTTTAAACTTTGGCATTCAAACTGTATGCCTAAAATAAATATATATATATACTGAGCACCATCAAGTGCATTTGACCACTTCTCCACCTTTCATGCAGTATTTGATTTTTTTTTATAATTTATAATACCTTTTCATGTTCTTTTAAGTGATCAGATAATGGCAGTTAAAGATCTTTGCCATATGTTGCTGTATATCAGGCTCAGGGGCAGCAGAGCAAATTACATCATTGCACTGCTTTGTTTCGGATACCCAAGTTAATGATGTTATTATTTAGACGGAATTCATTCCAGTATGGGCACGACGTCAAAAAATTGTAAGAAGACTTGAAATGTTACATGGCTTAGAAAATGCATGGAACAGAGGCATTTTTTTCTTACCGGATGTGTTTCAGTATAGGTTTTTTCTTTGTCATATATGGCATTATATACAGTACGCAGTTTGTGATGTTATTTTTTGTACATATGGAAACGTATCAGAAACTGTCAAAGAAAAGTGTTAGAGGAGAGAAAATTGAGAGTGATGCCAAGATTTTTTTTATATAATTTTAGAAATCTTTATACACGTACAGCCATATATTTACAATGATTACTTAAATTTCCCTTCAGAATTAAGCAATTTTTCTTACCATTGTTACAAACCAGCAAGCTAAAAAAAATTATTTATTGCTTAACTAGAAATATAAAAAGGTATATATTTTATATTGTCAGTGCGATTGCTCAGTACATACTGCTACCTTAAGATTGCAAAATTAGAAGGAATTTTTTTTATTTTTTTTTAGACAAGCAGTAGAGACTGATTCCTTCTTGAGCTTCCCATGGTTCTTTAATGGATTATTCATATGGATTTTGCAATTATTTACTCTTGACCTCTAACACACCAGTTGATTTTTTATGAGTACTAAGCCCTGAACGAATTACTTTAGGTTTGGTTATTCACTTATTCTATACCTTATATATTGTGTGGCTGTCAAATTTTGAGTACGCCAAAGCTTTTTCATCTTTGTTAGAGTATTCCCAGTATACTCAGGACATACTTGAAAAAGAGGGAAATCTCAATGTATCCTTCCTGGTAAAATACTTTGCAAATTATTATTATTATTATTATTATTCTTTATTTATAAAGCGCCAGCATATTCCGCAGCGCTGTACAATAAGCACAGTATAGACAGGGTTACAATACATTGAACAACATTTGACAAACAGTACAGGAGGAGATGAGGGCCCTATTCCCGTAGGAACTCACAATCTGGGAGGGTTGGGGTTGGAAACAGGAGGAGAGGACTGTAAGGTGAGAGTGATTGATGGTTGCGTCAGTGAGTTGGGTGGTAGGCTTCCCTAAATAGGAATGTTTTCAGGGAGCGTTTGAAGGAAGAGAAGTTAGGGGAAAGTCTGACAGTACGAGGAGAGCGTTCCAGAGAGTGGGGGCTGCGCGTGAGAAATCCTGCAGTCTATCATGGGAAGAGGTGATGCGGGGAGAAGCTAGGCGCAGGTCACTGTTTGACCTTAGGGAGCGGGCTGGGGTGTATTTGGTGATTAGTGAGGACAGGTAGTGGGGAGCTGAGTTAGTGAGGGTTTTGTAGGTAAGGATAAGGATTTTGAACTTAATTCTGCAGTGGATGGGGAGCCAGTGAAGGGACTCGCAGAGGGGAGCGGCAGAGACAGAGCGGCGGGTGAGGTGAATTAGCCTGGCGGAGGCGTTCAGGATGGATTGTAGGGGGGAGAGGTGGGACAGAGGGAGGCCAGATAAGAGATTATTGCAATAGTCGAGTCGGGAGATTACCAGGGCGTGTATGAGTTGTTTTGCGGCGACAGCGGTAAGAAATGGCCGAATTCTGTAAATATTACGCAGTTGATATCGGCAGGAGGAGGAAAGAGACTTGATGTGGGGGATGAAGGAAAGAGCAGAGTCAAGTGTAACTCCAAGACAGCGAACTTGGTTTGATGGGGAGATGGTGATACCCTCCACCGTGATCGAGAAGTCAGGAGGTGGGGCGGCATTAGAGGGAGGAATAAGTAGGAGCTCAGTCTTTGACATGTTGATCTTTAGGTGGTGGGAGGCCATCCAGGAGGAGATGCCAGATAAACAGTCACTGACTTTGGAAAGGACAGGGGGAGAGAGATCAGGGGTAGAGAGGTAGATCTGAGTGTCATCAGCGTAGAGGTGGTAATTAAAGCCAAAGCTGTTGATGATTTTGCCCAGGGAGGAGGTGTAGATGGAAAAGAGCAGAGGACCAAGGACAGAGCCTTGAGGTACACCAACAGATAGAGGCAATGAGGAGGAGGAGTTACCAGCAAAGGACACACAGAAGGACCTGTTGGATAAATAGGAGTCAATCCAAGCAAGTGCAGTGTCACCGAGACCCAGAGAGTTCAGGGTCTGTAGAAGGAGGGGGTGGTCAACAGTGTCAAAAGCAGCCGAGAGGTCAAGCAGGATGAGAATAGAATAGTGGCCGTGTTTTTTAGCAGTTAGGAGGTCGTTGGTGACTTTGGTGAGGGCAGTTTCAGTTGAGTGTAGGGGACGGAAGCCAGATTGCAGGGGGTCAAGTAGTGAATTGGAGGACAGGAAGAGGGAGAGGCGGTTGAAGACTAGTTTTTCTAAGAGCTTAGAGGTAAAGGGAAGCAGGGATACAGGACGGTAGTTGGATGGAGAGTTGGGATCTAGGGATGGTTTCTTTAGTAAAGGGGTAACTAGCGCGTGTTTGAAGGCGGATGGAAAGGAGCCAGTGGAGAGAGATAGGTTGAAGATGTGTGTGAGAGCAGGGGTGAGGGAGGAGGAGAGGGGAGGAATTAGATGTGAGGGAATGGGGTCGAGCGGGCACGTGGTGAGATGTGAGGAGGACAATAAGGAATTGACTTCCTCCTCAGTGGTTGGGAGGAAGCGGCAGAGGGTGGCAGATGGGACCTGTGGGAGTGGAGGTGGCAGATAACTATCTTGTGTTGGGATGTTGCTTCTGATAGTTAAAGTTTTACTGAGGAAGTAGTCTGCCAGCTCTTGAGCGCTGAAGGCAGCTGAGGGGGGAGGTGCAGGTGGGTAGAGGAGGGTGTTGAAGGTGGACCAGAGCCGTTTAGGGTTGGAGGACAGCGTAGATATAAGAGATGAGAAGAAGGATTGTTTGGCCAAGTGGAGGGCAGAGGTGTATGACCGGAGAATAAACTTGAAGTGAACAAAATCAGCTTCAGAGCGGGATTTCCTCCAGGCACGCTCTGCGGTGCGGGAGCATCTTTGCAGGTAGCGAGTCTGGAGGGTGTGCCAGGGCTGAAGCTGGCGGCGTGGGGCCTTACAGAGTCGAAGAGGAGCAAGAGTGTCTAGAGCAGAGATAAGCGTAGTGTTGTAGTGATTAGTGGCAGCATCAGGGCAGGTAAAGGATGAGGTATGAGGGAGGTGGTGAAGTAGGTTGGAGAATTGATGGGGGTCCACAGCCTGTAGATTTCTGCGAGTGTGTGTGCGGGGTGGGGGAGCAGGGTGTTTAGGAAGTCCAGATAGGTTGAAAGAGAGAAGGTGGTGGTCAGAGATGGGGAAAGGGCGACAGTTGAACTCAGAAATGGAGCAGAGGTTGGAAAAGACAAGGTCAATAGCGTGACCATCGCGGTGGGTAGGGAGGAGGGAGGATTGTGTGAGTCCAAGGGAGGACGTGAGTGAAAGAAGTTTGGAGGCAGCAGGGGCGGAAGGATCGTCAATGGGAATGTTGAAGTCCCCGAGAACTAGGCATGGAAGATTAGAAGACAGAAAGTGAGAGAGCCAGGTAGCAAAGTGGTCAAAGAACTGGGAGGTTGGTCCCGGTGGGCGGTAGATGACTGCCACCCTGAGAGCCAGAGGAGAGAACAGGCGGATGCAGTGTGTCTCGAAGGAGGAGAAGGAGAGGGATGGGGGTGGAGGGAGATGCTGGTAGGTGCAGGTGGGAGAGAGCAGGATTCCGACCCTGCCACCATTTCTCTCACCCGGTCTGGGGGTATGACTCAAGTGTAGACCGCCATGTGAGAGAGCAGCAATGGAGGCCGTGTCAGAGGGAGTTAACCAGGTTTCAGTTAAAGCTAGGAGGTTGAAGGAGTTTGAAAGGAAGAGGTCATGGATTGCTGTGAGTTTGTTGCACACAGAGCGAGCGTTCCAGAGGGCGCAGGAGAAAGAGGACAGGCGCTGAGGGATTATGGGGATGAGGTTGCTGGGCTTGCAGGGAGGTGATTTATGTGCGATGGAGATAGGATGAGAGGGAAGTATTGGATGTGTTGTGGGGCCAGGGTTAGGGGATATGTCACCTGAAGAGAGTAGCAGCAGGAGGGTGAGAAAGAGAAGGTGGGAATGGGATTTGTGGGAGTGATTGGCAGCGCGAGAGTTAGAGGGAGACCATGTTCTGAGGAAACAAAGGAGCTCATGCGAGGCCATCATGTGGGACGAGAGGAGGGAGGGAGAGATGCAGATAGTGTAGGGGTCGGTGGTAGAGGGGCAGGAGTTCCATTTAAGGAGAAAAGTAGAAGTAAAGAGTAGAAGCGTGAGAGAAAGCATGATATAGACGTGCGTTTACCCAGAGTAAAAGTGGGCCTTGCAGTTCCTTCCTCCAGTCCCGCAACTCCAGGAAACAACTCTGGCTGTCCACTTAAAAATGCCACTTGCAAATGACACTCAGAGCCTGGCTCAAAGAGCCTGGGATAGTAGTGATATAGGGCGGGCTGATTGCATTCAGGCAGTTAGAAGGTAAACAGCTGAAGCTGGATGGGCTGTGTCAATAGGTGTAGGAGATTCACATGCTAATTAGCAAAGCAAATAAATAAATATTCGGAAAGTTCTCTCTGCCCTGTCTTGTAGGGCCTGTGCATACAAATTAACTCAGCACAATGGATGGCCACATTTTCACAAAGACTATTATAGCAGATGGTACAGGATAGGAAGACCTGGTGGTTAGCAGACTAAAACCTTCTGAGTACAGAGATAATCGTCTGGGCATGACCTTGTTTTGCGCTTTGATTTATCCATCCCTTCACTAGTAATCAATACTCTTGGAACAATTTCGTCTTTGACAAATCTGAGGTCCAAGTCACACTGAGATGCACTCTTTGGCTAGCGTCAGACGAACGCAGTCATCACGTCCGTGTCGCCGCACAGTCTAACGTCCGTCGTAGTATTGATTTGTGATCAATAGAAACCATAACATGAAGTACGTGCGCACCGAAGTGCACACGCACCACGCATGTGGCTACAGACTCGATTTAGGACTCAACATAAAAGCGCTACGACAGATGCCCAGAGTGCGCCGCGTCCATATAGTGGCCTGTGTGCATGATGACGCAACGTCAGATGCAGCGCATTTGCAACGTCCATCACGTTGACTCACAAAGTGCCCATGGGTATATCTACCGGAGTTGAAGGGATGAACTCTTTGCTTTTGGATCCTGGCTGCACGTTAACACCTCCTATACTTTTCACAGGAGCCATTCATTTAGGCTAGGCAGAGACAAACGAGTTATAGCAAAGTAGCTTGTTTTCAGTATGTGCTGATAATCGGCACATGAGATCGTCACAGAAGACCTGGTAAGTGATATTACTTTTGAAAACCAGTTAACACTTAATAATGAATTCACTAAACCGCTCCATAATCGCCCTCAGTTGCAGTGTGATCTGCTGCCTCTTCTAGTTGTATGCCGCAGAACACTGGGAACAAATTGTTACAAGTGCCTTTCCATGGCTTCAGTACAACCCCCATATGCGAGCTCATCCAGATTTGCATTTGCCTCCGCCTCCAGGGAGTCCTATGCAGTGGCGTAGCGTGGGGGGGGGCTGGGGGGGCCATGGCCCCGGGCGCAGTTTTCTTAGGGGCGCATAATTTCAAAAGAAATTTGCGCCCCTAAAACTTGAGGCCCGGACTGACCCGCCGGGCCCTCGGGCGCCGCCCAAGGGCCCGCGGGTTGAGGGGACCCAGATGCCGGGCAGCGGGAGTGCCTGTCCGGTCCTGAACAGTGAGTCCGTCCGTGTTGAAGGGGAGGCGGCTGCGTGCAGGCGCAGCCGGTCACGTGGTCCGGCTAATCAGGTGGTACTGAGTCTCTGTACCACCTGACTGACCGGACCGCGTGACCTGCGCACGCACGCAGCCGCCTCCCCTTCAACACGGACGGACTCACACGCTGTTCAGGACCGGCAGGCACTCCCGCTGCCCGGCATCTGGGCCCCCTCAACCCCTGCTGGATCCGGAGCAATATCCAGGTGAGAGCTGGGGCAAATCCATGTGTGAGCTGGGGCAAATCCATGTGTGAGCTGGGGCATATCCATGAGCTGGGGCAAATCCATGAGCTGGGGCATATCCATGAGTGAGCTGGGGCATATCCATGAGTGAGCTGGGGCATATCCATGAGCTGGGGCAAATCCATGAGTGAGCTGGGGCATATCCATGAGCTGGGGCAAATCCATGTGTGAGCTGGGGCATATCCATGAGCTGGGGCAAATCCATGAGCTGGGGCATATCCATGTGTGAGCTGGGGCATATCCATGAGCTGGGGCAGTATCCATGAGCTGGGGCAGTATCCATGAGCTGGGGCAGTATCCATGAGCTGGGGCAAATCCATGAGTGAGCTGGGGCAAATCCATGAGCTGGGGCAAATCCATGTGTGAGCTGGGGCAAATCCATGAGCTGGGGCAAATCCATGAGCTGGGGCATATCCATGTGTGAGCTGGGGCATATCCATGAGCTGGGGCTAATCCATGAGCTGGGGCAAATCCATGTGTGAGCTGGGGCATATCCATGTGTGAGCTGGGGCATATCCATGTGTGAGCTGGGGCAGTATCCATGTGTTAGCTGGCTGGGGCAATATCCATGTGAGAGCTGGGGCAATATCGATAACGTGTCCACAGGTTGGGGGGGGCGCACAATTCTTGGCTGGCCCCGGGCGCTGACAACCCACGCTACGCCACTGGTCCTATGGACTCTAATATCTGACACCAGTAGCAGTGCCACTGCCAGTATTGATTATCAGTTCCCTAATATTATGGATCGAGCCTCCAATGCAATGGTTCGGTTGTACTTGAGCTGGTAACAGAGCTGCCAAGCCTTATTGGCTCACACTGACAATTTTTCTTAGTGGCTCCCTGTTGCTAAGGTCCCTAAGGCAATCTGCCCCCTCCTCGAGTTGCATGTAGCAAACACTGGGAGCAAATTGTTCCTAATTTCAGCTGCTGCAAATCAAGGTTTTCTTTGGACTGAAACCTCAGGAATTTTGGAGTCTAGCAATGCTCGTGTGTAATGGTATCTTCAACTAGAACTTTACGGCCTCGTCTGCCATGGAAGCTACTGGAACGCCAATAGTGAATGGATATAATACTGTGATGCCTAAGTTCTGAAAGCAACGATAAAACAACTTTTTTTAAAAAGAAATTGACAATTTTTATTGAGGAGGCACAAAAATACATGACAATAGGTCAAAAAGGAAATATAATTAAAACAGGTATAAGTAAAAAAAAAAACAGTATTATCAGAATTACGCCATAGTGACGTATAGCAGAAATACCAAGCAGTGCATGCTCATTCTAGAATAACATCTGAAAACAAGAGCCAAGGGAGACCATGAATGGGAAGCAGTTATGAAATGTATTTACAGAGTATCCCAACTATATGTAGGAGAGTCAAGAAAAAATAAATAAATAAGGTGGGTAACAGAAATTATAGAGGCCATTGTCTCAGAAGTAACATAAATCAACCACAACAATTCAAAACATAGTAACGAACAAGGAACTAAATGGAGCCCGGACAGTAAACTGCAGCAGAGGGAATCATGTAGTTGGAAAGAGTTGGGTAATTCGCCGTCATTCGTCTACAAAATAAGTTGTATAAAGGGGATATGAATGGTGTACGGCCCGCCACCACCTCCGCACAATACCATGCAGTGTACCACAGGGAGGTACACTCAATATTGGCTGGAAAAGAAGAATCCAGAGCCAGAAAGTATGACTGTCACGTATGTACAAAATGTGGGTGAAGTATAATTTTTGAAATGCACTATAGTCAAAAATGTTTTGTGTTTAATATGCAAAGATAGAGTCGGCCCCAGAGTGAGGAATTTCGGCAGAACGGTCAGGGCGATTTTGTTGGTAGAAAAAATGTGGGATTCGACCGCAGACCAAAAAGATTGTACCACAGGGCAGCCCTTAAAAACAATGGTATAAATCTACCCTAGGTTCCGAACACTTATAACAGGAGGCGGTAGGTTTCCAACCCATTGTGCACAAATGATGGGGTAAGTAGTAGCCATTGTGAAATGATTTCAAAAACATTTCATGATTAGTTAAAATACTGCCCACTATAACTTAATAATTGTGCGCTGTTGTAAGATCATCCAGCGTGATGTGAGGAAATGGGCGTAGTCATTGTGAAGGGCCAGAATGCATCACCGGCCAGTCAGCTATGTGGTGTATGATGTTATAAATAGAAGCAATGGAGTAATCGTGTTGTGGTCTGTTGCAAATATGGCTATCCAGTCTACTTGCCCATTCCTGTGAGGTGAAGTTCAATGTTAGTTTGTAGGTAGGACCGTACCTGGAGATAGGCGTACCATGGGAATAAGAGATGGGGAGGTATTTACTTTTGAGACAGAGCACAGGTAGTATGGATTGGGTGGAAGAACCAAGAAACTGATATAGTAATTTTAACCCGTGCTTTGCCCAGGTTGTAAAAGGCTGGGACGTTAGTCCCCCACCAAAACCTGGGTTAGCCACTAAAGGAAGGAAGAGGGATAAGGTAGGGTGAACTGCCATTTGAAGTCTAGCTAATTTCCAAATTTTGACAGGGGTGAAGAGCAGTGGATTATCTAAAAGGGATGGTGGGAGGTGCCAATAGATTATATTATATTATTACTTATACATTGTATGGTCTCTCTCTGGCCCTAAATTACTCCTATATCTCTTTATGCTTTTTTGTCAGGTATGCTATGGTTTCCTTTCCTGCGATCTTTTCTATTATCATTGACTCCATGGGTGGCTGGACGCAACGGAACTTAAGGCCTACCACCACAACGATCCGGGCAGGGAATCCCAAGGTGGCGCAGGGAAGCCTATGAAAATGCAGGGGCATTGGCAGTGGGCGTGGCTTGGCTGTGTCCACCTATGGGAGCCCGAGATCTGCCCAGTTGGGGTGTGTCCACCTCATTCAATACATATATATACACTCAGTGCCAGACTGTCATTCATTCCCTGCTTCAGTGTTGTTAAAGCATCCCTCTTCCTTGGATCTGTATCCTATATGCTCCTTTGACTCCTTGTGTATCAGACCTTTTGGCTTTCCTTCTTGCTTCTGAATCTACGCCGCCTGCCCTAACCTCGGATGCCCTCTTTTCAACAATTAGCGATCATCATTTTGTACCTCGCCTAGAATCTTTGTCTCTGGGTTCCTTCACCTCTGCCCTTGACCCTACTAGGGAGTGACAAGCGTGTGTGGGAGGGGGAAGCTATTTGGAGGCTATTCAGTATGGAAACGCTGGGGCGTGTTTCACCATTGTATTCTAACCATCCAACTTTCTGAGGTTGTAAAAAAACCAAAAACATTATATGAGAATGTGTTGATGGATGCTGTGAGCGGAGAAGAATCAATGTACAGGTAATACAAGCTTTCTAAGAAAACAAAAACATAGGCTTTGGCTGTATTGAGATTATTCCACTTAATTGGGTAATGGTGAGAACTAGTAAGGGAAGTATGCATTTTAAGTAGCAATTCCCAAATTTGGCTGTTTCCGAACTAAAGTAAGCCACAAGTCCCAGTGTGATGTATTCCCCATGCAAGAATATTTATTACCCATTCAAAAACATAACAAGAAAAAGAAAAAAAGTCCAATGACACCGCAAATCTGTTTAAATATTATGCATAAAGGGCAAGGAATATTTTAAGGGAGCAAAATAAGTCTAGTCTATTTTGGGTGCATGGCTATAAAATCTGACCACATCCTGGACTGAATATAAGCTTGATTGTTGCTGCCTGAACTAAATGTCAAATTAGACTGTTGCACACTGTGCCATTTTTAACTCTGTAACAGTGCTCTGTTGTATATGAGGCTGTTTCTGTGTCAGAATTCATTTATTGTACAATAATGGAACCATGGCACTTTACAGTACTCACACTGAACAGAACATAATAAGTTTATTATTTGTCTGCTTTGAATTATTAGGGCATTCCACCTGGTCTAAATCCAAATTGTTAATACATTAACAAAATCTAAACAGAACGTCTTGCAATGTCAGATTTTCCCCTAATCTGTCTTCCTTCAAACGCTCGATAAAGACATTCCAGTTCAGGGAAGCCTACCACACAACTCAAGAATACGCTTAACTTCCTCGAGCAGTGGCATCCTCCAGTTGTCCTTCCCTCCTGTTTCTCGGCCCTCCAACCAGTCTAGATTTTAAGTTCCCATGGAAAAATGTCCCTCAATTCCTCCTGTAACTTTTTGTCAAATGTTCTCCTGTCTCAAAGTATCGTACCACTGTCTACATAGTACAGTGATATAAATATACATGACGAAAAAGAAAATCTGAAAAGTTTTTATAAACACTTAAACCAAATGTTTATTTAAGAGTAATATACATAATAATGCATAACAAACATTGCAACAAGGCTGTGTCGCAGGTACTCTTTCATCACTGCAAATAGGTTTACACTTCTCCAGGGAGGAAAGTAAGGAAGAACATACAGGCATGTGCATTGTGTTGCCACCTGTCCCAGTTTTGACTAGGACCACAGTGAAATTGGGATGTACGTCTTGTATTGTATCATCTTGCCAATGTCACAATACGACTGATGAAAAATAAATTTTATATAATAATCAAGGACAGAGTTGGGCTCAAAGGAAAACCACAACAGAGAGAACAGTTCATGATAAGAACATATAGGGGGGAGTTCCTTGCTTCATTCTATACATCATTGGAGCACAACTTAGTTCTGGCATCACTACTATGATATAGACATGAGTTGGTGTAAGTGATCATAGGGTTCAATGGCATAAAATCTGATTTGACTATAGTACTCTCGCCATTGTCCATCCAAAATTTTGCAGACGTCGATATTAGCTGCTACAGGGCTTGTAAAATTACGAGACTGATGCCGATGACACCAATGGGAACTTAGACCACCGACCGATACTTATGTCAATTCTATAAGTGTCTGTCCAAACAATATCAGCTAATAGGAGTTGCTGGGGATCTGCGTCAATCCAAGAATGATCCTGAGGTACAGGATTATGAAAGAGGAACCATACATTAATACCACTTCAAGGACTCACCACTCGGATGTTGACAGTAGGTCTATCAGGATAACAATGATGAAATGCACATATAGTTATGTGGCATGTACAGCTTTGGCATCAATACAGGGCTGCTCCTCTGGCCTGCAACCGTTCCAGTGGACTAAGTATTGCAACCTGTCTGTAAAACATCCATAATCAACAAAGGCTTGAACTTTGTATTATTTCTGACCCTCAACCAGGCCAAGGATGGGGACAACTGCCTTTTGGTAAAGAAGTTACAGGCGAGTGGCTCCAGGAGGAACATGTCTACTTTATTAGGAACTAGTTGTTAAGCCTGCCCCGAGGGCAGTCTATTGTTGTTGCCAGCTCAGAATCAGTGTCCACATATTTGCTTTTCAATGTCCTATCCAAGAGTATGCCTATATATAAATGCGTTTGTAATGCTTCCTTCGCGCGCAGCTGACAGCGCATTACAAACGCATTTATATATTAGAGCAGACTCCTCTTACCTCTTAGATTGTAAGCTCATGGGAGCGTGCTCCTCTTATCCCTCTTAGAAGGTAAGCTCACTGGAGCAGGCTCATATTCCCTCTTAGATTGTAAGCTCATGGGAGCAGTCTCAAGGTGGTGGTGCTGGTGGGGTGCCCAGTTGGAGGGAGGCCAATGCTTCACCTTGTTCCACCTTGTTTTTTTTTTGTCCCTCGCGCAAGCCGGCTGGTTCTCTCCGTTTCGCATGCGCAAGTAAGCTTGCATATGCACATTGCGTCCGTCTGCGGCGACGGACGCAAACATTTTTATTTATAGTGAGAGAGTCTGGCCATTAACCCTTTCACTGCTGAGCCATTTCAAACCTTTGAAAAGTTACGTTTTTATTATATTCATGATTTGTATTTTACACTGAATATATATAATTCTTTGAATATAGTTGGGTATCATTGGAGAGGCCAGACTCTGCCCTTTCCAATTACACCTCCATCGGGGTGAAGCTCTGTGATACGCTCATACACACCGCACATTTCTGTGCATTTTATTGCTGTGGAGCTCTGTGATACACACCGCACATGACTGTATATCACAGAACTCCACAGCAATAAAACTCACAGTAATATGTGGTATGGAGGAGTTGCTTGAGTGTGATGTGTGTGGGTGCCTGTGTGTGAGGTGCGTCGCAATTCAACCCAAAAGAGGGAAAACCCATGTGTGGACAGGGGAGAGAGAGAAGAGGGGGCGAAGGAGAGAGTGACGGAAGGGGGATTTAAAGGAGCGAGTGAGGGAAGGGGGTGTGAAGGAGAGAGTGAGGGAAGGGGGTGTGAAGGAGTGAGAGAAGGGTGTGCAACGGAGAGTGAGGAAAGGGGTGTGTAAAGGAGAGAGAGAGGGAAAGGGTGTGAATGAGAGTGTGAGGGAAGGGGGCGAGAAGGAGAGTGAAGAAAGGGGGGTGTGAAGGAGAGAGTGAGGGAAGGGGTGTGAAAGAGTGACGGAAGGGGATGTGAAAGAGTGAGGGAAGGGGTGTGTGAAAAAGTGACGGAAGGGGATGTGAAAGAGTGAGGGAAGGGTTGTGTGAAAGAGTGAGGGAAGGGATGGGGGAAGGGGTGTGTGAAAGAGTGGGGGAAGGGTTGTGTGAAAGAGTGAGGGAAGGGGTGTGTGAAAGTGAGGGAAGGGGTGTGTGAAAGAGTGGGGGAAGGGGTGTTTAAAAGAGTGGGGAAGGGGTGTGTGAAAGAGTGAGGGAAGGGGTGTGTGAAAGAGTGAGGGAAGGGGGTGAAGGAGAGAATGAGGGAAGGAGAGAGGGAGGGAAGGGGTGTGTGAAGGAGAGAGGGAGGGAAGGGGTGTGTGAAGGAGAGAGGGAGGGAAGGGGGTGTGAAGGAGAGAGGGAGGGAAGGGTGTGAAGGAGAGAGGGAAGGGGTGTGTGAAAGATTGAGGGAAGGGGTGTGTGAAAGAGAGTGAGGGAAGGGGGGTTGTAAAGGAGAGAGTGAGGGAAGGGGTGAAGGAGAGTGAGGGAAGGGGTGAAAGAGAGGGAGGGAAGGGGTGAAGGAGAGAGAGAGGGAAGGGGTGAAGGAGAGAGAGAGGGAAGGGGTGAAAGAGTGAGGGAGGGGGTCAAGGATAGAGTGAGGGAAGGGGGTGAAGGATAGAGTGAGGGAAGGGGGTCTGAAGGAGAGAGTGAGGGAAGGGGGTGTGAAGGAGAGAGTGAGGGAAGGGGTGTGTGAAGGAGAGAGGGAGGGAAGGGGGTGTGAAGGAGAGAGGGAGGGAAGGGTGTGAAGGAGAGAGGGAAGGGGTGTGTGAAAGATTGAGGGAAGGGGTGTGTGAAAGAGAGTGAGGGAAGGGGGGTTGTAAAGGAGAGAGTGAGGGAAGGGGGTGAAGGAGAGTGAGGGAAGGGGTGAAAGAGAGGGAGGGAAGGGGTGAAGGAGAGAGAGAGGGAAGGGGTGAAGGAGAGAGAGAGGGAAGGGGGTGAAAGAGTGAGGGAGGGGGTCAAGGATAGAGTGAGGGAAGGGGGTGTGAAGGAGAGAGTGAGGGAAGGGCACTAGTGTATTTTGGCCTTTTTTTTTTTTTTTTTTTTTTACTTTTGCTAACTATTTTACCAGGAAGGAAACATTGAGATGTCACTAATTTTCGGGGGGCGTGGCTAGCCGGCGACACGAGCAGCCGCATGTTCTAAGAGCTCCGTGTGCGGCGCTCGGTTTTTCCATTCCAGCGGCTCTTACAAGGGGCACCCCAACTTCAGTTTACCTCCCTCGGGGTCCTAACACCATCCGGAGACAGGATGGCCCCTCCAAAGGCCCAGCGGCAGCTCGAAGGGACCCGGACCAGCCGATCTGAGAAAGGCCGCAAAATTCAAGATGGCGGCTCCCCGATCTCGGGCTCCTCTCTCTCTGGCCTGGACTTGGAGGAACAGGATGCGGATCTCCTCTCTAACACGTCCCCAGCATCTGAGAGGGCAATGCATGATATGCTCCAGGGACTCCGCACTACCCTCCAGGCTGACTTCAAAGAGGCGCTGCAGGAGCTGCGCCGTGATGTTCAGGATCTAGGTGAGCGTACTGACAACCTTGAGACCAAATCTGATGATATTTGTCTAGCTCATAATGACCTTGTGGACAGACACCAGAATCTGCAAATAGCACATGATGCTCTGGCTACCAAAGTTGCTGACTTAGAGGACCGCTCGCGCAGAAACAACATGCGCATCCGTGGTGTCCCGGAGGCGGTGGTCCTGGCTGATCTCCCGGCATATCTCATGGAGGTCTTCCAACTTTTACTCCCATCGGCCTCTCTCCAGGACTTACTCCTAGACCGCGCTCATCGACTGCCCAAAGCGAAACATCTTTCACCGGATGTTCCCCGAGATGTTATTGTCCGAGTTCACTTTTATCATATTAAGGAGTCCTTAATCTCTGCGGCTAGAAAAGGCCTGACCTTGCCTACTCCGTATGCTACCTTGCTACTGTTTGCGGATCTATCAGCGATCACCCTGGCGAAGAGGCGCGAATTCCTCCCCTTGACGAAGCTCTTGAGGAACCACGAGGTGGCTTACAGGTGGGGTTTCCCGACCAAATTGCTTATATGGAGAGAAGGGAGGCTACATGCTATCACCAACATCCCGTCGGGCATGCAGCTCCTGCAGGAATGGGGGTTTGTGAAGGAGTACACCCCCCCTCGCGTGGTAACGACATCTCCACTTAAAGTTTCGCCAGAGTGGCACCGCGTCAAGCCAAAATGAACGGCGCCCTATGTCTGGGCCTGTACTGATATCGTTCTCCTCTGCCCAGCTGATCCCGGCTGCTTTTTGCTTCTTCTTAGATGTTGGAGAGACCCACTACTTCACAGAGAACCGAGCTCATACTTGACACGATCTTATTGATCTGGATATTTTTATTTGTTTTTTTCTCTGGTACGCCAGGGATACCCCCCGGTGGGTGTTTACTTCCCTGAGTTTCTACCTCGCATTTTTTCACCACGGCGAGTTACACCTCTTCACACTGCGGGCTCGCAGTGTTTTTTTTGTTACTGAATCTCTCAGTTTCTTTTTTCCCTATTTTGTCCTCCCTTTTTTCCTTTTTATTTTTTTTTCTTATTTTTTGGTTCGTCTGGTCCAGTATTCCCTCCAGCTCTCCTGTTGTACGGGTCCCTTGGACGAAAGCTTCTTCCTCATGGGGGACTGTCTGCATCGGGGGTTGGGAGGGGATGGGAACGCTTACCAACGGAGGTTTCCCAATATATGTCTTCTTTAAATTTGATTGATGGGTTCCCCTGAACTGAAATTTTTCTCCTTAAACGTTAGAGGTTTGAATGTTCCTTTTAAAAGACACTGTCTTTTCCGAGATTTGCATAAATATAAACCTGCGGTAGTGTGCTTACAGGAGACACATTTTCGGTCTCACGATGCCCCCCGTCTTCGGTCTCAGATGTACCCCGAAGCTTATCACTCTATGTCTCCAACCAAATCAAGAGGAGTCTCCATCCTCTTCCATAGAGATTGGTTGTTTCGGGTTGCATCTCATCACCAGGACAAGGAGGGGAGAATGTTGATATTGATTGGCTCTTTAAATGATGTTCCGGTGACTATTGCTAATTTGTATTTCCCGAATGTTAATCAGTTGCAGTTCCTCAGGAAAGCCCATAAAAAAATTCAGTCTCTTAGCCAAGGCGCAGTGTATATCTGTGGCGACTTTAATATGACTCCCTGCCCCATGGTTGACTGCCAGTCCTCTTGAAGCCGCCTCCCCTCTCAAAAAGCGAAGTCTCTTGGCCGACGCTTCACTGATTTTCTGCAATCTGTTGACCTGTATGATGTCTGGCGCATATCCCACCCCCAGACTAGGGATTACACTTTTTATTCCCAGGTGCATTCCTCCTATAGCAGAATCGATTTATGCCTTATACACCAGACTATGGTCCACCATCTCTTAGATGCTCAAATAGGACCCATGACATGGTCTGACCATGCTCCCTTGATTCTGTCCTTCCGGGCTCATTTTCCCGGCTCGAGGTATGGGCTCGTGGCGTTTAAATGATTCCTTAATTGTGGACCCGGCTGGGAGGGATGGGGCAGCATCGGTTCTTGAGGACTACTTCAGATTGAACATTTCGGAGGAGGTGGCCATCTCCTCTGTGTGGTCAGCTCACAAAGCGGTTATCAGGGGTCATTTCATTAAACAGGGGGCTTATAGAAAGAAACAGTATACTCTTAAAACATCGACTCTCTTACAACAAATCTCCTCCTTAGAATCCCAAAATATGACTAAACCGACCCCATCGATTGCATCTCAATTGTTTTCCTTGCGGAGAGAGTTGGAGCACTTAAACCTACAGGCTATGGAACGATCCCTACGCAAACTAAATTACACTTCCTATACTCAAGGTAACAAGGCGGGAAAGTTACTGGCCTCTAAACTCAGGGCAAGACGCGTTCAAACTAAAATCACCCATATTGAAAGCTTAGGGGGACAAATAGTGCGTAATCCAGCGCTGATAGTCTCAGAATTTGCCAACTATTATAGCTCTCTTTACAATCTCAAACTTGACTCGGCCATTTCACCGCCCTGCTCGGCAGAGATTTCTACCTTCTTAGCAGAAGCGCAACTGCCGACATTACTGCCCCATCAGCAAGCTGACTTGCTGGCCCCTTTCTCTGAGGAGGACGTCTACAAAGCAATCCGGGCTCTCCCGAAGGGTAAAGCACCCGGCCCTGATGGCTTATCTAATCTCTACTATCAAAATTTCACCTCCCTCCTAGTCCCTACTCTGACAGCCTTATTTAATCACATTAAAACCACTGGCCAAGTTCCCCCAGAGATGCTCCTGGCCACCGTAGTCACACTCCCTAAACCTGGCAAACCCCCCACTCATTGTGCGAATTTTCGCCCCATATCCCTACTGAATGTTGATATAAAACTTTATGCAAAATTATTGGCCTCGCGCGTCACGCCCCTGCTCCCTAAATTGATTCACCCGGATCAGACAGGATTTGTACAGGGGAGGCAGACCTGTGACAATACAAGTCGCTTGTTTGATATAATAGACCTAGCTAACCGTTCTGGGACCCCCGGGCTCCTACTGTCTTTAGACGCAGAAAAAGCGTTTGATCGCATGCACTGGGGCTTCATGCGCCAAACATTAGAGGCCTTTCAATTTCCCGCCTTGTTTATCCAAAGTGTTATGGCTCTGTATTCCACCCCCTCGGCAAAGGTGTTAAGCATGGGATTTTCGTCCCCTACTTTTCCAATTACGAACAGCACTTGTCAAGGTTGCCCTCTATCCCCGCTAATTTTTGTCTTGGCATTAGAACCGTTGGCATCTCATATTAGATTGAACACATTTATATCAGGTCTGTCTACACCGGCAGGCGAACAGAAACTCGCTCTATTTGCAGATGATATTCTCCTATACTTATCCGCCCCAGAAACCTCACTCCCTCCTCTTTTTAATTTACTTGAGAAATATGGTCGGCTATCCTACTATAAAAATAATGTTGGTAAGACTCAGGCCCTCCCTTTGCATATTCCTGGTCCCTCGCTGGTTGATCTTAAAACTCAATACTCGTTTGACTGGCGTTCGGACTCTATTAAATATTTAGGTATTTTCCTAACGAAAAATAGGAGTTCCATCGTTAAGCATAATTATCTCCCTCTCCTGCAATCTATTGAAAAACAACTGCAATCATGGCACTCAGTAGAACTGTCCTGGCTGGGCCGCATGGCCTCCTTAAAAATGTCAATCCTCCCGCAAATCCTTTACTATTTTCGCAATGTTCCGATCTTTCTTCCAGCACATATCCTCCTACGTCTGCAGAAAATGTTATTTGCCCACATCTGGAAACGCAAGCCCCCTAGAGTTTCAGCTACTACAATTACAACTCTGAGAGAGATGGGCGGCCTTGGCTTCCCTAACCTGTTAAGATATTATAGAGCTTCCCTATTAGCCCAATTATTAGCCGCGCTGCACTCCTCAGAACCTCCTGTATGGCTGCGCCTGGAAAATGCCGTTATCGCTCCTAATTCTATTCATGACTTTATGTGGTATGACCCTCTCCCTAGAAGTAAACTGGAAGGGATACTTCCCTCCTCTTATCTCTCGGTCCTGACCTGGCGCCACTGGGGTAGACCATTATTAAAACCGTTTCGACTGCTCAGTTTTGCACCTCTTAGTTTTTTAAGTAGATTGTCCCCTGACCTAAACCTTGCCTCCTGGACGCTTCAGGGAGTGACCCTTGTCCAACACCTTCTCGCTCCAACCTCTATTAAACTGTTCCCAGACCTAGTACAAGAATTTGGTATTTCCTTCAACGAAATTTTTACCTACCTTCGTATTAAACATATATTGTTAACGCACAGGGTCGGGGCGATACCAGACAAAGATATGACAGCTTTCCACAGGCTATGCTTGGGAAAAAAAAACTTAAGGAAACCATTGTCTCTATGTTACCGATGCTTAGTGTCACCTAATACGGAACGTAAACTGCCATATATGTTGAGATGGGAAAAGGACCTAAATTTATCATTCTCACGAGAGGACTGGTTTTATGCCACATCATCAGTGTATCGCCTATCTAAAAGCACAGGCATGAGAGAAGCACATCTTAAATTATTATACCGCTGGTACCTTACCCCTGCTCGACTGCACCATATCTCCAAGGGTGCCAACTTATGCTGGCGTTGTTCAACAGAGAAGGGTTCTTTGCTACACGTTTTTTGGTCGTGTCCGAAACTTAGCTCTTACTGGGCTGATATCCATGGCCTGATCAAACTATGCACCTCGTTGGATATTCCTCTCCAGCCTGAAACGTACCTGTTACACTTCATCCCCATCACCATTCAAATACCACCCAGAGGGTTGATGTCGGCAATATTCGGGGTTGCCAAGTTAGTGTTGGCTAGTCACTGGAACTCGACCTCCACCCCCTCACTCTCAGAAGTTCTGACCCGTTTAGATAGTATCTGTAAATACGAGGAAATGTTCGCTTCGGCCCATAACACCCTTCCACAGTATCAGGCTACTTGGGAAGGTTGGATATCTTAGGCTAGGGTCAGACGAACGCATTTTCGCGTTGTCTGTGAAAAACTGCGTTCGAACGAATGGACGCATTTTTTCACGGAGTACGCGATAGCGGTCATACGATGCGCATTTGCATCCGTGATTTTGTACGGATCATCAATAAAACACTTTGTGCATCTGGACGTTATGTTGGCCGGACATTAGCAGTGTCTGACATCTCCAATTCACGCACACACGCCGCTAGCGGGCGCAGCGCACTCTGTACGTCAGTACTAGCAGTTTAACGTTCTCGAAAAAATGCGTTCGTTTTCCACTTGCGTTGCGCAGCCGGACTTTTGTGCGACCGTACTTCGTATATTGGCCGTCATTGCCTGGCACTTGCTGCTACTACGGCCGTGATTAAGTGCGCCTGCACGCGCGTTCGCACTGCGCTCGTCTGACCCCAGCCTTATAGATCCACCAAGGGATCCTCTTAGTCCCCTTAAAACTCTTAAAACTCCTCAAAACAAAATCCTCTTAAACCTCCTCTTAAAATTACTTCAACCTGTCGAACCGCATGTTTTACTCTTTGTTTCCCTTTTCTTTTTCTCTTTTCCTCCTTTTTTCTTTTTTTTCTTTTTTTGTTGTCTATGTTTATTTCACTACTGTATTAACCACTGTATTTGTTGCTTATTGTTTATTTACAATGTAAAAAGTACCATACAATGTTGACAACAATCTAACTGCACATATGTGATTTATAGCGTTGACAGGCCCTGCGCGGCCTTTATTGTCCTTTCAGATTTTGTACTTAAAATTTCTGATGGTACTCAATAAAATCTTTATATTGAAAAAAAAAAAGAGATGTCACTAATTTTCAAGTATGTCCTGGGTAGGCAAGGCCTAGGCTTTCACTTTCCAGGGGGCAACAAAAAACCTCACCACTAATTGGGTTACTCACAGAGCACCGAAATGACGCCAACATTTTGGTGTTCTGTAGTTCCCTGCACTTCGGGGAATAAAATTTCCCAACCCTGCAGTGAATTCACCATTCACCGCAGGGTCCCCAAAGTGCATGGAGTCGGCCGCTGTATGCTGCCACCGCAAACCTATGGCCTGCTGTTTTCAAAAGAATTACTGAAGGAAAATGTCTAGAATTTACATATAAGATCCTATGATTAATAATAAAAAGTTCTGTTAAAGAAAAAGGAGAACCGCTTGTAAAAATGAGACTGATTCTGTAAATATTGTCTCTGACTCCAGCTGCAGGGTTTTATATATTTATTAAGAGATCATCTTATAACAGGTTCTAATCTACAGTTCTGCTAACTAGTCCGTGTCCATGTGACTCCTCCCCTATATCCTGCTGAGCTGCAGTGTAACACATATATCCTTCCCCCTGGTTACAAACACTCTCCTTCCTGGTTCCACACATATTGATACATCTTTCCCTTTTTGGGAAAATGGAAGTTGTTTCCTTTAGCTCAAGTCTAGGAGGTAGATGGATCGTGAAACGGATTCTTGTAGTGGGTCACATGTTAGTCCACATAATCATTTAGATATGCTGGTTTTAGGATGGATCTCCCGCTTCTAGTCTGGGTGTTTCTGTATCCTTGTGGTTGTTCTCGTAGAACATTGGTGTCATCCCCCAGTCTTTCTGTGTCTGATATTTCACAGTGTGGTTCTTCCTGATCTTCTTCTGGGGTATTTGCTATTGATGGCTGGTTTGTCTCGTCCGTGTCATATTCCTCTTGATTGCTACTTTGGGTCCTTATTTGAGGCCTGTATCGTCCAGTGCCTCTCAGGTGCCTCCTATTTCTTCTCAGAACTTGTCCTGACTCTGTTACAACTTCATAGGACCTGATTCCAGCAGGGGCTCTTAGGCAAGCTTTCCGCCACTCTTTTCCCTGGTTATTTGGTGGTTGTACCCACACCTGTTCGCCAACATTTAGAGGCCGCAGGTCTTTGGCTCCCCTATTATATTGAGCGGCTTGCAATGCACGTTGTTTTGTGCATAGAATTTGGTGCCTGTCATTCATCCCGTGATCCTTCATTAACAGACTTCCTCTCATGGGAAGTAACGATTTGGTCCTTCGACCCATCAGTCTTTGAGCAGGACTGCACTCCAGACCTTGCGTTGGTGTGTTGCGATGATCCAATAATGCTAGGTAGGGATCATTACCAGAGGACACAGCCTTTTGCAGGAGTCTCTTGGCCGTTTTTACTGCCGACTCTACCTTCCCATTGCTTTGGGGGTATCCTGGTGATGAGGTAATGTGGTCAAAGTCCCAATTCATACTGAATTCTTTAAACTCCATCGAAATAAACTGGGGTCCATTATCTGAACATACAGTGTCTGGGATTCCATATCTGGCAAAATGAGCCTTCAATTTTCTTATCACTGTTGTTGATCTTGTATCCTGAATCTGGTCTATCTCCCAGAAGTTAGAGTCATAGTCCACCGTTATTAAATACTCGTGTCCGTGGAATGTGAACAAATCAGTACCGATCTTTTCCATGGTCTAGTTGGGATCTCATGAGGCATCAAGGTCTCCTTTTGTTGTTTAGTATCAAATGACCGGCATATGTCACATTGGTCAATGTACTCTTTCAACTGCGCATTCATTCCTGGCCAGTAAACAGATTCCCTGGCTCTACGTAGACATCCTTCCACGCCGAAATGTGAAGAATGGATCCGAGACATAATATCAGATCGAAGTTCAGATGGTATAACAACTCGCTCGCCTTTGAATAGTACACCATCCTGTACACTCAGTTCATCACGTATGTGGTAAAATGGTGAAGCCTCTAGAGGTACCAGTTCCTTTGCATGAGGCCATCCCCTCAAAACAATGTGCTTCACTGCTTGTAAAGTCTTGTCTTTATCGGTGCTTTTTTGTATAGCGTCAAGTCTCCTGTTTGAGATGGGTAGATATTGGAGCATGTTTACCGTTTCAATCTGGTGCTCCACTGAGCCCTCCACGGAACCCTCGTCCAGATAAGCCCTACTCAATGTGTCTGCCACTGCCAGAGACTTTCCTGGGCAGTATCTGATACATGCATCGTACATTTGAAGACGTAACATCATACGCTGAAGACGTCGGGGTGCTTTAAGTAAAGGTTTCTTCATAATGCTTTCAAGGGGCTTATGGTCGGACTGTACAGCTACTGTTTGTCCAAATGTGAATTGATGAAATTTTTCCATGCCAAAGAGGACTGCTAACAACTCCTTCTCAATCTGGGCATAACCTTGCTCTGTCTCCGTCAATGCTCTGCTTGCAAAAGCTAACGGTTGCTTACTCTGCATCAGTGCTGCTCCCAGACCTCTCTCTGACGCATCGCATTGTAGTTCCAATGGTTCTTCTGGGTTATAATACTTGAGTACTGGCGCACAACTGATTTTTGATTTGATCTGCTGAAATGCCCCTTCCTGCACTTCAGTCCACTCCCACACTGCATCCTTCTGGGTTAGTTGGCGCAGAGGTTCACCTGCATCTGATATGTTCTCACAAAACCTTGAAAGATAGTTCACCATCCCCAAAAATCTCTGTACTCCTTTAACGTCTGTGGGTCTGGGCATTTCAGTAATGGCTTTTACTTTGCTGGGGTCTGCTTGAAGTCCCTGGGCTGACAATAAGTGACCAATATAAGGTACTTCAGTTTTTCTTAACTGGAATTTCTCTGGATTTAGTTTGAGCTGTCGTTCTCTGCAACGATCTAGTAACTTCCTCAGCTTCTGATCGTGATCTTTAATGGCTTCCACATCAGTTTCTCCTTCTCCTACAATCAGGATATCATCTGCAATAACCCTGATACCTGGTAGCCCTTCCAGTGCATGATTTAGTTTTCTCTGAAAAACCTCTGGGGCAGGACTAATACCCATAGGCATCCTAACCCACCGGTATCGGCCAAAAGGAGTAGAAAAAGTGGTTAAGTAGCTGGAGTCTTCCTCTAATTCGATATGCCAAAATCCACTCTTTACATCACACACTGAAAAAATTCTTGCCCTTGCTAGATCAGGAAGTATGTCATCAAGTGTAGGCAAAGGATAGTGGCTCCTTTTCAAAGCTTTATTTAGAGGCTTAGGGTCAATGCAAATCCTTAACTTCCCTGATGGTTTCTTCACTATCACCATACTACTAATCCAGTCTGTGCTTCTCTCTACAGGGGTGATAATCCCCTGTTTTTCTAAACTGGCGAGCTCCTCTTGAAGGGGTTTGAGTAATGATACAGGAACTTTTCGTTTTGGAAGTCTAACAGGCTGTACAAGAGCATCCACTTCCAATTTCAATTTTCCCTCTAGACAGCCCACTCCTTGAAAAATATCAGCATACTCCTTGTTGATGGTTGACCAGCCCCACATAGCGCTATCTGACTGTTTGCTGTCTTGTTCCACAGTTAGGATATTTTGGTGCTGCACCGAGATCAGATCCATGGCTTGGATAGCTCTACTTCCTAGTATAGGATGACACAGCTCTGAGTCAATGACAACAAATTCAGCCTGATATAACTTTTGATTGCATGGGTTCCTTATTTTGAGCTTACATATCCCTACTGGTGTCAGTGTACTCTTATTGTACATCCTTAGTATCTTATCACAGGGTAGAATTTTAGATTGGTCTTTCACCATCCTTGCTGGTAGGACATTGCAGTCCGCCCCACAATCCATTTGGAATCTCACAGCTTGCTGGTCGATGAGCATGGTAGCAAACAAAGCTGATGAAAATTTGCTCGTAGATTTCTTCAGTGCACAAATCTGAAAAGCTGGTTCCAAAGTCAGACCCAGAATGTCTTCGTATTCCTCTGAATCCGCTGTTTCCTTATATACAGCTTGTACTGCCGGCTTCCTTTGTTGGTGCAGACTGGCACGGCACTGGTTAATGAAATGATTGGCCTTACCGCACCCCTTACATTGCTTTCCAAATGCTGGGCATTTCTCTTTCAGTTTCTCGTGACGCTTACCACAATATATGCACTGTATTATCTTATGTGGAGTCTCTGCCATTCTGCTCGGACTCTTCCTAAGAGTGTAGCTTGTTTCCATTCCATGGACTGACACTGCACCGGTGCTGGACCTCTCCAGGAGCTTCACCCTCTCTGTAGACAGTTCAGCAGCTCTGCCGATTTGTAGACATTTATCAAGTGTTAAGTCCACTTCTCTCAGTAAACGTTCCCTGAGGTTAGAATCTCTTGTGCCACATATAATTCTGTCCCTTATTAAAGAGTCTCTGATATTACCAAAATTGCAGGTGGCTGCCAGTGTACGCAGCTCTGTGACATATGCGTCTATGCCTTCTTCTTCCCTCTGACTCCGTGAAAAAAAATTATATCTTTCCACAGTCTCATTTTGTTTTGGCTCACAATAATCATCAAATGCTTTCATTAGGACAGTCAGTGAGGGAGCTGCCACTCCTGGGAGAAGGGTGTCTTTAACCTCTCTGCCTTTATCCCCAATCAAGTACAGGAACAGCTTTACCTTCATCTCTTCTGGTTTATCAACCAGGACCAGGTCTGTGTATAGAAGCATTTCTTCTTTCCATCTCTTCCATGCCTGAGACAGATTTCTTGCCTGAAAATCCAGGAGACTGGGTGCTTTTAAACCTTCCATATCTGCTTTTGGAGTAGTTTTCAAATTAGATCCGCTGCCACCATGTATAAATGAGACTGATTCTGTAAATATTGTCTCTGACTCCAGCTGCAGGGTTTTATATATTTATTAAGAGATCATCTTATAACAGGTTCTAATCTACAGTTCTGCTAACTAGTCCGTGTCCATGTGACTCCTCCCCTATATCCTGCTGAGCTGCAGTGTAACACATATATCCTTCCCCCTGGTTACAAACACTCTCCTTCCTGGTTCCACACATATTGATACACCGCTATTAAAAAAAGGGGGGGGGAATTAAGCCCAAAAAATTCTGAAAAATCACTAAAAAAGGTACAAAAAAAAACCAATAAATAAATAAACACTTTTTACTGCAGATTAAAATAATAAATGGTTTATTAGATATTGCATAAAAAACGGGAATATTTTTAACATTGAAACCTATGGGGTTCGCCTGAATAAACCTGCTGATTGAAACCACCGAACATCAGGGCATTTCACTGCCATTTCTCTGCTGTTTGGTGTTCTCTGAATAGATTAACCATTACTTCTCTATGGGGATTTGCACTGCCTTCAAACAGCACCGTACTTGCTGGCAGTTCGCCAAACTTGTGTGTGAGCATATCACCAGAGCAGTGGTGTACTAGAGGAGTGGCGGAGGGCGGGCCGCCCCAGGTACCAGTGATTATTGGGGTGTCATTAGGGGGTACTAGGAGGTGCCACAGTCACTGTGTGTCAGCTTTGAGCTGTGTTCTCAAACAATGAGCAGCGGAGCATGGCGTTTGCATACGGAATAAAATTGAATAGAATAAAAATCCCCCTCTCCTCCCTCCATAGCTCCTCCCCTGCCCCGCAGCAGCTCTAGGAGAGGGGAGGGGGATGTGATTTGTGCCAGAGAGAGAAGATGACAGTAAACGGCAGGTAAAGGGGGGGGGGGTTTCAGCAGAATATGAAGCCCTGTCTGCTTACTGCTGTTTAAAGTGGACCTTTCCTTAACCAGCACTGCAGTGATAGAAATTTGTCATTGAGCTGCCTGGCTCCTGGTGAGGCTGCTTGCGTGCAGGTCACACTTGGTCCGGCCAGTCAGGTGGTACTGAGTCTCAGTACCACCTGACTGGCTGAACCACGTGACACGCATGCACGCAGCTGCCCGCCCTTTCGTTAACATGGACTGTCACTCTATTCTGGACTGAACACCCACCGGGAAGGGAATCAAAGCCACGGTGCACCCTCTGGCAGTGGCACCCCACTGTTGACAAGATGGCTCCACGCACAGGCACAGCCGTGATCCTAACGTGGCCTGGAGGGACCTCCTGCTGAGTCTGTACACAGTCCCTGCTGACTCTGCACATAGCCCTACCGCAGACAGAGGCCGGTAAATGTAGAATAAATAATTGCTTTGTGCTCATACACACTCGGTTTGCTGGGAGTTTTATTGCAGTGGATTCTGATGCACTCATACACACCACACATTGCATTGCTGGGAGTTTTATTGCAGTGGATTCTGATGCACTCATACACACCGCACATTGCATTGCTGGGAGTTTTATTGCTGTGGATTCTGTGATACACACTGCATATTACTGTGAGTTTTATTGCCCTGGAGCTCTGGGATATGCTCATACACACTGCACATTACTGTGAGTTTTATTGCTGTGCAGTTCTGTGATATGCTCATACACACTGCACATTTCTGTGGGTTTTATTGCTTTGCAGCTCTGATATGCTCATACACAGTGCCATTTCTGTGTTTTTTATTGCTATGCAGCTCTGTGATACGCTCATATGCAGTGCACGTTTCTGTGGATTTTATTGTTCCACCAATTAGAGCGGCTGTGATCCTGTTTACTTGACATGCGTGGCTGTTCTTTGTAAAAATACTTTTATTTAAACATTTCATAATTTTCTTTATCTCAATAGATACATTTGAAATGGTATACAAAATATACAAGTAGGCACTTGGTATCCACTTTTAATATAAAGAGAGGAAAAGGCGGAGCTCTAAGAGGAAAAGGTGGAGCTTAAAGAGGAAGGGTGGGGATTAACCAGGAAGAGGTGTGCCCTTGACAGGAAGGGGTGCGTCAAATTTAAATTAGGGGGTGCACGAGTTTAGTCAGGCCTAGGGCAGCACAAAACCTAAATACACCACTGGGGAAGGGGGGTGTGAAGGAGAGAGTGAGGGAAGGGGGGTGTTTGGGAAGGGTGTGCGACGGAGAGTGAGTTAAGGGGTGTGTGAAGGAGAGTGAGGGAAGGGGGTGTGAAGGAGAGAGGGAGGGAAGGGGTGTGTGAAAGAGTGAGGGAAGGGGGTTGTAAAGAAGAGAGTGAGGGCAGGGGGTGAAGGAGAGAGTGAGGGAGGGGTGAAAGGGAGGGAGGGAAGGGGTGAAAGGGAGGGAGGGAAGGGGTGAAAAGGAGGGGAGGGAAGGGGTGAAGGAGAGAGGGAAGGAAGAAAGAGTGAGGGAGGGAAGGCGGTGTGAAGGAGAGAGTGAGGGAGGGGGGTGAAGGAGAGAGTGAGGGAAGAAGGGGTGTGAAGGAGAGAGTGAGGGAACGGGGGTGAAGGAGAGAGTGAGGGAAGGGGGGTGAAGGAGAGAGTGAGGAAGGGGAGGTGTGAAGGAGAGAGTGAGGGAACGGGGGGGTGAAGGAGTGAGGGAACGGGGGTGAAGGAGAGAGTGAGGAAGGGGTGTGTGAAAGAGTGAGGAGGGGTGGGGGGGGTGAAAGAGTGAAGGAAGGGGTGTGTGAAGGAGAGAATGAGGGAAGGGGGTGTGAAGGAGAGAGTGAAGGAAGGGGGTGAGAGAGTGAGGGAAGGGGTGAAAGGGAGGGAGGGAAGGGGTGAAGAAGAGAGAGAGAGGGGGAGGGGGGTGAAAGAGTGAGAGAGGGAAGGCGGTGTGAAGGAGAGTGTGAGGGAAGGGGGGTGTGAAGGAGAGAGTGAGGGAAGGGGGTGTGAAGGAGAGAGTGAGGGAAGGGGTGTGTGAAGGAGAGTGAGGGAAGGGGTGTGTGAAGGAGAGTGAGGGAAGGAGAAGGAGAGAGGGAGGGAAGGGGTGAAAGAGTGAGGGGGTGAGGGAAGGGGTGAAAGGGAGGGAGGGAAGGGGTGAAAGGGAGGGAGGGAAGGGGTGAAGAGAGAGAGAGGGAGGGGGGTGAAAGAGTGAGGGAGGGAAGGCGGTGTGAAGGAGAGTGTGAGGGAAGGGGGGTGTGAAGGAGAGAGTGAGGGAAGGGGGTGTGAAGGAGAGAGTGAGGGAAGGGGTGTGTGAAGGAGAGTGAGGGAAGGAGAAGGAGAGAGGGAGGGAAGGGGGTGTAAAGGAGAGAGTGAGGGAAGGGGTGTGAGGGAAGGGGGAAGACAGATGCACCACCAACTTTATCCTGAGCTCGGGCCCTACAGGGGGCCCTGCTCCTGGCCCTCAGGGACCCCCAGCTCAGGATGTAGGGCCCGAGCTCAGGATAAAGTTGGTGGTGCATCTGTCTGCTCACATCACCCCCGAGTGCAGGAAGCAGTATATCCAGTATGAGGTGAGGTGCACACCCTGCCCTCCTCTCACCTTATGGCCTCTCCTTCCATCATACAGGGCACCAAGGAGCACGTGCTACACAGCCCGTCTGTGTCTTCCAGCTTCCAGGCCCCGCCTCCTCTAGCCCAGCAGCAGCAGCTCCTGCTTCCTCTTGTGCTTTTGCCGCCACCGCTGCTGGATCCGGGCACTGCTCTGGCTGATGTGTCCAGCACTGTTAAGAGGTACCGAGGTCAGATGGTGGGGGCTTGGCTGGGTCTCCTGCTGGCACACGGCGGGGACTGAGGCGGCTCATGCTTCCTCCCGCGTCTGACTCCTCACCGGTCTTGCCACCATCTTGCTGAAAATCCCACACACATGCGTAGCCCCCTCCTCCAACACACGTCATCGCCATGGCAACCGCCTACCAAAGCCATTCGCTGATTCCTAGTAAGGGAGGGAGGGGTTTGTTGGAGGATGCCACCGCATGCTCTCTCTCTCCCCTCTGCTAGGTCTCTCAGTCGCGCATGCGCATTGCGTCTGTGCCTGCGGCGACGGACAAACGTTTTTATAGTTATAGATAGATATAGCAGGTGGGAGATCTAAAGTGTAAGTGACAGTGGTCACTTTGCTGAAATATCTTCTAGAGGCCTATGTAACTAGCAGTCAATTTCATGGAGGGGACTTTCAGGTGTATGTTATGAGAATCCAAAACGCTATCACCCATATGAAAGAGGAAGCAGCAAGGAGATGCTCATCATCATTTACCTTCTATGCCAGAGAATCGATCAGCATCTTGATAGTTTGTTCAAAAGTAATTACCCCATCTAAGATCAATATTGGCTGCTACAAGACTCGTGTCAGGAAGAAACTTTTTAAGTTACCCAGGACATACTTGAAAACGAGAGAAATCTCAATGTATCCTTCCTGGTAAAATCCTTTCTCCAAACAAAAAAAAAAAAAAAGTTGATGGGATCTTGCAGAATTGGCATGAGTATACTTCAACAGTTTCAGTGTCTGTTTTAACTGGTGGACAGAGCCAATATTAGTTACTGCTGAATCTACGTCAACCTGAGAATGATCCTAAAGTACAGAAAGTCGAAGTCCACCCCAAGCCCTGCAGACATTATTTTCCTTTCAAGAGACCTGGATGGAATTGAACCATGGTCCTCAGCATTTCCAGTCAGCACCCTATGCAGTTTGCTAAGAGAGCTTCACAGGTTTCAGCAATTTCTGTCAAGTCCTGAGTCTTTCATGGACTGACTCCTAGGCTCCCACCTGCAACCAAATGACAATAATCCTGTGTACCTGTTTCCACTTCCTTGGCTACTGAAACCAGCATCCCTCTAACATCAGTTATCATTTGGTGTACACTGGGTAATGTGATTTGCTGAATTGTTCTTGATTTGCTTCCCCGGACCTGACCTCTGTCTGACTCTGGACCTCTGGATTACTGACTCTCTACCTGTTCTGCCAACTCCTGATCAGTGCTCTGCCTGACTATGCCTCTAGATTTGAGCTCTTTGAACCCATTACTCAGAGGTCATTATTCTCCTGCTTAATCTGCATAGTGCGGTTCCGCAAGGGTGTGTACCATCTCCTGCATCTTGGGTTCATGTTCCTGGTAAGTTGCGACACAGAATTGCGACCTTACTCAGATGCAGATAAAATGTTGAAAAGGAAAGACCATGGAGAGGAAATTTGTCTGTCTTGAGTCACAATTTTAGGTTATAATGGAGAGGTTATTGCATACTTATTTTTAAACTGTAAATTTGGAATTTTTTCATTACTGGTCAATTATTTTTGTGTGCTTCTGTCTCAATGCTGCATGGCAATTCAACGACACTGCCTGACATTCCAGGCAATTGCAAAAAACATAACAGGGAAATAAAAGCAATAGAAGCTGGTATATATCCTTCCAAAGCGAGACGTCCTTTATTAAAAGAGCAGCAAAATTTATCTTGCACTGTCTCGTTGTACTAATCTTTTAGAAACAAATGTAAGACAGAGGGAAGGAAGAGTAAAAATAACAGAAAAACCAAAGTCCTACAATAAAAACACCATGTGTAAGCACTCTGAAGAGTTTGATGTACACAAATAATGCAATCGAGTCACTTTGACACAACACAGCTACTGTATTTACATAACGAAATACAAAATAGAATACATAGAACTAAAACTGTTAAAAATGATAAACATCTACAACAACGTTGAAGGTCCATAGAATGTTTATTTTTTAAGGTTGCATATTTACTGTTGGGGTTTTAGCTCCAGAATGTATACTGTTACATTGCCCATGGCCAGGAAATAGTAACATGGCGTACTAATTCTGTCTGGAGAAGGTTACAATTAATATATTGGAAATAGAAATGGTTCCCATAAATATTTATGGAAAGATCACAATTATTTTAAGTACAGCAGGATGATTCATTACAAATAAGCAAGAGGAAAGAAATATCGCTGTGTATTAGATGCCAACCGATGGGAATATAGGAACACAACATGGAGCGCCTGAGTACGCACCACACCAGGTGTGAAACGCATAACGCTTCTTTCGATCAGGCCCATCTAGTTTCACTATTGCTGATTACCAGATAGCAATATTTATTTTTTAATTCATCATAAAAAAGGTGATTTTATTTTTTACTGAACTGTTGTGAACTTCAGTGGATTCAAATGATTCAAGCTAGGTGCGATTTGAGCAAACTTTCCTTGTCCGAGTGAGCTCCAATTGAGTAACCATTTTCGATCCTTTATTTTTAAAGTACATTGCTTTTATTTGTACAAAATGTAAACCCAGCTTTGACACCTCCATGTCTTCAGATATTTCTCGAGCCTAAATCAGAGTTTGACAAATCCAAGGTTATAGAAATCTTTTGACTCCTAAAAATGAGTTGTTAACTCAATTTACTTACTGACTCCTATATTTGATATATATATATATATATCCAAAAGTATTCGCTCACCCATCCAAATAATCAGAATCAGGTGTTCCAATCACTTTCATGGCCACAGCCTCTTATATAAAAATCAAGCACCTAGGCATGCAGACTGTTTTTACAAACATTTGTGAAAGAATGGGTCGCTCTCAGGAGCTCAGTGAATTCCAGCGTGGAACTGTGATAGGATGCCACCTGTGCAACAAATGCAGTCGTGAAATTTCCTCGCTCCTAAATATTCCACAGTCAACTGTCAGCTGTGTTATCAGAACGTGGAAGTGTTTGGGAACGACAGCAACTCAGCCACGAAGTGGTAGGCCACGTAAACTGACGGAGCGGGGTTAGCGGATGCTGAGGCGCATATAGTGCGAAGAGGTCACCAACTTTCTGCAGAGTCAATCACTACAGACCTCCAAACTTCATGTGGCCTTCAGATTAGCTCAAGAACAGTGCGCAGAGAGCTTCATGGAATGGGTTTCCATGGCCGAGCAGCTGCATCCAAGCCATATATCACCAAGTGCAATGCAAAGCTTCGGATGCAGTGGTGTAAAGCACACCGTCACTGGACTCTAGAGCAGTGGAGACGCATTCTCTGGAGTGACGAATCGTGCTTCTCCATCTGGCAATCTGATGGATGAGTCTGGGCTTGGCGGTTGCCAGGAGAACGGTACTTGTCTGACTGCATTGTGCCAAGTGTAAAAGTTTGGTGGGGAGGATTATGGCGTGGGGTTGTTTTTCAGGAGTTGGGCTTGGCCCCTTAGTTCCAGTGAAAGGAACTCTGAATACTTTAGCATACCAAGACATTTTAGACAATTCCATGCTCCCAACTTTCTGGGAACAGTTTGGAGCTGGCCCCGTCCTGTTCCAACATGACTGTGCACCAGTGCACAAAGCAAGGTCCATAAAGACATGGATGACAGAGTCTGGTGTGGATGAACTTGACTGGCCTGCACACAGTCCTGACCTCAACCCGATAGAACACCTTTGGGATGAATTAGAGCGGAGACTGAGAGCCAGGCCTTCTCGTCCAACAGTGTGTGACCTCACAAATGCGCTTCTGGAAGAATGGTCAAAGATTCCCATAAACACACTCCTAAACCTTGTGGACAGCCTTCCCAGAAGAGCTGAAGCTGTTATAGCTGCAAAGGGTGGACCAACGTCATATTGAACCCTATGGTTTAGGATTGGGATGTCACTTAAATTCATATGCGAGTCAAGGCAGGTGAGCGAATACTTTTGCAATATATATATATATATATATATAATATATATATATATATATTATATATATTCCTCACGTCAAGATGTAAATGTACAATTAACATTGTATATTATGCTGCTGTTCCCAAACCATGTTCATTTTCACTTCTACAAAATAAATATCCAGTTCTTCTTCAGAAAACAGCAGAAAAACCAATATGGGCAGGTTCACTTCAAGTGGATGATGCAATTCATAAGATGTCTGGGAACAAACAATCAAGGTGATGATCATTTACCTATCGATACTGAGATTTAAAAGGCAAATGTTTTGTCTTATTTAGCAGTCCAGTCTATGGGAGAAAGTGGAGAGCTGTACCATGGATGGAATAATTCTATCCCTTGCATTACTCACAGTTGGGATGAGAATATGACATCATGACCCTGCACCTGCTTTTAAATAACGGAGTCTAATGAGATGGAGCGATGATGAAAAAGTAATGAGATAGACCACAATAAGCAGCAGCAAGGACTTCATATATTCCACCAACCCTGCCCTCATAATAAGCCTAGGTCGAACATACAAAGAGGCAGGATAATGCATCGTTTACCATATATTAAGTGCATAAAGCAGAATTAAGCATAATGCTGCTGCATTTGGAGACTTTAGAGCCACAAAATACATTCCAGACTGTTATGTTTTAGCTGATACATGCAAGAGCAGTGTAACAGAAATTAAATCTATACTATGCTCTTTCCATTTTGTGTCGGACTCTGAAAACCACTTAGGAACTGCATCCTCCGAAGGCCTCCTACCCTGTGGTAATGTTTACTGGATTGGGTACATTGGTACCTGTGACGGGACGTCCGCCACTTCTTCAATTTCGTTATATTTTCTATATATTCATTCTACTTTTATTTATGTGTCATGTTACAATTTTTGTACAGTGTATCCGATCATGTATATAATTGTGTTTCCCCTGCCCGTGGCATACGCGGACCGAGCCGGCCACCGGCCGAGCCCAACAAATGCCCATCTGACTTTGCCCCTGAGCACTCCAGCTGCCTTGCACTCTATCACAGTGCTTTTGGGAGGGTTTATCCCTAAAAATAGGAACCCCAAAATCCCCCAACCTCCTCCCGTGGGAAGCGCGGCCACTCCTATGGAACTGAAACCCGGGTAACCTCACCTGCTGCTAGACACCCATTCATCATGCCGCTCAGTTCCTCGTTCATAAATCAAGGTGCTTCTCAAACAGAAGTATCAGGGGGACCTGACCTACCCACGGTACCAGGGATGTGCCACTGCTCCATTGGGATCACCCCAAAATATCCGTAAACTTCAATGGCGGGACATCAGGCTGCCTTAATGACTTTTAACCAGTGTGCCACTCTAATCCTATGGCCAAGTGGGTTCACATTGGAGGCGGGGCACATTCTGACAGATTGGGCCCAGGCCAGTGGCGGTGGTCCTCCATTGTTCTATGAAACTAGGCTTACCCTGGAAGCAGGAGCCCCATTGTATGGAGATGAACTGGGTTCGAGCTCGGGCAGTGTTGCCCTGGCGCCAGGATGTCCTGGGGCGGACAGGGGCATGAATCAATAGTAACATATAGCACAATTTTGTATAAAAGGACCCAATGTTCTGCACAATAAATATTCCAACTTGATTTACCTTACATTTTTCAGCAAGTGATTGTGATCATTTACGAAGTTTCTCTATATCCCCTTGGCTTCTCCGGAGCAAGGAAGGAATTTACAGTGGATCTACTCATTGGAGTAGCAGCATCAGTCACAGGAGCCGAGTGACAAACATCCTGATTCAGTCTGTCTTCAAGGTACCACAACATATTCTGCTACCTATATCAACTGCATGATGTGATTAGAGGAGTAAATAAAATAAAACCAGTATGAGTAAGTCAAACTCAACCCTCTATTTGATTTTTTTTTCTCATATTCGTTTGTATTTTGGCATCAGATACACTGTCCTTGAGCCACGATCACTGAGAATAATGGAGGACGAATGCTCACTTTATTTTCTTTACCGTCATGTAATACTTAGGGCCGTAAAGACTGGGATAAACATGGCTCCCTTGCCTTTAGTTCCCTTAGTTGGGGATTAGCATTTCTGCTTGGCTATTAAATAATCAAAGCAGGCTTGAGCAAAATACTATTTAAAAAAAAAATGTCACCATCTCTCTGCCATCTGTATTTTACATCCTGTGAGCCAATGACAGTGTAACACAAATAATGAAACACAACGATCAGCCTCCCTGCTGGAATGCTCCAGAAAAATTACATGCTCCAGATTACTCCAGTGGAGAACACACGAAATCTCTATCTCTCGGCAGACAGCAGTGGTTACCATAGAAACAAAAACCGTCACAGTGTTTTGTTGAAACAGCCCAAGCCTGAGTAGCGACGACCCTGTGTCATCGGGTGTCCTTCTGCTCACACTTGAACCCTCAGATACCCACAATGTCACATTAGAAAAGAACAGTTAATTAGTGGAAAGTAGACATCTGCCAATCAGAGTGCAGTGACAAGAGGGGACAGTGAACCGATGATGGGCAGACAATCTCAGCAAAGGCCAGTGGGCGCTGCTAACTGTGAAAAAATGGAGAGGAGTGTCGTTTCAGAACTGTGACCGTAAAGAATGTGAATTACACCTGTTAGAAGGAGCCAGAGCCAGGCCAAGAGTAATGCCCGCCTTTTAGTCATAGAGCAATACCTACCGGTACATGGGCAAGAGTAATGTCTACCTATGCAAGGCTGAGAACAACATCCACCTCTTGGTGATGCCAAAGTGTGAGGAGCACCCAGTTGGAGCATCATTTGCTGCTCTGCATGCATCCTGTACAGACACTGCACATCAGTAACCTCAATATGCGCATAATACACAACATCATATTGTACAGTAATTGTAATGCACTGTGCACAGTATAAATACTGCAACCTGTCATCTGCTGCATACAGCTGTTTTGTAGATCACTTTTTATATAGAGGCCACAAACTGCAAGCCATCCTCCTGCACTCAATATAAAGTACACATAATGAAATGCATCGCATATGATCTATAGACTAAACCCATCCCCCGCCACTTTATATGAAGTAATGCAATGCAACCCACTTTACGTGGTATATTGATTATACGATATGTAGCACATTCACTACTATATACACTGCAAACCATAACCAACTATATATGGGCTATACCAGGGCACGGTAAATGTATACCCTAGGAGCTAGCTACATATTTTTTAGAGCTAATTAGCATTTTGTCTATAAATTTGCATGTACTAAACCAAACATTTGTGTGCCAGAGCTGAAATAATAGGCGTCTGTTGCGGCTGCCTGGCCCCTGGATCTGTCGAGGACTGAGCTTCACACACATCATCTACAGCAGGCCTCAAAATTTCCACTCGCCTGCTCGCATTTGGCGAGTGGAAATTACACGAGGGCGAGTGAAAATGCAGACGCAGGCAGGCCAGGATAGGGGTTAGGTGGGGCAACTAGTGGCGAGTAATACTTAAGGCCTGGCTAGTAGCTTGGGACATGAAATTTTGAGCCCTGATCTACAGTATATACAGAATACACATTATTATGCAACCTGTATATATCTTACATGTACAACAGCCCATTCTATCTCTGAATATCTATACATACACTGCAACTCATTCTTAATACATACATTTTTCATACATATAGGCTAATGCTGGGTGAAGAGGTCCTCTTTCACCTCCTACATTGACATTTTAGATGTCCCTTATCTGGTTCATGGTGAATAGCATAAAAGTGACTCTGATCACAGGCTTGTTATTTCGAATGAAAAATTTGCATTTTGTGCAAAAATAATCTTAGCATGAGTTTTCTGTTAATGGTTCCATGGGTGCACAACCTAATGTAATGGGCTGTGCCGATTTACTGGATATAAAGGGCACACAACGAACCCAACCTATACAGTGTATCAACTGTGCCTCCATCCTCTAGGATACACACACACACTGCAGCCCAGTGTATCCAGTGTATGGGCTATACACACTGTATCTAGAATACAGCATGCACAGCCCTGTGTACACACCCTGCTACACACAAATATACCAAGCTGTGTGGGGGATGCCTGCTCTCTACCACACACACGGAGTATACCAGGCTGTGTGGGGATTTCTGCTCTCTGCCACACACACACAGAGTATACCAAGCTGTGTGGGTATGCCTGCTCTCTGTCACACACATACACAGTATACCAGGCTGTGTGGGGACGCCTGCTCTCTGCCACACACACAGAGTATACCAGGCTGTGTGGGGATTCCTGCACTCTGGCACACACACACACAGAGTATACCAGGCCGTGTGGGGATGCCTGCTCTGTGCCACACACACACACAGAGTATACCAGGCTGTGTAGGGACGCCTGCTCTCTGCCACACACACACACACAGAGTATACCAGGCTGTGGGGATGCCTGCTCTCTGCCACACATACAGTATACCAGGCTGTGTGGGGATGCCTGCTCTCTGCCATACACACAGAGTATACCAGGCTGTGTGGGAATGCCTGCTCTCTGCCACACACACACAGACTATACCAGGCTGTGTGGGGATGCCTGCTCTCTGCCACACACACAGAGTATACCAGGCTGTGTGGGGATTCCTGCTCTGTGCCACACAGTGTATACCAGGCTGTGTGGGGATGCCTGCTCTCTGACACACACACAGAGTATACCAGGCTGTGTGGGGATTCCTGCGCTGTGCCACACAGAGTATACCAGGCTGTGTGGGGATTCCTGCGCTGTGCCACACAGAGTATACCAGGCTGTGTGGGGATGCCTGCTCTGTGCCACACACACACAGAGTATACCAGGCTGTGTGGGGATGCCTGCTCTCTGACACACACACAGAGTATACCAGGCTGTGTGGGGATTCCTGCGCTGTGCCACACAGAGTATACCAGGCTGTGTGGGGATGCCTGCTCTCTGCCACACACACAGAGTATACCAGGCTGTGTGGGGATGCCGGCTCTCTGCCACACACACACAGAGTATACCAGGCTGTGGGGATGCCTGCTCTCTGCCACACACACAGAGTATACCAGGCTGTGTGGGGATGCCGGCTCTCTGCCACACACATACAGAGTATACCAGGCTGTGTGGGGATGCCGGCTCTCTGCCACACACACACAGAGTATACCAGGCTGTGGGGATGCCTGCTCTCTGCCACACACACAGAGTATACCAGGCTGTGTGGGGATGCCTGCTCTCTGCCACACACACACAGAGTATACCAGGCTGTGGGGATGCCTGCTCTCTGCCACACACACACAGAGTATACCAGGCTGTGTGGGGATGCCGGCTCTCTGCCACACACACACAGAGTATACCAGGCTGTGTGGGGATGCCTGCTCTCTGACACACACACAGAGTATACCAGGCTGTGTGGGGATGCCTGCTCTCTGCCACACACACAGAGTATACCAGGCTGTGTGGGGATGCCTGCTCTCTGCCACACACACAGAGTATACCAGGCTGTGTGGGGATGCCGGCTCTCTGCCACACACACACAGAGTATACCAGGCTGTGTGGGGATGCCTGCTCTCTGACACACACACAGAGTATACCAGGCTGTGTGGGGATGCCTGCTCTCTGCCACACACACAGAGTATACCAGGCTGTGTGGGGATGCCGGCTCTCTGCCACACACACAGAGTATACCAGGCTGTGTGGGGATGCCGGCTCTCTGCCACACACACACAGAGCATCCTCTGCACAGACACATTATGCTGCCCCGCTCTGGCTGTGTTTGCACAGAGGGAGAACCTGGCCATGTAATAAAAGCATCCTGTTCCCCTGCACACAGTGACACACCTACATCCATGTATACACACAGCACCCTCCACCCCAGCCTGCACCCAAGCCCTCCCCTGCCAGGCCGCTCCACTGATGCCCGCCTAGCTGCACCTCTGCACAGATCTGCCATGCACTGGCTCTCCGGAGGGCTGGCTGAGCATCACTGGAGCTTGTGGTCCCCAAACATCAGAGCAGATGTAGAGATACCGCCCCTCCCCCCTCTGCAGGGCTGCTGGGGGCAGCCGTGCATTCATTCTCAGCTGTGGGGTCCACAGGGATACTACTCACAGTGATGCGGGGAATGTTCTTCTTGCCCTGGTAAGACATGTCTGCAGGTCTCCCCTTGGAGCAGGGCGGGGGGCTGACGGCTGTGCGGCGCTGCTGTGGCCGGAGGGTGTTAAAAGGGCAGAAGAAGGAGGAGGAGATGATGATGATGGAAGATGTTGAAGAAGAAGATGCGCTGCCCCCGAATCTTCTTCTGCCCGGGCTGCAATAAAGGACTAGCGGCAGGCTGTACCGCGCATGCGCAACGCCACTCCCTGTCCTCATCCGAGGCAACAGTCTCCAGCGACTCTGATTGGTTTGGATAGCGCCGCTATGCAAATCAGGAGCCTGGTTGGTGGGCGGGGCTCGGTTTAAGGCTCTGAGACTGCAATGCAGTTGGGCTGAGATTGATGCGCTGGAAGCCGGTGCTGGGACTGACACTGCACGCGCAGGGCCAGGCCTACAGAAACCGGCCAAGGCCGCGCTGCCCCCTGTACTCACATGCAGGGCGAGGAATCAGGCCTGTCTGCGGTGTGACACCCAAAGCCCAGGTGCCAGGCAGTGCCAGACTGTGCATGTAATGCGGGGCAGAGGGCACAGCTTGACCTAGACACAGTAACACGACACTCAAGAGGCTTATTATCTAAACAGTGAAGCTGCCCAGGGGGAGGTGAAGGAGGACTTGTTTTGTCGGTTAGTGTTACCAATAGGGTGTGTTAATAAGTGTTTACAATTTTCACCCTAAGCCAGGGCCTAAAACCCATCAATAAAAGCCTCAGGCCAGCCAGGCAAAAAACCTGTCAGTCCTATAATGTCACCTCAATCAAAGTGCTGTCACCCCAATGGAGAGACCTATCAGCTCACTCCATAATCCCCCCATTATACCTATTCTGATCTAGCTCCCACACAGCCCCCATGCACCCCATTACTTCTCATACTGTGCTATTTACCTCCCCTTTAGGTGCCACCCCATTCCTCTTAGATTGTAAGCTCTTGAGCAGAGCCCTGTTTTCCCATCGTTCTCCATGTGTCTAACGTGTTTGAGAATTTGGTTTGTTTTTTCCTACTCATTGTACATCCCTAGAGTGTGCCCTGTGTTATTGGTTTTGGTGGCAAGGATGTTGATGCCACTAGCATGTGTGTGTACCCAAAAACCCAAAGCCCCCCTGAATGCTAAGACCAGGTATACATATGGCCCCTCAAACACAGGAGTTTAGTTGCATAGGCCTAGGGAAGCAAATTGGAGAGAGTAGTATTTTTTATGCATAGGTTTGAGGAGTGCAGGTGTATAACAGAGCTGCAACGCATCAGAAAACTCCCAGCGATTATTCTCTACATTCTGGTAGAAATTACTTGGTGTAAATAAGTTATTTTGCTTCTGGTGCAAATTAAATATTGAAAAACATAGTTCTGATAGGTTGTGAATATTTGCCTTAATTGCATGTTTATGTACATGTTCATGATTTTGGAGTGCTTAAGATATTGCTAAGCCTAAAAACACCCACCCATTCTTCTCACACATCCCCCGAAACATTGGTCCAAGCAGGGTATGGAGCAGGAGTTGACAAGTCAAGGTGACGGTGGAGTGCCAGGGGCCACAAGATGACCTGCCAAGGATAGGGGCCCTCCAGACTGAGGCCCCTATTACATTCTTCGTGCATTTGTTTTTGTGTGCGCAAATGTGCATTTGCGCGAGGGGCAAAACCCTTTGCGCTGAACGTCGTATTACAACGTTCGCGCAAACGATGCGTTATCGTTTAACGTGGATGGACCTGCACAAGCGTAATGAACTGCGCGCGTCCTATACTTAACATTGTGAGCGCAAATTCGTTCGTGCGCTGGTACGTGGATGGTATTACAATCAATGCGCATCTTTTTACGAACGACGTTTGCGCGCATAATTTTAACGTCTTTGAAAAGCTGGTGGTAACTGCAAATCTGAACGTTCTGGCCAAAACGAAAAACACCAGCACCAAAAAAAAAATACAGCACAGTATAGTTACACATTCTACACATACCCAAACAATAAAATTGTGAATTTGTGCGTGTTTTTATTATTGCTGCAGCATGTATACTCAGAATTACTTTGACAGGCGCAAAAACTTAAGTGAGTCGATTAAGGTAAATGATGTCAATTGATGTTCTTAATTCTAATTGGCTGAATCCCGCGAAAAAAACAGTGCGCACACTGATTTGCGTGCGCTACTTTACTGCGCGTATACTGTATTACTCTTCGTTTTGCGCGCCGTTTTTACGAACGTTATTTTTGGACGCATGAGAAAATGCGTTCGGATCGTAATACCACCGTGTCACGTGCCACGCCGCCGCCGGCGGAAGAAAGGCAGATCCGGTGCTGCACCATCCTGATTTCCCCAGGCAACACCCTTCATGCCCTGCCTTGCTGGGAATTGCTTCCAGAGACTCATACTAGCAGGATCAGCAGGTGCACCTAATGAGGACCTGCAATGACTATTTAGCAGAGGCACGCCCGTCCCATGATGCTTCTGCATTTTGCTTGCAAAGTGCCAACACTTCCAGTCTGACATCAAGCCTGTCCAGAAGCTCCATAGCTATCCTGATATCCGTGTACCGAACCCCTGGCTTTCCCCCTGGACTCTGCATTCTGGATCACCCCTACTGGTATTGTGCCTCGAGACCCCTTTATTTCACCCGTCCCAAGACTTCCCTTCAGCACTCCCCAACCAGAGACTTTCCAGTATTGCTTCTCCATGTTTATTGTTTTCCTTTAATAAATCCCCATTTGATTTGCAACATCTCAAGTATTTCCTGTGTATCACTTGCACCCTGGGCTTGCAATCTCGACCTGTGGCACTACACGTGACATAATGCAGAAGCCTACCAGCGAGCCCGCAGTGATACCAGCCATGAAACAGTTAATTAAGGAAACCTTCCAGGAACTGTTTAACCATTTGCTGGACATTCTGGATAATCTGCTGCAGAGGATGTGGGGTCCATCTCCTAAGGTGTGTTCTCCTGGAGCCAAAATGGTTCATGGCCCCTTATCTGCAGAGGAGCGCACCAGGCGGTACAAAGCTGATCTCTGCCTGTACTGTGGACAGGATGGACATTTTTTGCCGGTCTGCCCAATAAGACCACCAAAAAATACTTTTGCAAAGAAATCTCCCACAGCAAAGACCGCTCCAAGATCTGCTCCCCTGGCTAATCAGACACCTGTATCCAAGCCAGTCGTCAGAAAGCCAGCTACCAAAAAACCATTGCCTTCCAAACCCAGAGGGGCTTTGCCATCCAAGCCCCCCATTTCTAAACCACTTGCTGTTTTTCCATATATCAAGTCTGAAGTAGCCAAATCAGAAGAAAATGGTTTGCTGGAACCCATGGAGGTAGAGCCTGCCACAGAGGAGGATCCGGTAACCTATATGGAAACAGCTCCCACTGACTACATGGAAGCTGACTTGCCTGAACCTATGGACCTTATGATGTTACGGAGTCCTGGTGTAACCTCCACTTCCAATTGGCATATCCTCGCCTCCACTGTTGCTCTAGCACCGGAAGCAACTCTCAGCAGTACCAGCCAAGCAAAGTCTGTTCCAAGTTCAATGAGTCACGGTACTGCTGCTACTCGTGCTTCTGATCCGGTTCCCCCCACTGACCCAAAGGGGGTTGAGCCAGAAAAGCCCAAGTGCGCTGCCCAGCCGGAGCGCGAGAAGCCCAAGTGCGCTGCCCAGCCGGAGCGCGAGAAGCCCAAGTGCGCTGCCCAGCCGGAGCGCGAGAAGCCCAAGTGCGCTGCCCAGCCGGAGCGCGAAGCCCCTGAGATACCCTCTGCCCAGCTGGAGTACCAACAATTGTGCCAGATTCCAGAGCAAGGCCCACTACTCCCAGCCAGCATGTTCTGAAAATCAATTCTCCTGCACAAGGCCAAATGCCTGCAAATTCCAGGAAGGTGACCAAGCTCCCTCAGGGCTCTCTGGGTTGCGGTGCCACCACTGCCAAGGCCGCTGACCCGGCTCCCTCCACTGTCTCAAAGGAGGTCGAGCAAGGAGACCCTAGAGCTTCCATTTGGCAAAATGAAGTGCCTGAAATTCCCTGGAAGTTGACCAAACCCCCTCAGGGCTCTCTGGGTTGCAGTGCCACTGATGCCAAGGTCACTGACCCGGCTCCCTCCACTATCTCAAAGGAGGTCGAGCAAGGAGACCCTAGGGCTCCCATTTGGAAAAAGGGAGTGCCAGTCCAGGAAGTTGCCAATCCATCCGTGAAATCTCCACAGATTCTTACTGTTGTCAACACCCTTGCTGCTCAAGTTGGTACTTCACCAGAATAATAGAGAGCATCAAGGTAAACCACGAGGCCTTACAGTCCCAGGTGCAGGAGATCCAGGCCTATGTCCAAGCGCCGGCTGAGAACATCACCGACCCACAATCCATGGCAGAGCTACTCCCTGCTGCTGATTCGGATTCAGATGGTGAACCATCTCTTCAGACAGCACGGCGTAGCCAAGGGCCACCTGGTCGAGGATGGTCATACCTGGGCACCACAAGTTCTATGCCGGCTGCCAATCCAGCCACTTAGGCTAGGGACAGATGAGCGCATTTTCTGCGGCCACCGTCAAAATGTACGTCGATGCGTGCGCACGCATTTTTTCACGGAATACGCTTAAGTGGTCAGACGATGCGCAATTCTGGACGTATTTCATGACGATGGGGTAAAAAGAAGTCTAGGGAAATCCGGCTGTTTGAACGTTATGTTGGCCGCACACTAGCAGCGTCTGACGTCTCCTAATCACGCACACACGCTGCTATGCGGCCGCAGCGCACTCTGTACGTCAGTACCAGCGGTTTAACGTTCTCGAAAAAATGCGTTCATTTTCCACTTGCGTTGCGCGGCCGGACTTTTGTGCGACCGTATATTGGCCGTCATTGCCTGTCATCTGCTGCTAGTGCGGCTGTGATTATGTGCGCCAGAACGCGCGTTCGCACTGCCTCAGTCTGACCCTAGCCTTTCCGGTGTACGTCTGTCACTCCTAGGAGGGTTCCTGGAGTATCCAAAGTGGACTGTCCAATTCCCCATACCAGGAACGTGAAGTCTAAACCTGGTTCCGTGACTCCTGTACCGGACCCCACTACCGGCAGAACCACCACTAATAGGAAAGTAACCCAGCTCCCTCAGGGCTCTCCGGGTCACTGTGCCGCAGCCTCCGATACCCCTGACCCGGTTCCCTCCTTATCTATGGAGGTTGAACCAGGAAGCCCCGAGGTACCCAATCCCGGCCAACTGCCATTGGGTAAGAGCATGGTGATTGAAGACCACCGTAAGACCGACTCCTTGCTATCCGGTTGTGTCCTTGCCTCTAACGGGACTTTGGTGCGTACAGAGGATCTTGAGAGAATTGAGGAGGCCCTGCGGCAAAGGAAAGCTGCAGATGTGCCTGCAGAATCAATTTTGGCATTAACCGCTGCAGCGCCTGTCACTCTCAGCCAGCAATCAGCTCCTCACTACCAACCAGAGCTGGACTTTATTCCCCTGGAATCCAGTGAGGAGGAAGCTGTTGACCCTGCTACCAAAGAGCCTGCATATGGACAAACAACCTGTACTGTCATGGCACTGGACCGTGCTGAAGTTCAGCGACTTTTAGAGCCATTCCATTCCCTCACCTCTGAGGGGACAGTTATAAAGGTAGAAGACCTCCCCGCTTATGAAGCAACCTTAGACACCCGGAGGGTGTTCTTTGAGGGGGGCAACTGTCACGTGCCACGCCGCCGGAAGAAAGGCAGATCCGGTGCTGCACCATCCTGATTTCCCCAGGCAACACCCTTCATGCCCTGCCTTGCTGGGAATTGCTTCCAGAGACTCATACTAGCAGGATCAGCAGGTGCACCTAATGAGGACCTGCAATGACTATTTAGCAGAGGCACGCCCGTCCCATGATGCTTCTGCATTTTGCTTGCAAAGTGCCAACACTTCCAGTCTGACATCAAGCCTGTCCAGAAGCTCCATAGCTATCCTGATATCCGTGTACCGAACCCCTGGCTTTCCCCCTGGACTCTGCATTCTGGATCACCCCTACTGGTATTGTGCCTCGAGACCCCTTTATTTCACCCGTCCCAAGACTTCCCTTCAGCACTCCCCAACCAGAGACTTTCCAGTATTGCTTCTCCATGTTTATTGTTTTCCTTTAATAAATCCCCATTTGATTTGCAACATCTCAAGTATTTCCTGTGTATCACTTGCACCCTGGGCTTGCAACCTCGACCTGTGGCACTACACGTGACACACCGTTAATTTTCGCGCAATAACACTTAACGCTGCACGCAAAAAAAAATTGTGCTGCACGGACGAATTTGCGCGAAGAATGTAGGGCCTGAATCTGATAGCATCCGGCTTGCAGTCTATGTGATTTTCAATGAGACCAGTAAGCTCAACTGTCAAAACTGCGCCACATAACTTGAGTCTGGGTATGGTATGGTCGGGTTATGGTGCCAGTTTAGGCTTACCTAGGATGAACATGGTATGGTATTCTCCATAGAATCAGCGGATCTTCATCTTTTTGGTGATACTGCGGAATTCATTTGTGATCTGAATGGCAAGCTCTCTGGTGGGTGTGAGAATAAGCACCCTGGGAGATCTTCCTCTGACTGGAGGTTGCTTGTCCTGGTTTAACATTTCCACTACAGGAATTGCAAACCAAAAGGCCTTTCCTGTGCCTGTGCGAGCCTGGACCAACGCACCTTTACCGCTGTACATGGTGTGGAATGTTTTAGCTTTAATCGGGAATAGATAAGTAACTTCGTTAGCTTTAGATTGTCTCTTTGGAAAATTCTCAAAAGCTCCAGCCGGTTTCGCTAATGTCATTTTCTCATCACTGGATTTAGGATTTTGCTTTGAATCATTTTCTTCGCTGACTGACGATGGGTCTACTTTCCTTTTTTTTGGGAGAAGATACGCAATTGTCAGCAGCTTCTGCAACATCTTCGACTGCGTTGGCTAATTTCTTCTTTGATTTTGTTTTTTTGGCACTCTTTTCGCCATACACCTGTATTTCAAGAGAAGGTATTTCTTGATCTTCTATAGATTCAGTTTTACTCTCTTTGGTGTCGGGTCATTGGATTCATCCTGCTCTCCTTTACATTGTTCAGCGGTTTCAGAAGGACTCTCTTCTACAAGTTTCTTCTTTTTCTTCTGTTCCCGTGTCTGATTATTGTTAATCTCTCCGTTTTTCAACAAGTTTACTTGTAGGCAGGGCCGGCTCACCCATGGTGCCATTTGGAAGCAATGGCTCCAAGCGGCAGATTTTTTAGGGTGGCAAATTTTTGAAGCTTGCTTCGGCACGCCGTTGCACTATTTTTCTTACCATCGCTGGAGGTGGCATCTTGGAGCACCGCCACCGGCTGACCACGCCCACAAACATGCAGCCTGTGAAGAGCGTGATTAAGGCGCGTGTGGGCCAAATCCATTCTGCGGTGGCATTTATCACGTCTCTCTCTCGGCACCAAAAGGCCAGCGATCAGGTATGTGCAGGCGGCGGGGCGTATTATGTGCAGAAGTGCGTAGGGTTGATGTCCATCTGTGCTTATAATGAGCCTGAGCAATGTATGATCTCTGTGTCTGTTGTGTTCAAGGCCGAGCAGGAGGTGAGGCATTAATTAATAAGCCATGGTCACATATCGCATTTAAACACTTTATGCCCCCCCCTTTTAAATCAAGGTTTTGACAGTCAAAGCACTGATTCAACAACTTATTACATCCACATCAGGGGGTCTATTCCCTAAACAGTGAATTGTGAATGGATTTGCATTTTTCTATTCCCTCCCCTTAATAGACATTCAAAGCTTCAGTTCCCTGTTGTGCTCCAAACGGCATCATGGTCGGGCCGGCCCTGTGGATTCTGTGATATGCTCATACACAGCACACATTACTGGGAGTTTTATTGCTGTGGATTCTGTGATACGCTCATACACACTGCACATTACTGCGAGTTTTATTGCTGTGAGGCTCTGTGATACCCTCATACTTGTTTTTTTGGGGGGCAGTATTTCATCCATGGCTCCAGGCATCAAAGAGACTTAGGCCTGCCCTGCTCATTGGGCTTCCACATTTTCTGGCGCCTTGTCAATACATACTTTGCTTACTATCACCCAACCTAGATTGAACCTTTGGGCGCATGGAACATTTTGGTTTCCATTCCGTTGTTCGCAGATTTTATGGGCTCTCATGATGTTTCTACCTAGTAGCAGCAAGATCTGGGCACTTTCATCCAGTAGTGGAATGCGATCAGCTATCGCCTTGAGATGAGGGTGGTAGCGTGCCACGCCTGGCGTCGGGATTTTGCACCTATCTTGCACCATGTGATTACACTCGATGAGTATGGGGAGTGGCATCTCTACCTTACCATCCATGGAACAATTGATATAGTTGTTTACTCTCCTCCCTGTTTTCTCTATTTGACCTGCCCACGTCTGGAGCGTGTAGGGGAGGCATATCTTGTATGTTGAACAGGATAAAGAATTATGACTTGACCATCGATCGGTTGCTCTGGTCATCGACGATAGCATAGATTCTTATAGCTCTTTCGGTTTTGTCCCTCTGGGTGCACTGCTACAAGGCATTGTGAGACTTACACCCCTTTCCTCCTCTATTCCCTCTGTTATGTCTGTCTGTTCGTCTCTCATTTGCCCTGTTCCACCTTTTGTACTTACTCCATTCCGCCTTTTCTTCCTTCCCCTCTAAACTCCACATCCAGGCTCTGCCATTCCTGCTTTTCCTTTTCCTGGCTGCGTCGCATTACACACCTGTGTAGTCAGCCATTTATGCTGGCCTCTCCCTTTGCTCCCTGTTCTCTCATTCTGTTCTGTTTCTGTCCCTTACCTGTCAGCTCCCTCTTGTCAGCGTCCATTTTGATCCTTAATCTGTCTGATTTCTCTGTTAGTTCTGATTTTTGTTTTTCATTTTCTGTTTGTTTGCTGATCCTACTGTGCTTATCACCTTGCCTGAGGCTTCCAGTGATCCATCGATCTCCACCTGGGCTGTATCAACCTTCCCTGGCCAAGACTACCTGGTTGTTGCACAAGTGGGTCCTCTCTACTGCGTAGCCCACTATCCTCGGTGCCTGGATACCTACCGGTGGCTGATACAGCTTTCTCCACCTTTGCTGACCCTCTATCAAGGTACCATTGGCTGAGGAACTGGTTCTTAGGCCTGGTTCACACCTGGGCGTTTTACAGGGCGTTCACACACTTGATTATTCTCCCTGAAGAAGCAAGCCACCCCTCTTGTCCAGTGAGTCCAAAGATCCACTGCAGTAATGTGGGCCATTACAGTCCAGAGACCAAATGTTCACCAGTGGACACACTGGGACTCCTCTCCACATCTCTCTCTCCACGGCATCTCTGAAGGCCCAGAACCCAGTCAGCATTTACAGTCTTTCTTGTCTCCCTACCAAAGCAATGTATATATGGCATAACTGAAAACAAGTCACTCACCTTGTCTTGGCTATCAGGAGTCAGATTGTACCTACCCACTTTTCCCTAATATTGCATATTTCATATGGTTTAGCTATTTGGTTTTCTGTGATTTATTGTGCAATGTAGATATCCCCCTGTGGTTGGATCCAGAGAACACTGCGCTCTGCTCCGCTACTGGCTCCTCAGCCTGGGCTGTGTTGAGCTTTGCTGGCGATGGGATTCTGTTCTCCTCTCTCCAGAGATCCGGGCCAACCAAATAAGGGCAGAAGCCAACTGCACCAGGCCCTGATGCCAGCACTTCAGCTGGGGGAACAGAATTCTCCTCGGGAATCACCAACTCCAACAAGCTGTCCTCCTTGCTCACAGGTTCTGGCGTTGCCATAACTTCCGGGCAGAGGTCTGTGAAACTCTACCGGTGGGATTTCCTCTGGGATGGTGGCAATCTGCTAAGGCTACTCCACTGACATGTGGCCATCCTCCTTTCCGCCAAGATCAGGTGCATCGGGTTGGGGACAGAGGTCAGCAGCACTCTTGATATCAGCTCTTCTGCTGAGGCTCTGGTGGGATGCTCCTGAGGCTCCTCCATTAACAAAATGAGGTCCTCGACCTCTGAGTTGGCTTCCACCACAAGTTGGGGGTCTAAGGCAGCTGTCCTACATCCTGAAAGTACAGTGGGAAGGGTTTCAATCTCTCCCACAACTCTAGAGTCTATTGCTGGCCCAGACAAATCTAGGCCTTCAAGCTCCCTCAGCCATCCTTGGCTGGGATCACGCTGGGGGCCATCTGCCCATCATCCCAGCAAATTGCCAGTGGGGAACTTAGTCTCACCCACTGTCACAAGGCAATCCTCCCTCGATAGTGCAAAACCATCCCTCTGCCACATCGGTGGAGAAAACTGTCACATCCACCATTGTTGGGGAAAGATCCTCTGCTACATGAAGACAGAGGCCAGAGGCATTCTGCACCGCTGTCAGCTCCTGTGCTGATATTGCAACAACAGTAATGTGCAGTGTGTATGAGCGTATCACAGAGCTTCACAGCAATAAAACTCACAGTAATGTGCCGTGTGTATGAATGTATCAGAGCTCCACAGCCCCCCAGTAAATTTCTCCCCAGTTAATTTCATCTCACACCACCCCTGCTCTCACACACCACCCCTGCTCACACACTCCTGCTCACTCACACCACCCCTGCTCACACACACGCACTTCATCCCTGCTCTCACACACCCCGTCCCTGCATACCCACACGCACCCGTCCCTACTCACACACACATACCCCTTCCCTGCTCATACACACGCACCCCATCCCTGCTCATACACACGCACCATCCCTGCTCATACACACGCACCCCATCCCTGCTCACACACACACGCTGTCCCTGAACACACACCCAATCCCTGCTCTCCCACACACGCACACCATCCCTGCTCACACGCACACCATCCCTGCTCACACTCACCCCATCCCTGCTCACACACACCCCATCCCTGCTCTCACACCCCATCCCTGCTCTCACACCCCATCCCTGCTCACACACACATGTTTGTTACATACCCTAGGATGGAATCCCTGGCTGCCTCTGGTGTATTTGTGGAATCAAGAGACGGAGCTTGTTCGCATTTATTTTTGATTATTTTTTTTTCATTCTGAAACAGTGAAATAACTCAGGGTTTTATTCTGGATGCTCTGATTCTCTTCCACTGCATTCAATGGCTGTCTCAGAACTACTAAACCACTGAGACATGCATATGGCACAAATCACAGTCCCTGTGGCTGAGAACACAGCAATCGCCACCTACTGGTAGGAGGTTACGGCAGCAGCAACAGAGCTATTGACAATACAGTTATGGGCTTGTTGCTAATGACAAAATACAAAAATGCTTATTGAATGCTTAATACTTCGTTCTCCATACTATATTCTCTTTTGGGGTGTGATGTGTTTAAGACACAGAGTGCCACACTCTCCCCCACAAAATTTAATGTGAACAGATATTCCCTTTTTTTTTTCCTTCCAGACTACCACATTAGATCTGTGTATACTAAGAACTGGCTGTCTAGAAGTTGCGTTTCTTAAATATCTGGGATGCAATTCATCAAATTGCTGTGATGTGCAAGTGGATTCTGCAATAATAAACACGATATATATATATATATATATATTCGCAGGAATAAATCCTAAACTTGGTAGTTACTGTCTACTAAGGGTCATGGATAAGGCTCCTGGTGCACTTTAATAAGCAGTCTGTGAGTCCATTGTATTCCATGGTCTCCAAAAGCCTGAACTACAATGTGTTGTGTGAATGTCCTTCACCGGTACTACTTTTGGGGTCACAGAAGGTTGCCCTAAGGTTTCCTAAATCAACATTCTTGGATTGGCGTCTCTCTCTCTGTGGGTATGATCTAGGTGATTGTACAGGGTTTTCTCGTTCTTCATCAGAAGATTGTTCTGCGTCAAATGTTGGCTGGTGAACTTGATCTTCACATTCACTATGTCTGTCAACGTGTAAATCTTCATTAAATGGTATCGATACCTCTTCATCAGCTGGCGGTAGGGATTCATTTGACTGTTGGATGACGTGGGGTTGGAAAACTCTAGCTTTCGGGTTGAGGATTGAGTCTTCATTTCCAGAATTCTTGAGGCTCGACTCTGTATACCAGTTGGTATAATCTGAATCCCTATCCAGATTATATTGAAGCTGTGTTTTATGCTTTCCTTCACTTTCCTTCAAGGAATCATTTTTCTTTGGCTTTCTTTCTCAGGTTTTTCCAGTGGTAAGTAATCACATGGCATTAACAGATTTCTGTGGATTACTCTAGTTCTACTACCTTCGCCATTTTCTGGTCTGATTTCATAAACAGGGCTTTCTTTGCTTTTTCTTTGTACAACTATGTGAACTTTCTCTTCCCAATAGGATCGAATTTTCCCAGGTCCTTCTCTTTCAGTTAAGTTGCGAACAAGCACTAGACCACCAGGTTGCAAATCATTCCCATGGATTCTTCTATCATAGTATTCTTTTCCTCTTGTTGCTTCTTTGTTGGCTGCTGTGGATGCAATGCGGTAGGCTTCACTCATTCTCTTTCGCCAGTCTGTTACGTAGTCTTGATACGTTTCTTGTTTTTCTTCAACTGTGTGATTGAACAGAATTTCAATAGGAAGTTTTGGGGATCTTCCAAACAGTAGATAATACAGTTAGTATACAGTAGCCTCACTGCGTGTGGAATTATAAGCACGTACGACGTTTCCCAATTAGTTCTTGCCGTCTGTCTTCTCTTTTTCTGTCAGAGTTCTCAACATTGATAGCATTGTCCTGTTGAACCTTTTCAACTTGGCCATATCCTGATGGATCTTGCTTGGGAACCCAAACTTGAGTGCAAAATCATTAAAGACCTTCTCCAATACAGTCTTGGCAGCTTTGTTCTTTGTGGCATAGGCCTGTGCGAACCGGTTGTAGTGATCCATGACTACTAGGGCTGATTCTTGTTTACATGTCTCCAAGTGCAGGAAGTCAATGGATATCATTTCAAATGGATAGGTTGTGGTAATGGAAGACAACGGTGCTCTAGTAGGCTTATTGGGCTTCTTCTTCTTAGACATTCACAGACTCTGGTCACAAAGTGTTCCACATCCTTCTGCATGTGTTGCCAGTAGTATCTGTCTCTAATCAAAGTGAGTGTCCTTTCAACACCAAGGTGTCCCATCTCTTGCTGTAATTCTTTGAATATGAGTGGGTGGTACTCTTTGGGCAGGATAAGTTGATCTCGTTCTGACGTTTTTCTACATAACACTCCATCTTTGTTCACATACAGTTTTGTCCATTGTTTCAGTAATGACTGGACATCTGGATGTTCTGCCTTCTGAACTTTGTTTCCTGGATGCTGATTTTATTTACTTGTATCTCAGAACTCTTCCTATGATGGTCTTTTTCTTGGAACTTTTGAATCTGCTCCATAGTCAGGGGACTAGTAGCTGTACTAGGGGTTGCATGTTGTTCCAGTGCACTTGTGAAAACTGTTCTTATCCCCTGGGACGGTTCTTCCAACTCTACAGATATTCCCAGTATTGAAGAGCTGATGATATCCTGTTTGATTTCTTCAGTACATTGATTCATGTAGTCATTTATCTCTAGCGGCATTCGGGATAGACTATCTGCATCCGCATTTGACTTGCCTGGACGGTATCGAATAGTGAAGTTAAAATCTGCAAGTTCTGCTACCCACCGGTGACCTGTGGCATTAAATTTGGCTGTAGTGAGGATATAGGTGAGAGGGTTGTTGTCCGTATACACCACGAATGAGGTTGTGTGGTACAGATATTCCCTGAATCTTTCACAAATGGCCCATTTCAACGCCAGGAATTCAAATTTCCCAGAATGCATGTAGTAATTCTTCTCCAGTGGTGTCAGCGTTCTGGAGCCATACGCAATCACTACCATTTTGCCTCCTTGCCTTTGGTATAACACTGCTCCAAGACCTTCCTGTGATGCATCACAGTGTAACACGAAAGGCTGTGTGAAATCTGCATATCCCAGGACAGGTGGTTTCAACAAATGGTCATTGAGCTGGTTTAGAATTCCCTGATGGCTGTTCGTCCAGCTAATAGGTCTGCGGGATGGTAGATGTCCTTGCTGCTTGGTTGTTCGTCCCTTCTTCCTTGCCTGGGGGGTTCCCTCCTGTACCAACACTGTATTTTCCCCCTTTTGCCCCGATGGGGTCAGAGATAGCAATTCATATAAGGGCTCGGCAATTCTGGAGAAGTTTGGAATGTAGGACCGGTAGTACGAGAGAAATCCCAGCATCTTTCTCAAATCTTCTATTGTTTGAGGCTTTTTTTCTTTTAATTTCTGTACTGGTGCAATCTCAGCTGGATCCATCATGTAACCTTCTCCCGAGACCATCTTTCCCAGAAACCTCACTTTCTCTTGAATAGTTTGCACTTCCTAGGAGTTAGCTTGACTCCATGTTGCTGGTACCGTCGTAATACAGTCTGAACATGCTTCAAGTGATCTTCGAACATACTGCTATGAACGAGATTGTCATCCAAGTAAGATAGGCAGATAACATCTCTCAGACCTGAAAGACAATCTTCCATACTCCATTGGAACTCGGCAGGAGCTGAGCTGAGCCCAAATGGGATACGGACTCACTGATAAAGTCCCCATGGAGTAATGAAGGCGGTTAATGGGCGACTTTCAGTGTCTAGGAATCCCTGATGATAGGCCTTCCCTTGGTCAAGAACAGAGAACCACGAGCTGCCACTAAAGGAGTCCAAAATGTCCTATACTCTTGGAATTGGGTGGCGATCAGGCACTGACTTTCTGTTCAATTCCCTGTCACAGCAGAGCCTCAGACTTCCATCCTTCTTCCTGACACAGAATATGGCGATCTTGACGGAGTTATCCATCCCTTGTTTAGCAGGTCTTGGATATACTCCTTCGCTTCTTGATGGAGGGGTTTTGGAACGGACATGTATGTCTTTTGGGCAAGTGTGGTATCTTTCAGAGTGATGTGCATGTTGAGAGATGGGATGCAACCAATATCATCATCATCATCAAAGGCGAAAACATGACATTCTTGACCCATGACCCAGGAGACAACGTTGGTCTAATGTGATATCATGCTTGGTGGTATTTGCAATAGGGATGGGTACATAAATTGGACTTCCCTTGTGAACAGCTACTACCACTTCACTGATGGCCAAACCTTCTGGTATTGGACACAGTTCGGATGGAACAAAGAGCATCTCTTGGCTTTTGGTTATAACTCCCACATGGGCACGAGCATGAATAGAGGTAATATGGTCTGTGGGTAGGACTATTTTCTTCTGCCCTGTTCTCACAATGCCTCTATCATAACGTTCAGCTGGAGCCTGCATGAGTTTTAGCATGGTTTCAGCTGTCTTTGCTGTTACTGAAAATGCGATGCTCATCATCTGTATAACCCTGGCTGATGTTCCTGCTACCATCTTCTCTTGACTGACTAATTCTTCAATTACATTGAACCCATTAATTGGATCTTCAGCCACTTTAGTGTCCCTTGAAACTAAAATTGGGACTGTCAGTGTCTCTGCTGATGCTGGCTCATAGTCCAATTGAAATCTCACCTCAATCCATCCAAGAAATGGAATTTCTGTCTAGTTAGCTGCTAGTCCAGTCAGAGTTCCAGATCCAAGCAGTTCTGCAATGGGTCAGATGGTGGTGTGTGGGAGATATTGTTTTCTCCAAACATCATTCACAATGCTGGCTTGTGCCCCAGTGTCCCACAATGCTTCAATGGCGACATCTTCAAGTCGGCAGCGGACAAGGCACCGTCTTCCAATCCGATCTAGCAGTTTAGCTTGCTGTTGTGGTGGTAAATAACTTACTGTACTTTATAGTAGAGGTTCTCAGAACTTCATTACTGGACACCATACCCTGCTGTCTGGAAGTGTTAGTAGGATGATTGTGTCTTCGCGGTTTCGGAGTTCTGACTGGGGTATGCTGGGATCGGTGGGACACATGGTAACGGGCTACTGGGGTCCCGTCTCAGCCTCTTCCTGTTTTACGGCGGCTGTGTCCTTAGGCCGGAGGCACACTAGGCGTCCTCTTGTGCGCACTAGCGTGCGTTACCGGCACCCGTCGCAGCGTTGTGATGCCGCGGACGGAGCCGGTCACATGTTTGCGCGCGCGCACTTAGTGCGCGCGTAGCATGCGTGCACCTAGCGATCATCACTGTCGATGCGCTAGGATGCGCGTCGACGGGGCTGCAAAGCGCGATCCTCCGTAGGAGGATCGCACTTTGCAGCCTTGTGGAGGGGGGCAGGTGGGCGTCGAGGGGGGCCGGTGCATTAACGTTTTCTTTAACGCACGCTAGTGCGTTAAAGAAAATGCCTAGTGTGCCTCCGGCCCAACTCAGCATCCCCTTGACAAGTGTCAAGTCCTTAAAAAAGAAGTGTAGGTACTCAACAAGATTTCTATCCCTCAGTTAACAATTATAATTTCACACGTAACAAACACATACTCAAATCTGATATAATGTAATTTTGCTAGAATCCAGATATAACTCAAATATTTATTGTGACTTCACAGGGCACTACCTAGGTTTACCCAATTTTGAACTTTCCCTGTAACACATACATACTCAATAAAAGGTGCTGTTAACCATTGCCTACCAAACAACATACCAAACACAACAAATTATCTCCATAAAACTCCAAAATAATAATTTCAGGTTAAAGGGTAATATCTAAAATAGACCTTCAGGCATATTTTATACCTACAGACCAACTAGAATAACTCAAAAGTTTTAAAAATGTGTAAAAAAAAAAAGGTATTTTCTTGCTTTAAACCCTGTCATTTCATCTTCTCTGGCCCCTCTGCTAGGGGTGTTTCTTCAGCTCCGACTTCCTGTATATTCCCTGCCTCCTCCTCATCCACTACTCCACCCATCAAAGCTTCACATGAACTAGCACAAACTGTGCACGTGAAACTCTGTACATGCTCCGGACCTCAGACTGGGGAAATTGAGGAAATTAATATTAGCTACCTCTGCAAATGTCAAAGCAAAACGCACTCACTTTCGCTCAAACACTCACCCGCTGACTCAACTCGCTCACATATACTCAATTACTCACTGACACATTCACTTGCACTCTTTCATGGTTTACATACTCACTTTCTCAAACTCTCTCACACAGTCCCTCACTTTCACACTCTTTCTTGTGCTGTCTGTTGTGTGCGCCCTCTCTCACTGCACCTTTTCTTGCACTCTCTACTCAGGGCCGGCCCAAGCCATTGTGCTGCCTGGAGCAAAGGATGAATTGCTGCCCCCCCAAAAAAAAATGCAGTGTCGGTGTGTATGAGAGTATCACAGAGGCCACAGCAACAAGACTCGGGAAAACTGTATTTTAGCATTGTAAATTATTACGTGTGTGTCCGTGTTATGTGTCCCTCAGTGTGTGTGTCCGTGTTATGTGTCCCTCAGTGTGTGTGTGTGCGCGTGTTATGTGTCCCTCAGTGTGTGTGTGTGCCCGTGCTATGCCGCCTGTGTTAGGTGTGGGCAGACATATCAGGGGTACACACTGAGGGACGCATAACACGGACATACACACTGAGGGACGCATAACACGGACACACACTGAGGGATGCATAACACGGACGGACACACACACTGAGGGACGCATAACACGGACACACACACTGAGGGACTCATAACACGGACATACACACTGAGGGACGCATAACACGGACATACACACTGAGGGACGCATAACACGGACACACACTGAGGGATGCATAACTCGGGCACACAGACTGGGGGACACATAACAGACACACACACTGAGGGACACATAACAGACACACACACTGAGGGACACATAACACGGACACACACACTGAGGGACGCATAACACGGACATACACACTGAGGGACGCATAACACGGACACACACTGAGGGATGCATAACACGGACGTACACACACACTGAGGGACGCATAACACGGACACACACACTGAGGGACGCATAACACGGACACACACGCTGAGGGATGCATAACTCGGGCACACAGACTGGGGGACACATAACAGACACACACACTGAGGGACACATAACAGACACACACACTGAGGGACACATAACACAGACACACACACTGAGGGACACAACTCGGCACACACACTGGGGGACACATAACACGGGCACACACACTGGGGGGACACATAACATGGGCACACACACTGGGGGGACACATAACACGTCCACACACACACATGGCACCCTTGGCCATCCCCAGCTGGAACGGATGTCTTGCAGGCAGCCTGCCGCGTGCCGGCCCGCGTGCAAGCAGGCGGCTTCAGCGGCTGCCTGGTTGCTTGTATCTGTGCTGGGACAGGTGCCATACAAACCCCCCTCTCAGCTTGGGGGGCGCCCCCACCCTTGCACTAAGTTACTGGCAAGCCGATGAGCCGCCGAACAAAACGCTTAAAACTCTTTAGGTACAATAAAAGAAAGAAAACCTAGCCTCCCGGGATTCCTCCTGTCCGGCCCTGGATGAAGGTGGTGCTGGCGGGACTCGGGAGGAAACCTCCAGCGATCTCAGCTGCCAGACGCCCACCCAATTGCTAGCCGCGTTTTTTTTCTTAGGTTTTTTTTTCTCCCTTTTTTTTCACGGTCCGAGGCTCTGCTGCGCTCATCGTGGTCTCGGTAATCCGGAAAATCCGCCGGTCACCACAGGAATGTTGTTTCAGGTCCGCCCACGTGCCCGACTCAAGCCCCACTCGGAGCCGATGCGAAGTACGGCCAGCTCAGATGGCCACCAGCCGGAAGTGCCAGCCACGTCTTAATCCCGCTCTTTGTCGATCGGCTGGCCGCATCACTTGTGTGGGCGGGTCGGCGCGCGGTCACTGCTCGGTGCCGGCGTGCGAGTGATGCCGCCGCTGCCGGTGCAGATAGAAAAAAAAATTAGTGCAACGCGAAAAAAAAAAAAAAGAGTGCTGCAGCGGTACCGGCGGATAAAATATGCCGCCCAATCAAATTTGCCGCCTGGCGCGGCTGCTCCGCCCTGCACCATGGTCGGGCCGGCCCTGTCTCTACTTTATCTTATCTTGCTGTGTCTCTGTGCTTATTTTGTTGTCCCTCTCTCTGCTGTCTCTCTCCCTGTGTGTATGGATTTCTTTCCTTCCCTGTCTCCACTGTAGCTGAGGGTGAAAGTTCAGCCCCGCTCTCCCCTCAGCTCACAGTGCAGGAGGGAGGAGCAATTCAGTTGCACATACGCAGTGCATTTTTTTATCTATACCTAGGTATACACACTGATTGGTTAGCTAAGGCTAGGGTCAGATGAGCGCATTTTGTACGGACTGTGCGTCCGTGCAGTACGGACGTACTTTCTGACTGATGACAAGGTAGTGGCCACACAGTCGGTTTTTTTCACTGACGTATTTTTTGACTGATGTAGCAGGGAAAATAAATTACAATGAAAAAACATTCTGTCCGTCAAAAATGCTGGATGTATAAATGCAGTCCGTCTGACTATGTTGCATCACTCACACACAAAGCTATGCGGACGTTGTGGACGTGGCGCACTCTGCACGTCCGTTCTAGCAGTATTACGTTCTTGCCTAACCTGCGTCCGTTTGCAGCGTCCGTCAGCCCCCGCACTTCTGTGCGGACGCACTTCGTGTGTGGGGCTCCATTTAACACAATTGTATGCTATCACGGACGTACTTATGTGCGGCAACACAGACGTTAACACTGCGCTCGTCTGACCCCAGCCTTAAAGTGCCTCCTGATGTGGGTGTGGAAAATGCCAAGAAACAAAAACAAGTAAATATGAAAACATCATATTTACTTGCTTATTATGTCTGCTGAATGACACTACTGACTCATTCAAAAGGCATTGCACATTTTTAAAAGCACACTAGCAATGCACGCATGTACCATTAATTTACCTTAAAACGCTTAAAGAAGGCCACATCAGGTGGAAACATTGCACAGTTAGGTAACAAACAATGGATTCCACCAATCACTGGTTAAAATCATCAACTCTTGAAGATTCTTCAAGTGTTATACGATCATGTTTAGAAAGTCAATGTATGATGGATGGTGAAAAGTATGTGTAGGCTGACAGATTTCAAGCTTTAGGGTCTCTTATTCAAAGTTGATGTTTGCAGGTAAATCTAATTTATATGAAATATTCATTTTTATTATTTACAAAATACATTGAACATAGAGGTGACATTTGTAGATTGTATATAAAACATATATTTCTGTTTACAAATAAACATTTTATTCTTTAAATCTTTCACTTTTCAGATATACTAAAGCTATAACTTCCCACCTTCTTGTTTTAGATGGGAAGGGAAAAGGCATGATCACTGTGACTTAAACCCAATGAACAGCTCTATAGCTACCAAAAAATGGAGGTAGCGAACAGAGTGAATTGGGTTTTAGGCTCCAAAAGACAAACTATTTGAAGAGCTGCAGACCATGATGCACAACAGGTGTCACCAAACCTTGAGCTGAACAGTATCAAAATTGTATGTCAAGCAATGAGCTTAGGCTAGGGTCAGACGAAAACATTTTTCCCCGCGAACGTGAAAAAGTGCGTCCGAACGCATTGACGTATTTTTTCACGGAATGCGCAAAAACGGTCAGACGACGCGCATTTTCGAGCGTGATTTTGTACGGATCGTCAATAAAACTCTTTTTGCGTCTGGACGTTATGTAGGCTGGACATTAGCAGCGTCTGACGTCTCCTAATCACGCAAACACGCCGCTATGCCGCAGCTGCGTACTCAGTACGTCAGTACTAGCGGTTCAGCGTTCTCAGAAAAATGCGTTCAAATTCCACTTGCGTTGCACGGCCGGACGTTTGTGCGGCCGTACATCGTATATTGGCCGTCATTGCCCGTCATCTGCTGCTAGTGCGGCCGTAATTATGTGCGCCAGAACGCACGTTAAAAATGCGCTGGTCTGACCCCAGCCTTAGTCAGCAAGCAGGACTAAGTTGGACTTAGAGTTATCTTCCAAAGACCAGTGATATGCAAAAAGAACTTAATGTCTCCTCCAGTTCATGAATTTCTCCATAGATTAAATTTGGCCAATGTTTGCAAAATAGATACATAAACAGATACTATTGAGTATTTAATGATTGTCACTTACTATTTTTTCCTACAATAATCTATGGAATAAATCATTTGTGTCTATATTTGTTTTAATTTTTTTTTAAATTTTTTTGCAAAATAAGAGGCTGTCTGCAAGATGTCTTCCACCACACCCAAGACTTATGTGCTAATAACAGTTTACTATGTAACCAATCAAAATTCCCTGAACAACCAGCGCCTAATAAGTGGGAATGTCTTGTTAGTCAGCATAAATAACCATAGAACGTTATTATCCATTACTTTTAATGGTAATTCCAACACTTGCTAAAAGTGAACAAATATAGTGTAGCAGATCTTTAGCTTTCAAAAAGTCACAATGACATGTCCTTGCTGTATACAGCCATTGAAGACCTTCCCTGCTTCTGAGCTCTAAGTTTGGGTGGGGTTACTGGGAAATGCATTTTAATACAGCTGATGACCACCAGAAATCAAGCTGCCAGGGGAACATAGTAAAATATGACCACACAAATGGCTATATGAGTCAGCAAAATGTTGGATCTCCTTTAGGAGAGTGCATGCAGCCCACATTTTAATGAAAGGTAGACCACTTGCCAAACAGATCACCTGTTCTCAAGCAGGTATATCCATAACATTTGTTGGGGAGTAGAAATAATGTTGTAATAGTAAGAAATGAAATGACCAATGGATATAGAGTAGATAGTTAATCAGTGATCACACTGCAGATATGAGGAGGTGTAAACTTTATATACATTGTGGAAGATGCTCCCAATGTTGGTTGAATGGTTAAGGTCTTCCCACCTTGACTCTATACATATGTCAGTCACCTCCCATATCTCCCTTCATAACTCACCTTGTCATTGAGATACTGAAGGGCTTCCTTCCCATGTGAGCACTTGATTTCTATCTTCCTTCCGAAGCCATTAGGGGTCTCTCCCCTTCTGGATCCTGGCTGCTGGGTCCCAGCGACATCTTTCTGCTGGGCAATAACCATACCAGACCCTCGCCCTGGTGACAAGGAGCCAAAATTGATGGTTTTGTTCTCAGAGGATCCTTCCACAGGGCAGAACATACCACAGAATTTCTGCCTTGGCTTGGGACTCCCTGAGCCCATATTCTTGAAGAAAGATGGGACCTCCTCCCCTTCATTTTGCCGACCAGGTTGCTTCTTGTCAGCCATCCAGAGACCCCAAGGGATGGACCAGTTATTTCAGAGAAATGAATGAAAAAAAAGGGGGGAAGAAATAAGTGGGAGAAATAAAGCTGCAAGGGGAGGACTGTGATGAGGTGGGAGGGGAAGGCACTGCAGGTTAAGAGCTAACAAAAGAGCTGACTGCTTCTCACACCATGCTGGGTCTTCTGTGTGGTCCAGCAAGAGGTTCTGCTAGGATCCTCCTCACAGATCACAGGAGCTCAGCGCCTGCTCCTCTCCAACTTAACAGAATTAAAGGGCAGGGAGGGCAGTTCTGCAGCACAACGGGAGATGCTTCCGGAAGTGATGTGACCAGCCAAATAAATCAATAGGCATGGATTCTACAAGTTGCAGTCAGAATTGTGGTCATTTGTTCATCGTGTGGTGACTTCATGTCTTAGTGTTTCATGTGTAAGTAGATGTATGTCTGTGTGTGGCTGCTTTGGGGGTTTACATTGTGTCTGGTATTAATCTGCAGCTATAGGGCTTTTTCCTCGTTTCCTAATGAAGAAAGGAAATGCGATGAAACATGCTGAGACTGAATGCAGGATGAATCATCATTATCATATCAGCCAATATTTCATTTCTTTTTTTTAGCATGGGCAGATCGAAGGATGTGTGCATTGGTTTTGCATGGATGTGTGTAAGTGGGTGGTTGGATGCTGGATACTTTGTATATAGTGATGTTTTCATAACTGGACAATAGGCTGTACACTCTTTGTTTCTGGCTTCATCCTGATGGATTGTATCTGGTTGTGCATTGCAGATCTGTGCTTCCTGCTGGTCCTGATGCGATAGGTGGACCAGGACAATAGAAGGATGCTTGTAGGATTTAGTAACAACAGCAGCAGCACAGGGCTGGGGCTCTTAGTATGCGGCATAGGGAGGCAGAGTGGGTGGGGGACATGGTCTGCTTGTTATACCTAGTAGGCGCTGTCCTTTCAGCACCACGCACAGATCAGCCTCTGAGATGTGACATGTGGGTCCTGTCAGCTGAATCTGGATTGAAACCAGCATCCATGGTGTCTGGGGAGGGGGATGAGACAAGGACAATACTCTGTTAGACCCTTTGTACTCTTTGATATCCATCTTCTACACCAGAGTATCTTGCAGGGTGTTTTGGATTGCTTAAGAGACAAGTGTTGTGGCAGATACAAATGTTTTTACATATACCTACTTGTGACTCTCCTCTGAATGCTTATTTTTAGCATCTAAATATTTAGGAAAATGTATAAAGGATCGTACAGATTTTCATATTGTTACAGTTAAAGTTACAGTTGCAAGTATTTATATAGCGCTAACAAGTTCTGTAACGCTGTACAATGGGCGAGACAGAATAACAAATATACATAGAAGTTAAAGACAAAGAACACTAGGGGAGAGGAGCCCGCTCGAGAGTTTACAATCTCTAAGAGGAGAGGAGTGGCACACTAGGAGAGGGTAAATAGAGAACCTGAAGTAACAGGGTGCATATGGGCTTGGTGGGAAGATAGAGCAAGAAATGTACAGTAGGGAATCATGGAGTGAGCCGATAGGCTTCTCTAAAGTAGTGTGTTTTCAGAGACTTCTTGAAGGACTGGAGAGACTGGAGAAAAAAAAGGGGGCAGCTCGGGAGAAGACTTGAAGGCGAGAGTTCAGGGTGCAGGTACGTGGAGGTGATGGCATCAGAACATTGGCAGAGCGAAGTGGTCGGGATGGGATGTACCTGCTAATAAAGGGAGATGTATGTAGGGGCGCAGTTATGGAGAGCACCAGTACGTGAGCACCAGTATTTTGAATTGGATTCTAAAGGTAACGGCTAGCGAATGTAGAGATTGACAAAGGGGGAGGTGTAAGAGGTGCGTTAAATTAGGTGGGCGAGCCAAGCACAGGCATTCATAACAGACTGCAGAGGGAGAATTTGGGACTCTTAAGGCCAGAGAGAAGGAGGTTACAATAGTCAAGGTGGGAGAGAAATGCTTGGATGAGTATTTTTAGCAGAGTTCTTATTAAGAAAGGGACAGACGCATACAATGTTTTTTAGGTGGAAGTAGCAAGATTTAGTTAGTGACTGAATATGAAGAGTGAAGGAGAGATGAGAGTCGAAGACCCCAAGGCAACGAGCCTGAGCAGTAGAAGTAATAATGGCACCATACATCTGAAGGAATGTTGGTTTTAGAGGGAGGGAAGATGCAAAGTTCAGTTTTAGAGAAGTTGAGCTTTAGGAAACGGGCGGTCATCCAGTCGGGACAGCTGATAGGAGGAGAGAGAGATCGAGGGAGGAAAGGTAGATTTGGGTGTTGTCAGCATAGAGATGAATGACATTGGAGTCCATAGAAGGAATGAGGTTGCCCAGAGAGGCAGTATAGATCGAGAAGAGTAGGGGACCCAGAATAGAGCCTTGAGTTACCCCCACTGAAAGAGGAACTGGGGGTGAAGAGGCACCGACAAAGGAGACACTGATAGAGTGAAGAGACAGATAGGAAGAGAACAAAGAGTGGTGCCACTGTGGCCATTTGACACAGCATTAGGAACAGGAGAGGGTGGTCAACAGTGTCAAATGCAGCAAAAAGTTCAAGAAAAATAAGCAGGGAGAAGTGACCTTTGGTTTAAGTACAACTAAATCATTATTCACCTTGGTCAGAGCAGTCTCAGTGGAGAGCAGGATTGTTGCGAATCAAATAGAGAGCAGTGAGAAAACCAGAGAGCTTGTTATAGACCAGGCGTTCTAAGATTTTGGAGGCAAAGGGGAGCAAAGAGATGGGACAGTAATTCGAAAGGAAGGTGGGATCAAGAGATGGCTTCTTTAGAATGGGGGTGATCAGAGAATGTTTTAATGCAGAGGGGAAATATGAGTCAAAGCAGGGACAATGACTGGTGGGACAGACCGAATAAGATGTGAGAGGATGGGGTCAAGCGGACAGGTGGGCGGGCAGGAGGAAATGAGAATTGTTGAGACCTCCTCCTCTGAGACCAGAGTAAAGGAGAGTCATAATAGAGAGGGCAGGGAGTGACAGATTGAATGAAGTAGAGTGGTTAATGGAGGACGGCAGTGACTAGATTTCTAGTCTATCGGTGAAGTAGTCAGCAAAGCTGAAAGCTGTGCGGTCCGTGGAAGGTCGAGTGGAAGTGGGGCGCATTAGCAGTTTAAAAGTATGAAACAGACGTCTGGAATCATGACAAATTGGATGAGATAAGAAACGAGAAATAAGATTGTTTAGCAATGGATAAAGCAAGACTGTAGGAATGGAGCATGAATTTGTAGTGCAGGAAGTCAGCCGATGTGCAAGACTTCATCCAACCATGTTCAGCTGCCGTAGACCACTGCCGAAGTTAGCGTTTGTATATAGTGTGCCACAGTTGGCGGTTAGGCCTGCATGTAGTACAGAGAGCGGTAGGAGCGAGTTTGTCAATGATGTGGAGAGGGCAGAGTTGTAGATATCAGTGGCTTTGTCGGTGCAGTTGGATGTTGATATCGGAAGGAGAAGAGGATGGCTAGCGGTGGAGAGTAGTTTAGGATTCAGGGCATCACCTTCGATGTAGAAGAGGAGTGGGGGAAGAAGCAGGAGTCTGGATTGGCAGCAGGAGAAGATCCCAGGAGAGGAGGTGGTAATCGGAAAGGGGGAGAGGTGTTTTGAAAAGTTAGAAATAGTATAGAGGCTGGAGAAAATAAGGTCCAGGGTGTTAGCAGCTTGGTGGCGGGTAGGAGAGTTGGACCACTGTGTAAGGTCCAAGGAGGAGGCGAAGGCGATCGAGAGCAATTTGGAGGTGAGGGTGTAACATCCTTTTTTATTGCTGCCTAGTCCATGAGCACCTCAATAAATAAGGGAGATTCATAATATACCTTCTACATTAAAATAAACATAAGAGCATGGGCTTTACCCAGGAACCAGGCTGGGTGGAGTAGAGGTAACATCACTGCTCTATAACCATGGAGACACAGGCTCAAATCCCAGCAAGAGCACCTAACGGTACATACTGGCCATCCTGGAAATACTTGAAAATGAGAAGAATCTCAAAGTATCCTTCCTGGTAAAAATTTTTTTTATAAAAATACAAGTTTTAAGTCCTGCAATACCAAGCACTTTATGTCGGGATTCAGGAAAAAACATTTATTTGTAGCATGTGATTGTAATGCCCCGAGACGCCAGCGCCGCAGGAAACCTAAAAGCAAGCCAGTTTCCTGTAAGGAGACTGGTAATTCCTCTACAACCAGGCTGATCCAGCAACCAGGTGCTGGCTAATGCACCCTTATTCCCCTCTACAAAAAGGAACCACTCCCAAGGTGCAATGCTTCTGCATTACCTTGGTAAACACCAAGCTGACAGGGAGCTACCGCCTGTTCCTGCCTAAGAACATTAATCTATTTTGTTTCCTCCAGCATTTCTTGCCCGCTGTGCCAACATTCCACAGATTCCTCGGAGCCTGCTGCCCTGCACCTCGCAGAATCTTCAGCCTGCTGCCGAATCCTCCACCGCTGCCCTGCACCTCGCAGAATCTTCAGCCTGCTGCCGAATCCTCCACCGCTGCCCTGCACCTCGCAGAACCCTCATTCCGTTGCCCTCTGTTCCTGCATTCCTCGGAGCCTACTGCCCTGCACCTCGCAGAATCTTCAGTCCGCTGCCGAATCCTCAACCGCTGCCCTGCACCTCGCAGAACCCTCATTCCGTTGCCCTCTGTTCCTGCATTCCTCGGAGCCTGCTGCCCTGCACCTCGCAGAATCTTCAGCCGCTGCCGAATCCTCAACCGCTGCCCTGCACCTCGCAGAACCCTCATTCCGTTGCCCTCTGTTCCTGCATTCCTTGGAGCCTACTGCCCTGCACCTTGCAGAATCTTCAGCCGCTGCCGAATCCTCAACCGCTGCCCTACACCTCGCAGAACCCTCATTCCGTTGCTCTCTGTTCCTGCATTCCTCGGAGCCTGCTGCCCTGCACCTCGCAGAATCTTCAGCCGCTGCCGAATCCTCAACCGCTGCCCTGCACCTCGCAGAACCCTCATTCCGTTGCCCTCTGTTCCTGCATTCCTCGGAGCCTGCTGCCCTGCACCTCGCAGAATCTTCAGCCGCTGCCGAATCCTCAACCGCTGCCCTGCACCTCGCAGAACCCTCATTCCGTTGCCCTCTGTTCCTGCATTCCTCGGAGCCTGCTGCCCTGCACCTCGCAGAATCTTCAGCCGCTGCCGTATCCTCGACCTGCTGCCCTGCACCTTGTAGAATCCTCTTCCCGTTGTCCTCTGTACCTGCATTCCTCGGAGTCTGCTGCCCTGCATCTCGCAGAACACTCAGCCCGTTACCTTGCATTCCCAGGAACACCTACAGACCCAAGACCCTTTGCCTACCAAGACTCTTCTGCCTTTTGTTTTCTATTTTTCTCTAACGATCTCCTTAGCCTTCATTCTCATATTGTCTCCTTTCTATAGTTTAGAGTAGCTTAGTACTATCCTTCTGTTTACTCTTTTCTCATCTTGCTTTCAGTTAATTACACATATATATATTCAGTGTCTTCCCTTCCTCCTCTTATCCAGCTCCTTCATATATATTTGTTTATTGCCTTTATGTTACTCCAAATAAACCCTCTCTTGTATATGTTTATCTGAATCTTTGTTTCCCTTATTGCATATTGGGCTCAATCCTACCACCCCAGAACCAGCACCTGACAGTGATGCACAGTTTACATTTAGATCTAGGATAAAATTGGAGTTTCACAAATAGAAAGTTATACTAAAATAGTTTTAAAAAAATGTAAATATAAAATTGTATTTTAATTTGTATTTTATTCATTCATTTCCAGAAATTTTGTTGTAGTGAAAAGATGTAAACACTACATGGTGTCCCTTATCTTGCAGAATCTCAATCTCTTTGGGCTCTATTCCTTAGTGGAAACTAACTGTAGCGTTCGTATGAGTAAGCGTTAACACTAGGATATGTCGGATATAATCTCTGCACGTGAATACAACACGTTATATATTGGATTTATGAGCCAAGCCTGTTAAACTGTGGACCAATCAGGAGGATCCCGCCCCCATCCCATGGGATTTGCTGATTCCATGCTCCAGAAAGATGAGCGGCTTTGGTGACTGTTGAGGCTGGGAACGGGTTCCAGGCACTTCCTGCCTGCAGCCACTGATGTTATAGCGACTCTCTTAGGGGATATCTCCCTGGAGGTTGCACCTGAGAGAGCGCTCTAGGGGGGGGTTACAGCATTCCCCCTTTGGAGGCTTGGGCCAAGCAGCGCCCTGATAGGACAAGATGTTCTGCAGTGGTTTTAAGGTCAGCGGATATTTCCGTGGGTCTCAAGCACTCGGCAGTTCCATGATGTGGCGGCTGAGACCCAGCTAGGTACAGGGGCAGGAAGATGGGGTAACCAGTGATAACACAGAATATTCTAGCTCCTGCTGAGGGGAATATGTGACACTGGGAGGGCTTGGTTCCGTCACACCCCCACATTACCTTCCTAATGCTAAACCCAGGAAAAATCCACTGGTGCATTGGTGATTGCGATAGCTTCCACGAGTTTACTGTAATTTGCGCACTTTTTAGGGATGCGGAATCATTAATTAGCATTTTCATAAGTAAGGTATTACAAAGTCCTAGCACTAATTTCTGCAGAGATGAGCAAACAGAATTTTTAGCTATATCTAAAAGTTGGTGCTAACTGATAACACTCTGTATGCAGAAGCGTAAAGCCAAAATAGTAAAAGAAAATAATATAGATTTGAACAGCTTTAATTTGTTATTTCTTCATTCATTGTTTCCAGAAATATGTTGGAGTGAAAGTTACCAACACTAGATGATCTTCTGCAATTTCAAACAGGGTCTGCATTATTAGTATACAGGCAGTAGACGACTGTGGGCCAAATTACAATCCTAGCTTTAAAACGCAGGCGCAAGGGAGGAAAAACTGCGCCCGCAGTTTTCCCCCTTGCGCCCACATTTTAACGCTGGATTACAATGCAGGCAAAAAAAATGCTGTCTGCACTGTTACTGCACGGTAAAATCCGGGATGCTCGCGGCTGCGCTGAGCGCAGCCGCGAGCATCCACTCGCTGGAGTCCATAGGACTCCATTGAGTTCCCCCCCCTGCCGGTCACATGACCAGCCGGATCTCGCCTCGCGAGATCTGGACGGTTGGCGTAGTGATACGCAGGGAGAGACTGAGGGGACTTTTCCCCCCAGTCTTTTCCTGCTCCCGCCGGACGGAGGAGGCGGTTGGAGCCGCAGTCCTTGCCGCGGGACAGAGGGTGCATATGCAATTCATTTTTTTAGGCTGGTGTTAACGGATTCTGCGGAAGCGGAATCTGTTAACACCAAGTCCTGGCTTTGGTTAACTTTTCGCTGACCAGAGCCGGATGTTAATCAGCGTTAGGACTTTGTAATCCTAACACTGATTAACACTTTGCGCTCCCCATGTTAAGTATAGGGAGCACAAAGTACAGTAACGTTGCGCTGAAAAGCGCAAGGTACCAAACGCAAACGGGTTACTTAACCCGTTTGCGTTTGGATTGTAATATGTGGTAAATGAGTAAACAAGTGAGCGTTAACGTTTGCGTGAAGATTGTAATATAGTCCTGTGTGTTAAATACAGTATATGTGATAAAGATTGATGAAATGTTGTGAGATCCTGCTTATTGGGATTTGTAGTATTAATTATGAGATCACTAGCAATGATCACTCTACCTGTGACATTGATTATGCAAGACTAAGCTGCCATCAGTCAGGATGTGGGCAAAAGTTGACCGACAGCAAGCCAGGGCAAGTTACAGAGGTCTTGAAAAAGAAGGGTCAACACTACAAAAATTTGACTCTTTGCATAATTGACAATAAAAGCCTTTGACACTTATGAAATATTTGTATTTATACTTCAGTATCCATAGTAACATCTGACAAAAAGATCTAAAAACACTGAAGCAGCAGACTTTGTGAACATTTATATTTGTTTCAGTCTCAAACCTTTTGGCCATGGCTGTACATGAACAAGTGAACATGATCAAAATCTAGAAATATTGAGCTTGTTCCTGTCAAGCACCATCTGTGAAATTGTGATTTTGTTTGTTTTTGTAGAAAGTTGTAAAATATCAACTCTTGCCAAGTTTACGTTGACAAAAACCTAAAATAACATAATATAACCTTATCCATTAGTTGTTTATATGTTTCATAACATATCTTCAAATGTGTGATATACTGTATAATATGGTGAAAATTTTGTCTGAAACAACCAACAAATAATATGAACTGATGTGGTTACACTGTGCTTAGAAATGATACACCTGTGTGCGTTGGACTATCACTAAAATATAACTAGCATTTTGAAACCGCTTTACAACAACAAGGAATTCGCTAATCTTAAAATAAACTTTGTGCAGAACTGCATTACAAAAAATCTGAAAACTGTCCAATCATAGCAAGGTGGCAAGTTTGTTTACACTATCAGGGTTATCCAAAGAGATCCGAATTGCTTGAGAAAGGTAACCGAACGCTGAAAATCAGCGTTCGGTTACCTTTCTTGGCCATTCGGCTATCCAGAGAACAGGCAATTCGCCGAATCCTGGCGAATTGCCTGAACATACGGTGCCTGTTCGGTGCCTGTTCGAGGGCAGTGAAATCCCCATGAAAAAGCACTGCTTCGGCTACTCAGAGAACACAAACCAGCAGTGAAAGGTTCCCGAAATGCCCTGCCATTCGGTGGATTAATTCGGCAAATTTATTCAGGAGAATCCCATAGGCTTCAATGTTAAAAATATTCCCGTTTTAATTCAATATCTAATAAACCGTTCATTATAAAATTCTGCAGCAAAAAGTCTCTTTATTTATAGATTTTTTAGGATATTTTAAGCATTTTTCTGATTTTATTTTTTTTTTTTTAAAAGTCCGATTTTTTTTTTGATTTTTTTTTAAGTTTACTTCTTTTTTTTGTAACAGCCCTTTTTATTATCATTCCCTGGACCTCATATGTAAATTTCAGACATTTTCGCTCAGTAGTTTCTTTGCAAACAGCGTTTCACTTTTCAAACATTCATACAAACGGTTTTGCTAATTTATTCACCTCCCTCGTCTGCGGTGTCAGCTGCTTCGGCTGCGTGCGATCGATCGGCTCCTGCTCGGGCTTTTTCCGTGGTTTTCGCAGGTTAATCCAGATGTTTTTGGGGCTTTTCTGCGTGCATTCGCCGGGTTTTGCGGTTAGTTTTCGTCAGGTTTGCGGCAGCTTTTCCCTGCAATTCGGGGACCCTGTGGTGTTTGCTGAATACACCGCAGGGTCACCGAAATGGGATCGGCAAAAGGAACCGAATTGAAGAGAACGAAAAGTCACCGAACGTGTGGTGACTTTTCGAATCTCTTTGAATAACCCTGTATATGTTATATATATAACATAATATAATGTTAAAACTAAGAGAAAAAAAATGAAGATTACTTGGTGAAACATATGGCCCACTAGCTTTGCTAGTAGCGACTTGAATATATAACGAACATCAGTTACCGTCACGTTCGTTGAGCGGAGAATCAGAACCCAGGTGCAGAGGCGAAGTATCAGGATCAGAAGCTCGATTCAGAGGGGTGTTCCGAGAGTCATGGTCAAGGGTGAATCTGTGGCCAGGGGCAGGCGGTGAGACAAGAGTAGTCGAATAACTAGCCAAGAACTGATACATAGGAAAAACATATGGTAAGAGGATAACTTCACTAGGGTAAACACTATAGTGAGGGAAAGGGGGGTGTGAGGGTCCTGAGAACGAGCAACATCACTAGTGGCCTGCTCTACGGTGGGTGCCCGCTCAGGTCTCACAAGGTTTTAGCTTGCTTGTGCCATTACAGAGATGAATGCTCCATATGCAAATCAGCCTGCTCTCACCCAATGAGGGTGACCAGTACTGATTGCCAAGGACGTCATCCCTGCACGAGAGGTGCAGCAACCCCCGACGATCGTTTCAGCCTTGTTAGGCCTCGTCAGGAGGGTATAGCTGACACCACTCTAGGCACATCAAGCAAGGGGTCCACGTCTGGATGACCCTGTAAACTTATAGTGTGACAAAGGGGGTTTGTGAGGGTCCTGAGAACGAGCAACAGCACTAATGGCCTGCTCTACGGTGGGGCCCGCTCAGGTCTCACAAGGTTTTAGCTTGCTTGTGCCATTACAAGGATTAATGCTCCATATGCAAATCAGCCTGCTCTCACCCAAAGAGGGTGGCCAGTACTGATTGCCAAGGACGTCATCCCTGCACGAGAGGTGCAGCAACCCCCCAATGATCGTTTCGGCCTTGTTAGGCCTTTACCAGGAGTGATACAACGCTGAAGCAGTGTGAAACTGCCCACTGAAACCTTATATGGGTAGTGAGCAGCCAGCTGAGGAAGCCTTTTGATACATTATCTATCTTGGCGAAACGCGTCCTGGCTTATTATTTTTGTTTTTATTTGTTATTAAATATTTTATTCATTTAAAAACATTTTTAATGTTTTCATTTACCCTATACTCTTTGGAGTTTTTTATGGGCCCCTTCGAGTGGACTCTTTGGATTCAGTAACCGCCGGATAATCGGGATATCTATCCTCGCCAGGAGAACCGATCCTTTCTAAGAGGGGCACTTGGGTGGCCAGTGAACGACCCTAAAAATGATTGACCCAGAACCAGGAGGGTTCCACTTCATGTGAGTGAGATCTATTCATCTATCCTTTTCAGTAAGTGATATATGGGTCGCACTATGATGTCTTTTTCTCTCTTCATTTGAGGGATACTCTGAAGAGGATTACGAAAAGTTTTGAAATCCATCATACTCAAGAAGGACATTGTTATCGCTACACTACCTCTGTTTTGTATTCTTATGTTGATGGTTGAGTAACAAGGACCATTTAAGTGTTTCAGCGATTTTCCATATATATCCGATCAGCGCTACATTGTGATTGTTTTTAGTGAGGTAGTCTTGCTCCTCCCCAGGAGCACCTCACCAGCCAATCAGGAACCCTCAGGTGACCGGTGCAGTCTCCCATCAGATCCACCAGGTCTGAGGATCCTCCCCCCTGGGTCTGAGCAACCAATCCAGGCACCCACCCAGACGAAGACAGACGCTGAGGCCTGTCCCGCCCAGTGTGGTCGGAGCGGAGCTGCGACGCCAATCACACCAGAGCAGACAAGGAGGGACCAGCGAGAGGCAGCACAGAACCCCGTGATGCCCCCAACCCCCGAACTGACTGCCGGGACAGCTGCGCCGGTGCCCTCTCGCAACCGGCTGCCACTCGAGGTGAGCGTCCCGGCCAGCATCTCGTTGTGTGACAGTTACAATTACATTAGCAAGAGGAAGTACATATGATTGCTTCAAGACCATGCCAACGAACATATTATTGAGTATTCCTAAGGCAAAGGGGTAATTCAGACCTGGGACAGGAATAGCATGTGCAGCTATTTCATAGGCCCCACAAAAATTAAATTCCCTCATCAATGATCAGAAGCCACTGTGTCTGGATCACTTGTGATTGAATTGTGATGTTTTGAGGAAATGTTCTCTAGCAAATCTGCTCCCTAGGGGAGGTTGGGAGCCAGGAGGGTCTCAAACATGATTAGAATGTCAACAAACGAGCCGAGGAGAGAGGACGTGTGCAGCCGGGCTCCGTTGAAGATTTTGCTTGTTTACCTGTAATCCCGACTGCCATCGACCTCATAGACGACCCCAAACCTGTATAAGGTCTGTTTGTGCACCCCTGAAGCGGTCTCACCGAGCAGCAGTGGTTTAAAAGGACCCAACCGATCACTTGCAACACTTGCGGCCTACTCCGGTCGGCCATCTTGCAACCGCGGAGTTTATTATTTCACTCGCCTGCCGCTTGCTGCCCTACTCGAACTTAGCACCCGGTGCGCCCGTTGTTAGTGGGGACCCAGGTGCTTGGGAGATCCCGAGGAGTGAGACAGATTGGGGACCGCTTTGTGCGGCGACCTTTGTTAGTAATATACTCCGCTGTACTTTTATTCAGACTAAACAGTCAGTATACTGCTACTTTAATGGGGAGGAAGACCGGGAAGAAACCTCTGCTACCGGATGGTACCCAGCAGCGGGACATCCGTGATGCACTAGGTGAGGCCCGACGAAAGCGGCAGGGCGAACCCCACACATATTTGTCTCCCACAGCGAGTTCTGCGGAAGAGGAGGAACCGTTTTGGTCTGAGACCTCGGTGGCTGCCCGGCATTCTCCAGGATTGCTGGGGGTAAAGAATCGACCGGGGTCGACCGCCGGAGATCCAAAGCCATCAGTGGCACGACGGCTGGAGACGCCATCTGACCACTTGGATTCTGTGGACTCCCTTCCTACAGCCCCTGGGAGGCGGATGTGTACGGACCGCATGTCCTTCACGAGGGAGGATGTTCGGAGCTTATTGAGGGAAGCAATGGATGAGATGAAGGCGGTGTGGAGGGCGGATTTTGCGGCCATGTCTGCAGACCTGACGCAGGTTAGAGATCGTTTGACGGCTGCGGAGGCTCGAGTTGACGAGGTCGAAGTGACCCAGACACTACTTACGCCGCAGGTGGAATCGTTACAGTCGCAGGTCGCGCTGCTTACGGGAGCGGTAGAAGCAGCTGAAATCCGACATCGACAGAAGAATATCCGTATCCGGGGGATCCCGGAGACGCTTGCTGATGCCGACCTTTTGCCATTTATTAACAAAGCTACTTCTGCGATGCTCGAATCCGCCACCAGTCCTGTTTTTCAGAAAGCCATCCGGCTTCGAAAGGCGGCCACGGCCCCGGTGGACTCCCCTCGAGATGTGCTGGCAGTGGCGGGGTCAGTGGCTGATAAGCGCCAATTGATGTCGCTCCCTGTGGCCCGAGCACCAATTGTTTTTGAGAATGTATCCTTATCTTTATTTAATGATCTCCCATTTGTGACATTGATTGCTCGACGTCAATTCCGAGAGGTCACAGCGTTTTTGAGGAGCTGTGGGGTGAAATACAGGTGGGGGGTGGCGGGATCTCTGTACATATATCATGATAATTTGCCTGAGGCGGCGTGGTCCCAGCTACGTTCAATGGGTCTGTTTCCAACCCCAGAGATAAATAGTTCTGGACTGAACGGTCCCCCCGCTTCTACGAAGGATCCGGGTTAAGTATGGACCTGAAATCAGGCAGTGATATACCTGGACACTCTGGTCTTTATTGCCTCTTAACGACCTTTTTCGGATTGTGTTTCCCCCATTGATACTATTAATTTTCTTGGACTATTTATGACTTTACATATTCCCACGCCGTGCCTTTTGATTTCCTGCAAAAATTATTATTATTTTTTTTTTTTAATTTTTTTTTTTTTTTTTCCTCAGTTTCATTCAGATGACTTTTTAAGTATACGCGATACATTTCGCCGATTTCGTTTTTTCTGTTTATTGATGTTCTTATTCTTCTTCCCCCTTTTATATTATTTGGTATGATATGTGCTTGATCTGCTGAGGATGGTGTACCCACCCTTCCCCCCTTTTTTTTTTTTTTTTGGCATTTTTTCAGGTTGCCGGAGGCGTGCCACCATGGCTTTGAGTCATGTTTGGCCCTCGGGCTCCTGGGCCTCGTGACATTGCTCCTCCATGGCCTCCCTCGGGAGTGTGCCAGGAGAGTCACGGTTATGGTCTTTGCCACTCTCCTCCTACCCCCTATTTGACCCCTTCCCCCCCCCTTTTTTTTTTCCTCTCTGCCCTGTGGGTCACCATCTTCTCAGCAGCGATATATCTACAGCACCATTTTCTCCCCATTTATTTTTCTCTTCTTATCCCCCTCCCCTCTTTTCCTTGCGAGAAATTTCTGTCAAAATATGACTATATGGTTAACACTATGTTACATAAGTGATTTCTTATGGCCCTGCGAGGTCACTTTCGTTGGTTACTTTGATTTTATTTCTGTTCGGCAAATAAGGCCGCCTTTTCTTATTTTTTGTTGTTTACCCTCGATGAGACCCCCCTCTTAGGGGATGTTTGCTAAAATGTGATTTTCCTCAGATGACTTCTTTGTTTTATACTGATGTGTTTCTTTGATGACATTACATGGCTCTGCGAGGCCATTTCATGCTTTGTTTGTGTTTACCCTCGATGAGACCCCCCTCTTAGGGGATGTTTGCTAAAATGTATTTTTCCTCAGATGACCTCATTGTTTTATACTGATGTGTTTCTCTGATGACATTTCATGGCCCTGCGAGGCCATTCCATGCTTTGTACGTTGTTAAGCTGACTCTTTTTCAAAATAAAAACTTTGAAAATAAAAAAAGAATGTCAACAAACACGGTAAGGTTTCAGCACCCCTTATGCTGCAGGGGATGAGTATCACTGCAGTACCTCATACAATCAAAGATATAACATTGGCCCAGATTCAATATTCTTGACTGGTGAATCTGGAACTGATATATGATTTCTCCCAAAAAGATTTCAGCATGGGGAAGAAAACAATAGGCACTAAAACCCATGATTTAAAGTACGATCTGCTATCATCTTTCCTTAGGTATAGGCACTTGAAATCGCAACAGAGGTTCGGTTAATCTTGGGAACTGGTTCAGGGGTGGTACCGGTTAAGCAGGTTTATGAACCCAATGTGCGGTATTGCATACGCAGAGAATGTGGAGGCACCTTGCTAGAAATAGGTCCTTTAGGCAGTATCAAGAATAAGCAAAGGGGGTTGTAGGCAAGCAGCGGTCAGATGGGTAGTCCAGGGGCAGGCAAGGTTCGGCAACAGTGAAGACAGTAGAATCTCAGGTAAGTACACAGGCAGCGATCAGATGGGTAGTCCAAGGATAGGCAAGGTTCGGCAACAGTATGGATAAAGCAGAAAAGTTCTTAGTAGCAAGGTTAAGGAACAGGATCTGAGGAGCAGCAGCATGTAGGACCTCTCTCTAGGAAATTAGTCTTTTTATGGCGGTGACGCTGTGAAACCTTACAGATAAGTTGCACAGCTCATTGTAGAAAGCTGTGTTAACAGTGTGCCGGGATAGTGCTCTCTCATTGTTATAGATGTGTCCCTCTGAGGAATATCCTTTTTATCTCCCGAGCTATGTCAACCATCTAGTTATGTCATATTTGTTGTCCTAATCAGCAATGTTCTTGGATATGAAGCAGAGAAGGAAGTCAAAGATCGTAGTTATCATTACCTTGATATTGTGGTGATTGCTTTGGGTCTATTTTGAATGACAGAAAAGCATGCAGGAACAAACGGGAAGTTAGGCTGTTTTGCTATCCAAAAGAGTTAGTGCAGGAAAGAAAGGCCATTGAATCACTGGTACAGAAGGGAAGAGAACCACCTGGAATCCTAATTTTGACTTGATTACAGGTAACATGAAAATCGTGAAGTCATTTTGTGATATGGGAAACAGACAATTATTTCAATATGGGGGACACTGGAGACACACCTCTTCAGGCTCTTATGTACACACTGCTACAGCGACTCCATGAACCAGTCTGATTATAGGACTAGGGAAGCCTTAATGCCATGATGTGCTCCTAAAAGCATAAGGCTATCCTAAACAAAAGATAAATCCAGGTAAAGTATCCATGTAATTGGGCAGACTAGATGGGCCGAAAGGTTCTTATCTGCCGACATTTTTCTATGTTTCTATGTGCTCTTAGATGTGTTACAGCTCATTGCAAATGTGAAATATTTAAATAAATCTTATATAGACACAGACATGGGGAGAGAAAGCACAAGGAGACTCACAGGAAAACACTGGATGCACTGACAGAGACAAAGGCACTAGGCACAGGGACACTGAAGGTGAAGCACTGAAGAGACAGGAGGCACAGAAGGCTGGCAGAAATGGAGACTGGCAAGAATAGATAAAGCGGGACTGGTAGGAATACTGAGAAACAAGAAAAAAAGGGTTCAGTGGCGCTCAAATGGTTAATGGCAGGTGGGGCGGATCGCTAATACACAATAGTGTTTATCCCCAAAAAACACTGTATAAACGTGAAATTAGAGACAGTATTAGTGTAGCGCTCCCATACCTCACAGATGATTTTTGCACAGTTCTCAAGTATCTCACAAATAGTCTTAATGGTTTTTTGATAGATTTTTTCTTTTTTTTCAAAAACTTTATATAAGGAGTGCAGCACACCAAAATATAATCTGACGTTCCTCTGTTTTTCAGACGTCAAGGATCTTCACCATCCATCAACTGTTCAAATCGACTCCATACTTAAAGACATTAAGAAAATAGGATGGTGCAGACTGTTTTATAAAACCGTGATTGAACACATATACAGATTGCACTCACCCAGTTGGAGCCTTAGACCAGGCTCTAAGTATTCAGACTCTAAGGTTTTATTCGTCAGCCAAACCTTTTCAGAAAAGCTCACAAAGATTCCAATGAAGTAAGGAATAAAATTTATTTTAAATAAAAATAATAAAACAATCAGCTAGACGCGTTTCGCCCTTTAGAATAACGGTCTTCGTCAGTAGAAAATAACATTCATTAAAAAACAACCCCCACTTTTATAAGGGAAGAAACTAAACTGTTTCCCTATTGATTGGAAACAAATGAGTTTCCGGTGTGCAAAACGCCAGATTCTTCAGCTGTATGTTAAAACCTCAATGTTACCATCTCCATGCTGCCACCTCCATCCGGCTTCCACCTAAAACGGAAGCAGAGACCGCGCACAGCAGAACACCAACATCTACCTCCACGGTCGGACCAGGCAAACGGCGAGAAAACAAAACGCAGCTGAACCCCAGCCAATGAGAACACGAAAACACCACAGGCCCCACCCACCCACTTCCACACGCACCCACGGCCAGGGGAACGGGATCCACAATCGCAAGCAACTTGTGAATACCAAAAATTGCCTTATACCAGATATAAGGAGGGGGAAATGTCATAAAGAACTTATATCAAATGCAAGGAGGATGAAATGCCATTCACCCATATGATTTCTTCAGACCATATTATGAAACATATATACATGAAAACCTCCTAAAGAAAATGACACAATTCAAAATCTTTGTTTAACCCTCTAGGGATTAAAGTTCCTAGCGTGAAAATAAGTTTCATTTCCTCCTGATTTAACTTTTGAATAAAATTTTCCCCTCTCCAATTTCTTTTTATTTATTTAAGGGTTTATAGTCCGCTGGAGATTAATTATTTGGACCTCACCCTCTATATTGAGGATGGTATCATTAAATCAAAAACATACTTTAAACCCGTGGATACTAATAATTATATCGAATATACAAGTTGTCACTCTAAAGTTTGGTTAAAAAGTGTACCCAAGAGTCAGTTTACGAGGTTAAAACGTAACTGTACTGATGAAAAGGTTTTCATCACCCAAGCTAATAAAATGAAAGAAGATTTTGTTGAGAAGGGATACAACACTTACCACCTAGATGAGGCTTTGGAAGAAGTGAATAGTAAAGAGAGAAAACATATGTTAATTGCCAAAAAGAAAAATGGAGGTCTCACAAATACTGTCCCATTTATTGCAAATTTTAATGCCCAAACGGGATTGATAAAGAAAGCAATCAAAAAATATTGGCCAGTTTTAAAGAGAGATAAAACATTGGAAACGATTATAGCAGAACAGCCCATTATTATTAACAGAGGAGCAAAGAATTTAAAACAGACATTAGTTTGTGGCAGTAAGAAAAGCACACAAAAAAATATGTTTAAGAAAAAAGAATAGGCTTGTGCACCGATTTTTTTTTTTTTTCGGTTCGATTAGATTTTTCGGATTTTTAAAGTTTTCGATTCGGCTCGTTTCGACCGATTTCTGTTTCGATTCGGTTTGGCTCGACTCGTTTTCGTGTACATATTTTTTCGGAATATCGACAATTTTTCGTATTTTCGTGTCACTTTGCTCGTTTTTGGATCGACTTTTCGTAATTTCGGAAATTTTCGTTTTTCGGAATTTTACATGTTTTCGGAATATCGACCGTTTTTTGTATTTTCGTGTCACTTTGCTCGTTTTTGTATCGACTTTTCGTAACTTCGGAAATTTTCGTTTTTCGGAACGTCTGTTCTCCTCGTTTCAAAGCAATAAATTTCGATTTGACACATTTCAAGTCCATTCGAAAATTCCGAAAATATTTCGTTTTCGGCTCGGAAAACTTTTCGGATCTGCCATTTTCGGATCTAAAAATTTTCGGAAATTCGGCTGCATCCGAAAACACGAATCGGGAAATTTCGTGAAAATTCCGAAATTCCGAAACCCGAAACGCACATCCCTAAAAAGAAGGTTTTTATGGTTGTGGAGGATGTGGAGCATGCAAAAATATGAGATTACCCAAAAGACATATAGAGGAATACCCATTGGATAAATCATTTAAGATTAGAGAGGTACTTACCTGTTATTCCAAGAATGTTGTGTATGCAATTATTTGTCCATGTAATTTAGTTTACATAGGGAGAACCATCAGACCATTGCATATTAGGATAGCGGAGCATATAAGGAACATTAAAAGAGGATATGAACAGCACTCCCTATCATCCCATTTTAAGGAAAAACACAGTTTTTCCATAGGAGAAACCATTTTTTTGGCCCTTGAACAAATAAAAAGAAATTGGAGAGGGGAAAAATGTATTCAAAAGTTAAACCAGGAGGAAATGAAACTTATTTTCAGGCTAGGAACTTTAATCCCTAGAGGGTTAAACAAAGATTTTGAATTGTGTCATTTTCTTTGTATATATGTTTCATAATCTGGTCTGAAGAAATCATATGGGTGAATGGCATTTCATCCTCCTTGCATTTGATATAAGTTCTTTATGACATTTCCCCCTCCTTATATCTGGTATAAGGCAATTTTTGGTATTCACAAGTTGCTTGCAATTGTGGATCCCGTTCCCCTGGCCGTGGGTGCGTGTGGAGGTGGGTGGGTGGGGCCTGTGGTGTTTTTGTGTTCTCATTGGCTGGGGTTCAGCTGCATTTTGTTTTCTCGCCGTTTGCCTGGTCCGACCGTGGAGGTAGATGTTGGTGTTCTGCTGTGCGCGATCGCCTCTTCTGTTTTAGGTGGAGGCCGGATGGAGGTGGCAGCATGGAGATGGTAACATTGAGGTTTTAACATACAGCTGAAGAATCTGGCGTTTTGCACACCGGAAACTCATTTGTTTCCAATCAATAGGGAAACAGTTTAGTTTCTTCCCTTATAAAAGTGGGGGTTGTTTTTTAATGAATGTTATTTTCTACTGACGAAGACCGTTATTCTAAAGGGCGAAACGCGTCTAGCTGATTGCTTTATTATTTTTATTTAAAATAAATTTTATTCCTTACTTCATTGGAATCTTTGTGAGTTTTCTGAAAAGGTTTGGCTGACGAATAAAACCTTAGAGTCTGAATACTTAGAGCCTGGTCTAAGGCTCCAACTGGGTGAGTGCAATCTGTATATGTGTTCAATCACTGTTTTATAAAACAGTCTGCACCATCCTAATTTCTTAATGTCTTTAAGTATGGAGTCGATTTGAACAGTTGATGGATGGTGAAGATCCTCGACGTCTGAAAAACAGAGGAACTTCAGATGATATTTTGCACTCCTTTTATAAAGTTTTTGAAAAAAAGAAGAAAATCCATCAAAAAACCATTAAGACTATTTGTGAGATACTTGAGAACTGTGCAAAAATCATCTGTGGGGTATGGGAGCGCTACACTAATACTGTCTCCAAATACTGAGGAACAAGGCTGGATTCTGCAAAAGAAGGCTGTATTCTAGAGCATAGGCTACTAGGTGCACCCTGGGTGGTGTATACACACAATGCAGAAGACTCTAGCACTGGGTTTGACTCCCTTTTCTTGGAAGGTAATAAGCCAGAATGAGGTGCACCTGGCTTCCCAGGAAGAAGAAAAATATCAGGGTTGGATTCAGGGAAGTCTAGGATGGGAGTACAGGCATGACTGAATACCTGGATAAAAAAAAGTCCAGGTAGGAGGACACTGCTGGGGTTTAGGTTGCTGCAGCACTGGCTCTGGCACCGGCCTTCCTCCGACTTCTCCGAGTCCCTGCGCTGGATTGCTGACAGATCCACAGTTTCCGTTTCAATCCCAGTGGACCTTTTTAAAGGAAAATGGATGATTTAACATTTATACATTTCCACAAAATGACACGTTATTTGACTAACACTCCACCTTAATTACAGTGGACAATGTGGATTTTTATAGGCCAGTGTTTCCCAAACCTGTCCTCGGGGCCCTCAACCAGGCCAGATTTTGCAGATCACCTTGGGGGTGCAGAATGAATCCTGCAATCACTGAGCAGCAAATCATATCACCTGTGCTGTGTTTCAGATATCTGACAAACCTGGCGAGGCAGAGGGTCCTGAGGACAGGTTTGGGAAACACGGTTATAGGCTGATCTCCAGAACTGGAATGTAGTCGAGAGGCTTGTCATCAAAACTTGTCGTTAAGTTAATAAGCCCTACATAGGAAATGGTATGAGTTTGCTTGTGCATGAATCCGTTGCTTTGTTCTACTCCTAACTTCAGGTTCCTCTGACACAGGTTCAATATGACTGACATTTATTGGGCTCTAGTATAGTGTTATCAGTATAAGGAGACTAGTCAGAGAAAGTCACCGTTGCCATGACAATCTGAGACATGCATTATTCTAAGAACATTAGCGCAATGGAATTTTTTTCTTTCTTCAGTGAATGCAATTCAATTTCAATTTTCTTTTTCTTGTTCTGATTTATCAGCTAATTAAGTAAGTAACAAAATATAAACAACATGTATCAATGTACCTTCAAGCTTATCAGCTAATTGCGTTAACAAGGGTAAAGACAAGATATATAAAGCAGCTCATGGAAAATTGCATGTCACGCCTATTAATTAAAAATATTTAAAAATGTTGCTTCATCAGACAAACAGGTAAAGATAACTAAAGTCAAATCTTAGAGCATACATAATTAACATACATAAAGGGATAGTCAAAGCGCTGGTGTTGCAAAGACTGGCGAAAATTGCCGGCGTTGCCATGCTGACAGACTTCAGCATTTCTCAAAGGTAAAATCCAAAAAACAACAGATGCAGCTTCTCTGATGCCTCAGAGATATCCATGTTTCAGGGAAAGATCTGCAGACAATTGGCCCATTTCAGTGCTAACATTGCTGTAGGACGCCTACTGGATAATGGCAGACGTAATCACTATACTGCAAGCAGAGCAGGACCACTTGTTATGGATGGCCAAAATCCAACATCGGTGAACCCCACCATTCCACCCTGCAGGACGCGGTAAGTGGACATGAAGAAATGTCTAATTACAGTCTTTTAAACCTTTTGTCAAATCCAAAGGAATGTTGATGGATACCTCCAGGACTTTTAAAGACATTGTACTCTACACCATGCAGATAGAGTCACTATCCTGGCTGACGAACTGATCGTTAGAGTGGCTGAGGCTTACAGAACCATCTCTGATGAAAACAATATTGAGTAGAAGCTGAATGAATGAGAGCTCGGTCTGCCATTACCCTGGAGGTACACCGACGGAAATTTAAGGAACTCCTAGAAAACTCCCTGGAGCCAATACTAATGGTGGTATGCTGCACTACTGTCAGGATAAAGCCATTAATAGGGAGCCGCAAATGGAAAAGGACTAGTTCAGGGACTTTTCAATTTGTGAGCTGCTATTAACAGCTCAGTTTTTTTAAAACAGGGTTTCATATCTAAGATTGGATCTATACCCATAAACCTGTCAAAATGCCAAAGAATTATAATTTATTGCTCCTGTAGAAGGGTCCAATAACCTGATTGTTTTGTTTTTTTTCCAAAGGGACATGGAAGCACCTCCAGGAAAGCAATCAATCTCATTTGTAATTAAAGTAATGTTATTTGTTTTATAATTCTTATTGCAAATTTATTATTTGACTGTTAAAAAATTAGTTTTTTTGCCATAGAAAATTCCATATAAATATAGCATTATAGTGGAATTATTAGTGCTAGAACCTCCATGGTATTTAGAATGCACAATACATGCTGCTGGGCACTGTGTACTTTGCTGATCATAGCAGCTCTATACTACATACTGCAGGGTGGAGATCAATTCATTAAGCAGGATGAGATCCCAATTTAACTGTCTTCATTAGATGATTGCTTTTGCACTATGTACTCAGTGTATAGGGAGTCTGAGGCCAGAATGCAGTGATACAGACACAGACTGGTACTAAAGGTACAAGATAGGTTTTATTAAGCAAAACACAGGAGGCAAGGGCAGGGCCAGTAATAAGCATTCAGGTAGGAGTGATGTGACAAGGAAGATATGAAGATATAGGGAGAAATTGGGATAAACGGTAGGACAGTGAAAACGAGGTACAAGACAGGAAACTGGACACATGGACGTGACAGGAAATATGCTAGACACATGGGCAGGAAAGAACACAGGGGTCACAGGAAGGTAGGCAAGAATGAGGGATGAAGTAGGAACCAGGCTGGACACAGGGCCGGTGCTCCCACTAGGCAACCACCTAGGGTGCATTGTCAGCTATGGGCACACCGGGCCCCAACTCATGTTCCATTATTATACCCGTTCCTCATTATGTGACTCATGCAGCCGGCAGTGGCTGCTCGCAAAGCCAACATTGTCGTCTCGTGGACACCCGCTAGCAGCGTAGAAGGTGGGCGTCTAATGGTGATGCGCAGGTGTCATCAGAAGACGTGTGGGGGCGTCACCAGAGACAGATTAAAGATAAAAAGAGGAGAGTAAAAGGCACAGAAGAAAGAGAGAAAGGCACAAAAGAAAGAAAAAAAGGAGAAAGAGGAACAGACCAATCCCAGGCCCGACCATTGGATGGGTAAAATGGGCACTGAATGATCCCGTGCACAGTGTGTGTGTGTGTCCCCCGTAGTGTGCTTGTGTGTGTCCCGGGCACAGTGTGTGCCTCCCCACGCATAGTGTGTGTGCAATTTCCCCGCACATAGTGTGTGCGATTTCGGGTGCAAATAGCTGATCTTGCCAAGGGCGCAAAATAGTCTAGAACCGGCCCTGGCTGGACAAGACCGAAACAGTTGGACAGCAAGGGTCTCTGGAACAAATGCACACAGCAGGGGTTTAGGACAGACAGGCTTTAGGATGCACCATGAAAACACACACACACACACACACACGGCACTGATTTTTCCATGGGCCCTTGAGGGTGGCTCATGATACTGTGCTACCCATTTGCATGAAGGAGTAATATTCGTCCAAGAAACATGGTGGATCTGGCAACCAGATAAATGATACACTATGTCTGTGTGATAAAGGTGTGCATGAAATGGAAAAGATTGATAAACACACCTGTTTTTCTTTACCGCAGGGCATTGTTGCAATTTAAAAGGCATGCAACTTTTCAGCTTTATTAGTAAAGTCTATGTAAAACTAATGTTAAAACTATGAATAAATACAATTTAGTACAATATAGCTGAATAGTATACTCGCGGCCACTTTATTAGGTACACCATGCTGGTACCGGGTTGGACACCCTTTTGCCTTCAGAACTACCTTAATTCTTCATGGTTTTGACTCAACAAGGTGTTGGAAACATTTCTCAGAGATTTTGGTCCATATTTACATGATAGCATCATGCAGTTGCTGCGGATTTATCAGCAGCACATCCATGATGCAAATCTCCCATTACACCACATCCCAAAGGTGCTCTATTGGATTGAGATCTGGGGACTGTAGAGACCATTGAAGTACAGCGAACTCATCGTCATGTTCAAAAAAACAGTTTGAGATGATTTGAGCTTTGTGACATGATGCATTATCCGGCTGGAAGTTGCCATCAGAAGATGGGTACGCTGTGATCATAAAGGGTCAGAAACAATACTCAGGTAGGTCGTGGTACTTAAACGATGCTTAATTGGTACTAAGGGGCCCAAAGTGTGCCAAGAAAATATCCCCCACACCTTTACACCACCACCAGCCTGAACCATTGATACAAGTCAGGATGGATCCATGCATTCATGTTGCTTACACCAAATTTTGACCCTACCATCTGAATGTCACAGCTCGCAAAGCGAGACTCATCAGAACAGGCAACGTTTGTCCAATCTGCTATTGTCCAATTTTGGTGAGCCTGTGCAGTTTGTAGCCTCAGTTTCCTGTTCTTAGATGACAAGAGTGGCACCCGGTGTGGTCTTCTGCTGCTGTAGCCCATCTGCTTCAAGGTTGGGCATGTTGTGTGTTCAGAGAGGGTATTCTGCATACCTTGGTTGTAACGAGTGGTTATTTAATTTACTGTTGCAGAGGCATAACTAGAAACCACAGGGCCCAGGTGTGGGAATCCATTTAAGGGCTCCCCATCCTTGGCAAATACGTATCCCCTCCCCGTCATCCTGATTCCGTATGCACTGAACCCCTGCAGGTCCACAATGTCAACTCCAGACAATCAGTGCCCCATTTTCTTACAGGACCACAATGACCACTTCATTCCATTCCATTTTTAATGTAATGTGCACCATATATATCTCAGAGCTCCACAGCAATAAAACACACAGTAGCATGTGCTGTGTATGAGCGAATCTTAGGTGTGGCCCTGGCCCTTGCCAAGCCACCCATGCGAGGCCGTGGCCAGCTGTGTGTGGGCCCCCCCCCCAAAGTCAGGGGTCTGTTTGCAGTGGCACTCTCTGCACCCCTGGTAGTTACGTTCCTGTACTGTTGGCTTTCTATCATCTCGAACCAGTCTGCCCATTCTCCTCTGACCAACAAGAACAGGGCATTTTCATCCACACAACTGCTGCTCACTGGATATTTTCTCTTTTTTGGACTATATATATTTATATAAGTATCCTGAAAGGGAGCAGCACTCAGTCTTAATGTAAAACAGACAAAAGCAGCCCAGGCACATCCATGACAAAGCAAATACAGCAACCAGAAGATGAGGAGCACTCTGGGACTTAGTATAAAATGCAAAAATTTATTGGGCAATCATTAAAAGAAAAAACAGATGTTTACGCTCCTCAGAGCCTTTATCAAGGTGTGTGTGTACATTAAAAACACAGGTATAAATACTAAAAGAATAAACTCACCCCCCAATGGTGTGCCGCTGCATCCTAGGCCACGCCGATGAGCTCGAAGGTCTGCGCACCCACCACGAACGCCGTGCGTGTGACGTACATTGTGAGCGACAGTGAAACACAGTCAACATACTGTAAATCCTAGATTCCCTGGGCAATTTAGTTGGCAAACCCCAGGTAGCACCTTGGTCGATAGTCAGTAGGCAGGAGGCTAGCTCCCAGGCTCCTCCAACTGCCCCAGTGACAGCTGAGTCTGTCACATTTCTCCCCTCCCAACAGTAGACTAACCATGCACCAGATCCCAACCGGGTCTGTCAATGTTTTAGTCTGCACCCAAGTCCCAAAAAGTTTGCTTCTTTCTATTGGCACTGTGGTCTGGTCCACACCCACAGATGCTCTCACCCCCTCCTTATAATCCTTCTGGAGCCACAAAGGGGTAACCGTGTTTGCAGCATAGCATGCGGACATGTCTCCAGTGCCAGGGAGTCTCGCTGAACTTTCTGTCAGCTTGCCACAGACCTCAAGCCCACCAACTCCCCAGTCCTTCAATTCCCCATCCTGTGGTGTAGTGTGTTGGGGACAGAGCTTGGCTGCACTCTGTCCCATTGCCAGCAGTTCTCTCAAATCCGCTGAGAGCTGTTCAGCTGGGGATCCGGGCCGACCGCTCTGCATACTGGAAGCACAGTGGGGAGGGCCGCAGTCTCCTCCACAACCATAAAGTCCATTTCTGGCCCAAACGAATCCAGGCCCTCAAGCTCTCTTAACCATCCCCAGCCTTGAACACACTGTGGGCACTCTGGGTCAGCTGTCGCACATCACAGTAAATCGCCAGTGGGGACCTCAGTCGCCCCCCCCCCCGTCGTCGTCTGGCATTTCTCTTTCTCCCTGATTTCTGGAGCAGCAAGTAGTGAGCAGAGGATAGCAGCTTCCTGTTCAGATGCCAGCTCTTCTGCTGAGCACTCCAGCAATTTGCCCAGGAGGGCATGGGCCTCATTCATTGTAGGTCGGCACTCCTCTTGCTGCCGCACCTCATTGTCCCCAATGCTTGCGTTGGTGGAGACCGCTGTCCCATCCACCCTTATACTGAAAATATCCTTGGAAAAAGGCCACAGCACTCTGGCAACTTGCTCTGCTTCAGGCTCTGTAGGAACTTCACTCACCCAGTCTGCCGCTTTCTCCAGTTCAGTTGGCCCGCTGTGCTGCAGGTGTAAAAGCTTTGCCCCCTCGGTAGCAGCCGAGGCACAAAGCACGGTCTGTAGCTGGGGAGTGAGGCCGACTGCCTCCTCTCCCTGTTGCACAGGAATAGCTGCAGGCCCTGTGTACAGGCTGGTGAAACTGGATCTTGTCAGCTCATCCTCTGTGAATCTAGACTCTGCGGCCTCCATAGCGGCTGGAGCAAACTGTTGAGCTTTCATGAACAGTCTTTTGTAGCCCTGCTCCAGCTCCCATTCTTGGGTGACCAGCCAGTCCAAGTCACCTCTCAATCCAAGCTCACTGGAGAGCTCCATATCCCTGAAATCACAAATATCGTCCCATCTCCACTCTGCTGCACTGCTGAAATGGGAGTCTCCCTGGAGAGAATCAAATACCAATCCCGGGCCACCGAAGTCATAGCCTTCTGTGGGATTGTTCCTCTACAGCATTGGAGACATCTGGGCGGTATACCAGTCCATCGCCCGGTACCGTCATCCAGTAACATCTTTGTCCAGATCAGGTCATCCAGGTCCAACAGACATTCTTCCTGGGGATCCTCTCCCAGGAATTGCAACCGCAAGTCCCAATGTGCCTGGAATCTTTCCTCATAAGTAGGGATAACTTTGCCCAAGTACATCGGCTCAACTTGCAGAATCTCCGCCAGACAGAGTTTCTCTCCTCCAGCACACCCTGGGCAGAACCGGGCTCCTTGTGCTGCTTGGGCACTTCCATCCCACGCTCCTCTGGTAGCTGGCTCTGGGACCCGTTGATGGTTTGGACTGCTCAATGGAAAAAGCTAATCCCACTATCACGGTCCACCCTGTGTACCTGTCTTGCACACCTGGATCTAAGAACTTTGTCCTGGATCTCTTCTTTCTTGGATTCCAGTCCAGGTTTTGCCCAGGCTCAGCACCTTGACCAGGCTCCTGGAGATCCAGCCTGGGTCTTCCTTTTCTAGCCCTGGACTTCCAGCTGAGGCCTATCTGTGTTTAAGGTTCCTTAAAAGGCAGAGAGACCCAGCCAGCAGTGGGTCTGCATTGTACTCCCTGACTGAGGTCATCTGGATGTGTGCAAACCTGCTCCTGCTCCTGCTCCATCTTATCCAGTGTATCCAGCACTTTATCCACAGTCTGTGGTCAAAACCCTCCAGGACACTACTCAAGTGGGTACTCTAAACCGTGTAGCCCACTATCCCCTGTGTATGGAGACCTGCCTGTGGATTACAAGTGTTTACCACCGTCTCTGACCTTTTGATCTCAAGGTACCACTGTCAGCTATATGGATTAATTCCTAGTGGACCCTGTCTGCAGTCTGGGACTGCATAGTCCACTATCCTGACTCTCCATCCAAGACCACTTCCTGGACTGTAAATACTATGTGCTGAACTCTTGCATATGGACAGTAACCCTATCATTGCCTGTGCTGTCCAGTATTGCATTTCTTTATTCTTTCAAGTGCCTGCTGCCAAGGCCTATTTAAGTTTCATTAAACTTATTCATTGTGTGATTCCTGTCTGGCCTCCCCTCTGTGTCGCCGCCTGCTGGGCTCATACCAGAACCGCACACGCCACGTGACACCCACCAACCTACCAGCCAAATGTGACAGACCGCTTTTTTCCTCCCGTTTTTTGTCTTGTTCTAATACACACAAAGGGAAAAAACATGTGTATAGTAAAACATGTGGTACTGCAATACTTTTCTGTGAGAAATACTTGATTTTCTGGAAAAATGTCTGGGGTGCCAATAATTTCAGCCATGACTGTAAATATACAGAATAGTGAAGCGCGATCTTGCGGAGCACTTACTGCATCCTATATTGTAAGCTAATGCCACATGAGCTTTCAACAGCACGCACAGGGGAGGCCAGATTTATTACAGATGCTATCATTTGCAGCATATACATTAGCATAAGAGAACACAGCAAGGCAAAGGCTGGAAAAAGCATGAATGGCCCAGACGCAGTGACATCTGCTGTCAGACCACTGAACAGACAGCCAATCCTGGTGCTCTGCTTTCCACAGTGCAAAGAATTAGGAGGGTGTGTACTGTGCATTAGAATGTGTACAAGGGCTGTAATATCAGGTAGGGTGTGATCTTAGCACATGTAAGATAACATGATGACACTACATAGAGCATCTGGTTGGGTGTGTTCCGCTGTGTAAAGGAACTTAACACGGATATTCACTAGATTTTCTCACTTTGTTTTTATAGATAATTGCTAAAATGTTTTTATTTTCTCATATCTAATCATCAGGATGTACAGTCTATATATTATTAAATTCACATCTGACATGAGACATCATAAAGGAGCATCACTGCTTTGTTCGTCGAATAAAACCACTCCTTACAAAAACTTTCCAGTAAAGAAGTAATGTGTAATTCTTTTTTTCCCCCGTCGTGCTCATTTCATACCCAGCACTGAAAAGGCTGGCAAATGTGCAGCGAAGTAATTGCCCCATAGAACACTAGCATACTCAGTTGGTGAGCCACAACCACCCAATCCCATTCTTATGCTGATTAAATGCAGTGTGAGATGAGCTGGGCTGTCTATATACACTGTACAGCAGTGCAGAGGCTTCCATACGGTTAATTTAATATTTTACATTGGAGTTAAGAACACTATCAGGCTTATTCAAAGAGGTCCGAATTGTGTCCAAAAGGTAACCGAACAGTGAAATTCAGCGTACGGTTACCTTTCCTGGCCATTCGGCTATCCAGAGAGCAGGCAATTCGCCACATGTTGGCAAATTGCCTGCAAATATGGTGCCTGTTCGTTGCCTGTTCAAGGGCAGTGAATCCCCATAGAGAAGCAATGCTTCGTCTATTTAGAGAAGATAAACCAGCAGTGAAAAGTTGCCGAATTGCCCTGTTGTTCGGTGGTTTCATTCAACAGGTTTATTCAGGCGAATCCCATAGGCTTCAATGTTAAAAATATTCCCGTTTTAATATAATATCTAATAAACTGTTGATTATAATATTCTGCAGTAAAACGTCTCTTCATTTATAGATTTTTTTTAGGATCTTTAAGGCATTTTTGGGATTTTTTAGCAAAATCTTTTTTCCTTTATTTTAAAATTACTTTTTCTTTTTTCTGTAACAGCCCTTTTTATTATCATTCATCGAACCTTATATGTAAATTTCAGACATTTTCGTTCTGTAGTTTCTTTGCAAACAGCGTTTCACTTTTCAAACATTCAAGCGTACTGTTTTTTCCCCCCTCCATTCATCTGTGGTGTCGGCTTTTTCCGGCGGCTGCTCTGCACTGTGATCGGCGGCTGCTCGGGTTTCTCCGGTGTGTTCGGCGGGGTTAATCCAGATGTTTTTGTGGGTTTCGTTGTACGTTCACCGGGTTTTGCGATGAGTGTTCATCGGGTTTGCGACGGCTTTTCCTTGCACTACGACGGCCCTGTGGTGCTTGCTTAATATTAACACCGCAGGGTCGCCAAAATGGGATCACCAAATCACACCGAATTGAAGAGAACAAAAAGTCACCGATCATGCGGTGACTTTTCGAATCTCTTTGAATAACCCTGTATAATAATATCCATTGAATATTTTTCCATTGGATTAAGAGTCTGCAACCTTGGCGTTTCAAATATTCTGGGACTACGTCTCCCATGCTGTTCTGCTATTTTTTAAGTGATCCAAAACATCTGAATGGGCAAGGTCTCTGACCCCTGCTGCTATAAATTATATTCTAGTATTATAGTTTCCTGTTTGTTTTCATAACATCACTTTTAAATATATATATATATATATATATATATAATTATAAAGGGCATTGGATGAGGTTTGGTTGTGTCACAGAATGGCTTAGGGCTTTGTTTCCCCAGGTTAAACCTTACATGCCCTCCATTGACACCTAATGCTATTTGGCTTCATTTAAACGCTCCCTAAAGACCCTTCTGTTTAGGGAAGCCTACCACCCGACTCCGTAACAAGACATCCGAACGACCCAAAAACAGTCCTCACCTCTCCCTGCATTAGCTCATCACTGCAGCCCCCCCTCCTGTTTCTAATCCCCTCACCATCTAGATTGTAAATTCCCACGGGAATAGGGCCCTCATGTCCTCATGTATCTGCTGGCAGGAATACTGACCTGTCTCCTGTATGTATTGAAGAATTGTCCTGTCTTTACCCATTACACCTTGTCTGTACAGCGCTGAGGAATGTGTTGGCGCTTAATAAATGAATAATAATAATTACCATGAATTAGTACCTTTTTTTTTTGTTATTTTGTCCATTATTCTCAAGTTTTTGGTATTCATGACTTGAAAGTAATCAATTCTACAAGGTCATGTAGGTTATTATTATTTAACCACTGTACCACTGTGTTGCCTGAACAAAAATAGCCATAATCTCTCCCTTAAGGAGCGACCACCGGGTGCTCCTAATGTCTTGGAAGACTTGAAGGTCAGAGCACCGGACAACTGTCCCATTGGACTCATAAATGAACCCTTCTGGCAAGGGTTCCATGGTGCAGAATATAAGAAAATGTGGTACAAGGTACTTTATCTTTAGAAGTTGGATCCGCTTCTCATGGAGGTATTCCCACTCTCCTCCAGATAAAGACACAGGTGAATAGGTAGAGAAGCTGAAGATCCTTGTTATCTCTGGGTAGGATGAGCCCAAGTAGAAAGTATGGAGATCGAAAATCTTCAAAGAACTTCGTATAAGTAAATAATTAGGGAAGGTATATCAATGAATGGTAAATTTATTAAAATAAAATAAAAAAGCCCAACGCGTTTCGTCCTAAGACTTTCTCAAGGGCGATAAAGTAACATAAAAGTTAAAAGCATAAAATAATATAAACCTTCCCTTCCTTCGTTTCGTATTTAAATAGTCCACAAAGTCCTCTCATTGGTCGATTCGATTACTCGGCGTTCACCATATATGGTCAAGAAGAAGTTATTTTCGTACGTCACTTCCGTTTTTCGGATTTCTCCGAAATGTCGTTTCCGTTTCAGATCGGAAGTCACATGACTCCATAAGCTCGAAAATCCTATCCTTTCGTTTTTGGACATGATGTCAAGTCCACTCATTGGTCGATTCGATCTCACGATACTCACTGGAAAAAGGAAATCTTTTGATGTATCACTTCCGTTTTTCGGATTCCTCCGATACGTCATTTCCGTTTCGGATCGGAAGTTGCTGTTTCCCTATATATTCGAAAAATCGCGCACTTTCGTTTTCATCCGTAGTGTCGTTTCTGATCGTATTCTATCTAAAAGTTTTGCACTTCCAATGTCAAAACACGATGTTCTTCTCCAGATCTTCTATATTTCTCCATATCTTTATTTTCAAAGTTCCGTGGACCATCTGGTGTTTTGATTATGGGTTCTCATAGTTCCTTTGATTGTAGGATCTTTTCTTATTTATCTGAAACAGAATCTATGTATTATAACCTATAGAAAGCATTTAATATCAAATTCTTCATTTAAGCCCTTCGGGCTCATAGTTTTTAATTTAAAAACCCAAAACATTTCTTTTTTTAACAGATCTTTTTCTCTATTGCCTCCTCGCCATGGTTTCTTTATTTGATCTATACCGGACCATAAAAATTCGGATGCTTGGTACTTATTGCAACCGGTACAATGAACTGGTACTGCATGTTTTTGAACGCCTCTTCTGATGTTGCCCATATGCTCTAATATTCTTTCTTTTAATTTCCTTGTTGTTTGACCAACATACTGGATACCGCATGGACATTGTAACAAATATACAACATATGTTGAGTTACAGTTAATATATGTATTGATCTTAAAACTTTCTCCTGTACTGCTACTTGTAAAGGTTTCCAATCTTCTCTTCTTCAGAAATCTACATGCTTTGCATCCAGCGCACTTCCAAGGGTTCCATGGTGATAAGACCTTCTGGGGTGGAGATGGTAGTGCTGATAGTTTTTACAGCAGCTTGGACACAGGCCTTCCTCTGACATCTCCTTGACCTTGTTTTAGATGGTTTGACAAGAGTGGTTCCACAAAGGTAAGTAGCTGGAGTCTCACATGTAACACTCTCCTCCAGGATAGGCATTTCTTCCTCATCGCTGGATTTATTGGGATGGTAGTGCCCAGGTATTCATTTCTTTTCTCCTGTTCGGCTGCCAGCACTAGTTCTATCAGAGTAGGCAGGTTGTCCAGGTCTTCGTTACCGGACTCCCATTTTGGGTCATAATCATCATCCACAGAGGAATCACTGAATGGTAAGAAGTCCTTTAGTGGATCATAATGGGGGACCGTAACACACTGAGTCACAACTGGTATGTGAACAGCAGGACTGGAGACACACAGGGTTATTCAGAGAGCGTGAAAAGCAGGAGAATGACTGGAGAATGAAAAATTCTAGGTCAAAATAGCTGATTTGGAAAGTGAGATGAAAGGGAGAATTTTTCTGGTTTGGTTATTTTGTCCTAGTATTTTTCATTCTCCAGCCATTCTCCTGCTTTTCACGCTCTCTGAATAACCCTGATAGTCATTGGTGGTAGTACCAATATACCTGTCATGGACACCAGGGGGCCACTGGGAGCACCATGGTGTCTGCAACTGGAGTTTAGGATGGCACGGATCAGCTTGGACTGTCTCCACCTTGCTGTCTGACTCCAGGGATGTCCATTCGCCATCAGACCCAGAATCATGCCAGGATGGGCATGGTGAAGGCGATGGCAGGTCTTACCAGGGCATGTAGTACTCTATGGTAGAAGGGGCATGGCTGGTACTTTTCTTGCGGGCTCTTCGAGGATCGGAGCAGAAGAGGAGATAGCCACAGGAGAGAGTAAGCGAAGATCTGCAAGAGTGATGCGAGTTACAGTTAAAAAATTAATAGACTCCACGAGTTGTCTTGCAGCTTTCCTTATCAATGCTTCTTCAAATACTTTCAGGTCCTCTCTACGAACCCGAGTTCCATTAGAAGCATATACACGGCTGGGGGGGAACCGGATCTGGAGTACCAGTGATTGGAGCAGCAGTCTTTTTCCCACATGCAGGTTCCAGGGTGGAAGTAGCACAAGCTATAATATACGGTCTGGAGGTGGTAGGTGCCATCTCCAAGGGCATGACCGAGGCAATGACCATAGGGGTATCAGGGTCATACTCTGAGGTGGTCTCCACCTCCATGGGGGTGACAGGGACTTCCTCCTCTCCGGATCTGGCTGCCTGAAACTCTATACTCCCAGGTTTGTCAAGCAAGGAGGGTAGATCTCCTCTGGGTCTAGGTGTAGGATTCCTGGGAACCGGTTTGGGCTGAGGTTCATCTCTGGGAACAAGAATTGGTTGAGATACTGTGGGTCTTCTTGGAGCAGGCTTGGGCCGGGGTGTGCTTCTGGGTGCTGGTGGTTCTTTATTAGCAGGCTTGGGCCGGGGTTCAGACTTAGGAAAAGGAACCCTTCTGGTATCAGGCTTGGGCACTAGAGCTTCCCTGGAAGGCTTGAACACCGGTGTTTGCCATCTGGGGGGGGGGGGTCTCACAGAACACTCTGAGAGCCAGTGGTCTGAACCTGCACAATACCAGCAGAGGTGATGGGTCAGCCTTCAGTTACGCTCCTCAGGAGTCAGCGGGCCTTTACACTTTCCCCCCAGGGGGAAATTTCACCTTGGGAGAGGAGTTCCTTAAAGATTATTATTATTTATTAAGCACCAACACATTCCGCAGCACTATACAAGGTGCAATGGGTAAAGACAGGACAATTCTACAATACATACAGGAGGCCGGTCAGTATTCCTGCCTGCAGATACAGGAGGACATGAGGGCCCTATTCCCGTGGGAATTTACATAGTTACATAGTTATATAGGCTGAAAAAAGACATGCGTCCATCGGGTTCAGCCTCTCCCACATAACCTACTGCTGTTGATCCAAAAGAAGGCAAAAAACCCAGTCTGAATGCTTGCCAATATGCAACATACTGGGAAAAAATTCCTTCTTGACCCCAGAATGGCAGTCAGATTTCTCCTTGGATCAAGAAGCTTTTACCCACATATTAAATATTATAACCCTTAATATTCTGTGTCTGCAGGAAGTCATCCAGTCGTTTTTTAAAAGTCTGTACAGACTCTGACCCAACCACCTCAACAGGCAGAGAATTCCACAGCTTTATTGTTCTCACCGTAAAATAACCCTTCCTATGCTTTAAGCTAAATTTTCTTTCTTCCAGTCTAAATGGATGACCCCTTGTCCTATGTATAGTCCTGTTAATGAATAGGTTATCAGACAATGGTTGATAATGGCCCCGTATATATTTATATAAGGTTATCAGATCCCCTCTAAGGCGCCTTTTCTCTAAACTAAACAGGTTTAAGCTTGTTAGTCTTTCCTCATAACTTAACCCTTCCATCCCCCTTATTAATTTAGTTGCCCGTCTCTGCACTTTTTCTAGCGATATAATATCTTTTTTAAGACAGGTGCCCAAAATTGCACGGCATATTCAAGGTGCGGCCTGACCATTGATTTATACAGAGGCAAAATTATGTTTTCATCCCGTGAGTGAACTCCCCTTTTAATGCATGCCAGTACTTTGCTGGCCTTGGCGGCTGCTGTTTGACATTGCACATTGTTACTTAGTTTGAAGTCTATGATTATTCCCAAATCCTTCTTCTGCTTGGATTTCCCTAACTCCGTACCATTTAGGGTATAAATTGCTTGTGTGTTCTTCACTCCAAAGTGCATAACTTTACATTTATCTAGATTAAATTTCATCTGCCATTTAAGTGCCCAGTCCCCCAATCTATCTAAATCCCTCTGCAGCGAAGTAACATCCTGCTCACATTGTATTACTTTTCCTAGCTTTGTGTCATCTGCAAACACTGATACATGACTTTCAATGCCTATCTCAAGGTCATTTATAAATAAATTGAATAGTATTGGTCCTATAACAGACCCCTGAGGGACACCACTTACCACTGGTGTCCATCTTGAAAATGTACCATTTATGACCACTCTCTGTACCCTATCTTTTAGCCAGTTTTCTATCCAAGAACAAGTATTTTCATCTAGACCATTTTTTCTTAATTTAAATAGTAACCTTTTGTGTGGAACTGTGTCGAAAGCTTTGGCAAAATCTAAGTAAATCACATCCACTGCGACCCCCTGATCTATACTTCTACTTACTTCCTCATAGAACGTAATTAGGTTAGTCTGACATGATCTGTGTTTCATGAAACCATGCTGATTTTTGCCAATTACATTATACCTCCCAATAAATTCCTGAATACTATCCCTTAGTAACCCCTCAAATACTTTCCCAGCCACAGATGTTAAGCTCACAGGTCTATAATTCCCAGGCACAAATTTTAAACCTTTCTTAAATATAGGGACCACGTCAGCTTTTCTCCAATCCTCTGGTACTATTCCTGAAAGAAAAGAATCTTGAAAGATTAAGAACAGAGGTTTACATATTTCAACACATAGCTCTCTTAGTACTCGCGGGTGAATTCCATCTGGCCCTGGGGCTTTATTCACATTCACATTGTTTAATTTGTGTAAAACCTTGTCCTGAGTCAACCAGTCACTTTGTATTAGTAAGTTTTTATTAATGAATTTCATGTCTCCTGTTATAGGTTTCTCTTTGATAAATACTGAAGAAAAATAATCATTTAAAATTTCTGCTTTATCCTGATCTTCAGTTAACAATAACCCTGACTCAGATTTTAGTGAACCTACATTTTCACTCTTGGGTTTTTTAGAATTTATGTACCTAAAGAATCTTTTAGGGTTGGTCTTGCTCTCTTTGGCTATTTCTTTTTCATTTTCTAGTTTAGCCCATCTAATCGCATTTTTACATGCTTTATTGGCTACCCTATATGCTTTATAGGATGCCTCAGATTTATCAAATTTAAAAGCTTTAAATGCCTTCTTTTTATTTTTCATTTCCTTGGTTACCTTCCTACTAAGCCACATTGGTTTCAGTCTGTTTCTTTTATATTTATTAACCAGTGGAATATATTTTGACGTGTACTTTTCTAGTGTTAGTTTAAAGATATTCCACTTATCCTCCGTGTTTTTCGCGTGAAAGAGTTTCTGCCTGTCAATGACATTGAGAGCTTCCTTTATTTTAATAAAGTTGGCCTTTTTAAAATTATATATTTTAGCATGCCCCTTATGAATGTGTTTTTTTGAGTTTATTTCAAAAGTCACCATGTTATGGTCGCTGTTTCCCAACTGTTCTTTTACATTAATATTTGAGAAAAGATCCACATTATTTGTTATAACCAGGTCCAGACAGTTATCCTCTCTAGTTGGTGTTTCTACCAGTTGTGACATGAAGGTATCATTTAAAATGTTCAGGAACCGGATTCCCTTTGCTGAATTACTAGTCCCACTATCCCAATTAATGTCCGGGTAATTAAAATCTCCAATAATTAAAGTGCTACCATGATGTGCAGCCTTCCTAATTTGCTCTAACAGTTGTTCTTCCTCATCATTATCTATATTAGGTGGTTTATAGCATATGCCAACCAATAATTGACTTCCCTGTTTATTCCCTAATGAAATATTTACCCATAACGATTCCACATTTCCCTCATCGCTTTCCAGTTGTGTAATATTAGGCTTTAAATCCTGATTTACATATAAACACACTCCACCCCCTTTCTTATGTTTCCTATCCTTTCTAAACAATGTATAACCATTTAAGTTTACAGCCCAGTCATGCGTTTCGTCCCACCATGTTTCTGTTATTCCTATAATGTCGTATTGCTTAGTGTGTGCTATTACCTCTAGTTCCCCCATCTTGTTATTGAGGCTCCTTGCATTAGCAAGCATACATTTAATGTTATCTCTACCCACACATGCTGAATGCGACTTTACATTACATGCCTCCACTGTTCTGACATTACCCATCCCCCGGCTCCATCCCCTTAGTCTGAACTGAAACCCTTCCGCTATCTGCTCTGTCTCCATTTTGTAAGATACTGTATCCCTCCCCCCTTCCACTAGTTTAAAGTCTCCTCCAACCTTTTAACCATCCTCTCCCCTAGCACAGCAGACCCTCTTCCATTCAGGTGCAATCTATCACAACTATACAGATTGTACCCCAGTGCAAAATGAGCCCAGTGCTCTAAAAACCCAAAGCCCTCCTTCCTGCACCAAGCTTTAAGCCACGCATTGACCTCCCTAATCTCCCGCTGCCTTTCCACTGTAGCACGTGGCACAGGTAGGATCTCAGAAAATACTACCTTGGAGGACCTCTTCTTCAGTTTACTTCCTAATTCCCTGAAATCATTCTTCAGGTCCTTCCATCTTCCGCTTACTTTGTCATTGGTACCAATATGGACCATGACAGCTGGGTCATCTCCAGCCCCTCCCAATAATCTATCAACTCTGTCAACCACATGCCTAACACGGGCACCCGGCAGACAGCAAACTGTCCGGTTAAGGCGATCAGCGCGACAGATTACCCTGTCTACTCTCTTAATAATAGAGTCCCCTACCACCACAACCTGTCTAGGCTTACTTGCCCTCTTTATCCCTCCCTTACTTGGTGGGCTGATCCCCCGCTGTTAGAGGGAGCAGCCTCCAGTACTGCTACACCTGAGCTGCTGCACCCAACATCTTCGCTCAAGGGGGCAAATCTGTTGGTGTGCGCAAGATCAGGACTAGCCAACCTTTTCCTCTTCCCTCCCCCCCTGCTACCACGTGTCACTGACACCCAGCTACCAACCTGTTCCCCGGTTAACTCCACTTCCCACACCCCTAGATTCCTCAACTATACTTTGCTCCGTGAGAAGCAGGCTCCTTTCAAGATTGTCAATCTGCCTCAGTGTTACGATTTGCCCTTCCAGATCTCCAATACGAGCTTCCAGAAGAGCTACACGTTCACACTTGCTACAGAGATATGGACCCTGGAAGGATTCCTCCAGACATGCATACATGCAGCAGGATGTGCACTGGGTCAAACCTTCAAGCTTGCTAACACTCATACCCAAAACAAGACAACAAATATATAAACAACAATTGATACCTGTTATTTAAACTCCTGTTTTTAACTCCACTTGAAAATAGCCCACTTAAAAGTAGACCACCTCAAGCCCCTGTAAGCAAGCTCAGTGAGTTGCCATTGAGATTATGTAGCCATACAAGTGAAATCACCTGACAGGCTACACGCCCCCAATTAACAAGTCACCAGCCACCCAGGGAAAAAAAACAACCAAAAAGCACAACAGAAAAAAAAAAACAGCAGAAAAAAAAACCAAAAAGAGAAATTAAATTGACAAATAAACCAGAGGTTTCTCTCCCTCTAAAGATACAAACCAGACCAGTACAGGTAGAATTCCTGTTTTTAACTCCACTTGAAAATAGCCCACTTAAAAGTAGACCACCTCAAACCCTTACAATCTAGATTCTTTCAATTTCCATATCTCCTCTAGTATTCAAAGTCACTCAGGGCAGATAGAATCCCTGCGGGCTCAGTAGTGTCTGGGTTCAGCATTCTGTAATGGTTGGAGGGTGGTCTGAACCCAGTATGCAGGGATTCACAGATAAACAGACAGGAGGGACCAGGATTCTTGGGCGACTCTTGAAAAGATAACTTGGGGGTGGTAGACAGGACACAAGGGGGACTGCAGGCAAGGTATAAGTGGGTGTTCCAAGAGAATGGTCATGGGACAGTCCATTGGTCAAAAGGCTGAGAGAAGGCAGCAATCAGTGGTCAAAGCAGGGGGTCTAGTACACAGGAGTTCAATAGTATATATCAGGGAGCTAAGGAAGTACGCCTGGTTTGTAACACAGCTTAGCACCTTAATGCTGAAGCATGGATGGAAGGGAGGAATGGACCTTTATTTCAGGCAGGAGGGTGTGGTGTGTGTTTGCTGTGTTTAACTGTTTCACTGCTAAGCATGGGCAGCACTTTACGTGTTCTGTCTGAACATGAATGGTGAGCACGGTGCAGTCAGCAGCGGGGGCATTACACTCATGAACGTAACAGTCTCTTCAGCATCCACCATGAAATATTCTTTCTCAGACGTTAGTTAACAAAACATTTTTTAGTGTTATGCTTTTCTTTTTTCTTTTGGTGATATATAATTTCTTGGGAAGGGACATAAATCTCTTTTGAGCCCAAACTGTGATCTCACAACAGTGGGTTATGAGTGGTTTAAAGGGACACTCTACTCATCCTGGCAACTTTATCTTCACTCACCCGATTTGGTGAAATCGCGAGTGGAGGAAAGAGGCAGAGAATGGTTCGGATCTGCGCATGTGCACATCTCCGATCCATCATACTATGTAAAGTGCGCAAGTCCTGTTGTGGTGCGCAATTTGCGATGCAACGTTGCATTCCTATGCAACGCAAGTGTAAATTGCCTTTGAAAGCTTCAAGGACTTCCGGGACCGGGAGTCAGCAGTGTCAGCAGCCTCTGCCCAATTAATTAAGGGCAAAAAAGGAACCGGAACCCTACTTTTTAATAGAGTTTCTCTTTAAGGCATAGTAGCAAATAATGACATGTGTTGCAGACTCAGATACTGACCCATACTTATTACCATAAGCTAAAAATCTAAGGAAAGACTTGCAAGTTCCTTACTCCTGAACCCAACACACAACAGATAGCATTAGGCAATAGGCAAAATGACACTGCTATATCAGGTCTTTATGTAGACTGCATACAATATTGTAAACATGACAGTAAAAGACGTGATTTTATTGATTGCTTGGCTTGCAAATGCATAGTATATTTGTATATTCTTAAAAAGTTCCTAAATCGAAATGTTATCTGAGGACAGGGCCCCTTTTCACTGCACTGAAATAACAATTTCACCAATCTGTGAGCGATTGAATTGGATGTCTGGAGCTTCTCTCGACTAGAAACAGGAAGCCCGACTCGCATTTTTCTCCTTTGGGTTGCCTTTTTAGGAGAAAATAGTACAGTCTAGTGATGGTATGGACTCATGCTTGAATGGCACATATAAAATTAGCCTTGTTTGAGACCTCCTGTGTGGTACCTAAAATAGGCAAGCTACTTTATTTTTTGATGGGTAACGTCACGAGATATGCTTATGTATATTACACAGGTAATTTATCACTGAATTTTCTCTATGTGTGTAAATTGTTTCCGGCAATATATGATGTCTTAGCAATAGTGTGTTTTGCAGTTTCCCTAGTCATGTCATATTTGCAGTCAAGTACACATATATAATTGTGGCTTCTTCACTCTTACACCCAGACATAACAGCATGTAATACGTATTGTATAGTGTTAATCTGTGTGAACTCTAAATAATCAGTTTGCAATATAGTATGTAGTATCAGAACTGCAGACAGCACAAGGCGGAATGGATAAGCCAGTATTAACATATAATCCTGGGGAGAGGAGTGAGTGTCCTTTCCACAGTGTCACAGACCGGTTACATATTGTAAATGTGTCAAATTCATTAAGAAACAGATCCCCCAGGGTGAGGGTTTACGACACTATAAAGTCTAACTCAACCTGTACAAAGTTTAAATGTATAGAAGTTACACAGAGGACTGTCATAGAGAGAAGAGTTTGTATTGGTTACAAATCCTTTGATATTTTATGTTTATGTTCTGTGTGACCAAATAATTCATAGGATATGGTTAATTTCCACCTATTCGGCATAAAATATTGCAATCCCTATTTCAATCTAGTATCTAGTAAAATACAATGGACCCTATCTCTCATTAATGTTAATATAATACAGCGGCAGCCAGAGAAGAACAAGCAATTCCAAGATTGCTCGTTATTTGGCATGAAGCTGATATTAACCCCCTTCACTATCGTCATTGTGTTTACATTATCAGCAGCAGTAGACACAGCAGCCCACCTTCTGGAACTATGCTGTATCTTTGCAAATGAAATGTGTTTGTTGTAAAAGAATTTCATTTGAATTTTGGGCTCCAGAACATGTCCCTAACGTTTTAACACCCTGATGCATGATGCCCAAGGCTCTAACACATGTTAAAATCGTCTGAGAGGTGTCTCTAAGTGACAGCTCCCCAGCTGATGCTGCAGGAAGCTAAGAATTGTAGTAAAACCATTTGGGCAGTAGATGGCGGCAATGGACTGCCAAATAGGTTATTACAGTAAAAAAACATTGAAAATATTCTCAAATATTTCTTACTGTATAACTAAAATGATTTTCTAAAACCACCGGCTCCTTACTGTGTTTTTTGGATAATCACTTGGAAATGAAGGTGATAAAAATATTTCTAGGTCAAAATAGCCAAACCAGAAAAATTCTCCCATTTATCTCACTTTCCAAATCGGCTATTTGGCCTACATTATTCTCTTCTCCTGCCAATTCATCTGGTTTTCACCTTTCTCTGAATAAACAATCTTTTGATTTTAAATACAGTTAATGATACAAATAACCTTAAAAAATTGTGTGTTGTCACTCTGCACCATGATACACAACAATGGTGTAATTATCTACTGTAAGTTCAACCAGCATTTTTTTTTTATAATGTCTGAAACATATTTTTTATTATTACAATGATGTGAAGCAGGAAATTATTTAGCCTTTCATCCCTGACTAACCAACAAAAAATGGATGTACATTTTGATACTAATGCTGCTGACGATCAAGTTATTGTTACAACCTGAAATAATAAAAAGCCATTTATTAGTATATGCTGCAATTTATTATTTGTAATGGGTAAATTCAATTATCTGAATTGGAGCCAATCTAAAGCAACAAAAATTGCCCTGAATTAAGGAGTTCACAGAGCACTGAAACGTTGCTGACATTTCTGTGCTCCGTGGTTCCCCACACTTCGGGGAATCAAATTTCCTCACCCTGCAGCAAATTCAGCATTCACCACAGGGTCCCCGAAGTGTGGGATAAAGTCGCCGAATGGGAAAAAAAGAAAAATAATTTTGGCGGTTTTGTGGCTCTTTTTTTAAATCCATACAGAAAATCTGATCCGATAATCTGCCGCAAACTTGCCGAACCCATCTGGAAATAGCCGACGACCAGTGGCCGGAAAAAGCCGACAAGTTGACGAACAGGGTAAAAAAAAAAAACCAATTCGCTTGAAAGTGTCAAAATTGAAACGTTGTTTGCAAAAAAACTACTGAAGGAAAATGTTTGGAATTAACATATAAGATCCTATGAATGATAATAAAAAGGGCTGTTGCAGAAAAAAGAAAAAAACGCTTAAAAAAAACAAACGGAAAAAACATTTTGCCGAAAAAATCCTGAAAAATGCCTAAAAGATCTTTAAATCAATAAATAAAGAAACTTTTTACTGCAGATTAAAAGAATAAACGGTTTATTAGATATTGAATAAAAATGGGAATATTTTTAACATTGAAGCCTATGGGATAAACCCATAGCCTACCTGACTAAAGCTGCCGAATGAAACCATGGAACAGCAGGGTATTTCGACAACGTTTCACTGCTGTTCAGTGTTCTCTGAATAGATTAACCATTGCTTCTCTATGGGGACTTTCACTGCCATCGAACAGGCACCGTACTTGCTGGCAATTCGCCAAAATTTGGCAAACTGTCTACTTTCTGAATGGCAAAGAAATGGCACAGTACAGGGAAATTCACTGTTTGGTGCCATTTCAGAGCCAGATCGTCTCTCTCTGAATAACCCTGTTACATTATCAGCAGGTCTATTCACTAAAAGGTGAAACTCAGGAGAAGAGAACAATCTAGACCAAATAGCCAATTTGGAAAGTGAGATAAATGGAAGAATTTTTCAGGTTTGGCTATTTTGACCTAGATTTTTCACTTCTCCAGTCATTCTCCTGAGTTTCACCTTTTTTTGAATAGACCTGTATGTCTCAAATAAGAGAAAGTTCATATCCCCAGTCCTCCTGCACCAACATCACTGTGCAAATTAATTAGCTTCAAATTTAAATATAGTTTATGATATTAAAAATACCCGTTAATTTGCACGCTTTAAATGCTTCTCTGCTGCTAACAATCCAGTGCTTTAAAATAAATGAAGAAAATATTGGAGCAAATATAATATCTAAAAAAAAATCCTGTTTTTCATGACAGTTATAAGACCTTTGTTCAATGCCCTTTACAGACTTGTGTTTGACATTTAATGAACCTTTATGGATCTTTATTTACACTGGTAAGTGTCATAATATGCGCTGCAGTCCTATACTGTTTACATGGATAATTCTTTGTTACAGCGTGCCTATAGGCTTAAAGGGTAAGTAACGTCTTAATCTAAATTACTAGCCCTATAAAAAAAATATACAAAAGTTCATATGTACGCTAAACATTTATGGCACCTTTTTTGCGTTCTTCCACTTTTATAGCCCTTCATAGGATAACTGTAAGGATCTTTGAATTTGAAACACATTAAGTTTGTTTTGTCTACTGTGTTCTTTTCATGTTACATTTATGCTGGCCTTGAATTTATAGCCCCAGGTGCTAGTGCTTCATTTTGTCGGCCCATGTTTATATCTTGCTTTCTCTACAAAACATCTCAGCGCTTTCTCCCGGGCGGTCTCTGTAATTTGAAGATTGACAAGAGAGGCTACTGTCAGTGGATGGGCCAGATGGGACAGCACAACTAAATAAATAGCAAATAACGATAATATAAAATCGCTTGCTATTGATAAGGGTTATTAAGACTTTTTCTGGAGGAATTTTAGTTAAAAATTAAAATACAAATATCTGTGACAACTGCTTTACAAGCCTGCACTGTAGTTGCTTCTTTAATAATTGCAATCTTGGAATGTCACCTCTTGCCTATTTGATGGCTGCTTGGAGAAGAATTTGAGAGCTGCTAAATATGTTAGGATCTTGGGGCATTCATGAAAAATGCCCTATCTGAGGTCATTTTAAGCATGCTCAGTCTGCCCAGAAGGGATTTCTGATATCACACACTCACTTTGTATTGGGACAGTTGAGGAGTGCTGCTCTAAAACTAAAAACAAAGCAGTCAAGTTGATTTCTCATCCAGGGCAGTAGGATATTTATTTAGACTGTAAAAACCCAGCAGCCACCTTCTGGACAGTCACATTTTTGTTTTTGAGATGGAACAGAAGAGTGAAAACAAGAACAACTCAAGAGATTAAATGTATATATCTCAAGACATTACCGGTATTTTACCGGCTCAGAGATTGGAAACACAAATGCAGCTGTTTTGAGCTTTTGACAACCTGAAAAACTTACTGTAAGGCTCGGGTCAGACGAGCGCACTGATCACGTCCGTGGTGCCGCACATTTGTACGTCCGTTACAGCATATAATTATGACCAATGGAGCCCCACACACAAAGTACGTCCGCACAGAACTGCGGACGCATAACCAACCCAGGTTAGGCAAGAACGTAAATCCGCTAGATCGAACGCACAGAGTGAGCTGCGTCCGCATCGTCCGCATAGCTTTGTGTGTAAGTGATGGAATGAAGCCAGACGGACTGCATTTTTGCCATCCAGCATTTTGACGGACAAAATGTTTTTCATATTAATTTATTTTCCCTTCTACATCAGTTAAAAAAAACATCAGTCACAAAAAATGGACTGTGTGGCCACTACCTTGTCGAGTGCGTCCGTTGTGCACGGACGCACAGTGCGCTAAGAATGTACTCATCTGACCCTAACCTAATCCGATGCCTGAAAGAGTTTAGGTTCAACAGACCAGAAGTGAGGCTTGTAAGGATAAAGTGTGAGTTGGATTTGGCATAACCGGCTGAATTACTCCTCATCATTGGATCATCAAGAGGATTAAATTAGATTGGTTGGCAAAGCAATGGAAGGTTAACTGTTGATCCTCCTGTTTTCTCTGGGAATCTGATCTTTCTACCATACCAGATAACATATTACACAAAGTTGCTGACATTGACTGTCACATTTGCACCCATAGCTAATCAATTAACCCTTTCCCAGAGCAGGGCGTACCATACCGTCCCTGTGGTGGGTGGGTGGGCTTAGTAGACGTGGGGTGTACGTACTAGGACGCCCTGTTGACTTCTATGGACCGCCTTGGGCCCTCCCCGCAGCCAGCGCACTAAGATCGCTGATCTGCGGTGAACTGCACCATATTTTGCAGTCTATTCGCCTGTATTTGGCAAATTGACAACATAGTGAATAGACAAACTACTACGAAACTGCACCATACGGTGAAATTCACCGTTCGGGCAATTCGGTGGCAAGTTCGTCATTTATTGAACAACCCCTATAGGCTTTATAGCGAGTTGTTAGCTTTGTAGCTGGAACGAATGTTTCCACAGAATGTCTATCAGTTACAATGAATCCAGTGAATATCATTAGTATCTCGTCAGACTAATATTTCTATATTTCTTCTTTGAACAAAACAAGATGAAATTAAAAATTTAAATGAAATAATACTCCAAAAAAAGAGAATGAAATTAACTGTATTTTTGTTCAATTTACACACAGGAGATTTCAATTTTCATAAAGAAATAATGGCTTGGATTTGGCCATGGTTACTCTTCTCTGCACATGTACACTGGAGGAATGAAATGTGTAAGAGTATGCCAGCTGCAACTGTCTGAAAGGATCATAGCTACTAGTTTAAATTGTGTTTGGATTTCTTCCCAGCCAAGGAATGAAATTAGAAAACTGTGGAAGTGACAATAAACAGCACCAAAGTACATACAGTGTAAAAGAAAATATAATTAGTTTGCTGCTATCTGGTGGGAGTGTAAATGCGACCTATCCTCCTAGAGATCACAAGAAGAACATGCAATAATAAACATATACTCCCTAGCGCAAGCAGGGCGTGTGTGGGTTTCCTGTGTAGTATATACTCCGAATAAAACATGCGATTTTGTATATTGAGGTGAATTCATAGATTAGGGGAAAAAATGATGCTGGATATTTTTTATTTTTTTTGCAAATGAAAAGTTTATTGAGTGTTATTAAAGCAAGCAGTACAATCCGAGGCGTGCAGAACAAAGAAGACAAGAAAAAAAAATCGTCACCTGCACCTCCCTGCAGCCTTTGGAACCGGTGGAGGTGGAGTAGGAGGTTATTCCCTCATCAGGCTCCCCTCACCCTCCGTCATGAGAGGGGCATTGGGATGCATCGTTGATCCGGTTCCTATTCATCCAGCTGACCTTACCCTGGTGATGACCTTCGTTCATGGGCACCTTGGGTGGCGTGGTTTGGTGCTGGGAACGGTGGGCCTGTGGTCACTTGGGTAGCAGTGCCCTGCTGGGGCGGAGGTTTCCCTGCCTTCCCCCCCCCCCACGGCACTAGCAGGGTTTTGCCCACTGTTATACTCTTTGTCAAGTTTATTGATTGTTTGTTTTCCTGGTCTGCGTATACATTATATTGTCATATTTCTTATTTTTCTTGGGTTCTTTCTAAGCTCATATATATGCCACTTCACGCGTCAATTAAGGAGGCGACATGTGTGGATACCATGTCCTCCTTATCCGTCCCCCCTATCGAGGGACTACCCGAGACTTTGTTGAGACTGTCTCGGGCTTTCCTTCTATGCCTTTCTGTGTTTCTTCTTCTTCCCCCTTCTGTTTCTCCCTTTTTGTGCCTTGTCCTTATTCGTTTTGTTTGTTCGCATGTTATCTTGTCCATGTTATATGTGAGTCTGGCACTGATGTGGGTTGAGAGCGCTGGAGTACAACGTCACCTCATTCCTGGGATCTATGATGCCACCTAGCAAAGTCACAGCCCTCTCACTTAATGTGAAGGGCTTAAACTCCCCCCAGAAGAGGAGAGTGTTATTTTGTGATCTTCGACGCAAACATGTCGATATAGCGTTCCTCCAGGAAACCAGACTGCCTCGGCAGGATTCGAACAGGCTGCGTGATCCCCATTTCTCCCAAGTGTTTTCCTCCTGCGCTCTCAACAAACATAACGGAGTTGCTATCCTTATTAATAGAAATTGTATTTTTACGAAACATGATGTATATACTGATCTGGCCGGACGCTATGTTATCCTCTCTGGCACCCTAGGTCTGAGACCCGTCACCTTAGTTAATGTTTATGCTCCGAACACACCGGATAAACTTTTCTGGGATACCCTCCACCCTGACTTGGACAGATGTGCCTCAGGGGGGAAGTTCTTATGTGTGGGGACTTTAACGCGGTCCCCTGTCCCGCAGTTGACCGTTCCCGCCCTGCCGCCAACCCTCCCCTGACCGTGGGCTCAAGACAGGACACCTTGTTTGGCTCTTTTCTAACCCAGAGGGCCTTGACATATGGCGGGTCTCCCATCCCTCCACTAAAGAAGTGTGTTTTGTCCCCCCCCGCTCCTAGTGTGTCGTTCACCTCTAATATATCTTTCTTTTCTCATTTTCTCTTTTCACTCTACTGCTTAATGTAGTATGCTTTGCTTATATGCTACTATTGGGTCGGGAATAGATCCCCATTCACTCAGAATGTGTATTACTGTTTATGTGATCTGACCTGACTTCTATAAATAATGTCTTAAAAAAAAAAAAGGTAAAGAAGTCAGGGCGTGTAATTTTAATTTAGTTTATTTAATAATCGCAAACAAATCCCTTAAGAAAAGTATTTATAGAATTTGAAATACAGTATATATATACACCCCTCATTTCATCGCAGTTTGAAGGACATTGAAATAATATGGTTTTCCGGTGGCATTCTGCCTGGCCAGCATGATCCTGTGACATTCCAAGGAGTAGGTCAGAAGTCAACATTCCAACCAGAGTAGGGCTCCTAGTATTTTGTATATTACTGTGAATATATACTGTAGATATGGTGTATACATTTATACTATAGCAACACACAGCATTAGACTGGGTTTATTACAGTGTTTACAGCATAAGGAATACACATTATTCATATTGTAATCATTTTCCCATCTTTTCTGGCTGAGGGCATTGCTTTTGTTTACAGTTTGACGTTCTCTGTTAATGCTATTTCCTCCCACTGAAGGGGGTTTCTCCCAAGGGTCCACTGCTTCAAGGGGCTTTAATTGGTTCCGGACATTCGATCTCAGCAGATTTGTCAGATGATGTAGCAAGTAGGTTTATGAGATGTGGAAAAAAAAAAGGATTTTAATTATAAAGTGCAAGTCCACAGTGATGCTACTAGTCAGTAATGCACTAATGTAAAACAGTTGGCAGCATACGGTGAGTTGAATAAATCATTAAATACATTACTAGCACCATTAGAAGGGCCTGTGTATGTCTCTGTCCTATCCCCCCCCCCTCCTCCTCTTCTGGCAATTGTATCTGCATTACTCCTACAGGGTTATTCAAAGAGCACCCAAGGTCTGCCGGAATTTCGGTGATCCTTAGCTCCCTGCACTTCGGGGAGTCAAACTCGCCGACCCTGTGGTGAATTCAGGATTCACCGTAGGGTACCCGAAGTGCAGGGAAAAGCCACCGAAAGCATCTGCAAAACCGCTGAATCGAACAGAAAAAACATCACAAAATCACTGAAGAAAAACATTGGATCTGATAAGCCGGCGAAAAAACTCCAAACACACCCAATGATCCACAAAAAATGGCACAAAACTGAACACATCAAAACAAAAAAAAAGGTAGTTGATCCGCCGAAAAGAGTGCCGACCAGCTGTCGGAAAAAGCCGATGAACAAAAAAAATAAAAAATAAACACTTCAACTTTTAAAAGCTGTTTGCAAAAAAACTACCTCACGAATGGCAGGTTGACATTTCAGCTATTTTCTGCTGCTGGTCGGCGGCTCGATCGACTGCGTTTGGCAGCTGTTCGGCGGGTTTGCAGTGACAGGCTTGTGGCAGCTGTCTAGCGGATTGCCGGTGGCTGGCGGGTTTGCAGCGGCAGCTGTCCAGCAGATTGGTGGCAGCCGGCGGGTTTGCAGCAGTGTTCGGCGGCCAATTCGCTGCACTTCAGGAACCCTGCGGTGAATTCTGAATTCACCGCAGGGTCAGCAAATCGGACTCGTCAAAGTGTGGTGAATCAGAGAGTACCGAAATGTCGGTACTTCACTTTGATAGGAGTTGACAGAATTTAGGTTGTCTGGTTGTGTCCCGTATGAGAGACTTATCTAGGTGCACCTAGTACCCCATGTGGCATTTATTATGCTGATTGGAGCCATAGAGACTTTTTATTTATTCCTTGGTTTGTCATTATGTTGTTCTGTATGTTAGTAAATAAAATGTAACTTTTATTGGAAACTATCTCAGTCAATCAATATCCTTTGTTCTATCCATGTTCCCCATTTCTGTTGCAGGATATTGACGGTCACTATTCCTGCAGGGGTTTTCTTTCATGCTTCCACTTGTTCACCTGCTTTAGTATAGACTATCAGGGTTATTCAGAGAGCGGTGAAAAGCAGGAGAATGACTGGAGAAAGGAAAATTCTAGGTCAAAATAGAAAAACCAGAAGTATTCTTCCATTCATCTCACTTTCCAAATCGGCTATTTGACCTAGAATTTTCCATTTTCCAGTCATTCTCCTGCTTTTCACCGCTCTCTGAATAACCCTGTATATATTTCCATTTAAACACTTTAACAACAGCTGCTCTTGAACGTTTAACGAATTCTGCCGTTTTGCCGATACTCGCTCCATGGCTCAGAGCGCCAACAATCATCCCACGTTCAAAGGCTTTTAAAATCACGTTGTTTACCCATATCTTCAGAAAAAAATCCCTTCTACTGTCGTGGTAAACAACCTGCTTCCTTATTTATAATGTCTGGCCCTCTAGCAATTTCAGCGTTAAATTATAGCTAATTTGCCTGAAAAAAGTCAGGTGGTCATAATAATCTGGCCATTCAGTGTATACATTCAATAAACACCTTGTACAGGTTATGTGATATTAAAAACTGATAAAATGTTATTTATGCAATGTTTAAAAATCCTAACTGATCTACGTAAACCAGTCAGGATTGCATATTTTATACACATACACAATCTAATCAATGCTGTTGGTAAATGAATAGCTGAAGGTATATATTCTGGAACCCCAGAATAAAGAATAATAAATAATAATAATAATAAAGGAAACAAAATCTAGCCGACAAGTGCAGCTGTGGAAGATATATGATGAATTATATTCAAGTGTGCTTTGCTCAGGAGGAGACTCTGGACTAAATCCCTAAATGTACACGAATACACCGATGGATGATCAGATACCTCTTCACTGCATTCCAGTGTCACACAGTATGATTTTGCTGTAACTACTGAATTAACACCTTTTATATGTTAGTTCTGCTCCAAAAGGTTTCCGCGGCAACAAGAAATATCATCTCTAAGTATCATCGGTTTAAGATGTAGCACATCTAAAAGGTAGGTCCAACCCAACAGTCACTCAGGAAACGCCTTATTAATTTATCACTCATTAATTCATCAATTGTGGCTTCTTCATATCTAGGACAAATAGATTGAGAGCATACTGTTCATTTGTAGAATGATAGGACTTTTTTTTTGCGACCAAGTGGATTTTTGCTGAATTTGCCACACTTGTCAGTTCTGTGAAATCTCTTGGCATGTAGAATCTTCTGCTTCGTTGTGCCGCGACTGCAGTACAATCTGCCACAGTGTTAATCCGGAACCACGTGTCATGTAGAGTTTGTCACACAGAATGTTTTTTTAGGCTTTTTGTCAGATCCACCATGGTTTCTTGGACATATTCATAAAGTGATGGGTAGTGTCAGAAAAGTGCCGAGAGGTGATAAGCTGGGTTCATCAGCAAATGGAAGTAAGGGGTTACACACCAAAGAATTTCAGCATCATTGCCAACAATGGAGGAAAAAAAAAAAAAGATTTTTAAACTAATATGAACTTCATCTATCAAGAGAAGCAAAATTCAACCACTGGAAGAGCGTAAAGGACTGTGCCCATTAAAAGGTGGGATCAGGAGTAAAGTAGCAGTGTCCCCTGTGCATCATGAGCAGCATTAAAACAAGGAATCCCAATACATAAAAAAAACATTGAGGTTTCTTATAGTGACGGTCAAGGTTTTCAACCCTATGAATGATTTTTTTTTTAACCTAACAATGGGGTTTTTCAAGGAGGAAAAGGACGGAAACATAATAGAAGTGGTCTGCCCTCTAGTGGTGATACAGAAGAAGGATTCTTTGTACATATACTGTATAAAGTTCAGAGCAATCAAACTTTAGTAGAGATTGATTAAAATCTGTGCCTTTTTTTTTTTGAGAAAGGATTTTACCAGGAAGGATACATTGAGATTTCTCTCGTTTAAGTATGTTCTTGGTGGTGAGTATGTACCGTTGGGTGTCTTGCCCAAGGACACTTAGGCTAGGGTCAAACGAAAGCATTTTTACACGCGAACGTAAAAAAGTGCGTCCGAACGGATTGATGTATTTTTTCACGGAATATGCGAAAACGGTCATACGATGCGCATTTTCGTGCGTGATGTTTTACGAATCCAAACCAGGAAACTTTTTGCGTCTGGACGTTATGTTGGCCGGACATGAGCAGGGTCTGACGTCTCCAAATCACACACACCGCTAGCGGGCGCAGCGCACTCTGTACGTCCGTACTAGAGGTTCTGCGTTCTCGAAAAAATGCATTCATTTTCCACTTGCGTTGCGCGGCCGGACTTTCGTGCGACCGTACTTCGTATATTGGCTGTCATTGCCCGTCATTTGCTGCTAGTGCGGCCGTGATTAAGTGCGCCAGAACGCACGTTAAAAATGCGCTTGTCTGACCCCAGCCTTACTGGAGAGGTGCTCGTCGGGATCGAACCCATGACTCCACAAGCTCGCTCCACGCAGAGCAGTGATGTTACCTCTACTCCACCCAGCCGGTAGTTTTTATTACTCATATAGCACCAGCAAATTCCGCAGCGCTGTACAATGGGCACAATTATAGACAGGGTTACAATACATTGAACAACAATTGTATAGAAACAAATCCTGCCTGAACCCCGCAGTAAGAAAGCAAATTGTACAACAAATGCTTATGTTGGCTATTGAATACGGAGATTTAGTGTATGCAGCTGGCCCACAAACACACCTTCAGAAACTTGTTAGTTACTACATATAACTCATTCTGCCGCTTTGTGCTATAATGTAACTACACGACCCAACATTGTGATATGTTAAAAAAGCTAAACTGTCCGTCGCTGGAATCTAGACGCACCCTTCACCTTTCCAACCTGGTGTTTAAGAGCTTTTCTGGGAAGCTACCACCCTACCTGAATAGACTGCTTCCCTCAGCAGTTCCCTCATCCTATAACCTCCGATCCAGGACCGGCACCTTAATTGCAATACCACAATACAAAAAGACAGTGGCTCGGTCCTCATTTTCCTACAGAGCACCGCAGTTATGGAATAACCTCCCAGACGCCATCAAATCTTCCCCCAGTCTAAAGTCCCTTAAGAGCTCCTTATTAACATACCTCAATACGGAATGCACCTGTAAACATGTAACATAATGACTTTATTTCCTACATATTTATTTTCTGTATATTTGTGTTTTTTTTTTTATATATATCGTACAGTGGTTACAGAAATACAATGCAACATTTCAATGTTATTGAACCCAGGACATACTTGAAAATGAGAGAAATCTCAATGTATATTTCCTGGTAAAATACTTTATAAATAAAATTGACAAACCGTTATAATAGGAAACGAGGGCCCTATTCCCGTGGGAACTTAATCTAGAAGGGTTGGGGATGGAAACCGTGAGGAGAGGACTGCAAGGTGGGAATGGACTGGTTGCGTCAGTGAGTTGGGTGGTAGGCTTCCCTAAAACAGGAACATCTTTTAGGGGAAAGTCTGACAGTATGAGGGAGAACGTTCCAGAGAATGGGGGCTGCGCGTGAGAAATCTTGCAGTCTATCATGGGAAGAAGTGATGTGGGAAAGAAGCTAGGCGAAGGTCACTGTTTGACCTTGGGGAGCAGGCTGGGGTGTATTTGGTGATTAGTGAGAACAGGAAGTGGGGAGTTGAGATAGTGAGAGCTTTGTAGGTCAGGGTAAGGATTTTTAATTTAATTCTGCAGTGGATGGGAAGCCAGTGAAGGGATTTGCAGAGAGGAGCAGCAGAGACCGAGCGGCGGGTGAGGTGGATTAGCCTGGCAGAGGCATTCAGAATGGATTGTAGGGGGGAGAGGCGGGAGAGAGGGAGGCCAGCTAAAATATTATTACAATAGTCAAGTTGGGAGATTACAAGGGCGTGGATGAGTGGTTTTGTGGTGTCAGTGGTAAAAAATGGGCGAATTCTGCAAAGATTACATAGTTGGTATCGGCAGGAGGAGGAAAGAGACTGGATATGGTGGATGAAGGAAAAAGAGCAGAGTCGAGTGTAACTCAGGAGGTGGGGAAGCATTAGTAGGAGCTCAGTCTTGGATATGGTCATCTTTAGGTGGTGAGAGGCCATCCAGGAGGAGATGCCAGATAAACAGTCGCTGACTTTGGAAAGGACAGGAGGAGAGCGATCAGGGGTAGAGAGGTAGATCTGAGTATCATCAGCATAGAGGTGGTAGTTAAAGCCAAAGCCGTTAATAATTTTTACCCAGGGAAGAGGTGTAGATAGAGAAGAGCAGAAGACCTAGGCCAGAGCCTTGGAGTACACCAACTGATAAAGGCATTGAAGAGGAGGAGTTATCAGCAAATGACACAGAAGGACCTGTTAGATAAGGGTGAATCCAAGCGAGTGCAGTGTCACAGAGACCAAGAGCCGAGAGTCTGTAGAAGGAGGGTGTGGTCGACAGTGTCAAAAGCAGCCGAAAGGTCAAGCAGGATTAGAATAGAATAGTGGCCCTGTTTTTTTAGCAGTTAGGAGGTCGTTGGCAACTTTGGTGAGGGCAGTTTCAGTTGAGTGTAGGGGACGGGAGCCTGATTGCAGGGGGTCGAGTAGGGAATTAGAGGAGAGGGAGAGGCGGTTGAAAACTAGTTTTTCCAAGAGTTTAGAGGTGAATGAAAACAGGGATACAGGATGGTAGTTGGATGGAGAGTTGGGATTGAGGGAGAGTTTCTTTAGTATAGGGGTACCCTGTGCATGTTTGAAAGCGGATGGGAAGGAGCTGGAGGAGAGAGATAGGTTGAAGATGTGTGTGAGAGCAGGGGCGAGGGAGGAGGAGAGTGGAGGTACTAGATGTGAGGGAATGTGGTCAAGTGGGCACGTGGTGAAATGAGGACACTAAGGAAATTACTTCCTCTTCAGGGGCTGGGAGGAAGCAACAGGGTAGCTGAGGGGGCTTCTGGGATTGGAGGTAGTGGATTATTGGTTTGTGTTGTGATGTTGCGTCTGATAGTGAGAGTTTTAGTTAAGTAATCTGCCAGTTTTTGAGCGCTAAAGGCAGAGGAGGGGGTAGATGCGGGTGGGTAGAGGAGAGAGTTGAAAGTGGATCATAGTCGTTTAGGGTTGGAGGACAGAGTGGACATGAGAAGAAGGCTTGTTTGGCCAAGTGAAGGGCCGACGTGTATAGACGCAGAATGAACTTGAAATGAAATCAGCTTCAGAGTGGGATTTCCTCCAGGCACGCTCTGCAATGCGGGAGCATCTTTGCAGGTAGCGTGTCTGGAGGGTGTTCCAAGACTGAAGCTGGCGTCGTGGGGCCTTACAGAATCGTGGAGGAGCAAGGGTGTCTAGATTGAGATAAGTGTAGCGCTATAGTGGTCAGTGGCAACGTCAGGGCAGGTGAGGGTTGAAGTGTGTGGGAGATGTTGAAGTAGATTGGAGAATTGATGGGGATCCGCAGCATGCAGATTCCTGTGACTGCGTGTGCTGGATAGGTGAGGAGGAAGTTTAGGTAGTCCAGATAGGTTGAAGGACAAGCAATGGCAGAAATGGAGCAGAGGTTGGGGAAAAAAAAAAGGTCAATAGAGTGACCTTCACGATGGGCATAGAGAAGTGAGGATTGCGCAAGTCCAAGGGAGGATGTGAGCGAAAGAAGTTTGGGGGCAGCAGGGTCAATGGAAATGTTGAAATCCCCGAGGACTTAGAAAGAAAGTGAGAAAGCCAGGTAGCAAAGTGGTCAAGGAACTGGGAGGTTGATCCAGGTGTGCGGTAGATGACGGCCACTCAGAGCCAGGGGAGAGAAGAGGCGGATGCAGTGTGCTTCAAAGGAGGAGGAGAGAGATGGGGGAGGAGGGAGATGCTGTTAGGTACAGGTGGGAGAGAGCAGAATTTCCGACCCCCGCCACCATCAGGGTTATTCAAAGAGAATTGAAAAGTCACCGCACGTTCGGTGACTTTCCGTTCTCTTCAATTCGGTACAATTTGGCGATCTCATTTCGGCGACCCTGCGATGTATTCAGCAAACGCCACAGGGCCGTCGTTGTGCAGGGAAAAGCTGCCAAACACTCACCGCAAAACCCAGGTGAATACACACCGAAACCCGCAAAAACATCTGGATTAACCCTGTTGAACACGCCGGAGAAACCTGAGCAGGAGCCCATGAGCGCAGAGCAGCCTCCGGAAAAACCCGACACGGCAGACGAATGGAGTGAAACCCCCCCCCAAAAAAAACAGTTTGCTTGAATGTTTGAAAAGTGAAACGCTGTTTGCAAACAAACTACTGAGCGATAATGTCTGAAATTTACATATGAGGTCCAGGGAATGATAATAAAAAGGGCCGTTAGAGAAAAAAGAAAAAACGTTAATAAAAATAAAAATAACCAAAACGGAAAAGTTGTTTTGCAAAAAAAAAATACCAAAAAATACTTAAAAGATCCTAAAAGATCTATTAATAAAGAGACTTTTTACTGCAGAATATTATAAATCAACGGTTTATTAGATATTGAATTAAAAACGGGAATATTTTTGACATTGAGGCCTATGGGATTCGCCTGAATAAATCTGTTGAATGAAGCAACCAAATGGCAGGGCATTTTGGCAACTTTTCACTGCTGGTTTTTGTTCTCTGAATAGACGAAGCATTGCTTCTCTATGGGGATTTCACTGCCCTCGAACAGGCACCGTATGTGCAGGTAATTTGCCAACATTTGGCGAATTGCCTGCTCTCTGAATAGCCGAATGGCCAAGGAAGGTAACGGAACGCTGATTTTCAGCGTTCGCTTACCTTTCGGCAGCCATTCGGATCTCTTTGAATAACTCTGCAGGTCTCCCACCTGGTCTGGGGGTATGGCTGAAATGTAGACTGCCATGTGTGAGAGCAGCAATGGAAGCAGTGTCAGAGGGGGTTAGCCAGGTTTCAGTGAGAGCTGGGAGGTTCAAGGAGTTGGAGATGAAGAGGTCGTGGATAGCTGTGCGTTTGTTGCACACAGAGCGAGTATTCCAGAGGGCGCAGGAGAAAAAGGGACAGGCGCTGGGGGATTTATGGGAATGAGTTGGCTGGGATTGCGGGGAGTTGTGTTACTTGTGTGGGAAATAGAATGAGAGGGAGGTAATGGACTTGTGAGGCCAGGGTTAGGAGAGATGTCATCTGCATAAAGTAACAGGAGAGTGAGAAAAAGGTGGGAATGGGATTTATGGGAGTTAGAGTTATTGGAAGCACGAGAACTAGAGGAGACCAGTTTCTGAGGAAACAAAGAAGTCATGTGAGGCCATCATGTAGGAAGAGAGAAGGGAGAGAGAGATGTAGGGCTATATTACAAAGCTGGTGCTAACTTAACCAGAGCTGTTGTTAACAGCTCCATAGGCTATAATGGCTCTGGTAAGTTTACAACTGCTCTTGTTAAGTTGGCACCAACATTGTAATATAGCCCGTAGATGGTGGAGGGGTTGCAGGGGCATGTGTTCCATTTAAGGCTAGGGTCAGACTGAGGCAGTGCGAACGCGCGTGCAGGCGCACTTAATCACGGCCGTAGTAGCAGCAAATGCCGGGCAATGACGGCCAATATACGAAGTACGGTCGCACAAAAGTCCGGCTGCGCAACGCAAGTGGCAAACGAACGCATTTTGTCGAGAACGTAAAACCGCTAGTACGGTTGTACAGAGTGCGCTGCGTCCGCTAGCGGCGTGTGTGCGTGAATTGGAGATGTCAGACACTGCTAATGTCCGGCCAACATAACGTCCAGATGCACAAAGTGTTTTATTGATGATCCGTACAAAATCACGAACGCAAATGCGCATAGTATGACCGCTATCGCGTACTCCGTGAAAAAATGCGTCCATTCGTTCGAACGCACTTTTTCACAGACAACGTGAAAATGTGTTCGTCTGACCCTAGCCCAAGGAAGAATGCAGAGTAAATGAGTAGAAGAGAAAGAGAAATCATTGTACAGCAGTGAGATTACCAGTATGTGGACCTTGGAGTTCCTCCCTCCAGTTTCCTAACTCCAGTTGATAACTCTAATTCTACTTGGGCAATGCCACTTAGGCCACCCGGTCACAGAGCCAGTGCTGGTGTTAAATAGCCTGTTCCTGGTTTGGAATGAGCCCCGGGAGCTGGCCATCAGGGAATTAAGCTCACACATCTGTTGCTGTGCAGTCTGGTTATCAGGAGTTTCACACTTGCAGGAAATCACCAGCAAAAGGTACAAATCATAAAGAAAAATAATACAAGGAATTTTCTGAATTTGTTTTTTTGGCAGATTAGAATTTGTTGACAGACCTAAATATTCGAGGCAGGGTACTCCTACATTTTCAAGATTTGTTAGAGGAATACATTTCCAGTTGAAAAAATTCTGGCTAAATAGGTGAAAACCCCTGGAATAGGGCTGGCCAAAAAAGTAACATTTTCGGAGTGAATGTTGGCAAAGCAACCTGATGATCATTTTAGTTCTACAACAGTTGGGGAGGCTACATTTTGCAAGGTCTGTCAAACACATAAGGGGCTAGCAACTGTAAAGCTTCTCGTCACGTTTTCGATATTAGTTTTGTGAAATGTCACATTTTGACCCTATAGTTAAACGTTTGATTAGGACTGAAGAAATTTTTTTTAAGGTCGTGTTACGTTCACTAGTCCTATTTAAGCGACAGGAATAAATGGACAGATGGCACCATAAACCAATTCATTTGTGTATACACAAACCTGTACACAGAATTATCACCACGCGATAAAACACAGAAAAATACACATTTGTGAGAGCTTTAATGGTAGAAAATGATTACAGCTACAATTTATGCATTTTCTTGAAAACAGTATCATTTTGCAAAGATCTACTTTGATAAACGCATCATCACACAGGATAGTTTGACCCATCAAATACTGCCAGGCTAAGCAGCGCATATTCTAACAATGAGTCAGACGTCTCCTGGCACTTCCAGAGTTAATGCATGTAAAACCTGTTAAAATTCACTAGCCTTAAACATTAGGATATATACAAGACCATATAAAAATGCTACAATGGAATAACATATGCTCTTCTCTTCTACAAATGCCAAGGAGCGTATATGAATGTAAGCAGTCTTCAAACCAGCTACTGCCCCTTCTCCCAGCAGTACAGCATATATCAACATTACCACTGGGAAAGAACTGACATTTTAAAAAATCCCAGTTAATTTCCAAGTTCACAATATCTAGATTTGGGGACTACCGATCTATACTGCACACCCAGTCTCCAATACTGGAGAGATCGGAAGATTAGAATCTCCTTTTACCCCATTAGGACCATGTCATATCCTCTTGTGATAATCACCGATTTGCCAATTTCTGGTCCTATAATAAAGATTTATTACATATGTCCTGTAAACATGTACAATGTTCCTGGGAAACATGCAACATCACCCAAGTCATGGATGAAGATGTACTACTAGAACAGTTATTACAAATGTATATCAAGTTCAAACAGGGGGGGGGGGGGATTAATTTATATTTTAATCCAAGTCTTGCGAAACGCAATTCTAAAAGGCAAGGTTCTAAGTACGAGCATTCACCACGGAAAGCCACTCAGTTTTCCTTTCTACGTTGCAAATTTTTCCTCAGAATTGTACTTCATATGAACCCTCCAGGAGTCACTTCATGAACCAGAACTAAACTACAGTGAAAGGGTTAATACAGTGAAAGGATTAAATGCTCACACGTATGTAAGCAAAGTTAGAATCATACTTTCCAGGACTAATTCTTTAAAAAAAAATACCTTTTTACAATCTGAAAGATATTGCTAAACCTTTTTTTTTTGGGGGGGGGGGGGTATTTTCTGACTAGACATTTTTATATGTTAGTCTGAAAAGTAACATTGTGACACATTTTTTCTTACGAGAGGAAGGGATCGGTCAATCGGAATCCAGTTAGGTGAGAAATGAAGTTACCTTGGCAAATAAATCTTATCCTGATAACCGAGTGCCATTTTAAACGGGAAACTTGGTATGCAGGTACGGTAATACTTGTGCATGTACGTATGTAAACCTGAGGTTTTGGGACAGATTAGCCCATTAAACATGTACTAGTGAACATAGAGCAAATCTAATAATTTGCTTGTAATTAGGACTTTACACTTCCGCATAATGGAAGGGTTGGTTACAACCAGAGAATCTAGGCCATCTGTGAATAAAGATTGCATTTTTAAGTTGACCTGTCAACTTTAAAAACATTTCCTGGATCACTAACTGCCTTTAATAAAGACATATATTGTGTTCAAAATAATGGTTTCAGAGGCCAGTGTAGTACTGGACAAAACCTACAACAGATCTGCCCTTTTCTTGTGTCCACCGAGATATTGAAGTGGATGTTCTCACTCATAAGATTAGGGCCGGGGTCAGCTGAGCGCACTATGTGCTCCCGTACGGACGTACCTCCCAACGGCCACGAATAGCGCTCACCACAGCGGACGTGCTGTGCCCCTGCCAAAAGCCTCCCCGTCGAAAGGGCTTGGACACGGCTGCAAAGTGCAATCCTTCATAGGAGGATCGAGCCTTGTAACGCGGAGCACACTAACTGCACTCAGCGAGGTGGCCAGACGGGCGTCCGAGTGGAAGGAACGTCCACTCTCAGACGTTCCATCCACTCTCAAAATTACTCGACTGGCCCCGGCCTAAGACTGACTTCTTACAACCCTCTGAAGCTTTACCCTCACCCCAATTATTTACCTATAGAAACATGGGCCATTCGCACTTTCTGCTGAAAAGGGCCAAGGTGTTTTTTGGTGAAGGTCTCAATTGCCACAGCACAGATTACTTTGAGAAAGCATTTGCCGTGTAATAAATTCATGAGGCACTTTTTGATTCTGTTGAGTTTGTCCAAATCAACATCCTGGCTGTTTTATAGTTACACCATAAAACAAAAAAAACCACACACCCCAAACCCCAGGAAAAACTAAAATAAAATATTAAGGGCCTTGTTCCAACCGTGGCGCAAGCTTAGCTAGAGTTGTAGTGAACTTCCCAGAGCCATTACAAAATCTCTGGTTCAGTTTACACCAGGTTTGGAATGGGGCCTTAAGAGGTCACTAGACTGAGGAACATACGCTGCCCTCAAATACCTGGTATTGTCCAAGGATAGTCCTGCATTAGAAAAATACATCCAAAACTACAAAAGAAATAAAAGTAGGCAATTTACTTCTCAGTATAGGGTCTACACAGAGTTGTTTAAATGTCTTTCAACCCATTAGTCTTTGTTTCCAGTGGAGGAGAGGCGATCCCATAATTTAGAGCTTTCAAAAGGTTGTTTAGGAATTTTGTTCTATGCCTGGAACATGGCATGTTCTAACATTGATAGGGTGCATCTAAAGTGTAAATTATTCAAGAGGTTACTGCTTCTAGAAGAGAAGATTTCTATAGAAAACAGTAAGCAAATATCTACACCGCAGGAGACATCTACCAACTCCTTCACCCAAAGATTTTCATATAGGGGGATAGTTATACAAGCAGAGATGAAAAGATTTGGCAATGTTAGAAATAAACACAAGTGACAAAGTGTGATCTGAGGGAATAGCATGTCCATGTCTGATTGGGTTAACTGTACGACCCCTAGTGTAAATGATACTTATTTCACCATAGAAGAAATTTGCCAGTATACAGAACCTGATGTTATAAAAGGCTTCCAATGTGCAAAAAAAATAAATAAAAAAAATTGTACATTAAAACTGCTTTTTTAAATTCCAACCAACAATCCTGCCACCTTGGAAACTAAAAACACTTGCAGAGCACAGAAAAGCAATCTGAAGTGTGCATCTCACAGGGATCCCAAATTTAAAATCGTCAGAATGCAGATTTAAGGTTATTACTTTCCTTAAGTGTATCTTTACTCCATTAGCGTTTATACAAGAGGTCTGAACGGTCAGGTGTCAAAAATAAAACATTCATGTCCAAGTATAGGTCATCTACACTTCTGATTTGCTCCGTCAGAGGGAATCAAAGGTTTTTCCATGCCTGCTCACACAGCAGCTAGTGTCAGCAGCTTTACTGACTGCAGATAAGCACATATTCGATTTCAGAAGCATGATCAGGGAGCACTTATAAAGTGAGAGACGCAAGGGAGACAGAATCAGAAGCACAACCAAACGATTGGCCTCCCCAGTTGCCAGATTTAACCCTCCACTGGATTTTTCCCCCTGTGGGGTTATATTAAAATCCTGCATAAAAGGAAGCTGTGGCTACTGTTACAGTGAACATATTTCGACCTCATTCCATGTTGCTTGGAGTATGGTCTTGAAATTTTTCAGGTTGCCAATGTACATTGAAATGGAGAGTATTATAGTGAGTAAAATAGACCTCGGCATTTCTTCTTTAAAATGTCATAAGTCAGAAGTGAAGGAATATAATAAATACTTTGAGATGATAAAATAAAAACAAAGACACACAGACTGTAAGAACAGGGCGGGGATTCAACGCTGTCAAACAAGTATTTTTTTTTTTCCTGCGGCCAAGAAACAAAACAAAACCACAAACTACAACGTGCCACTCTCTGCTTATAGCGAGACGCCATGGATTTCCTGGTCATCATACTCACCTCGGAGGAAAATGCCAACAGGGTATATATCCCATCATATCTAATACTACATAGGTACATCCTAGCTTCTAAAATAAAAGAGCAGGAAGAACTACACAACAAGCAAATCATAGTTCTGGGGTGCCACGGGTTTGAATATGTATATCACTTCTACATGTAACAGGTCGATTTTCATTAGCTCATGGACTTGTTTCTCTAGCATGTCATACGGTGACTGGGCACTAGATGGCATTAGGGCAGTGATAGCTACCCTTGGCTCCAGAGGCTGGCAAACTACATTTACCATGATGCCTGGAGGTTGGCTGAGCAACCAATGAAAAGGACACAGATCAGCACCATGGTGACCTAAGAAATTACAGACATCAATAACAAGTTGCAACTCTTCGATATTCCCTGTGATGTCACGTTTATAGATTTCATTATGGATTTTGCTCTCCCAAAACATCTCTGTGAAAGCATGAATAACCTCACCTACTGAAAAAAATGGATATAGCAATCCCACACTACATTTTGGTAAAAAGAAAATAAAAAAAATACATATAATACTGTTTTCCTACAGGAACCCACCATCAGGGGCTTAGAAATTTTTTTTAGAACCAGAACAACTCAAAACAGCAAAATATCAAGCTGAAATAGGATGAGAACAGGAAATCTGTGCAAGTCCACTTTTGAAAAGAGTAAAATGGCAGTATTGGATATTGCGTGATGTTAAACTGACCATGGTCAATGATATATATACATATACACACACTGTATATCTCAAAAACATTGAACAGGCAGTCTGGTTAGCTGTCGCTTAAATGGTCACTGATGCACCTGTCTAATTTATTGAAATGATGTTGTATCAATAAAGAAAGATGGTGTTACACAAACTTCTATTTTCTGCTTGATGTTGTACACCCATCACTGACAGCTGTCAAAGTCTGTCTTTCAGGTTTTAACTTTTTGGATAGGAATCAATTAAGTAGCAGACAACCACAGATGTTCCTTTAGAAAAAAGCTAGAAAACTTATGTAGTGAAGAGAAATACTAAACTGAGCACAAGAAATGCGTCAATGTTTATCTTTTCTGGGGAGAAAGTATTTGCAAGAAAGGATTCTGACCACGCAGAGAGATTTTGAGAAATGTAGAATATGAAATAGGCTATAACGTAACAATATCTTGTGGCTGACGTTAGGGAGGTTAACAGTCTGAATAAGGTGCTGCATACAATATTTATGTTAGGAGAAGTCTAAGTTGGATTTTTAAACGGATTGGAATAGATTTAAACTGCATGTTGCAATGTACACATGTTATGGTGGGCTTTAAATTTGAAGTCTCCAATACTTTTACCGTGCTACACAGTCAGCCTCACAAAATGCCTTCTTGCAGATTAAGCTTTGATGACAGGCATCGCTTTTCTGCTGATCATGGTGTCTTTGGGTTCTGCAGGAGGGAACATTTAAAAAGGATAAAAGACATAGGTGGTGTAGCACAGCAATGTCCTGGTGCACTTCACATCTACCAAAAAAAGGTCTTCCCAGTCCACAGCAGGAAATCTGCTAAATAAATGTAGGCTCTGCCTTTGCAGGACAAGTAATGCTACTGGCCCTCATATGAATTGCCAAGAGACGAGATGTCCTTTGCACGGTGATACGGGCTTGTCACAATGGGGATTGTGCTCTGAACCAAAGAGGAGTCCAGAGGGGGATCCCAGGATAGAAGGTGAAGGGGAGTGGGTGCTTTGAATCATGCTTAACATGGTGCAAAGTTCAAATGCACAAATGTGACAGGAACACATCTTCACGGGATCACAGGTTCGATTCCAGATCACACTCCTTCAGTAGGAACTGGCAGATGAAAGGGTCAATCTTTTACCGATGTAAATGCTGAAATACAGAAAACATTCTGTCAAGGGTTTCCAGTACTCAAAAGACCGTTAAAAATCTGAAAAATCATTATTACTATCCAAATCTAAGTGAATGAGCTGGTCGCCTTTGTAGAATTATATGCATTTTTTTTTATTTACAGAAATAGAGGGCTCCGTATGCCATAATCTTTGGGGTCTCCCCAGCCTTGGGATTATATAATCCATGACGTATTGAAAAGTCTTAATACCTTTAAGCATCAAACGAAACCCATTCACCGATATCAGCACAGCCAGGACTGTATTTGAATATGAAGATCTTATTTCAGGTGCTGCACCCTCTTATCTGGAATACTCTGACCAAGAATTTCAGAAACCGGGAGAATCCAAAGATTGGGGGGGACGGGACACAAGGGAGTCATGACACTTGCTGCATCACTAGAGTGGTCACACATAGGGAGACGCGGGGCAGCCCTGTTCAAGTGACATACTTTAGAAATCCGGCCCATCTATGCACAGCATGTCAAACGCTGCCTGGAAATGCAGTGTCTCGTAGCGTGATCTTCACAGTGCTGCAGCCAGAGGATTGCTGGCAGGCAGCAGAACCCGTCAAGAGCATCGGGAAGAAAAGTAAGAATGAAATTCAGAAAACACTGAAAATTCTGTTTTCAGAATTTCAGATAAGGGGTACTCAACCTGCACCTTATAACGGTGAGAAGAAAAAAACAAGCACTCGTCTGCAACAAACACGACTTAACTCAGAGCAGGAGAACACCACGGCTTCTGTCAGTTTCTTGTAGAAGGTAGCTTTGCACAAAAATCAGTTCTTACCCGAGCCCCAGAGCCAGAACATGGGAGATAAGCAGGGATGGGATGAAAACTTTTATGAACTCTGCAGAGAAGATGCCACCTTTCTTCATGGCACCAGTCTTCCTCATGCTCAAAGACACTGATCGCTTGGGGTGGCGGAAATGGAACACTCTAACAAAGAAAAAAAGAGTAAGATCCAGTAGGATCAGTAAAGCGTATGGCTGAAGAATCAATCTATGATACACATTTTTGCACTTTACAGTAATTTGTTATATACATGATATATAATACATATGTGTTTAGTAGGAGAATAATTAAGATACCATTCTGGAGTTTTATATACAGTGTGATCGCTGTTAATAAAATGAACAAATCAGAGCATACAATGAAGGAGCCGACTCAATGGCACGCACATACACCATAAGGTAGTAACTCCAGTATCCTGGTGTATACTACGGAAGTAAAAAAAAATAAAAAAATACAAAGCACCACATAGCGTAAAACGCAAGCTCTTGAGAAAGTCAGTGTATGAAACCCATCGAGCTGGATCTCCGCTTTATTCTCATTTGAGGCTGATCTATCCACGGGAGTTGCTGGTCTGGTGAAGCCCAGATCTGAAGGTGGAATTCATCACAAGACAGAAGCTCTCTAGGATACCTGACTCTGGCGTGTGGGGATTACTGGATGTTTTTATATGCTGTTTCTGCACACGTTTATGCTGTGCCGCTTTGATTGCGAGTGGTTCCAATCAACTTTTATTTGTCAATTAAATTTGAATGGTTTTACGCTATGTGGCGCTTTGTATGTGTTTTACCTCAATAGTACACACCAGGAGACTGGAGTTGCTACCTTATGGTGTATGTGAGTGCCATTGAGTTGGCGTCATCATTGTATGCTCTAATTTGTTCATGTTATTGTCATTATTCAGCACTGTGTGTGTGTGTGGGGGGGGGGGTGTGCTTGAGCTACTGTGATTCTGGTGGGCTGTACACACAACACCACTTGTGTTATGTTATCGCTGTTAATAGCGCACACTTACAGAAACATAATATTAGAGTTTTCTGTTTGGTTTCAGATTACATGGCTATAAATTGGTGGGTGAAAAACATTATCAGTGAAGTTTGGGAATAAACCTATTGAAAACCTCACCTGCTGCCACTGTGTATATTCCATTTACTTATACAAAGCAGGCACAGGTGTACTCTCAGAAAACTGAAAGCCATCCAAACAAGCACTTACATCTACTAAACAGTATTTTTTTCCCCCTTAAAATGCCACTGTTGAGCTATCAAGTAACCTCAGGATGCTGAGCTACAGAACTTACTTTGGAGGAATATTTTCAGGTCTACTTGACCAGTCAGACACCCAGTCTGCACTTTTCTTTAAAACATCCTCCTCCTTCTCACCATCCGCTGCTTCTTCTTCAGACTGGAATTGATACAAAGCATTCAGTTACACAGTACAGTAATCTGAAGTATTAAAGAGATATTCTTATAGTTTGGTAATAAAAATATTTGGGTCCCACACATCATTTTCTTTAAACCTTTGAGTAGGATTGCCAAATAATGAGATTTATTTATTGTTCCTTTTTATGGATTAATACATTTCAGGTTTGTATTCTGCTGCCCACCTCTCTACCACCATGACTGAAAGCAGATCTCGAATCCCCTGCCTCACCGCTAATCAAGGACAAAGAAATTGCCCATGCTTGTGGCCTTATGAAGGATGATGAAAAACTATCGGCTACTAGGCAGAAAATAAGTAAATAGTTTCACCTGCTAGAATGCGTCCTTTATCAGATTGGGGCCCTTGGGCCCAGTTCCAACCGAGACCGTAGGTCCTGCAGGGCAGCATGATCACTGCTTCCTCTGGCCTCGAGCAGCGGAAGACTGGGAACAAACAGTTCCCAGAGTTCTGCGGCTCCTTCCACAGCCCCTGCACAGTCGAGCTCTTGCAGAGTTCGCATAGGTTCCGATGGAGTCCTGTGAACTTCACTTAGTACAGAAGCAGATTTAATGACCAAGTATAAAGAGACAAATTGTATATATTTAGCTCCATAGAAGTGTGAAGCATGCATTAAAATAGCAATTTGCACATTGAAGATGCTAAATAGACAAGGCTGCAAGTCAAGTGGAGAATTAGCATAACCCTTTTCTTCCTCTAGTGATGAAATAGATTTGCCATGTTAGAATGAGATGCATACACATATATATATATATATATATATTCATATTCTCTAATATTTATTAAAATCTAGTTCCAGTGTAAATTGAAATTACAAACAAGTAATAGAACTTAATCCCCCTCCCTGGGAATGTCTATTCCAGATCTAGATGACCAATATAAAACCAAAGTTGAAATAAAGATCCTGTAGTACAGCCCTCAAAATTTCCTCTCGCCTGCTCGCATTTTGCTAGAGGAAATTAACTGCTGGCGAGTGGTGATGCCCCCAGAGGCAGCACGATAAATTACATCGTGCTGCCTGCGCTGTGTATTCCAGCGGCGGGGTTTTTTTCTCTGCCAGCTACAGAATGTCCCTGTAAGGAAAACAATTTGGGGGGGGGGGGTTGCAAATTCTCTCTCCCGCAGCCCCTTTACCAGAATTTACTGTCTCTCTGGATTTTCTTCCTCCACGCTGCAGGATGAGGGGGCGGGGATTATCCACTTGGTGATTCATGCGGCTTCCTGCTTCACCTCATCTTCCAGGCACAGCGTGAAGGAGGATCCAGCGTGCCTCAGAGTGTGGATAATCCCCCCCCCTCATTCTACTATTCGCGAGGTAAGGGGGGGGGGGGATGAAATAAACGGCGGGGGGGGGGGGTGAAATGGAGAGAGCTGAATTGGGGGGGGGAGCTGAATTGGGGGGGGAGAGCTGAATGGGGGGGAGAAGGAGCTGAATTGGGGGGAGAAGGAGCTGAATTGGGGGGAGAAGGAGCTGAATGGGGGGGGAGAAGGAGCTGAATTGGGGGGGAAGAGAGCTGAATTGGGGGGGAGAGAGCTGAATTGGGGGGGGGAGAGAGAGCTGAATTGGGGGGGAGAGAGCTGAATTGGGGGGGGAGGAGCTGATTGGGGGGGGAGAGAGAGCTGAATTGGGGGGGAGAGCTGAATTGGGGGGGGAGAAGCTGAATTGGGGGGGGAGAGCTGAATTGGGGGGGGAGGAGCTGAATGGGGGGGAGGAGCTGAATGGGGGGGAAGGAGCTGAATGGGGGGGGAGAGGAGCTGAATGGGGGGGAGAAGGAGCTGAATGGGGGGGAGAAGGAGCTGAATGGGGGGGGGGAAGGAGCTGAATGGGGAGGAGAAGGAGCTGAATGGGGAGGAGAAGGAGCTGAATGGGGAGGAGAAGGAGCTGAATGGGGGGGAGAAGGAGCTGAATTGGGGGGGGAGAGCTGAATTGGGGGGAGAGAGCTGAATTGGGGGGGAGAGAGCTGAATTGGGGGGGGAGAGAGCTGAATTGGGGGGGAGAGCGGAATTGGGGGGGAGAGAGTGGAATTGGGGGGGAGAGAGCTGAATTGGGGAGGAGAGAGCTGAATTGGGGGGGAGAGAGCTGAATTGGGGGGGAGAGAGCTGAATTGGGGGGGAGAGCTGAATTGGGGGGAGAGAGCTGAATTGGGGGGAGAGAGCTGAATTGGGGGGCGAGAGAGATGAATTGGGGAGAAATTAATTGGGGGAGAGAAATGAAATAAATAAATGGGGAGAGAGATGAATTGGGCAAAAGAAATGAATTAAAGGGAGGAAGAAATTAAAGTGGGGAGAGAAATTAATTAAAGGGGGTCCTTGGCAGAAAAAAAAGGTTCCCCACCCCTGGTGTAAACTAAGGGAAAGTAAAAAGCTGCTGAGCTGCCAGTGCACCGGAAGGGACGCCAAAATCAGTGCTGCTACTACGACTCCCGTGAGGGGCCATAATTGGTGAAGTGAAGGCATAAGCTTTTGAGGGTATGCAAAATAAATCTATAAAGAAAAATTGGTGATACAGAAGGAGCAAAAAAAGAACGGGGATGGAAGTATCGCTCACAAACATTAATGGAGCCATCTATATCAGCATCCAAGGGGGAAACCTGACTTTGGGGTCTAACCTCTAGTGATAACCTGGCCTATGAATAATGAGAGTATTAGGTTACACTTGATATATCGGATGCATAAACCACAAAATAATTTGGTCCTAAAAACTGTTGGAGAGAAGTCTGTACTTCATGGATGATACTACTTATCTGGGGCTGATGCCTGGGTATTAATGTTATTTATTTTTGTAACTTTATTCTGAATAAAACCTTTAACGGTGAAATTTCATAAGATAATTTAAGGAGTGTTTAGGGGTGAAGTTTAGCGCAGGGTATGTGGGGCAACTGGTGGCGAGTAACTTTTAAGGTCTGGCTAGTAGCTTGGTACTTGAAATTTTGAGCCCTGCTGTAGTATTCATAATCAAACCGACATCACTCGTTATTACCCATCCACAATTCATGGTCTTATAATATACATACAGGTCAGGTCCATCCATTAGGCGAGCCTACATCATATCCTAGAGTGTCACAGTGACAGGCTCAGCAAAAGGACCTTGGGCGAGCAAGAATGGGTGCTTGCAGTCAAATCTATCTAAACTGCCATGCCTTGCTCAAGGCGGAAGGCATGCAAACAGGTTTCCATACCTCCCAGGTGTAGGGTGAGTGGTTACACAGCATCAAGCACCACCGGAAGTTAACCTACCCTGTGCCAGTGGGCATGCGAGAGAAAAAGAATAGGAGAAAAGAGAAGCCGTGTATACCACGCAAACTAATGGGAAGCTCGCTCTCCAACTGCTGGAACCTGCAGTATGGCTAATCTCTGAAAAATGTAAGAATTGTACAAAGAGAAACATGGAGACTTTTAGTGTGAGTGCGTGTCTGTTTTGCTGGGGGTGACAGGCTCAGTTTGTGTGTGCAGGGCTAACCAGGTTTTGGAGGGGTGTCAGGGTCAGTGTGTGGGTGGATGGCTTATCTTTGTATGGGTCACAATTTCTATTTCCATCAGTGTCTATGTGTGTCACTGTGTGTCAGTTCCTGTGTGTATACATATGTTAGTGTCTGCATGTTTGAGTCAAATTAACACCATGACTTTGTACACACTGCTCGCCTTTAATGAACACACACTTCACATAAAAACAGTCACGCAAACATTTGGGGCAAAAACTTGTCAGGTGGGGACAGGCCCAAAAGAGTCTCTCTATGCATCTGTTAGCATCTCATGTCTGTGTCTATTTGTCCAACATGGGGCTCTATGCCAACCCTGGTGTAGTTAACCAGAGCTGTTGTAAACTCAGCAACTCTAGAGACTTTTATGACCCAGTAAAGTTTACAACAGCCCTTGTTAAGTTTACACCAGGGCTGGAATAGAGCTTTCAATGCAGGTTTCTGCGTCTCTGTCTCTATGCATCGCACTTCTACAGATTAATAACAGGGCTTCTCATCAGTATGTGCAATTCATAGGCTGCAGGACAGAATCCACACCACTTACAAAAGGTGAACGGATTTTCCACCTGCAGCATATGAATTACACATACTGTAGGAGAGTACTTTCATGTGACATGGAAGCCGAAAGGGTGGAAGAATGTTGACATGAAGTAAGAAAGCAGGGGAATGGAGAGGCTGTCTCTGCCTGAATGTCTGTATATGTGTGTACTTGCCGGTGCCTTATTTACCTATGAGTGTGTCTGTATGTATCTTTCAGATTGTGTGTGTGCTTGTGTGTGTACCTGTGAGTCACTGTCTTTGTGTGCCTGTCTGTACCCAAAGTCCAAGAGTTTGCAACTATCGATGCTCAGTAGCGTGTATCTGCCTGTGCATGAAAATTAGTGTGGGTTTGTAGAATTGTATCTGTTCTGTACAAGCTGTTTCTGAATGAATGGGGCAAATCTATATTATTGTGTGTATTGAAATTAACCCGTGGAAAGGATTATGGAGAAGAGTACTTTTTTTTATTAAGAATTTGCCAATTTAAATGCTTTTTAAAATAAATTTAAAAAAAAAAAAAAGTAAAGTAGACCATTTGGGATTTGTCATCCCTACGATGAACAATTTTATTTTTCAAATTTAAGTAAATACCATTAAGGGGAGGGGGCTCATATAATCTTAGTTTTTTCTTGAAGCATTAGAGAGATTGCATTAAAATGCTTGGATCACTAGTCTCAGAGCCTGCAGGGAAACTGAATGCCTCTGAACAGGTTCTACATGTGACAGATCACGTCAGCATCTAAGCACAGTTAATCAGCAGGTATCTTAGAGGCACCCATTTAATTACCTCGTTTCTGCATAGTTTGAATACCAGTTATCCTGGCTACTATGACTCAAGCAAAAAAGAAAACGTGACAATATCCTGATAGGAATATGGTACAACATGAACATACCATTGTCTGAAATAGTAACACCCTCCTTACCTACCAATACCTCCTTTTCATATTACATCAGGTGGCATGCCTGTTTAAAGTGCCTAGTTGCTATAAGCAGGGACTACGTCTCAAATGGATTCAATGTGGAGGTGCACGCATGAGTTAATAAGAGGAAAGATGAGAATTTCCATTTTGACTAGAGATTTCGTTTCAGAAAGTAGGGAGACATTCCATTAAAGATTAAGGCAGACTTGATCCAGGACAGCAGGAAGAAGGTCAAAGGAAGAAAAAAAATTTGGGCGTCATCAGCATATAGGTGATAATTATGATTTAAATTTAATTAAGTACTGAGCAATGGGAAATAAAAGATTAACAAGAGCTTTTGTTCAATTACTCACCCTCTTAAACTATCCAGTGGTATGTAAGATAAAACACGAATGCAAATTAATTAATTATATCCAGTAAAACAAGAATGGATATTTACTCCACATCATGAAAGGTGGGGATAAAGGACCCCACACGTCTCCCTCTCACACCATAAAGCTGAGCTAGCAGGAAGAAAACATCCTGGGATGAACTCCATACCAGGCTAAAAACAGTCCTTACATATTTGTAAAGCAGGGTGTTTACAAACACAACCAGCCATACCTTGTTTCAAGTTCTAGAATTAGATTCTGGGCCATCTGTGAGGTCACGCTGAACCAACCATACGTGTGTGTGTGTGTAGAAAGAAGTGTACAGATATAGACATGATAGATACCTGGAAGCTGTCTCTACTCGTGTGCATATCCACATCAAACGTGATCTGTCCTTCTTCAGGCGAGGGACTAAAACAACAAACGCAAATTATGGATAGCTTAAACATTTGTATACCTTGTCGACTTATAAACATTTTGAACCAGAGGTTACATTTCGGAATCCCATGGCTTCCTGGCCAATGTGTTTGACAAGAAACCCATTGGCCAGGAAGCCATGGGATTCAGAAATGTAACCTCTGGCTTTTCCATTTTTGGCATTCTTCTACATAAATTTAAACATAAAACAAGTATTTGGCTACAAACCTGTTCAGCCCTATTCTAAACATAGTGTTACAATACTCAAAAGGTTAGAATTATATATATATATAAATACAGGGGTCCTGTCAATTTGTAGATATTCCACAAATACCTTTTGGGTACAAGGAGAAACGCGGATTTTACCAGAAGTAAACCTCATCACATTCATAGTTGCTGCTGTACATTGCTAGCTGAAAGGGAAATCTGTCACATTGGACTAGCCAGATCTGTACACCTTCCTTAATATCCCTAAAGAACGCTGGATTCAACCTAACCACCATCAGAAGACGAAACACATTACCTGTCGCATTGGGAGCTGCTCCTTGAACTAGTTTGGCCAGACTCGTGCTGGGCATCCAGTAGAATCTTCTCCATGTCTCCATTGTGGATTGAGGATGAGGATGGCACATGTTCCAAGCCTCCGTTTCTGTTGCTGTCATTGTTGTTCCCGTTGCCGTTCATTTGTAGCTCCACCCAGGAACCTGTTTGATCAGACAGGTTTAGATCGTTAGCCATACTGATGCCGGTAACCCCAAGTCAAATGTAATCTTGCAGTGCCAGCGGGAGAGGAAATGCAAGGCACAGATAAAAAGCCAGCAGCAAGTGGATTATGTGGAACGAAGAATTCAGAAGAGCGTGTCGGGTCTAACAATTCCAAGCTATCATAGGACCATTTCAATCATCCACCGCTGTCCAACACTCCCGGTGCTCTCAGCTTGGCACCTCTCGGTGAGCTGAAGCCCAGTGTACAAGTGTCATTTGATGAAACCGGTGCTAAAGCTGGCAATTAGTTACATCATCTAATGACCGAGTACAGGAAGCCACACAGAAGGCAGGCTTGTTGGTAGCACTCCCAATTTGTTTACGTGAACTTTCCTTCGCGTGACACAGCTCTTCCAGCACGTAGGCTTTAATCCTCTGAGTGCTAGGCGTCTGTGCAGCGCATTAATAACGCAAGTCATCCTTCTGGCACTTACCGGGTTAACCCCTTACTGGCAGGAGGCTACACAATCATACCCGGCGCATCAGAAGGAGTCTGGATACTAGTGGTTAACAAAAAGATACCGGTGCTTGTATAGGGGATTCATGACCTGTGTTCCACCTTGAATCTCAAGCAGCAAGACTACAAGACATTTTAATAAAAAGTTAACACTACCAGGTTTGATGTTACTATTACTAAAATAAACAAAAAGTGTATAAATATATATAAAAAAAAAATCTCCCCTCCCCCCCCGATTTTTTGTTCCATTTCCTCTTTAAATTTACTTTTCAGAACAAAACACTTTCTGAAAAATCATAATATTCCCTTATACCTGGGGTCAGCAACCTTGGCCCTCCAGAGGCTTCTGAACTACATCTCCAGGATGCTCACTCACTAGTCTGGCTGGGCATCATGGAAAAGGTTAAAACATCTGGGAGGATCAGGGTTGCCGACCCCGGGCTTAAACTCTTGAGGTCCCATATTGAACTAGATTATTAGATAATAATGGAATTTATTTTACAAAGAACAAAACTCCCTGGTCATTTAGTGACGGCTAAGAGGTGTAGAGTTAACAGTGCAGAACAGACAAGGTGTTTGTGGATGCAGGATCAGCAAGGATAGCGTGGTGGAAGTAAATACATGTAACCCTTTAAGTTCCAGTTAAAGAACTTTAAGGCAGCATTAATCATTTTAATCTGATTTGTAAAACATTTTTCTATAAAAAGAGGTTATTCATAGAGCACCAAACTGGCCTCCAAAATTGCACCGAACAGTGAAATTCCCCATACGGTGCAATTTCGTAGCCATTCACCAAATATTGGCGAATGACCAGCGAAATACGATGCCTGCTTGACGGCAGTGAAATCCCCACAGAGAAGCAATGGTTAACATATTCAGAGAACACCGAACAGCAGAGAAATGCCCTGATGTTCGGTGGTTTCATTCGGCAGGTTAAGGCTGGCGTCAGACGAGCGTACTATGAGCGCCCCTACTGACGTTCCTTCTGGTGTCCGTTGCAGCATTGAGACGCTGCGACGGTGCCAGCCACACGTTGTTGCTCGCACACTAATTGCACACGCATCAGCAGCCATACTGCATCCGTGCAGCAGCCCTCTCCGTCAAAGTGCAAGGACACGCCTTGACGGAGCTGCAAAGCGTGATTCTCCATCGGAGGATCGAGCCTTGCAGCGCTGAGCTCACTGACAGCGCTCAGCGAGGTGGCCAGCCGGGCATCGAGTGGAAGGAATGTCCACTCTCATGGACGTTCCTTCCGCTCTTCAAATACGCTCGTCTGACCCCAGCCTTAATCAAGTGAATCCCATAGGTTTCAATGTAAAAAAAGATTCCGGTTTTTATTCAATATCTATTAAAACGTTTATTCTTTAAATTTGCAGCAAAAAGGACTTGAAGGATCTTTTTAGGCAACCCCCCCCCCCCAAAAAAAAAACAACACTTCAGTTTTTTCCAAATAGAGTTTTTTTTTCTTTTTTCTGTAACAGCCCTTTTTATTATCATTCATTGGATCTTATATGTTAATTCCAGACATTTTCATTCAGTAGTGTTTTTGCAGTGTTTAAAATTTTGAACGTTTCAGTCGTTTCTCTCCCCCCCCCCCCTTCAGCTTTTTCCGGCAGCTGGTCGGTGAGCTAACCTAGAACGGTGAGTGAAAAACACTGCAGAATATATGTGATAGTTTTACTGCTGTGGAGCTCTGTGATATGCTCACACGGAGCTCCGTGATGCCTTAACCCAAAACATTGTTTAGCTTTCTAGTAGTGACATTTAGTGTGTGATGTTTATAAGGTTTTTTTTGCTGTTTTTTTTCTGTCTTCTGGAAGGCTAGATTATTTTGCAAGCACTTTATTTTTCTCAGTTGTTGGAATGTTCAGAATTGTATTAAACATGTTCAGGTGATGCCAGATTTGTGTAGAAATTGTGATTTTTTTCAAAAATTTAAATGTACAGAATATCAGCACCCAATAACGGTTATCAGCCTGAATGGTTGCAGATAATCAGTGCCTAAAAAGTGATATTGGTCTATCCCTAGAGTGGGTGTTTAGGTAGTCAGATGGGCATACACAAGCTTTGAGGAGTTTGGAGGCAAAAGGGAGCAGGGACACGGGGCGGTAGTTGGTGGGAGCAGTCGGATCCAGAGATGGCTTTTTTAGGATTGGGACTACCGTGGTATGTTTGAGGGGAGCAGGAAAGACCCCAGAGGTCAAGGACAGATTAAAAGGTGTGGGTCAAGGATGGTACAAGAGAAACCGCGCCTCTTTTGGCAAGATGTGAGGGAACGGGGGTCGAGGGGACAGGTAGTAGTTTAAGGACCTCTTGTTCAGTTGCTGAAGGGAACAAGTTGAACATGTGAAGATAGACATGGCTAACATCTTCCTGCATGGTTGATAATGGCATTGTTGAGATTTCAGTTCTTATCTGTTCTATTTTTCCTGCGAAAAAGCACGCTAGGTCTTCAGCATTGAGGTCAGTGTGAGGAACAGCCACAGCAGGACGGAGAAGGGAGTAGAAGGAGGTGAACAGGTGTTTTGGGTTCCGGGAGTGGGTGTGTATGAGGGCTGTATAATATGACTACATGAACTTTGTTTGGAAAGGTCAATATACCGAATGCAACATGGACCTGGACACCACCAGATATCACTGGAGTTGGTGATCTTGATAGTGGTTTTCATCATGGTGGCACTCTGGGAGCAAATGTATACAGGACATAGGATATCCTAAACAAAATGTCCCAAGGGCCTTATTTGGCACTTTTATTCCTTCTATTTTTATTGAAAGTTAAAAGATTATTAGTTGCCACATTAAGGCTCGATCCTACTATGGACGATCGCGCTTTGCAGCCCCGTCGAAAGCGAGTCGCACCGTTTTGACAGGGAGTCTTTCAGCATGACCGCAGCACGTCCGTTGTAGTGCACGCAATACGTGCACTTACTACAGCGTGTGGCCGGCCCTGTCGCAGCGTCACAACTCTGCGACAGGAGGCACGTTAGTACGGGCGCACGTAGTGTGCTTGTCTGACCCCGGCCTAAATGCCAGCAGAGAAGACGAGTGTGCCTGGCAGCTCTGGACTGTACTCTGTAGGCTGTGTTGCTACAGGTTTGTGTGTTCATTGTCCCATCAGAGCAGAGCATCAAGACTGAATACTGTGCTAGGGAAAAGATAGGAGAGCTGCAAGCTGGTGTCTGGAATTCTCAGACACAATGGCCGGCTGTGTCTTTTTTATCAAACAGCAGTGAACTTGATCAGGACAGCCTACATCCCTCCTTCCCTTCTAAAGGATTTTGCAAGTTTGAAAAGATTATATCCATGGACAGCAGTAACAAAAATAAACAGAAGAAAACAAATACACAAAATACAAACAAATATCCATTCTATGGGTGATAGAATGCTATTCTGAAAAGAATGACAAACATTGGCAATCTCACCATTCCCTGACAACTAAAAAAATAGAAAAGAAAAAACACACAACTCATTAAAAATGCATTTACACTGCTGAGAGGATAAAAGCATTTAAAAAAAGGATTTTTTATTAAAATAGATTTATGATTAAAAAGCATTTTAAGATGGTTATCCATTAGAGAGGCTTTATAGTCCAAAGGTTATTCATCATGAAATGAGAATTGGTTTTGAATTATACAGCATGAGGCCGTATTTTCATGTAAAGTTTACATTTTTTTGAAAACTAACTTCATTGAACCGTGTTAAACACAAATCACATGCACTCAGAAGTTTCTGAAAGATTCTTAACTGTTGTGGTTTAACAAAACAAACAAGGATATTTAAGTAAATAAAACACCTCATAGTATGTAATGTTTTGTTATGTTATGGAGAGGAAGGATCAGCAGGTTCCTTCATTATAAACATGAGTGCTCATAGAAACACGGGGCTCAACTCTCGGAACTCTGCAGTGGTAGCCTAAAAACAGCAACAGGATTAGTCACTAAACCATGAATTTGATGATTGTTACCCTTATTAACCAATATTATTCCATTTTCCTAGATCCTATGGCATGGCTGTCAAACTCACAGCCCCTCACAGATGTAGAGGCATACAATTCCCAGAATTCTTTCAATGTACCGTAATAGATGGCCAGGGAGCTGTAGTTCAGAAACATCTGGGGGGCCTCAGAGTTTCACAGCCTTGTCAAACAAGATCTAAAATTCATGTTTATTTCTTGGCATTTTTGAGTACCCTAACCAATAAAAACAAAGTGTGTTCGGTGTATCAATGTTGTTAAACTATATAATATTTCCCCAGACCCATCAGTTCAAGGATCGTGCGACTTTTTCTATATTGTAATTGTGACGGAACCTGATGTTATCATCCGCCTGCGGGTGTGCTCTAATCTGCAGGTATGTTCCCCCTTTCGTTTTGATTCTTCCCCCGGCCCGACTACCAAGGTTGTGGCACTCGGCGTCTCGAGCGGCCGGGTATGTCTTTGTGATCTGGATGACCCACACAGTCAAGGGGACCTTGATGTGTACCTAGCCCGACTACTGAGAAGTGTCACTCAGCGTCTCGAGCAGCTGGCCACGGATCTGTACGCAGACCTTTACGGTCGTAGATCGGAACGGCTTGATTCTGCGAAGATTCGGATCTTCCACTAGCGAGTTAGTTGACGATCGATCGTCTGGGTATTCGTATCGCCCAGCGGTCGAAGAAACATCCGCGGCACGGCACCAAGCTGTTCGGATCTCACCCTCACTAGAGACAGCTTAATTCGTTCGACAGCAGGAGTCGGATCGTGCGGCGGTCGAAACGCCCACACGTTGCCAGGTACGAATTCTCGATCTCCCGGTAGTTAGCTGGACACGTTCAGTCGGCTAGGAGTATTCGGATCGCGCAGCAGCGGCGCACGATAGAATTGTATTTCGTCCGGGGTGCTGAACCACGAGGGATGTCAGGCACGCTTGGCAAACAGAGACACGAGACGCAGCTGCATGAACTCAAACCAAAGACAACTTTTATTAAGGACACATCTGTATTTATACTTTCCCCGCGCTCCACATTTGAAAACCCCCATGCCGCCCACAGGTATCATTGGCTTTAAGGCGCATCGGGGCGTTGCCGATTCGGGACAGATGGTCTGATTCAAATTTAGGCGGCAAAATTTGGCGGCAAATTTGAAACGGCATCTATTACACAATCAACACTTTTTATTTACAGGTCATTTTTCGGTCAGCTAGAAGGCAGGATCGTTGGTGCAACGGCACAACACATAGTTCATGGAATAACAGTGTCCTGATCCCCTGTTTCTGGCTGAGGGTGTTGGGCTAGTTCATCTCACATTCCTCCCCCTCCCCAAAGTCCGACGAACCCGGTTGGACCCCAACGGGTCGTACCGGGAAGTCGGTGCTCTCAGGTCCATAGTCAGTTGGGAGAGGCCGAGCCACCAGGCTTCTCCATTTGGCCCTGCGGCCGTACCAAGTGGGTGGAGGCCACGCGGGTTTGGGGTTACCCCCCCGGCAAAAGGGTCCTGTGGCCGGGGAGGAGCACCCCCTGTGCCCCCTCCGGGACTATCTCGCACCCGGGGAAAACGGGTGCTAACTGCACGCGCCCCGAGTACCTGGGCCAGCCGCAGAGGGAAATCGTGGCTGCGCGGGGCCTCTGGGCCAAATGGCTGTGGAAATGGGCAGAGCGGAAGCAGGCTCTGCCCTGCGGCCAGCGCGTCAGCTGGGTGTGTGTCCCCTGGTGGGAGGATGGTTTCCTCCATCCCAAGGACGTACCATGGCGGCCAGCAAAGCCGTCGGGGTGAATCAGGCTGCTCCTCAAGGCATACGGCAGCGAGTGGGCAGAGGCCAGCGGTGCTCTGTCCGTTGGCAGCTCTGCTGCTGAGGGGGTGGATTCTGAAACAACTTTCGGAGGGTCGGGTGAGGACAACAGCTGCGGGGTCACCGGCTCGGAAAACCCCTGTTGTTCCTCAGGACAGTCGGGAAATGGGCAGAGGCCAGCGGCGCTCTGCCCCGTTGCCAGCTCTTCCGCTGGGAGGTTGGATGCAGCGTTGACATCCAGGAGAACAGGGACAACGGCTGCGGGGTCGCCAGCACGAAGAAATCCTGCGGCTTCAGGGCAGACGGGGAGTGGGCAGAGGCCAGCGGCGCTCTGCCCCGTGGCCAGCTCTTCCACTGGGGGGTTGGATGCAGACACAACTTGCGGGGGGTCGGGGAAGAACAACGGCTGCGGGCCGAACAGCTGGGGTGAACCTGGCTGTTCCTCAGGGCATTCGGACAGTGGGCAGAGGCTAGCGGCGCTCTGCCCCGTTGCCAGCTCTTCTGCTGGGGGGTGGGATGCAACACTGACATCCAGGGGATCAGGGAACGATGGCTGCGGGGTCGCCAGCACGGAGAAATCCTGCGGCTCCTCAGGGCAGACGGGGAGTGGGCAGAGGCCAGCGGCGCTCTGCCCCGGGCCAGCTCTTCCACTGGGGGGTTGGATGCAGACACAACTTGCGGGGGTCGGGGAAGAACAACGGCTGCGGGCCGAACAGCTGGGGTGAACCTGGCTGTTCCTCAGGGCATTCGGACAGTGGGCAGAGGCTAGCGGCGCTCTGCCCCGTTGCCAGCTCTTCTGCTGGGGGGTGGGATGCAACACTGACATCCAGGGGATCAGGGAACGATGGCTGCGGGGTCGCCAGCACGGAGAAATCCTGCGGCTCCTCAGGGCAGACGGGGAGTGGGCAGAGGCTACCGGCACTCTGCCCCGTGGCCAGCTCTTCTGCTGGACCCGCGGACACGGCCACCGTGTCTTCTGGCGGGCTTGGGAGGACCATTTCCTCCCGGGACCCCTCGGGCCCCTCACACGGCCCATCCTGGACACTTGGCACCTGCTGTGCCTCTTCCGACCGGGCCGGCTCCTCTACTGTGATCCCGATAGGGACCCATGGGAACATCTCGGGCTCCCAAAACTCGCAATTTCTTTCAGGGGGCAGCGCCTCATCCTGAAGTTCTTGGCGGACCTCGTCCCGCCACTCAAGTCCAGTGGGCTCCACCATGGACCCGAAATACTGATCCAGGCTCTCTTGCAGTCTTCTCAGAAATTCGCCCTCCATGTTCTCGACGGGGAATGTGGCGTCCTCGATGTAACTCCAGGCGGGCTGTAAGTCTCTATCCAAGGTCCGCTGGGCTGTGCGGGTTCCCCAATACAGGCTCCAGTCGAGCTGTAAGTCCCGTACGGGGTATCGCTGGGGGGTGCAGAATTCCAGGGTGAAGCTCCAGTCGAGCTGTACTCCTCATCCCAGGGGTCTACGGGATAAGGGTCAGAGGTAAAATGTTCAATCTTTGTCTCACGGAGCGCTGCCAATCGCAGCTCGTGCTGACGCTCCTTTTCTTGTTCTTCTTCCTGCTGGGTCTCCTGGATCGCCTTTGCTATCTCAGCCTCCGATGGGGCGCTCCGAGCAGGGCGATCCGCTGCCGCGCCCTTCGGATGAAGGCACTTTCCGCTTCCTCTGCGAGGACAGGAGTGAGCACGGGTGTCGTCGCCCTGTTCTGATCCATCCTGGTCAGTTCTTTAATTATGGTTTTCTTTTTTTTGTTACCCGGCGTTCCTCCCCGGTCCTCCATCATGACACGCAGGGTGTCCCTGGTGTAGTGATCGTACACCAACATGTTGCGGGTCTTCTTGGGGGGTGCAGAGAGCGATCCCACCGCTGCCACCAGTGTGACGGAACCTGATGTTATCATCCGCCTGCGGGTGTGCTCTAATCTGCAGGTATGTTCCCCCTTTCGTTTTGATTCTTCCCCCGGCCCGACTACCAAGGTTGTGGCACTCGGCGTCTCGAGCGGCCGGGTATGTCTTTGTGATCTGGATGACCCACACAGTCAAGGGGACCTTGATGTGTACCTAGCCCGACTACTGAGAAGTGTCACTCAGCGTCTCGAGCAGCTGGCCACGGATCTGTACGCAGACCTTTACGGTCGTAGATCGGAACGGCTTGATTCTGCGAAGATTCGGATCTTCCACTAGCGAGTTAGTTGACGATCGATCGTCTGGGTATTCGTATCGCCCAGCGGTCGAAGAAACATCCGCGGCACGGCACCAAGCTGTTCGGATCTCACCCTCACTAGAGACAGCTTAATTCGTTCGACAGCAGGAGTCGGATCGTGCGGCGGTCGAAACGCCCACACGTTGCCAGGTACGAATTCTCGGATCTCCCGGTAGTTAGCTGGACACGTTCAGTCGGCTAGGAGTATTCGGATCGCGCAGCAGCGGCGCACGATAGAATTGTATTTCGTCCGGGGTGCTGAACCACGAGGGATGTCAGGCACGCTTGGCAAACAGAGACACGAGACGCAGCTGCATGAACTCAAACCAAAGACAACTTTTATTAAGGACACATCTGTATTTATACTTTCCCCGCGCTCCACATTTGAAAACCCCATGCCCGCCCCCACAGGTATCATTGGCTTTAAGGCGCATCGGGGCGTTGCCGATTCGGGACCAGATGGTCTGATTCAAATTTAGGCGGCAAAATTTGGCGGCAAATTTGAAACGGCATCTATTACACAATCAACACTTTTTATTTACAGGTCATTTTTCGGTCAGCTAGAAGGCAGGATCGTTGGTGCAACGGCACAACACATAGTTCATGGAATAACAGTGTCCTGATCCCCTGTTTCTGGCTGAGGGTGTTGGGCTAGTTCATCACAGTAATGAAAGACCGAAATACATAGTTTTAAAAAGTGCATTCCTGGCTTTCCTTTCAGCAAGTAATAAATTTAATACGGAGATTTGGATTAAGCAATGTATCGGGAGTTAGAATTGCATTAAAGGTTAGAATATTTCAAAGGGATATTCTAGAGTTAAAATTGAGGGGGGGGGGGGTTGGCTTTATCCCATCTGCACCCCCTCCATCCTTTTTATCCCTTTAGATAAGTTTTTAAAATTTACCTTTAATTCCAGTGCCAGATTCTCTCTTTGCTCCTTGAGACGTGACATGTTGCTGATAGCTTCGTCAATACAGCAGCAGGTCACCTGACCACAGGAGAGCTGGACAAATGAGCACCTCAGTTGGGTTAGCCCCCCCCCCCATATCAAGATTTTTTCAGAAATTCATGCAATTTGCTAGATCAATTGTTTGCGATAGATCACACAAAAGAAATATTAACAATTATTTTCTGGGGAGGGGCAAGCCGGTCATCAGCCCCCCCTTAGTTCTCACATAATTACAAAAGATATTTCACATCAACAGATGGTATTACATAAGGTAATACCTATAAAATCAGTTTTGTGAAATATCTTTGTAATTATGTGAGATCCAACATTAACCACTTGCCATCAGGAGCTCCCGGAGGCAACGAAGTGCTGCGGGCTGGCATAGCATGTCCCACTGGCACCGAGGCCAGCCTTTGGACCACCTACATTGCATGAAGCGCTGATCGCGTCATTGGCCGCTAAGGGACAGCTGCCTCATGGCAGCCAATGAAGCGATTGACGCTCATGGTAGGAGAGCCGATCACGTCTATGGGCAGGCTGCGGGGGATGCCTTGCTGGCCTGCAGGGTTTAGGCCCACCTTCTGAGAGGATGGCATAGCACACCCAGTGGCATGAAAGAGTTAAAGCCACTTTATCATACCGAATCTAAGAAAGATGTATAAGCCTGAAAGGATTTTGGCCAGAAAATGTAATGGGGGGGGGGGGTAGCCCCCGTTATTAACCTGTTAATAAGTCTAATCATGTGAGATCTAACAAAACAATTAGTGGATCATACCTGATATAAAAAAAAGCTTCAAAAATAGCCAAGTGTTTGGGAAATTTTTTTTGAGAAGGGGCAGCCGATGGTGGGTTGTCCCCCAGAAAATAATTGAGAATATTTCTTCTATGTGAGGTCTTTCTTAGATCGGGTTAGATCAATAGTTTTGTTAATACGGAGATTGGGGGGGGGGTACCCTGGCTCAGGTCGCATGAGCAAGTCGAGCCGATCTAATGGCTTTCATTGAAAGTGCATGGCGAGCCATTGGAAAGCGCTCATTCCGGAATAGGGTGCTTACCTCAAACACAGGCTACATGGACAAAATAACTGAAACACAGCTCTTAATGACTGAATTCAGGTGTTTCAATCAGATCCAGTGACACAGGTGGATAAAAATGAAGCACATTGTAAATGTAGACTGCATGGCTAACATTTAGGGGGGGGGTCATTATAAAGAGCACAGTGAATTCAGGCTTAGTGCTTTGAAAGGATGCCACCTTTACAATAAGTCAGTAAGGGAAATGTCATCGCTGCTAGATCTTCCACCGTCACTGTAAGTGGAATTGTTTAGGAACAGCAGGAACTCAAAGCAAGTGCTGTGGCGCATGGTGCGTAAAAGTGTCCAATCGCTCTGCTGATTCCATAGCGGATTGTTCCAAACTTAAACGGTCATTAATATCAGCACAAAAATTGCAGCAAGAACTTCATGGAATGGGCTTCCATGGCTGAGCCGCTGCATGCAAGCCTCACGTCACCAAGAACAATACCAAGCATCGGATAGAGGGGTAAAGCTCACTGCCACTGGGCTCTGAAACATTGGAAATGTGTTTTTTGGAGTGACAAATCCCACTTCTGTTTGAAAGTCTGATGGGCGAGTCTGGGTTTGGCGGGTGCCAGGAAATGTTACCTACCTGACTGCATTGTGCAACATGTAAAGTTTGGTTGGAGGATGAAAAAAAACTAAAAAATAAAATATGGTATGGGGGGGGCTGTTTTTCAGGAGTTGGGCAGTGATGGGAAATCTTAATCTTTCACCATGACATGACATTTTGGACACCGCTATCCTTCCAATTTTGTGGAAACTGGGGAAGAGCCTTTTGTATTACAGCATGACTTTGTCCCATGCACAAAGGCCTAAAAAGACATGGTTAGAGGAGTTTGGAGGGCAAGAACTTGGCTGGCCTCCACAGAACCCTGACCTAAACTAAAAAAATCAAACACTTTTGGGATGAACGAGAATAGAGATTGAGAGCCAGACGGTTGCGACCAACATTAGTGCCTGACCTCAAAAATGCTCTACTGGATGAATGGGCAAAAACCCCCACAGAAAGATCCCAAAATCTTGTGGAAAGCCTTCCCAGGAGGTGGAAGCTGTTACAGCTGCAAAGGGGCAGGGGAAGCAACATAGACATATACAATGTATTTCAAATATGATGTGAGACCTTTAACCCCTTAGTGACAGGGCGGTTTTACACAAATCCATCCTTTTGTCCCTGCGCTGTTCGTGTTTAGGTCAAATTCTCCTCTTACACGGCTTTTCTCCGCCATTAAATGGAAATTCTAAAAATACCATTATTTCCATCATATCCTATAATTTACTGTAAAAAGAAATCTGAAATATGATGAAAAAAATGGTAATAACACACTTTTCCGTAATTTAACCCTTTCGCTGCTGCGCCATTTCACGCCTGTGTGCTGAGAGCAATTTTACCGGTTTCGCTCATCATGTTTAACCACTTCGATGCTGAGGACGCGCTCAGTGCGTCCTCAGCATTCCCGCTGGTATGCGGAGGACGCGCTGAGCGCGTCCTCCCATTGGGGTCAGCGTTCGGCCGGGTTCAGGCCGATCGCTGGCCCCTCCGGTGCGGGCTGACATCCTGGATGTCAGCCCGGCATCCGGAACAGCAGCCGCCGGAATTTGGTGTCATCGCGGCAGCGCGATGACACCAAATTCAGGCGCCCCCCCGCATGTGCGGAGGAGGCGCCTGAAAGGGAGGGGGGGAGGTCCTTCGGACCTCTCTCCCTCCCGATCGGCGGCTCTGCGGGGGTTAACCCAGGCATCATTTGGAAGGGCACAGCCTGCCCTTCCAAATGATGCCTGGCATTAACCCCTGGGGAGCTGGATCGCGAATCGGCGCTGAAAAGCGCCGGTTCGCGATCCTTTCCCGGAGCTGGCCGACATCTTGGATGTCGGCCAAGCCTCCGGGAACTCCCCCTGAGGACTGGCGTCATCGTGCGTAGCACGATGACGCCAGTCCTAGAGTTAACCCTTAACTGCCACCAACGGTGGAGATAGGGAGTTCCAATGAACTCCCTATCTCCCGATCCGTGGCAGTTAGGGGTTAAATTTTGGTATGGTTGGATCGGCCAGAGCATGGCCGTTCCAACGATACCAAACATGAAAGTGAAAAAAGTTGTAAAAAAAAAAAAAAAAATTAAAAAAAATTATAAAAAAAAAAATAAACACTTTTTTTTTATTTTTTTTGGTTTGTTAGTGTAGCAATATTGTTCCCATTTCAATTATAATGTGAACAATGATGCTGCACTAACGATTTTTGTATGCGGTGCGTTTGTTAAAAATAGTGTAATATTCCCCAAAAAAAAATGTAACGAGACCCCATCTCTAATTTTTGTAACAAGCGCACCCCATACAAAATATAACCGCAATTGCTCGCATGTTAAAATGTGAAAAAAAACACTTTACACATTGTAAATTATTGAAAATACATATTTTATTGCATTTTTTGTTATAATATACAGACATGACATAACGTATACATATAATAATGACATATTATGAATCTACCGAGTCTGACGGAAAGAACGATATATAATATGTCTGGGTCATATACTAAAATAAGCCTTCAAAACACGTTTAAACATGATGCGCAAAACAGGTAAAAATGACCTCAGCACAGGGGCGGGAAAAGCCTCAGCAGCGAAAGGGTTAAACGCGTTTTGAAGCCATATTTTATTATATGACCCCAGACATGTTATATATCGTTCTTTCCGGCAGACTCAGCAGATTCATAATATATCATTATTATATGTATAAGTCATGTCCTATCTGTACATTATATGCAATAAAATTAGAATTTTCAATAATTTAAATGTAAAGTGTTTTTTTCACATTTTAACATGTGAGCGTTTGCAGTTAGATTTTCTATGGGTTGCACTTGTTACTTTTTTTGGGGGGAAATTACGCAATTTTTTGACAAACGCACCCTATACAAAAAAATCGTTAGTGCAGCATCATTGTTCACATTATACTTGAAATGGGAACAATATTGCTGCATTAACAAAAAAAAACATATTTTTGAATAGCCAAATGGCCACGAAATTGCACCGTATGGGGAAATTCGCTGTTCAGTGCAATTTCTTGGAAAATTCGGCGTTCTTTGAATAACCCCTTAAGGGTTTCTAATATTTAATATGTGGGTAAAAGCTGCTTGATCCAAGGAGAAATCTGACCACCATCTGGGGTCAAGAAGGATTTTTTTCCCAGAAGTTTGAATAGTCGGTGAGCACCTGAGATTTTTACCTTCTTTTGGATCAACAGCAGTAGAGGATTTGTGAACGGCTGAACTCGATGGATGCCTGTCTTTTTTCCAGTCTGTGTAACTTTGTCATAAAAGTCCCTGTTGGTGTATTGGTCAGGTGTCCCAATACATTTGCTCATAAAGTGTACATTATCTTTCCAATGGTCTCACTGGACACTATTGTTTCCAGCAATTTACCCTACCTGGCTCCATTCTCCCACGCCACTGTCATTAATTCTTATAATCACATTCCAACTTCCTACCGCTCAGCTGATTTTCAGATGTCTAGTGAAGATGGAGACTTTAGAAAACATCCAACAGCAGAGACCTTGCATGCCAACAGACAGATCCAAAAGGGTCTGAACCAGGATAAGCGCTACATCTACCATCAAGAGAAGCACAGGCTGCCTGCTTGCTTGCAGCCTTTAGGGGCCAATCAGGGGAGGTTTTCAAAACTCTTCTTGACTGGCAGGGAAACAACGCTCATCACTAGCTCCAATTTCTGTCGGCATGGCGACCTGGCACCTTGTCGAGCCCTGCCATCAGAGCATGCATACCACAGAGAATTCAAGAAAGGGAAAATAATTTTCTTATAGCTTCTTGATACAAAAGGGGTACAGCAAAAGAAAAAAAAATGAACATGTCTAATAAGGTGTGTAATCACTGAAATGATCGATCTGCTTAAAAAGGTATACAGTTAAACTATAGAACTAGGAGGTTAACCTAATCAGAAGATTAGGACGACATAACCAGTGTAATGATTGTGTGGCAGTGAAGCAGCCAGTACTCAAACTAGTAACTGCAGGAAAACACACTTTGAACACTAAAGACCATTTAAGTGGTAATCTTGGCTAGATTATTATTATTATTTTTTTAGCAGAGTTTCAGTTTCTGCCAAAGATTTCCCTGGGTTCTTCAACAGCCTTCCAAAGCTCTCCTATCCACCCTGAAGGCTGTCACTTCTTTCCCGCTGCAATGCATCGTAGGGGTTGAATCTGGGGAGGATAATGAATCCACACAATTTACTAATGCCACTCAAATCTCTTTACTGTGCACATCGTGGGATCAGGTACAGCCCAAAATATAAATCACAAGATCACCAGGTGGCTGAGCATAAATGGGGGATCTATTCCTAGCCTCACATTGCATGCCAGGCTTGCCATTCATTCATCTTGTACTTTCCTGATGAGGAATGCATCACGTTTGCCTTTATTATACAATAGCCTGTCTTTGGAGTACTGAATGTCTCTAGGAAGCTCGTTATGCAACCTCTAACCTGTCAAGTCACATGAAGATGTGACATCCCATGTGACACACGACATGTGTACACAGTCCTGGCATGCGTTCATCTCATACAGACAAGTGAGCAGCATGTAAGCACACTCAAGGTTCAGGTATTCACTTGCCCAAAGTGAGGTTTCGCACGCTCTGGGGCTCAGATGATGCCCATTGTGGTTATGAATGCAGGTTTGTAAGAATTGACTCACCCTGTTCAGCCAAGCCAGTATAAAAGAACCTGTCGATCCATATAAAAAGGTGACCAACAGCTGTGTGGCATTTACTGGGGATAAACAACAGAGATCAGAAAAATGCTGGTATTCTTACGCTGAAGATAGAATATAAACCTGGAAAACAAACCTTGTTGCACCGTTCTGACAGGAATTCTGCAGGTTCACTTTGTCTCTAGTGATTGTATCCAGCAAACAAGACTACTTGTATCTAATAATATAGTTTCACAGATGCTGTGTATATTCTTATCGCCTGTGATTATGTATAAAGGGGTTGAAGTGACCGGTTTCTCTATTGATAAGAAATTACGTCTAGTGAGAATATACACTGATGATCTAATACACATGATGGATGTTTTCCTACCAATAGTGGCAACATACATTTGGGTTTTTGAGTCTAGCGGTGACATTTATAAAGCGCCACTATATACTGTAGTGCTGTACAGTTGGCAGGGTAATACAGAAAATTGTGAAATACAGAACTATTGGAAAAGCAGATGCTTCACAAGCGCTTACAATCATGCCACGTATTGCAAGGTTCGACAGCATCACTGAGTAACAAAATTATCCCAAATTCTTTAAATGGACATGGTTTACTACCACTTGCATTGTGATGCTCGTCTATCTGTGAATGGCAATGCCAAAAAATTTCATTTTTGTATGTAGAATAGCATTACTGAATCTTTAGTGTTTACAGCTGAGCTTTCGGTCTTCCCTCTCCCTTCACTCTTACCTGATATCAATGCTTCCTCCTCAAAGCTGACAGTATCCTGAAACCCGGGGGGGGGAAGCTGACAGCATCCTGAGACCCAGGGGGGAGAGCTGGCAGTGTCCTGAAACCCGGGGGGGGGGGGGGAGAGCTGGCAGTGTCCTGAAACTGGGGGGGGGGGGAGAGCTGGCAGTGTCCTGAAACCCGGGGGGGGACTGGCAGTGTCCTGAAACCCGGGGGGGGACTGGCAGTGTCCTGAAACCCAGGGGGGGGGAGAGCTGGCAGTGTCCTAAAACCCGGGGGGGTGGAGAGCTGGCAGTGTCCTGGAACCCGGGGGGGGGGGAGGAGGAGGCTGGCGGTATCCTGAAACCCGGGGGGGGGGAAGAAGGCTGGCGGTATCCTGAAACCCGGGGGGGGGAGAAGCTGGCGGTATCCTGAAACCCGGGGGGGGGGGGAGAAGAAGGCTGGCGGTATCCTGAAACCCGGGGGGGGGGAAGCTGCAGTATCCTGAAACCCGAGGGGGGGGAAGAGAGCTGGCAGCATCCTGAAACCCAGGGGGGGGGAAAGCTGACAGTATCCTGAAACCCAGGGGGGGGGGGCTGGCAGTATCTTGAAACCTGGGGGGGGAGCTGGGAGTGAACCCGGCGGGGGGAAGCTGGCAGCATCCTGAACCGAGGGGGAGGGGAAGCAGTATCTTGCTGGGGGGGGAGCTGGGAGTATTCTGAAACCCGGGGGGGGGGAAGCTGGCAGTATCCTGAAACCCGAGGGGGGGGGCAGGGGGGGGAAGCTGGCAGTATCCTGAAACCCGAGGGGGGGGGAAGCTGGCAGTATCCTGAAACCCGAGGGGGGGGAAGCTGGCAGTATCCTGAAACCCGAGGGGGGGGGAAGCTGGCAGTATCCTGAAACCCGAGGGGGGAAGCTGCAGTATCCTGAACCCGAGGGGGGGGGAGAGCTGGCAGTGTCCTGAAACCTGGGGGGGGGACTGGCAGTGTCCTGAAACCCGGGGGGGGAGCTGGCAGTGTCTGAAACCCGGGGGGGTGGAGAGCTGCAGTGTCCTGGAACCCGGGGGGGGGGGGAAGCTGGCGGTATCCTGAACCCGGGGGGGGAAGCTGGCAGTATCCTGAAACCCGAGGGGGGGGGAGAGAGCTGGCAGTATCCTGAAACCCGGGGGGGGGCTGGCAGTATCTTGAAACCTGGGAGCTAGATTCTGAAACCCGAGGGGGGGGGGGAAGCTGGCAGTATCCTGAAACCCGAGGGGGGGGGGGAAAGCTGGCAGTATCCTGAAACCCGGGGGGGGGAAGCTGCAGTATCCTGAAACCCGAGGGGGGGGAAGCTGGCAGTATCCTGAAACCGGGGGGGGGGGAAGCTGCAGTATCCGAAACGGGGGGGGGGGGAAGCTGCAGTATCCTGAAACCCGCTGGCAGCCTGGGGGGGGGGGGAATTCTTCAGTGACCAGCCTGAACTCATTCACTAGAAAGCGCTTTAATAGAAGGTGGACCAGTTGTTTGGAACACCAACACCACTACTTAAACCATAATGCTAAATATTTTTCAGTAAATATTTTATGTGTAATATACAAGATTGTGCAGGGTAAATTACCAGATTACTCTACAGCTCTTGAGATGTTTCTGATTGAATTTAAGCAAGCATGGGATAGGCATAAGGCTATCCTAAACAAAAGATAAATCCAGGTAAAGTATCCATGTAATTGGGCAGACTAGATGGGCCGAAAGGTTCTTATCTGCCGACATTTTTCTATGTTTCCCCATAGTCCGCGCTTCTAGCTTTGGATCTTTTTTTATTTTCCCTCGCAAATCCTTGGGTTTGTCCTGAAATACTCCCAGACAGCTATGTCTGTGAATGGATGGGAAAGGGAGGGGGTACTGAGCTCCCTGCATAGAGACCTCATGGTGTGCCGAGAAGGAAAATACAGTCCAGACATGCCGCTTTGCACGCACACAATAAAAAAAAAAAAAAAATTTCCATGTAAAATACAGTATGGTGAACTGGCTCCCCCCCCCCTCACAGTCACAGCCAGATCTACGATAAACCGACTTACCAAGTAATGACAGTCCAGTTGCTCCATTGATATATTTCTAATAAAAGAAATTAAAATGCATATACTGCCTACGTGGGCGAACACTTCGTTGAAATACTTGGGAGTGCATATCTCCTCTGACTTGTGTAACCTTTAGGCCCTTAATGTTCCATCAACACTCAAAACTACTTTGGACGATTTCAATTGATGGCATAAACCCCCCCCCCCCTCCCCTTATCCCCGTTTGGCAGGGCTAATCTCTAAAACGATTAGCTTTCCGAAATTGCTCCATCCGTTGCAGGTCCTAACTCTTCTTTTAACCCCTAAGGATGAAAGACTTTTGAATGTGGCCCTTCGTAAATTTTTGTGGATAGACTGAGGCGTGCAGCAAGCCAAACTAAACTTTACCAACCCAAACACCATGGGGGTCTCAACCTACCTAACATACGGGATTATAATTTGGCTACACAATGCCGTGGACTGGATCGAAGACCACTTTCAATTCTCTGATGTCCCATTGGACTCCTCCTGGTCCCCTTATCACTATCACCGTCCTGTTACATTGCCCCTATAGAGATATCCCCGCAATCCTAAAACAGAATCCGTTAATTTCCGCAACTATTAAGACATGAAAATTGTCCCGCATTAAAAGGAATGCCCTCCCCAGTCCTCTCCCTTTATGCCTTTAACAGTGAACCCTCATTTTGGTTAAAGTTCAACATCAAATCCGTTCACGGATTGGGCAAAAGGTGGATTTTGTTTCTTATATCAATATTTGGATCCCTCTACTAAAACAATTTTGCCTCTCGTCACTCTCCAGACCAAATACCCTTCCCGTGGTTTGCCTACTTTCAGCTCTGCTCCTATTTTTCTACAGTGACATCTGCCTTCACAACAGCTCACTGGAATAACCGCCTAATGTGACAGTCACATTAAAAACCGACCCAAACTTGATTATTCCATTTCCTCGCTGTATAATATCCTTAGACACATTGTTGACTGGTCTACAATTACGATGGAACCTATACAGTAGCTCCATCACCTCCCGTCTCTCTCTGAGGATCTGTTGTCAGCACACACACACACGATTAAAATCCTACCGGCAGTGTCATATCACAAAATGGTTTTAAAAACATTGCACCACGGTTATTACTCACCACATAGGTTGCATTTAATGGGTTGGAAGCCCAACCCCACATGCTTTAAATGCCTGGACCAACACGCCGACCTAGATCACTGCTTTTGGAGCTGCCTCGTAATCCGTCACTTTTGGTCCTCTGTTCATGCCCTTATACTTTCCACTACCAAACTCTCCCTGCCTTTAAACGCCAGATTTCTTAAATTTAGGCCCCATTCCCTCTTTGACAATTCATCATAAACAATTTCATCCCTAGTAGCAGCTGTGGGCCGTAAAACAATTTTACAAACATGGAACCACCCAACTCCAGTGGAGGATCACGTTACACGTCATCTGTATGTGCAAGAAAGAATTGGTCATGCCGGATGACACAATGGAGTGATTGGGATAGCCGGGTCGGAGGGGATGTTCATTGGATCGCTTGTTGATTTGCGTGCATGCATGAAGATGGCAGCCGCGGTTGACGGGGATTGGTCCGTGAGACACAGCTGGAGTAATCTAATTATATAGACTACTGTATATATGGGTAGTGGGGTTAAGGGTTGGCCAAGCTCCTGAGGAAGTCTTTTAGCGATGAAATGCGTTGGAGCAGTGGTGGTGTTGGTGAGGGACCCATCGTGTATGTCTATATGGATAACAGCGAGACGTGGCTTTCCTATACTATGTTGAGGTTTTCATGTAAGCATAATAAATTATTTCAATTATTAATTGTATTGGCTGTTTACACCATTATTGGTTGCTTTTATTTTGAGGTACACAATAAGCCTAAAAGGTGGCAAGAACACTTTGGCCTGTCTATCAAGTCAATCACTGACATAATTGGACTGGTGAACTTCATGCCTGGACACTGGACTTTTAATGCATTTCTCATCTGGGTTTTTAATTCTCTAATTTGGATTTTAATTATTAGACGTTCTCGGCTAAATTGTGTAAGTGTTATAGGTCTTTGCATTTATTAGTGTGCGGAGTAACTCTCAGGGTTATTCAAAGAGCTCAGAATTGCTGGAGAACGGTAACCGAACGCGGAAATTCAGCGTACGGTTACCTTTCCTGGCCATTCAGCTATCCAGAGAGCAGGCAGTTTGCCAAATCCTGGCGAATTGCCTGCACATACGGTGCCTGTTCGAGGGCAGTGAATCCCCAAAGAGAAGCAATGCTTCGGCTATTCAGAGAGCAAAAACCAGCAGTGAAAAGTTGCCGAATTATCCTGCCAGTCGGTGGTTTAATGCGACAGGTTTATTCAAGAGAATCCCATAGGCTTCAATGTTAAAAATATTCCCGTTTTAATTCAATATCTAATAAACCATTCATTATAATATTCTGCAGTAAAAAGTCTTTATTTTTAGGACCTTTTAGGCATTTTTTTTCAGTTTGTTTTAATCGTTTTCTTTTTCTGTAACAGCCCTTTTTATTATCATTCATTGGACCTTAGAGGTTTCTTTGCAAACATCGTTTCCCTTTTCAAACATTCAAGCGAACGTTTTTTTTTTTTTTTTTTTTCTTCTTCCTCCCCTCCTTCGTCTGCGGTGTCGGCTTTTTCCCAGCGGCTGCTCTGCGCTCTGATCTGCTCCTGCTCGGGTTTCTCCGGCGGGTTAATCCAGATGTTTTAGCGGGTTTCGGTGTGCGTTCGCCCTCGTTTTGCGGCGACTTTTCCCTGCATTACGGCGGCCCTGTGGTGCTTGAATACACCGCAGGGTCGCCGAAATGGGATCGCCAAATTGTACCGAATTGAAGAGAACGAAAAGTCACCGAACGTGCTGTGGCTTTTCGATTCTCTTTGATTAACCCTGTATATTGTTCGTTCTATTGTTTTACCACGTACTCCATATTGGCTATACAAAGTTTATTTTGATAGAGCTCCCATACCTGCACTTTTACTATGGTCCTTCTTGCTAAGCTCGTCTGGGCAGTTAACGGTTTTGTTATGTTTGTTTTCTTATTTTTTTTCACTTTTCTCTCATTGTTTACCATGCTGTGTTTGCGTGGATTGTGAGAAAAACTAAATGTGCACACTTTTACGAGTCGAGTCAAGAACTTTCTTGCTTAACTGCTGATGGTTCCTGATACTATGTTGTATTGACATTTCCATTTCAAGGTGTTCACAATAAAAATTGTCAAATTAAAAATAAAAAAATTAAAATGCCAATACACATGCAATGTACGGCTGTGAAATCTGGAGATCTGTTCACCCGTTCAGCTTTGGGAATTATACCGTAGACCTAGTTTGATCCTTGTCCTCCCTTTAATCCTGTTATTAACCCTGTGAGTCCCACACATGACACAGAGGGGTCAGGTAAATTGTAGTAAAAGAATACAAGTTACTATATTAAATACAGAGCAGCTTCCCTATATTATCAGATTAAAATGATTTGGGCACGGAAGTGTAAGGTGGAGGGCCGGCTCAAGACATGCTGCAGCCTTGGTCAGGGAATGAAAAGCCGACACCAATTGGATACAAACACCTAGCGTCCATGATTCCAACAAATTGTGGGCAGCACAACTAGCAGACAGCCCCATAGCCAACATACCCCAAAAAAAATAAAAAATAGAAAATGCTCCCGTGTGCTCAAAATCCCATATAAGAGCTTAGAAATGGAAGAATTTGTGGCTATTTTAGAAAAAAAATTAAGAAAATGACAAGTGCATTTCAGGGCAACTCTAGGTGGGAAAACAAGATAAACTGAATTCCCCACTGAGCGAAGATCAAATATAATTTTTATTTTTTTATATGAGGTAAACAGGTGTCCGGGGGGGGGGAATAAGTAGTCAGGTCCAGAAATATTGGGACATCGACACAATTCTAACATCTTTGGCTGTATACACCACCACAATGGAGTTGGAATGAAACAAACACAATGTGCTTTAACTGCAGACTGTCAGCTTTAATTTGAGGGTATGTACATCCAACTCAGGTGAACGGTGTAGGACTTACAGCAGTTTGCAGATGTGCCTCCCACTTAAGGGACCAAAATTAATGGGACAGAATAATAATCATAAAATCAAACTTTCCCTTCTTAATACTTGGTTGCAAATCCTTTGCAGTCAATCACAGCCTGAAGTCTGGAATGCATAGACATCACCAGACGCTGGGTTTCATCCCTAGTGATGCTCTGTCAGGCCTCTACTGCAACTGTCTTCAGTTCCTGCTTGTTCTTGGGACATTTTCCCTTCAGTTTTGTCTTCAGCAAGTGAAATGCATGCTCAATGGGATTCAGGTCAGGTGATTGACTTGGCCATTGCATAACATTCCACTTCTGTCCCTTCAAAAACTCTTTGGTTGCTTTTGCAGTATGCTTTGGGTCATTGTCCATCTGCACTGTGAAGCGCCGTCCAATGAGTTCTGCAGCATTTGGCTGAATGTGAGCAGATAATATTGCCCGAAACACTTCAAAATTCATCCTGCTGCTTTTGTCAGCAGTCACATCATCAATAAATACAAGAGAACCAGTTCCATTGGCAGCCATACATGCCCACGCCATGACACTACCACCACCATGCTTCACTGAGGAGGTTGTATAGATCGTGAGCAGTTCCTTTCCTTCTCCATACTCTTCTCTTCCCATCACTCTGGTACAAGTTGATCTTGGTCTCATCTGTCCATAGGATCTTGTTTCAGAACTGTGAAGGCTTTGTTAGGTGTTGTTTGGAAAACTCTAATCTGGCCTTCCTGTTTTTGAGGCTCACCAATGGTTTACATCTTGTGGTGAACCCTCTGTATTCACTCTGGTGAAGTCTTCTCTTGATTGTTGACTTTGACACACATACACCTACCTCCTGGAGAGTGTTCTTGATCTGGCCAACTGTTGTGAAGGGTGTTTTCTTCACCAGGGAAAGAATTCTTCGGTCATCCACCACAGTTGTTTTCCGTGGTCTCCCGGGTCTTTTGGTGTTGCTGAGCTCACCGGTGCGTTCCTTCTTTTTGAGAATGTTCCAAACAGTTGTTTTGGCCACGCCTAAAGTTCTTGCTATCTCTCTGATGGGTTTGTTTTATTTCTTCAGCCTAATGATGGCTTGCTTCACTGATGGCTCTTTGGAATCTGTTGCTGTCAACTCCAAGATGAGATCCAAATGCAAATAGCACACTTGAAATGAACTCTGGGCCTTTTATCTGCACATTGTAATTGGGGTAATGAGGGAATATCACACACCTGGCCATGGAACAGCTGAGAAGCCAATTGTCCCATTACTTTTGGTCCCTTAACAAGTGAGAGGCACATCTGCAAACAGCTGTAAGTCCTACACCGTTCACCTGAGTTGGATGTACATACCCTCAAATTAAAGCTGACAGTCTGCAGTTAAAGCACATTGTGTTTGTTTCATTCCAACTCCATTGTGGTGGTGTATAGAGTTTAAGTGTCCTTTTTGCAATCCAAATTCTCAAAAAATAGTCTCAAGTCTGCCTTTATTGGAGGAGCCATCTCTAGCGACTCAATACTGCTTATGTTCGACTCTGGAAGAGTCTGCATTATATCATAGAGCAGTGGTTCCCAACCGTGTCCTCAAGTACCCCCAACAGGCCAGGTTTTAAAGGATTCCCTTGGGGAAATGCAGACTGAATCCTGGAATCACTGAGCAGCAAATCATATCAACTGTGCTCTGCTTCAGATATCTGGAAAACCTGATCTGTTGGGGGTACTCGAGGACCGCAATTGGGAACCACAGTGATAGAGCGTGAGGTTATACTACTCGCAGGCCATGTCCAGCGACTCAATACTGCGCATCAATAAAAGCGCACTTTGGAGACTTAAAAAAAAGTCTCAAGTCACCAAAGTGCGCCTTTATTGATGCGCAGTATTGAGTCGCTGGAGATGGCCTGCGAGTAGTATAACCTCATGCTGTATGATATAATGCAGGCTCCTCCACGCCTCTCATACAGTAGAAAGAATCACACATAAGCAGTATTGAGTTGCTGGAGATTGTCCATCAATGAGGCTGGGGTCAGACGAGCGCAGTGTTCACGTCCGTGTTGCCGCACATTTGTACGTCCGTAGCAGCATAGCATTCCAACCAATGGAGACCCACACACGAAGTGCGTCCCCACGGAAGTGCAGCCGCATGACTGACATAGGTTAGGCAAGAATGTAATACTGCTAGAACGGACGTGCAGAGAGCGCCACGTCTGCAACGTCCGTGTAGCTTTGTGTGTGAGTGATGGAACGTGGGCGGACTACATTTATAGGTCCAGCATTTTTGACGTACAGAATGTTTTTTCATTTTAATTTATTTTCCCTTCTACATCCGTCAAAAAATGCACAGTCCGTACAAAATGCGCTCGTCTGACCCTAGCCTAAAGGCTGATTTGAGAATATTTTTCAGGAATTTGGATTACACAAAGGACACAGTAGGTACAAATTGCCTAATGGTAAGTGTACCTAAACTTTACATAAAAAGGGGCATTTCATTTGTGTACACACACTTTTTCCTTGCATTACGGTAGCATAGTGGGTAACGTGGAGATTTTAGATTTTTTATTAAATACACACGCTTAACTGCTATAGGGTCTAATCACTAAGTACCAAACCTTCAGAGACACTTCAGTGCTTTTTACTTCAGCGATTCCATTTCGTTGACAATTCGGTGAATACACTATTCACCGAATTGTCACTGTGGTGCGCCAAAGATGGAGTCGCCAAAGCACCACAAAAAAGTTGGCGAAACAACAATGGGTGTTTAAACCAATAAAAATTTAAAAAGGAGTCTAAATAATAATAATAAAATAAAAAAAAAGGTCCTTTAAGCCTTTCGCTGCTGATGACGTGTGGGGGATGTCAACCTTCCCCCGTAGGTCATGGGGTCTCTGCAATGAAAGGAGTGACTCCAAGCATCTGGGACCGGGTCCCGTGTTTGTCTGACCTCCTCCCCAGTTATTTTGCCCAAGACATGTCATTTCATGTCCCTAGAGAAGCCTGTGCACTCGCTGCCTATTGGACCGGTTTATGAACATATTCTAACAGCATTTAACAAATCCCAGCAACAGCGAAAGTAAAGAAATATACCTGGTGCAAGTCTTCATCAGTGCTTTTTATTATTTATCCTAACCGAGCACGATTATCCATATAGTACATGCAAATGTTTCTTATCTGCAAGCCTGTCACCACTGTAATGTGGTAAATGCAGCACAAGATAACAGATTATTACCCCCTCAAGGTGCACCAGGACTTTTAGATATTCTTTCACTCAAGACTAGTTTTTCAACTTTTCGGAACACTCCATAAATGTAAAGTGGTCAAGATGAATAAAGCCCCCCCCCCCCAGATCTGACTAAAAAGCTGGGTGAAGTGGAGGAGTTTCTTCCACCCCACCCAGCGTCACGAGCAGCCAGAATTTCTGAATTTCCCAGCTGCCAGTCACCAGATAGGTCACCAACGACGGCTGCACGCAGAGAACATGCCAATGTCACTCTCAATGAGACGGATTGTGGTAGTGATCTCCAGTCATTTTCCTGAGGTTCACCTTTCTTTGAATAGAACTGTATGTGTATGAATGTTTTTACCGCTGTGTTATAACCCAAAAATAACCTTCGCAATGTGCTGAATCTCTACAAAGTTCTTTTCTGTTCCCTGCCAGCTCAGCGTAGAAAACAGGCCTTCCTACAAACAGAGCTTTGTGACCGGCGCACAATTACTTTAGTGCGGCTCTAAAAATACAATGCCTTTCAATGAGTGGTTTTTTTTTGCAGGCACCAGCTGCACTGACAGTCGCATGCCACAGCAAGTCCCTAATCCACGCTTTCCCCAGTTGCACAAGAAGGACCTGAACTCGCTCTCCTTTGAGGTCACCATATTTATCTTTTAGTTACAGCTTGCTTCACCATTACCCTCTCCATCAACCAGATACAAAAGATCAAGAGAAGTTTGCCTCGGTCTTTAACGGGACATTACCACCAAAATTTTTTAAAAATTAAATGTTATTTTAATGTTCCCGATATCTTACGTATGTTAAGAAAATATTTTACTCTGTGTCACTGGATGCATTCATATTGTAATATTTTATGTTGTACACTGCCCCACATAGCTTTACATGGCTTGCTCCTCACTGTGTGGCAACAGGCATAGAATGCAGTGAATTGGTCAGGTCTCCAAAACCCAACTCATAATAGGGGTTATTCAAAGAGCACTGAAATTTCTAGGGCTGCAACTAACGGTTATTTTAATAAAAATCGATTGGTTTTTTTTTTTGATTAATTGGATAAACAAATTTAGGTTTACTTAAAAGCAACATTATAATTTTTTTTTATAAATAACCCCCCCCCCCTCCTTTTCGTAAGCAATTTGCACAGTGTACATAAGCAAATTGCTTACTTTTCGCACACGAGTTACACAAGCACCTGGTCATAGTGATGGATTGAAGCAGTATACGCAGCTTAAGCCCATGTCTTTCTCCACAAACAAATGCTGCTACAAGCACTCAGACAGACCTGATGTCAGCACAAAAGCAGGGCGAGAACAGGAGGCACTCATTGCAGCCTGACCACATTAGCTTATTAGAGTCCCTTTACAATAATTTCATGAACAAACTGAGCGGGAGGAGGATCCGGAGGTGGAAGGGAGTGAGTTTGTTGAAGGGACTTGATCCGAGGCAGTGAGTTCGGGCAAAAGACAGGACCTGAATGTGGGAGGGAGTTTGAGGGAAGGGACTGGAGCAAAGGGAGGATGGCAGCTTCAGACCAGTGACGGGCAGGTTGAGGTGGGGACACAGGACTCCAGCTTCAAGTACGGATAAAACACCAGCGGCACAGCGCCCATACCCAGTGGCAGTATCTCCAGGGTTTGTGTAAAAGCGCTTTGCAAATGTAAACTAAATAAAAACCAATGTGGTTATGTTCCACATAACCCTAGAACGAAATCATACCGCAAAGCAGCGGCACATCTTCTCCAATCAGCTCCGAAGCAGAATAAGGCTAATGTCAGACGAACACAGTCAGAGCGCGTGCACAACGGACAGATGTACTGACGGAAGATACTGTAGACACCACACGGTCCGTTTTTTGCTGACGGACGTAGAAAAAAAAAAAAGTGAACTATGGGAAATAAAATTAACATGAAAAATTTGAAAAGGATAGGAAAAGCCACTGTGTGTGTCAAGGTGCTGGACGTCGCAAATGCACTGCGTCTGACATCTCATCACTCACACAGAACGCTATGCGGACGTGGCGCACTCTGCGTGTCTGTCTAGCGGTTTTATGTTCTTGCTTAACTTGCGTCAATTTGCCACATGCGTTGTGTGTGGGTCTCTTGATCAAGGTTCTATGCTACGACAGACGTTAAACTGTGCAGCAACACGGACGCGATCACTGCGTTCGTCTGACGCGGGCCTAAGGCCGGGTACACACTAGCGTATTCTTCTGCGCACAGTACGTTCGTTAAGGCTAGGGTCAAACGAATGCATTTTTTGTGTCGTCCGTAAAAAAGTGCGTCCGAACGCATTGACGTATTTTTTCACGGGAAAGCACGAAAACGGTCATACAATGTGCATTTTCGTGCGTGATTTTTTATGGATCGTCAATAAAACACTTTTTGCATCTGGACGTTATGTAGGCTGGACATTAGCAGCGTCTGACGTCTCCTAAATCACGCAAACACGCCGCTAGCGGACGCAGCTCACTCTGTGCGTCAGTACTACCGGTTCTGTGTTCTCGAAAACATGTGTTTGTTTGCCGCTTGCGTTGCACGGCCAGACTTTTGTGCGGCCGTACTTCGTATATTGGCCGTCGTTGCCCGTCATGTGCTGCTACTGCGGCCGTGATTAAGTGCACCTAAACGCACGTTAAAAATGCGTTAGTCTGACCCCAGCCTAAAACGCACTTACCGGTGTCCGTCGCAGCGTTGTGATGCTGCGACTGTACCGGTCACATGCTTGTGCCCGCGCACTTACTGCGCGGGTAGCATGCGTCCACCTAGAGATCCTCACCGTCGATGCGCGTCGACAGGGCTGCAAAGCGCGATCCTCCATAGGAAGATCGCGCTTTGCAGCGCTGAGGGGGGGCAGGCGGGCATCGAGTGTGTCATGCCCCACCCATGGGAGACTGCTGATATGCCTATATTGCACAGCCTGGCTCCAACAACCCTTGCCCTGGAATGCTTTTACATTGGGTTCCTATCCGGGTTTTACCACAGCTCAGTGCCATGTCCAGGCTCCTGGAGATCCAGCCTGGGTTTTCCTTTCCAGCATTGGAGTTCCAGCTGAGGCCCATCTGCTACCAAGCCTCCTTAAACAGCAGAGAGACCCAGCAAGCAGTGGTTCTGCATTGAGGTCCCTGACTGAAGTCACTTGGCCGTGTGCGCACCTGCTACCTGAAGCAATGTATCCTGTTGCTGTACAGGGTCTCCAGTGCCTTCTGGTGTCTCTAGTATCCATCATCTCCGTTCAGTCTTCATCCTGATTCCTGCCATTGCTCTGCCCTGCTGTTCCTGGATATAATCACCATACACCATCCTTCATTACCTGGGACTTTCTGCGATCTCCACCTGTGCTGAATCCAAGTTCCTTGGTCAAGACTTCCTGGTTGCTGCACAAGTGGGTTTTCAACTACATAGTCCACTATCCTCAGTCTGGATACCAACCTGTGGCTTATACAGTCTTCAATCAAGGTAACATTGCCTGCCATCCTGATTCTTACTTGGTGGACCCTGTGTGCAGTCTGGACTACATTACCCACAATCCTCTTTTGCTATAGACTTTGCCTGTGTTATCCAGAATTGGCTTCTTCTGTTCATTCTGGTGCCTGCTGCCAAAGTCCCATTTGTGTTTTCATTAACCCCTTAAGGACCGCTGACGTACCCTGTACGTCCTGTCCACGGGTCTCCCTTAGACCCACGGACGTACAGGGTACGTCAGCGGCGCCTAACCCCCCCCCTCGCGCCCGATACTTACCTCCCTCGCTGGATCCCTCGGCGACCTGGCAGGGAGGAAGCCTGCCAATGTGATTTACATGGGCAGGCGAGGTTGATGACGTCGCCACGCTGCATGGTGACGTCATCAGCAGGCGTCCCCATGCAAATCAATGGAGGGGAGGGGGGGCTCCTTCGGAGCCCTCTATCTCCCCAACCATTGAAGCTAGGGAGATGCTTTTTCCACTGCTGAAAAGGGGAGAGTCCCCTTTTCAGCGGTGTATGGCATTAACCTTTTCGCTGCCGAATCGCGTTTCGGCGCTAATTGGCGTCAAAACGCGATTCGGACCTGGAGGGGGGGCTGACATCTTGGATGTCAGCCAAGCCTCCAGGTCCCCCCCCACCCACTGACAACCTCACCATATGTGTGAGGATGTCAGTGGGCCAGTTAACCATCTAGCTGCCATGTACAGCTATCTCCCGATCCATGGCAGCTAGATGGTCATATTTGACATCATTTGAAAGGCCTGATCATGGCCTTTCCAATGATACCAAACATGATCAGGTTTGGTTTACAAACAAAAAAAATAATATTATCATAAAGTGTTTTGTTTTTTTTTGTCTGGGGGGGGGGGTGTAATTAAGTAGGACCTAGGCTGTCGTCTCAAAAAAATTAACACAAAATGGTCAGAATGAGCGCAGCGCACATAGGTGAACTGGCTCAGCAGTGAAAGGATTAAAAAGCAAAAACATGTAAAAATTGGGTATTTCTATTCTCGGGACAAAATTTTGAAACTATTTAGCCGGGGTCTTTATTGGTGGTTGTAGATTTTGGGGATTAAATTATGAAAAAGTGTGTTTACCATTTTTTTTTCATCATATTTCATTTTTATTAATTTTTTTTTATAGTAAATTATTGGATATGATGGAAGTAATGGTATTTCTAGAAAGTCCATTTAATGGCGGGAAAAAAAGGCTGTATAATACGTGTGGGTTGAATAAACGAGTAAGAGGAAAATTTGATTTAAACACTAACCGCGCAGAATCGTAAAAACAGCAGCGGTCACTAAAGGACGGATTTGTGTAAAACCGCCCGGTCACTAAGGGGTTAAAACTATTTTGCTTGCTATCCTGTCTGGCCTCCCTCCTGTGTCGCCGCCTGCTGGGCTCACCTCTGAACCGCATACGCCACCTGACAGCGTGGAAGGAACAGCAACTCTCGCGGACGTTCCTTCCACTCTGTGTGCACCCGGCCTAAGAGGTTATTCTGACTTTAAACCGTGTGTGCTGTACACCTCGATTTTTAAAATCGACCGCAATTAGTTGTCAACTATTCTCTATCGATTAGTTGTTTCGGCCCCAGAAATTTCAATGCTCTTTTGTCCGGCGCACTTCGGTGTTTCCAGTTCACCAACCCTGCGTTGAATTCACTTAACCGCAGGGTACCGAAATTGTGCCGAACGTGGAGCTGCCGATGAGCAAAAAATTCCAGAATAAAAAGGCTTTTGCTCAAATTGAAAAGAAAGTTGGAATAAAAAAGTTAATATTTTTTACATTTGAATTCTATGGGATTCACCAGTTTATGCCGGTCAAACTGAACCACCGAAAATGTTGAATCATAGGAAAAATCCACAAAATAGAAACAGATGAAAATCTAACTAGCTTTCCTTTTTACAAGCGTTAGAGAAAACAAACCGTAGCATGAGTTTAATGTGGGTTTTTTTTTTTTTTTAATTAACAAAACCATTCCAACAGCTTTATTTTAAAAAAAGTATATTACCAGGAAGGATACATTGAGATGTGGCGAGTATGTACCGTTAGGTGTCTTGCCCAAGGACACTTACTGGAGAGGTGCTCTTGCTGGGATCGAGCCCATGTCTCCACAGGCTCTCTCCACACAGAGCAGTGATGTTACCTCTACTCCACCCAGCCGGTACAATGGATGGCTAGTGCCTTCACTGTATTTACAACTCTATCAGACCTTGATTGCATTTGTAATAAAGTGGCTTTATACTGAGCAATAACTCCGGGAAGGGTGTGGGGAGATGCTGGGGGAGTACGAAGTCACAATGCAGTAAAAAGTGCTTGATATGTGTCATTCTATCCATCTAATTAACAGCAGTGTTACATAAATCAACCACCAACAGAAAGCATGACAAACTGGAACAAAAATTCTCTGCCTCGCTTTCGACGACTCTGCAAGCCAACCCATGAATACAAGCTCTGGACAAGTAGGTGCAGGGTCACCAGCCTTTGCCTTTATCCTAAGGCACGTTCAACTCCTCAGCCGCTGCAAGTGTTAAGTTAGCAACTTGGCATTGAACGCTGTGCTGCTGTTCAGCACCCAGCACTGCTAACTTAGCACTTGCAGCCATGTAGAGAGGTGCTGCAGAGTAGCTGTGTGTGACGTGTAGCAAGATGGCCGCCTCCACGGAGCAAATAATCCAATAAGGAAATTTAGTGTACAGTTTGAAGGTTTGGTGGACCAAAACACCAAATATTTATTGGAACATGGTAAACATTAAACACCAAAGTGCTAATAAAATGGAACAGTGGATATTGCAGAAACAGCACCTTCCATTAAGCAATCCTCCACCCTTTTGCTTCAATATTCACAGCCAAAGCGTTCAGTGAGACTGCTGCAGCAAACTGAACTGCTGCAATGGAACAATTCAGCAGCTGCTGAGGAACTGAACAGGCCTCTAGATTATTTATTTTTTTTACTCTGCTTACGTTACCAAGCACAAACCACCAACAAGGATCATAGGCACCTGCAAACCGATGCAGTGCAATAGGATTCTCTACCAAAACGGGCTTAACCCTTACAATCCTTTTTAAACATATTGTGCACAAAGTGTGCTTAAGAGGTAAGAACCAACATTAAAGATTATTATAGGTTTTTTTTTATTTAAAAAGAAACCCTCTGAAACCTAGAGTTTCCTTTCTGCCTTTAAATAATTGGGCCAATTTTACTCACCATTTGTCCCTCGCCGCTCCTTGTCGGCTCATGGGGTCCCGACCCCAGAAGTCCCCGAGGCTTGTCTGCTCAATTTGCTCTCCTTGTACTCAGGGTTGGTGCTAGACTATTTTGCGCCCTAGGCAAGACCAGCTACTTGCACCCCCCCCCCCCAAAAAAAGGGAGGAAAAACTGCACCTGCGTTTTAACGCTGGATTACAACGCGGGCACAAAAAAATGCTGCCTGCATTGTTATCAAGCGTAAAGTCTTGGATGCTCGAGGCAGCGCTGAGCGCAGCTGTGAGCACCCACTCGCTGGAGTCCATAGGACTCCATTGAGTTCCTCCCTGCCGGTCACGTGACCAGCCGGATCTCACCTCGCAAGATCCAGATGGTCGGCAGTGATATGCAGGGAGAGACTGGGCAGGGACTTTCCCCCAGTCTTTCCCTGCTCCCACCGGCCAGAGGATGCGATTGGAGCTGTGATTTTCATATTCGCGACAGAGCGATAATGTCACGCGCCGTTGCGGTTTTGCAAAGCACCACCAATACAAAAAAAAAGGGCCATGTACTAGCGACCTGCTACTGCAGCAAGATGTGAACAGCTCCATTGGAGAAGCTACATCGCGTGAACAGGGCCTTAATAGTAACCGGCACGCGCTGTATGCAGCTTCTGACAGCGTGGGAGACGGGAGGCTGTGCTGATCGGTGGATCAGAGTTTTAAACAATAAAGTTATTTAAGTTCCTGGGACCATAATGTGTCCAGAGACGGTCTCCTCAATCTGGGAATGGCCCCTGGAGATTGGGGAAAAATGGTCAATCAAGTATTTGGGTGTATATATATATATATATACACACACACTGCTCAGTAACATTAGCCAAGGGGCCCAACCAAACCAAATCAGGGCCGTTCATCGGATTCTTCCCTGCAACATAGGAGTGCTACACGATTCAGGGTTGCATGTTTCATGTACTGCCGCTCAGCATGTATAGACTGTCCAGGAAACCATCTGAACCTGCGGCATCTGGAAACCCTATGAACAGGTGACGTGCTGGTGTCCTGCTACTCAGATCTATGGAGTACTGTACAAAGTAAACACCGTGTAGTACAGGACATATACATTGCACAGCGCTGCTCCTAACCTCCGGCGCATCTAATACAGCATTGTGTGAGGGCCACAGGGCCAGCAGCCACTGCTTACTGCCATAGGGAACATAATATACATAAGGGTGACGTGCTCTATGTCACATCACACAGAGCTGACACATTCATGCAATAAATCATATGCACACCATCATCACAACCCCTAAGCCACGCCCCTTATACAACCGACGATTTATGATTGGCTCGACCAGCTGTGCTTCCCTCTAGTCCCGCCAACGCCTAACGGTTTTGACAGAGATTGGCTGAAGGGGCTGTCTGTCTCAGCAGAGACCTACCCCCGCTCGGTGTTGCTGCTTTGGCAGAGGCCGAGGGGAAAGAAGCATCCTCTATCTCCGCTGCCTTAAAAGCGCCTGTCGAGAACAAGCGTTCAAAAACCGAATGGCGTCCGTCCCCGGTCGAGCTCACCGTGTAGCACAGGCTCCTCCCCGTTGTTGTTGTTCTCGGACATAGCTGCGAAGCTTCGCTCTGTTAAGGGTTGACGGAGCCGCACTGCGTAGCCACGCCCGACTGACGTCACCTCTCATCATCATCACCTGAGGGCCAGGAGGCGGGCTCGGATAGCGGTCACGTGATGCCTCGCTGTTAACACTTGATTTGCCCCTTGTTTATGAGTTTCGTTGCTTGAGGGCGGGGCTTGCCGCTGGACCTGGATAGGAGTCCGTGTTTCATTGACATGTGGGACGGCTTGTCCATGTGGCTGGTAGGAATAGAATAGAGAGCTCCCTGCCTGTTCAAACCTATGGTGCCAGCATGAGGGAGAGGGTCAGGGACTTGGAGGGTGGCAGACGGCTATTTCTTGCACAGGGATTATGCTGCCCTGCATCATGTATACGCAGGAGGGAACCTCGAGGGGGGGGGGGGGGGGAGAAAGTTACCTGAGATCTCTTACCTGCAGGCAGCAGCTGAATTCCTCATGCAGGGAAGCCTTGCCCCATCCTCTTGAATGGATGTGTTTGTGAAAACATGGATCTGGCAGCACTAGCATGAAGGAGCTATAATAAGATCAGCCATGTATGTTTTCCTGGCCAAATCTCTTACATGCAGAGGGAATGTGCTGCCCTGCAACAGGTAGGGCCCATTTCCACTCTGCAGTCCCACCTGCCCCTCCCTATCCACCCCCAGGCCTAAACTTGTAGCTCTCCCTTCTAGCTGCTTCTATTTCTCTAATTCCCCTTTTCAAGCCCAAGCTTCTGCTCCTTCCATGCAATTTTTATTTCTGGCAACCAGCTCCACTCTCCCCCTGCTCCCTCTTGTTTCACATAGCTCTGTCACGTAGATTGTAAACTCACGGGATATCTGGCTAAACACTAGTATAAAGTACTGTATTATCAGGACAATTGTCCGAGCTGGGTCGTCTGTACTTAATGTATCATGTCTGACATTTGTGCTTCCCTATTGTAAAGCTCTCTGTTGGTGCTATATAAAAGTGTCCGTAACCGTTACCAAATTCCTTTTGATATCTAACCTGCAAAATTTTTCATGCAGTGCCCATCAGCATGAATAAATGTGTCCAGGGAAACACCTGATCTGGCAACCCGAATAGTACAACCCCATCCAACTGTTGCTTCTGAGAAACATCACTCCAGTGTGATTCAGTGCATGTTAGGATTGATGGTTTATTCCCTGGTTGCTTAGTGGGTGATCACTACAGCAGATGGGGTAGTGCTTACCGGGGGGGGGGTGCGCTCTCCCAAACCTATAAAATAAATTTTCTTACTGTAAATTCCCTTTTTCCTGAATATAAGCAGCAGTACCAGATGGGTCTGGCCTTCTCCGGGACACGCAGTCGCCGAAAGCTAAAGAAAAGAAAACCTCAAACTAAGGAATGCCAGAATTTGAGGAATAGATGCTGACAGAGGCAACAGACTTGGAACCACAACAGGCCAAAACCCTCGACCTGATCCTGGCATGTATGTACCTGGTAGAATCACTGAAGTGTGCAGAAACACAAAGCACCGGAATTGAATGCAATTTTGGTGCTTTGTGAATAGAAAACCACCTTCATAGCTAACAAAAATGATTTCATGGTGCCTGTTTAGATGTGGAGCCTGCTGGTACCCAACCTGTTAGTGATCCAAATGGGTGAACTGCTTTGCAGGTTCCCTTATAGATAACTATATTAGGATAGGAGATATCTGTCAATCAGGCACTATGTTTAATAGCCTGGCAATTACACAATCATTTTGTCCAAACAAACTGGGAATGAATAAAGGGTGGATGAAATTTTCTATTCATTAGGTTAGTTCAGGAGGGGGGGGGGGGGGTAAAGCAATTTGCATAGTGTCCATAACTTCCGTACACAGATTGCGGGTTTTGGGAACTTTTCACACAACGTATGCGAGCACCTGGTCAGTGATTCTGCTTGCGGAGTTCAAGCCCATGTCTGCTGCTACAAGCACTCGACGCAGCCTGACCGCTTTAACAATATAAAGTGGTCAGGGTGCATAGAATTGAATGTACCTTTTTAAACTGAGCGGGATGAGGATCCAGTGTTTAGAGGAAGGGAGTCGGGCAAGGGACCAGATCTGAATCCCACCAGTTGGCACATGGCATTGCCTGCCGCCTGAACTCAGGACGTCCCACTACAGCCAATGATGCGGATCATTAGTGGGGCACGCAGCACTACGCTCCACCTGGTGGCAAGGGGTTAAATAAGACGCTAAATATTTCTACCCCTTTTCTCCTCAGCTCAGGGATGCCGAACCTGAAAATCCTGACGCTTTTCTGTGCAATTTGTGTAGCATAGGAAACGGAAATTGTGCACTGCAACAGGACTTCTGAACTTTACGGATGCAAATTCATTTGTGCCTGCGCAGAACGATGAATCGGAATGGCACTTGCCATCGCAATCCGAGACAGATCTCTAATGCAATTTGTCTCAGTGCTGTCAGCACAGAGCGTGCTGATGTCACTAGTAACAGACACCCGGGCAAGCAAACTTCCACTTCACCCAGCGTTCCTAACAGTTTGGCTGGGCAGGGAGAAGGTCAGGATGTAAGGAATGTCCTTATATATAAATAAATAATGGCAGAACCAACTCAAAGGAAGAGCTCTACAGGAGACGAAGATCCTCACCTTAGGCTAGGGTCAGACGAGCGGGTTTTATACGGTCTGTGCACCCATGCAGTAGTGGCCACACTTTTTTGTGATGTTATTTTTGACAGATGTAGGAGGGAAAATAAATTAAAAAACATTTTGTCCATCAAAAATGCTGGACATATAAATGCAGTCCGTCTGACCTTGTTGTGCACTCCACACGTACGTTCTTGCCTAACTTGCATCCGTTTGCCGCGTCCGTCGTGCAGACATTCTTGTGTGGGGCTCCATTGGTCAGAGTGCTATGCTGCCACGGACGTACAAATGTGCGGCAACACGGACGTGATGACTGCGCTCGTCTGACCCCAGCCTAAAAGAGGAGTACATGATTGGAACCACTTAGGCACGTGTCAGACGAGCGCACGGATCACGTCCGTGTTGCCGCACATTTGAACGTCCGTTATAGCATATGACCAAATGGAGCCCCACACACGAAGTACGTTCGCACGAGTGCACTGCGTCCGCAAAGCTTTGAGAGAGTGATAGAACGTAGTCAGATGGACTGCATTTTTGACGTCCAGCATTTTGGATAGGGTCAGACGAATGCAGTGTGAACGCGCCGTAGTATCACGGCCGTAGTAGCAGCAAATGACGGGCAATATACGAAGTACGGCTGCGCAACGCAAGCGGCAAACAAAACGCATTTTTTCAAGAACGTGATAGAGCTAGTACTGACGTACAGAGTGCGCTGCGTCCACTAGCGGCATGTGTGCGTGATTAGGAGCATCAGACGCTGCTAATGTCCAGCCAACATAACGTCCAGACGCAAAAAGGGTTTTAAAGATGATCAATACAAAATAACAGACGAAAATGCGCATCGTATGACCGCTATCGCGTATTCCGTGAAAAAAATACGTCCATTCGAACGCACTTTTTTCACGGACAACGTGAAAAATGCGTTCGTCCGACCCTAGCCTTTGACGGACAAAATGTTTTTCATATTTTATTTTCCCTGCTACATCCGTCAAAAATAAGTCACAAAAACAGACTGGCCACTGCCTTGTCAGTCAGAAAGTACGTCCGTTGTGCAAGGATGCACAGATGCGCTTGTCTGACCCTATCCTAACAGGCCAGGTTTTCCAGATATCTGAACTTCTGCACAGGTGATTGCAGTATTCACAGAGCAGCAAATCCTGTCTGCATTTCCAAGGTAATCTGTCAAATCTGGCCTGTTAGTGGGTCCTGTGGAAGCAGGTAGGAACCACTGACCTAAAACATGGAAGCCATGCTCCCTCTGCATAGCATTAAGTCCTGCTGTTAAAGCATCCACAATGAATAGTGAGTGCACCAATTTCTGGATGCCCACTTTTTTTGCAGGATACCTACAGCACTGTTTACAGATACAACTAAATAGTCTCAGCGTCACTTGTTTCTATAAAAGCAAATCACAGTCAATATATGTTGTGCTAGAGAGCACTAGATTCTAGAAAATATAACACCATAATTTGTAAGTAAATGGTCAGTGATGGCAATCCGTAACATCCCAGATTGGTCACAATGCAGGGGATTGTGATTATCACCTTTAAACCCGTCACTGTAAAACAAGGCAGCAAAAACGATTAAAGTGCTTTTTATGAAAATAATTGGGGGGGGGGGGGGCAGAGAAAAAAGTCTCCCAGTCTTTTCTTTCTAAGCAATATGCTGTGTACATAAAGTTCATATGCAAATTGCATACTTTCACACACAAGCACCTGGCCACATTAACGACCCGATGCTGCATACGCAGCTCAAGCCTATGTCTGCTTTCTCCCAAACAAAAGATTCTACAAGAGCTCAGACATGAAGTCTGCATGAAAGCAGGGTGAGAAAGGGGGAGGAGTGTGTGTTTGGGTGGCCTGAGTACGAGAGCAAGTGTGTTTGGGCAAAAGTGGACCCGAGTGTGGTATGTGGGAAGCAACTGGACTTAAGGGAGAGAATGGCAGCTCCAGTCTAAACAGGGGGTGACTGAAGGCTGAGGTGATGGCACAGGACTCCAGCTTCAAGTAAGGATAAAAACCATCAGCGCCCATACCCAGTATTCCAGGTTGTGTTATAGCACTTCGGCAATTGTAAACTGAATTAAAACTAATTAGGTCTGACATAACCCTAGAATTATATTGAGTAAAGTAGCAAGTCTTCTCCAATCAGTTCCGAAGTAGAATCAGAGGTTATAACCTTTAACTCGGCCTGACTCTACAGTGTTCTACACAAAGTGATACGTTGTTTCAGCCCTACTGTAATAATTTTTTTTCGATGAAACCCTATTTAAAAAGGACTTCTAGTCCTGTGGAACCGAAATGCTCATTAAAATCTTATTCCTGCATCTGATTGCAAAGCAGCCCCCATCCTCTCCAACAATATTCAAACGGTTACTGTATTCTGTCTGCAGTAAGCTGACACTACAGTACAAGGACAATTCAGGGGTTACTGAAAATCCTTGTACAGTACAAGTTAGTGTAATTCTATATACAGACATTCTTGGATACCCTTTTTATCCAAGGGCTGCAATTGCCAGTAATTAACAGGGTTATTCAGAGAGGTGAGAACCAGGACAATGAACAATCTAGACCGAATAGCCGATTTAGAAAGTGAAATAAATGGGAGAATTTTTCTGGTTTGGCCATTTTGACCTAGAATTTTCACTTCTCCAGTCATTCTACTTTTCACCTCTCTCTGAATAACCCTGTAGGTCTCCCAACAGAAGTGCTTGGTGAATGGATTCTATTGCTCAAACAATAAAAAAAAATTGCTAATTATGCTTTAACTTACATCTGTATGCATAATGTGAAAAAGGGTGTTAAAAAGCAAAATCTGAGTGTTCATACTTGCCAATAAAAATTCAGATTTCCACTCTGAATTGGACCAAACAATGAAGGCGATTCTTTGATCATCTCTCAAAAACCTGCTCAGAAGCACTAATGGAGTGTAAAACGTACTCCACAGATAGCCGCTTTGGCAGTTTAAAACGGCCGTTTCTGTACATCTCACCTATAGGAACAGAGGTGAGACAGGATTGAGGTTCTATAGTCAACGTTATGGAGCAGCTCTAGGTTTAGAACTATTCCTTTGGAATGTAGGTTTTGCATAAAGCAAGGGATCAAAGCCAAACAGGTCTGTCTGTTATCCTAGACTAGGGCAGGGGTCAGCAACCTTGGCTCCCTGATGTTTTGGGAACTACATTTCCCATGATGCTCAGTCACCCATTAGGCCAGTGTTTCCCAAACCTGTCCTCGGGACCCTCTGTCTCGCCAGATCTCTGAAGCACAGCGCAGGGGATAGGATTTGCTGCTCAGTGATTGCAGGATTCAGTCTGCTTTTCCCTAAAAGTGATCTGCAAAATCTGGCCTGGTTGAGGGTCCCGAGGACAAGTTTGGGAAACACTGCATTAGGCTGACTGAGCCACGTGGGAAATGTCACTCCCAAAACATCAGGGAGCCAAGGTTGCTGACCCCTGGACTATGGGAGTAGTGGTGAACCTGGGCACTCAGCACCATGGCAGATGTACTAACCATCCTATTCAAGTTAGCAGACAGAACAGCTTATTGGGGGGGGGAGACGGGGGCCATCTTTGAAAATGCATTCCCCACACAGGACACCCCCCCCCAATAAAAAAGTCAGCAATTCAGTTTATATAAATCACAGGACTGTAAAGAAGGTCCATATGTTTTATATTGTGGATGTGCATTCCTCCACCTCCAAAAAATAGATACCCAGCAGCTATTCTTTAAATTGTCTATGTACAGAAATTAATCTCACCAAGCAATAAAATATCTGTGCCAGCAGGCAATGTAAAAATAAAGAACACAAGTCATTTCATTTGTATTTATTCAGTAGTTTTTATCCTTAGTTTTTTGGCTTTTTTAAATTTTTTTTAAAGTCTTTTTTTATCCCACTTCAGTGCCAGACAAGGCAAGAAGTGATTACAGTCAGGTTGTCATTAAAACATGTGATCAGGACACAGCTTTCAGCAATAACCTTATCCCACCAACCCTGCCAAGGTCAACCCATTTCCCTGTGTGCTTTGTAGCGGTTGGAGTTACACCAGTGCAGGGCAGGACGGGGAAACACAAGAAGTGGGACAGAAAAAGGGAGAAGGATGGAATCGTTAGGTAATAGAAGAAAGGGTATAAGGTGTGGCCAAAAAACTCAATACAAGCAATGGACAGGGAAAAAGAAAATACATGGAGTGAATAAAAATAAAGGAATAACAAAAGAAGAAACTTTGTTGGGGAAAAAAGTCACAAAATTACATACATTTAACCCCATAAGTACTGTAAAGATCCCCACCACTTTACAGCCTTAAAGAAAAAAATCCTATATAGGGATAAGGCCTGTACTGCAATTGACATCACAAAATAAAAAAGACAAATTAAATCTACACATCAGGCGAGATGTAAAAAAAAAAAAAATACAGTAAACCCAACCGTTCCCATAACTGGGTGATAAAACGGCAGGAGCAGAGTTTCCCCTGCGCAGCTATAAAAAGGATATTTGATGGCACCTTAAACACTGGAAAAAGTCAGACTGGGAGGGACTGGCAAAAGTTCCCGCACTGTCGCAAGTCTTCTTCAGTTTTGGAACAGGGTACGAATTCTAGGCTCGACTATTGGAACTAGGTGGACTAAGGACTGTCCCACAGGAAGAGACCAGCACTAATTGACTCTGTCCTGGAATATATACAGGTTATTGGTAGTTGCCACAGCAATGATGTTCTCCTTAGGATGCCAGGCTGTGTGCAGGATCTTCTTGTTGAAGTCCAGACTGTCTACTGTAATTTCATCCTTCTTTCGCTTGCCGCTTGCACAGACTTTGCGAGGTTTCAGCACCATCCGGGGCTTGCTATTTTCTCGTGATGCTTCTAGAGTGATATCGCGTTTGGTGTTGCGGTCGAACATCCGGAAAAAGTTATTGTATGAGCCAGTCATGACCACACTGTAAAGGGGTAAAATAGGTGTAAATGTAGATCCTCTGTATGCAAGAGACCAGGACTACCAACATTTTTTAAAAGAAAAAAGCCTTTTGCCCTAAAGAATGCAAATCAACTGATTAAAGTCTAATGAATAGGAACGATAAGGAAATCATAAAGCGGAATAAAGCAGCCTAAATCTAAATGTGTAGATCAGATGCAACCTAATCTGCATCATAATGTAGGTAGATTTAATCCAAGACAATGGTTTGCCAGTTGGTTTATAAAGAATAAAAAAAAAAAAAAAGCTACTCTATTTTGGTTCTCACTTGTATCTGAGATAATTCAGCCATGCCAATTTTGGTTCAAGCACAACTTTCAATTTAAGTAGTATTTTAACCCTAAAATCCTGCCAGACGTCAAGGGTTAAACCGGTGTAAATTGCACTAATATCACTTTGTTGCTGCCACCATGAGGGCTGGCTCTCATGCCGATTGGCTGTAAATTGATAGCACAAGTCAAAGTGCTTTTTAGCTCATCTAGACAGGTTAAGAATACATGTTGGATCGAGATTGTAATGGTGAAAATCACTGTTGACATCTCAAGCGATGGGAGATTGAAGTCCCTACAAACCCAGTTCCAGCCACTGCCATATACGGTCTTCAACACCAGCCAGAGGGTCATCATGCAGTGTGTGGAGGGCTGTCCTGTAGTGTGGCTTCTTCAGTTTGTCACCATCACTCACCCAGGCAGCATGCCACAAGTAGTGATGGATAGAAAATTGAGAAATAACCTTTCAAAGTTATTCCTGGATAGGTGTCAAAAAACAAAAATCTAATTAGTAGGGAGTGATTCCCGGTCAAATGAGCCCAAATTAAGCTGGACTTCACAGCCCCACTTTAAATATACACCTTTTAAAACCTGACCTGAAAAAACAGATTTCTAAAATGGCATAGTGATCACTGTACACCATCTTTAAAAGGAAAAAAGTTTGAAGATTCCATTTCACTGTACATCCTAAATTTTTATTTTACAAAATATATAGAATAATAAACGAACCACAGCAGATATAGACGCAAGACTCCCCGTAAAAGGTAACATCTTTTGGAAGTTATAAACTATTGTGGCATTACATATTAAGTCTAAAAAGCTTACTTGTCAGGCCCATTCCAGCAGCACTCAAACTTGTCAAAGATGCAGTCATTTTCGTATAAGGAGCATAGCTTACTCCTGAGGTATTCATGAACCTGTCAAGAGAGTACAGTTTACATATATACACTCCAATAAGAAAAAGTTATAAAAGAATACATCTAGTAGTACGGCAAGACTCCAATCACCAAGTCGCTTCAAAGAAAGTGTTTTTGTTCTAGTCTGTAGCAGTAATGGGAAGTCTTTCTGTACCACAGACTACGTTGTCGTGCGTAGACAACCCAAAACAAGAATAAAGCATATCACTACAACTATTAAATTTCTGAAGGGACAGGAAGTATTTTGCATTTTTTTTTATGTTGCAAAACATGTGACTATTGTCATATATAGTTACCTGATATGTTTCCACTGGTCTGCTTTCCATGTTTAAATCCCAGATCTTAACAGACAAGTAGTCCCTGGTCATCATGTATCGGCCATTGTGGCTGAATTTCACATCAGATATTGAAGAGATGATTTCTGAAAAGAATGACCTATTGCTGGGATCTTCAGGCTCCTCAAACACTATTAAGAGAACAGAATGTTTGCAAAGTCTTAGTAAAACATTACAGAGGTAATTTGGCATAATTCAAAGCAAGCACCAATTCAGAGTATATTTTACAGTGCTCCACTTACACTTTGAATGGCGATCACATAGTGCCGACTCCCTCATGTCACAGAGGCGGATGGTGCCTTTGCTGCTACTGTACACAAAAGTGTTGCAGTGATGTGGGTGAAACTCTGCTGCCGTTATCACCTCTGTCAGCTCCTCCATGTTTGCAGGTTTAATATCTACGATGTCTAGAGGGAGAGTGTGAAGGAACCGTACATACAGAATATGTGGTCCAGCGTAAGACTATAGGACTGTTAAACTGCCCCTAAGCTTAAATGGGCATGGGTTCTGCATGAACCACTGCAATAAAAAAAGGCTGATCAAAAGGGTGACCTCAGGAGGAGCGACAGTTTGCTTGTGTGCATTAGCAAAGCACTTAAACGGCTTATAAAGAGACATTGTGCATGGGCATCAAAATGCAAAATATATTGCCTTTACTTAGGCGAATGCACATGAGGCCGCATCACCCTGCGACATACAGTGCACAATCATTTTACGAAATGTAAGTTAATCTGTCAAATTTACTGGGGGAATTTATGCAGTCACAGTTAAAAAAAAAAAAAAAACACAAAAAAAAAGCTTAATACAGCTGGAATATGAATAAAACTACCCAATGTTACACAAGAAGCATCATTATTCTAAATGCGCAACAATTTTGTTGTAATCAGGCCCATTAATCGCAAGTGTGTTCAAGACAATGAACTGGATCCCTCACAAAAGGTTACAACCACTGGCCCGAGAGATGTCTGACTACAGCCCCCGGTGATTCCCCAGCAATTCCCTGCAAAGAATTCTGGATCACAAACCCTTCTCAACAGGAGTTTTGCCAACAGGGAACATTAAAGTGAAGGATACTAAAGCTCCTGTCTGTTATCTCCAAATGCCACAGGTTGACTCGCAGGTCATCTGCTGATAGGTAGGTCTCATAGTCACTGTTCACAGAGATTGAGTTGATGTGATATGTGTGAGCATTGGCAAATATCCGTCGAGGACTTGCTTCAACCATCAGATCCATGGGTCGGAAAACCGGCACCTGCAACAGACATTAAGAGGTCTTTTAAAACAAGTTATTAGGAAGAGTTCACCTACAAAATGCTTGCTACCACGTCTCGCAATGCCAACCAAGATCCTTAAGATTTTTCACAGCGGCCAGAAAAAAATTGTTTGCCTACCGTAAATCCAAGAGCAAGTCCTCAATGAACTGAATCTGATCTATGGTTGAATATTACGTGTAATAAAACTTGTGTCATCTTGGCAAATGTTGTTCCCATGCTGTTAGCAAAGGGATTTTGGAAATCAGCCCCTTTACTGACCATATAGTCCAAATGTGTGAAAAGCAGCGCAGGGAAAAAAATCTGGATCTCACCCTGAGCGTGGTCACAGTGGTTGGATCCCTGTATCTCCCATTCTCTTCCTTTAGGTTGTAACCTTCTGGTCTCTTGTCTCGTTCACTGATTTTCCATAGTTTAATGGTTTTATCTAAAAGGAGGAAAAAAAAGTTAGGCAGATGATTTATACACAAGAAATTAAAAGGAAAAAAAAGGAAACATACTTGAAAACTAGAGAAATCTCAATGTATCCTTCCTGGTAAAATACTTTAAAAAAAAAAAAAACTGTCTTTGGGGCTCAAACTGAGTTTCAGCACCAAGGACAGCCCCTGTCCAGCACAGCTGAAGCTGCAAAAAAAACCCTGTCCCTGTAATAGCTTTCAGCACCTAGGACAGCAACGTTGACCACAGCTGGCATGAAAAATGCGGATTGAAGAAAAAATATATATTTCATACTAAGGGCTAACTGTTCAGTTGTGTGGGGGCAATTTCCCTGTCGGCGATTTAACTATATACAATTCATCTTCTAAATGTAAATTGTACCAGAGCGTCAGATTTCATTTGAACAAATCCCCTGAAAATTGAAAGGATCGCAAATCTGTTGTTGCAAAAAATAGTCATCCGATGCAGTGGAAGAGGGCTGATTCAACTGCAGGTTGTGGGAATCGGTCAGACAACTTCAAACGATAAGCGCACAAATACAGACCCAGTGGATGTCCGGCCTTAGACTGGAATATATCTACTATTGCTTTACACAGATCTCCCCCACCTAAATATGTAAAATTTCTGGAAATTTTGAAGCCATGAGATAAGGAAAAAAAAAAAAAAAGTATTTTTTTCCTGGAAAAATTGGAAATCTACACCATGGAGTAGGTTTACAAATTAAAATTAATTTTGTCTCACTTGAAATGAAAGTGGTTTATTTAGTAACTTTAACTTTTGTTTCAAATGGAATAACAAGCAAGGACTGTATGTGATCATATGAGAAGTAACAACTATCAGAACAAGTAACCAGCCCTCTGATTCCTGAAGAGCAACAAAAGCAAGAAACATCAACATAAAAAAAAAAAAAAAAATAGAAATATATACCGTACATTTCTATCAAATTTGCCCCATAGCACAAATAGTAAAGGAAGTAACTGCATTATTTGTGGCTGTAGGATATGGATACATCAATATTTAAGGTTGAGGTTTAAGTTTTGAACGGTGCTTTTAAAAAAAAACATTTTAGTCTCTTTTGTTGGAGACATTGAAGGAAGACATCGCTCCCGACCTCAGTTCGAGAAGGGGGAACATCGGGAGCGATGTCTTCCTTCAATGTCTCCAACAAAAGAGACTAAAATGGTTGAAAAATCCACAATGGGTTTATTAACTGGCAAAATACAAAAGAAAATACACCGCAAACGTGTTTCGCTGAACGCAGATTCATCAGTGGGTCAGCGAAACGCGTTTGTGGTGTATTTTCTTTTGTATTTTGCCAGTTAATAAACCCATTGTGGATCTTCAACCATTTTAGTCTCTTTTGTTGGAGACATTGAAGGAAGACATCGCTCCCGACCTCCGTCGATAGTTCAAGAAGGGGGAACCGGTGTCCAATTATCCACTGGTCGCCTGTGATTTGGTGCCGCTTTTATAAAGGGAACCGGACAATGTGAGTAACCCTCCTTTGACGTAATCAGTCTGCACATAGCACTTTTTTTCTTTGAGGAATCAACATCCTGTAAGCAAATTCCTGCTCTGAGTGACGTCTGGTTCACCATAAGTGCAAGCGCCAACACCAACCTCCCAACGATTTTCTATTTTTCGGTGGATTTGGGGATTTGCCGCCACCGGTTGTTATAGGCTGCTGCATCTGTGAACTTGGTGACTACATGTCTAGATTAATACCAGTTTAGAGACGTCAATTCTAACCTTTTCCAGCATTTCAGTATTATTGTGTTTGAGATTCAATAATTGGCTAATATTATTGTGTCATATTTTCGGAGTGCTGCTTAGGAGTCAATGCACACACACTTGTTTTTTCCAAATTGATAATATATTTTTCCCCCACTAGGGGTCACTAATATCATATACTAATAAAAATCCTTAAACGTCACTAATATCTATAAGTCACCATTTCTATAGGTTTATAGCACTTCAGTTTGTCACATTGATTACTTGCTCAAATTATAAATCAACACCTGAAACAAGGTTTCGTTTAGCATATGAAAAGATTCTTTGTTCACCCCTATTCGGCACTTTATATTAAAGTCCTGCCCAGCACATGAATAAATACACTGCGCACTTCAATGAATTAAGGATATTAAATGATCACTGGAGTATCACCTTTTCCCATTATAATACACATATTTTTATGTATAATTTACACTTGTGTCATTTGAAATAGATATGTGATCAGCACCACCAAAAGTTCTATCTTTTGTAATCTCATTTTCTGTTTCTTCTTGCTCTCCATCATTGTCATTTTTCCAAGACTTGGGTTAGTTTGTTTGATTTTAGTTTGAATATGGACAAACTGATTATTTCACGCGCAGCAGCAGAAGATGCAGGAAGTGAGATGCAAAAGGTGTCAGGTCGTGTTGTGCAGAGACCTTGTCACCATGTTGCAGGAGGGAGATGATTTGCAGAATCCCAGACTGTGCGGGAGAGAACATTAACACGGATCAAATAGGGACAAATGTAACCCCTTACCTGTCAATTAAGGCCTGAGAAGACAGAAACTATCATCAACTGTATCCCAACAAGCACTGCAAGGAGGTAAAAGATGGAGCTCCCAATCAAGCCTTTTCCCTGCAGCGCCCCCTAGAGGCTGAAATGCATATTTTTGTTTGAGTGTTGCATTGAGACGTTTTACTTGAATTGTATTCCAGGATTTGCTCATATTCAGCCGAGAGAACTTAATGATTTAAGACTTTAAGGTCCTAATGTTATGATATGGTATTTAAATCTATATTAGACATACTAGATATTATTGTAAAAGGACATTACATATTTTTTCCAGAAAAACAAAAAATGGCTTTGAAAAATAGAAATTCTAATTTTTCCCAGGCCTTCCCATCTACTCCCACCCCATTGTTAATGCTCCAAAGTCAAAGCTTGAATATGATGTTACTTCAGCATGACCATCCATGGAAATTCAGGCTACTTATTTTAGCATTTATTATTGCAAGTTAATATGCAAAATGACCAAGAGAAAGGATTACTAGTAATGAAGTTTTTACAAAACCTACAAAAAGGGTTCATCCCATTGCCAAAGGGTCAATTTAGATATATATGGAAAAAAACAGCAATGTTTCAAACACTAAGCTCTAAAGGTTGTGAAAGTGATTGAAACATTGCTGGTTTACGTTTAATAACAAGTCGCAGCAGGTGGCACCAAGAACTAGAACAGTGTTGGCAAACCTTAGCAGCCCAGATGTTTCTGCACTACGTGTCCCATGATGCTCAACATTAAAGCTGCTGGAACATGTAGTGCCGAAACATCTGGAGTGCCAAGGATGGTGATCACGGACCTAGATTTAGCTCAAGCTACAGTTTAAAAAAAAAAAAAAAAAGTTACACACCACCAGGTGGCGATGCAGCGCAGATCGCTCCTACAGCCACAAATTAGTGCTGTGGCATTTGACTGCTGGCAAAGGATGATCATTTATACAGCATCAACAGTTCTGCACTGCTTTACAATACCCAAAGGGAACAAGACAAACACAAACATAGGAACTTAGACAAGAATTGTAGAGAGCCCTGCCCAGATGCCCAACAGCCTCAGACATCGATGCCTACAGCAAAACTGGCACGGTGTGGCAATTAAACACAACTGACACACCGGGTATGTTGGCTGCAATTGTTTATCAAGTGATGCCGCCACAGATGGTGTTCATTTGAACACATTCTTGTGCCATCTATTACTGATGGCCTCAGTCATGAATAACCAGGAGATCATTTATCAGGCCTATCAGAAACATGTATCACACTTCCAAGGCCTAGTAGAACATGACTTACCATTTGTAGATAACAGAAACTGTGCTGCATTTTTCTGGGGTAGCCATCGGATCTTATTGATCTTCTCTTCAATTTCTAAGCTCTTCAAGTAATCAAACTCTGGTTCATGGCTCTGGAAAGTGCTGTAAACGCTATATTCCCCCCTGTGATATGGACTCTTACTCTGCAAAAAGAAAACCAATGGGGTTAATTCATTAGACAGTAAAATCTAGCAAGGCTTAATTAGCCCTTACGGCTTTATCTACACTGCGTCAATATATAGATTTTACTGCTCTACAACATTGGCATTACAAAATGAAACCAGTGACCTCATAACCAGCCAACACCCTGACTTAAGTCCTTGAGCGTCGGAATGCTATAAAGATCACCACTAGATGAACAGGTTGTTGCATGAAGATCAATAAAATAAAAAAACTACATGACTACTATACAAAGTACAAAGACATACAGGGTTATTCAAAGAGATCCGAATGGCTGCGGAAAGGCAACCGAACAGTGAAATTCAGTGTACGGTAGGGCTGTGCAATTAATCGCAATCGAATCGCGATTTCCGCCCCTGCGATTTCTAAATCGCATAAGGCTGCGATTTTGCGATTTTCGGCTGTAACTTCCGGCGGCGGCATGGTGCGGCGGCATGGTGCTTTGGGCGCTCGCAGGGGGAACCACGTGACGAGCCGCGTTCTCGCGGCTCATCACATGGTTCCCCCAGGCGAGCGCCCAAGCTCCATGTGCCGGCGGAAGTTAACAGGGAGCCGAACACGTGGCGCACAGAACACAGCGGCGCTACAGAGGTGAGCTGCGGATATCCACGAGCTGGGGCAGCATTTCCATGTGCTGGGGCAGCATTTCCATGTGCTGGGGCAGCTTATCCATGAGCTGGGGCAGTATTTCCATGTGCTGGGGCAGCATTTCCATGTGCTGGGGCAGCATTTCCATGTGCTGGGGCAGCATTTCATGTGCTGGGCGCAGCATTTCCATGTGCTGGGGCAGCATTTCCATGTGCTGGGGCAGCATTTCCATGTGCTGGGGCAGCATTTCCATGTGCTGGGGCAGCATTTCCATGTGCTGGGGCAGCATTTCCATGTGCTGGGGCAGCATTTCCATGTGCTGGGGCAGCATTTCCATGTGCTGGGGCAGCATTTCCATGTGCTGGGGCAGCATTTCCATGTGCTGGGGCAGCATTTCCATGTGCTGGGGCAGCATTTCCATGTGCTGGGGCAGCATTTCCATGTGCTGGGGCAGCATATCCATGTGCTGGGGCAGCTTATCCATGAGCTGGGGCAGCTTATCCATGAGCTGGGGCAGTATTTCCATGAGCTGGGGCAGTATTTCCATGAGCTGGGGCAGTATTTCCATGTGCTGGGGCAGTATTTCCATGCGCTGGGGCAGCATTTCCATGCGCTGGGGCAGCATTTCCATGCGCTGGGGCAGCATTTCCATGCGCTGGGGCAGCATTTCCATGCGCTGGGGCAGCATTTCCATGCGCTGGGGCAGCATATCCATGCGCTGGGGCAGCATATCCATGCGCTGGGGCAGTATATCCATGTGCTGGGGCAGTATATCCATGTGCTGAATACTGAATACATTTAGAATGTATGTAGCATGTTTGAAAAAGCAAAAACAATTGGCTAAATCGCAAATAAAATCGCAATCGCAATATTCATTCAAGAAATCGCAATATGATTATTTTGTCAATATTGCACAGCCCTAGTGTACGGTTACCTTTCCTGGCCATTCGGCTATCCAGAGAGCATGCAGTTCGCCAAATGTTGGCGAATTGCCTGCACATATGGTGCCTGTTTGAGGGCAGTCAAATCCCCATAGAGAAGCAATGCTTCGTCTATTCAGAGAATAAAAACCAGCAGTGAAAAGTGGCCGAAATGCCCTGCCATTTGGTTGCTTCATGTGACAGATTTATTCAGGCGATTCCCATAGGCTTCAATGTTAAAAATATTCCCGTTTTAAGTCAATATCTAATAAACTGTTTATTATAATATTCTGCAGTAAAAAGTCATTATAGATTTTTTTTAGGATCTTAAGCTTTTTTCGGGATTTTTTGCAAAAAAGTTTTTTTTCTGTAACAGCCTTTTTTATTATCATTCATTGGACCTCATATGTAAATTTCAGACATTTTCGCTCAGTAATTCGTTGCAAACAGCGTTTCACTTTTCAAACAGTCAAGCATACGGTTTTGTTTGGTCTTTTCCACTCGACTGCGGCGTCGGGTTTTTCCAGCAGCTGCGCTGTGATCGGCTCCTGCTTGGGGTTCTCCAGCGTGTTCGGCGGGGTTAATCCAGATGTTTTTGCGGGTTTCGGTGTGCATTCGGCAGGTTTTCAGCAGCTTTTCCCTGCACTATGACGGCCCTGTGGTGCTTGCTGAATACACCACAGGGTCGCCGAAATGAGATCGCCGAATTAAGCAGAACGAAAAGTCACCGAACGTGAGGTGACTTTGAGTCTCTTTGAATAACCCTGATTATATTACTTGGATAAGACTGCACATAGGGATAGAGACATGCCAGGAAGGCTTTTAGAGCAGGGTTTCTCAACCCGTGTATGCGTACCACAAGCCTGAGGGGGGGGGGGTACACTTACGAGGCATTTGCACAAGTATTTGTGCAAATGCCCTGATACTGGAAGCCAGCACTGGGCAGGCTAGCTGGCCATATCCAGGCAGAGTACACCGACTGCATTCTGTCAGGCCCCTCCGGCTGGCCACATTGCGGTGAGCAGCCGCTGGCAAAGGATGCTCTGCCGGGGCCCCCGAACCCTGTAAGCGTTCGCAAGAGTGCTGCCCCTTTGCAGGTGGCCACTCGTGCAATGCAACCAGGTGGAAAGGCTTGACAGAATGCGGTTTGTGTCTGAGGTCCAATATCTGTGTTGTCCGGGCTAGTGGAGACTTGTGCAGTGGTTAAATTGGGTGTCTGACCATACACTTCAATATTAAAAACACCCCCATGTCTGTCAGTCTCTCCATTTTTCTCCTCCCCTTTAGTTAGGGATGGTTTGTGTGTTAACGTAACCGTATGTTATCGCGGCATGCACACATTACACAAAAAAAAGGAAATGCAGAGACATTTAACAAATGTAAGCAAGATCAGCAGCAGACAAACCAGCCATACTGACCTCCTGCTGGAAGATTACTACTCGTCCACCTTTATCACCTGTAGCCAGCAACTCTCCAGAATTATTAAATTCTACCGTAGAGATGATATCAGCTGCAATTAAAAAGAAAATCATTAGTGTGTTTGTTCAAAAGGTTACAGCGTTCATTGCAACTGATTCCAAGTTGAGAAAAGCACTGTCACGACATCAAAATCTCCAACTAAAAAGACAGCAGTTATCTGTCCATACATCTAGCACCACTATACAAGAATATGCAAGACAAACGACCAATGAAGCTCTTCAAATGTTGTCATACAGGACTATCAAGTCACACAACATTAGAATGAACGACTGAAACATCAGCTTTAGTTTTTGGGACTGTCGAATTCTTGGAGCAAGACTGAATGCTGTTATGAAGATTTTGTACTTTCCTCAACAAGAGGTCTATAGTAGTAGCACAGGATTTGCCAATTACAACTGGTCAATTTGACATTTTTGAATAACGATGGAGGTTTGAGACCAGGAAATGGACATGATCCAGATGTAGGATTCTCTTCTTTTTAAATGACTGCTCACAGGTTGTCTAAAGCAAAGACCACTTAAGCAAGCACATTGCACTGGCCTGCCAAGGAGGTACACGTTCCTCACCACAAGAAGCTTAACAAGAGTGCAGTAGCTTTGCAAGTAAAATCTAGATTAGTATATACTGTACATGTTATGCAAGTACTCCATGTATTGCATTTATGCTCCTGAAAAAAAAAAATAAAAAAAAAATTCTGTTCTGATTTGATGTATGGATAAGATGGGAGCCAGGCTGTTATGCAGGATACTACAGCAGGACTGACGCCTCCACCCGTTTAGTTTAAAGCAAATACAAGCTGACTCTTTTGCGGAAGCAGCAGCTTTGCACAACCAAGAAGTGGAACATTTTTTCCACTAACCCTAGTCTTTACAGCGATCAATGGCCCCTGTGTGAAGGCCTGCAGGAATTTAGGGATGTGGAGTTCAGCAGACCTCACTGGGTTCATTCTAAAAAAATGCATAAATGAAAACCTACAGAAGCTAGTAGAATCAGTTCCAAACTTCTTGACAGATCACTGTAGATGTGATATGAATGCTGTGATTATTGCGCCCCCCCAACATGCAGATCTTTTACAAGCTTCCTTACAGAAAATTAAGAGACTGCACAAAAGTCACCCTCATGGTGGTCACACTAATGATGCAGCAATGGTCACTAAAACAGAAAATAAATGTGTAGAGTCACCTGCCAAAATAGAGAGTTCCCATTTAAAGTGATTCAGGGCCTATGCCGACTGAGCTGTTACACATCTAAATGGTTCATACTATAATCTTAACAGCACTGCTAATTCAGGCCCCGTTCACACTGTGCGATTTATCGTGCGGATTTTGCCACAAAACCCACGCTATGTAGCATCTCCAATGGAGCTGTTCACATCTTGCCGCGTGACGTCGCATGTCACTGTAGCAGGTCACTGGTACATGACCCTTTTTTGCGATTTCCATTGGTGGTGCTTTGCAAAATCGTGCAAAACTGCGACATCACGAATATGAAAATCGTGCGGAAAAGCACGTGATTTTCAAAATCGCACAGCATGAACAGGGCCTTACAGTTGTCATATTCCAGCCGAGCCGCAAACTTCTTTTGGCTCCTTACTGGCAGCTTGGGACGTTAATGGCTACAGCCATTATCCAATGGCTATATTGGAGTAGGGTGCATAACATAACGTCACACCTGCCATAAATTTTACAACTTCTTGCAGGGCTTGAAAAGCTTTGAGCCAGGCTGCTACAAGTTAAAAAGGAACAATACTACCTATTATAAGCATCAACTAGATTACTTGTACATTAGAAATAAAGCCACCTTATAAAAGACATCTGATGCTTTTTTTTTTCTCCTTCCTTTGATCAAAGGAATTGCATGTAATAAGGAAAAACAAAGTTACGTTTTCCTCTCTTGCTCCTATTTTCCCAGGATTTAACATTTATCAAAATCTGTTAAATCTCTTTACTGCTGTGCGCAAAGCCCAAGTAAGGCTGGATGTCCACGGAATCCGTAGTCGTGTGACTGACTTGGTCGTCAGACTAGGAACGATATCAGTCGCGACTTTGTCTGCCGAGCGTCATCCACATCAGATTAGCGATCAGCGACTATGGTCCCAAAAAACTGTTTATTGCATTCTGCTCTTGGAAACACTGCAGTTCTTTTGTGTGAAAATGGATATGGATAAACTGGATGTGCGAATTTTAAACCCTTTGCGCAGCTGAAAAAGGACCTCAAATTCATTCAACCTGTACCCTACCCAAACGTGGCTAGTACCACCCATCTCCCATACACAAAATATACATTTAAATATAAAAAAAAAAACCATTAACTCAACTAATCAACTTCTCAGCATCCATCTCCTTCCCTGATCGTATGGCTGTCTGAGTTGCTTTTGCGATATTTCTAGGGCTGCAACTAACGATTACTTAAATCGATTTTATTCTCAAAAAGGAATTTTATATGTAAAAATAACCGCAACCCCTCCCCCTTTTTTCATAAGCAATTTGCGTAGTGTATGTAACTTTCGTACGTACATATACATAAGCAATTTGCGTATCTTGTGTACTTTTCACACAAAGGTATGTGAGTGCTTGGTCAGATGGATGGGTTGATGCTGCATGCGCAGCTTAAGCCCATGTTTGCTTTCTCAAATGAACGCAGCTACAAGCACTTGGTCATAGATGTCAGCATGAAATCGGGATTAATAAACTAAAGTGGTCAGGGTGCGTAGAGTGTCCCTTTTCAATAATTTTGTGAACAAACTGAGTGGGAGGAGGGACTGACTTTGCTCAAGTGACTTCACCTGAGTGAGAGGGAGTGGGTATGGACAAAAGACCGGATCTGAGTGTGGGAGGGAGTTTGGGGAAAGGGACCAGACCAAAAGGGAGGGAATGACAGTTCCCAACCAAAGAGGGTGTGGCAGGGAGGGTGGGGCACAGGACTCCAGCTTCAAGGATAAAACACAGGCATACAGCGCTTTCACCCAGTGGCAGTATCCTATTGTTTGTGTTCTAGTTCTGCTACGGTTGTAAACGGAATAAAAACAAACAAACTGGTTTTGTCTGACAAACCTAGAACTAGGGATGCACCGATACCACTTTAAGACCGAGTACCGATACTTTTTAAAAGTACTCACCGATACCGAGTACCGATACTTTAATGTCATGTGGCGCTTTCCAATAAGAACAGACCATATAAAAATGCCCCCAGCTCACATGTGTATATGTATGTATGTATGTATGTATGTATGTATGTATGTATGTATGTATGTATGTATGTATGTATGTATGTATGTATGTATGTATGTATGTATGTATGTATGTATGTATGTATGTATGTATATATATATATATATATATATATATATATATATATATTTTTTTTTCATGGGTATGCCCCCCCCCACAGCTCACACATGGGTATGCCCCCCCCCCCACAGCTCACACATGGGTATGCCGCCCCCCACAGCTCACACATGGGTATGCCGCCCCCCACAGCTCACACATGGATATGCCCCCCCAGCGACGATCCTTACCTTCCTGGGCGCCACCGGGAATGTCTCAGCGCGTGCGCTCGTTGGAAGGAACCCAGCCGCGACCATGTGATCGCGGCTGGGGTCCTTCCAACGAGCGCGCGTGGGGAAACTTTCCCGGCGTCGCCCAGGAAGCTAAGTATCGTCGCGGAGAGCAGCTGCAGGACCTGTCCGAATGCTCTATCAGCATTCGGACCAGCCCTGCAGCTGCTCACTGTTCATACTAGGGCTGTGCAATTAATTGCAATCGCAATCGAATCGCGATTTCCGACCATGCAATTTCTAAATCGCATAAGGCTGCAATTTTCGGCTCCCTGTTAACTTCCGGCGGCATGGTGCTTTGGGCGCTCGCAGGGGAACCACGTGACGAGCCACGTTCTCGCGGCTCGTCACATGGTTCCCCCAGGCAAGCGCCCAAGCTCCATGCCGCCAGAAGTCAACAGGGAGCCGAACACGTGGCGCACAGAGGTGTGCTGGGGCAGTATATCCATGTGCTGGGGCAGTATATCCATGTGCTGGGGCAGTATATCCATGTGCTGGGGCAGTATATCCATGAGCTGGGGCAGTATCCATGTGCTGAATACTGAATACATTTAGAATGTATGTAGCATGTTTGAAAAGCAAAAACAATTGGCTAAATCGCAAATAAAATCGCAATATTCATTCAAGAAATCGCAATATGATTATTTTGTCAATATTGCACCGCCCTAGTTCATACTTAGTTTCCCCACGCGCGCTCGTTGGAAGGACCCCAGCCGCGATCACATGGTCCCACATGGTCGCGGCTGGGTTCCTTCTAACAAGCGCACGCGGAGACATTCCCGGCGGCGCCCAGGAAGGTAAGTATCGTCGTGAGCAGCTCCAGGGGCGGCTTTCGAATGCCAATGCGGCTGTCCGAATGCTCTATCGGCATTCGGAAAGCCGCCCCTGGAGCTGCTCACGACGATACTTACCTTCCTGGGCGCCGCCGGGAAGGTCTCCGCGCGTGCGCTCGTTGGAAGGACACCAGCCGCGACCATGTGATCGCGGCTGGGGGCCTTCCAACGAGCGTGCGGAAACTTTCCCGGCGTCGCCCAGGAAGGTAAGTATGAACACAGTGAGCAGCTGCAGGGCCTGTCCGAATGCTGATCACTGTGTTCATACTTACCTTCCTGGGCGACGCCGGGAAAGTTTCCGCACGCGCGCTCGTTGGAAGGACCCCAGCCGCGATCACATGGTCCCACATGGTCGCGGCTGGGTTCCTTCCAACGAGCGCACGCGCTGAGACATTCCCGGCGGCGCCCAGGAAGGTAAGTATCGTCGTGAGCAGCTCCAGGGGTGGCTTTCCGAATGCCGATAGAGCATTCGGACAGCTGCCGCAGCCCCTCGGATGCCGGCTCAATGTCAGCTTCCGGTATCGGAAAAAATATCGGGGGGTACTGCACGAGTACCAAGTACTCCTGCAGTACCCAGTATCGGCCCCGATACCGATACTAGTATCGGTGCAACCCTACCTAGAACTAAAATCATACTGAGTAAAGCAGCGGCAGGTCTTCGCCAAACAGCTCCGAAGCTGAGGTTATTTATGTTTAACTGACGTTAAAAAAGCGACACCGATTAACCGATAATGGAAATAGTTGACAACTATTTAAAAAAAAAAAAAAAAAAAAATGATTAGTAGTTTCAGCCCTAGACATTGCCAAAAGGTTTGATCTGATCGCTAGTCTGCAGCAGACTTCAAAAGATGCAAGTTACAAGTCTGATGCAATGGACAATGGTACACTCACAATAGTGTTGTTGGATTGATCTGAAGACCGACGACTTTGTGCAATGTCGCACGAATATGGATACAGTGGACTCCCAGTCTAAATTATGATGTCCTGAGATTCACGGAAAGAAAAGAAAAAAAAACTAGCCAACTACCTACCTTGCCGTGATGTGCAGAAGGAGAGCGTACAAGGGGATACAGCTCCAAGCCTTTGGACTTACTAACTCTACCCGCTCAAAAAGGGCCCCAAGTTATGCCAATCTAACCCCCGTAAACACCCTTATGTATATGCTGCCACCACGAAAGTAATTAGAGCACTTTTCGAAATCCCACCCCAATCTAGGAGCCCAACCATATACAGCTATACACACAAATGTTAAATACTACAGTAACGATAAACCAAGCGTTCTATTCAAGCAGCATGATCTATCTAGAGCTGAGACAGTACTGGGTTTTAAGTTTTAATGGAAAAAGGATAAAAATTACAAACTTTACAGAGTGCAAGTATCACATAAAATACAAAATATACTAAAACATGCAAATATAGTTCTTTAAATAAAATGGGACTTCCATAGAAAACCGAACTGGATTAGGCAACTTCTATGGGTATTTCCAGATTTCAAATGTCCCAGAAGAGTCTTTGGATGTTACTCAAAGTCTTTTGTCGAAATACACATTGTACAGTAAGTGCTGGTTCTTTGTCCAACATCCCCAACCAACCCCCAAGGATCTGGTTCAGGTCTCAAGTTTCCCTTCAGCCCCAGAGAGCAGATCAGATAAGAGGGTTGTAAACACCAGGGGCCTTCCTTTGCAAAGACCAGAGGGAAAAACACACCAATTGTGCATTTAAAATCTTGCACACTGCTTGCAAAAAAGTGATGCCCATTTGTGACACACCCTGCTCTCTTACTGGCTGCTGTGTCACTAGAGAGCAGGACCAGGCAGCTCAGACTTTTTTTTCATTCACATGTCATCAAGAGTGAAAGTACAGCCGCATATACATTATGGATGCCTGCGTGTGATAGGAGCTGCATTGAATTGGATATAGTCCTCACTACAGCCTGCAGTTATATTGCAGCTCCCAGGCATACATAATATATACTACCTTTTCTTGATATACAAATCGAGAGTGAGCATAAGAGGTGTAAATATATAGCCCTGCCAATTAACCAGGTCTAACCCACTCAGAAAAAAAAAAAAGGAAAAAAACCAAAAACAACACCTAGGAAGAGTAAGGAGACTACTCCCACACTCCCCTAACTGGCAGGGAGTGCCCATTTGAAGACCGGAAATGCAGGGGTCTTTTGGTCCTAGAAAAAGGAGTCAGTAACCTTGGCCCTCCAGCTGTTTTGGAACTACATTTCCCATGAGGCTCTATCAACCTAATAGAGTAGCAGAGAATCGAAGGTAATGTAGTTCCAAAACATCTGGAGGGCCACGGTTGCTGAACCCTTATGTACAGAGTAATGTGGAGGCATCATTGCAAAGGCCAGAGTCTAGACGTGGTCATGTTGCTAGAAAGAAGAAAAAAAAGGCATAATGTCAGATATACGTTCTTCCCCCCCCCCCCCCACAACTTTAAATGTATAGAATACGCTCCAGCTATCGGCCAGAAAGGCTGCCGGTAACGATAAAATATGATTTGTCAATCCCGATTTGCATATTCAGATTTCAGTTTGAGGCAAATTACATAGCATATAGCATCCCACAAACCTTTGCTCAACATTACAGGTATTTTAGAGGGCAAACACTTATACACATGCACTCACATGTATAAAGTGTCATCTATGTTTCAACAGAGCAATGTTTTTGCCAGGGATGCAGTAAAGGGTAATTTGAATTTCCCTAATGGGTAGCTGTAAGACTTCCAGCGTGTTCCATACTATCAATAAATTGCTGCAAAGCATGACAGTCATCTGGGGAGTCATAATTACAGGGATTGGAAGCTTGTGGGCAGGACTCAAAAGCTATTGTGTTTCTATCAGTCACAGCAAGTGTCATTTACCTTTACACAACTTCTTCAAAGTTGCAAAATGTTGATACGATTACTCTTCACCTGACCGAGTACATGACAACCACTCATCCTATCAAACTGTGCTGCTATAATGTAGTGTTATTTTATGGGGAGACAGGTAGGGGGCATGTCACTTGGACTGCTAGGCCGGGTTCACACCTGCATGTTCTTCAAACGTGCGCAATACGCACGTTTTTATGCGCGTTCATGCATAAGAAAAAACACGCATTGCAGCGCGTTCGCGGCTATGCGCACCAAAGAAGCTCCCGGACTTCATTGGGCGCAGGACGTTTTAAAGCGTGTTCCTGAGCGCTTTAAAATGCTTACGTGTGAACGGGTCCCATTGAAAAGCATGGGATTTCCCCGTCCATGCGTTTTAAAGCGCGCAGGAACGCGCTTTAAGGCTAGGGTCAAACGAAAGCATTTTTACACGTGAACGTAAAAAAGTGCGTCCGAACGCATTGATGTATTTTTTCACGGAATATACGAAAACGGTCATACGATGCGCATTTTCGTGCGTGATGTTTACGAATCCAAACCAGGAAACTTTTTGCATCTGGACGTTATGTTGGCCGGACACGAGCAGGGTCTGACGTCTCCAAATCACACACACACACACACACACCACAGTACGTCCGTACTAGGGGTTCTGCGTTCTCGAAAAAATGCGTTAATTTTCCACTTGCGTTGCGCGGCCGGACTTTCGTGCGACCGTACTTCGTATATTGGCAGTCATTGCCTGTCATTTGCTGCTAGTGCGGCCGTGATTAAGTGCACCAGAACGCACGTTAAAAATGCGCTCGTCTGACCCCAGCCTAAAACGTATAGGTGTGAACGGGGCCTTACAGAACAAGCGTGTACATGCACCAAAAAGCCATATTTTGAGCACTCGTGTTCCGTGCCCAGAATAAGTTACCCTTCCAAAAGAGATGAGATCATCTTTGGATATATGCCACTCAATGGTAATACTGAGCCAATAATGGCACAATCCATGCGAGACATTAACTCCTCTTCGTTAGGGAGCTGCCAACATTCTAGCAGTGGTGCCACAACCTGCCCCAGTATGCTCTTCTGGAGTGCATAAGACAACATGGGGAGGTGAGCAAGCCCATTAGAGACAGTTTCACAGGTCCAAACGGTGAAACAATGGGAACGATGTACAGATTAATAAAAATAAAAAAAAATCACTTGAATACTAGCCTTACAAAGCTGGTGTTTATAGATTTTAGAAAAGTTCATAATACATATCCTATACAACAGTGGTTTGTGGCTCAGCTGGAATAAAAAGGAGCAGACAATATTAAACGAGGTGTGATAATACATACATTAATGCCATCGGCTCGTAGGGCAGGACCCCTTGTCTGTAATGACCCCTTGTCTGTAATGCTCCCTTAAAAAGAGGAACTCCCAAAAATAAAAGCTTGGGTTGAATCAGGTAGCATGCATTGTCCATGAATAATGATTACTCTTACAGTAAAAAGCAATGCCAAACTTGTGAAAGCAGGAAAGCTAGAATGGGAAAACTGGTCTGGGCGGTAACTTGGGTGGAGATCAAGAATATCAGCGAGGAAGAATAGTCACATCACAAGTTTCTGTAGAAGATCACAATGAAGAGTTATTCAGAGTACGACTCGATTTTGCCGGCCCTGCTTGGAATTTAGCGCATGGTCCCAGAAGTGCACCAAGCTGCAGAAACTTTAACAAAAAAAAATGCATGAAAATGGGGGAGTGTGTCCGGCGGCCAAGCACGATGGATGTTTAAACCTAGTGCTCTCTGCCATTTCAGTTTATTCTAGCACACATCCACCTAGGATTCCCCGATTCAGTGCTGCCCCAGGTCTCTGGAACTCCGCAGGCACTGAATGCCAGGTAGACATTGGAAGACACCTCAGCAGGGCAGCGTCAAGGTTTTTTTTTTGGTGACGGTATCCTGGCCTACACACCTCCTCCCCTCCCAAGATGGTGGTGGTGGTCGACAAGAAGGTGGTTCCGGCCAGCAGCCTGGAGAGGACAAAACAGCAGCTCTTATCTGCCCTGAGGGAAGACATTAGAGGAGATAGACAGGCCAAGCTTACCTCCCAGGGTTCCCGCACGATGCCGCCCTTGCCCATAATTATCTGGTGCTGCATGTGGATTCTCTTACCACTGAGGTTCATCACCTGCACCATGTACAGGAGGACCAGAGAATCAGTCGTGCAAGAACAATGTTCAGTTGAAAGGAGCCCGGAGGAGACTACAAATCAACAGGCTTATGGTTGACCTTCGCCACTTGGACTCCCCCGGGGCTTGATACTGGACTTTTTGCCTTATGGAGGAGCTCTTCCTTGGAATCTGACTGATGCCTTGCCCCGGAACCTGGCCTTTTTGGATCAGGAAGTTCGAGAGCATTGGGAGATGGACAGCACACAGGGAGGATCCCGTGAGTAAATCGGATCTCCCCATGGAGCCTGTTGCTCCTTTTGGATGTGGGAGATCGAGATCTCTGTCCTGTCTCCAGGACTCTGGACCCTTTTTTTTTTTTTTTTTTATAAAAAGGTCTTTGAATAAAAAACATTAACCGAGCCTGCTGAACCGTAAAAATACAAGGTCTAATATGCATCATTATAATGGAGGTGCTTGTGTGAGGATGGGATGAGGGTGTCGACTAGTCTTTTCTTTGCCTGTGGATCCGCTCTGTATGCTGGGGCCCATAAGGGTCACATACCCTTACTCAACCTCAGATTTCCCCAATGAACCTCTACCATAGTCTGCATCTCTTCCGTGCTCTCTCTGGGTAGAAGATAGAAGTGTTTCGGAATATCTCTCCTCCCCTCCCAGTGGTGACAGCCTTGCAGGAGGAGTTTGCCTGTCAAATGGTGCCCCAAACGCTTTCAGTACCTGGGAGTGTTTTTGAACGCTGTCAACTTCCCAGTACTGTTCTACCGATTAGATTGTGACATATTTATGCTGTTAAAATTACCCGTCTCCCAAAATTATTATACCCATTTCAAATGTTGCCAATCCCCCTCCCACTCACCATGCTTTCTGAGATGCAGTCTGCTTTTTTTGGTTCATCGCTGTCAATCTATGGGTGTCCTGGCGGTCCCAGACTTTCACGGTTATTATAATGCGTCCCAGTTGACACAGCTTTTACAAATGGCGCTCAGGACATGGTCGAGCGTGTTGGGTGGATAGAGAGATGCAGTGTTTGTCTGTCCCAGCTTTCTCACTTACCTTGGCGACCTCTTTCTGCATTGAGAGATCGCAGCTTTTGCCCACTTCCGCACATACCCTTCTTATTTGGGAAACAAGAGGAGGGATGCCCTTACCACTGACATGTACCCGCTAACGCCCCGATCGACAACCCTTTCACAACCTGGAACTGGCTGAGTGTTTAAGAGCCTCACAGTGGTGGTGGGGTGTTAGTATTATTCCAGGATTGATTCCCCTTGTGGGGTTATTCTCAGGAGTCACATGCAGTGCCGGGGGGGGGGGGGGGGTTCAACCATTACTGGTGCCATCTCCCACATTTGCTATTGCTCTCCTTTAGCTAGTCATACCCGTGCCCCCATCAGTCCTTGTGGGAAAGGGGTGGGGGTCGCCCCACTGCCACCTGTGTATTAATCAGAAGTTTGCTATAAGCTTCTGTCTGGATGTTATCTCGACCCTGCTTGTCTCCAAAGGATCTATCCTGCCATTTCAGGGTTATGTCCCTGTACTTGGAGGGGGTGGGGGACACGTTGTGTGGCGAGAGTGTTTGAAGGTACGGGTCCTCTGGTCGCCTGTCTTTGACCTCATGACCTTTGTTTTGGGCCTACAGTTAGCAGTCCCTCCCATCGTGTCGGGCTTGTTTGTGCAGGTCTGATAGGTTTCGCTTGTTCTTGGAACACTGATCTTCCCACTTTACCAGTAGTTTAGTTTTGTCTAAACTATGGTAGGTCTATAAAAGTGGAGTATCTCACGGCTCAACTACATAACTTGCCCCAATGTAATCAAATATGGTACCCATGGCATACCTTACAATCTACCGGTCTGCAACTCCCGATGGACCAGGTTTCCCCTCTGATACCCCCCTGCTGTATTCAATTAATTTTGATTATAAAAAGTGTATAAGAATGCACATGTGACAATGTCATTCGTGAATAGATTTGCGTCTTTGGTCCAGGTTTCGTCATTTCATGTGCAGATTAAATTTTTTTTTAAAAAACAGCAAAGAGAAAAAAAAAACACACCTTTGCTGAAGAGATTAAACTGTTGAAATATACATACAACCCTATAGGATTTTCCTTTTTAAACCTGTAGAACTGAACCACAGAAAATCAGGTCACTGCCCTGACACTTCTGTTCAGTTTGGCATTCTGACTAGATTAACCATTTCTTCACTATGGGACCATTTCACTGCCGCCAAATTGCAGCAACCTGCACCATATTTCACCAGTATTTGTCTATTCAGAAAGCTGTCAATTTGCCAAACTGCCACGAAATTACACCATACGGCGAAATTCACCACTTATTCGATTAACCCAGGGCTTGACAAAGCTGAGGTGCCAGGTCACCGTGACAACTAGAAATTGTGTCCTGGCGCCTGAGCTTTTGTCGACCCATGCACGGTTGGCACAGGCGTGAGAAAAAGCTTTATTGCAGTTCTGTGCAATGTCTGCCCAGCAACACTGGGAAGGGTGGGTTCCCTGCCTCAAGCCGTCGTCGCCAGTTTTCCCCACTGCCCCCCCCCAGGCATCGCACAGAGACAAGAATGCTCAGTATATCACCCCTTCTCTTAGGTTTCTCTGATGTGCATATTTACAGATGCACAGCGCAGGTTTACACAGTTATGCCTCTCAGCTTTTGCCCAATAACTAGGGATGCACAGAAATGAAAATTTGGGACCGAAAATGATAGATATATACATACACACATTTTATAGTTGAAGACATTTACAAATCCGGGCAATTTAGAGAACTCTAAATTGCTGGGATGTGTAAAGGTCTAAACTATAAAGTTTATTATTTGTTGTGTGGAGGCTTTTAATATAATTTTTTTGCTGTCCACAACTTAAGTAGATATTAGGGATGCACTGACACTAGTATTGGTGCCGATATTGTCGTTTGCACGAGTACTTGTTACTCGTGCAAACGGCCCAATACATCCCTGCGATACTGGAAGCTGGGCCGGCTTGCCGGTATCCGCGGGGCTGGGGAAGCTGGCCGCATGCATGAAAAGCACGCGGCCAGCGTTCCCCTCCGGCGTGCTGTATACTCACCCATCCTGAAGGTCCGGTCGCTTGGCAGTGATGCATTCCCGCGGCCACTCCGGTGACGCTGCCTCTCGACTGGAGGCAGAGTCACAGATGCGCCCGGCAGCCACGCGATCACATCACTGCCAAGCGACCGGACCTTCAGGATGGGTGAGTATACAGCGCGCCGGAGGGGAACGCTGGTCATGTGCTTTACCAGCGTTCGAGGTGTATCCCTAGTAGATATAGATTTCTAATGTCTCATGGAGCCTTAAAGTCAGTCTGTTTCTCTTAATCTAACTAAAGGAAAAGACAAACGCTCAAAACTTTTTGGAGTCAGGGATGTAAACTCCCACATTAACCCCCCCCCCTTTCCTCAGAGCAGACACCTCTGGCAGGAGGTCAGTGATAAATCACTTGTTCCTTATCACAGAGAGGCCAGAGTTACTGATAGTGTGGATTATAGTTAACCCTTTGTGTGCAGAAATAAAGGTGTAGCAGCTCCTGCCTCTCTCCAATTACAATTATCTCCAGCTAAGCAGCATTGAAAGAGTGCTCGCTCAGTGTCAGCAATTTTCAGCTGGTGTTTTGCTCTCAGGCCGAAACCGAAAACCCCATTATCGGCAGGTTTGGGAAGCACTGGTCTATACAGTGTAACCCATGCATTGCAAAAATATATAAAATGAAATTAAAAAACATGGCATAGTCAGTAGAAACTGGGCTCATTTAAATTTAAATATTGCACTCATCCTAAAACATGCAATACAGGCAAGTGCATGCAAGGCAAAAGCAGCATACAGAAAAGAGCAAGATTTGACAGTGATATTATGACAGGCTTAAGCAACATAATGTGAATTATCTTGTGTTCCCCACGTCAGGTGGTTAGAAAAGCGAAAAGATTGAGTGATTTCTTTGTTGCATGTACACTGCTCAGCATAAAGGAGTACACTCCAGATTTGTCAGAAAATGTTTTCTATGGGGCACTATACTACCGCAAATTCGAGCCATTGATTTCAACCAATATTTGTTAATTCACACATACACAAAAAAGTATTTATCCTAATAAATTCATTTAATGCCATTTGCAGAAAAAAAAAATAATAATTCACCGGTGAATCGCAGAAAAAAAAAAAGGTCATGTACTGGTAATCTCCCGACTCGACTATTGCAATAATCTCTTATCTGGCCTCCCTCTGTCCCGCCTCTCCCCCCTACAATCCATCCTGAACGCCTCCGCCAGGCTAATTCACCTCACCCGCCGATCTGTCTCTGCTGCTCCCCTCTGCGAGTCCCTTCACTGGCTCCCCATCCACTGCAGAATTAAGTTCAAAATTCTTACCTACAAAACCCTCACTAACTCAGCGCCCCACTACCTGTCCTCACTAATCACCAAATACACCCCAGCCCGCTCCCTAAGGTCAAACAGTGAGCTGCGCCTAGCTTCTCCCCGCATCACCTCTTCCCATGATAGACTGCAGGATTTCTCACGCGCAGCCCCCACTCTCTGGAACGCTCTCCCTCGTACTGTCAGACTTTCCCCTAACTTCTCTTCCTTCAAACGCTCCCTTAAAACGTTCCTATTTAGGGAAGCCTACCACCCAACTCACTGACACAACCATCAATCACTCTCACCTTACAGTCCTCTCCTCCTGTTTCCAACCCCAACCCTCCTAGATTGTGAGTTCCTACGGGAATAGGGCCTCATCTCCTCCTGTACTGTTTGTCAAATGTTGTTCAATGTATTGTAACCCTGTCTATACTGTGCCTATTGTACAGCGCTGCGGAATATACTGGCGCTTTATAAATAAAGAATAATAATAATAATAATAAACCAGTGACACGCTACAAGTGACATTGAGCTGAGAGATGTCAACAGCTCCATTGAAATGCATTGGAGAAGCTACATTAGAGTGATATTGAGCGGAAAGAGTGATAGCGTGAATGGAGCCTTAGCTAAAGAAGTAGAAAGCCAAACTGGGGTGATTATTGTTTCCTATGACACAATACGGTGTACACTGCAGAGAAATGGCATGCCTGGGTGTCGTCCATACGAGGCCCATGCACAAAAAAGCCCATCCAGAATTAGCCAGTGCCCATGCTGAAAGAGAAGACTACTTGGACTATACCCTGGAGTGAGGACACCAACAAAGGTTTTTGGAACGGATGGCTTCACAACTGTATAGCGTCGCAAAAGGTGAAGAGTACAAAGAAAAATGCATGGTGCCTACAGTGAAACACGGTGGCATTGTCCTTCTGTGGGGCTGCTGGCGTCAGGGAGCTCCATTTTACTTATGCCATCATGAATTCACATATGTACTGCTCTATATTGAAAGAAGATGCTACATCACTCCATGCCCTTGGTTGTCATGCACTTTTCCAACACGACAAGGATCCAAAACACACATCTAAAAAGGTCACTGTTGCATTTATGAAGAAAAACAAGATGAAGGCAATTCAGTGGCCATGTAGGTCTCCTGATCTGAACCCAAATCGAACTCTGAAGAGACAAGTTTAGCATCACTCTCCATCCAGCCTGTGAAAGAGGTAGTTTTTGAATGGGAAAAGAGATGTTGCAAAATGTGGCCAACTTTGCTTTCCATTCCTAGAAGACTTGGGAGGTCATACAAAATACTAGTAGATGTAGGAGTGTTTGTTGTAAGGAGTATTCCTTTTGCATCAACTACTTTGATTAAAAACGTGAGATTTTGTAATCCAAGTTATATTATTAACCCGTCATGTAATGAGCTAAACAAATGTTCCATAAAACTGTTTTGTCGGAATTTTGGAAATTGTTCTTGTGTTTGATATTGATTAAAAGCTTATATTTCAAAAAGGGGTGTACTCTTTTATGCCAAAATACAGTTATCCTTGAATTAAAAAACTGCAGATTAGGGGATAAAGAACCTTTCAGAAGAGGTGTATGTTCCCAAATCAACATTAGGGATTGTCCATCTCTACATATCTTCAGGAGGGGGCAAAAGAATTAAACTATAACCTAGAAGCCTTCCCATGACTTTATTACATTGCTACAGGTCCAAGAAGGAAAGCAAACCCTCCAGAATAACTTTCACAGACCATGGCTTTGATGGTATGGCCCCCTGTACGAAGGCTGGGTTCACACCTGCGCGGTTTTTTTTCTTTCTTTCTTCTTACACGCGTATCACGCAAACGTGCACTGCAGCGCATTCACGGCCATAGACTGCAGAACGCGCTGCAAATATGCCCCAAAGAAGCTCCCGTACTTCTTTGGGCGTAGGACATTTTACAGTGCGTTCCTGCGTGCTGTGAAACGCCCAGGTGTGAACAGGTCCCATAGGAAATCATGGGATTTCTGTGTCTCGGCGTTTCACAGCACACAGTAACGTGCTGTAAAACGCTGAGGTGTGAACCCAGCCTTACACCTTTTCCATCGTTTTTAAGTGTATACAATCAGGACTACAGTGGCAAATATTACATTTTATACATAACCATTCCTGTTTAGGTTTCCAGAAATGCAAGTTACAAAACGCATTCAGAGCGCTCATGTGACCGCAGCCTAAGGCCTGGTGCACACTAGGCGTTTTTTGTGCACACTAAAACGCACTTATTGGCGTGCATCGCAGCATACAATTATGCGGATAGAGAAGAACACACGCATAACGCGCACAGACGACGTCCGTCATGGAAACACCAAGGCTTGTGCCCTAGGATTGACGCGACGTTGGCCGCGTGCTGAATGTCAATTGCCCAGCTTTTTTTTTCCCCATTCAACTCAAATTCAGTTTTTACAATGTGCGTCAAAATTAAAACACATCGTCTGGCGTCTACCAAATCTCTTCCGTCATTTTTAAACGCACGCTATTGCGCACAAAAAAAAAAAAAAGAACAAAAAAGCCTAGTGTGCACCCGGCCTAATATGGAATGCTTGGTACTAAGCATTCTAGAATCCAGAAGTATTTGTTGTCAGAAAGAGTGACAGAAGAGCCACGATCCCCTTGCTGCTGCAGTCAGCAGCATGTACGCACACGCTAGGAGTGCTGTGCAGGGTTTCTCTGCAGACATGATGCATTTAGCTAGTAGGACTCCGACCAGCAGGTCCTATGCTGGGGTTGTCCAGAGGCTCCCTGTCTGCTGTATCTTTCGGGAGTGCCAGTCATCAGGAAGGCACTGAAAATTCCAGACAAGGGAAGCTCAACCTGTACAACACTGCAGAATATGTTGGCAACTGAGCAGTTTTAACGAGCTGGATGGCATCCAGTACAATATATCCCCTCCACCCAATTATTGTTTTGGCGATTTCACACATTCCCTACTCTTCTCCCCCAGCTCCTCTTCTGTTCAGGGACTCCTGAATATGGAAGTCCCTGAAGGTTTTCTGTGTAGCGTAGGAACCACAAATTCTGCACCGCTATGGGATTTGCACACTTTATGTACGGATGTTCTGTTCCACCTGCTCAGAATAATGATCTGGAGGTGCACATGCGTAGTTTCAATCCAGCAACTGCTAACAGTGGGGGGGGGGGGTGTCGGTGCATTCTGCGGGGCAATGTCACTAGTGACAGACAGCTGCGAAGTTCCATATGGGGGGGGGGGGGAGAAGTGATCAGGATGAGTAGAATGTCCCTTTGAAAAAAGGAGGACCACACCTACAAGACCTTTTAGTTTGGTGTAGAGCAGGATCTCAAACTCTGGCCCTCCAGATGTTTATATTCTACAATTCCCAGAATGCAATAGATGGCCAAAGAATCATGAGAGATGTAGTTCAGGTCTGTCAAAAAAAAAAAGTCAACCAAAAATTGCACCGTTCAAAAGAAAAATAAGTTAAACCACTATACAACCCGGCTATTAGAGCAGATTTTTATTGGAGGACTTCCTTGTGGCACAGATGGTTTTCAGTGCCATTAGGCAAGGTCAAACAGATTTCCTGTTCCACACGCTGGAAGTCCGGAGGTTAACCATCTACTGCTCATGCTCTGGCTAGGCTTACCAAAAAGCACACAATTTTCGTTCCTTGCAGATAAAGTGCACCTTCACCTACAGCAGCCATATTGGAGGTTGTTTACATAAAATTATAGATATACATCTTGAATGGCAAAGACCATTTCAGTCACAGCAATAAAAAGATAAAATGGAGGAGCACAAATGTCTCAAGAATTAAAGTTGCATACAGGAGAAGCAGGTCAAGTCAGGGAATGATCACACCTACACATCTCAGGTCCTGCTGGTTTCTGGATTAATGGGCAGGAGGTGGAGAAAGATGATTTATGCAGGTTTCAGCCACCTATTCGGTTTGGATTAATAGTGACATAATGTGGGCAAAAGGAGTGTGTTATGGCTTCTAAAGCACAGGCGCGTCATCAGATTGAGGATTCTTGTTTTTTCTAGCAGCTACATGGTAGTAAAGGGTAGATGAACTCAAAGTACTGCCCCCCCCTCTCGGTGAGGGCCACTGAAAGGCTTAAATAAGTAACCTTTCAAAGCAAGTTGAGTTGAAACAAAAATAAATCTTTAAAAAAAAGGGACCCTACCACTTACAAAAAGCTGTAACTAGATTTATGGGAGTGTAATGCACAAGTAAACACACGCTGGTTTTGTTTTTCTGACGTATTAAGTTTTTTTTTAATCTGTTTCCATTTTGTGAATTTCTTCCACGATGCAACATTTACCAAAATCTGTGCAAAAAAAAAACTAGGGATGCACTGATACCACTTTAAGACAGAGTACGAGTAGAAACATAGAAAAATGTCAGCAGATAAGAACCGTTCGGCCCATCTAGTCTGCCCAATTACATGGATACTTTACCTGGATTTATCTTTTATTTAGGATAGCCTTATGCCTATCCCATGCCTGCTTAAATTCAATTACTGTTTTGGCCTCTACCACTTCTACTGGAAGACTGTTCCATGTATCCACCACCCTCTCAGTAAAATAATGCTTCCTGATGTTACTTTTAAACCTTTGCCCCTCTAATCTAAGACTATGTCCTCTTGTTTTGCTACTTTGTTTCCTTTTAAATATACTCCCTCTACCTTGTGGATTCCCTTTACGTATTTAAATGTTTCTATCATATCTCCTCTGTCTCGTCTTTTTCCAAGCTGTACATGTTAAGATCATTAAAAGGGACACTAATAAAAGAAATCACCCCCCCCCCCCGTTTAACCTTAATCTATCCCTACTCCCTTAATAAATCGTTTGTTTTTTTTGTAACTGTAATACTTACCCTAAAATCCTCTTGTTTCCAGCGGCGTCCTTTTTTGTTTTCATACTCACCTCCCTCTTCCGCTCCCGTCTTTCTTGAGTATGCGCGCCTCTCCTCACGTAAGCCAGCCAATCGGCAGGCTTCCTCCCGGCTCCCTCTGAGGATTAGTGTTGCGCGCAAGAGGATGCGCGCAACACTAACCCTCAGAGGTAGCCGCCAGCTTCTGCGGTGAGTTGGAGACGTCATCGCGCTGACGTCTCCTACCTCGGCAAAAGTCAGCAGAAGCGGGAAATATGATTCCCGCTCTGCTGACTGACAGCTGGGAGGGCGGAGTAAAGTTCTCCACCTCTCTCAGCTGTTTTCAGCATTTACAGCTGAACCGCTGAGCGGAGGGAGGGGGGACATAGGGCAGCATACTCTGGGTATCATGACCGCCTAAAATAGCTCAGGTGGTCATGTTGCCTAGAGTGTCCCTTTAAGCCTTTCCTGGTAACTTTTCTCCTTCAAGCCGTACACCATTTTAGTAGCCTTTCTCTGAACTCTCTCTAAGATGTCTATGTCCTTCTGGAGATACGGTCTCCAGTACTGCACACAGTACTCCAAGTGAGGTCTCACCAGTGCTCTGTACAGTGGCATGAGCACTTCCCTTTTCCTACTGCTAATACCTCTCCCTACACAACCAAGCATTCTGCTAGCATTTCCTGCTGCTCTATTACATTGACTACTTACCCTTAGATCCTCTGAAATAATAACCCCTAAATCCCTTTCCTCAGATGTTGAGGTTAGGACTGTATCAAATATTCTATATTCAGCCCTTGGGTTTTTACGTCCCAGGTGCATTATCTAACTATCAGAAGTAACATCCCAACACAAGATAGTTATCTGCCACCTCCACTCCCACAGGTCCCCTCTGCCGCTTCCTCCCAGCCACTGAGGAGGAAGTCAATTCCTTATTGTCCTCCTCACATCTCACCATGTGCCCGCTCGACCCCATTCCCTCACATCTAATTCCTCCGCTCTCCTCCTCCCCCCCCCTCACACACATCTTCAACCTCTCTCCCCACTGGCTCCTTTCCATCCGCCTTCAAACACGCGCTAGTTACCCCTTTACTAAAAGAAACCATCCCTAGATCCCAACTCTCCATCCAATTACCGCCCTGTATCCCTGCTTCCCTTCACATCAAAGCTCTTAGAAAAACTAGTCTTCAACCGCCTCTCCCTCTTCCTGTCCTCCAATTCCCTACTTGACCCCCTGCAATATGGCTTCCGTCCCCTACACTCAACTGAAACTGCCAAAGTCACCAACAACCTCCTAACTGCTAAAAAACACGGCCACTATTCTATTCTCATCCTGCTTGACCTCTCGGCTGCTTTTGACACTGTTGACCACCCCCTCCTTCTACAGACCCTCAACTCTCTGGGTCTCAGTGACACTGCACTTGCTTGGGTTGACTCCTATTTATCCAACAGGTCCTTCTGTGTGTTCTTTGCTGGTAACTCTTCCTCCTCATTGCCTCTATCTGTTGGTGTACCTCAAGGCTCTGTCCTTGGTCCTCTGCTCTTTTCCATCTACACCTCCTCCCCTGGGCAAAATCATCAACAGCTTTGGCTTCAATTACCACCTCTACGCTGATGACACTCAGATCTACCTCTCTACCCCTGATCTCTCTCCCCCTGTCCTTTCAAAAGTCAGTGACTGTTTATCTGGAATCTCCTCCTGGATGGCCTCCCACCACCTAAAGATCAACATGTCAAAGACTGAACTCCTACTTATTCCTCCCTCCAATGCCTCCCCACCTCCTGACTTCTCTATCACAGTGGAGGGTATCACCATCTCCCCATCAAACCAAGTTCGCTGCCTTGGAGTTACACTTGACTCTGCTCTTTCCTTCATCCCCCACATCAAGTCTCTTTCCACCTCCTGCCGATACCAACTGCGTAATATTTCCAGAATTCGGCCATTTCTTACCGCTGTCACCACAAAACAACTCATACATGCCCTGGTAATCTCCCGACTTGACTATTGCAATAATCTCTTATCTGGCCTCCCTCTCTCCCACCTCTCCCCCCTACAATCAATCTTGAACGCCTCTGCCAGGCTAATACACCTCACCCACCGCTCTGTCTCTGCCGCTCCCTTCACTGGCTCCCCATCCACTGCAGAATTAAGTTCAAAATCCTTACCTACAAAACCCTCACTAACTCAGCTCCCCACTAATCACCAAATACACCCCAGCCCGCTCCCTAAGGTCAAACAGTGACCTGCGCCTAGCTTCTCCCCGCATCACCTCTTCCCATGATAGACTGCAGGATTTCTCACGTGCAGCCCCCACTCTCTGGAACTCTCTCCCTCGTACTGTCAGACTTTCCCCTAACTTCTCTTCCTTCAAACGCTCCCTTAAAACATTCCTATTTAGGGACGCCTACCACCCAACTCACTGACGCAACCATCAATCACTCTCACCTTACAGTCCTCTCCTCCTGTTTCCAACCCCAACCCTCCCAGATTGTGAGTTCCTACGGGAATAGGGCCCTCATCTCCTCCTGTACTGTTTGTCAAATGTTGTTCAATGTATTGTAACCCTGTCTATACTGTGTTTATTGTACAGCGCTGCGGAATATGCTGGCGCTTTATAAATAAATAATAAATAATTATCTTGCACTTATCCACGTTAAAACTCAATTGCCACAGCTCCGACCATTTTTTTAGTTTACCTAAATCATTTGTCATTTGGCTGATCCCTCCAGGAACGTCAACCCTGTTGCAAATCTTTGTGTCATCAGCAAAAAGACATACTTTTCCATTAATCTTTCATCTATTAACCCCTTAACGCCGCAGGACGTACATTTACGTCCTGCATTAGGCGGGCTTTGCCGCCGCAGGACGTAAATGTACGTCCTCGGCGTTTAGAGCCCCCCGGGAGATACTCACCTTCTCCGGTCGCTTCCCACGCTGTTCTGACTCCCGGAGTCAGATCCGTGTGATCCCTCCTCCGGCGTTGTGACGTCATCGCGCGGTGGCGCGATGACGTCAGTTTCAGGCGTCCCCCCCCGCCGGAGCAGGGGAAGCGCCTGGAGGGGAGAGGAGGGATCCTTCGGATCCCTCTATCTCCCGATCGCTTGGTCCCCAGCGGCTGTGGCCAGCATCGCTGTAAGGGTCACAGCCTGACCTTTCCAGCGATGTATGGGGGGTTAACCCCTTAGCTGCCAGGTCGCGACCGGGCACTAATTTGTGCCCGATCGCGGCCTATTTCCGGTGGGGGCCGCCATCTTGGATGGCAGCCCCCACCTCTGGGTCACCCCCCGGTCAACTGACTCATCACGCCATGCGCGATGATGTCAGTTAACCCGGGAACCCCCTAGCTGCAAAGGGATTTCCCATGGAAATCCCTTGCAGGAGATAAAGGGGTTCAAAGAACCCCCTATCTCCTGATCGGTGGCAGCTAGGGGTCATGTATGATATTGCTGGAAAGGCCAGAGCATGGCCTTTCCAATGATATCAAACATGACCATGGTAAAAGTGAAATAAAAGTGTAAAAAAAGTAAAAATAAAAAAAAAAAAAATAATAAATATAATAATAAAAAAAATTTTTTGTTTTTTTTAATGCAGCACTATTGTTCACATTTCAATGATAATGTGAACAATGATGCTTCGCTAATGATTTTTTTTTGGGGGGGGGGGGTTTAGCTAAAATCACGCAATTTCTCCCCAAAAAAAAAAAAAAATGGGTTCACCGTTCTAATTTTTTTAACAAATCTACCCAATAGAATATGACCGCAGAGCCTCGGATAATAAAATTAAAAAAAAAAAAAAAACTTTACACACTGTGGAAGATTGAAATTTTATTGAAAATTCAAATTTTTTTACATTTTTTGTTATAGCATTTTGGCAGGGCATGACATATACATATAATAATGATATATTATTAATCTGCCGAGTCTGCCGGAAAGAACGATATATAATTTGTCTGGGTGGTATAAGAATACGTGACTTAAAAATGGTCAAAATGAGCTCAGCAAACTTCTACTTCCGAAACAGCGCTGAAGTTGTAAAATTACTCCCGTCCTTAAGGGGTTAATATTTTGGCTGTTTGTTTTCTTGTTGAATGTATGCTATGTTTTTTTAAACCCATGTTCTCAAATGGCTGCCCCTCCCCCTCATGTCGTAAAATATGCTTTCCCTATACAGACCACATGCCCTGATTATGTGATCTCTTTCTCCTACAGTCCTGCAGCCAGTTCACATCACACTCTGCTGTCCCACCCACTCACCCAGTGCTGGTCTGAAATTTGTAGCTTACTTTCCAGCTGCTTTCACTTTGCAAATCACCCTAATTAACCCAAGGTTCTAGCCCTTCCCATGATATGTTAATCTGTATATTTGTGTTTTGTTTTTAATATCTTGCATTTTATTACTTTGTATTTCTGTAACCACTCAATGTTCTCGAACCCAGGACATACTTGAAAACGAGAGAAATCTCAATGTATCCTTCCTGGTAAAATCCTTTATAAATACCTTCTGCAATATCACTAATAAAAATATTAAATAGAATGGGTCCAAGTACTGACCCCTGAGGTACCCCACTGGTAACAAGACCTTGCGCCGAATAAACTCCATTTACCACAACCCTCTGTTGCCTGTCACTCAGCCACTGCCTAATCCAGTCAACAATATTGGAATCCAAGCTCAAAGATTGCAATTTATTGATAAACCTGCTATGCGGAACAGTATCAAAAGTCATACTGAAATCTAAATAAGCAATGTCTACTGCACCACCTGTGTCTATTATTTTTGTTACCCAATCAAAAAAATCAATAAGATTAGTTTGGCATGATCTCCCTGAGGTAAACCCATGTTGTTTCTGATCCTGTAATCTATGTGTTTTTAGATGTTCAACAATCCTTTCCTTGAACATGGTTTCCATTAATTTCCCCACTACTGACGTAAGACTAACTGGCCTATAGTTCCCCGATTCCTCCCTACTACCCTTCTTGTAAATGGGCACAATATTTGATAATTTCCAGTCTTCTGGGATGACTCCAGTTAACAGATTTATTTAACCAATCCTTGTTAACGGTTTTGCTATTACATCACTGAGCTCTTTTAATAAAATTTAGGGTGGATCCCATCAGGCCCCATTAACTTATTTGTCTTTACTTTAGACAGCTGCTGTAGAACCTCCTCCTCTGTAAACTCATATGTAAATGTCTCGTTAGTGTTTCCTCCTGAGGTCCCTTTCCTTCTGCAAAGACTGAACAAAAATATTCATTGAGGCAGTCAGCGAGACTTTTATCCTCTTCTACATACCTTCCTTTGTTTTTAATCTACCTTGTTTTACTTTTTTCTCGTTTATGCATCTAAAAAATGGTTTTGTCCCTCTTTTTTTACTGACTGAGCTATTTTCTCTTCTACGTGTGCTTTGGAAGCTCTTATAAATTGCTTTGCCTCTTTCTGCCTAATCTTATAGGTTTGCCTATTTTCTTCACGCGGAGTTTTTTTAGAATTATTGAATGCTATCTTTTTGTAGCGTTACTTTTATTACAGACCTCATAAAAATGCCCCCAGCTCATGTATATAACCCCCCGCCCCCACATATACTATATACTATATATCCATATATCCCCAGCTCACCGGACTCAGAGTGCTCTTCCTCCTTCAGTGTCCGCCAGCAAAGGGTTGCAGCCCGGCTTTGCCGGTGGACACTGAAGGAGGAAGAGCGCTTTGAGGGACGTCTGTTCCACGGATGCCGGTCGCATGGCTGTGATGCGGCCGTGGAGGCCTTGACTCTCTGCCTCCAGCCGAGATTTTGATGGAGGCTCCCGCGATATCGGCTGGAGGCAGCATCACAGCCTCCACTGCCGTGTCACAGCCCTGCAACTGGACCCTCCGCTGGGTAAGTATTTCGGCCGAAGGGGAATGCTGGCCGAGTGCTTATCATGCACGTGGCCAGCTTCCCGAGCCCCGCAGATACCGGCAAGCCGGCCCAGCGCCGGCATTTGGTATCGGGGGGGGGGGGTAGAGGGCCTTTTGCACAAGTACCAAGTACTCGTGCAAATGGCAGTATCGGCACTGATACTCGTATCGGTGCATCCTACACAAAAAAAAAAAAAAAAACCGTTTGCTTTGTGCTCATTCTTATACAGTATTTAACATTTAAAAAAAGGAGGTAGAGAAGGGAAGGTTTCCATAAAGGCAGTAGAGTGTATTGTTCAAGCTAAAATAAGAAATGACAGCTGAAGACAAGACAGGGAGCTTAAAAGACTAACCCACAGTATAGCCTTTGAATACATTTCACAACACAAAGATTTGAGTCAGTGATCAACCTATCCACTCCAATCTATGGCCATTGCCACACAGTGAGCAAGTGATGTAAAAATGGGGTTTGGGGGGGGGGCAGTTTACAACGAAGAACACAAAGTAGATGCACACATGGAAACATAAAATATTCTAAGTAAAGAAACAAGAGAAAAAAAAACAAGATATCAGCAACTTAAACTAACCAAAAGATCATTTGTTGGTGGTAGTGGCCCTTTAAGGATTATTAAACCATGAGGAAAAAAAAAAAGGAAAAAAAAAAAACACTTGTCAGGGCTGGGTGGGTCAGCCATGGTGCAAGATGCAGACTTTAGGCTGGCATCAGACGATCACACTATGTGCGCCTGAACTAACCGGCTTTCTGGAGTTTGTCGCAGCATTGAGACTAGGGCTGAAACAACTAATCGATAATGGAAATAGTTGACAACTATTTTAATCGATTAATCGTCCGGTGTACAGCACACTGTTTAGAGACAGACTAAGTTAAACATATATAACCTCAGCTTTGGCGCCGATTGGAGAAGACGCGCCGCTGCTTTACTCGGTATGATTTTGTTCTAGGTTTATGTCGGACACACTTGGTTATCATTATTCAGTTTACAACAGTAGCAGAACTATAACAAACAATAGGATACGGTCACTAGGTGTAGGAGCTGTATGCCTGTGTTTTATCCTTACTTGCCACCACCACAATCCTCCCTACCACACCCTCTTTGGTCTGGTCCCTTTCTCCAAACTCACACCCACACTCAGATCCGGTCTTTTGTCCATACCCACTTCCGCTCACTCAGGTCAAGTCACTTGAGCAAAGTCACTCCCTTCCAGTCCCTCCTCCCACTCAGTTTGGTAACAAAATTATTGAAAAGGGACACTACGCACCCTGACCACGTTAGCTTATTAACCCCAATTTCATGCTGACATCTATGACCAAGTGCTTGTAGCCGCGTTCATTTGAGAAAGCAAACATTGGCTTAAGCTGCGCATGCAGCATCAACCCATCCATCTGTCCAAGCACTCACATACCTTGTGTGAAAAGTACACAAGATACGCAAATTGCTTATGTATATGTACGTACGAAAGTTACATACACTACGCAAATTGCTTATTAAAAAAAAAGGGGGAGGGGGTTGTGGGGTTTGTTTTTTTTATAACATAAAATTCCTTCTAAAGTAGGCATGCACCGAAATTATCAGCTGAAAATGTTCCTTTCCAAATAGGGTCTGGAAGCCCGGCCGAGCTGGGGGCTCGCCTGAGCCTGGAGAACAGCCGAGCTGCCTGCTCGGCCGTCTTCCAAGCTCAGGCAAGCCCCCGGCTTGGGGCTCACCTGAGCTTGGAGGCCGGTCGAGTTGCCTGCTCAGCCGGCCTCCAGGCTCAGGGGACACATTTTTGTTTGGGGGGGGGGGGTGGAGAGCGTTGCACACACTCCCCTACAATCGGCCCGAGCGAGTCCTCCAGCAGTGGCAGTCTCCTGCATCCAGTGTCCTCTCTCTGTTGGTCACCTGTATGATGTCACGCAAGCCTTCGACCCTGGGTCAAAGGCGTTAATGACGTCATCCCGGCGAACGACACAGAGCAGACACTGGATGCAGGAGGACTGCCACCGCTGGAGGACTCGGGTCTGATGCAAGGGAGTATGTGTAGGCAACATACTCCTACATCCTCCTACTTCTGCCCTGAGCTCCAGCGGTGACAGTCCTCCGGCTGTCGCTGGCTGCACGGCCGGCCGTGCAGTCTGCGACAGCCGGAGGACTGTCTCCACTGGAGCGCAGGGCAGAAGCAGGAGGTGTAGGTGCAACCAGTCAGCCATGCGAACCTAGGCCTGGCCGAGCAAGCTGCTCAGCCGGCCTCCAGGCTCAGGCGAGCCCCCGGCTGGGCCGCTGGCTGAGCAGCTTGCTCGGCCGGGCCTCGGGATCAGAGGAGTCCCCGGCCCGGCCTCCAGGCCCAGGTTCTCATGTCTGATTTTCATCCAAACCTGAATTTTAGGTATTGGCCAGAAAGTTCCATTTCGGTGCACCACTACTTTTAAGTGGACACAATTTTTTATCCGATGAAATCGATTAATCAAAATTAAAAAAAAAGTCAACTAATCATTTGAGAATAATCGTTAGTTGCAGCCCTAGTCGAGACGCTGCAACGGGGTCAGCCACATGCTGTTGCGTGCACACGAATTGCACACGCACCAGCAGCCGCCCTCTCCGTCATAGCGCTAGGATGTGCGTTGACGGAGCTGCAAAGCGTAATTCTCCATTAGGCGCATCGAGCCTTGCAGCGCTGAGCGCGAGGTGGCCGGACAGGCATCGAGTGTAAGGAACGTCCACTCTCACGAACATTTCTTCCGCTCCCCAATGACGCTTGTCTGACCCCAGCCTAAAACGGACTTCATTTGGACGGCTATGCAATTTACTACAGTGTGGACTGGACACCTTCAAAACCACCATCTGTTTGTATATAGTGCACATGTACACTGCATAGAAAAGATCTGTTCAACCAAAGTATTCACAGACCTGCACAGTGTCTATTAGAAAATGTGACTGTGTTCGTAAAAACACTTCCTGGTTTGGGCTGGGCACAGTTGTAAAGGTGAGGGCCTGATTAACATAGAATCTATTGGCACGGCCTCAATCACTGAGAATATCCCTATTTGAGCACCAATACAGTAAGGACGAGGCAAGAAACAGGTCCACTTTGTCTGCACTACCTAGTCAGAATGGATATTGTGTTTCCTTAAGGCTGGGGTCAGACAAGCGTTTTGAAGAATGGAAGGAACGTCAGTGAGCGTGGACGTGCCTTCCACTCAAGGCCCTTCTGGCCACCTCGCTGAGCGCAGTTAGTACGATCAGCGCTGCAAGGATCAATCCGATGGAGGATCTCGCTCGTGACACGTGTCACAAGGCTTTGATGGAGAGGGCTGCTGCACAGACGCAGCACAGCCGCTGTTGCGCGCGCAATTTGTGAACACGCAACAGCATCTGGCTGGCCGCGGCAACGGAAGCCATGTCAGTACTGGCGCACCTAGTGCGTTCGTCTGACACTGGCATTAAAGAGCAATGCGATATTTCCCCGGTTTACAGATATTGCACTGGTTACAGAATTGGTCACTGCCATGTTTCTCCCTCTCTGGGTGGTACTTGATGTGAACCACACAGCACTGCCTGATTGGTCCTATATATACGGTCAGTGAGTAAGCTGCCTAGAGTGAAAGTATGGGCTGTCCACTCAAGAGGTATCACACGCTCACTTCTGTGTGGCATGCCACTAAAGTGACCAGAGTTAAAAAAAAAAAAAACTTACACCACACGCTACTCACCCTGACCACTTAAGTGTTTTAACCCCTTACCGCTGGCAAAAAGGAGGTTGCTTAAAGCCGCTTTGCGTCATAGCAGGTCCAGCAGGCTCTGAAGCCCTCCTATCCTGTGACTGTCACTAGCTGACACAGGAGAACCTGAGTTCAGGCAGTCCCACTGCAGCCAATGACTCGCTTGCTGAGTGCATCCATTAGGGAGTCAGCAGGGCATGCTATGCTGGCCTGTGGCGTTTAGACCAATCCACTTGACGGCATAGCATGCCTGTTATAGCGGACAATGCCCCCCAATTCACAGAAACAACTGGTCATGTTAAACATTTAGGCTAATGTCAGACGAATGCAGTCTGAGCACACTCTGCGTGAGTGCATAACGGACAGACGTACTGACGGAAGATACTGTAGACACCACACGGTCCGTTTTTCTTGACTGATGTAGAAAAAAAAAAAAGAGTTCTGGGAAATAAAATTAGTATGAAAAGCCATTTTGTGCGTCAAGGTGCTGGACGTCGCAAATGCGCTGAATCTGACATCGCACTCGCACAGAACGCTACACGGATGTGGCGCACTCTGCACGTCCGTTTTAACGGTTTTACGTTCTTGCCTAACTTGCGCCTGTTTGCCACGTGCTTTGTGCATGTGCAGTTCAGTGCGGACGCACTTAGTGTGTGGGTCTCTATTGCTCATGATTCTATGCTACGCACAGAAGTTAATCTGTGCGGCAACACGGACGTGATCACTGCGTTCGTCTGACACAGGCCTTACTGTCATTTTACTGGAAAAAGAAAAATCCAAACAGTAGCACATTTTTCTCATTTGAACAATATTTGTTTCTTACATTAATAATTAGAATTAGAACACTTAAAATTCGTTTAACTTACCCTCAGATACATCATCTTCCACAGCGCCTTTCACCTGAGAAAAACACCACTGGATATCATTGCCTCCACCAGCTCCTGAAGAGAAACACACAAAAATGGCAATTAGCAAGACTCAAGGAGCTGAAAGCAGGAACTTGGCCTGGGACAAGGCACGGCTCTGGGCTACAAAAAGGGACCTTATCCAAGACAAAAGGACAAGGCTCAGGAACGTTGAATGAGAGGGAAAGCCACATGGAAAAGGTCAAAGAATGATGAAACAGGAAATAATAGAAGAACAAAAAGGACAAACAAGCAGAGCCTCAAGAGGAGTCAGAAATCCAAGCATGGAGGAGAGAATCCATTGTGAAAGGAAACGCAGTGTAGTAGTAAGTTGTGCAGGTCAGAATCACACAGTACAGCTGCAGCAGTGTGACTGGTGGAGGACAATACAATGCTGACCAAAACACTACTACACCCATTGCGTTTCAGTTTTGAAATATTATCTCTTAACTGGGATGCTGTCTTTTTTAATGAGGAAGCGGAGCCTACCCGCAAATTACGAAAACTACACAAACGCAAGAATGCGGTATAAAAAAAAAAAAAAAAAGTCAATCTACTAGAATTTTTTCAGAATGTACTTGTGAGTATATTGAGAAGACATCCAAGCGCTGGCATTAAACCTGATCTTGTGAGCAGACCACTATATGACATCCATATGTTCAGCCCCGCCACTTTGAATGCAGTGATACCTGGTACTATTAAACACTTAATAAAAAATGGTTTGTTAGCCATTATCGGAAATAGTTGAAACCAGAAGGGTTTGGGATCTCTGACCCCCCCCCCCCCGGATTTTGAAAAAGCTGCATATAATAAAAGGAGATCTTGGGAATGGAGACAAGTCTAAAACGAGAGATTCACACAGCCCAAAAAGGGTTATTTCATACAATATTTTAATAATTCCATCCCCTGCCACATTAGTTCAGGTGAGGAATGTACCTTGTGGTGTCACGTTGAAGGGGGGGGGGGTAATTTTGTAACATTTCAAATAATGTAGTCTCAACCTGTACAGTGTCTACCCCCCCCCAATGCAATCAAAACATCAAGGCTGCAGACAAATGGATCCCGTGTGCAGCAACTTGAATCTGCAACAGAACCGAGCATCAGACACATGCGGCCAAGAAAGCCTTACTCTGCACAAACACGAGGCACCCAGGAGAGGACACCAATACAGTCACATATCCAATACAGAGGCCACAGACAACAGAAACCAAGAGGCTTTCCTGCCAGATAATGAGATTATTAACAATGAAAAATAATCAGAAGCCTGATCCCTCACACAAGAGGAACTTAAACCTGTAAAAAAAAAAAAACAACCTTTTCTGTAACAAGGTCCTGGATATAGACCCTTATTGTCTCCAACCTGAAAGAAAAAAAAAAAAAAAACACGCCACCACAAATTTTACACACGTCTCAAAACGCCCCACCCGCAACTCATTAGCTGGAAGCCATCCAGGCCTGAATCAAAACCGAGAAAGCAGGATAAAACAGCACTTTAAATAACTTTATGAATAGTGGCAGCTAGATATGAAAACGAGCAAGGGAGCGGAGGAGGTTAACCAAGCGCGAACTAACACAAAAAAAAACATGAAAGAATCTTAATCTTGGAAAGAAAAATGAAGGCGCTCAAGTCCCAACAAGAACAGCTCTGCCTGGAGTGTAGGAAAGGGATGGGGTAGAGGGGGATCGAGGCCCAGGTCTCACAAAATACTTTCTATGCCTAGGCATACAGATTCCAGACTTTATAAAGAAGGACTACCAAGAAAGACCGCTCGAGGAGAGAACTTCTGGAACATTACTCCCGGGAATACGGCTGTGGTTCTCAGAAATCCTGCAACGCCCTTGGAGGAAAAAAGAGTTCTGCCGGGACAGGAAGGGGCTATGTGATTCAGGATCCCAGCTCCTCACCCTTAAGCAGAGTCAAGAAGCGATTCACACGGAACAGCAAATGCATGAAGCGCGGTGGACCTGATCTCAGCCAAGTAACAACATGCCTGGGCTCAAAGCACGTATGGCGTGACGCCGACGACGCACAGGGATAGGAAAACACCAGTTACCAACCAGCAGGTAACATAGCCCCATCCTACACCACATGGAAAGGGAGTAGGCTTCTTAGAAAAAATAAATAATTGGTTTTTCACAACAGTCGCTGGCTGGTGGAAATTTCCACTTGAGGTTGCTCCAGATTGCAACATTTTCATCAGAATGAATCCTATGCTCTTCTCTGCATGAAAGGGTTAATTCCCTTCAGCCTGCTGTGATTTCTTTACAATGTTTCATCCATAAAGGATGTGTCTGAGGAGGCGGGGGAGGGGGGAAATCTCTAATATTCTATATACAATGGAAGGAGTCTTCCCTGGGGAGAGGCCGTGTGGGGGTGGGAGCTGAATGCACAGGATGGTGGGAACAATCTTCCTGTTTAGATACACACTTTGTAGAGGGGAGGACAACAAAAAAGCGCACAACACCCCACCCCCCCCCTTCAAATTAGGGTATTTTAGGGAGAGGAGAGCAATTACAGAAAAAGGTAGGGAGAATGTCTATACATCATCGTCGTCATATGGGAGGATGCTGCACCGGTAACCAGGGAACCCCTCAGCAATGAAGACGACTGCGTCTGTGTGGAAAAAGCTTTTTAGTGGAGTGACGGCAAAAAGATGGCATGCCAGCTATTGTGCGCCATGTATCCCAGCATGCTCTACCAGTAAAATGGCTGCCTGGAAAGCATTTCTTCTAATGTTCAAGCAACTGCCTGGGCTCAAAACAAAGTGTTTTACCAGGAAGGGTACATTGAGATTTCTCTCGTTTTCAAGTATGTCACCAGGTTACGGGGGGGTAAACCCTGTATTGGTCACGGAAGGACATGCAGATATGGGAAACGACACCTCAACCAGAGCAAGACAAGCCATTGGCGATTTAGAAATCACACATACGGGATGTCTGGCTGAGCTCTTGCAAAGTGTTTTATTAGCAGGACAATTATCTCGCAGGATGGGCTCTTCCTCATGTATCGAGTCTCATTTGTAAAGTGCTATATAAATGCTGTAACTGATCGAAGAATGCAAAAAGGAGTTTACAGCAAATCCGACGCATTTTACAACGAGGCTTATAGCGTACATTACAAGTAGCAACGGATAACCAAGATCTTGATAGTAAAAGGTCAGGTTGGCGCTGGCTTAAACAACGGAGGCTAAGGAGAGCAGGTTTCATGAAGCGGGTGCCCACGAGTGGGGCGGCTCATCGATAAACATCCTCCTGCCCCAACTTGCAGGAAAAAATAAAAAATAAACTTCCACGTCCTATATATATATATATGAGAGACTCAAAAGAAAGTGATACGACAAGGGACGATCAATACAGTCCGACATGGAAACACTGCCAAAACGGTCCATCACTATTTAGCAGGTGGGGAAGGATACATACACAGCACTTTTCATGTAAATACAGGGAGACAAGGGTTTCCCCCATCATAAAACAGACTATGTATCCATATAGGAGTGCCAAATACATGCGCACCACGCAATGAATCTCCGGTAAGCAATGATGCACCATGCAGGGTGGTTGTCAGTCATAGCACATATGCCACTTGTCCAATTAAGTGTCACCTGCATCATATTGTCAGAGGACCTGCATCCAGAACCAACCCTGGCTGATCTATAGCACTTTAAAACCTATGACACACTGACCCATGCACGTCAACGGCATTCCTCAGATCTGAGACTTTCTATAGCTCTACAGCAACATATGGAAAATACAGAGCACAGGGCTACAAGGACCATTATGACAGACCCCATGAAAGGTGCAGTGCAGAGCCCAGCCCATGGGATCCCTGCAAAGTGATGGTACAGACAGACCTTCTGAAAGGAATGGCCTGCTCCACTGAACCCTGCACAGTGATGGTGCAGACAGACCTCCTGTAAAGAGCAGTGCAGGGCGGGGGGCGCACTGATCCCTGCAGAGTGACGGTGCAGACAGACCGCCTGTAAAGAGCAGTGCACGGCCCAGCCCATGGGATCCCTGCATAGTGAAGGGACACACGCAGCCCCTGTACAGAGCAGTCCATGGCCCGGTGCATTGATCCCTGCGGGCAGGTGCCAGGCCTCCTCCAATCAGTGTCACGGCTCTGCACGGCTGGCTGAGCCCCGGCACCGCATGCTCATGACGCTCAGGAAGCCGGGTGTGTGCCTGGCTATGCGGGGCGGCCAGATTGCCGGTGCATGTGCACACACAGCCAGTCCACACCCAGGCCAAGCCGCGCCATGCCAGGAGATCGGGTGGCCGTGAGTCCGCATCCCCAGCACTGAAAGAGGAATGCAGCCCCCCTCCCCCACAATACCCCCCTCCAACGCCCTCCCCTGTGTTTCTCGCTCACCCGCCATGCTGACCCTGGGCCGGTGCTGGTCCCGGACTCCAGATGGAGGCGGATACCGGGGAGGCCGCTGCCCAGGGCGGGAGGACCGGACTCTGAGGCCGCGGCTTCAAGATGGAGGCCGCGGAAGCAGTGACGTCACTGGGCAGGGACAAGGAGCGCGAGCTTGCTGGGGCGGAGACAATGGCGTCATGAAGCCACACAGAGTGCTGGCGTCGCCCTCTCTCCTGCTTCCTGGCCTGCCTCGGGCGGGAGATGCGGTACCTCGCTCTCTCCTTCCTGCTGCTGGCATCGTGTGTTCACAGCCCGGCGTCCATCATCATTCTCATACCTGCTGACTCCTTATCATCCACAGCTTTTATGGGGACGCACTGCTAGGGATTTCCCGAGCACGTCATTTCTGTTAGCAGTTGGGCTGCACATGTAAAGGGCTGCCAGCATGCAGCATGTATGTGCTACAGGAGGGGAATATCACTCAGATTATCTCGTTTTTAGTAGAAAAGGGTAAGGGTACTAGTGGCGCCGTGGGTGCTTCCAAATATGGAGCAATCTAGATGAGCCATAATATCAGCATTTAGAAATACACATCTAGATTGCTCCATATTTGGAAGCACCCGCTGCGCCACTAGTACCCTTACCCTTTTCTACACATTTATTTGCACATTTAGGTTGAGATTTATGTGCAACCCCTTGTAGGCAGCAGCACCCCCCCCCTTTTTTTAAGGAACCACAGTTACCTAGTAAGCGCCTCCACAGACACCCACTCTTGTATCTCATTTTTAGAGTGCCTCTTGTGTAATGATTTATCTCTGCATTATGTAACCCTGCTCATGGCTGCTCTGCAGGGAATGCTGGGAATTCCTCGATGGTTTCCTGGGCATATAGGGCTTTATGCCAACACTGGTGTAAACTGAACCAGAGCTGTTGTAAACTTTCCAGAGCCACCCATTACGGTCTGTTGGTACATTTACACCAGATTTGCAATAGAGCTATAATCTTTTATAAATTATTATGAGTGGGCATCCCTGCTGACCAAATGCTGCGCAGGAAGCAAAACACCAAATAATGATTACCTATTGAAACACCATCCTGTCTGACACTAGGAAGAACTAGACCAGGGATCATCAGGTTTTTTTGCTTGGGATGCCATGGTGGCAAAAGATCAGCAAGAGGAGAGCCACATTACTGAAATGCTTGAGGCCTATCAGTTTGCCCCCCCCCCAAGAATACTGTATATTTTAAGACTATAATACAGATAACTGTAACACTTCTTGATCTAAGAAGAATATATCCTAGCTCTAATCAATACGGAGCAGAAAAATGCATTAAGTCCCTTAACTGTAATTTTATCTCAGCTTTCAACTTCCCGGATTTCATCTTTTTTTCCTCCTTTTTTGTTTGAGAAAGGATTTTACCAGGAAGGATACATTGAGATTTCTCTCGTTTTCAAGTATGTCCTGGGTGGCGAGTATGTACTGTTAGGTGTCATGCCCAAGGAAACTTACTGTAGAGATGCTCTTGCTGGGATCGAACCTGTGTCTCCACAGTCTCTCCACGGTTATAGAGCAGTGATGTTACTTCTACTTCACCCAGCCGGTGCTCCTCACTGTCTTATCTTCTTTTTTTCTTGCTTTCACTCATTCTTTCCTCTGCTTTCTGTGTCTCTTATTACTTTACTCTTCTCTGTGCCTCTATCCTCTGGCTCTTACTTTCATTCTGCCCTCTGTGTCCCTTTCTTTCCTCTGTGCCTCTGCGTCCCTTTCATTCTTTCCTCTGCGTCCCTTTCATTCTTTCCACTGCGTCCCTTTCATTCTTTCCACTGCGTCCCTTTCATTCTTTCCACTGCGTCCCTTTCATTCTTTCCCCTGCGTCCCTTTCATGCTTTCCACTGCGTCCCTTTCATTCTTTCCTCTGCGTCCCTTTCATTCTTTCCACTGCGTCCCTTTCATTCTTTCCTCTGCGTCCCTTTCATTCTTTCCTCTGCGTCCCTTTCATGCTTTCCACTGCGTCCCTTTCATTCTTTCCTCTGCGTCCCTTTCATTCTTTCCTCTGCGTCCCTTTCATTCTTTTCTCTGCGTCCCTTTCATGCTTTCCACTGCGTCCCTTTCATTCTTTCCTCTGCGTCCCTTTCATTCTTTCCACTGCGTCCCTTTCATTCTTTCCACTGCGTCCCTTTCATTCTTTCCTCTGCGTCCCTTTCATTCTTTTCTCTGCGTCCCTTTCATTCTTTCCTCTGCGTCCCTTTCATTCTTTCCTCTGCGTCCCTTTCATTCTTTCCTCTGCGTCCCTTTCATTCTTTCCCCTGCGTCCCTTTCATTCTTTCCACTGCGTCCCTTTCATTCTTTCCTCTGCGTCCCTTTCATTCTTTCCTCTGCGTCCCTTTCATTCTTTCCTCTGCGTCCCTTTCATTCTTTCCTCTGCGTCCCCTTCATTCTTTCCTCTGCGTCCCCTTCATTCTTTCATCTGCCCCTTCCTTGCATACTTTCCTCTGCCACTACCTTGCATTCTTTCTGCTGTGTGATCAGATGGCGCCTGCACGTCACACCCCTCCATCGATCAGCCGTACGCCTTTCCTTCGCTCAGTGGTACGCTCCTCCCTCATTCAATGTATGCCCCTCCCTCATTCAGTGGTATGCCCCTCTTCGTGCCAGTCACATAGCAACAGAACTAGTGCAGTAGTTGCACAGCCTTCCAGCCACCCAGCCACGCACACATACAGAAAGTTCCCCAATATTTCTACTGATGCAGAGCACAGTCGAACATGGGGGACCCGGACTGGACCGAGTCACCCTAACCAACGTTACAACACACTGCCTGATTGCAAGTGCCTCGGCTTTGCAGTCCACGAGCCACCACTGCCTTCTACGTGACCCACATGCGACTGGGGAGCCGCGCAATGAGGAACCGTGAACTAGACAATATCAGGGTTATTCAGAGAGTGTGAAAAGCAGGAGAATGACTGGAGAATGAAAAATTCTAGGTCAAAATAGCCGATTTGGAAAGTGAGATGAAAGGGGCTATTTTAACCCAGAATTTTTCATTCTCCAGTCATTCTCCTGCTTTTCACGCTCTCTGAATAACCCTGTATATCTTTATCAATGTCCTGGGGGCCTTCCCAGATTTAAATTCATGCATTGAAATATTTTGGTATCCTATTGAAAAGAAGCAGGAAAAAAAAACTGGAAATGGGGCCAGATCACTATTCGGTCTTAAAGATAAGATGCAAACGGAAAACTTGCGCAGCAGCCATTTTCCATTTGTGGCTCACTTATGTTAGCCAGATCAGCCATGTTTTCCTGGACAATTTACTGTTTCATGCAGAGGGGAGCACAGGGAAAATTGCTGCCCTGCAACAGGTATTATTTATGTGATGCTGAAGTGAAAATCAAGGCAGGTCACATGGGACTCCTTTTTCATTTCTTATCTGCAGCATATGGATACTACATGCTGCAGGGTTGAGTTTTTCATGCACTGCCCATCAGCATGAATATATTATGTATTAAGGAAAACATTGCTGATCTGGCAACCCTAGGCTGACCTTTAACATCTATATTCTGACTGAAACCCTTTCTTAGCAGCCGGAGTTGTTTTACTTTTTGATCCACAAGATAACACCAGCAGTGCTGCGTGCCAACTCTGTTATTAGCTCGGGGAGCCCACAGAGCTCTGTGAAGACAGGCAGAAGTAAGGTCCGGCAGGGGAGGTGGAAGGGTTCAGGGCGTGTTCCCAGTGTTTTGTTGCCCACAGAGCGAGGAAGCGGTGGATTATTATTTGTTATTATTATTCTTTATTTATAAAGCGCCAGCATATTCCGCAGCGCTGTACAATAGGCACAGTATAGACAGGGTTACAATACATTGAACAGCATTTGACAAACAGTACAGGAGGAGATGAGGGCCCTATTCCCGTAGGAACTCACACTCTAGGAGGGTTGGGGTTGGAAACAGGAGGAGAGGACTGTAAGGTGAGCGTGATTGATGGTTGCGTCAGTGAGTTGGGCGGTAGGCTTCCCTAAATAGGAACGTTTTAAGGGAGCGTTTGAAGGAAGAGAAGTTAGGGGAAAGTCTGACAGTACGAGGGAGAGTGTTCCAGAGAATGGGGGCTGCGCGTGAGAAGTGCTGCAGTCTATCATGGGAAGAGGTGATGCGGGGAGAAGCTAGGCGCAGGTCACTGTTTGATCTTAGGGAGCCTTGAAGGATCTGATGTGAGTATGGGATTTTTGATTGGTGTTAGTTTAACACTTTGGCACTGCTGGGCGTGCTATGCCATCCTTGCAGTGGGCCTAAACGCAGCAGGCCGGCATAGCACACCATGCAGCCTGCCTATAGACTCGATCAGCCTGTCTACATTGCGTGGGTGCTGATCGTGTCATTTGCTACCACCAGACAGCCAATGACAGGATTGGCGCACACGTAAGCAAAGTAGGCGGGCCGAGGGCCGGCCTCGGCTCCAGCGGGGCACACTATGCCGAACAGCGGCGTTGAGGTACCGCCTTGCCTCCGGGTTAATGTGTTAAGTTACAAAGTAATACAATACAGCTATGGTTTTAGTTCAATGGGTAGAGCTCGTAGATTCCCATCTTACTAGAAATAAACCAATATTGTGGTCAAAATAACCCTGGTCCTAGGAAACGGCTTAGAAGCACGATATGGTGGAGTTAGATAAAGGACACGTAGCAGATAGAAAAACGCAAAAGGTTCCTCTATGGCTAGGAGACACAATGTTATTATTGAATATCAAAATTCTGAAACTAGCGTAAAAATATCCTGACACAGTAGGAATGTGAACCTTCGTGGGTTCACAATAAATAGGAAAGGAGGTAAGTTATTGCACTAGTATAATCAGAGCGGCAGCATAGCGAGCATATCCTGCATACAAAGTAATAAGTCCACCTGAACTGACGAGGCTGAAGTTAATTTCTTATTCGGCCAGTTACTTATTCGTGGAAGTTGGTTTCTGATTCGGTTGAATTCTAAGTATGTAAAATTTCAATAAAAACCTGATTTTAGATGGTAAATTGCCATTGTGCCAATGATTTTAACATGGATTTATATAGAGGTGGATGCCCTCTACCAAACAATGTCAAATTTAGCCTGGCCCAACTGCAATTTGGGCAGAAAAATCAATGCCAACTGTGCCAAGGGTGTTGATTTTTACTATTTTGAATAAGTAACTGATGTTTTCAAAGGGTTAATTGCCATTGGGCCACTGAATTCAACATGGATTTATATAGAGGTGAATGTCCTCCATCAAACACAATTGTCTTCAGCCTGGCCCAATGGCAAGTTTTCCACGTAAACAGTGCCAACTGTGCCATGGGTGCTGATTTTTACTGTTTTGAATAAGTAACTGATGTTTTCAAAGGGTTAATTGCCATTGGGCCACTGAATTCAACATGGATTTAAATAGAGGTGGATGCCCTCTACCAAACACCATTGTCTTCAGCCTGGCCCAATTGCAAGTATTCCACGAAAACAGTGCCAACTGTGCCAAGGGTGTTGATTTTTACTATTTTGAATAAGTAACTGATGTTTTCAAAGGGTTAATTGCCATTGGGCCACTGAATTCAACATGGATTTATATAGAGGTGAATGTCCTCCATCAAACACAATTGTCTTCAGCCTGGCCCAATGGCAAGTTTGCCACGTAAACAGTGCCAACTGTGCCATGGGTGCTGATTTTTACTGTTTTGAATAAGTAACTGATGTTTTCAAAGGTTAATTGCCATTGGGCCACTGAATTCAACATGGATTTAAATAGAGGTGGATGTCCTCTATCAAACACCATTGTCTTCAGCCTGGCCCATTGCAAGTTTCCACGAAAACAGTGCCAACTGTGCCAAGGGTGTTGATTTTTACTATTTTGAATAAGTAACTGATGTTTTCAAAGGGTTAATTGCCATTGGGCCACTGAATTCAACATGGATTTATATAGAGGTGAATGTCCTCCATCAAACACAATTGTCTTCAGCCTGGCCCAATGGCAAGTTTGCCACGTAAACAGTGCCAACTGTGCCATGGGTGCTGATTTTTACCATTTTGAATAAGTAACTGATGTTTTCAAAGGGTTAATTGCCATTGGGCCACTGAATTCAACATGGATTTATATAGAGGTGGATGCCCTCTATCAAACACCATTGTCTTCAGCCTGGCCCAATGGCAAGTTTTCCACGAAAACAGTGCCAACTGTGCCAATGGTGTTGATTTTTACTATTTTGAATAAGTGATGATTTCAAAGGGTTAATTGCCATTGGGCCACTGAATTCAACATGGATTTATTTAGAGGTGGATGCCCTCTATTAAAATCAGTGGCACAATGGGTGGTGTGGTTTGGCCGAGCTCTGACATGGCTGCCTGATCTCTGAGCTTCTGCGCAGGTGGCGCTTCCACAACTGACAGTAGCCTCCACTGATCAGCCCTGGACTTCATTGTAGCCTGTGGTGTTTAGCTTCCATGCCCAGGAGCAAGTTGAACCCCAAATCGAGCCAAGCTGAAATTGCCCAGTATTTTCCCCTGCTGTTGGCGGTGGTGCATTCAGAAGCTGTCAGGATGGCGTCGTCGTGAGTCCGTCGCGAAAGGTGAGCCTTGTCCTCGATGTGACAAGAAAGCTCTTGCTCACTATGAAGGATGACCTTCAGACTGACCTCAGGGCGGGCCTGGAGAGGCTACGGACGGACATTGGCGCACTGGGGACCCGCATAGCCAAACTTGAGCATTAAGTGGAGACTGATCACGCCGAGGCGCAGGCTATATTACGAGAGGTCTGCGACAACTACGTGTTGCTTCAGGAGGAAGTAGAATACCTGGACAGCAGGTCCCGTCGCTCCAACCATTGTATCGGAGATGTCCGGAGACAAGTTGTTCCACACCCTGTTGTTCATGCCACTCCGGAGGTGGAGTTGCGCCTAAATAGGATCCATAGAGCCCTGCGCCCATGCTTGGGTCCCAACGAACCCCCGTGGGACGTGGTGCTCAAGTGCTGGTATTACTCCACCAAGGATGCCCTGCTGCTTGCAGCCTGTTATGGCGCCTCCTTGATTGAGGGGGTTGCCCAGAATCTCTTCAACGATGTGGCTTCTTCTACGCTTCCGAAGAGAAGAGCCCAATGGCCTCTTACAGAGCTTCTTCCGCACAAGGAAGTCCGCTACCCTGGAGGTTTCCATTTTGCCCCATGATGGGGCCTTCATATCCCTGCGCTCACCGGCCGATTACACTTGACTGTTGGAGGCATTGGGGATCCCCATGCCAGCAGATCTATTCGTGCTCCTGGACAGAGGCCGTGGAACGGAGGTACCGGCCTTACCACAACACCAGGCCTGGGTTAACACCTGTCATCCCCACCATTGAAGCTCCTTGTAGCTTCCTCCGCTCCTCCAGTTTTGTGCTCCCTTATTTGCCGGGCCCTCGTCTTCCCGTTCTGCCGTGCTCTCCCTGGTCCCATACCCCTCAACCTTGCATTCCTCCATGATTTTTGATTCAGACGTTTTCTTGGTCGACTGACCCTCCTATTGCTCTGGTTTGTTGTGATGGTACAGGCTGCAGGGTCCCACCACATTTAAAAACTTTTTGCCTTTGTTTTGCCCTGCACCTTTTTTGCCCCATTGGGCCCCTTATTTTACATCCTGTTTTCACATGCCCATATGTGTGTTTCTGTTCCTCAATATTCTGCTTGCTTGGAAACTGTGTTTTTCCTGCCCACTGCTTACGTGCATCAAGCCGCCACCTGCTGCGACCCGACTTTGGCCTTCGAACCATCTCCAGACTGGACAAGGGCGACATTCCACAAACTGGGCAATGGCTGAGGCTGTGGTGGCCATTATATTCAGGGACTGGGGAATGGCTGGAGGCAGTGGTGCTCCGGGATGTCTGAGGGTGGGCAGGAGGGTGAACAATAGGGACAGCTCCATATAAGTATGACCTGTGTTTTGCACAAGAAACAGATTCTGTTTGCAATTCAACCTAAAATGTGTCTTGCCTCGTTCTTGGGGCAAAACCTGCAGCTATAAGACACACTCTGCCCAGTAGTTGTATGTGTTACTATAGGGCCCTGACGCCGTGTATCCGGCAGCCGGGGTACTCCGTGATCGGCACATTTGTGCACTTTCTCATGGACCCTAGCCCCAGGACTTACTGATGCCAGAGTGGCGGGGGTGAAGGGTGCACGGTGAGGATGAGCCTTTATGGGAGTGGACGCTCTTTCTTTTTGTATTATTCACATGACTATCGCATGGATCGCACTATATATAGCAGTTTCAGTATGGATGACATGGGATGGGGGGGTTTGTATTACTTTTCTGTCTGTGGGGATACTGTTATGTTCTGCTATAAGATTTTGGGTCTATGGATGTCTGCCTCGATTGGGACGGGGGGTTACAGTTTTTTCTTTTTAATCCACATGGACATTGAGTCACGTCCAGTGGTCCTGGGGGTGCTCATGCCTCGTCTGGCGTCCCAGGTGGTACCCGGCAGCGCTGTGTTCACTTTTCGCTGGCTGGGTGCCTATTGATATACCGGCTCGCGGCGGTCACATGGGTGGCCAGGAGGCGCCTGTTAACCCTTTCTGGCTGTTGTACCCTGCAGATAGTAAGCTTTACCAACCATTCAAGGATCGGAGGGGTAGATAGGGTTCTGTATACAGGGACCAGCATTGTAGTTCTACTGGGGATCCGTGACACATTGTATAGTTCAGACTGTCAATAGTGGTTTACGTGTTGATATGGACGGGATGGGAGGGGGGTTTAGTATAAGAGCACTCCCATAGGGTCACCCCACACTTGGAATGGGAGGGGGAATGTGTTCTTTATGCTAGTATGTTGGGTCACTGTTCTGTATTGCTATACTGAGGGGGGGGTTTGCTTTCATTCTCTGTACGGAGGTGCCAAGGACACAGCTGGATTTAGGGTTTTTCTTTCCTCATGGGGGGTCGGGAAGGGGTGGGATTTTTTGGGGGGGTTTTCCGGGAGCTTCTCTCTTTGGAGAGGTGGGGGTGGAGGGGACGCATATATATGAGAACTGCTTGTGATTTGCTCCAAGGGGGTTCAATGTCTTCTCAGCTCACGGTGGACGTGCAGTGTTGAGCCTCAGCCTTGTTGCCAAAAAGGATCTTGGTTTCTGTGCCAATCTGACTATTGGGCCAGGCAAAAGACAACTGTTTTTAACGAAGGGCATCCAACTCTATATAATTCTATGTTGAAATCAGTGGCCCAACCGCATTTAACCCTTTAAAAACATCAGTTACCTATTCAAATTGATGGAAATCAGTGCCCATAGCACAGATGGCATGGTTTCTGTGCCAAACTAACCATTGGGCCAGGCTATTGACAACTGTTTTTAATAGAGGGCATCCAACTCTATATAAATACATGGTGAAATCAGTGGCCCAACGGCATTTAACCCTTTAAAAACATCAGTTACTTATTCAAATTTATGGGAATTTGTGCCAATGGCAGTGTTGGCACTATTTCTGTGCCAAACCGACCATTGGGCCAGTGTAACAAAAACAGTTTTTAATAGAAGGCATCCAATTCTATATAAATTCATGTTGAAATCAGTGGCCCGACAGCATTTAACCCTTTAAAAACAGTTACTTATTCAAACTAATGAAATTTTTTGCCTGGCACGGTTGTCACTGTTTTTGTGCCAAACTGACCATTGGGCCAACATAATGACAACTGTTTTTAATAGAGGGCATCCAACTCTCTATAGATCCATGGTGAAATCAGTGGCCCAATGGCATTTAACCCTTTAAAAACTAGGGATGTACCGATACCACTTTTTTAAGACCGAGTACGAGTACCGATACTTTTTTTCAAGTACTCACCGATACCGAGAACCGATACTTTTATTTTATGTCATGTGAACGCTTTCCAATAAGAACAGACCTCATATAAAAATGCCCCCAGCTCTCATTGATTAAGCCCCAGCTCACATGGATATGCCCCCAGCTCTCATGGATATTGCCCTCAGCTCTCATAGATATGCCCCCAGCTCTCATGGATATGCCCCAGTTCATGGATATTGCCCCCAGCTCTCATGGATATGCCCCCAGCTCATGGATATGCCCCCCAGCTCATGGATATGCCCCCAGCTCATGGATATTGCCCCCAGCTCTCATGGATATGCCCCCCAGCTCATGGATATGCCCCCCAGCTCATGGATATGCCCCCAGCTCTTGGATATGCCCCCAGCTCTCATGGATATGCCCCCAGCTCATGGATATGCCCCCAGCTCTCATGGATTATGCCCCCCAGCTCATGGATTATACCCCAGCTCTCATAGATTATGCCCCAGCTCATGGATATTGCCCCCAGCTCTCGGATATGCCCCCCAGCTCATGGATATGCCCCCCAGCTCATGATATGCCCCCCAGCTCATGGATATGCCCCCCAGCTCATGGATATGCCCCCCAGCTCAGTGTGTGTGTATGTGTATATATTACAGCAGGGATGTGGGAATTATATCGCCCGACGCCCGTTATATGAAGATCCGGGCGCCGGACAAGTAAATAATTTTGAGATGCAATCCGGCGGGCAATAAGCCCGCCGGACTGCTCCCAGCACACGAGCGCCGTCGGGAAATAAAGCGCGATCATCCATAGGAGGATCGCACTTTGTACACTGATCGCAGAGAGTGCAAGGAACGCCCACTGTCACGGACGTTCCTTCCTCTCTCTCACAGAGCGGCGCGATGAGGGGAGGGGCCAGAGCTACGGCGCTTGCACACAAGCTTTCGATCCACACTCCCCATCCTGCACTGCTTCTATACCCGCCGAGAAGCATGAATATGGAACGGGGTGTCTGGGAGGACGTTTGGGGGGGGTTGCAGAGGCTGCCTGATACAAAACAGGCCCTGTGTCCAGGTGAGCAGCTCTGCCACGCAATATGCCAAGCAGCCCTTTCCCTCGCTCTGTGAGCGTTTATCGTCAGGAGGGTGGAGCGGGATCTCCTGGGGTATAGTAAACAGAAAGTGGCGCTGGCACAGGGATAAAAGCGAGCAGCTCGGAGGCCGTGGAAATGCCTTACCCAAAGAGGATCTGAGTTAACCCTTGCCACTGTGCCCTTTAAATGCCCAAATCACTAGGTCAAACGAGGTTCAGTATTTTCCTGGCACACAAGGCTGGCCACGAGGCAGCGGGCACTCAGCATGGAAATACCCTGGCTAGATTATAGGAGAGGGGGAAAAAACATGCCACATTCACTGTATGACATGTCCGCATTCACTGTATAGCATGCCCACATTCACTGTATAGCATGTCCACATTCACTGTGGGCATTATCTGGTCTGAGGTCTATATCTGTGGACATTATAAATGATGTGCATGCTGTTAACAATAAAGACCTCTAAACACTATTTTGTTGAAATTATTTTTCTTATCAGGACAAGTAGATCGGACTACCACTTAGACCGTTGGACAAGTAGATATTTTTAAAATTTCCACACCCCTGTTACACATACACACACACACAGACCCCAGACCGGACATAGGGCGACTGTCCGAATGCTCCATCGGCATTCGGACAGGCACCTGGAGCTCTCCATTCATACTTACCATCCTGAGCGACGCCGGTAAAGTTTCCGCGCGTGCGGTCGTTGGAAGGCCCCCAGCCGCGATCACCCACGTGAAACTTTACCGGCGTCGCTCAGGATGGTAAGTATGAACGGAGAGCTCCAGGCGGCTGTCCGAATGCTCTATCGGCATTCGGACAGGCCCTGCAGCTGCTCTCCGCGTTCATACTTACCTTCCTGAGCAACGCCGACAAGGTCTTTGCGCGTGCGCTCGTTGGAAGGCCCCCAGCCTCGATCACGTGGGAGTCCCTGGAGATCGCGGCTGGGGGCCTTCCAATGAGCGCACGTGCGTAAGCTTTACCGGCGTCACTCAGGAAGGTAAGTATGATCACGGAGAGCAGCTGCAGGGCCTGTCCGAATGCTGATAGAGCATTCAGAAAGCCGCCCCAGCCCCTCGGATGCCGGCAAGTCGGCTCAATGCTGGCTTCCGGTATCGGGTGAAATATTGGGGGCACTGCACGAGTACCATGTACTTCTGCAGTACCCGGTATCGGCACTGATACCGATACTAGTATCGTATCGGTGCAACCCCATTAAAAACATCAGTTACTCATTCAAAACAGTAAAAATCAGCACCCATGGCATAGTTGGCACTGTTTTTGTGGCACACTTGCCATTGAGCCAGGCTGAAGACTATTGTGTTTGATGGAGGACATCCACCTCTATATAAATCCATGTTGAATTCAGTGGCCCAATGGCAATTAACCCTTTGAAATCATCAGTTACTTATTCAAAATAGTAAAAATCAACACCCTTGGCACAGTTGGCACTGTTTACGTGGCAAACTTGCCATTGGACCAGGCTGAAGACAATTGTGTTTGATAGATTTATATAGAGGTGGATGCCCTCTATCAAACACAATTGTCTTCAGCCTGGTCCAATGGCAAGTTTGCCACGTAAACAGTGCCAACTGTGCCAAGGGTGTTGATTTTTACTATTTTGAATAAGTAACTGATGATTTCAAAGGGTTAATTGCCATTGGGCCACTGAATTCAACATGGATTTATATAGAGGTGAATGTCCTCTATCAAACACAATTGTCTTCAGCCTGGCCCAATGGCAAGTTTGCCTCGTAAACCGTGCCAACTGTGCCATGGGTGCTGATTTTTACCATTTTGAATAAGTAACTGATGTTTTCAAAGGGTTAATTGCCATTGGGCCACTGAATTCAACATAGAGGGCATCCACCTCTATATAAATCCATGTTGAATTCAGTGGCCCAATGGCAATTAACCCTTTGAAAACATCAGTTACTTATTCAAAATGGTAAAAATCAGCACCCATGGCACAGTTGGCACGGTTTACGAGGCAAACTTGCCATTGGGCCAGGCTGAAGACAATTGTGTTTGATAGAGGACATTCACCTCTATATAAATCCATGTTAAATTCAGTGGCCCAATGGCAATTAACCCTTTGAAAACATCAGTTACTTATTCAAAATGGTAAAAATCAACACCCTTGGCACAGTTGGCATTGATTTTTCTGCCCAAATGGCAGTTGGGCCAGGCTAAATTTGACATTGTTTGGTAGAGGGCATCCACCTCTATATGAATCCATGTTAAAATCATTGGCACAATGGCAATTTACCATCTAAAATCAGGTTTTTATTGAAATTTTACATACTTAGAATTCAACCGAATCAGAAACCAACTTCCACGAATAAGTAACTGGCCGAATAAGAAACTAACTTCAGCCTCGTCCTGAACTGGACATATACATGGAAACATAGTGACTAGAAGCGCTTCAGATCAGTCCTCTCTTAAAGTAACACTTGCCATAGGAGACCAAAATCAAAAAAAGAGATTTAAAAATCACTCATCACTGTACGCATTTCACCTACAGAGTGGCGTTCTCAGGAGTGTACTTCGAGTGATAAGTATAGTGTCTGTGAAGATACAGCAGAACTGCCCACCTGGCTTGAGAGGTTTTATAGTAACAGAGGTTGAAATCTCATCATAAGGCTCCTCCCAATGGGGGCTGGGTTTGGGAGGAGGCCTTAGGTAATTTATGGTACTGGGCTGTGAATTAACCCTGTGATGTGGGATTTAAAAGCAAGTGTGAGGCCAGTGTTACTATGTATGTAACCATAATGCCTATCATTGGATGCCCCTAATAAAGGAAGGCATGGTCGTTTTTGGCACCATATGTATGTCTCACTGGTAGAGAACCTGGGTCCTATAAAGAAAGTGCGTGGTGTGTAAGCGTTAACCCCTGATGCCCAGTTCACCCAGTATCTGCTATAAAATAAGGTCCCACATAGTTAAAAAGATTTGTTATTGGGCACCTCTCACCTCATCAGTGCTGCTGATAGCAGTGTAGCACTGCTAGGTTATTCATAAGTCATATTATCACGGTGGTGATATACATTCAAGTCTGTGATGAAAGATACTCTTAGGCTAGGGTCAGACTGAGGCAGTGCGAACGCGCGTGCAGCCACACATAATCACGGCCGTGCTAGCAGCAGATGCCGGGCAATGACGGCCAATATACGAAGTACGGTCGCACAAAAGTGCGGCCGCGCAACGCAGGCGGCAAACAAACGCATTTTTTCGAGAACGTGAAACCACTAGTACTGACGTACAGAGTGCGCTGCGTCCGCTAGCGGCATGTGTGCGTGATTAGGAGACGTCAGACGCTGCTAATGTCCGGCCAACATAACGTCCAGACCCAAAAAGTGTTTTATTGATGATCCGTACAAAATCACGGATGAAACTGCGCATCGTATGACCGCTATCGCGTATTCCGTGAAAAAATAAGTCCATTCGTTCGAACGCACTTTTTCACGGACAACGCGAAAAATGCGTTAGTCTGACCCTAGCCTTAATGTAAGAAGGGAGTATAAGTAAACCTTCCATTGGGGCCATATGGCAAAAAAGTCTTAAGTTTAAAGATCCAATAGGTTTCTCTTTGCTGTAATCGCCTGTCCAGATCACCTCCTTGGTCCCCTAAGGTGACTTTTTCAATTATCATTAACCGTATTTCCTCAGACAAAATTCTCACGGTGAACTCTGAAAGGTCTGGATACCGGAGTTTCTCTTGGGTATCGCACTGATCTCACGTGCTCCATAATTCTTGTTTTAAGCTTGCGTATCGTCTTGTTCACATACAGGGTAATTCAAAGAGATCCGAATGGCTGGAGAAAGGTAACCGAACGCTGAAAATCAGCGTTCGGTTACCTTTCTTGGCCATTCGGCTATCCAGAGAGCAGGCAATTCGCCAAATCCTGGCGAATTGCCTGCACATACGGTGCCTGTTCGAGGGCAGTGAAATCCCCATAAAAAAGCACTGCTTCGGCTATTCAGAGAACAAAAACCAGCAGCGAAAGGTTCCCGAAATGCCCTGCCATTCGGTGGTTTCATGCGGCAGATTTATTCAGGCGAATCCCATAGGCTTCAATGTTAAAAATATTCCCGTTTTAAACCAATATCTAATAAACCGTTGATTATAAAATTCTGCAGTAAAGAGTTTCTTTATTTACAGATTTTTTTAGGATATTTTAAGCATTTTTCTTGATTTTTTTTTTTCTTTAACCCTTTCGCTGCTGAGGCTTTTCACACCTCTGTGCTGAGGTCATTTTTACCGGTTTTGCTCATCATGTTTAAACGTGTTTTGAAGGCTTATTTTAGTATATGACCCAGACATATTATATATCGTTCTTTCCGTCAGACTCGGTAGATTCATAATATGTCATTATTATATGTATACATTATGACCTGTCTGTATATTATAACAAAAAATGCAATAAAATATGTATTTTCAATAATTTACAATGTGTAAAGTGGTTTTTTTTCACATTTTAACATGCGAGCAATTGCGGTTATATTTTGTATGGGGTGCGCTTGTTAAAAAAATTAGAGATGGGGTCTCGTTACATTTTTTTTTGGGGAAAATGACACTATTTTTAACAAACGCACCGCATACAAAAATCGTTAGTGCAGCATCATTGTTCACATTATAATTGAAATGGGAACAATATTGCTGCATTAACGAACCAAAAAAAAGAAAAAAAAATGTTTATTTATTTTTTTATAATTTTTTTTTAAATATATTTTTATTTTTAATTTTTTTTTTTTTTAAAACTTTTTTCACTGTAGTGTTTGGTATCGTTGGAACGGCCATGCTCTGGCCGATCCAACCATACCAAACTTTAACCCCTAGCTGCCACGGATCGGGAGATAGGGAGTTCATTGGAACTGCCTATCTCCACCGTTGGTGGCAGTTAGGGGTTAACTCTAGGACTGGCGTCATCGTGCTATGCACGATGACGCCAGTCCTCAGGGGTAGTTCCCGGAGGCTTGGCCGACATCCAAGATGTCGGCCAGCTCCGGGAAAGGATCACGAACCGGCGCTTTTCAGCGCCGATTCTCGCGATCCAGCTCCCCAGGGGTTAATGCCAGGCACCATTTGGAAGGGCAGGCTGTGCCCTTCCAAATGGTGCCTGGGTTAACCCCCGCAACGCCGCCGATCGGGAGGGAGAGAGGTCCGAAGGACCTCCCCCCCTCCCTTTCAGGTGCCTCCTCCGCACATGCGGGGGGGCGCCTGAATTAGGTGTCATCGCGCCGCCGCGATGGCACCTAATTTCATCAGCGGCTGTTCCGGATGCTGGGCTGACATCGAGGATGTCAGCCCGCACCGGGGGGGCCAGCGATCGGCCGGAACCCGGCCGAACGCTGACCCCAAAGGGAGGACGCGCTCAGCGCATCCTCCGCACAGCAGGAGCCATGTGGAGGACGCGCTGAGCGCGTCCTCCGCATGGAAGTGGTTAAAAAGTCCGATTTTTTTTTCTAACTTTACTTATTTTTTCTGTAACAGCCCTTTTTATTATCATTCATTGGACCTCATATGTAAATTTCAGACATATTCGCTCAGTAGTTTCTTTGCAAACAGCGTTTCATTTTTCAAACATTCAAGCAAACATTTGCTAATTTATTCACTGCATTCGTCTGTGGTGTCGGCTTTTTCCAGCGGCTTCGCTGCATGTGATCGGCTCCTGCTCGGGTTTTTCCGTGGTTTTTGGTGAGTTAATCCAGATGTTTTTGTGGGTTTTCGGCGTGCATTCGTCGGGTTTTGCGGTTAGTTTTCGGTGGGTTTTTGGCAGCTTTTCCCTGCAATTCGGGGACCCTGTGGTGCTTGCTGAATACACCGTAGGGTCGCCGAAATGGGATCGGCGAACCGAATTGAAGAGAACGAAAAATCACCGAATGTGCGGTGACTTTTCGATTCTCTTTGAATTACCCTGTAAGAGTTTGCCACATGAACATATGAGGGGATAGACCACCCCTGATGTATTACATGTGTATCCCTCTTTTACCGTAAATGCGACAGAATTCGTTGTGTCACGAAATTGGGCTGAGGGTGGTGTAATGAATTTATATGCAATGCTTACGACACTTACAAATTGCACTACTACGGAAAGGGCTTTCCTTTGTTCCTTCTCCAGGTCTGAATAAATTTGAGTGGGCCAAGGATATAAATCTCTTTGCAAGGAAGCTGGCATTGCATAAACACAATCTCAATCTAAGGCGGAAAAAAGCCAATGAGATGGACTTGACTGAACGTGAGCTTTCTGCAATTGAAGATTTGGTATCTCTCTTAGAAGAAAATGAGACTGACCCCCCCCCCTCGGTCCACAGATGCACCCTAAAGAGCGCATTCACTCCATCTATTAAAGGCTATCCCAACATTGAAACCTTCACCAATGTTGTGATTGAAACAATAGAGGCTATTTCTAATACTGACCTTTCTAGTCATGAGGAGAACATGTCTAGAACTGACAAACAGGCTAAATAAAAGATATATCTCTAAACTGGGCTGTACAGTATAATGAGGAAGATTAAACCCCCATTTCCATCTGTCTTTGCAGTGGTGCTGGGTGTTAATACGCTCTGCTGTCTGAATCTTGACTTGCGATTGGCTGATGACTGTCACGGATTCCCTATGGATATATGTATATGATCCCTGTATGCAGGGTTACCCTAATATTCCGATACTTGTAGTGGTCGGCTATAGTTACTAAGTAGAGAACAGACTGAGACAAGAGCTTATATATGTGTTAGCAAACAGACGCCAGATATCTGTATACATTACTGGGGATCCAGATGACCAAAAAACAGAAGTAGTAGATCGCTAGATACAGAGGTATAAACAGAAGAGTAATCGTTTGCCACAGCCAGGGGTCAGAAACACAAGAATGGTTGATTTCTGAAAGCCAGAGGTCTATACACAAGAGTAGTCGTTTTCCAAAGCCAAAAGATCATGCACAATCAATATATATTTCGGAACACTTGGGAGCACTGTGGGAGTGTGAGAACACAACAGCGCGCTGGTCTGGGCTAACTGAAGGGCTTATATACCAGACCGTGCGCTTTCCTAATGAGCCCCCACCCCTTCGGGCATCACGTGATCGGCACCTGCGTGCATTTTATCTGGTGCTCGGCAAGCGAGCAGCATGGAGGAGGCTACTGGGCGCCGGAGGTACGTGACAATGACATCACGACCTAAATTACATAGTGAATGCTAAAATGGGGATGCTAACGGGCAAAATCTGTTCCTGCAGGTTTCCTTGTAGCTTCCCCATTTTAGCAGATTCCTGCATTAGTTTACGTTAAAACGAATAGAAACTTTGAAACGAGGAGAATAGATGTTCCGAAAAACACGAAAATTTCCGAAATCACGAAAAAAAGTCGATACGAAAAACGAACCGAAACGGAAATCGGCCGAAACGAGCCGAAACGAAAACTTACAAAATCCGAACGAACCGAACCAAATCGAACCGAAAAAAAAATCGGTGCACAAGTCTAATCTGAAGTGTGGCTGAGGTTCAGACAACATGCAGATCTCATGTTCAGCGGACCCCTGAAAAATAAGGGTGAAGATGACAAATGTAGTTACATTATACCGTGGGTTGGTGAAAAGGGCAGAGACATTTTCAATGCATGGGCCTTAACTGCAAATTATATTATGTCTTTAACCCCTTCACTACCAAGTGATTTTTGTTGAAAACGTTTTTATCATAACATTTATTTGAGACAGGGGAAGCAAAGTTAGAACTTAAAAATAGAAATTTGATGGTTGAAAACTAGGGGGCATTACAAACCCGTTTCATTGACATGTCATCAGCGATCTGCACTAAGCACAGATCGCATTGCAGCACCCCACAGCCGCCAGGAATGCAAAGGTTGCCGCCACCGGTAAAGGGTCCCGGCGGCTATCCATGCCAGCCATGTTCACCCTCCTCGACCCCCCCTTCTCTGCCACTGGACCACCAATGATATGTATTCAACCCCCTCCCTGCAAAAAATATAAGGTAAGCAGGAGAGGGGGCAACTTTTATATATTTAAATATTTTTAATTAGCATATTTAAAATGTTTATACACACATTACTGGGAGTTTTATTGCTGTGGATTCTGTGATACGCTCACACAGACACACTACACTGGGAGTTTTATTGCTGTGGATTCTATGATACACTCACACACACCACCCATTCCTGAGAGTTTTATTGCTGTGGATTCTGTGATACGCTCACACACACACATTGCTGGGAGTTTTATTGCTGAGGATTCTGTGATATGCTCACACACAAACCGCACATTACTGGGAGTTTTATTGCTGTGGATTCTGTGATACGCTCACACACACACACATTACTGGGAGTTTTATTGCTGTGGATTCTGTGATATACTCACACACCACGCATTACTGGGAGTTTTATTGCTGTGGATTCTGTGATACGCTCACACACACACACACCACACATTACTGTGAGTTTTATTGCTGTGGAGCTCTGTGATATGCTCATATACAGCACACATTACTGTGAGTTTTATTGCTGTACCCCTGAGGTGTAGGGGATATATGGTTAAGTATGTGAACGTATGGCTGTGTGTGTAAATGCATGTATTTGTCTTTAAACAGGCTGCTGTGCGTAAAATTCTGCGTCTGTCCTTGTCGCAGTCCGGCGTTGACCCCTTGCCCTGCATCCAAAAGGCTGGTATGCTCATAGAAACACCACATTATCTGCTGCCTGCACTGCACAAAGTACAAATGACAATGGCATCTTGGCAGCATCTTGAGGTACGCCCCTGGGTGCACTTAATATGAAAGAGGTAAATTATGGTTGAACAGGCGAATAACCGTAATTCTACTTTTAGAAGTGTTCCGAACGTGTAAAATTGCCTCTGTCCTTAAAGGGTTAATAGAGGAGTATTTATTAGGACACGAAAAATAGTCATAATAATCAGTTTTTCCCTGGTCATGAGAGTACCCCCACCTATTTTTCCAGAAAAAAAGCACTGGCCAGAACAAAATTTCATATAGGCTCTCTTCCATCTTCACTGGCGCCTCTATATTGGGACTGTGAATTCTCCCCTGGGATGCAGCCGGGTGACTTTTCTGGTTTAGAAGCCGCAGGCTTAGGCCGCTTGAGGGACAAAAAATAAATAGAAATTTTGCACAAAGATTGTTCTGAAATAGTTTAAAGGACACTACTACTTACATAAGTTGTAACTAGATTACTTGTGCATTGCAATTAAAACCACCTTATTAAACACATATTGCTGTTTTTGTCTTTGTTTGTTTTATTTTTCCTTTTTACATGCAATTACTTCAAAGTAAATTTTTTTATCTCTGGGTTCCAGCTTCTGGATTTTTCCCATGATGCTACATTTACCAAAAGTTTTGCTTTATGGCTCTTGTTTATTTAATCTACAATGTGTGCCAGTTAAGGAGGCAAAGGTGGGAATGTTTAGATAAGAGATGGCAGCTGAATGAGATATGACAGGGAGCTTAAAAGATCTTCCAAGGTCACAGTCTGACTTTTCCAGCGATGCCTTTTTTTAACCCATTAGGTACCGGTCCGCGATCCAGTGCCAATCGGCGCTGAATCGGGGACTTCACCCAGAGGTGGCTGACATGTTGGATGTGCACCAGCCTCCGGGGCCTCCCCCACCCACCGACGTCATCGTGCCCATGCATGATGACATCCGTTGGGGAATCAACCCATAGCTGCCCAGGGAGTTCGAAATCCCTATGGTGTAGATAGGGGGGTTCTTTGGACCCCCATTTCTCCCAATCACTGACAGCTAGAGGGTCATGTTTCATATCATTGAAAACATGACCACGTTACAAGTAAAAAAACTTATATAAACTTCTTTTTTTAAATTTATTAATGCAGCACTATTGTTCACATTTCAACTAAAATGTGAACAATGATGCTGCACTAACACTTTTTTTAAGTTTCAGCTAAAATCGCTTATTTGCTCAGAAAAATAAAGTAACTAGTTCCCATTACTAATTTTTTTAACAAGCGCATCCCATAGAATATATAACAGCAAAGGCTCGGACTATAAAATGTGAAAAAAAATAATTTTACACGCTGTAGATGATTGGAAATTCACATTTTTTTAAAAAATTTTGTTATAGCATTCTGGCAGGGCATGACGTACACATATAATAATGATATGCGCAATTTGTTTCATCCCTAATCCAAATTCAGATGAAAACCACCATTTTCGTATTTCGGGAGCATTTCTGAAAACGAGATATCGTCCGTCTGAATTTTCGGATCGATGCAAAATTTTGAATCGATGTTACGAAACAAACAAAATTGATTCGGAATGGATCCGAAACGAAAAAAAAAACGGAATGAAAATTATACGAATTGCTGAAAAAATGGAACAAAACTATCAAAAGCGAATAAAATTCAGTACGAAATGATCTGGAACAAAAAAAAAACAGAACCAATTGATCTGAAACGAAAAAAAAAACAGATCAAAATGATTTAAAACGGAAAGAAAATAAATGGAACCAAATTATCTGAAACAGAAAAAAAAAACGGAACGAAATGATCTAAAATGGAACCAAAAGATCCAAAAATAATTTTAATGCAGCATATGAATCCACACATGGATGCTGGGAAGCACCTCTCTGCAGCATAATTAATGCAGCATATAAATCCAGTCCACACACTGCTGGGTAGAAACACCTCTCTGCAGAATAATTAATGCAGCATATGAATCCTACAAGAAAAGAGAAGTGAAGCGTACACGTGGATTTGAACAAGACTAACATACGTTGCTTCCTTGCTAGATGGACACGTTCATGGCTTACATTACCTCAAAAAAAATACAGCTGGTATACTATAATAAAAACACCAGCCGGTACCAAAATAATCCCATTGGTTTCATTGTAAAAAAATATTTGCGTTTTTATTAAATATTTCTTAAACCGTTTATTATTTTCATTTGCAGAAATAAGCCATTTTATTTATTTATTTATTTGGGTTGATTTTAAGGTTTCATAATTTATATTAAATGTAATAACGAGGTGTGTTTTTTTCTTTGCTGAACGCACGCAGCTGTATTATTTTCTCACAGTCCGTCAGCGTTCAGCAATGGATTGTATATATTGTGTCAGAACCATGGACAGCTCCGGGAGCCTTTGCCATGGTCCTGACTCCTGAAAGTGAAACATAGTATCATACTATGTTCAGGGCAGCCATCAGAAATGATGGGGCCCCTTACTAAACCTCAAGATGGGCCCCCCCCCTGTAAACTTCCTTAACCTCTAACAGCTTTTCGCTCCCTTCCAAAACAAAAAAGGACATAACACAGCAATAAAACTCACAGTAATGTGCGCCGTGTATGAACATATCACAGAGCTCCACAGCAATAAAACTCACAGTAATGTGCAATGTGTATCAGCATATCACAGAGCTCCACATCTGGCCTGGCCCTGGGGTCTGGCTGGGCCCTAGGGTTGTCGGGTATATTATAATGGAAAATTAAAATGGATGCCTGTAGCCATCTTGTTTTAATGTAAAGTTTTTCGTTTTCAATTTACGTCTAGTTTTAGAAATGGACAGATATTGTTTTTAAGGTTCACCTAGCCATGAACTATTTAAGAGTTATGGGTGTTTTTATAAATGCTATAGATGATAAAATGTCTTTATTTGATATAATGCTGAGCTAAGTGCCAGACATGTCATATTTTAATTTATTGGTTTGTTTTTACAAGTCCTTGAATTAAAGATATTTTTCTTTTTGGGTATAGAAACAAATTTAAATTCTCTATGCAAGTGTATAAAAATATTCATGAAATATATTTTTATAATCAATATATTCAATATTTACAGTAGAAAATAGGTGCTCCAATTATTTGTAGAGTAGAACTATATAATGGTATAATTACTGAAGAATAGAATAAGCTATTTAAATAAAGGAATTTAGCTGATAAAGAGTACTCAGTAAAAAACCTTGTGAGGAGTAGAGATATTAAATCAAAAATGACAGGAGAGACCCAAAGTCTAGGATTGAATATAGGGTCTTTGTTAAGACAGATTGATCTTTGACCTGAGATAAGGGAATTAAAATTAAATTGTGAAATTAATTTGAAGAGCAACACTGCCCTCTTGAGGCATAGTAAATATTATATTTAAGAATTAATATAGAGAAAGTAATATTTAAATGAAAGGGTAGATTTTCAGTGACGTCAAATTGACTATAACTGGATATACTGTTCGTTGCAGCCAGGCAGATCATCCCAGGACACGATAATGCATTGATTCCGAGACAGATCATCCCAGTACACGATAATGCATTGATTCAGAGGCAGATCATTCCAGGACAAGACACACAATGCATTCAGGATATTACATCTCACTTGATTAGGACCACACCTAAATTTTCCTTCATGGGAATGCACAATTCTAACTCACATGCATTGAATATCTGACATTGATAATTTTCACATATTCCAAAACAATATATTTTATTCAAAGAATATTGCTGCTGTAACTACAGACCAGATCTTGGACAGGTAATGTATGAAAGCAAATTAAGGAATTAATGTAATTATATATATCTGAAGTATTTCTTGCAATAGATAGACTGAGATATCTCAGATTACTGTTAGATCCAGAGTCTTTAAAATATTTCTAAATCTGCAGATAGAGATATGAAGAAGAATCAGATATAAGGATTTTATCCTAAAGTAATTGTTGCAATGATATACAAAGATATATATATATATTGAATTTGGAAATTACTGTGATTGAAATTAATAAGCAAGGAATTATATAACTACAATATAAAAAGCAGAAGATTAGAAGCTTAATTCTTGAAATTAGGGGAGGATTCACTAAATAAGTTTTTATTACTTATAATTCTAGAAATAGAATAAGTGATAGCTCATCTTTTGTTGATCCACATAGCATAGAGAGATATATATATCTCTACAAGATTGCTGGAAAATACATGTTAATTGTTTTCGTTAAGCAGAAATGTTTATTAACCATTTGTGTATAGTTACTAACTGATAAAGTAAATGATATTAATCATATATGCAGTTTCTAACAGGAGATACATATATTGGGAAGCTAGTAATCCATGTGCTGATGGATGGATGTGGTTGTTTATAAATTTTTATTTATGATATGAGATTTGAAACTTTTTTGTATACGTAATTAATACATATATGTTTTTATCCGGTTATTGATTATTATATTTTTCAAAGCAAAACACATACAATTAAAAGAATTTAGGAGAACTTCTAGGAAATATAAACGATTGATATTTATATCTCGTATAAGTTCTTAATTGAATATATATCTCGACAGGATCTGGCTGGGATCTGGCTGGGCCTTGGGGTCTGGCTGGGCCCTGGGGTCTGGCTGGGCCTTGGCTGGGCCTTGGGGTCTGGCTGGGCCCTGGTGGTCTGTCTGGGCCTTGGGGTCCGGCTGGGCCCTGGGGGTCTGGCTGGGCCTTGGGGTCTGGCTGGGCCCTGGGGGTCTGGCTGGACCTTGGGATCTGGCTGGGCCCTGGCTCACCGCTCCGCCATCTTCTGTCCCTGTCCTCTGCTCCTCCTGATAAATTTTAATATTCAATTATAATTACCATATATGGATGCCATAAACCTTTTTCAAGTTTCTTCTTATATATCAAAATTGTAATTAGATACTGCGCTATGCTGCGCTACGCCATGGCGAGAGACACCAAAATCAGCATGGGGCGTAATGCCCTGATGGCGGGCCTGACTATGTTCATCTGGTTCCTATAGTGATCAGTAATGCCAATTAAAAACAATGGTTAAAAACAATCATGGAGTTTGCAAGGAATAGTGGAACTCAAATGCATTAGACCAGCTATTTAAACTATAGTCAAACATGGATAATGCTGTTATCTATTACTCAAAAGTACCAAAGAATTAAGCAGCCATTTAAATAAAGCAATTATATGCATTGTGACAACGAATCTATTGAAGTAATAACAAACCTTAGAACTTACTTTCTCTAAACAATTAAAAAAAAGGGTGAATTTTGTGCAAAAATTATCGTGAATAGTTAATTTCAAATTTGATAGTCGATATCCAAATCTGTGCACATTTCTTTATTTTTTTTAAAAACGTTTTTTTTTTTACTTTATTTTCATTGTTTCCTGTTCCCCAGGGCAGTACCCGGACCCCATACACCTTTTATGGCCAATATCTTGCAAATATGCCCTCTTGGAGGGCACTTTATAATTCGAACTTTTGAGCCCCATAGACTTGCATTGAGTTCGAATCGTGTTCTCGTTCGAATGCGAGCCGAACACGGGGTGTTTTCCGCCCATCACTACTGTAGAGGTGCTGCCCGGCTGTGTGAGGATTCATATGCTGCATTAATTATATATTGAAGTAATAACAAACCTTAGAACTTACTTTCTCTAAACAATTAAAAAAAAGGGTGAATTTTGTGCAAAAATTATCGTGAATAGTTAATTTCAAATTTGATAGTCGATATCCAAATCTGTGCACATTTCTTTATTTTTTTTAAAAACGTTTTTTTTTTTACTTTATTTTCATTGTTTCCTGTTCCCCAGGGCAGTACCCGGACCCCATACACCTTTTATGGCCAATATCTTGCAAATATGCCCTCTTGGAGGGCACTTTATAATTCGAACTTTTGAGCCCCATAGACTTGCATTGAGTTCGAATCGTGTTCTCGTTCGAATGCGAGCCGAACACGGGGTGTTTTCCGCCCATCACTACTGTAGAGGTGCTGCCCGGCTGTGTGAGGATTCATATGCTGCATTAATTATACTATAGAAGTGCTGACCGGCAGTGTGCGGAATCAGATGCTGCATTATTATACTGTAGAGGTGCTGCCCGGCAGTGTGCGAAATCATATGCTGCATTATTATACTGTAGAGGTGCTGCCCGGCAGTGTGCGGAATCATATGCTGCATTAATTATACTGTAGAGGTGCTGCCCGGCAGTGTGCAGAATCATATGCTGCATTATTATACTGTAGAGGTGCTGCCTGGCAGTGTGAGGATTCATATGCTGCATTAATTATACTGTAGAGGTGCTGCCCGGCAGTGTGCAGAATCATATGCTGCATTATTATACTGTAGAGGTGCTGCCCGGCAGTGTGAGGATTCATATGCTGCAACTATCGAACTTGAAATGAACTATCAAATGGATCAACTATCGAATTTGAAATGAACTATCAAATGGATATCAAGTAACTATCGAATTTGATCGAAACGATACGGAATCAGCAATGGAACGGAAAAATACGATGTCCGAAATGGAACTAAAATCATGAATGGAACGAAAATTACTTGCGATTTTACAAATTTCACGTTCATACGAAATTATTTTGTTTCGGATCGGAAAATATTTTGTTTACTGTGTATTTCGGTGCCGATCCAATTCAGAACATCGGACGAATCCGAAGCACCGAATTGGCCCGATTTGTGAAAAAAACGAATCGGTCCGAATCGAAACGCACGCCCTATTAAATATTAAGCTGTGTCACGGATTTTGTACTTGAGTCAAATTAAACCGTGAAATTAAATTAATTTGTTTCATAAAGTCCTTTGCTGACTATTACTTGTATTGTAAATTAAAATCAATTTGATAGTTGATATCAATTCGAAATTTGATTTCAAATTCGATAGTTGATATCAAATTCGATCGTGTAGGAAATGTTGTATCCCATAGGCTTCAATGTTAAAAATATTCCAGTTTTAATCCAATGTTTAATAAACGTTGCTTATAATTTTCTGCAGTAAAAAGTCTCTTTATTTTTAGATTTTTTAGGATCTTTTAAGCACTTTATAAAAAATGTTTTTTATCAATTCGAAATTTGACCCGAAAGTTCGAATCGATCTGAAAATTTCAGATTCGGAATGCCCTCGGAAGCACGAAAATGGTAAATTTCGTAGGAGAAATGAATTGCACATCCCTATTAAAAATATTCCCATTTTAATTCAATATCTAATAAACCGTTGATTATAATATTCTGCAGTAAAGAGTCTCTTTATTTATAGAGTTTCTAGGATATTTTAAGCAGTTTTCGGGATTTTTAAAAAAAAGTCTGATTTTTTTATTTTTTTAACTTTACTTATTTTTTCTGTAACAGCTCTTTTTATTATCATTCATTGGACCTCATATGTAAATTTCAGACATTTTCGCTCAGTAGTTTCTTTGCAAACACTCCATTCGTCTGCGGTGTCGGGTTTTTCCGGCGGCTGCGCTGCGTGTGATCGGCTCCTGCTCGGGTTTTTCTGGCGTTTTCGGCGGGGTTAATCCAGATGTTTTTGCTGGTTTTCGGTGTGCGTTCGCCGGGTTTTGCGGTGAGTTGTCGGCAGGTTTGCGGTGACTTTTCCCTGCATTTCGGCAGCCCTGTGGTGCTTGCTGACTACACCGCAGGGTTGCTGAAATGGGATCGCCAAATCGAACTGAATTGAGGAGAACAAAAAGTCACTGAACGTGCGGTGACTTTTCGTTTCTCTTTGAATAACCCTGTATGTATTGAGTGAATATCTCTAGTGATCCTAAGTGATCTAATATTCTAAGTTTAATAATGAGGTCTGTTTTTTCTTTGCTGAACGCATGCAGCTGTATTATTTTTTCTTACAGTCCGTGTGCGTTCAGTAATGAATTGGATGCATTACATTGTGTCAAAACCATGGACACTTTCAAGCCTGCCGTTAACCATGTGCCTGAATGAACTAGATAATATGTTTAACTTTCAGGAACTGTTCATGGTACTGAGTCACTCAGAACCATGGACAGTTAAAGTGAAACATATTACCTGCTAACGCGGTTGTTGTTTTTGTTCCTGCAACCACTGACAGAGGCTGAGATGGATGCCCCCCTTTCTCCCTTTTTTCCCTCTCTCTTCCCACTCCACTGTTTTTGTCCTTTGGTTCACTGATGATCTCGCCCCCTCTCCCTTTTTTTTTTTTTAAAGACTTTATTTAAGGCAAAACAGGCACGTACAAACAAGAGAACTGAACAGCACTTGCGACTTAGTATCCATACTTTGCCCAAATTTTAATGTTTTATGAAAGGCCGCTCCCTAAAGAAAGGGTTACGACAGAACCAAGAGAAGAGAGAAAGAAAAAATAAGAAAAGGATAGATGGGGGGTAAATCTCCACTGGCCCGCTGCAACCGGTAAACAGGCATTTCCATATCCAGCAATACAATACATCCCCACATCTCCCGATACACAGTTCGCCCACCCAACACCATGACTCAGCAAAACCCAGCTCGGCAACTCTCCACCTTTCACCCCTCGTAAGACTCCCACGCCTCCCAAGTCTTATGAAAAGAAGGCATAGTGTGGAGAGTGGCAGACAATTCGTCCATAAGGTGTACATAATCTAGAATCTGAAGCACCTGTGATTGTGGTGGCAGTACGATGAAACGACATTGTTCAGCGACAGCCTTTCTAGCCGCTAAAAGAATTTTGGACATGAGGCAGTTTTGGCTAACAGAGAGGGTCGGTACAGGCTTGGCAAATAAGTAGACCCACGGGTCTAGTGGGACAGGAGTTTGATAGACCTGGCCCAGCAGGTCACCCACAGCTCCCCAGTACCTGACAATCTTGGGGCAGCTCCACCACATGTGGGCCTGTGTACCATGACCCCCACACAGCCTCCAACAGAGGTCAGGGGTCAAAGGATCAACTCTATGCAAAAAAGCCGGAGTGACATACCATCTCATAAGAGTCTTAATAAACTGTGTTCCTGAAGGGTGGAGCAGATGGACACCTTTCGCATGGCCTCCCATATATCCTCCCAATCATCCCTATCAATTGTAGGACCAAAGTCATTTTCCCACGCCTTCATGTAGCTAAATGCAACACAGTCAGCTTTTTTCATGTTACTTTGCGCGACTTGGCTGCGTGCTGATCTTTGTGGGTTTTGGCTATTCCCCCCTTTTTTTGAGTGGGAACATGGGGTTGATTTGTTCGGGCCATTCTGAGTGGCTACCGTGGCTCGGTCTGCTCTTTGTGGTCCCCGGCCTTCCTGGCCATGTGGCCTCTTGTCAGACTCTCGACTGTCTTTGGGCCGGCGGGGTGAGCCGACTATGCCACACGAATTTAGGCAGTTCCCCTCCCCCTTCTGCGTAAGGGAGGGTTTTTTTGTTTTTTTTTCTCTCCCTCTGTTATAGAAACTATGGCCCTGTCCCTGGCATTTGTTAAATTTCATTCCTGTTCCCTCCTCTCCCCTTGAATTTTTTGTTTTTCTTCTTTGATGTCCCAGATGGCTTCACTACAGTAAGTGATTTGTTGCTGTTCTTTTGCTGACATCCATTGAGTCTGTTATGTGTGGTCCTGTACAGCCTTTGCATCTGATAATCTGTTATGTTGCTGACTCTTTTTCAAAATAAAAATATTTAAAATAAAAAAAAATCATCTAATAAAAAGACATTTCAACAGAGTCCACAAGTACTGTTACTTTTTGGTTTCTTGGACTTCAACAGACTCAACTGAAGGTGAGCAGCAAGGAAAAGAGGAAGGGTTGCTTGTCCTTTATATGCCTACCTTACCTCTGATTGGTTTATCTGAAGGTTCAGTAAAAACAAGAGATTACTAAATATTTGCCTCCCGTCTTTATTAAAATTAAGGTTATTCGAACGCCAAGACTGGAATAAACCACAACTGTACATCATGGCAGTTTTAGTTAGTTAGCTTTGATGCAGGGAGTTTAGGAGAGAGACATAAAAGGTTGACAAATTAGAGAGATAGACTTTGAAGGAGGGGGAGTTGACAGAGAAAGTTATTGATGACAGGGTAATGGAGACCAGTGATAATATATGGTGACGGGAACACAGAAGAAAGGGTTATTGAAGCAAAATAGTTTTCCTGGTGCCTGAAACCCTTGCACCAGCTATCTAGCTATCTATCTATCTATCCATCCATCTCTCGCTATCCATTGAATAGTGTTAGATAAAAAGAATTATCAGCACAAAAGAATGTAAGCATTTTTCCCAAGATCTACAGATGTACGTATGTATATAGGGTGGTGCCACCATAAGACGGATCCACATTGATTGTGATTATAGTGAATTTTTGTCTTGCACTCCAAACATAAGTGTTATTCTTTTAGTTTATTACACTAATACACAGCTACTTAAATCAGTCAGGGCTAAATTACTATCTTCGTGCAAACGTTTGCACTGGCGCAAAAGCCCATTAACGCGAGGGGTAAAACCCTTTGCGCCGAATGCCGTATTACATAGTCAGCTCAACAAATGCTTGTAATCGTCTACCGCGGGTGAACCTGCGCGAACCCTTTGTGAATGTACTGTACTGCGCGCGTCCTATACTTAACATTGTGAGCGCAAACGCGAATGAACGCTGGTACGCGGATGGTATTACAATCTATGCGCAGGATTTAACGCATAGCCTTTATGCGCATAATTTTAGCAGCTCCTAAAAGCTGGTGTCAATGGCAAATCTGAACAACCTGGCCAAACCCAAATACACCAGCCCAAAAAAAAAAATGCAGCATAGTATAGTTACACATTCTACCAAACCAATACCAATAAAATGGAGAAGTTGTGTGTGCATTTATTATTGCTGCAGCATATACAGTATGCTCAGTTTGACTTTGGCAGGTGCAATTTCTTAACGTGAGATAATTGTGGTTCTTAATTCTGATTGGCTGAATCGCTTAAAAAAAACAGTCCTTACACTGATTTCTGTGCACAACGTTACTGCGCGAGCATTTGTGCGCGTCTGTTTTACGCGTTGCACGTGTGTTTTTACGTGAAGAATGTAATTTGGCCCTCAGTGTTTTAAATGTGTAAAGGTAAAGACAACACATTTTCAATGGATTTCCCAAGATGGATTAATGTTTCTCTTCAACAATCTGTACTAAAGTCAAGCTTGAAAAGTAAAATTGAGATCAAGGTGGATGTATCCTTGGATTACTTAATAGTTGCTTGCTTCAGCATTTCTATTATCTGTGAAAACTTCCAGGAGCTGTGGAAAAGGCATTGATACTGCTCCACTTTCTCTATTTCTACCCCGTCAGCACATCTACTGGAATAAGTCATACCACAGGGGAAGCTTGGGCATACAAGATTCTTTAAACACTGCTCACTAGTATAATGGTGTTTGGAATAACGTAACTATTAATTAGTTAATAATTATGAAATACTACAATTTATTATCTTTTGAAGAGACAGCGATTTACAAGTAAAGGCAAGCAAAACAACATTCTGCAACTCCAGATCAAGTAAATCAGTAGTTATTCTACCAACACAATCATGACGACCTGGCACCGTTTCGACCTCTATGGTCTTTGTCAAGCTTGAGTCAAACATTTTAAACACAGGTGTATATATTCAACAATTTCTGATCATACAACTTTCAAAAACAAACACGCACAAACAATTATGGGGGCAAACAATAAACACCATCAAGTGCATTTGTTTCACTGTTTTTATTCATTTGTTGATCATATTCATACATGATCTGCAAAGCCTCAACTGTACATATCTACGTAGACGACACTGTAATCTATACCAGCAAACCAAATCTCCCGCAGCTGGAGGCCGTGCTGCAAGAACAATTCACAGAGGTAGAAAAGTGGATCAAACACAACAAACTTTTTCTAAATACTGACAAAACTGTAACGATGCTCTTTAGAACAGCACCTAAACTACACAAATTGCAAAATCCCCATCTATGTGTTGGGACAAAATCAAATGGTACGTTGACCACAGTCACTTCTCTCAAATATCTAGGTATGTGGTTGGACCCTAATCTATCCTTTGGCCCCCACATCGAAAAACTCTCATCTAAACTTTACCCCAAACTAGGTGCCCTGTACAGAAACAAATCCTGCCTGAGCCTCGCGGTAAGAAAGCAGATTGTACAACAAATGCTTATGCCGGCTATTGATTACGGAGATGTAGTGTATGCAGCCGCCCCGCAAACACACCTTCAGAAACTTACTACATTGTATAACTCCTTCTGCCGCTTTGCATTACAATGTAATTACATGACCCACCATTGTGACATGTTAAAAGAGCTAAACTGGCCATCGCTGGAGTCTAAACGCCCCCTTCACCTTTCCAGCCTGGTGTTTAAGAGCATTTCTGGGAAGCTGCCACCCTACCTAAATAGACTGCTTCCCCCAGCAGCTCCCTCATCCTATAACCTCCGATCCAGGACCAGCACCTTACTTGCAATACCACAATACAAAAAGGCAGTGGCTCGGTCCTCATTTTCCTACAGAGCACCACAATTATGGAATAACCTCCCAGACACCATCAAATCTTCCCCCAGTCTTAAGTCACTCAATAGCTCCCTATTAACATACCTCGATACAGAATGCACCTGTAAACATGTAACATAGTGAATATATTTCCTACATATTTATTTTCTGTTAATCTGTATATTTGTGTTGTTTTTTAATATCTTGCATTATATTACTTTGTATTTCTGTAACTGTAACACTTCAATTTTCTTGAACCCAGGACATACTTGAAAACGAGAGAAATCTCAATGTACAGTATCCTTCCTGGTAAAATCCTTTATAAATAAATAAATAAATACATTTTATCTTACATTGACCTCACTACCATGATTGAGTATACTCCATCTTCAAAAGCAGATTGAGTATACTTGATATATTTTATTCTAGAGCAATAAAAAATAATTTTGTTTATTGAAAACAAACGTTTTTGAAATGGGCTCCAGAATCTGCCCCTAAGGTTCCAGCACATCAGCTGTCACTGTTTGAAAAGCTTGAATGTCCTTTTTTTCTTCTTCAAGGAAACACTGAGCACAAGCTGTAATGTAGTGCTGCTGCGAGCATCCCGAGGCTTAGCGCTGCATTATGGGGCAGGCTGCTGGATTAGTACCTGCCCTGTAATATCACGCTAAAACCGTGACGCTAAGGAGAAACCCGCAGGCGCAGGTTTTCCTCCTTAGCGTCCCTGTTTTAGTGTGAACATTGTAATATGGCCCACAGTCAGTAAGCGTCGAGAACCCCTGAATTAGTGGTAATGTTGCACCAAGGGATGAGGCGTGATGTAAACGTGCCAGGTTTCATGTGTTTGTTTTGTACAGTCAGGTCCAGAAATATTGGGACATCGACAAAATTCTAACATCTTTGGCTCTATACACCACCACAATGGAGTTGGAATGAAACAAACACAATGTTCTTTAACTGCAGACTCTCAGCTTTAATTTGAGGGTATGTACATCCAACTCAGGTGAACGGTGTAGGACTTACAGCAGTTTGCAGATGTGCCTCCCACTTGTTAAAGGGACCAAAGATAATGGGACAGAATAATAATCATAAATCAAACTTTCCCTTCTTAATACTTGGTTGCAAATCCTTTGCAGTCAATCACAGCCTGAAGTCTGGAACGCATAGACATCACCAGATGCTGGGTTTCATCCCTGGTGTTGCTCTGCCAGGCCTCTACTGCAACTGTCTTCAGTTCCTGCTTGTTCTTGGGGCATTTCCCTTCAGTTTTGTCTTCAGCAAGTGAAATGCATGCTCAATGGGATTCAGGTCAGGTGATTGACTTGGCCATTGCATAACATTCCACTTCTGTCCCTTCAAAAACTCTTTGGTTGCTTTTCCAGTATGCTTTGGGTCATTGTCCATCTGCACTGTGAAGCGCCGTCCAATGAGTTCTGCAGCATTTGGCTGAATGTGAGCAGATAATATTGCCCGAAACACTTCAGAATTCATCCTGCTGCTTTTGTCAGCAGTCACATCATCAATAAATACAAGAGAACCAGTTCCATTGGCAGCCATACATGCACACGCCATGACACTACCACCGCCATGCTTTACTGATGAGGTGGTATGCTTAGGATCATGAGCAGTTCCTTTCCTTCTCCATACTCTTCTCTTCCCGTCACTCTGGTACAAGTTGATCTTGGTCTCATCTGTCCATAGGATCTTGTTCCAGAACTGTGAAGGCTTTGTTAGGTGTTGTTTGGCAAACTCTAATCTGGCCTTCCTGTTTTTGAGGCTCACCAATGGTTTACATCTTGTGGTGAACCCTCTGTATTCACTCTGGTGAAGTCTTCTCTTGATTGTTGACTTTGACACACATACACCTACCTCCTGGAGAGTGTTCTTGATCTGGCCAAGTGTTGTGAAGGGTGTTTTCTTCACCAGGGAAAGAATTCTTCGGTCATCCACCACAGTTGTTTTCCGTGGTCTCCCGGGTCTTTTGGTGTTGCTGAGCTCACCGGTGCATTCCTTCTTTTTGAGAATGTTCCAAACAGTTGTTTTGGCCACACCTAATGTTCTTGCTATCTCTCTGATGGGTTTGTTTTGTTTCTTCAGCCTAATGATGGCTTGCTTCACTGATAGTGACAGCTCTTTGGATCTCATCTTGAGAGTTGACAACAACAGATTCCAAATGCAAATAGCACACTTGAAATGAACTCTGGGCCTTTTATCTGCACATTGTAATTGGGGTAATGAGGGAATATCACACATCTGGCCATGGAACAGCTGAGAAGCTAATTGTCCTATTAACTTTGGTCCCTTAACAAGTGGGAGGCACATCTGCAAACTGCTGTAAGTCCTACACCGTTCACCTGAGTTTTTATGTACATACCCTCAAATTAAAGCTGACAGTCTGCAGTTAAAGAACATTGTGTTTGTTTCATTCCAACTCCATTGTGGTGGTGTATAGAGCCAAAGATGTTAGAATTGTGTCGATGTCCCAATATTTCTGGACCTGACTGTATGTGATATTAGATTTTTTAAATTAGTGTTTTATTTAACACCAGCACAGTAAACCAGATTTGCATATACATTCCAAAATCGCAAGCACAAAATATGCGCTACAGTGAAGATTCATCCAATCAATAATTAAATAACGAAACACAGATAACTTCGAAACAATATCAAGCTCTGGGTTATCCAAGAAAAAGGATATGGTAGAACGAGTCACACCTATAAGCATGAGGTTAGCTTTTCTGATTTGGCCCTCCAGATATCACGATGAAAACTGAAATGAAGGGCATTGAAAACAGATTCCGGATGTTGAGTGACAAGAGAAGCCCATTTGACAAAAAAATAATTGTTACATTTATATCCTTATTATACATTGCTTTAACCCAGCTGAAAAAAATCTAAATCACGTAACACCTGTGTATACTGACTCAAGACAGGAAGAACAAGTTGCATTGGAATAGCTCATTCTTCATCTGATAAGCTATTAATTACATACAGGGTTATTCAAAGAGAATCGAGAAGTCACCGCACGTTCGGTGACTTTTTCTTCTCTTTAATTCAGTACGATTTGGCGATCCCATTTCGGCGACCCTGCGCTGTATTCAGCAAGCACCACAGGGTCCCCGAATTGCAGGGAGAAGCCGCTGCAAACCCGCCAAAAACTAACAGCAAAACCCAGCGAACGCACACCGAAACCCGCAGAAAACATCTGGATTAACCTGCAGAAAAAACGCAGGAAAAACCCAAGCAGGAGCCGATCACACGCAGCGCAGCCGCCGGAAAAAGCCGACACCGCAGACGAATGCAGTGAATAAATTAGAAAAACTGTTTGATTGAATGTTTGAAAAGTGAAACGCTGTTTGCAAAGAAACTACTGAGCGAAAATGTCTGAAATTTACATATGAGGTCCAGGGAATGACAATAAAAAGGAAAAATAAGTAAAGTTAAATATTTTTTTAAAAAAAAATAGGAATTTAAAAAACAATCCCGAAAAATGCTTAAAATATCCTAAAAAATCTATAAATAAAGAGACTCTTTACTGCAGAATATTATAATGAACGGTTTATTAGATATTGAATTAAAACGGGAATATTTTTAACATTGAAGCCTATGGGATTCGCCTGAGTAAACCTGCCGAATTAAACCACTGAATAACAGGGCATTTAGGGGAACCTTTCACTGCTGGTTTTTGTTCTCTGAATAGACGAAGCATTGCTTCTCTATGGGGATTTCACTGCCCTCGAACAGGCACCGTATGTGCAGGCATTTCGCCAGGATTTGGCGAATTGCCTGCTCTCTGGATAGCCGAATGGTTCCCTTTCGGCTCGGTTCCCTTTCGGCAGCCATTCGGATCTCTTTGAATAACCCTGTATGTATAGCAGTTGTTAATGTGCTATAAGCTGCCGTAACTCCTGATTGGTTGGAATAGCAGTTTGAACCGTTAATCTAACTGCTGTAGCCTTTATCTAGAAGGGCTCAAGCCAATGGCTTGGAAGCTTGGTTGGAATCAGTCTCAAACATTTCAGTGGTCAATCTAAGGCAGGCATACCAAATTCCAGCTCCCCACCCAAATGTTTCTGAATTACAACTTCCATGATTTTTTGGCTAGTTATTTCATTCAAAGAATTCTTGGAAATGTAGATCAACATCTGGGTGGCTGACTTTGAGATTCTCGATTTACACCCCTTATCTAGAGTGTATTGATCTCATAAGAGCAGGCAATAGGTTAATCAATAAAGATATGCTTTAAGTAGCAAAGCATATGTCCATATCATGTGTTTGAGGCACAGACATTTTACCTATAAAATACAGTGTTAGAATGGTTTTAAGTCTTAGAGTTGCATTAATTTAGAGCCTGCTGAATTTCAATACGTGCGTCTGTATCAGAGTGGAAAATCAGATGCTGTGTTTTAAACGTTTTACGGAAGCTGACATCATATAATTGCCAGATGCGCATATTTGGGTCAAGTATTCAAAATGAATCTGTTCAACACATATTTCAGTCATACGCTTAACCACACTTATCACTAAGCATATTATAAACTGAACAATAGAGGGCGTTCTACACCATGTATTGAGATGGTACTTGCTTACCTGAATGAGACCCACACACAGAGGCACACAACAAACAAGTGGAAGGCATATTAGGAATTAATCAGTTTATGAATAAGTTCACAGTATCTGAAGCTTCAAGTAATGCTGTGTGGATCATTCTTTTTTGAAAAGCCAACATTTCCGACCGGTGTTTGCAACTTCAGCATTCACTGGCATTTATTAAATTAGCCCTTAAGTCTTGGGGTTAAGCAGTGCATGGCAAGCACAATCTAACCTTTCCCATAGTAGTCTTACTGGTTCGAGCGGTGTTTGCCCCATAAAGGGCCACATTACAATCATCGTGCTAAAATGGGGACGCTAGGGAGAAAAATCTGCGCCTGCAGGTTTTTCTTTTGTGTCTCTGTTTTAGCGCGCTATTACAATGCAGGCGGTAAAAAAGCTGCCTGCATTGTTATCGGGCGCTAAGCCGCGCGCATCCTCTCCATAGAGTCCATAGAACTCCATTGAGGCAGGCGGCGCCGGTCACATGACCTGCCGGATCTCGCCTCGTGAGATCCAGCAGGTCGGCGTAGTGATCTACTGGGGGAGACTGGGGGACTTTTTTCCACAGTCTCTCCCTGCTCCCGGCGGACGAAGGAGGCGGTTGGAGCCGCAGTCCTCGCCACTGGATAGGAGGTGAGTATCTGAATATATTGTGGGGGGTTACTACTGGTGCTGATGGATTCTACAGCAGCGGAATCCGTTAGTACCAAGTCCAGGCTGTGGTTAACGTTTGGGTTAACAGCAGCCAGACGTTAATTAGTGTTAGTATATTGTAATACTAACGCTAATTAACACTTTGCGCTCCCCATGTAAAGTATAGGGAGCGCAAAGTACAGTAAACTCACACAGTACAGCGCAAGATACCAAACGCTAACGTTTTTTTTAACCCGTTAGCCTCTGTATTGTAATATGGGTGTCACGCGTTAGGGCCTCCAGGGCTAACGTTAATGCTCACGCAGGTGAGCGCTAACGTTAGCACCAAGAATGTAATGTAGCCCATAATGTGCTCCCCATGTCAGGCAGCTGCCAGGCAAATGGACCAGCATTGAGAATCGTTTCCCATGCAAGCTGTACTGTACCTCAAATAGTTACAGTTACAAGTTTTTATAAAGCGCTTACAAGTTCTGAAGAGTTGTACAATCGGAGAGGCAGAATAACAAATATACATACCAGTTAAACACACAGAACAGTAGGAGAGAGGATCCTGCTCAAGAGGAGAGGGGTGGCACACTTGGTGAAGGTAAAAAAAGAACATGAAGTAACGGGGGTGTATGAGGGGTGGGTGAGAAGATGGCGGAATAATACTTATAGACATACATGAGAGATCCCAGACTTATAAATCCCAACACGGACTTTCCCCCATCCCCCTTCACATTATCCCTTACCCCTGATAATGTCCATGGACTTGTCCATTCCCCCCATATATGTCCCACTACCCCCCCTCCACCCCATATGCTTTGGCAATGCTAAAATGTATTTGGTCCTGCTAATAAAGCTTATTTTGATTTGATTTGACATACTTTTGCTTTTAGTTGATCAGAAAATATATATTTCTAAACACATTTCAATATCTCAAGAAGCCCATGACTTGCTTCTCCAAAGAGCTCACAGGATCACATTTCCTCCACTTGCACCTAGATACTGGGTAAGACAACATGCAAGGTGATCCATGACCTTTCTGTACTAAAGAGTGCTACTAGAGCAGACAGTGACACTCCTCATTAATTGTTCTAGCAGGGATCTAAAACTGTAGCCCCCAGATGCTGTTTGCCTTCAACTACCAGAATTCTTTGAATCCAACGGATAGCAAAATATTCATGGGAGGTGTTGTTCAGAAACATCTCGGGGAAAGAGTTTGAGATCCTTGTCCAGGAGTGAATGGAAATATGACTCTGTCTTCTCATTCAGCACTATGGGACAGGCAGCCATAATTTCCCATATCTGCAGATGTAGCTAAAGGTGATAGGAGGTGTACATCTCTATTAAAAGCAACAACTGTTTGCTGTCTACTCATTTATTACCCATGCAAAATATTTGTATACGTGAGACTTCATATCACATCCTGTGCGGAGGGAAGGGCTAAGGATGCCAGGATATCCTTTGTTATATGTCAGAACACAATTTAGTAAATACTGGAGGCTCAGCATCCACACACCATATACCATGACATTTACAATACACTGTACTGGTAGAGGTCAGCATGTTTCACAAATCAAATCAAAATACAAATAGAAACAGAAATTCCCAGTTTTAAGGCTACAAAATGCCACTGTAATAATATGATTAAAGATTCAAGAAAGACTTTACCATATGTGTGAAACAAGTCACGAATAGGTGTTATAGTGACAGCATTCATCCCTGTATATACTCAACACTGATATTCCAGGGTTCTATATTTATACAAACCAAGTATGTTATCGTATGACAAATCGACTTCAGCATCATCAAAACTGGCAATCACCAACCCTGAACTGAGGAGTCTAATAAAACCAATAACCTGGTAAACATCCACATGCCAAAGTCATAACTCACTGACCCCATGAAACACTTAAGGGCGGGTTAAATGATTTGGCCACAGTTTATTAGCCAAATCATGGGTAGTAATACTAACTTAAAATTCAAACATCAGAAACATTAAAAGAGGGAACCATGTGCTTGGTAGAGGAGCAAGCTCATTCAGGCTGGTAAAACGTCAATCCAGAGTTTGGTCCTCCTATGGAAATCTCAATCCCAATGCTGTCACAGCCCCTGAAAAAGAAAAAAACAAAGAAGAAAAAGAGGAGGGAGGATAGGGATTGTGGGTCCTAATATATTGTACCCAAGAGAAAAGTAAGCACTAAGAGCGTCAAATTTTAAGCAGACCATAACCAAATTCCGCCAGCATAAATTAACCAACCAGAACAAAAGGGGAGTTCACTCACGGGATGAAAACATAATTTTACCTCTGTATAAATCAATGGTCAGGCCGCACCTTGAATATGCCGTGCAATTTTGGGCACCGGTCTTAAAAAAAGATATTATAGCGCTAGAAAAAGTGCAGAGACGGGCAACTAAATTAATAAGGGGAATGGAAGGGTTAAGTTATGAGGCAAGACTAACAAGCTTAAACCTGTTTAGTTTAGAGAAAAGGCGCCTTAGAGGGGATCTGATAACCTTATATAAATATATACGGGGCCATTATCAACCATTGTCTGAAAACCTATTCATTAACAGGACTATACATAGGACAAGGGGTCATCCATTTAGACTGGAAGAAAGAAAATTTAGCTTAAAGCATAGGAAGGGTTATTTTACGGTGAGAACAATAAAGCTGTGGAATTCTCTGCCTGTTGAGGTGGTTGGGTCAGAGTCTGTACAGACTTTTAAAAAACGACTGGATGACTTCCTGCAGACACAGAATATTAAGGGTTATAATTTTTAATATGTGGGTAAAAGCTTCTTGATCCAAGGAGAAATCTGACTGCCATTCTGGGGTCAAGAAGGAATTTTTTCCCAGTATGTTGCATATTTCAGACTGGGTTTTTTGCCTTCTTTTGGATCAACAGCAGTAGGTTATGTGGGAGAGGCTGAACCCGATGGACGCATGTCTTTTTTCAGCCTATATAACTATGTAACTATGTAACAAGGCTCTAATTGTCTGTAGTGGTCCAGTCTCTTTAATCCCATAGTGACTTTGCTGTTTTACCATTGTCTATCTGAAAGTACCCACTGCTGTTTTTACATTTCTGCGTTGTTTGTGTTGAGCTCTAATTTTCCTGTTACTCGTTTACAGAACCCATACATATTATATACCGTTTTTCCTGCCATTAAATGGACTTTCTAAAGATGCCATTATTTATTTTCGTCATATCATATAATTTATTATTAAAAAAATTATGAAATATGATGAAAAAACAAACTCTTTTTCGAACTTTGACCCCCAAATCTAGAACCGCCAAAAAAGACCCCCAGGTAAATATTTTCTAAATTTTGTCCTGAGTGTACAAATACCCAATGTTTACACGTTTTTTTTTTTTTTTTTTTTTTTTGTATTTCAAATTTTTTATTTTGCAATAAACAAAAGGTCACAGACTGACCAGTCAGGTGGCCTCACAGGGCCAAATGAGATACTCACAAAGAAAGCACAGAAGACATAAGGGGGGTTCACATAGGAAACTACAGAAAATCAAAAATAGTGGGGGGGGGTGTAGGAACTCGTCAGGGGGGTCATCCTGCAAAAACAATAGAGGGTGATGGAGTTCGCTGACGGGCACCAGGGAAACCAACAAAACAACGTAAAAAAAAAAAAAAAAAAAAGGGGGGGGGATAAAAAAAAAAAAAAAGGGGGGGGTAGTGAGGGACTGCCAAACATATCGTGGCATTCCTGGCTCACCCCAGCAACCGAAAGGGGAACCGAGGGCCATGGAAGGGGCCACGTGGCCAGGAGACCTGGGGCCAAAAGGGTGTACAGAGCCTAGGTGGCCACCCTAGTGGCTCTCCCAGGCTACCTCCTAATGTCCCACAAAAAAAAAAAAAAAAAAAAAAAAGGGGGGGGGATGGTGAGTCCCAGTGCCCCAACAGGCGAACAACAGGAACCTACAAGCATCAAGGAGGGGGGAGGGCCAGGAATCAAGGTATATCCTCAGGGAGGGACTCATTATGGGGAGAAGGGGGGTATAAGGCAACATTCAGCAGAAAGTCATCCCCAATTGGGGGGTCTCATCGGAAAATAAAAGATATAAGAAGTCTCAGAGTATGGGCAAACAAGAGAAAAGGATATCCTCAGCTGGGGAACAGCTTCTACAGAGTCCACGTCAGTAACCAAACAGGCCTAATAAAATATGTCTCAGCAGGTATGTGAACGCATAGGAACCAGACAGTAAAAACCCCTGAGAGTAAAATCCGCTATAGTCCACAGAGATTGCCAAAAACAGTGCCGAAAACAAAACTGTCCACCGCAGGGAACACTCAGGCGAGGAAATCGAGTCAGCAAGGGGTAATTTCAAGAGGGCTGCAGAGGGCGAACGGGTGGTAAATTCAGCTGGCCAGGGTACAGTCGAGCAGTAGGCAGCGGGTAAGACAGACCCCTTTTCCCTTTTCTCTACTTTTTTTTTTTTTTTTTTTTTTGTTTTGTTTTCTTTCTTTTTTCTCTTTTTGTCATCAGAAAAGGTAAAAATAGTGTCTCAGAGTGTCTCAATCGGGGGGGAGGGGAGAAAAGGACAAATTTATGTCCCCCCTATTCAGCCTGGATCAGAAGTTGCGGGCAAGATACCACGAGGGCCTGGACTGGCAGGTGTTGGAGCCGGTGACAGACCCCACGAGTGGAGCAAACGCCAGGCCTCTTCGGGGGAAGACACCGAGTGTGTCAAGTTATCGTAGTTGATGCAGATGGATCCCGCCACCCCCCATCTGTAACGGACTCCGCCATTCCTCATAAACAACGACACATCTCGAAACCGCCTCCGAGCAACCAGGGTCAAAAGTGGCAAATCATTAAAAAGTGTTATAGATAGGTTCTCAAAAATAATTGAAGCCCGGGCGATAGGGGACGACATCAGACGTCTTTTATCAGACTCCTCCACAGCGACTGCTAATACATCTCGTGGGGCGTCCACCGGAGCCGTGGCAGCCTTCCGCAGGCGAGTAACGGCACGAAAGATGGTAGGCACCTCGGGTGGTAGTCCCATGACCTGAGACGCAATCCTGTTAGCAAAGCCTAGTAAGGCGTCTCCAGGAACCGTCTCCGGGATCCCCCTGATCCGCACATTTTTCCGCCTGTGGCGTGCCTCGGCCGTCTCCACCGCACTAGAGAGAAGCGCCACTTGGGCCTGCAAGGATTCCACCTGTGGTTTGAAAAGGGCCTGTGTAGCCCGAACACTCTCTACCCTTCCCTCCACGGCTGTCAATCTTCCCTGAATAGCCGACAGCTCAACCTTCAGGACAGCAAAGTCCGCACGCCAGACCTTGCGCATCCCTCCAATCATTTCCTCAAACATATGTCGAATGTCTGTCATCGTGAATGGCAGGGTGCTGCCACCAGCGGCAGAATCAGGAAGGAGCGTAGGGGTCATCTCGGTCCTGCCAGAGTCATATGGGGTCTCAGGGAGTTGGGGTGTAGCCACGGATCTCATACCGCCTGATCCGGCCGCCTTCAGCGCCACTCGTCCTGTGTTCCAGGGTTTAGCTGAGGCGGCTTCCCTCAAGGATACACTTTCCTCGTCCGAGGAGCTCCCCGTCGGGGTCAGGTACCTCCGAGTGTCTCCGCGGTGTCGTTGCTGGCCATCACCCAGTGACTCCCGAATGTCACGCTGACGGGGGCCCTCCGGCAACAGGGGTCTTTTCCCCGACCTCTTGCCCATGAGTGGACAGGTAGATGGGCGGCGGGAGTGGGCCAGAGGAGAGCAGCGCAGGAAAGGCTCCAACAAGATGGCCGCAGGATGTAAGCCGCGAAAACAGGCCGCACTCCAGAAACTGTCCCAAACGGCTCAAAAAGTCAACACTGCGGGTGTCTTGTGTAAGGGAGCAAGACGGTCAGGGTCTCACTCGTCGGTAAGATCACAGCAGCAATCGTAAAGTCGCTAAAAAGCACAAAAAACTGAGTAGTAGCTCGGGAGCTCCTCAAAGTGCGACCACTCTCGCTGCGAGTCAGCTCCGCCCCCCTGTTTACATGTTTTTTGCTATTCAACCCTTTCACTGCTGAGCCATTTCACCTCTGTGTGCGGAGCTCATTTTGGCCGTTTTGTGCTCATCATGTTTAAACGCAATTTGAAGTCCTGTTTTATTGTACAACCCAGACACAAAAATAATTTAAAAACAGCAACAACAACAACACGTTTTTATTTTTATTTATTTTATTTTTCATTTCTTTACACTAAACTTGGTCTGGCCTTTCCAATGAAACCAAACATGACCCTCTAGCTGCCACCGATCAGGTGGACCTCCCAATCTCCACCACTGGGCAGCTAGTGGTTAATGGCACATGCGCAATGACGTCAGTGGACAGGGGGAGGCTGCACTGAAATCCAAGATGATAGTTAAATGATGGTTAATTCCGAAATGGATATCATCGCGCATGGGCGCGATGACTTTGGTAGGTGAGGGGCGGCCCCGGAGACTGGCTGACATCCAAGATGTCAGCCACCTCTGGGTGATGTTTGGCACTGGATCGCAGACCGGCACGTAAGGGGTTAAAGAGAGGCATCGCTGGAAAGGTCAGACTGTGTCCTTTCCAGCGAAAGCTCTCTTCTATTTTAATTCATTGCCGATTGGGAGGGAGAGGAGTTCAAAAGACCCCGCCCTTTCAGGCACTCAGTCTGTGCCGGAGGGTGCTTGCAACTGACGTCATCGTGCCCGGCGATGATGTCAGTGTGCAGCCAGGTTCTATAAAATCGGTGGTCTGACTTCCATAAAGTCAGACCACTGTGGGACTCTGGCCAGAGAGGTAAGTATGGGGAGGGAGGGGGGTTTAAAGGACATGATGTACCGGGTGCGTCCTTGGTCGTTACGCAACCATTTTCTCAGGACGTATCCTGTACGTCATTTGTCCTTATGAGGTTAATTTGAATTATCGGGGTTACTTATCTGTTATTTATCATACTGACACCAGCACACATTCTCTAAGTGATCCTTTAGCTATAAATATAGCCAGCAACCAAGCAGACACCGGAATGCAAGCTTCAGCAGCATTGTGACATCATCAGATGCTAATGACTTAATACACCGGCTGCTGGAATGCCGAGCAAAAATTGATAATGTCATACAACCATACCATTCAGAAGACTTTTACACCCTCCCCCAATAAAACTTTTCTTCAACTCAAAATTTACTTTTTCTACAAATTTTTCTTTGCATGCTAATAGTCTTTAGAAATATCAAAATCATTAAACTGGTAATATGAACTTGTCTGCCAACGGCCTCCTACAATGCTTTGCAATCTGACACACATTACCACACCTATTTAGTGCTGAAGGGTGTGCTTGCACAGTTAATTGTTCCTGCTTTTGACATTTCAGGTTCCTATTGTCACGTGGCGTGTGCGGTTCTGATATGAGCCCAGCAGGCTGCGACACAGAGGGGAGGTCAGACAGGAATCACTCAACGAAATAACTTTAATTGAACAGAAATAGGCCTTGGCAGCAGGCACTAGAAAGCATTGGGGATTGAAATAAAGTCCAGGGAGAGTTCTTGGAGAGTCAGTGGATTGTGGGCAATGCAGTCCCAGACTGCAGACAGGGCCCACCAAGAATAAGTCTGGACAGCTGGCAGTGGTACCTTGATCAAAGGTCAGAGAAGGTGACGAACAACTGTAATCCACAAGTAGGTTTCCAGACACAGGGGATAGTGGGCTACGCGGTTGAGAGTATCCACTTGAGCAGTGACCTGGAATCTTGACCACAGACCGTGGATACAGCGCAGGTGGAGATCGCTGAGAGTACAATGCAGACCCACTGCTGGCTGGGTCTCTCTGCCTTTTATGGAGGCTTAATCATGGATGGGTCTCAGCTGGAAGTCCAGGGCTAGAAAAGGAAGACCCAGGCTGGATCTCCATGAGCCTGGTCAAGGTGCTGAGCCTGGGCAAAACCTGGACTGGAATCCAAGACAAAAGCATAGCAGGACAAAGGCTGTTAGGATCAGGCTGTGCAATATAGGTACCTTAGTAGGTACCCGGGTGGACCGTGACACCTATCTACTATCTACACTTTTTGGGTTATTTTTCTTATTCGATTCGTGAAAAGAACACGAAGATAAATAGTTTGCTACAATTTCTAATTAATGCACCATGTGTACATACCCTAAAAATACAGGCTGCACACTCCTGCCCAAAATAATTAAGGCTGAATAAGGTTAAAAATCTATTAGGTATGCACTACAACTACTAAAACAACTTAAAATAACGAAGCTAAATATGCTTATTTTCTTGATCAAACCTATTTTTTTGTAATGAAAAATATTAGAGATAGAACAAAAATGTTCTTCACTAATATGATGATTTATCTGTGTTGAAAATATACATTATAATAACTTTCAATAATAATCACATTCACTGTTTCAATATACTGTATGTCTATTACAATCAGGACCGCCATCAGGGCGCACAGGGGATGCAGGTGTATTGGGCCCTTGTTGTGCCCTTATCAAACACAGCTTAGCAGCCACTTAGGGTCTGAGCCACTGTCAGTGCCAGACTAACCATAGGGGCACTCAAGGACCAGGTCTGTAGCTTGGTGTGATGCCAAGTTCAGGGATCCTTCCCTGCCTCCATAAAGTAAAGTGAGCAGCATCAACAACATGTGCCGCTCGGCAGGATACTGCTCATGGTCGCACCTCCAAATTTCACTGAGACCGGTGTTCTGGCAGGCTAGGCTCTGCCTTTTCCAATGACATCTTGATCAACCGCACAGTGACGGAGATACAACGGTCCGAAGGACAACTGTGCCTCCTGGCTGCAGAGAGACAGGAAGTACAGCACCTCCCTTCATGATGGGGCGCTGATCCAGCAGCTCGCATCACTGGGACTGGAAGGGTGCAGCTGTTGGGGGCCAGGGTCGAGGAGTTGTTGGGGGACAGGGGGAGCTTTTGGGGCAAGAGGCAGCAGAGAGTATCCACGTCTCTCTGCCTCCCTGTGATGCCTTCAACTGAGAGCAGTGGAGGAAGCTGGCCCAGCCCATTAGAATGTGCGGCCAGCAGACAGTACAAGGAGACAAGCTGGACAGGCCATTAGATTTTGCTACCGCCAATCGGCGATGGCATGCGGCCGAGCCCCTCAGATCAGCTGGGCAGACGCTGGACGTCATGACATCAGCCTCACTGCTTGTGAGAGCATCACTATATGCCAGAACAACTGCCCGGCCTCTTTGTATGTGCAATCATTTTCTTGGAGTCTTTGGGATTTGTCGCCTCCTGGTGGTAATTCTGAAGAATCAACGCAATTCATCCAAAAATAATAGTATCAGGTCTATTCAAAGAAAGGTGAAAATCAGGAGAATTGCAGGAGAAGAGAACAATCTAGACCAGTGGTTCCCAAAGGCGGTCCTCAAGTACCCCCAACAGGCCACGTTTTAAGGATTCCCTTGGCGAAAAGCAGACTGCATCTGGCAATCACTGAGCAGCAAATCATATCACCTGTGCTGTGCTTCAGATATCTGGCAAACCTGGCCTGTTGGGGGTACTTGAGGACCACGTTTGGGAACCACTGATCTAGATCAAATAGCTAATTTGGAAGTGAAATAAATAGGAGAATTTTTCTGGTTTGTTTATTTTGACCTAGAATTTTCACTTTTCCTGCCAATTCTCCTGAGTTTCACCTTTAGTGAGCAGACCTGAGAGTACAGGGATTTCAAGATAGCAACATACAGTACTGTGCAAAAGTTTTAGGCAGGTGTGAAAAAATGCTGTAAACAAAGAATGCTTTCAGAAATATAAATAATGATGGTTTATTTTGTCAACTTGCAACACGCAAGTGAACAAAAGAAAAATCGAAATCAAATCAATATTTTGTGTTACTACCTTTTGCCGTCAAACCAGCATCAATTCTCATAGGTACACTTGCACAAAGTCAGGGATTTTGTAGGATTATAGTCGGGTGTATGATCAACCAATTATACCAAACAGGTGCTAATGATCATCAATGTCACACGTAGGTTGAAACCCAGTCATGAACTGAAACAGAAACAGCTGTGTAGGAGGCTTAAAACTGGGTGAGGAACAGCCAAACTCTGCTACCAAGGTGAGGTTGTGAAAGACAGTTTCATGTCATGGCAAGATTGAGCACAGCAACAAGACACAAGGTAGTTAGACAAAGATTTCAAAGCAGACTGGGGTTTCAAGATGTGCTGTTCAAGCTCTTTTGAAGAAGCACAAAGAAATGGGCAACATTGAGGATCGTAGACGCAGTGGTCGGCCAAGGAAACTTAGTGCAGCAGATGAAAGACACATCAAGCTTATTGCCCTTCGAAATCGGAAGATGTCCAGCAGTGCCATCAGCTCAGAACTGGCAGAAACCAGTGGGACCCAGGTACACCCATCTACTGTCCAGAGAAGTCTGGCCAGAAGTGGTCTTCATGGAAGAGCTGCAGGCAAAAAGCCATACCTCCGACGTGGGAGAAAGGCCAAGCGACTAAAGTATGCACGAAACCATAGGAACTGGGTGCAGAACAATGGCAGCAGGTGCTCTGGACTGATGAGTCAAAATTCGAAATATTTGGCTGTAGCAGAAGGCAGTTTGTTCGTCTAAGGGCTGGAGAGCGGTACAATAATGAGTGTCTGCAGGCAACAGTGAAGCATGGTGGAGGTTCCTTGAACGGTTGGGGCTGCATTTCTGCAAATGGAGTTGGAGATTTGGTCAGGATTAGTGGTGTTCTCAATGCTGAGAAATACAGGCAGATACTTATCCATCATGCAATACCATCAGGGAGGTTTATGATTGGCCCCAAATTTATTCTGCAGCCGGACAACGACCCCAAACATACAGCCAAAGTCATTAACAACTATCTTCAGCGTAAAGAAGAACAAGAAGTACTGGAAGTGATGGCAAGGTCCCCACAGAGCCCTGATCTCAACATCATCGAGTGTGTCTGGGATACATGAAGAGACAGAACGATGTGAGAAAGCCTACATCCACAGAAGATCTGTGGTTAGTTCTCCAAGATGTTTGGAACAACCTATCAGCCGAATTCCTTCAAAAACTGTGGGCAAGTGTACCTAGAAGAATTGCTGCTGTTTTGAAGGCAAAGGGTGGTCACACCAAATATTGATTTGATTTAGATTTCTCTTTTGTTCATTCACTGCATTTTGTTCATTTATGAACATAAATGTTTAGCACTTCCATTTTTTAAAGCATTCTTTGTTTACAGCACTTTTTCACACCTGCCTAAAACTTTTGCACAGTACAGTATGTCACAGGTCCAGGGCCGGATTTACATCTCAGGAGCCTGTAGGCACAAAAATTTGGAGCAACCCCTTTAAAAAGGGGCAAGAAATACTCTTGATTTTTGTTTTGGGGAAATAAAAAAAATAATTGATATTTTAAAAAATTGAAGATGGAACAGAATCTATTGCCTTAAAATTAAGCAAAAATAGAGCAGAATATTAGGGCTTGGGTTAACCCTAAAAACAAGCACAAACAATAATCTAACCATTATTTCTCACCCTAGGTATGGAAAATTGTGCACCCTTTCGGCCCTCACCAGCTTCATCAGTTTCCTCTGCCACCTCCTCCAGCGGGCATACCCATCTTGGAGCCAAGAGCCAGAAGAGGAAGTCGTTTTTTTTTATGGTTTTAGGTTTATATGGTTGATATTATTTTTTGGTTTTTCATTACAGGTTTATTTCAGGTTCCTTTTGTTCTATTTAATGCGTCTCTGAATACATACATACACTATATTGCCAAAAGTGGAGTAGAGGTAAAATCACTGCTCTGCGTGGAGAGAGCCTGTGGAGTCATGGGTTCGATCCCAGGGAGCAACCTCTCCAGTAAGTGTCCTTGGGTAAGACACCTAACAGTACATACTCGCCACCCAGGACATACTTGAAAATGAGAGAAATCTCAATGTATCCTTCCTGGTAAAATCCTTTCTCAAAAAAAAAAAGGATTCGCTCACCCATCCAAATAATCAGAATCAGGTGTTCCAATCACTTCCATGGCCCCAGGTGTATAAAATCAAGCACCTAGGCACGCAGACTGTTTTTACAAACATTTGTGAAAGAATGGGTCGCTCTCAGGAGCTCAGTGAATTTCAGCGTGGAACTGTGATAGGATGCCACCTGTGCAATAAATCCCGTCGTGAAATTTCCTCGCTATTTAATATTCCACAGTCAACTGTCAGCTGTATTATAAGAAGGTGGAAGTGTTTGGGAACGACAGCAACTCAGCCACGAAGTGGTAGGTCACGTAAACTGATGGAGCGGGGTCAGCGGATGCTGAGGCGCATGGTGCGAAGAGGTCGCCAACTCTCTGCAGAGTCAATCGCTACAGACCTCCAAACTTCATGTGGCCTTCAGATTAGCGTAAGAACAGTGCACAGAGAGCTTCATGGAATGGGTTTCCATGGCCAAGCAGCTGCATCCAAGCCATACATCACCAAGTGCAATGCAAAGCGTTGGATGCAGTGGTGTAAAGCACGCCGCCACTGGGCTCTAGAGCAGTGGAGACGAGTTTGTTGGAGTTATGAATCGTGCTTCTCCATGTGGCAATCTGATGGATGAGTCTGGGTTTGGCGGTTGCCAGGAGAACGGTACTTGTCTGACTGCATTGTGCCAAGTGTAAAGTTTGGTGGAGGGGGGATTATGGTGTGGGGTTGATTTTTAGGAGCTAGGCTTGGCCCCTTAGTTCCAGTGAAAGGAACTCTGAATGCTTCAGCATACCAAGACATTTTGGACAATTCCATGCTCCCAACTTTGTGGGAACAGTTTGGAGCTGGCCCCTTCCTCTTCCAACATGACTGTGCATCAGTGCACAAAGCAAGGTCCATAAAGACATGGATGACAGAGACTGGTGTGGATGAACTTGATTGGCCTGCACAGAGTCCTGACCTCAACCCGATAGAACACCTTTGGGATGAATTAGAGCGGAGACTGAGAGCCAGGCCTTCTCGTCAGTGTGTGACCTCACAAATGCGCTTCTGGAAGAATGGTTAAATATTCCCATAAACACACTCCTAAACCTTGTGGACAGCCTTCCCAGAAGAGTTGAAGCTGTTATAGCTGCAAAGGGTGGACCGACGTCATATTGAACCCTATGAATATGCGAGTCAAGGCAGGTGAGCGAATACTTTTGGCAATATAGTGTATGTATGTTGCAATTTTTTTACTTATGTCTCTTTTTCTTCTTTATCCCATTTTTGGGTTAGTGTTCCTGAGGTTTGCCTTTCACATTTTTTCTTTGTACGACTGTGTCCCTATTCATATTTACAAATAGTTCTGTCACACATCTGTCTAGCATTAAGCCAGACCAATGAGACAATTGGAAAGTATTCTTACACTTAAAATATTGCCATATGCAACATCATACTCTAATGTACAATATGTCCCATTATGACATTACACAGACAACATACATGTTGTATAGTGCATGTGTATATCCTATTATAGGTCTAGCATATATTGATCTACAATTGCTATGTGGGGTCATCCACATTACAACTAGGGATGGGCTGCCGGTTCAATTTGAACGTAAGTTCGAATCGAATATGGGCCGTTCGAGTGTTCGACGAACACCAAACATTATGGGATGTTCGCAGTCTGTTCAACCGTGGACATTCCATAATAAAAAATGCCTGCAAAATGCATTCACAGTTCTCCTAAATGTACCAGCAGCTGCCGGTACATTTAGAAGACCTGTGGCTGCAGCCCCCAGGCCCCCGTGCCTTCAACCCTCCTGTTCCTCCGTCTGGCCACGGCTCCTCTGCCGAGCCTCGTCTTCATGCTAACTGAGCCCTAATTGGGCAAAGTCCTGCGCCTGACTTTGCCCAATCAGGGCTCTTAATTCAATATCGAGCCCTGATTGGGCAAAGTCCAGGTCAGGTGCAGGACTTTGCCTAATCAGGGCTCAGCATGAAGATGAGGCGTGGGGCAGAGGAGCCGTGGCCGGACGGAGGAACAGATGGACCGGAGGCACAGAAGGCTGGGACAGCAGTAGGACAGGTGAGGTACGGGGGCCGGGGGGCTGCAGCCACTGGTCTCCTAAATGTACCGGCAGCTGCCGGTACATTTAGGAGAACTGTGAACACATTTTGCAGGTTCGACCCCATTGGGTTGCATTGTGTTCAAGTTCGTATTCGAACATTTGGGCTGTTCTAATGTTCGAATACGAACCGAACACAGGTGTTCGGCCCATCACCAATTACAACATCTAATGCTGTTCTATGGTAGCGTCTTTATCTATCCTTGTGGATTCCAGCTTGATACACACATAACAATGTGGCAATTATTTTGCTACAACTGAGATGCACATCATCCCTGGCATGGGGGTCTGCTGTTCCCACTCAATAGATCCTAGGACACACATATCACGTCTCCAAACTCATGGAAATGCATATGATTAAGTCCCACTGTATACCGCAAATGAAAAAGACAGGTGTTTGTTGTATGCAACTAATTCATTTTCTTCAAAGGAAATGTTTTAGTATTGACAACTGTCATGTTATTTTTCACATGTACAGTAACGTGTAAAAACTTATGTCAAGTTGTGTGCAATCAGTGAGATGACAGTAATGCCTACAAGCCATCCAGCCATACTGTCACAAGTGTGACTGGCGACATTTCCTAGCTTTGGTACTGTTGTTGCCAGTATACCTTGTTGCATTTAATTATATTTCTATGTCACATTGACATGTGTAACATAATCCTTTTTACCTGCTATGTTTACATCCTTTAAGTAATAAAAGATCGATCTGCCTTTTAATAAAAACATGTTGTATGAATAATATATACAGACTTCATAATGGTCAAGATTTGGTTAGCATTTCATATATTTGAACAATGCACAAGTGTACTAACGTTAATGTGGAAAATGTATCTCAAGGGAGTGCTCCAGCAGGTCATTGTCATCAGGATCTACAGGGTTAAATACACATTAGTAACACATTCATGATTTCACATCCCAAATAATCACAACAAAGAGCTGCTTTTATTCTATGCAATAATAGCCAAAACTATATGGATGTGCATGGCTAAATGATGTCTTGCACTTGTCTCATCATTGATTAGCCTGATGTGGTCATCTAATGACATTTATATGTGACACATGTTGAAAGTATTATTGTATCAATGTCATATATTTAAATCGCTCAGCTGGGGATAGTCACATGAGCATAGCTTACAGACACATGACATCAATATGTGCATTTCAATCTTGATGGTGGTGCTATGTATGGGTAGTCTTGCCAGCTTGGCCATGTTTTCCAGGACACACATGTAATTAATTCATGCTGATGGGCAGTGCATTAAAATACTCTGCACGTAGGAAATAAAAATGGAATCCCAGGTGACTTGCTTTGATTTCCTTCATGCAGCCTATGAATTATACATGTTGCAGGGCAGCACTTTTCCCTGTGCTTCCCTGTACATGTAAAAGTAATATGTGTCCAGGAAAACATGGCTGATGTAGCAACCCTATGTGTGGGGCATTTTTCAAGCCACACAATCTATAATCAGAATGCAATTTTATTGTGATCTTTCTACTGTGCAGGCGTCCTTCATGAAGGCTGCTTCAATGTGCAGCATAAACGTTGCTTTATCGCCGCAAATATCTTTTCCCGGTTGCAAGAAACCAGTTGCGCCGAACTTGCCATCTGATTGGTACAAATTTGTGGTAGTTTGGCTATTCAGAAAGCTGTCAATTTGCCAAATACTGGTGAACTGACAGCAAAATTGTAAGGATATAGAGTCACCCAGCACACAGACAAAACCCAGAAAGGCAAGAAAAAACCCTAATCTGAGAAGCTGGTCCTTAGAATGGCCAGGTACTAATCTAAAATACATAGAAGTACAGATCAGGGACAGGATAGATATCGTAGTAATAACAAGCCAGAGGTCGGTACACGAGATAAACATAAGCCAAGGGATAATCACAGAAAACACAGTCAAATATACATTTGTGTTCAAAATTATTCAACCCCCACTGAAATTGAGTGTTTTGGCCAGTTTGACATTGATTTTGATCATTCAGTCATCTTGCTTACAATTAAATCAAAGAGGCACGTGTAGGTCAGACAAATATAACATAACATTTATAATGAAATAACCACAGATGTCTTTTCTGTGCTCACATCATTATCAGTTTTATTCAACCCCCAAGTGACATTCAATCTTAGTACTTAGTACAACATCCTTTTACAGTTATAACAGCTTGTTTTTTATTCAACGAGCCAAGTAGCAAAAATACAGAGGGTAAGTAGGCAGATAATCATAAACAGAATAAATCAGCATATGCGAGCGTAACTTGCAAAATACTACAACTTATAACAGCTCAGTCTGAACAATACACAAATAGCACTACAATGAGAGGGTAACATGAGCATTTCAGTAACATAGGAGAAAGGGGAAAGGAGGGGGGGGAGGGGTCAGGGGTAACGCTGTAGGGCAGTCCTAGTATTACCAAATTCTGTCAGCTGCCATGGTTCGCGTAAGCACCCACATCCCTCCGGGTGTGGTAGTATAACGTCGGTGAGATGTGTCGCTTCGGTATTTGGGATTTGGGGAGGGCTAGAAGAACATCTGGCCACGAGGAGTTAGCACCAGGGACCTGTGAGAAGAGCGTAGGCCAGGGCCGCGAGTGAATTCTGGCCAAAAAACTCATATTAAAGGTCAATTTGGAAAGGAATGGGGCCTATATGCAGGGGTAGGGCACCAAGCGAATAAATGTGAGAGAAATAGATTTGAGTCAGGGTGGAATAATATTGGGTCAGGGCGGGTTGGAGGGAAGAGAGGGGGAAGAGCGGAGGGAGAGGAAAAGGAAGGAGAGATAAGATAGAGAGGGGAAGAAGAAAGAAGTAAGAAGAGAAAGAAAGGAAGAGAGGAGTGAGAAAAGGGAGAAGAAAAAAGTAAAGAAAGAGAAGAAAGAGAAAAAAAAAAAAAAGGGGGGGACATGAATCGTTGGAAGGTGCTGACGGCCGGGACCGGGCACCTCGCCAGGCCGGCGGCATTTCAAGGTGTGAGTCAAATTGTCACAAATCGGGGACATCAATCAGTTCCCTCACTTGGGAGGGAGGACAGGGTTGTACCAGCCCACAGCCAGTGGATACAAGGGTTTTCAGTGGGTGTCTCGTCCCATTCGGGTGCGGCAAGAGGCAGACGCCACGTACGTGTTCCAGTGATACCATTTACGTAAGTGCTCCTCTGTTCTTTCTTCTGTCCTTGTCACGAGATCCTCCGTACACATGACCTCCTCCATCCGGGAGAGCCAGTCTCGGTAGGTAGGGAGTGTGGCAGATTCCCACACTCGGGCCACCATCAGCCTCGCGGTCATGATCATGGGGAGAGCCACTGATTTCTTGAGGGAGCGTGCTGAGCAGGGGATTTGCGTGAGCAAGAACACGCCTGCTGTAAATGGTAAATCAAGATCAGTGACCTCTGCCACCGTATCCCTGATAGAGGACCAGTACGGGGCAAGGAGTGTGCACTCCCACCAAACGTGGAGGTAGGTGCCCGTCGTCAAGTCGCATCGCCAACAGTTTGGCGTCAGCCGGAGGCCAATTCTGAAAAGCAGGACGGGGGTGCAGTACCACATCGAGAGAACCTTGTAGGAGTTAGATTGTAGCTTTGCCTGCGGGCTGCCATGGTGGGTTAATTCATAGGTGTCTCGCCACTTTTCGTCCGGTATGGAGGTATCCAGGATCAGATCCCAGGAGCCTTCGAAGGAAGGGGGATCTTGATTAAGTGCGGATTGAAGGAGGTTGTATATAGTCGAGATACCATGTGTAAGATGACGCTTTGCAGTGCAGAGGGATTCGAACGGTGTGAGGGGGCGAATCAGTCTGTGGCGGGCCGGTAGTGAAAGTAGGTAATGAGAGATTTGATGGAAATTAAAGCGTTCCATGATAGACGGAGGGGGAGCAGGTGTCTCCCCGTCCCATGGTGAGCGCAGGTTCACTCCGTCCGTAAAGTGTAACGCCCTGAGCAGTAGGTCCGATCCCATTCTCCGGCCAAGGGTGGGGTGCACGCCAGCCGGGAAGGCTGGGTTGGCCGCGAGAGGCAGCATAGGTGAGGGGTACGAGGAGATCAAGTATCGACGGATAGCGGAACGCCAGACTCGTAACGTGGCCCCCACAAATGGGTGTCGAAACGAGACCGGAGATCTTTGGTCTGCTGCTATCCATGGCAACGCGGGCGTGGGGTGTGGGGTCGCGTCTCTCTCCAGATCCTGCCACAGAGCGCGTCTGCCCCCCGTGGTCCACTCTACTATCCGCTGGAGGTGCGAAGCCTCATAATAGAGGCGGAAGTCTGGCAAGGCTAGGCCCCCTGATGACTTGGGTCGTGTTAGCGTGCGTAAGCTGATTCTCGGCTTGGCTTTGCACCAGACAAAGCGATTGCAGTCGGAGCGAATCCTCTGGAAGAACGCCGGGGGGATGTGTATCGGTAGCGTCTGAAAAAGGTAAAGTAACCTTGGTAGCACATTCATTTTCAACACCCCGATTCTGCCGAGCCAGGATATCTTCAACAGGTTCCATTCCCCAAGGTCGTGGCCCAACTCCGACCAGAGTGGGACGAAGTTTTCCTGGTAAAGATCTTGTGGTGACTTAGTGAGCCAGATGCCCAGATATCGCATCTTTTTAGGGCACCAGTGAAAGGGGTGCTTCCGTTGGAGAGCCCGTTCCGCTTGCCCGGGATATTAAGGCTCAATATCTCAGATTTTTCCAGGTTTATTTTAAGTTAGACAGCTTGCTATAGACGCTAAACTCCTCCACTATTTCCGGTAAGGATGCTAGAGGGTTGGTTACATAGAAAAGCATGTCGTCGGCATATGCCGAGACCTTGTGGGTGCCAGAGCCCCCCTCCAATCCAGTAATAGCCTCGTTGCGTCGGACAGACTCCAAGAAAGGTTCGAGAGTGAGGGCAAAAAGTATCGGGGACAGGGGGCACCCCTGTCGGGTGCCGTTGCGGATCTGAAACGTGTCCGAGAGAATCCCATTAACCCGTACCCGAGCGTTCGGGGAACCATATAACGCCGCCACCCACGAGATGTATTCGGGTGGTAGGTTCATGGTGCGCAGTGTAGCGAACAGGAAACGCCACGATACCCTGTCGAATGCCTTTTCAGCATCAGTTGACAGAAGCAGCATAGGGATCTCCTCCTGTCTTGCTTTGTGTATGGCATTCAAGGTGCGGGTGGTGCCGTCCCTGGCCTCACGAGCTGGGATAAAGCCCACCTGGTCTTTTTGTACCAGAAGCGGCAAGACCGCATGCAACTGCTGTGCCAAGGCCGTTGCAAACATTTTTAGGTCGGAATTCAATAAGGATATTGGCCTGTAGCTGGAGCATAACATAGGATCCTTACGACCTTTGGGAAGTACTACAATCGTGGCGGCCTGAGTGTGTGGGTGGAGAGAATGATTCTCCAACAGTGAGTTAAGGGTCGTCACCAATGGAGGGACCAGGGTAGCTCCAAAGCGCTTTTAGTACATTGATGGAAGGCCATCTGGACCCGGGGCCTTGCCATTCTTCTGAGTCTTAACGGCGGATGAGATCTCTTCCTGTGTAAGAGGCACCCGAAGTTGAGCACGCTGGGCATCTGACAGGTGGTACGGCATCCGTTTCTTCAAATATTCCACAAGAAACGCTTCCGGTGTCCGATCGGACTCGTCAGCCGAGTGGTATAGGGAAGAGTAAAACTCCCGGAAGCATTGTGCTATTTGGGCCGGGTGGGGCGTCACCGAGCCCTTGGGGGTGCGGATTGCTGGGACGTAAGCCCTCGCTCGTTGTTTCTTCAGGAGGCGCGCCAGGAGACGACCCGGCTTGTCCTCGTGCAGAGCAAAAAAACACCTGGTTTGTAGGATGGCGCGTTGAATCCGAGGGTTCATGACGTTTGTTAACTGGGTGCGAGCCTGCAGGAGACGCGCGTATGTGTCCGCGTCCCGCGAAGAGTGATGTTTGAGCTCGAGCTGTCGTATTTTAGTTAAGAGGTCTTCTGTTTCCTCCTGGCGCGCCTTCTTCGTGCGCAATGCCCAAGCTATCAGCTTTCCTCGTATCACGGCTTTATGGGCCTCCCAGATTGTCGGTTGCGGCACAGCTGAGGTCAGATGATCCGTGAAATACGTTCGGATAGATTCGGCTATGTCAGCTACAAGAAGCGGGTCCGCAAGTAGGGAGGTGTTAAGCCGCCACGACCTTTCCTTAGAGCGGAGAAGGGGGGAAGACATGGCCATGACCACGGGAGCGTGGTCCGACCACGTGGTAGCTTGTATCTCCGACGATCTCACAAGAGGTAGGTCATACTGGGGCACGAAGAAATAATCCAATCTGGAGTAGGTGTTGTGGACTGTTGAATAATATGTGTAGTCCCTGACAGATGGATTCAGCGCCCTCCAGGTGTCCACGAGTCTCAGTGCTGTTAAGGAGCACTGGATGCGTCTTAAAATTCTAAGGGGGGTCCGTTGGTTCGTGGAGGATGAGTCCTCCGCGGGGTTGAGTGGAATGTTGAAATCTCCACCCATGACGAGGGTGCCTTCCATAAAGCTTTCTAGGGTTCGTAGCGCCTTGGCCAAATACACATGTTGTTTCGTGTTAGGGAGGTACAAGTTAGCGAACGTGTAGGTGGAGCCGGCGATCTTGCCCTTCACGTAGAGGCATCTCCCATCACCCGCACCGTAAGTGTCTGTCATATCGAAAGATACAGTAGAAGCGAACAAAATCGCCGTCCCTTTCGATTTCGATTCCGGGTTGTGGTCAAAGTAACCCGTCGGAAAGCGGCGGTCCTGTAAGGTGGGGGGGTCATTGGAGCAGAAGTGAGTTTCCTGTAGGAAGGCCACTGAGGCGCGTAGGGCCGCCAAGTCCCTGAGGAGACGGCGTCTCTTCTCGGGCTTGTTCAGGCCTCGTACATTATAGCTCACCATTCTGAGGTCACTCGGGATCAGGGTCGCCGACCGGTTTCCGGGGCCCGGCCCCGCCATCCGAGTGGGGTATGGAAAAGTTTCTGAGGAGGGGGAATAAAAGAGGAAGGAAGAGAGGAAAGGAAAGCAGAACAAGAAGTTGAGAGAAAGAGGGGGAGAGGGAGAGAATGGGGAAGAGAGAGAAAGAGTGTAGGGAAAAAGACAGAGGAAGAGAGGAAGAAAGAGGAAAAAAAAAAAAAGGGGGGGGTGGGGGAAAAGTCTCTCGGGGTTGTAGGAGAGAGGCGCTATACCCACGCCGACAGGCGGGGTAGGAAGAGGGGGTTCCGGTGCCGGTTAGGAGAGGGCTGAGTCCCGACGCCTAAGAGGGGACACAAAGGGGCTCTCCTAACTGAACAAGGGCACCTACCCCAGGGAGGCGTGGAGGGTGCTGCCTAAACCAAGGGCGAAGGCTGACAGTGAACTGCGTAAACGTCAGACAGATGGGAAGGAGGGAGAGAAAGAAAGGGAAATACTATATATGTATATATAGTGGTATATATCAATGGAAAACAACACAAAACTTGAACTCCTATCCCCTCCGAAGGAAAAGGAGTATAACATAGACTATGGTATAAAGGCGTCATTACGGTTGCGTAATTAAGGACCATATGTGACCCCGGGCAGCGTGTCAGCCTTATACAGGCGACGCGCCGTCCTACTCTGTAACATATCAGAATGTGTAACATATGGACGTGTATAAAGAGCTATTGTATTCCAGAGGCAACTCAGTGCCCTCCGACCGCCATCCCCCCCCACCCCACCCACCACATCCGATCCCTCCGGGCAAGCGCCACTGGTGCGAGCTATCATGCACCACCGATCGCCGTCCAACCCAAGTTCTCGGTAGTCCGTGTGTCCGAAAAGGCCCAACCACCCCGCCGCTCTGGCACCCACCCTTTCAGAAAGCCAAAAATCCGTAGCTAGGAGCGTGGAGGGGGTATATACAGAGGGGGCGGAGGAGCCAAGGTAAGGGGGGGTGGTGGCGTGAGGTTGTAGGGTAACGGGGTGCACCAAGAGGAAAGTGGGAGTGCGGGGGGAGCCCAACCCACGACATCCAGTGCAGGCGGAGCGGCGCAAGGGGTATGGGCAGATAACCCGGTCATGCATCCCTGGTGAGTTAGGTGTGGGAAAGATAGGGGTGTGGTGTTCGCGCGGACGCGTCCCTCCTCCAACCACCCAGCCGCTAGGGTAGGGGCACTGACCTCCGGGGCGAGTGCAGTGAGTCCGGCAGCGCCCAAGCGTGTGCCAGTTCCGGGGAGCAGAAGTGGGGGGGCACAGGAAAGCGTCCTACCCCCTGGTACCTGCTTGGGACGGCGTGCCGATATGGCATCCAAGGTGTTGAGGTGTCCAGCCCGTATCCGGCGCGTCGGGTCAGTCGACCAATTGAGGCGCTGTAAGGGCGTCCATTCCCTTGGTGCGAGGGTAGGGAATCGGGCTCGCAGGGTACTGCCCCCGAGACCTCCCGCAACCCGCCTGCACGGACATCCAGCCGACGGCAGGCGCAGGGGCATAGAGGGCACAAGGGTGTGTACCGTCCCTGGGTCAGGGAGGGAAAGAAAAAAAAAAAAAAAAAAGGGGGGGGGGCGCTTTAGAGTTGCTTCCAGTGGGCCTGCATAACCAGCTCATAGGTGTCGTGGTGGGTGGCAGGGCGAGCGCCCGTCACACGTCGTCCAGGTCTCACAGGGCGTAGGGAACACATCTGTTGCAATCTCTAGGTGCTAAACGGCTTCATCCGGGTTGTCTCGGTCAGGTCCGGCTTGGGCCTCTTCTGCCCCGCGGCGTTGTAGCATGCGTTGGGGCCGAGCTGGTCCTCCCGGGCGCCGCGACTCTCGCTGCTCCCAGTCCTGTACGTCCACCGACGGCAATCTCAAGGCAGCCACGAAGTCCGGAACGTCCCGTGGGCGGAGGATGGAATGCGTGGCACCATCCATACGTACTGTGAGGGCAAGTGGGAATCCCCAACGATAGGGGATATGTCGCAGAGTGAGCGCCTGGGTAATCGGTCTTAGATGGCGGCGTGCCGCTAATGTGAAGGGCGTCAGATCTTGATATAGCTCCAGCGACTGTCCCTCGAAATCCCAGGTTCTGGCGTTCCGGGAATACTTAACGATCTGCTCTTTAAGGCGGTAGGAGGCGAAACAGCAGACGACGTCTCGGGGTGGGTCGCCGTCCTGTGGCTTCGGCCGTAGAGCTCTATGGGCACGTTGCAGCTCGATGGCCGAGGTCGGTTCGCGGCCTAGGACCGAATTGAAAAAGCGGCACAGTACCTCCTCCAACTACTCCGGGGGATCCAGCTCTTTTAAACCGCGAACGCGCAGATTATTCCGGCGTCCCCGGTTGTCCACGTCGTCCACCAGCCGGCGCAGCTCTGAGTAGGCCTCGGGGTTTGCTGGAGCCAGCGGGGGCGCTTCCTCCGTGGCCCGTTCCAGGCGGGACACGCGGCTGCCGAGTTCCGTCACCTCGCCACGTACCTCCTCCACGTCGCGGTGTACCGAAGCGTGCAGGTCAGAGAGCATATCGGCGAGATCCGTCTTTGTTGGCATCCCCGCCAGGATGGACTCCAGCCGGAGCTCCAGTCTGGCGATGGCCGCTGTAGGATCGGGTCCGGAGGTCAAGGAGGCCGCATCCGCCATCTTGGGTGCCGCGGGAGAGCACGCGGCCGGCCGTGGAGTATGGAGCAGGTAGCCGTCCAAGGAGCGCTCAGAGGCTCTGAGGGGTCTCGCTGGTGTCTTGGGGTCAGTTGAGGTCCTTTTGCCGCGTACCATGCTATGACAGATGCTGATTTAAGAGCGTATTATCGGAGGGGATGACAGAGAGGGATTAGTGTGCGACCATCTTGGTTGGCAGTCCAGACACGCCCCCAGTTATAACAGCTTTTAAACGTGAAGCATAGCTTGACACAAGTGTCTTGCAGCGATCTACGGGTATCTTCGCCCATTCGTCATGGGCAAAAGCCTCCAGTTCAGTCACATTCTTAGGCTTGTGCACTGCAACTGCTTTCTTTAAGTCCCACCAGAGGTTCTCAATCGGATTTAAGTAAGGTGACTGCGATGGCCACTCCAAAATGTTCCAGCCTTTAATCTGCAACCATGCTCTAGTGGACTTGGAGGTATGCTTGGGATCATTGTCCTGTTGAAAGGTCCAACGTCTCCCAAGCCTCAGGTTTGTGACGGACTGCATCACATTGTCATCCAATATCTCCTGGTACTGAAGAGAATTCATGGTACCTTGTACACGCTGAAGCTTCCCTGTACCTGCAGAAGCAAAACAGCCCCAAAGCATGATTGATCCCCCGCCATGCTTCACAGTAGGCAAGGTGTTCTTTTCTTCATAGGCGTTGTTCTTCCTCCTCCAACATAGCGTTGATCCATGGGCCCAAACAGTTCTAATTTTGTTTCATCAGTCCACAGAACACTATCCCAAAACTTCTGTGGTTTGTCCACATGACTTTTGGCATACTGCAGTCGACTCTTCTTATTCTTTGGAGACAGCAAGGGGGTGCGCCTGGGAGTTCTGGCATGGAGGCCTTCATTACGCAGTGTGCGCCGTATTGTCTGAGCTGAAACTTCAGTACCCACATCTGACAAATCTTTTCTCAGTTCCTCAGCAGTCACACGGGGACTTTTCTCCACTCTACGCTTCAGGTAGCGCACAGCAGTCGAAGTCAGCATCTTCTTTCTGCCACGACCAGGTAGCGTTTCAACAGTGCCCTTTGCCTTGAATTTGCGAATGATGCTTCCTATGGTCTCTCTTGGTATGTTTAACATCTTTGCAATCTTCTTATAGCCATTACCCTTCCTGTGAAGAGTAATCACCTCTTCTCTTGTCTTCCTGGACCATTCTCTTGACTTCACCATGTTTGTAACCACACCAGTAAATGTCTAGAAGGAGCTGAGTATCACAGTCATTTTAAAGCTGCCTAATTGGTGCTTATTATGCTTTATTGCTGCTCCGTGACATCCACAGGTGTTTTCAATACCTGATTGAAAACACTTGAATGAACCTCTGTTCTTCAGAGTGGTAGTCTTTAAGGGGTTGAATAATTGTGTCGATGAAGAATTCACAAAAGAAACATTTACTACTGTATTACAAAACCAATTGATGTCATTTTAGTTGCATATGGTTCTTTAAAAAGTCCTTGTAGGATTTCATTCTGAATACAATTACAAATGTACACTAAATTCCCTAAAACCCTTTACAGCATTGGGGGTTGAATAAATTTGAACACAACTGTATACACTTAAAAACGATGGAAAAGGTGTAAGGCTGGGTTCACACCTCAGCGTTTTACAGCACGTTCCTGTGCGCTGTGAAACGCCGAAACACAGAAATCCCATGATTTCCTATGGGACCTGTTCACACCTGGGCGTTTCACAGCGTGCAGGAACGCACTGTAAAACGTCCTACGCCCCAAAGAAGTACGGGAGCTTCTTTGGGGCATATTTGCAGCGCGTTCTGCAGTCTATGGCCGTGAATGCGCTGCAGTGTTATTTCCACACATTTTCATGCATTTTAATTGTTTTGAACGCCTTTTTAAAAACACCTTATTCTACGCACTTCAGAGAGCCCTGCGGCGAATAGTGGATTCACCGCGGGGTCGACAAACTGAAATTGCCTAAGTGAGCCGAAACGAAAGAGCATCGAAATTTCCCTGAAATTTCAGTGCTCTTTGAATAACCCCTTAAGTGATTTCTTATGGGTTTAGGTCAGGAAGGTAATATGGGGGCATGCGTTTAAGTCACTTAAGCTGGCGGTAATGCTTACGCATTTAAACTCTAATGTTAGCATTCACTAGGGAATAGTCCCCATTGTGTTTTCATGAGATTGTTATATTTGTTGTGCTAAGTTATGTGTGATATGTGTATACCATAATGCGCCACCCAGGACAATCTTGAAAACAAGAGAAATCTCACTGTATCCTTCCTGGCAAAATACCTTCTCAAAAAAAAAAAAAAGCCTTAAAATTGTCTTGTTAATCTGATGGGTTAAAATTATGGTCACTCACCTACTTTTACTACCTTCCACGATTCATACTTCAGACTCAGCTCTTGTTACCGTACCCATGATTCCTGATGTTCTACTCATTCTCACACTTTCTTTTCTGTAATTCTCTCATTTTCATACTTCCTTCACTCCTGCCCTCCTCTAATGCTCATGACAGTCCTCATGGCGTGCATGTCTTCGCTCTTCCTCAAGTCTTCATCTTACCTGGTCTCTCCTCTTACATATACTCTTTTGCTCCTGTATTTATCCTCCTAATTCCTCTGTCTTCCTACTCTCCCTTGTTCATCTGTATTTTTGCTTCATAAATGTATGGGACTCATTGATGTAACTGGTATGCTTATTGAACTGTATTACAGACAATCAAATATCATGGTTCAGCATTTTCTTGCCTCCAATATAAATAAAGAAGTACTATTAAGTACTCTTTGAAATAGACCATTGTGAGTTGGTCAGAGATAAATATAATCTACTGGTCAATGGAGTTCATATTGGTAGAGTGTGCATGTTTATTTTTCATAGAAGCAGAAAAATCTAAATCCAGCACCAATTAGCTGATGAATATTTGAATGTATTTATCCCCACTAAATGAAAACTAAACCATATATGAAATGCTATGTCCCATTTGCATTTAATATGGATGCTCAGTATTCATTCTAATGACCCAGGGGATCAGTTAGTAATTACAATTAACTTGCTTAGATGCAGGCATGGTTACCTTGGTAATACTAAACAGCACAGCAGTGTTAATAGAAGGATCACACATCAAACGGAAAATATGTAAAAATATAAGCTTGGCATGCAGCAGCCGTCCATGAGTAAATATGTGTACACATTTTGGATATAGGCATGTACTTGGGATATACATATACTGTACAACCTGATACAGCGCAACTTAATGCTTATAGAAGTATTCCGGTGTCTCTCAATATTCAGACATAAAAGACCAAATAATTGAACAATTATGGTGCAGCATACATTTACAGATGTATAGAAAATGTGTATTTTGTAGGGATTTCACAAACAGAGAGCCCCAACACTGGCTCTGACTCTGAGTGGATTCACGCTTGTGGGTTATTTTTCTTCTTATTTCTCAGGTGGCCCATACACCTTACTAGGACTCCACTTCCACATGGAATATAAAGAGAAAGAAGATAACAACAACCTTCTTTCCCTCTCAGCTCCACACCTGTAGAAAACTCCAGGCTTTGGATCCTCTACAGTTCTCCAGTCTTATTCAAAATCTCCTCGCTCAGACTACCACTAAAACCTGCCCCAACATTGCCTCATCTCATTATAACAACACAATATCCTCGACTCTGGACTTTCTTGCTCCTCCTCCGCAACTGCACAAAATCCGACGTTGATGGATTGATATTAAAGGAGAGGAGATGCTGGTCAGAAATGGGGAATAGCCGAAAGTGAAGTCAGTGATGGTATAGAGGGAAGAAAACACTAAGGGCCCTATTAGAAACTTAACGCAAGCAGGAACGCTAGGTTAAGTGACTTTAACACATGCCCCGCATATTACATCCTTAACACTAATTGGTTAAAAAAATCTGTTATCACATTGGTGATTTTGCTAGCTTGCGCGAGTTTACTGTACTTTGCGCTCTCTATACTTAACGCTAATTAGTGACTGCGCTCCCCATGTTAAGATTACAAAGTCCTAACGCTAATTACCGCACCGATGTGGTAAGGTAAAAGTTAACCACAGCTAAGAAGCTGGTGCTAAATGATACCGCTTCTGCAGAATCAGTTAACACCAGTTTAGGCCGGGTGCACACGAGCGTAGTCTGCTGCGCACAGTATGTGTGTTAAAAAGGACGCACTTTATGATGGAAGAGATTGGTAGACGCCAGATGATCCGATATGTTTGACGGACGTTGTAAAAACTCAATTTGAGATGGAAACAAAAAAAAAAGCTGGGCTAGAAGAAACAAAATTTTTATTCAGTTGAAAAAAATAAAGAGAGAGAAAAAAAAGCGTTTTGTGGTGTGGTGTTTGTTGCAAGATGGACGGGAGAGATGCAGTTCTGTTTACTCTGATGGCATACGCGTAATCGAAGGAAAGGAAGTGGTGGGTTCATCCCATAAACTCCGTGAGATACACTCATGGACATTTCCAGACGCTGTACAAGCCACTGAGAGAGGGAGATCTGGCAAAAAAATTTAATTACCTCAGGATGTCCATAGCGCCTTCGATGAACTGCTGGCCAGTGTAAAGGAGCCACTAACCATGATGGACACTAATATGCGGGCCGCCATATCCCCAGAGGAGATGCTGGTCATCAATTTACGGTAAGTACGCTAGCATTTAAAATAAATGATATTCCTATGCTTGTAATATCTGTTATCATCGTGAGTTGGAGGATTTGTGCAAATCTGTGTGTGTAGCTGCGTCCTCTCACTGTTCAAGACTATAGGTACCTGGTACGCCTCTGAGTGACAAGTTCACAAAAACACTATTCTCACCTGCATACTTACACATGCACGCTCAGGCAACATATTCAGTCACAAATAACCTATGAAGCCAACAACAAAGTTTAATGCCTAAACTTTTTATCAATTTTTTTTAAAAGGCACAAGAAATTTTTGTTTTTAAACAACTAGAAATATGAACAGCAAACATTTTTTCTTTTTTGAAAAATCGTCAAAAAAATTTAAATTTACAAATTGCGATACTCGGGCACATCCTCGTCTAACGATCCTTTCAGGAATCCAGCGTAGAAGCTGCTGCTGGCAGAGGGTTGAGGGCCTACAGCATGAGGTATGGGTGTCTGCTGGTGTCCTGCAGCATAGGGCATGGGTGGCAGCTGCTGGTGTCCTGCAGCATAGGGCATGGGCCTCGGCTGTTGGTGTCTCCTGCAGCATAGAACATGGGCGGTAGTTGTGGGTTTAGAATGCTGTAGATCATCTGCATGGCCTGCATCCTGAAATTTATTGTTTGATTGCTCGTCATCTGCGACACAAGAGGTAGGACTGAATAGAAGAAGGCAACATGATCGTCGTCCTCAGCACGGGGTGTATGTGGTTGGTGGAGGCTTTTGTACCTCCATAAATTTAATGATAGCCTGCTCCAGACTGGTTCCCCCTCTTACTGCTGGAAGATCAGGTTGGAGTTGCAGCAGCCGCTGCAGGACCTGGCATGGGTTGAGCCTCCGCTCCTTCGCCCTGAGCCTCTGCTTCTTCGACCTGAGCCACCGCTTCTTCGACCTCAGCCTCCAACTCTCCCTCTGATGCCTCTGTATCAATTGACAGGCTGGGTGTTGGCGGGTTGGCTGCTGGGTCCTGTGAGCATGATGGTGTTGGATCGATGTGGCTTACAGTTGCTCATGGCTCATCCACATTCCTCCAGTTTTTTCTGGTTACGGACATAGTTGTCCCGGACGGTTCGCCATTTTGACATGACTTCTTGTAGTAGAAAACAAAAAGAATGACATAAGGAATGTTAATTGAATGTACTCATAACCAAAAACATCTACTTTTTCTTACAGGTATCTTACAAGTGGCTGCAGTCTGCAAGATCTTCACTTCAATTTCCGGATTGGACGAACAACAGCGGGCAAGGTGGTGCGCAAAGTGTGTCAAACGATCTGGGACACGCTGAAGGAGAAATGTATCCCTACACTGACTGAAGATACATGGGCCGATATAGCGGAGGGGTTCCAGGATAGAGCCAATTTCCCTAACTGTCTTGGGGCAGTGGATGGGAAACATATCTGTGTTGTGAAGCCAGAGATGAGTGGTTCTCAATACATGAACTATAAAAAAAAATTCAATTGGACTCCTGGCAGTTGCTGATGCGAACTATAGATTTACATATGTAGATACTGGATCATTTGGAAAAGACTCTGATTCGACAGTGTTCCAGAATTACACACTCTGGCAACAAATACGGAGCAGTAGCCTAAATATTCCAAAGCCAAAAATGTTGCCTGGTACAGACATTGCTGTTCCTTTCGCTTTTGTGGGGGATGAAGCTTTTGCTTTGTCAACCAATTTATTGCAACCATACGCAGAGAGACAACTAAGCGAAGAAAAAGCACGTGTTTAATTATCGTCTGTCACGAGCCAGAAGGTATGTGAAGTGTTCCTTTGGCATTCTATCCAACAAATGGAGAATTCTACATCGGCCATTAGATGTAAATGTAGATTTTGCTGTGGGGATAATAAAATACTGTTGTGTTTTGCATAATTTTGTACGTGACCGCGATGGATACAATTTTGGTGACTCCCTAAGCGTTTTGGGTTTGGAAGACCATGATGACACAGATCGTTGCCCTGTTAATAGAAACCTCAATCGCTTCAGAGATGCCTTGGCAAATTATTTCTGTAGTGCCAGCGGTGAATTGCTATGGCAGCTTGGTAGAATTTAAAATGTAAAAATTTGTTGTTCTCACTGTTTGTACATTCATACAGAACATGTTGTTGCTAAATACTTGTACATTTTTGTATATAGTCATTGTAAGTAAAAAAAAAAATTATGCTTTTGTTAAACAAATAAAAAAAATTCTAAAAGGTACATACTTTGCATCTTTTTTCTGGTTCCGACCAGGTCTCGTACCGTCGGAATACAGCTTTGCAGACATCACTCCGTGCGTTTGCCTTTTTTATTTTATCCTTGTAGTCCACGTGAGCGGTGTCCCACAACACGGGGTGCTGTTGGACAGCATTGATCAGCAGCTACACATCCATAGTGTGCGACACGTATCCACCACCACGAGCAGCACACAGTAGAGACACACAGGCCAGCCTTCCCACTTCTCTCTGTTTGACACACTGGCCTAACCAGCCTTCACACTTTTCACTCTGGCTGCAGAGACACACTACTGGCCTACACAACGTGCCTGCCTGCTGTCGCAAGTGCTCAGGTGCGCTCATTTGACGTTCTGTTCCTGCCTTCAGCAAGCCTCCAGCACGTGGCCAACATCGTCTATACGACATCAATCCTAGCACTTTCGTGTTCATGTTTCCATGGTGGACGTCTTCAGCGTACGTGATGCGTTGCGCGCGTACTACATGTGTTCTTCTCTATCCACGACATTATGTGCTAGAACGGACATCATATAGTGCGTCATAACGCATGTACTGTGTGCAGCAGAGTATGCTCGTGTGCACCCGGCCTTAAACCCCCCAAATCAGATACTTACCTCTCTTCCCACAGCACAAAATGGTGGCCCGATTCTCCACTTCTGACCACTGGGAGCAGAATGAGACAGGGGACAAAGAGTACCCAGTCACCTGCTGCGAATCACTCCGCAGCCTTGCAGCACAACCCTCCATGGAGCATGATGGAGTCCTATGGACTGATTCTGCACCATATCAGTGATCAATAGTGATGTGCAATTCATCTCATTCCGAATCCAAATACGGGCAAAAATCACCATTCAGATCGATTTGTTGATTCAATGCAGCATATGAATCCACACACTGCTGGGAAGTGCCTCTCCGCAGTATAATTACTGCAGCATATGAATATGCGCACTGCGGGGCAGCACCTCTCTGCAGATTGATTCGGATTGATTAATTTTTCGGATCAGTTAGTTTTTAATTTTATATGAGTTATAATTAATGTAGCATATGAATGCCTTAAAAAATCCTACAAAAATAAATAAGTAAAGAAACTTTCATTCTATTGGTAGTAATCTACTTCCCATTCTTTTTTTTTTATTCAAAGCAAAAGCGATTGCATACAGGAGAGGCGGAAACAACAATATAGCAGTGACAGCAGAGTGAGCAGATGCATAACATTACAATAAGATGCATTCAGCGGTACTTACAGAAATCTGAAGAGCATTGTTAAGTATAACGTGTCAGTATAGCAATAACAGGGTAACCAGAGCCGTAGCTAGCTCCTTTTGCACCCGAGGCAAAAACAGAAAATTGTGCCCCCCCCCCCACATAATTTTAAAAATAAGAGTCCCTGCCCAGTGGCGCAGTGCTAAGCTCCTGGATGCTCCCCGCGACCAGAAGCAGTGGATCGGACCACCCTTTGCGCTGTGGGATGAGAGGCAAGTATGTGATTTTGGGGGGGGGGGTTCCAGCTGGTGCTGACTGATTCTGCAGAAGCGGCATCACTTAGCACCAGCGTCTAGCTGTGGGTAACTTTTGTAGCTATGGCGGGATGGTAATTAGCGTTAGGACTTTGTAATCCTAACGCTATTTACTCTTTGCGCTCCCCCTGTTAAGTATAGGGAGCGCAAAGTACAGTAACCTCGCGCTGAAAAGCACAATCTCCTGGATTTTTTAACCTGTTACCGTTCGGATTGTAATAGGAGGGTCCTGCGCTAGGATGTGATATGAGCAGCATGCAGTATCCTCATTTAACCTAGCACAAACGCTCACATGTGTAAGTGCTAGCGTTAAGGAGGTGATGGGGCCCTACATATATAGTGCACACACAGTACATGTACAAATACAGTACACACAGAATACATGCACGTATAGCAAAAGAACATTTAGCATAATATACACCCCTCCCAGAATAATATACACAGCACTGAGCCCCCAGACTATTTTTCCCAGTTCACATGGATATAATTGCCCCCAGTTCACATGGATATTATTGACCCAAGCTCATATGGGTATATATTGCCCCAGTTCACATGGATATGGCCCAGCTCATGGATATGCCCCCAGCTCTCATGGATATGCCCCCCAGGTCTCATGGATAATGCCCCCCCAGGTCTCATGGATATTGCCCCAGCTCTCATGGATAATGCCCCAGGTCTCATGGATATGGCCCCAGGACTCATGGATATGGCCCCAGGTCTCATGGATATTGCCCCCAGGTCTCATGGATAATGCCCCCAGGTCTCATGGATAATGCCCCCAGGTCTCATGGATATGCCCCCAGGTCTCATGGATATGCCCCCAGGTCTCATGGATAATGCCCTCAAGTCTCATGGATATGCCCCCAGGTCTCATGGATATTGCCCCAGGTCTCATGGATATGCCCCAACTCTCATGGATAATGCCCTCCAGGTCTCATGGATAATGCCCCCCAGGTCTCGTGGATAATGCCCCACCAGGTCTCATGGATAATGCCCCCCAGCTCTCATGGATAGTGCCCTCCAGCTCTCATGGATAGTGCCCCCAGCTCTCATGGATATTGCCCCCAGCTCTCATGAATATTGCCCCCAGCTCTCATGGATAATGCCCCCAAGTCTCATGGATATTGCCCCCAGCTCTCATGGATATTACCCCCAGGTCTCATGGATATTACCCCCAGGTCTCATGGATAGTGCCCCCAGGTCTCATGGATAGTGCCCCCAGGTCTCATGGATAGTGCCCCCCCAGGTCTCATGGATAGTGCCCTCAGCTCACCTCTCATTGCCGCATGCACAGCTGTGAAGGTGCGCAGCCGAGTCCTGCGGGAACGATTGTCGGCGGCCGCGTGCTTCCTGCTAGAACGGCCGCTGACAGGAAGTGCAGCCGCTCATCTGGGATCGATGAAACAGCCTGCCGCGATCTCGCGAGATCGCGGCTGGTTGTTAGATCCCAGGCGAGCGGCTGCACTTCCTGTCAGCGGCCGTTCTAGCAGGAAGCACGCGGCCGCCGGCAATCGTTCCCGCAGGACTCGGCTGCGCCCCTTCACAGCTGTGCTTGAGGCACGTGCCTCACTCGCCTTGCCCTTCCTACGGCCCTGAGGGTAACAGCTCGTCTTAGAGGCTCCCTTCGGGGCAGACTCCGAGATGTCTGGTGAAGTGGTGGTATCTCCCACGTGTAACGCAAAACAAAAAGGGCGCTGTACATTGAGTAGGCGCTCGACTTTACCAAAAACGCCCGCCTTCGCAGTCTTCTGGGAGGAGCGTGGTAACCAAAGGGAGTATGTCAAAAAGAAGACAAGGCATCTAAGTAGAAGCGGGAAGGGAGTCAAGTATGAACTTGGACCATGTACTTCCCATTCTTAACCAATAAAAAATGAAATAACTCAGAAAAATGAAAAAACTACCGGATCCGAATCGATCGGAATCGCCAAATCGATCCAAATCACTGAATCGAATGAATCAATCCGCACCAAACCGAAACAAAAACTGTCTGAATGTCTGAAATTACCCGAAACGAATAAAAGACCCAAAAAAAAACAAAACGAAATGAAAAAAAAAAGTCATGCACATCCCTTGTGATCAATCCCATAGCTTTGCCAGAGAGATACAAACATATAGAAAAAAATGGAGTATTAAACTGACATGCATGTCTAGATTTTTTTTTAAGTAGACAGTTAAACACTTTTATACCAATAGACAAACTAAAATAAATCAATAAAAGTTTTAAGGATATGTAAAACATTTTGTTGTTTCATCCTCTCTGGCCACGCTCCCTTCTCAGTAAGGCCCCATTCACACCTAGGCGTTTTTTCTATGCGCGCAATACGTGCTTTTTTACGGGCGTTCGCTCATACGAACAACACGGGAATGCGCATTGCAGCACGTTTGCGGCTATGTCTATGGCCTCGAACACGCTGCTATACGCACCAAAGAAGCTCCCGTACTTCTTTGTGCGTAGGACTTTTTAAAGCGCGTTCCTGCGCGCTTTAAAATGCTTAGGTGTGAACGGGTCCCATAGGAAAGCATGGGATTTTCCCGTTCATGCGTTTTTAAGCGCGCAGGAATGCACTTTAAAACGTTTAGGTGTGAACGGGGCCTAAGGGATGTTTCTTCAGCTCCTTCTTCCTGTATATTCCCCACCTCCTCTCCACCCACTACTCCACCCATCAAAGCTTCTCATGAACTAGCACAAGCTGTGCACGTAAAACCCTGTGCACAATCAAGACCTCAGACTGGGGAAAACTGAGAAATTGAATATTAGCTATCTCTGCTACTGTGAGCGCAAGACACACTCACCTGCTGACTCACACACTGACTCATTCGCTCACCAACTGACACACTCACTTGTACCCTTTCATGGTTTACATTTCTCACTCAAACTCCCTCACAGGTCACTTGCTCTCACACTCTTGTGCTGTCTATCTCTTGCGTGCAGTCTTTCTCTCTTGCTGTTTCTATTGCACGCCCTCTGTGCCTTTTCTTGCGCTCTCTCTGCTAGTGCAAGAAATATCTCTGCTTTTTTCTTGCTGACTCTTTCTGTTTTATCTTGCTTTCTCTCTCTTTACCTTTTCTTGCTGGCTCTCTGTCCTTTTTTTTGCTGTACCTCTCTCTGTCGTCTCTCTTTTTCTCCCTGTGTGTTTTGATTTTTTTCCTTCTCTGCCTCTGCAGTAGCTGGGGGTGAAAGAGTTACAGCTTGGAATGATAATCAGCCCCACCCTTCCCTGAGCTCACAGTGCAGGAGGGAGGTGGAGCAACTCAGTCGCACATGTGTTATTTATGCATTTCACAGAATGCACACTGATTGGTAATTTCAGTGTGCCTCCTGCAGTGGGCATGGAAAATGCCAAGAAAGAAAAGAAGGTTGTTATGGGCATGAATATCTGTAAATTATCTACTTCAAAATGAACAATGCCAAGATTGGTGAATAAACCCCTCAAATGTCCATGTAACAATTAGTGACTACCACTAGATGTCACTAAAGAGCAAAACTTTGTCTGGCCATGTGCTGTGGTCAGGATGTGACATAAGCCAGCTACCCCCATCCCGGTATGGTCACATGACATTCAATCAATAGAACCCACTCTGGTGGGTGGAGACTCTAGCCCAACCTCCTCTGGATTCATCTAGAGAAAGACAGGAAGTGAAGGTTCCTTACTGGTTTGGAATCTGAGCAAAACACACTCAGCTGTGCAAGCCCGTTGTGTCCTGCATATCTAGATGGGTAAATGACTGCTGCTTCTTAATCCCTCTAATAAAAATCACCTATGCATGTCTTTTGTTTAATGTTTTTATGTTAAAAATGTTTTCATTTTCTTATGTTAATCTCTGTGGAAAGCTATTATTAATAATCTCTGGACCATGAGGTTATTTCATTGTAATCTCTGGGAAGAGTTTTTATTAACCTCCCTGGCGGTATTCCCGAGTGTGACTCGGGGTTAAATTTCACTACCGTGAACGGTAACCCCGAGCCACACTTGGGCTGGATGCATACTCACCTCCTCCTGGCTCCCTCGCTGTCCCCCGCAGTGTGATCGCGGCGAGCTGCTTCCTGGAAGGCTCCCTTCGAGTCACACGATGCAGGGGGCGGGACCAGCAGAACACTTAGAAAAATATAATTTTACACTGTAGAATACAATGTGCAAAGTTTATAAATAGCCACTAGGTGGCAGTACAGGATAAGAAATAGACCATACATCCTCTTACCCTTGTTTTCAGACAGATTTCAGTGTTTTTTGTTGTATTTTATTGAATATCATTTATTTGCATTATTTTTGGGATAATAAATTATTATGTCGTGTTTCAAACTTTATCGGACTCAGTGTATTTACTATTTGTTTTATTTATTTATTTGTTTATAAAGGATTTTACCAGTAAGGACTCTTGATTGCACGGATTTCAGTGGGTGATTCCTAATTATTACAGGCTAACTATGTACAAAAACACGTTTCCTTTAAAAAAAAATTGAGAAGCTTTTAGACACAAAATTTTGAAAAAATTAGACCGCCAGGGAGGTTAATAGTATAATATTAATCGCGTAATATTTGTTTGCTCCGAACCAGACGATTGTATTGCTTTATCAATTACCTTTTACTTTAACTAAAGTAAATTCATTATAACCAACCATCTGTGTGTCTCTTGACTTACTATGTTGCTTCCCACTTTATCGGCTGATATACCTTTTTAAAATTACAAATGGTGTACATGGATTTATGTATATTAGCCAAATATCATTGCTGCAGAGGCTTAGCAACTAAACTATGTTGTATAAGCTCTAAGTGATCAGATATAACTCTGCCAGAATACCAGAAATTGCTTTGTTTTTGGATGTTATTAAGTGCATTTTGGGTTCTGTTGAATTGTGTTAATCTCTGTGGAAAGCTATTATTAATAATCTCTGGACCATGAGGTTATTTCATTGTAATCTCTGGGAAGAGTTTTTATTAACCTCCCTGGCGGTATTCCCGAGTGTGACTCGGGGTTAAATTTCACTACCGTGAACGGTAACCCCGAGCCACACTTGGGCTGGATGCATACTCACCTCCTCCTGGCTCCCTCGCTGTCCCCCGCAGTGTGATCGCGGCGAGCTGCTTCCTGGAAGGCTCCCTTCGAGTCACACGATGCAGGGGGCGGGACCAGCAGAACACTTAGAAAAATATAATTTTACACTGTAGAATACAATGTGCAAAGTTTATAAATAGCCACTAGGTGGCAGTACAGGATAAGAAATAGACCATACATCCTCTTACCCTTGTTTTCAGACAGATTTCAGTGTTTTTTGTTGTATTTTATTGAATATCATTTATTTGCATTATTTTTGGGATAATAAATTATTATGTCGTGTTTCAAACTTTATCGGACTCAGTGTATTTACTATTTGTTTTATTTATTTATTTGTTTATAAAGGATTTTACCAGTAAGGACTCTTGATTGCACGGATTTCAGTGGGTGATTCCTAATTATTACAGGCTAACTATGTACAAAAACACGTTTCCTTAAAAAAAAATTGAGAAGCTTTTAGACACAAAATTTTGAAAAAATTAGACCGCCAGGGAGGTTAATAGTATAATATTAATCGCGTAATATTTGTTTGCTCCGAACCAGACGATTGTATTGCTTTATCAATTACCTTTTACTTACCTAAAGTAAATTCATTATAACCAACCATCTGTGTGTCTCTTGACTTACTATGTTGCTTCCCACTTTATCGGCTGATATACCTTTTTAAAATTACAAATGGTGTACATGGATTTATGTATATTAGCCAAATATCATTGCTGCAGAGGCTTAGCAACTAAACTATGTTGTATAAGCTCTAAGTGATCAGATATAACTCTGCCAGAATACCAGAAATTGCTTTGTTTTTGGATGTTATTAAGTGCATTTTGGGTTCTGTTGAATTGTGTTTGTGTTACTTATTGTGGCCGCATGGTCGGTGAAAAACCTGCGCCTGCAGGTGTGGCACTAATCCAGCAGCCTGCACCATAACACAGCGCTAAGCCTCGGGAAGCATAGGACTCCATTGAGGCTAACGCTGTTGGTCGCATGACCTGCAGGATCACGCCTCGTGAGATCCGGCAGGTCGGCGTAGTGATCTACAGAGGGAGACTGAGGGACTTTTTTCCACCAGTCTCTCACTGCTCCCGACGGCAAGAAGAAACGGATGGAGCTGCTGTTCTCGTCGCTGGATGGGAGGTGAGTATGTGATTTTTGGGGGGGGATTTCTGCTGGATGGAGCTTTTGCGGAATCCGTTAGCACCAGGTCCTAGCTGTGGTTAACTTTTGAGTTAACTGCAGCTGGACGGTAATTAGCGCTAGGACTTTATAATCCTAACGCTAATTAACTCTTTGCGCTCCCCATGTTAAACACAGGGAGTGCAAAGTACAGTAAGCTCGCACTGAAAAAGGCAAGATCCGAATCGCTAACAGGTTTTTTAACCTGTTAGCGTTCGGCTTGTAATATGGTCCGCCCGCGCTAGGGAAACCTTTGCTAATGTTAACACTCACACAGGTGAGCGCTAACGTTAGCGTTATCAATGTAATAGGGCTCATGGCAGCCTAGTCCAGGTCTGTAATACGTTTAGAGGGTTTTACAGTGTGGAGGTGGTCATTTTGGAATTTCAATAGACATTGCAAACTTTCCGCAACAGTTAATGATAAACTTATGTATAATTGCACAGAGAGTATGAAATGTCAACAGTCAGTCAGGATCGGAGATGTGCTGAGATCTCTACAGCCTTCAGTCATTGAAAAACGATGAACTATATGAAAGATCAATGTACACAAGGGAAACAAAAGATTCCAGACATTTTTAACATAACAAATTGCTAAATAAGCATAAAAATAAGCAACACATATTAGAGGCAGCTTTTAAACTTTAGGACACTTTGCATGTTCATGTTAATGCTTAAAAAATATTCTTTTCTGCATGGCCCATCTCCTTAAAAAGCGACGTTATACATGCACTGTAGTTACTGTTACTATTACTCCAAGCAAGAGACGGAATCCAGCTGCGCTGTAACCACAAAGCCCCATTTAATATAACTCACCCTAGCATTCCTTACCCTGTCATTCTACCCCCACATACATGTACACTACAGATGTGCAAATGGTGAGCACAGCCCAGCCAGAACAAATTCTTTCACACTCCTATGAAATATGTTATACTCCCTAGCCCCACTAACATTAATCTCTTTTTGCCCCTGAATACTGGATATATTACAAATTAGGAGTGTACTAGAATGTTTTTGTCAAGAAATATTTTGAGAACAGGAATAATTTAAACGTATTAAGAAGAACAGCAAAAACACAAATATCCACTAAAAATTATGCAACCTTATGGAATAAAACAAACTATGAAGGATTGAAAATGTTTGTGTACAGCATTGCAAAAGAAGTGAGGGCCATATGAAAAGATGCACAGGGAAGTGGAGCTTGGCTGGCCTTGTGTTGAGACATACAGCTACCGTCAGGGGAAAACAATTATTTGATCCCCTGTACGTTTTTCCATTGACAAAGAAATGATCAGTCTATAAATTTAATGACACCATCCATGACCCCCTAGCTGCCACGGTTCTGGAGATATTGGGGTTCAAAGGATCCCCTTATCTCCACCAGCTAGGGGTTCCCCGGCTATCTGACATCATCTCGCTATGTGCGATACGTCAGTAGGCGAGGGCGGACCCGGAGGTGGAGCCGCCATCCAAGATGGCGGCCTTCACTGGAGCTAAATCACGATGTGGCGCCGAACGGCGCTGCATCGCGATCTGGCATGCAAGGGGTTAAGAAAAGGCACCGCTTTAAAGGACAGACATTGCCCTTCAAAGCGGTGCCTTTTTTTTCTGTAAACTCTCCCGATTGGGAGGGAGAGGGATCCAAAAGGATCCCCCCCTTTCAGGCGATCTCCCGGCACTGCCTGGGGGGCCGTCTGGAAATGACATCACGCATGGCGCGATGATGTCATTGACGTCGGGAGGGGCTTAACTTCAGCGTCTGAGGATGCCGAAGTCAGAACGCCTTGGGACCCCGGACAGAGGTGTGTATCTCCGCCGGGGCTCCCGCTTGCGGATGACGTGTGGGGAACGTCCTCCGCATATAGCGGGAGTCAATGAGGACGTTCCCCACACGTCATCCACAACGAAGGCGTTAAGGTCCTGGAAAGGTCTAGCCAGTCTCCAGACCTTAATCCCATGGAAAATCTGTGGAGGTGTCACGTTCCCACGTTCCAACCCTGTCTTCCTGCCTCTGTATTTGTATATTGTGTTTTTTCCCTTGTGTTTCTGTTGCTGCCAATTCCTGGGTGGCCTCCCAGGGGTTAATTGGTGTTCTGTGTGCTGCTCACCTGTTGACCTTGCCTTGATTCTCCTGCCTATATTAGAGCAATGTACCTATAGGACATTGCTGGGTCATTTTCCCTTTGCTGGTCTCCTTGCATCCTGTGTCCTGAAAGCTCCTTGCTGTGATCCTGATAACCTCCTTTTGTTATCCTGGTTCAGTTATTGCCTCTTATTTCTGTTCCAGTTTATGTCAGTTCCTTCTGTGTATTTTGTTCTGTCTATTGCTGTATTTTGTTTTGCTGTTTATGTTCCATTCAGATTCTCCGGTTACTGATTTTGGCTTGGCTGACTTCCCTTCTGGTTCTGATTCCTGTATCCTGTATGACGTACTCTCTCTGGTTATGACCTTTGGCTTTCCTCTATGACTATTCTATGCTATATTCCGTGCCTGTACCGTTTCCTGGTAACCCTGTCATCTGCATATAACAAAAGACTCTGTACGGCTTCAAGGTAATACTTTCCTTTAGATTAGATCCGGCTATCCTAAAGACCGGCCTTTCAGTGCAGGGATATCTTTGGTATTGCCGTACAGAGGTCTTTTGTTAACCCTTTGTTTGCTTTCACCTGTCCTTGCAGTTTACCCTGCATCTCTGCATATAGGGGCTTCTCTCAGGAACCAAGGCCTCACCTTCCTGCGAGTTATATTCATAGGGATATATATACAGACCGACCACTTCCAAGGATCGGAGGGCAAGTATAGGGTGGTGCGTGCCTGGTGGTACTGCCACCGTGACATAATGACCCAGCCATTACATAAGCCCGCAGAGATGTGTACCGTGTTGGAAACCTTATTGCACATGTTTGAGGAATTTGTGGTTCACCTCAAAGGGTTACTGAGCCTGTGTCTAGATTCTGGCAATCAGGTTTCATTTGAAAGCAGAGTTCGTGGTCCGCTTTCTCCTGATGAAAAGAACAGAAGACGTGAGTACAATCTCTGTTTTTATTGTGCCAGTTCGTTGCACTTTTTGTCTGGCTGTCCCCTCAGCCGGTGCGTCCTGGGGCTGGAGTGCCGGTGCGTCCTGGGGCTGGAGTGCCGGTGCGTCCTGGGGCTGGAGTGCCGGTGCGTCCTGGGGCTGGAGTGCCGGTGCGTCCTGGGGCTGGAGTGCCGGTGCGTCCTGGGGCTGGAGTGCCGGTGCATCCTGGGGCTGGAGTGCCGGTGCGTCTCAAGACTTGCGGTGAGTCTGTGCGTCCTGATACTGGCCGAGTGCCAACTGTGCCCATGTCCCACAGTAAGATCGCTAAAGCTAGACCACGCATGAGATCCACTGGCGCCAGACCTAGCTGGGAGTCGGATAGTGCCAGAACCACGTAGGGGATCTGATGGTGCCAGACCCTGCGGGGAGTCAGATGGCACCAGACCCCACTTTGAGTTCAGACCTCCTGAGAAATCCAGGTCTGAGAAAGAGGCATCCGATAATAAACCTCAGACTTCTGTAGATACCTCTGATGGCTGTAAGGTTTTAAAGACACAACTGGCTGGTTCTGAGCAGCGACTGGCAGCCAAAAGACAGTCCCTACGTATGGTTACTGGTTGTATTACATGTAGAGCCGCAACCCCAGTGCCAATTGGCGGTAAGCCAGTTCTGTCTGGCAATGTAAAGCCAGTCCTGTTTCCGTCTGGCAATGAGAAGCCAGTCCTGTTTCCGTCTGGCAATGAGAAGCCAGTCCTGTTTCCGTCTGGCAATGAGAAGCCAGTCCTGTTTCCGTCTGGCAATGAGAAGCCAGTCCTGTTCCGTCTGGCAATGAGAAGCCAGTCCTGTTTCCGTCTGGCAATGAGAAGCCAGTCCTGTCTCCGTCTGGCAATGAGAAGCCAGTCCTGTCTCCGTCTGGCAATGAGAAGCCAGTCCTGTCTCCGTCTGGCAATGAGAAGCCAGTCCTGTCTCCGTCTGGCAATGAGAAGCCAGTCCTGTCTCCGTCTGGCAATGAGAAGCCAGTCCTGTCTCCGTCTGGCAATGAGAAGCCAGTCCTGTCTCCGTCTGGCAATGAGAAGCCAGTCCTGTCTCCGTCTGGCAATGAGAAGCCAGTCCTGTCTCCGTCTGGCAATGAGAAGCCAGTCCTGTCTCCGTCTGGCAATGAGAAGCCAGTCCTGTCTCCGTCTGGCAATGAGAAGCCAGTCCTGTCTCCGTCTGGCAATGAGAAGCCAGTCCTGTCTCCGTCTGGCAATGAGAAGCCAGTCCTGTCTCCGTCTGGCAATGAGAAGCCAGTCCTGTCTCCGTCTGGCAATGAGAAGCCAGTCCTGTCTCCGTCTGGCAATGAGAAGCCAGTCCTGTCTCCGTCTGGCAATGAGCAGCCAGCCCAGCCTGGCACGAAGCCACGGGTGCTGCCTGATTCTGGTAAGCTGCCAGTCAGATCCATGGCAAGCTGTGTGTCAGCAGTGCCTAAGCTGCGTTGCAACACCACTGTGCCCATGCCCCACAGAGAGTCCGAGGTTTCCAAACCTCGTGGTAAGGCACAGGTAGGCGAGCCTACTCCGCTGTTGCCGTGTCAGGTACGGTGGTCACCCCTTCCAAGTCTCGATCCAGGAGGAGACGTGGGAAGCTGACCAACACTAGTCAATCTAGTTCCGAGAATACCACGCTCCATGATGGGTCTGATAATGCTGTATTCCGTGCTTATCTTGAGGAGGTCCAGCAGGGTAGTGGCCTGACTGGTACCAACATCCCTAATTCTAGCCCTGTACCCGAGGGTTATATACGATCCCCATGCGGGATGTTGTTCCGTGAGGCACACTGGGCCATGATCAAGAAAGACCCTAATGCGCTCATGTGTTTTGAGGAGGAGGAAGACGACACTGAGTGGGTCCTCAATGGATTTTGGTAACTGGTGTTCGTGATCTGTTTTCCTGATTTTTGTCTGTCATGTTTGTTGTTTTAGGTGCCCTGAGGTCACCTTTTTTGGAGGGGGCTACTGTCACGTTCCCACGTTCCAACCCTGTCTTCCTGCCCTCTGTATTTGTATATTGTGTTTTTTCCCTTGTGTTTCTGTTGCTGCCAATTCCTGGGTGGCCTCCCAGGGGTTAATTGGTGTTCTGTGTGCTGCTCACCTGTTGACCCTTGCCTTGATTCTCCTGCCTATATTAGAGCAATGTACCTATAGGACATTGCTGGGTCATTTTCCTTTGCCTGGTCTCCTTGCATCCTGTGTCCTGAAAGCTCCTTGCTGTGATCCTGATAGCCTCCTTTTGTTAATCCTGGTTCAGTTATTGCCTCTTATTTCTGTTCCAGTTTATGTCAGTTCCTTCTGTGTATTTTGTTCTGTCTATTGCTGTATTTTGTTTTGCTGTTTATGTTCCATTCAGATTCCCCGGTTACTGATTTTGGCTTGGCTGACTTCCCTTCTGGTTCTGATTCCTGTATCCTGTATGACGTACTCTCTCTGGTTATGACCTTTGGCTTTCCTCTATGACTATTCTATGCTATATTCCGTGCCTGTACCGTTTCCTGGAACCCTGTCATCTGCATATAACAAAAGACTCTGTACGGCTTCAAGGTAATACTTTCCTTTAGATTAGATCCGGCTATCCTAAAGACCGGCCTTTCAGTGCAGGGATATCTTTGGTATTGCCGTACAGAGGTCTTTTGTTAACCCTTTGTTTGCTTTCACCTGTCCTTGCAGTTTACCCTGCATCTCTGCATATAGGGGCTTCTCTCAGGAACCAAGGCCTCACCTTCCTGCGAGTTATATTCATAGGGATATATATACAGACCGACCACTTCCAAGGATCGGAGGGCAAGTATAGGGTGGTGCGTGCCTGGTGGTACTGCCACCGTGACAGGAGGGAACTGAAGGTTCGAGTTGCCAAACGCCAGCCTCGAAATCTTGAAGACTTAGAGAGTATCTGCAAAGAGGAGTGGGACAAAATCCTTCCTGCGATGTCTGCAAACCTGGTGACCAATAGGGATGAGCTGTTCGGTTCGATCGGTTTGGAGTTCGCATCGAACATATCCTGTTCGTTTGTTCGCGAACTACGAACATTTCTGCGTGTTCGCCGCGTGTTCGCCCACAATGCACCACAATGCACTTTTCCACTGGCCTTAAGCTTGTAATTGGCTACAGCCTTGCACCTGACCACAGGTCAGGTGCAAGACAGGTTCAACACTATGCCAATCACGGCTCAGAGTCCTGATTGGGCAAATTTGCCCAGTGCCACGCAGTATTTTCGGGGTTACTAATTTCTACAAAATATCTGGGAATTGAGGTGATCTGTGTCTTGTCACACAGCCAGTGCCACGCAGTATTTTGGGGGTCACTAATTTCTACAAAATATTTGGGAATTGTTATAATCCGTGTGTTCTCACTGGCTGCCACCCATCAAAGGGTCACACTGATTTAAAGGAGGTTTCTGAGATTTGTAATCTGTGTCTTCTCACTGCCACCCATCAGGGGGTCTCACTGATTTATAAGAGGTTTCTGGGAATTGTAATCTGTGTCTTGTCACTGGCTGCCAGCTATCAGGGTGTCTCACTGAGTTATACCAGAGTTCTGTAAATCTTTAATCTATATATCACTCACCATGTCTGAAAGAACAAAAAGGACAGGCAGACGCTCCCAGACACAGATAAGAGGGCAAGCAGCCCCTGTGTCGGGAGGCTGTGCCTCTGGTCATGGTGGACGTGGTGCATCCTCTGCAGGGGCACGCTTGTCCTTTCTAACTGGTGCTGGCCGTCTTCTTAAGCAGCAGCAACATACAGAGGATTTGGTGGATTGGCTAACTAGGCCATCCTCATCCTCCGAGTCCTCTGCCAGCCAGGCTTCTAGTGCTTTACAGTCCACCTCAGCTGCCAAAGCATCTAATGCAGCCTCCATGTCCACAGCTACTCCTGCCGTAGCCTCACTATCACACACGGAGGAGTCAGCTGAATTGTTTGACTACAATGACAGTGACATGCTGCTTGAGGATGCGCAGCAAGTACAGTGCTCTGATTCAATCTGAGGTTGAGAAAGGGAGTGCCAGTGATGACACAAATAACTGGCACTCATGTTGCCCCAGCAGCTGCAGCATACTGCCAAGTTGGCTCCAGTGACGAGGAGATAGGGGGTGATGATGACAATGATGATGAGGTCACGGACTCCACCTGGGTGCCAGATCGAACAGAGGAATCAAGTGAGGAGGAGGCACAGCAAACACGAGGCACAACATCCTCTATGACCAACCGTAGCACTAGCCAGTCCAAGGCATCAGATGTCAGAACTGCTCCGGTGCAGAGCGCTGTTGTCTCAAATCACACATGCAGGAACTCTGCTGTCTGGGAGTTCTTAAAGAAATGTGCAGCAGACCCCACCGTTGCTATTTGTAATCTATGTCAGATGAGGCTCAAGCGTGGGAAAGACACCGGACGCTTGGGTACCACATGCTTGAGGCGACATATGACCTCCTGTCACACATCCCGTTGGCACAAAACTTGTCGTAGGTCCTCCTCCTCATCTGTCTCTACCCCCACTGTATGTCCTGCCATGTCATTGCCTGCTACAACCTCCACTGACAGGGATGATGCTACAGTAATGGATATACCAGGTCCTTCCTCACAATGTGACAGCATCCCATCAGCTGAAGATTTACGCAGTCAGATTACGTTGCCCCAGCTGCTGCAGTTTAAGAAAAAAATACAGTCCCAACCATCCCCAAGCACAGCATCTAAATGCCAGCTTAGCAAAATTACTCGCATTGCAGCTGCTGCCTTTCCAGCTGGTGGACTCTGCTCCCCTCCGTGAACTTCGAGTCATTGGGAAAGGCAGTCAGCAGCAAGGTGCATGTGACTTTAGACTCGTGGTCCAGCAAGCATTGACAGGGTCATTACATTTCCTTCACGGCACACTGGGTAACTCTGATTGCAGCTGGGAGGGATCCAAGATGGGGCTCTGTGCTGGAGCTTGTTCATCCACCACGCCTCCAGAAAGCTGCTTGTATGAGGTCTGTCTGCTCCAACACCACCTCTCCCTCTTCCTCCTCCTTCTGTGTCTCTGGCGAAGTGGCAGTTAAACCGACACCTGACAGGGTCTACGCGATGGCTCAAGCAAAAAGAAGCCATACTGTGCTTCAGCTGGTTTCTTTAGGGGACAGGAGCCACACCGGGCCAGAAATTCTGTCAGTTCTGCAGGGGCAGGTGCAGAGATGGTTAACACCACGCCAGCTTCAGCTGGGAATGATCGTCTGTGATAATGGCAGCAACCTTCTCTCCGCCCTACGCCTGGGTAAATTGACGCATGTACCATGCCTAGCACACGTCCTAAATCTAGTGGTACAGCGTTTCCTAACCAAGTACCCAGGGCTAGCAGAGCTTCTCAGTCAGGCCAGAAAAGTCTGCAGCCACTTCAGACGGTCATTCCCAGCAAGCGTTCGCCTGGCAGAAATTCAAAGAGAATTCCACCTTCCCACAAACAGTCTGATCTGTGACATGCCCACCAGGTGGAACTCGACATTAGCAATGCTGCAGCGTCTGCACAAGCAGCAGAGGGCCATCAACGAGTACCTGTGTGAGTATGGCACAAGGACAGGTTCAGGTCAACTTGGTTCCCCCCCCGCAGTGGCTGATGATCAAGGATGCATGCACTGTACTGTCACCATTTGAGGAGGCAACGAGGATGGTGAGCAGGGACAGTGCATGCATCAGTGACACAATTCCTTTAGTGTTCCTGCTGGAGCACACTCTGCGGGGAATTATAGATGTGGCTCTAGAGGCAGAGCAGCGGGAGGAAGAGGAGGCCTTCCCTAGCTCTGAAGGCCCCAGTCTTTCCGCAGACAGCATTCCAGCGGGTCCTCCTCAGATCATCAGATCAGACAGGAGGAGGATGAGGAGGATGAGGTGGAGGAATATTTAAGTAGTGGGGGCATTGAAGGTGGGGATTCCTCAAGGGAGGGTTTTGTGTGCCCAGAAACACAAGGGCTAGTGTGTGGCTGGGAGGAGGAAGTGCACGATACGGTCATCCTCATTGACCAGGAAGACTCGGAAGCTAATGCCACCTCCAACCTACGCTGCATGGGCTCCCTTATAATGCAAAGCCTGCTAAAGGACTCCAGCATTCGTGCTATCAAGGAGAGGGATCATTACTGGTTGGCAACCCTTATTGATCCACGATACAAGGGTAAAGTTGCAGAGCTCATCCTGCCCGCACAGAGGGAGCACAGGAGGAAAAAACTTGAGGACGCTCTAAAGCGACACTTGTGTAACACCTTTCCAGGCACTGGTAGGTTACCAAATGATGACACAGGTGCTTCTGAGGATGCGGATGATCAGAGGAATAGTGGGGAAGGCCAGGGCTGCTTGACTGATGCCTTTTTAATTTTTTTTAATCCACGACGACCAGGGATGTCAAATGTAGGAACCCATTGCCAGCGTCTTCACCATATGGTGCAGGACTACCTAGGGGCAAGGGCAGACCTGGATACCTTTCCATCAGATGATCCACTGGGTTACTGGGTGTTGAGATTGGATCACTGGCCAGAACTTAGCCAATATGCTATGCAGCTACTAGGTTGCCCTTCATCTAGCGTGCTTTCTGAAAGGACGTTCAGTGCCGCTGGAGGTTTTGTCACAGACAAAAGAGTGTGTCTGTCCACCGACTCTGTAGACCGGCTGACATTTATAAAAATGGATCAGTCCTGGATCAGCAGTTATCAATCCCCTGATGCTGACGTAACGGAATAGATCTGGGATGTCTTCTGCATTCACAAAACCTCCAGCACTGAACTCTTCCACAATACCACAAAAGGGTTATGGTGTGAATGCACTTGCTGCCATGAAAGGCACAATATTTGGCTGCACTGACGCCTCTGCCAGATTTATATCATTTTAATTTTTTGAACCGCAGGGTCCACCCCTGCACTCTTCCACAATACTACAGAGGGGTTACTGTAGGAATGCACTTGCTGGCCTGGCAGTCTGGCACCAAAAGCACAATATCTGGGTGCACTGACGCCCATTACCAGATTCATATCTTTTTAATATAGGACCGCAAGGTCCACCCCTGCACTCTTCCACAATTACTACAGAGGGGTTACTGTATGATGGCACTTGCTGGCCTGGCACCAAAGGCACAATATTTGGGTGCACTGCCACTGATGCCTGTATCAGATTCATATCCTCAGAGGGGTTACTGTGTGACGGCACTGTTGCCGACGCTAAAGGCCCAATTTTAAAGCACCTATTGTTACTTTCATCCAAAGCCTGCATAAGTTTCACAATAATTTAGCCAAAAAATTACTAAACTTTTTCTTCGTGTCCGAAAATGTCTCCTCTTTTCATACAGACTGCCGCCCCAAGCAGTTGTTTATGGATAGATTAAAGGAAAACCATTTACCATCATTTGAAATGTCATTTGTTGGTTTTTACATATTTCTAAACATCCGAGAAATCCGCCACTTCACGGGCAGGTTATGGGGACCTCCTAGGCACGATATTTGAAGGAATTCTCATTTTTAACCCTTATTTCATGGAAAACTCACTGTCCCTTTAAAAAGTTTTTTTTTTCAACTTTTTGTCCTTGTTTCCTGTCCCCCAGGGCACTACCTGGACCCCCATACACCTTTTATGGCAAATATCTAGCATATATGCCCTCTCGGAGGGCACTCTAAAAATCGAATTTTCAGTCCCATTGACTCGTATTGAGTTCGAGTTCGAGCGCGAACCGAACTCGGGGGTGTTCGGCTCATCCTTAGTGACTAACTACAAGAAAAGTTTGACCTCTGTGATTGCCAACAAGGGTTTTGCCACCAAGTACTAAGTCATGTTTTGCGAAGGAATCGAATACTTAATTCACTCATTAAAATGCAAATCAATTTATAACTTTTTTGAAATGTGTTTTTCTGGATTTTTTTGTTGTTATTCTGTCTCACTGTTAAAATAAACCTACCATTAAAATTTATAGACTGATCATTTCTTTGTCAGTGGACAAACGTACAAAATCAGCAGGGGATCATATAATTTTTTCCCTCACTGTACATCTCTCTTGCTCTACCCGAAGCTACATTAAATCACACAGCAGTTTTAGGAGTTTACCCATCTATATTTACATCCAGAGGGCTCCAGGAACTCGAGAAGCATAAATGAGAAGTCCTGGCTTCAATCATCACTGTAAAGTGGCAGGAACAAGTTGTGCACGATAGCGTCAAGGGTGATTCACCTGCTCCAGAGCCATCCTTTCTGAATGTCATGATCCACCCCAAGCCCTGCAGACAGCTAGTCATGGATACCCATTTAAGAGACTTGGCTGGATTTGAACTCAACACCAAACCCTTCCCAGTCACGTTCTGTCACCTGTATTCTTCTGGGGACATGTGCCTGTCTACTTAGCTCTGCCAGTGCCTGAATCCCTGTATTGCTGGACTCTGATTAAACCATTACCCCTCGTCTTCCATCAGCAACCAGTGGTCATTAGTGTGAGCAACTGATGGCAATTGCTTGCCTTTATAAACCCCTTCCTCCCAGGAGGAAGGGTACTCAGTCATTTTGTGCTTTCACTAATGTTCATACCTCTGAGTGTTCCATTTGATACATTTTCTTACCTTTTGACCTCTGCTCTTGTTTACCATGCCTGCCTCATAAGTCCTCGATGCAAAAAAAATGTAATCCCTGGTCACTTGCATTGATAGGGATCCCAATTTTTAAACTATCTGCCTGGCGCTGTGTCCGTGCTGCTCCTCCTCTAAGATGCAGCTGGTCCCCAGCGAGCTGCATTGTATCTGCCAGGCCAGAGAGCAGACTCCCCCGCGATGTTGAATATGGAAGCCTGCTCTCTCTCTCCTGGCCCCTTCCTCCTTGCTGGTGCCTGGCCTCCTCTGATGATGTCAAGAGGAGGGCATGCCAAAAGAAGTCTACACTGCCACCTTACCCCCAAACTCCCCAGCAGTTCCAGACAGTGTGTGGTGCACCCTGGAAGGTGAGAAGGTGGAAATTTAAGTCCTGGCTGCATTGCTCTGCAGGGACTCAGTGACAGGTAGGCCTCAAGAAAGAAGAAAACTGCTGCTGCTTCCAAATACACTTCAAAACAGCATTTAAAAATATCAGCTCTGGCAACACAGGTATGTTCACCTGGTCCTGCTGTTACCACCATGTGGGGTGTTCAAGGTCAAACACCCTCTTATTGGATATTATTCAAACAGTACTTGGTGGATAGGGGAGTTTCATTGCTGAGGAGCTCATACACACTGGGCATTACTGTGAGTTTCATTGGTGGAGCTCATACACACTGCACATTACTGTGAGTTTCATTGCTGTGGAGCTCACAAATGCTAGGGGATTATCCACTCAGTGCCAAGGATGAAAACCCCAAAAAAAAACAGTTAACTGCACTGTAATACAGATTTTTCTTGCAACAGAGGCACTTAGTGGATAACCCCCATAGGGTTACAACAATAGTTGTAGTTCATTTAAAGGAACACAGTATTAAAAAATATGGTTCCCTTTTAGTGTCTTCCTTAACCCCTTAACGCCGCAGGACGTACATTTACGTCCTGCATTAGGCGGGCTTTGCCGCCGCAGGACGTAAATGTACGTCCTCGGCGTTTAGAGCCCCCCGGGAGATACTCACCTTCTCCGGTCGCTCCCACGCTGTTCTGACTCCCCCGGAGTCAGATCAGTGTGATCCCTCCTCCGGCGTTGTGACGTCATCGCGCCGGTGGCGCGATGACGTCAGTTTCAGGCGTCCCCCCCTGCCGGAGCAGGGGAAGCGCCTGGAGGGGAGGGGAGGGATCCTTCGGATCCCTCTATCTCCCGATCGCCTGGTCCCCGGCGGCTGTGGCCAGCATCGCTGGAAGGGTCACAGTCTGACCTTTCCAGCGATGTATGGGGGGTTAACCCCTTAGTTGCCAGGTCACGACCGGGCACTAATTTGTGCCCGATCGCGGCCTATTTCCGGTGGGGGCCGCCATCTTGGATGGCAGCCCCCACCTCTGGGTCACCCCCGGTCAACTGACTCATCGCGCCATGCGCGATGATGTCAGTTAACCGGGAACCCCCTAGCTGCAAAGGGATTTCCCATGGAAATCCCTTGCAGGAGATAGGGGGGTTCTTTGAACCCCTTTATCTCCTGATCCGTTCCAGCTAGGGGGTCATGTCTGATATTGCTGGAAAGGCCAGAGCATGGCCTTTCCAATGATCTCAAACATGACCATGGTAAAAGTGAAATAAAAGTGTAAAAAAAGTTAAAATAAAAATAATAAAAAAATAATAAATTAAATAATAAAAAAATAATAAATATAATAATAAAAAAAATTTTTGTTTTTTTTAATGCAGCACTATTGTTCACATTTCAATTATAATGTGAACAATGATGCTTCACTAATGATTTTTTTTTTTGGGGGTTTAGCTAAAATCACGCAATTTCTCCCCAAAAAAAAAATGGGTTCACCGTTCTAATTTTTTTAACAAATCTACCCAATAGAATATGACCGCAGAGCCTCGGATAATAAAATTAAAAAAAAAAAACACTTTACACACTGTGGAAGATTGAAATTTTATTGAAAATTCAATTTTTTTTACATTTTTTGTTATAGCATTTTGGCAGGGCATGACATATACATATAATAATGATATATTATTAATCTGCCGAGTCTGACGGAAAGAACGATATATAATTTGTCTGGGTGGTATAAGAATACGTGACTTAAAAATGGTCAAAATGAGCTCAGCAAACTTCTACTTCCGAAACAGCGCCGAAGTTGTAAAATTACTCCCGTCCTTAAGGGGTTAAGTGAGCTACAACTATTGTTTATTAGTACATGAAAATAGTCATAATAATCAGTTTTTCCCTGGACGTGAGAGTACCCCCACCTATTTTTCCAGAAAAAAAGCACTGCTTACATCCCTTCATGGCAATGGCGTTCCCTGATGACAGTGGCCTCTTTCAGCAGGATAATACCCAGGACATACTTGAAAACGAGAGAAATCTCAATATATCCTTCCTGGTAAAATAATTTATAAATAATTAAATACAAATAATGCACCCTGCTACACTGCAAAAATTTATCAGAAATGCTTGAGGGATATGAAAAAGATTTCAAAGTGCTGCCTTGTCCTCCAAATTCCCAATATCTCAACCTGTGGGATGTGCTGAAACGACAAATCCAACCGATGGAAGCTCCACCATGCACCTTTCTGTACTTAAAGAATTTGGTGCTATGTCTTGGTGCCAGATGCTACAGGACACGATCTTGTGGAGTCCATGCCTCTAAGCATCAGAGCTGTTTTGGTATTACGAATGGGACCTACACCATATTAGGCAGGTGATTTTAATATTGTGGCTGACGAGTATATTCAGATGAAGTCTTTAGCGCTGTGTGTTCTTCATATCCATACAGCTTCTTCACATTGTACAATGATTTGATACAGTGAGAGTCGTGAAACTCTGGATTTCTTACTAGTCATAAGTAAAAGCACTACATGAAGAGGATCAAATCTCATTTTGTATCAGACAAGTTCAAATTTCTGCTAGAAAACAATTTGCTGACCATCGTAAGTACAGTGTCCTCCACTGATATTGGAACCCTTGATAATAGTGATGTGCGTTTTGTTTCGTTCCGAATCAAAATTCAGACGAAATTTACTGATTCGTATTTCGGAAGTGCTTTCTGTCTGAAACAAAACCAAGATGGAATGCAAACGAATCGATTTGTACCAAAACAGAACGAAAACAAATCGATTTGGACCGAAACGGAATGAAAATGAAACAGTATAAAACAAATTGATTTCTTTTTTACGGATCAATTTGTTATACCATTTCACTTAGACTCGACACCGCGTCCTTGTCCATTGCCCGTGGTGCTGAATCTGTTGTATTCAGCACCACAGGCCATGGAGAGTGCCATGGTGCCTTTTGGTGCAATTTGGCAGCAGTGAAATTCCCTATAGACAATGTGACGTTTGGGGGCCCACAGAGCACGTGCACAATGTCTTTCACAAACAAAACAGTTTTATTCACCCTTTCAGGGCAGTCAAAAAGGCAACATAAGTACACGCTTTGGTTCAGCGAAATTAAAGCAAAGTCCTGATCTTCAGCACAAATAAACAGAGAAATAATAGTGGCTCACCAACGCTTTAAACAGTCCCAAACCTAGGGAATCCTTTCCCCAGTACGTAGAAGCCTCTCCAGCAAGGCACAGCACGTCTCCTGCTTTTGGAACACAAACACACAGCTTCCACTGATTACTTTTCTTTTCCTAAACTCCCACAATCCTATCTGGGAGTTGCTGGCTTTAAAACTCTTCCTGGACAGGAAGATTAACCCTGTGGTTGCCCTTAAAGGGTCCACAACCCAAATAGGGGTGAAACATATTGTCCATCCAGGACCCAGCCCTGCCGACCTCTACAACAAGTAAAAGTTAATCTATTCAGAGAACTCCGAAATGTCATTGAAATGCCCTGATTGTCGGTGGTTTGTTTGACAGCTTTAAACAGGCGAATGCCATAGGTTTCAATATAAAAAATATTCCTCGTTTTTATTAAATATTTATTCACCCATCTATTCTTTTCACTTGTAGTAAAACGTCTCTTTATTTATTTTTTTTAGGATTTTTGAGGGATTTTTGGATTCCTGATTTAATTTAAAACACAATCCTTCAAAATACAAGCAAAAATTTTCTTTTTTTTTTCAGTTTTAGTTATAATTGCATATATTCTCAGAAAAATGCAGTAACAGGTTCCAATTTCTAATTTTTCTTAAGAGTGCCCCATAGAATATATAACCAAAACAGTTTGGATGATAAAATGTGAAAAAAATTATTTTATTCGCTGTAAATTGAAATCTGAATGGAAATTTACAATTTTTTTTACATTTTTTTGTAAAAGCATTCTGAGGGGCCATAACGTATACACATAGAAATTATATATTTTGAATCTGCTGAGTCTGCTGAAAATAAGGATTTATAATATGTTTGGGTCCTATAAAAACCATCACTTCAAATCGTGTTTAAACACGATGAGCACAACACGGTCCAAATTAGCTCAGCACACAGAGGTGAAATGGCTAAGCAGTGAAGGGGTTAAAGGGACATTAACACTTACATAAGCTTTATCTTCATTACTTATGCATTACAAATAAAAACACATTTTAAAAACATGCTGCTGTTTTTTTCTTTGTTTGAAGTAATTGCATGTTAAAAGGAAAAATAAAATTTGCTCTTTTATCTCCCTTTTCCCGTTTCAATTTAGTGAATTTTTTCCATGATGTAACACTTAACAAAATCTGTGCAAAAGCTTTGCTTTACTTCTGGTTTCAATTTAAACTACAGTATTTTACAGTTAATGAGATGGAGGAGGGAATGTTTAGATAGGGCAGAAGGAGGTATATTGTTCTCCAGGCTGAGATAAGAGATGGCAGCTGAATTAGATAAAGCAGGGAGCTTAAAATACGTCTAATCTACCCCTGAAAATATCCCACACAAAATATGATTTGAGTTGGCTATCAACTTATTCACTCCATTCTATGGCCATTGCCACACAGTGAGTAGCAAGTGATGTAAAAATTCTGTGTGTGTGTGTGGGGGGGGGGGTGCAGTTTACAACACAAAAGATCACACAGTGGATGCACCCAGTGACACATACAGAGTAAAATAAAATCTTAACTAAACAAACAAGAAAAAAAAAAATCACGTGAAAGATATCAGCAACATAAAATAAACACAATAAGGACATTTCATTTTTTGGTGGTAGTGGCCCTTTAAAGCCTTTGCAAGGCTCAGCAAATTCGACGCAAATTTACAAGACCCCACCAGGCTCTCTTGACTTAGCAGGTCCAAGCTTCCCAGAACGCCCCATTGCAAGGCACACGGATTGCACTGAGGTACTGCTGGATCCGAGTGCATTGTGAATGACGCAGTGACCTTTGTGTCGATATCAGGCACATCACGCCAAAATCGTCATTTTGTGAATCGCGTCTACTGCAGATACAGATTTTCTCATGGTGTCTCATGTCATCTGGTTATGCCACCGTATATATCCAGGACATACTTGAAAATGAGAGAAATCTCAATGTATCCTTCCTGGTAAAATCCTTTATAAATAAATAAATAAATAAATAAATATATGATTTGTCCTGCAAACAAACATCTATTTTGAACAAGGTTATATTATTGAGGGTCATGGATGAGTATTTTCTATTCTACATGTAAGTCAAAAGACATTGGTGATTGGATCTAAAAATCTGCAATTATTTCATGAAGCTGAAAAAAATTAAAAGAGCACTGATCCAGTTTTAACTGTGACTAGACCTAATGGTGACTAAATCAAACTTGTGACAGTGACATGAACCTGCCACTAGGTGGCGCCAACACACCAAGTATCCCTGTACAGATAATAACTGCAATCATTAGATTACAAACAATTAAACTAATTGCAGAGTGTAATTTAAAGCCAGTATTTTAAAGACTCTTCATTTTGAAGGGAATTATTACTGCCGTTGGTATTGTTACCTCCTTAATGAAGAAGCTTTATATATAGAAGTGCACATCTGTTGCTGCAATGTCCCAAAGCACAGATGGGCTGGACTGTAACTGTGCTTAGCACACAAACATCCAGCTAGAAATTTAGGAATTGTTCCTGTGCTGCTCCCAAGCATACAAATTCTCTCTCGTATTTAACCCATTGTTTGTCCAAACTTGGGTGTGCAGTACACTGGCACTGAAGCGGTTAAATGGCATTGCTTTTCATTATTTCCTTATGCCTGGTCTATATAACAAGTGTTTAAGCCACATATTGTTGCATTAAAAGGAGCAGGGTGTATGTAAAGACTAAATAAATATGACATTCAAGGTTATACATTAAGGCCCGTGTCAGACGAACGCAGTCATCACATCCGTGTTGCCGCACAGTTTAACGTCTGTCGTAGCATAGAATCATGAGCAATAGAGACCCACACACTAAGTGCGTCCGCACTGAACTGCGCACTCACCACGCACGTGGCAAACGGACGCAAGTTAGGCAAGAACGTAAAACCGCTAACACGGATGCACAGAGTGCGCCATGTCCACCACATCCGTGTAGCGTTCTGTGTGCGTGATGAGGAGACGTCAGATGCAGCGCATTTGCGACATCCAGCACCTTGATGCACAAAATGCCTTTTCATATCCTTTTACATATTAATTTTGTTTCCCATATCTCCCTTTTTTTCTACGTCCATCATAAAAAACGGACTGTGTGGTGTCTACAGTATCTTCTGCCAGAACGTCCGCAGAGTGCGCTCAGGCTGCGTTCGTCTGACTCTAAATCAGGAAATATCCACAACTGAACACGGAATTTAACATTTTAGGCCATTAACGGCAACATTCTAAAAATATCAAAGTCGGTGAAGATTTCCATCTCATGTTATTCTTCCCCAAAATGTAAATTATTTTGTAATTTTCTTATCAAGGTCTGGTTCACGAATTGCCCTGTATGAGTGGATTTAAGACATACAGGGTTATTCAGAGAGAGGTGAAAACAGGAAAATGAATGGAGAAGTGAAAATTGTAGGTCAAAATAGCCAAACCAGAAAAATTCTCCCATTTATCTCACTTTCCAAATCGGCTATTTGGTCTAGATTGTTCATTCTCCTGATTTTCACCTCTCTCTGAATAACCCTGATAGTTAATTTATGTGTCATTTACTTAAGCTATTGTAATATTGTTCCTCATGTGAGAAAATCTATTGATATAAATGGAAATTCTCAGAAAGGTTTAAGTAATGTGATATCATGCATCAAATGTTGAAAAGGATTTTTTTTCCCTTTTCTTTGTCCGGTTAAACAAAAAAAAAATTAAAGCGCTTTAAAAAAGGAGCACTAGGATTTGATTTGGAGGGGAAGGCTGTACAGAAGAAAAGGTAGGGACAGAAAAGGGCATGGGGAGCACAATGAAGGGAAAAAGGAAGGGTGTCCAGAGTGTGCTAAATGGAGATCTGAGAAAAGCAAAGAAAGAGGAAAGTGGAGGGAAGTGCGAAGAAAAGAGAAATGGCTGGATGCAAGGAAGAGAAAAGGGAATGTGAGAGGGCTGAATGAAGGGGAGAGACAAGGAATAGGAGAGGGCTGAATGAAAGGGAGAGTGAAAGAATTGGAGATGACTGAATGAAGGGGAGAGTGAAGGAGTGGGAGATGACTGAATGAAGGGGAGAGCGAAGGAGTGGGAGATGACTGAATGAAGGGGAGAGAAAAGGAGGGAGTGATGGCAGAATGAAGGGAGAGAGAGAGCAGGAATGGGAAATGTTTGAATAAAGGGGAGAGACAAGGAATGGAAGATAGCTGAATGAAGAGGAGAGAAAATTAGTGAGTGCAGAATGAAGGAGAGAGAGTAGAAAATGGGAGATGTTGAATGAAGGAGAGAGAAGGAGTGGGAGATGACTGAATGAAGGGGAGAGAAAAGGAGGGAGTGATGGCAGAATGTAGTGAAAGAGAGCAGGAATGGGAAATGGTTGAATGAAGGGGAGAGAGAAGGAATGAGTGAATGCTGAAAGAAGGAGAGAAAGAAGAAATGGGAGATGGCTACATGAAGGGAAGAGAGAAGGAAAGGCAGATGAATGATTGACGAAGAGCGAGAAGAAAAGGAACAGGCTGAATGGACAATAGAGAGAAAGAATGGGAAACAGGTTTCATGGATGGAAAACAGAATGACAGAGAGAACATGCTGAAGGCAAAGAAAAGGGATGTTCGATGTCTGAATAGAGGGCCGAAAGAAGGACTTGGAGATGGCAGAATGGAAGGTAGTGGCTGAATGAGGGAAGGAATGAGAACGTTTTTAAGGACAGTCGGGAGAAAAGGGAAGACAGATGGCTGAATGGAGGGTAGAGAGAAAAAATGGGAGAGCAGGTTGAACAGAACAGAGAGTGAAAGGGAGGAAGAGAGCTGAGAGGATTGGGGTAAAAAGCTGGAGAAATGGATACAGAGAGGTAGATGGCCATGGAATGGAAGCTGAAGAGATGGAAGGGAAGCTAGCTGAATATGCAGATATTGGAGACTGAGTTTAAGGAATATTTCAGAAAAGAGATGGTAGGGACTGGGATAAGATCCTATAAAAAAATAAGGAAATAGAGAGAATTAGGGCTTGCGAAAAAAGGAAGAAGTAACTGCAAAGAGAATGAAATTTATATGACAGGAGAGGGCAACATGTAAGACAGACATTGGTTAACCAATGATATTATTTAGACATATATATATATATATCTTGCATTTTATTACTTTGTATTTCTGTAATGACTGTAAAATTTCAATGCGCTTGAACCCAGGACATACTTTAAACTGAGAGAAATCTCAATGTATCCTACCTGGTAAAATACTCTGGGCCCTATTACAATCTTCCCGTTAAAACGCTCGCGCAATGCGTGAATTTGTGCACTCAGCGGTAAACGTTAACACGCTTAAATCAATGCTGGAATTACAATCCTCGTGCATTTTTTCATCCGTCGAGCAATAACGCGCGTAGAAAAGGACGTGCACAAACGCGCGCGCAGCAACGTTGTGCGCAGAAATCAGTGTGCGGACTGTTTTTTTCACGCGATTCAGCCAATCAGAATTAAGAACCACAATTATCTCACGTTAACTTTTTGCGCTTGTCAAAGTCAATCTGCGCATATATGCTGCATCAATAAAAAAACACGCATAACTTCTCAAATTTATTGGTTTGGTATGTGTAGAATGTGTAACTATACTTTGCTGCGTATTTATTTTTGGGCTGGTGTATTTGGGTTCGGCCAGGTTGATAGAATTTGCCATCAACACCAGCTTTTAGGAGTTGCTAAAATTATGCACGCAAATGCTGTGCGTTACAAACTGCGCATAGATTGTATTACCATCCGCATACCAGCGCACAAACGCATTTGCACTCACAATGTTAAGTATGGGATGCTCGACTTGCAGTAAGCTCGCGCAGCGATCGCGCAGGTTCACTCGCTGTAGATGTATACGCGTATACGCCTTTGTTGCGCTGACATTCTAATGCGATGTTCAGCGCAAAGGGTTTTGCCCCTCGCGTTAATGCGTTTTTGCGCCGTCAAAAACGTATGCGCGAAGATTGTAATAGGGCCCTCTATATATAAATAAATTTAAATTGAAATACATTTATAACTATTTAAATGTAAGGTGCATAACAGGAGCACAGTCTACCATTTGGGAACTGAAAATGAATTATATAAATACAATAAAAAGAATCTAAAACAAAGAACATCTTACTACTTGAATAATTATGTCCTAAGATTTCTAGTGGCTTGTTCAAAGCACATTGATTTGCATCTGATATTACAAGCTTCTGTAATATTTACATCTTTAAAGGCATCTTCTTCTGCAGCCATCACTGGTAACTTTAAATCTCATGTAATCTTATTCTATGAACGATGTGTTTTTTGACAATTGACAAAAGAATTTCAGGGTTATTCAGAGAAAGGTGAAAATCAGGAGAATTGACAGTAGAAGAGAACAATCTAGACCAAATAGTCAATTTGGAAAGTGAGATAAATGGGAGAATTTTTCTGGTTTGGCTATTTTGACCTAGAATTTTCACTTCTCCAGTCATTCTCCTGATGTTCACCTTTTCTTTAAATAAACCTGTATTTCTTTTCAGCTCGCCTCTCATTACCTATAACACACAGGGTTATTCAGAAAGCGGTGAAAAGCAGGAGAATGGCTGGAGAATGGAAAATTCTAGGTCAAAATAGCCGATTTGGAAAGTGAGATAAATGGGAGAATTTTTCTGGTTTGGATATTTTGACCTAGAATTTTCCATTCTCCAGTCATTCTCCTGCTTTTCACCTCTCTTTGAATAACCCTGTTGATGTTATCTTCTACATTCTCTATAAAGGCAGGTTTAGTGAATAATCTCCATTACAGCTTATTTAAAGATAGCCACATTTATCAAGCAAACGTTTTAAAATGAATATTAATAACATTTTCAGTATTGGCCTTGCATTCTTACAATATAATACTGTGAAACAAATGCTATGAGACAAAAAAAACAATAAATATAATTTGCATTGAATACATAACTATTATGTTGTTTTTTCTATTGTTCACACATCTATTCAAGATTTTCCTTAATGTTATGCAACTTAATACCAATTTTACACAATGTATATTATTTTTGAAACAGAAATAAAAAATACATAAAACTTTTTTTAAAAAATGAAGAAAGCCCCCAAATGTACATTTTTAAAGCATTCTGAATCATAGATATAAAAATCTCAGTATGGATTGTAATAACCATTGGTCATATTTATGTTGTAAACACATTTTTATGTATGTGTGTGCACTGGTTGAAAAAAAAATGTCACAACCAGTTTATTTATTGTTTTTTTAAATTTAGAAATGTGATAATACTCGAACTCATTATGAATAGTGACGCACTGGCCAATGTTTTGGTGATAACTGAAAATATATATATATTTTTTTTATATGTTTCACTCCAGAATCCATTTAGGCCCTAATACCCCCAAACTGGTTTTTTTATAGTCTATAATTTGGAATGTGGGTGTAATCCTGACCAACTCACAGCATAGAACATAATTCCCATATATGTCCACAGTCGGGAGTTGATTTAGGACGCCTGTGACCTATAACAGTATTGTTTAGTGTTTTACTAAGCATCTTTCAAAAATGTAGCATAATAAATTAACTCTAGGCCAGGACCCAAGAAAACCAAGACATTAAATTGTGAAAAGATAAAATACAACTTCTAATCAAATACTATGTTTAATTTCACTTGATTAATTTAATGAACAAAAGCATCAAACCATAATTATCTATGACAATAAAAATATTAAGCACATAAAGTAATGCAGCACCATCATATCCATTAGGTTTGTGGTGTATCAGAGCGATTTTAATTAGTTTATAGGGACATAATTACTGGAATATTTAAGCAGAGACTTAATACCATGAACCACACATTGTTTTCGGAAACAATAAAGACTCCCAGTTTATGTATTTGTGTATCACGCCTTTGTAAATATAACATGAAGTCGATAGCATGTTCTGTTTGCTCATTTTCTACATGAACTGAACGATCATGCTTTAACAATGCCATAACAAATCAGTAAAATATGTCCAAAAATAGTTTACAATCCAAACAAGAGAAGTGCATTATGAAGCTGACACCTGGGGATATTGTTAATTGTATCAAAACAAAAAATGTTTCCAGTCATATACAGTATATGTGTATTGCTTTTAAGGCTGAGAAAGTGTTTGTACATGACCAATGTAGCACAACCAGTGTAGTATGTGGAGTATGCCTCTGGCATGCAAAGTGTTAACATCTGTGAATGTGAACCATGTAAGTCACGACCCACAATAATGCTATTTCTTTTGTATTTCTTAATATACTGTCACATAGTGTAATTCCCTGTCTGTGTGACCCTAGCTGCAAAACACAGGCATAAAATAGAGTAGATTAATATGCTCATGCTAGAGGAGAGAAGGGAAATGGGGAATTCATAGGAACTTTTGGAGAAAGAAGGAAATAGAGGAAGAGAAAAAGCGAGAGGGGAAAAGAACATGAATTGTGAAGGAGCTGACATGTTATATGCAAGGACTGGTGCTCAAAGGGCAGTGCAAGGGCATCTTCAATATTTCAAGGAGTATGTGTTATGATACATTAGCGTCATCAACGGCGCTTAGAGAAACCAGCTTAAATTTATTTTGAGATTTGTATATGCGGTAGATCCTTCCCTGTAGACGTAGCACACTATGGACGTTTGGGAAAATTGTGATTCATGTGCAAAAATTCTAAGTCATCACGGAAACCAGTCCACCTTCCCTCTGAATGGGCCAATTATAAGAATTTTTTACCAGAAACTATTATTGTCATCATTTATATAGCGCCAACAGCTTCCGCAGCACTTTCCAATAACCGAAGGGAACAAGATACAGATAAAAGGACATATGATGGAAACAAGAGGTGTAGAGGGCCCTGCTCATAGGAGTTTACAGTCTAGAGGGATTGGGGGTTGAGGAAGACGAGTGGAATTTTACTAGATAGCAGGATCATTAGTGCCAGTGATTTGGGAATGGTGGGGCCATAGAAGCAACTTCAATCAAGTGTGAGTAGGGGAGGAGAGGGATGAGTTGCATCAGTGATGCGGTACGCTAATCTGAAGAGATGGGGTTTTGAGGGATTTCTTGAAGGCCTGAAGGTCAGAGGAGAGTTTGATAGGGTGAGGCAAGTCATTCCACAAGACTGGTGCTGCCCTTGAGAAGTCTTGGAGGCGAGAGTTGGCCGTGCCTGTGTAGACCGATGACAGGTGGAGATCACCTGCTGAAAGGAGTTGTCTAGATGGGAAGTGCTTGCGGAGTAATGAAGACATGTAGGGAGGGGTTGAGTTATTGAGCGATTTGAATGTGAGCGTCACTATTTTAAACTGTATCCTGAAACGTACAGGAAGCCAATGGAGGGACCGGCAAGGGGGGAGGTACGCGAGGTGCGTTTAGTGAGAAAAATACGCCTGGCCCCTGCATTCATTAGAGATTGCAAAGGGGCAATAAGGGAGTTGGGGAGGCCAATAAGGAGCGAGTTGCAGTAATCAAGCCTTGAAATGACAAGAGCAAGAACCAGCATTTTTGGGGTATCTTGTGTGAGAAAGGGGCGGACATGGGCAATGTTTTTGAGTTGAAAGTAACAGGATTTGGTCACTGTCTGGATGTGGGAAGAGGATGTTAGGTCAGAGTCAAAAGTGACACCAAGGCAGTGAGCTCGGGGTGTTGGGCTAATGGGTATTCCATTTACTCGTAGAGGCATAGGTGGTATTGGGTTCTTCATTGTCTGCTATGCCTTAAAAAATGACCAAAAGTTGTTGTTCGTCTTATTTAAATATAAAGTATGCAACAGCAATTTACATTCTGATAAAACAGCTATAGGGCTTACATATGAGGCTGTGTCCCATAGTTGTTTATAAAAATAGTAAATAAAATTCAAATTGTACGGGGTTGTTCGCTAATGTTAGGAGCTGACCAGGGATTTTCAAGTTTTAGGTTATAATTGCTAGCTGGGAAAAAAATCATTAAAGTGAGCCATTTTTTTTCTCCCCTCAGTCCTTCCGTTCTGAAAGTTACAATTCCCTGCTTGATTGCTGTCAATTTCCAGTTTACTGGATAACACTGAAGACATTTCTAATATCTTGTGGCCTTCTATCCTAAGATTTGCTATGTGTTTGTTGATTTGACGTGTCTCCGTAGTTTTCTTAAATTTGATATTTTTAATTTTTTTTCCACAAATAAAGGCATACAGCATTTTATGGTGCAATTTTCACACAAATTACACAATACATCCTACTTCCAATGAGAAGAAAAAAGAGCAAAGTGAACCTACAGAAACCTTCTTCATTAATTCGATATTATATCTAAGGCAATACCCCAAGATTTGGTCCTACACCATTGCAGGGGACAGTATTAACCATTATTTCTTCTAAAGCAGTGGTTCCCTAGCCCTGGTCCTCAAGTCCCACTAACAGGCCAAATTTTAAGGATTACCTTGGGGAAATGCAGACTTAATCCTGGAATCACTGAGCAGCAAATAGTATCTCTGGGGGTTTGGTGCTCTTTCCTCGAGTTCGATTCGCTGACCCTGCGGTGAATTCAGCATTCACCGCAGGGTTCCCGAAGTGCAGTAAACAAGCCGCCGAACGAATCCGAAAAACTGCTGAATTTAGCGGAAAAACCATCGCAAATCCGCAGAGAAAACATTGGATCGATCCGATAAGCTGCCAAAAAAAAAACGAATGCACCCGACGATACGCCGCAAAGCTGCCAAATGCATCCAAAAAAAGCCGACAACCCACCGACAGAGCGCCAACCAGCCGCTGGAAAAGGCTGACAAGTCAACGAATGGGTAAAAAAATAAAAATAAACCCACTGCCACTTTTAAAAGCTGTTGGCAAAAAAACTACTGTATGAAAATGCCTGGAATTATTATTATTATTTTTTTTTAATTCTTTATTTTTGAGTTTTGCATGGGTAACATATGACAAAAGCAAGCGAGAATGGCCTCGCAGGGCCAAATCATGTCATCCAAACGACAGCAGTTACAAATAAGATCAAAAGACATCTTATTACGGCAAGAAAAGCATCAGGGGTAAGCATTCAGGCATCAAACATGGAAGTCAACGGTTGTAAAAAATAAGTCATCCAGGGTCCTCAAATGAGGTTAAAACATAAAGTCCTCTAAAGGTCAATTATAGCACCAAAAATAATGGGGACCCACAGGCTCAACATACATCAGCTGACGTGATAAGGCATACGGTTGAACAAGTAGTCGCACAAATAAATAGAGAACCAGCATAAGTACTGCATAAGACCAGAACATAAAAATAACAGAAAGTCAGCTAAAGGATTCTAATGTATAACACATAAAAAAAAAGGGGGTAGGGGAAGAAACTAGGAGAGGGGCGGGGAAAAAAGACAGACAGAAGGTAATGGCAAAGGCCCGAAACGTGCCGTCCTTGGCATATTCCCATAGGTCCAAAGGACCATGGGGGTGCCAAGGGGAACAATTGGCACTAGGCCCGGGCACTCGGGAGGCCAAGACAGACACCAGGCCGCTATGGCGGTCCTCGAGACAACCCAGTAAGCCAAACGGAGGAGGAAGAAAGAAAGAGAGAAGAGAGAAAGAAAAAGAAAAAAAAATGCAAAAGGACAAGGAGAGGGGCAGTAGTAAAAGCCATCAAACAGAGTTAGCAGGGAGCGGAAATAAAAGAGCACAGACCAGACATCTAGCCGGGTCGGAGGTAGGTGAACGGGAGCCCTTAGGGAGGTCAGCGGCCGAGATACCTAGGGATCAAAGAAGTCGCCAGGCCTCCTCCGGGGTAGCGACCTGGTGACAGATATTCCCACCAAGAACGCATAAAAACCCTGCCACCCCCATCGGTACCTAACCCCTGAGCTCCTCAAAGGGGCGGTCACCTCCCGAAACCATCTCCGGCCCAAAAGTGTCACAAATGGTAAGTCATTAAACAACGACACAGTGGAGCCTTCAAACAAAAGTGTGGCTCTTGCAACAGGGGTCGACATCAGGCGCCTCTTAGTAGCCACATCTCCAGCTATGGCGATCACATCCCTTGGGGCATCAACCGGTGCCGTTGCGGCCTTGTGTATGCGCATAACTGTGTTGAAGACCGCCGGTGTTCCCGCATCGGATTCCAAGACATGGGCCGCCAGTTTATTAGTATAAGCCAGCAGGGCGTCCGCAGGGACTGACTCTGGGATCCCCCGGATCCGAACATCGTCGGTGACGAGTCTCAAGAGCCTCGACAGCGCCGGATAGGACATCAACTCGGGCTTGTAGTGACTCCAGTTGGGTCGTCAGCAGGGTCTGCGCCATCACAGTGGTCTCCACCTTTGCTTCAACATCAGCGACTTGGCCAGTGACCAACTCAACACCAGCCTTCAGGGAGTCGAAATCCGAGCGCCAAAGAGCACGCATCTCCTCAAACATGCGTTGGATGGGGGTAGTAGATCATCTCCTGCAGCTGTCGGCAAGACCCGCGACGCTGGGTCCGTCATAGGAGAGGTCGCTGCAGCCACAGAGCGAGGCACCACAGGCTCCACAGCAGCCCCCGTGCCCTCTACCCGACGCCAGTGTCCGGGCCTCACTCCGAGGAGCCAGCTCGGCCTCCGGCCAGTAAGGTTCATCATCCTCCTAAGATCCTGTGGTAAGGGTTCAGCCGACGGGGGAGCATTGGCACCTCCGTCTCCAGTCTGCATCCAGTGTATCGCGGATATCCTGCTGCCGAGTGCCCTCCGGTGGACAGGACTTCTTCCCCGTTCTTTTTCCCATGGTCCACGAAGTGTGTAATACGTCTGCACTGCGTTGTCCTGTCGTTGATCCCAATCCCAGCCGGGAGAAAGCAGTGCTCTGCGGCAATAAGGTCAGGTAGGAGAATCTAAGGCTTCCCAGCCCAGGCAGGGGCCTCAACACGTGTCCAGGCGTGAGCAGCCACCTAGGCCTCAAGATGGCCACTGATTTTCGGGCGTCCGCAAAAGTCACTCGATTCGAGCAGCAAGCGCCGAGAAAACTCACTGTTCGAGTGTCAGCCAGTCCCAGGTACTATGGGTATCAGATTGATTGGAGTCGAAAGAGGGCCGTAAGGGTCTGCAAAATCCTCCGGTTAGAGCCAGTCGAACGGAGCTCCAGCAAAACACGTCTATTCACCCAGACCTCCAAACTCCGCCCCATGCCTGGAATTAATATATATGATCCTATGAATAATAATAAAAAGCTCTGTTAAAAAAAATGCTATTTAAAAAAAAAATTCCCCCTTTTTTTTTTTTTACATTCAAACCTATGGGATTCGCCTGATTAAACCAGTCGAATGAAAGCACCGAAAATCAGAAAATCAGGGAGTTTCCCTAACATTTCTGTGCTGTTTGGTGTTCTCTGAATAGATTAACCATTACTTCTCTATGGGGAATTCACTGCCATCGAAGATCACCGTATTCCGCTGGCAATTCGCCAATATTTGGCGAACTGCCAGCATTTTGAATTGCCGAATGGCCATGAAATTGCACCGTACAGGGGAATTCACTGTACATTGCAATTTCGGAGACAATTTGGCTCTCTTTGAATAACCCTTTTATTTATTAGGAGCACTTGTTCCAATTTCTGCACATTACTTTTAAGGTGAGAAACATAATCTACACAATTAATAAAAGTAATAGCATTTCTTTACTGTGTGCAACGTAAAGGCAAATATTTACTTGATGGCCTGTGGATTCCAGCAAAGAGATCATTTTCAGAACAAGGAGAGAATTATCCGAATGTATGAGTCTTAAACGAAAGAAAACACTAATTTGCAGTTTATTAGAAGTGGTGATTTTTGAGAGGGATAAAAATTATATTTTAACTGGGAAAGTGGAAGATACATCTTTCAGTGTTATATTTTGTTTGCGGCATGTTTCATACCTTCAGTCAGAGATGCTTTGAATGCAAACTATTACCAAAATATAATTTTTATATAACACCATCAAAACCTGTAGAATTGAACTTTAACAAAACCTAGAGGGCCAAGTTCTATAAAACTGTCATTCCATAGCTTGGAAACTCATTTTCGCAAAAGATCGGGAATCATGTTCTGCCTCTTAAATGTATAGGGCAAATAAAACAAGCAAAAATCAATGAACATGCCAATAAAATCTCCACTCACTTGCTAACAATTGCATTTATTAAAACTTAATGGTATAACTGATTTTTTTTCAAAACTTTGGTATCTCATGTGAGAAAACAAAAACATGAGCATTCTGTAATATTGTTCCCACTGGAAAAAAACTACTCGTAAGGAGTATTTTTTTGGACCCTATCTTATGACCTTGCAGACCCAATCGTATAGTTATATTCCATTTTTTATACAGTTTGCTTATGAAGGACATATTACAAAGTTTAAAAACTTGATTTGTGGAGAAAAATCATTTACAATGTTAGGATTTTAGTATATTTCTAGCTGCCATACCAAACCCAAATATAGGTTAAAACCTCCAAAACCAACAAAAAAACCAATAAGCTATAAACAATGACATATGGTTTGGTGTTATAGTAATAAAATATATAATAAGCTCTATTGAAGTATTGAATATACTGTTTGGGTCATATTGATGTGTTTCAGAATAACATTCTGACTGCTGCAAAGGTTTTATTGTTCTAGAGCTGGACTGTATGTTGTTTTTATATATTACAAAGTTTAATAACACTACCTGGGTCGGCAATGAAAATATTCAATATCAGCACAAGTTTGAATCCCATGTTAAGAATAGAATGCACAAAGTACAGTAAGCTCGTAGAAACTACTTAAGGGTTATTCAGAGAGCACCGAAATGTCACTGACATTTCCATGCTCTCTTGTTCCCCTGGATTTCGGGGATCAAAGAATCAAAACAAGTAGTTCGCCAAATTTTGGTGAATTGGCAGCGAAATACGGTGCCTGTTTGATGGCAGTGAAATCCCCATAGAGAAGTAATGGCTAATCTATTCAGAAAACACCGAACAGAAGAAAAATGTCAGTGAAATGCCCTGATGTTTGGTGGATTCATTCGACAGGTTTAATCAGGCGAATCTCATAGGCTTCAATGTTAAAAATATTTCTGTTTTTATCCAATATCTAATAAACCATTTATTCTTTTCATTTGCAGCAAAAAAGTCTGTTTATTAATTTATTTTTTAGGCATTTTTCCGGATTTTTTGGGCAACATTTATGAGTTAGCGTTAACTAGAGAATAGTGCCCCTTGTCAATTATGACAAGTCCTCTACAATGAACTGTTCTGCAGATGTGCCTCTCTTGACACATGGGTTTACTTTTTGACCCCCTAAGGATCCACATTGAAGAATACCCCCTAGTCTCACCTTTTTCTTTTTTACTTGTTTCTCCTTACTACCTCTTAAATCTGATGGACTGTCATCATCGAGGCCTCCCTTAGTTTGTCAATTTTTATGGATGCTAAACTTAATTTCCCCTTTTCTCCAGTCGCTATGTTTTCTTGTATAACACTGTAGCTGTCTACCATTTCCAGAAATTGCCTTGAGGCGCTTTAGAGACTTCAGTATTTATATGTGATTTTTTTTTTATTTTGAACTTTGCTCTCTGTTTTTTTTCATCCTTTTCATTTCTACAAAGCTTCTATTGTATGATGTCACTGTATATTTTTGAAACTAAACAGTAAAAAATGCCTAACAGCAAAAAATATATGGGGATTAGATCAGACCACATTGCTGTACTTTGTTAAAAACTACTAGTTGCGAAGTCATAGCACCCCTATATTGGTTGGCCTTACATCTAATTTCGATATGAGAAATAAAAGATAAGTCTACCTGTGCCATGTCCTTATAAAACTGTGAAAAGGGCCACCTTCATATACTCTTCAGTCTTCACTCAGACCACACTTAATGGGAATCTGGAGGGATGGGACTGTTAACCTAAGGAACCTTCTCCGTGTTCCAAGTCCAGGTTTTTTTTCAGGGGGTACTCATCGGCACTCAGTATGGGCACCTCACCACCAGCCCGAACTAACAAGAGAGAGCATGATGCTCCTCCCTCCTCCTGCAGTGGCAGGCAGAGAATCGGAAGCGCTCAGCAGCTCATATTGCTCCTGAACGCTTCCAATTGTCAGGAGTGTATGTAGCGACTGATAACCCCCTCTTCTCCCAGTAAGTGACAAGGGAGGGCTGGTTAAATAAAATTTCCCCTCTGTTTCTTCAGTGCCCCAGCTCTGGCAGATGTGTGTAAACATGCTGCACCCTCCTCTCTTTGCAGCCGCTGAAACTTTGAACAGCATGGGGAGGGGGTGTGCAGCATATTTTCACACATCTGCCTGAGCTGCGGATTGTCAGGCAAGAGGTGTAATCAGAGGAGCTGGCACTGTAAGGCGGTACAGATGGCTGCCTAAGAGCGCAAGTCCAGGAGGGGGTGCAAAAAGAAAATTTGAATTCTTGGTCACTTGCCTTCACTGGGATCCAAATTTTTAAACTATCTGCCTGGCGTTGTGTCCATGCTGCTCCTCCTCTAAGATGCAGCTGGTACCCAGCGAGCTGCATTGTATCTGCCAGGTCATAGAGCAGACTCCCCCGCGGTGCTGGATATGGAAGCCTGCGCTCTCTCTCTCCTGGTCCCTTCGTCCTTGCTGGTGCCTGGCCCCCTCTGATGATGTCAAGAGGAGGGCATGCCAAAAGAAGTCTATACTGCCGCCTTACCCACAGCCTTCCCAGCAGTTCCAGACAGTGTGTGGTGCACCCTGGAAGGTGAGAAGATGGAAACTTAAGTCCTGGCTGTATTGCTCTGCAGTGACAGGCAGGTCTCAGTACAAAGAGGCCCTTTTATAGTGTCTTCAACTATTGTTTAATAGGACATGAAAATAGTCATAATAATTAGGGATGAGCCGTGTTCGGTTCGACTTTTAACTCAAACAATTTCAAAAGTTTGAGTTCGAGCTCGAACACGATCCGAACTCAATGTACGTCAATGGGACTCGAACGTTCGATTTTTAGAGTGCCCTCCAAGAGGGCATATGTGCTAGATATTTGCCATAAAAGGTGTATGGGGGTCCGGGTAGTGCCCTGGGGGACAGGAAACAAGGACAAAAAGTTTTAAAAAAGTTTTTAAAGGAACAGTGAGTTTTCCATGAAATAAAGGTTAAGAATAAAAACGAAAAATTCCTTCAAATATCGTGCCTAGGAGGTCCCCATAACCTGCCCGTGAAGTGGCGGATTTTTAGGCTGTATAGAAACATTTAAAAACAAAAAAATTACATTTCAAATGACGGTAAATGTTTTTCCTTTAATCTATTCATAAACAACTGCTTGGGGCGGCAGCCTGTATGAAAATAGGAGACATTTTAGGACACGTTGAACAAGTTTAGTGATTTTTTTGGCTAAATTATGGTGAAACTTATGCAGGCTTTGGATGAAAGTAACAATAGGTGCTTTAAAATTGGGCCTTTAGTGTCAGCAACGGTGCCTTCACACCGTAACCCCTCTGTGGTATTGTGGAAGAGTGCAGGGTTGGAATCTGGTACAGGCATCAGTGCACCCAAATATTTTGCCTTTGGTGGCAGCAAGTGCCTTCACACTGTAACCCCTCTGTTGTATTGTGGAAGAGTGCAGTGGTGGACCCTGCAGTCAAATATTAAATTGATATGAATCTGGTACAGGCGTCAGTGCTCCCAAATATTTTGCCTTTGGTGGCAGCAAGTACCTTCACATCGTAACCCCTCTGTGGTATTGTGGAAGAGTGCAGTGGTGGACCCTGCAGTCAAATATTAAAATTATATGAATCTGGTACAGGCGTCAGTGCTCCCAAATATTTTGCCTTTGGTGGCAGCAAGTACCTTCACATCGTAACCCCTCTGAGGTATTGTGGAAGAGTGCAGTGGTGGAGGTTTTGATAATGCAGAAGAGATCCCCGATCTATTCAGTTTCATCAGCAGCTATAACAAAATCGGGTAAGCAATGTTTAAGCACTTGTACTGCGCTACTGTATATTTTGAGAATCGGCACACACCAGTAGCAACAGGAAGCAAACAGAACAGGCAGGGAATACACAGAGAGAATAGTCAAATGGCAGGCAAAGTCGGCAACAGATCGAGTCCTCAGAACAAGCAGGGTCAGTAACAAGTATACAAACTGATTCGTAAGCTAGCGATGCGGGAATAAAGGCTGAGACAACTGAGCATGTAGCGACGCACAGTGTAGCGAAGCGAAGAGAAGCAAACATTTTGCAATCTTGACTTCACTCCGCTCCGCCTCGCAGCGTGTCTACACTGCATTACGTTTGCTTCTCAACGCACTGGACAGGAATCCACTAACTAAATTAAAATGTACACACAAAACCGTTTTATTTTCACAAAGCACATGTTATATAGGCAAAAAAAAGTTTCTGCTGAATAAAATATATAAAAAATTACTGTTAATTTAATAGGAATAGTATAAAAATATAAAAGTAACCCCTGATCATATATATTATAGGGACACGGAGCGCTGTGTATAGAGTGGGGATGCATTGATACCACACACAGACATATACGTATATATCAACATGCAGATATATATATACACCCACCCACAAACCTCAGACCATATATACACATACGCACATGGGGGGTGGCTTGTGGACAATCTCAACTAAATGCGCCCCCCCCCCAATTTGGCTGATCCCTCCAGAAGAAATGTTTAACCCAACAGAGCAGAGAATATATATATTATTCTCTGCTCTATCGGGTTCAACATTTCTTCTGGAGGGATCAGCCAAATCGGGGGGGGGCAATTAGTTGTCAAAATGTGTGTGTAATACAAGTCTGGATATATATATATTTATAAGAATATAGATATATATCTTATCTATATGTATATATATATCATACCTGCCCTTACCTTCCCCTATAAATTTGCTAGAAATATACACACAACAAAAACAAACCACTGCCTGAGACCCCGCGCAGCCCACATGCCACCCTCCTCTACCTGGCTGAATGTATCTAATATATATAATTAAATACATTCAGGCAGGTAGAGAAAGAAAAAAGTTTTATTTTATGTTCCCGGGGACATTTAAAAATGTCCTCGGATTTTATTTTTTTTAGAAATGTGTCGCCTTACCTTAGCCTGGTGGTCAGTGGGGGCTCCCTGGATCCTGGTTGTGGGGGGGGGGTCTGCCGTGGCTGCAGGTGCAGTGACTCCCTCCCTGCGCCGCCTGTCTCTGCCACATGCACCCGGTCAGCTAGCCCGCACAGTCGCAGCTCTGTCATCTGGCGGCCGCATGCTCCTCTAGGGGATCCTTGGGAGGCCCCGGCAGGCTGCTCTCTACAGTGCCTGATTAGAGGGCTGTGTCTGCCTGATGTTTTAGTAACAAGAATGTTTTATCCCATAGGCTTCAATGTTAAAAATATTCCTGTTTTAATTCAGTATCTAATAAACCGTTGCTTATACTAATCTGCAGTAAAGAGTCTCTTTATTTCTAGATTTTTTAGTATTTTTTAAGCATTTTTTATATATATATTTTTTTAAATCGACCTTTTGGCGAATGTCCCAAAAAAGTTTGAAGTTCTTGAACTTTCGAACAGCCGATGTTCAATTCGAACTCCGAACAGATCCGAACCGAACGCTCATCCCTAATAATAATCAGTTTTTCCCCGGACGTGAGAGTATCCCCCACCTATTTTTCCAGAAAAAAGCACTGTCCAAGTCTATACAGAAAGAAAAACTACCATTCCAAAATTAAAAACACTGAAATACAGAGCAACACATGAAGATTTGGTGACATCGTATGGTACCCTACATAAACCATAAAAATAATGGACGATGCCTGTGAGTAGGTGGATTTGCAAACAATGGCACAGAAAATTTCAGGTAAATCAGACGCATTTGAGAGGTTGCTGCATGAAGACATCTCTTGACATGAAATGTTGAGATGGGCTATTGTTGCAGCAACTGCTCTGGAGGTTTATTCAGTTCATAATTTAGTGTCTTTTTTTGTTATTATTTTATGAAGTTGATTTACCTTTTGCAGACCTATATAAAGACACAGATTAGCCTTGTTAAAAATGTGCTGTTGCACCAAAATACTTTCGTGATGGTTGAGTCCTCAATCAACATCTGAGACAGAGCAAAGTAGTGTGGGCAGATTAGCATGAAAATATAGTCACCTCCTGCAGCAATGCATGGAAAAGGAGAGCGTGGGGATCTTCAAGCTTCCTGCATTGTTTCTATTCTCTTGTTGGTTCAACGTCCAAAGCATGCTTTGTGCATGACCTACTTTAAAATGGTTATTACTTTGCATTGGCCATCATTTTGGATTTTCATGAATAAATGGCAGTTGTGGAGCAGTGTTTAGAACCTTCAGCAACTGTCCATTAGTTTCCATGGTGTTTGCTCCATTTATAGAATTCCATAGCGGAATTTCTCTTTATAAATGATGTCTGCTCATTTTGTGCTGCTGTAAAATCACTATGGGTTATAGAAATATCTTGGGATGTACATTTTTCGGCCAGCAATAAAGGCATTTTGTTTTAAACTTACGTCTCTATATGAAAGTGAGAATTTAACCAAAAAACATTTTGTGTTACTATATTCAAAAATATGATAAGATCTGCGGAATTCTAAAACAATAAGGAAAATGGACCATGGATATAATATTTTTCAGACACAAGGCAAATGTACGTAATAAATGGTTTCTTTATAGCAGTGACATCATTAAAAATGTAATAATGATTTATATTTGTCTGAGGAAAAGCTGGGGGGGTTGCTGAATTTATTCTTTTATGTGTTTGGATACATATAAACACTAAAACAATGGGCTGACATGGTAATATTTAAAAAAATGAATTTTCACATTTATTACTTTAAATTATTGAACCTTTGGTTTTTGTAGCACCCCTTAAATTATTATTAATTTTACAGGAACACCTCTACTACTTTCCATATATTCTTTGAAAATATTATCATTTGTTAGATAATTTCTATATGTACTTTTTCATAGGAAAGTGTGTACTTCCATATGTCTCTTATTCCATATTCAAATCCATAGAATATCCATATTCTTTATCATTACAATAGGAATCTGTATATGATGATGCCATTGTGTATAGCTATCTTTTCATGCAGGCTGGCTCATAGCTATAGATGCGAGAGCAAATCAGACTGGGGTCCTTAGTTGCAAGGGTGGAAATTTGGGGGTGTTTTTGCAGCTTGACTTGTGCAGAGTCAAGGGTGAGGCCAGATATTCTGCCATGATTGTCTAAATTGCAACAGTAAAGCTATAGCTAGCCAATTGGAGCATGTTTTGATCTTCCCATACTGGGCCATACATTCTTACAGTTCTAGTTTCAAGTATTTATAAAGTGCCAACAAGTTCAGTAGCGCTGTACAATGGGAGAGATAGAATAATACATACACGTCACACACACAGAACAGTAGGAGAGAGGACCCTGCTTAGAGCGTACAATCTAAGAGGAGAGGGGTGACACACTCTGTGAGGGTAAATAGAGTACAAAAAGTACCGGGGGTGCATATGGGCTGGGTGGGAAGATGGTGCAAGAAATGTACAGTGGAGGATTATGGAGTGAGCGGATAGCCTTCTCTAAAGTAATCTGTTTTCAGAGACTTCTTGAATGACTGGAGAGATGGGGAGAGTCTGATGTAGTGGGGAGGGAGTTCCATAGAAAGGGGGCAGTTTGAGAGTAGTCCTGAAGGCGAGAGTTGAGGGTGCGGGTACGAGGAACTGATAGCATCAGATCATTGGCAGAGCGAAGTGGTCGGGATGGGATGTACCTGCTAATAAGGGAGGAGATGTAGGCAGGGGCGCGGTTATGGAGAGCTTTGCATGTGAAGACCAGTATTTTAAAGTGGATTCTAAAGGAAACAGGGAGCCAGTGTAGAGATTGACACAGGGTTGAGGTGTGAGAGGTGTGGGAGGTGAGGTGTATGCGTCTAGCACAGCCATTCATAACGGACTACAGAGGGAGAATCTGGGTTCTTTTAAGGCCAGAGAAAAGTAGGTAACAGTAACAGAGGGAGATAATAAGAGCTTGGATGAGCATTTTATTACAGTCCTGATTATGAAAGGGACGGATGTTTGTAATGATTGTTAGGTGGAGGTAGGAAGATTTGGTTAGTGACTGAATGTGAGGAGTAAAAGATAGATTGGAGTCCAAGAGGACCCCTGGGCAATGAGCCTGAGAGGTAAAAGTAATGGTGGCACCATTCATCTGAAGAGAAATGGGCACAATAATGGAGGTTTTAGAGGGAAGATGAGAAGTTCAGTTTTAGAGAGGTTGAGCTTTAGGAAACGGTAAGTCATTCAGTTGGAGACAGCTGACAGGCAGGCTGTAATACGGTCCAACACAGGAGGAGAGAGATTGGTGGAGGAAAGATATATTTGGGTGTCGTCAGCATAGAGATGATATTGGATTCCTTAGGAAAAAATTAGGTTGCCCAGAGAGACAGTATAGATTGAGAAGAGTAGGGAACCCAGGACAGAGCCTTGACGCACCCCAACCAAGAGAGGAACCGGTGGTGAAGAGGCACCAGCAAAGGAGACACTGAAGGAGTAAATACAGAGATAGGAAAAGAACCAGGAGAGAGCTATGTCACTGAGGCCAAGTTGACACAGTGTGAGGAGCAGGAGAGAGTTGTCTACAGTGTCGAATGCAGCAGAAAGGTCAAGAAGAATAAGCAAGGAGAAGTGAAGGTTTGGTTTTAGGAACAACTAAATCGTTAGTCACCTTTGTCAAAGCAGTTTCAGTGGAGTGCTGGGAGCGAAATCTGGACTAGTGTGGGTCAAGTAGAGAGTTAGCAGCAAGAAAACTGATGAGCTGGTTATAGAACATGCATTTTAAGATTTTGGAGGCAAAGGGGAGCAAACAAATGGAGCAGTTCGAAAGGGAGGTAGGATCTTGAGATGGTCTCTTTAGAATGGTGGCATGGGGGTGATCAGAGCATGTTTGAATGCAGAGGGGAAGAGTCCAGAGGAGAGGGAGAGGTTAAAAATATGAGTTAAAGCAGCGACAATGATGGGTAGCACAGACCGAATAAGGTGCAAAAGGATGGGGTAAAGCGGACAGGTGGTCGGGCAGGAGGACTTGAGAACTTCTGAGACATCCTCCTCTGAGACCGGAGAAAAGGAAGACATAATAGAAGAGAGGGCTGGGAGTGAGCAAGTCAGTTGGGTAGAATGGTAAAGGAGGAAGGCAGTGAAAAACGTCTAGTCTAAGTTTAGTAATCTTATCAATGAAATAGTCAGCAAAGCTGACAGCATTGAGGTCTGTGGAAGATTGAGTGGAAGCGGGGCACAATCAACAGATTGAAAGCATGAAACAGACGTCTAGAATCATGAGAAAATAATGAGACCAGGGACGAGAAATAAGTTTAATGATGGATAGAGCGAGACTGTAGGAATGAATGTAGGAGCATGAATTTGTAATGCAGGAAGTCAGCCGAAGTGCAAGACTTCCTTTAGCCATGTTCAGCTGCCCTGAAAGATCGGCAAAGATATCTTGTGTACTTAGTGTGCCATGGTTGGTGGTTAGGCCTGTGTGTAGGAAAGAGAGAGGTAGGAGCAAGTTCGCCCAGTGATGAGGAGAGGGCGGAGTTGTAGATATCAGTGTCTTTGTCAGTGTAGTTAGATGTTGAGATCGGAAGGAAAAGAGGATGGATAGTGGTGGAGAGCAGCTTAGGATTTAGGGCACCAAGGTGTCTTCTAGGTAGAAGAGGAGTGTGGTAGAAGCAGGAGTCTGGGTTGGCAGCAGGAGAAGATTCCAGGAGAGGAGGTGGTGATCAGAAGGGGGAAGATGTGTGTTGGGAAAGTTAAAAATAGTACAGAGGTTGGAGAAAATAAGGTCCAGGGTGTTGCCAACAGCGCTACAGAACTTGTTGGTGTTTTAAAAATACTTGTAACTATAACTACATCTTGTCACAGTTCTTCTTGTTTCCTGAATGTCTGTAGCACTTATGAGTAATTTCTAAATTAATGAAAAGTGCCCTGAAAAAGAATTCTGTGGAAAAAATTGGTATGGTAGAAATTACCAAAATTTCTATTATGCACTAAGTTATGTATAAAAAAATTATATATAAAAAAACTAAATAAAAAATAAAATGACCTTTTAAGTTACTATATTCAAAAATCACAGCAAATGCAAAGAATTCCGCCCTATGCCAGGAAGTAGCTCAACCAATCATAAACCACTCTTTCTGCTCTACTGAAGTGAGCAACATCGTTCTAGACCTCTATCTAGGAGAGATGTAGGTAGCCCAACGTCCAGCAGCCATTCCAGTCATTAAGAGAAGACAAACTGAAAGTCTGCCAAAGCCGACAGCGGACACGTTGGGGCTACTATTGTTTTGTTATTATGAAAGCGTGCACAGTGATAACCGAAATTATGTGCACATTTCCAGGTAAGATTATGATTTGAACAAAAGTCACATTTTCTAGCCTCGCTACATTTCCCAGCCTACCGGTTAGCAAACTGAAAGAGATGTAGCTCTATGAATTTAGCAGATGATGCTCCACTTTAGAGCCCCAAGAACCCTTGGATTGTCTGAGGTTTGTTTAATTTTTTGCATTCACAATGAGTGTCTGGCATCACTAAATCTCAATATATCTAGCAAGTGCCTTATTTATGAGAGAGAGCAGCGATATCAGCTCCAGGAAAAGGAGCCAAAGAGCAAAACTAGATCCCGCTGTGGAAATGTGTTTGGCAACGATAAAATATTTGGTTTGGGATGGAATCGCACATCATTCGAGTGACCACACCTTCAGTCATTGTATACCGTGCAGATGCTATGTATCCACTTTCCAGATTTTGTGATTTTTCTTCTTCTTCGGGTTTAGCTTAGTTGATCTTACTTGAAAAGCGAAATGATATTTCACTTGGAACACGGCAGAACAGGAGAAAACGCAGAAGAAGAGATTCATAACATATTATAATCTGTGGTGACTGTGAATCTTGTCTTGTCATCTGTTCGTCAACCACATTTTTCATGACAGGTATAGCACCATGGGAAATATAGTGCATCTGGGGTGTCACGTTTCCATTAAGAACAAGTCCCTGGATTTTGTTTCTTTCTGTATATAATCGCTATTTCCTTTTTGGTTCATGATGAATTTCAACATATATCTATTAGGACATATTGTGGATTTTCCTTCTCTTGTTAATATTCTGTCTGCAAACACAATCACACATTCTTTTCCAGCATAAACATGCAATTTATGCTATTTGAGGACTGTTAACTGTATATTTATGTCAATATTATATATAAATACATGACACATTTTGTATTTTGTGAACATATTTGTAATTAGGTGACATGCAATTTTTAATGTATCGCAGTCAAAAAATGTAAAATTTCAATATTATCATGTAATACTCTCCATTATGCAATGAGCACATGCTATACCTGTATAATATATATATATAAATATGTATATGCATATATATATTCTTTTTTAATTATTATTATTTTTATATATATGTGTGTGTGTTTACACAGACATACATTTGTTTACTCAGGTGTTAATACATCTTTCCGTCACAGCCACACCATTAGCACTAATTATCGCAGATTTAAAGGTGCTATTAATTGTTGATGAATCGCTAAATTTATTATCACATCTTTCACATGCCACTGCATTAAAAATTAAATCTGTGCAAGGTTCACAGTTGATTTGAACAAATATCACAGTGAGAACATTTCATTGACTCTAGCACTTTAAATGCTGGTTTTAGCCTCAGCAAACAATTTCACTTTGGGAATATAACTCACAGAATTTAGGACGTGTGAGGATTACAAATCTCATGTATGAGAAATGCTGTAACCGGAGAAGACACATGAAGACAGCTAAAAAAGCACCACTCGCAGGAAATATAAGAATCTAGCTGAAATGATCCAATCTAACAAATATGACAGGGGTATTTAAGAGGAATTGTTCGTAATATTCATTTCTTTAAGGCTTATAATTTGGAGGCGTATCAACAAAATACTTTCTTTGGCATACACAACTTAAAAAAGGAAGAAGGATAATTACTCTTTTTATAAAATGATATTTTTTTATATCCGTTTAAAGGAAGAGTTGAATTGTCAATAGGTTACCTGTTAAAATGTGTTCAAGAAGTGCCTTCTCAAGTGTTTTTTTTATGTATAAGAATATATACAACTTTCAAGTTGAGGTTAATAACCTACAGGCCAGAGGTTGGCATAGGGAAGGAAGGAAGGAAAATAGGAGGAAGGAAGGAAAGAAGGGAGGAATGAAGGAAAATAGGAGGAAGGTAGGAAAACAGGAAGGGAGGAAGGAAGGAACAAAAATAGGAGGACGGAAGGGAGGAAAATAGGAGAAAGGGATGAAGGAAGGAAGAGAGGAAGGAAGGAAAACAGGAGGAAGGAAGGAAAATAGAAGAGAGGAAAGAAAGAAGGGAGGAAGGTAGGAAGGAAGGAAGAAAAGAAGAGAGGAAGGAAGAGAGGAAGGAAGGAAATTAGGGATAAGGAAGGAAAATAGGAGGGAAGAAGGAAAGAAGGGAGGAAAATATGAGGAAGGAAGGAAGGAAAATAGGAAGGAAGGAAAATAGGAAGGGAGGAAGGAAAATAGGAGGAAGGAGGAAGGAAAATAGGAGGAAGGGAGGAAGGAAGGAAGGAGTAGTTGTGTAACGGACGGGGTATCGCCCACCAAGGAGTAGCGGCGTTGAGATCCTTAAGGGCTGAGAAATCTTTTTGACGTTTAAACACTGGTTAAATCTCCCAGAATCAGACACTTGTAGCAACAAGGTAGAACCATACACAGAATCGCTACTAAGTACTAATGGTTTCGAGACCAATAGAATACTTAGAGCAGATACAGAAAAACACAGATCACTAGGACGGTTGGTGAATTGAGCGAACTGCAGGGCAGTCAGGAAATAAGTATCTTTAACGTTAGCTGATAGTCGGAAACAGGTCAGTGGTACCTTAAGATGGTAGGAACCAAAACATACACTTCGAGGTCTGTTGTACAAACAGGAACGAGTATTTTTGAGGGTAAGCGCGCACTGACAATCAGCATTAAATAAACATGACTTAGTAATCGCGGATTGAAATACTATTTGTGGCTGGCGAACGTGAATCCTTGGTTGGGTTGGATATAGGCACTTAGCGAGGCCAGGGACGAGACCCACCGATGAGAAGGAACACTTCCCCAGTGGCATGTAAACACCCCAGCGGCAAGCATGAGATTAAACCACCAAACACCACACAGACAATCAGAATCAATCAGCAGAGAATAGTCAGAAATCAGGCCGGGTCAAATAACAGGAGCAGGGATCAAATACAAAAATCAGGTTGGCAACAGAAAGGCAATCTAGACAGTAAGCAGCGATGCGGGAATCAGACTCCACGACAGGGCGACGAGGTAACTCTTTGCGCCCTGTTTTAAACCCGGCGGCTCCGTGTGACCATGCTGGGCCCCGCCCCCTCGGACGCCGCTCGGCCATTCCCCTGTGCTGGCAGCCGGCCAGCTCCTGCCACAGGACCTTGCCCAGACCCCCCAGGCAGTGCAGCGGGGGCTGAGGACATGACAAGTTGGGATGGACAGAGGGTAGACGGGAGGGAGGAAGGAAGATTGTTTGATGGGGAAGCTGCCTTTTGAAGCCTAGTACAGTAAACATGATGATTTGCATTAATATTAAGACTTTGAAGTCACAGGTGGTTTTACCTATATTTCCTGCTACAGTCTTTAAAATTCCCATTGACAAAATACATATTTAAAAAAACTAATCATTTGAAGCATTTTACCTAGATTGTAAAGCTTGGAGCTAAAGTGGGAATTGTTGAAACTTGATGTGGAAATTTCAAATGTCAAGACAAAAGAGCTGGATGGAAAAAAAAAATCTAAAATTCCTAGCTTGTTTTTCCAGCTCAACAATTTTGTCTTACAATTTTCAAATCCCTTGTGAATTGTCCATAATCACTATATTGATATACAAACCCCATATAAGCACACAGAGTCTGGTTTTATATCATAGTTATTTTATAGTGTAGCTTGTTTGGTGGTTTGTGTTGGTATTATACCAGGATCCCTTAATCTCATCAGAAACATCCTTCTCTCTGAGGACGGTTTGTGATGGCCAAGATGCCAGGGTTTGAAACCTGTTGAAAAAAATCTAATCAGATAATTGTCCTGATATTAAAATAATTCTTAATTTTTCTTGTCTAAACTGTCTTTTAGGTTTTAATCCAATGGTGTTGTGTGAGAAACCATTCTTTTATGTAACATAAATAAACCAATGACAGATTTACACATTAAGGCTAGGGTCAGACGAAAGCAGTTTTAACGTGCGTTTAGACGCACGAAATCACGGCCGTGCTAGCAGCAAATGACGTCCAATGCCGGGGAACACACGAAGTACGGCTGCACGAAAGTTCGTCCGCGCAACGCAAGTGGCAAACGAACGCATTTTTTCTAGAACGTCAAACCTCTAGTACGGACGTACAGAGTGCGCTGCGTCCGCTAGAGGCGTGTGTGCGTGATTGGGAGACGTCAGATGCTGCTAATGTCCGGCCAACATAACGTCCAGATGCAAAAAGTGTTTTATTGATGATCCGTACAAAATCACGGACGAAAAGGCGCATCGTATGACCGCTATCGCGTATTCCGTGAAAAAATGCGTCCATTCGTTCGAACGCACTTTTTCACAGACAACGCAAAAAATGCGTTAGTCTGACCCTAGCCTTAGGAATCAGAAAAGTAGAATATTTAATAAAAATCATGTTTTTAATACTTGTTACTTCCAAGTCAAAAAATACAATTCCCCTTTTTGTCCGAAAATCTGTTTATTTGCCAATTTTTTTTATTCTGAGCACAATATGTGTTTCATTTATATTCCAGCAAACGTGTTATTGTTTTTGTACGTTCTCAGGTTTCACTAGTAGATATGAATCCATCTGGTTATGACATCCGATCTGCATTTGTAATGTTATCCTAATTGCGATTACAGGAATCGTATCCAGTTTCCCAGATCAAGTAATCAAGCAGAGGACACCTCTTTAGGCTTGGGACCATCACGGCTCTGGAGATCCTTTAGTTTGCTATTAATGGCAGTCACAATATTTGTAAGGAAGTGAAATAAAGACACCTAATCTGAAAAGAGCCAGATGGTTCTAAATTTCATGTTTTTTTTTGCTTATTATCAGAATATAATGATGCTTGAATACAAAAAATATATGCTATAGCATGTCAGAAATCAACAGGAAGTGACCACTTAAAAAAAATGAAAAACTAAATACCATATACTGCATATATATAAAGAGAGAGAAACACCATACAAATAGCAGAAAATATCCCACCATTCTACAATAGGTGCCATATTTTGTTTGTTGCTCCAAATATTGTACAAATTCTAAATTCATTTACCTCATTGGTAAATGGTTCTATACTTTTCTAGGCACAGAACAAATATATATATATATATATATATATACATATTATAGGATGCAGCTACAGTATCCATGTGAAAAAGGTCAATCAATAACAATTGCATGAGGAACTACAGCATTTACCAAGGGGGTTATTCAGAAAGCACCGAAATGTCGCCGACATTTCAGTGCTCTCTCATTCCCCGCACTTCCCTGCTCGTCAGGGAATCAAAGTTCCCCACCCTGCGGTGAATTCACCATTCACCACAGGGTCCCGGAGTGCAGGGTAAAACCGACACAAACCTGATGCAAGTATGCCAAAAACCCACCCACCTGCCGGAACCACCGCAAGAAATGCGCCGAACACGTCGGAAAAAGCCGACAAGCCGCCGATCACAGCGCAGACCAGCCGCCAGAAAAAGACGACAAGCTGACTTTTTGCGCTCTTCAATTCGGTGCGATTTGGCGATTCCATTTCAGCGACCCTGCTGTGTATTCAGCAAGCACCACAGGGCCATCGTAGTGCAGGGAAAACCCGCCACAAACCCGACGAACACTCATCACAAAATCCAGCGAACGCACACTGAAACCCGCAAAAACATCTGGATTAACCCCGCCAAACACGCCGGAGAAACCCGAGCAGCCGCCGATCACTGCACAGAGCAGCCGCCGGAAAAACCCGACACTGCAGACGAATGGAGTGAAAAAAATAAAAAAACAGTACGCTTGAATGTGTGAAAAGTGAAACGCTGTTTGCAAAGAAACTACAGAACGAAAATGTCTGGAATTTACATATAAGAACCAATGAATGATATAAAAAAGGGCGGTTACAAAAAAAGAAAAAACGATTGTAAGAAATTTTGACGAAAAAATCCAGAGAAATGCCTGTAAAATCCAGAAAAATCTATAAATAGACTTTTTACTGCGGATTAAAATAACAAACAGTTTATTGGATTATAGATTGTATTAAAACGGGAATATTTTTAACATTGAAGCCTGAATAAACCTGCCGAATGAAACCACTGAACAGCAGGGCATTTCGGGCAACTTTTCACTGCTGTTCGGTGTCCTCTGAATAGATTAACCATTGCTTCTCTATGGGGGATTTCACTGCCATCGAAAAGGCACCGTACTTGCTGGCAGTTCGCCAAAATATGGCGAACTGCCTGCTCTCTGAATAGCCAAATGGCCTCGAAATGTCACTGTACAGGGAAATTCCCTGTTGGGTGGCATTTCAGGGCCAGATCAGCTCTCTCTGAATAACCCTGCAAGTCCTGTGCAATCTTTACCACTCAACTTGTAATACTGGACTTTTTTTATTGACTTTATACAATTTAACAAGAATGACAGGGTTTGAGGGGGGGGCTCTATGTGGTTGGGCATTATGGGTGTTCATTTAAAATGCTGTAATTAATCAACAAGGTTTACATGCAAAATATATGTATTTTTAGAGTTGCAGGAACTATGGTACCTTAGAAATAGGACACTATCATTAATGCATAGGCATATTAGCACCATTTTAAAGGGCTAGGAGGGTATAATGTGTTAGGGGCTTAGGTTCAGGGTGCATTAATAGTTTTCAATTGACTGCAAGTTTGGGAATTTAAAAGTCAAAGGTGGACGTAGGATATGAGTAGGCAAAATCGAGCCCCATAACCACAAACATTCACTACCCCTATGAAAATAATCCTACAACAGTGTCACCAAACTATTATAATGCACATCACTATAAGATAATTTTATTTATTTATTTATAAAGTATTTTACCAGGAAGGATACATTGAGATTTCTCTCGTTTTCAAGTATGTCCTGGGTTCAAGAACATTAAAATGTTACAGTTGTTACAGAAATACAAAGTAATAAAATGCAAGATATTAAAAAAACACAAATATACAGATTAACAGAAAATAAATATGTAGGAAATGTAAATATGTAAATTAAATAAGTGTTACATGTAATTTTTGAAAAACAAAATTGGGAACGTATAACGGTACTTTCAATTCTATGGGCTTTAACCCCTTACCCCCAGGCAGCTCATAGAAATAAACGTCTTCAAAGCCCACCCGACGCAGGGTTAGCATAGTACGCCCTGTGGCAGGAAAGGGTTAAGACATAATATTTTAGGATTCTTGTATAGAAACATACTGCCCATTTGTGCTTCATCTGTTTTTATTGGAGGTATTTTTTCCTGCTTTGGAAAGCATATTGGATATTATTTAGATAAGTATAAAAGTTCCTTGCTTGACTTCTGAATTCACAATGAACACCCTAGTATTGCAGTGTTTATTACTGGGCATAACGGGGTCTGTGGTATCCTATACTATAAAAGAGTAAGGCTTGGCGTGTCCGTCGCCAAGCCTACTCTGCGCATGCGCGCGCAATTAGTGGTTGTTGGCTGCGCGCGCATGCAACCGCCGCGGCACGAGCCAGCTGTGCGCTCGCTGCGGCGGTTACAAGATGCACACAGCAGCCAGGTAGAGGCTGCGCTCGCAGCCTCTACCCGGCTGCCGCGCGCATCCAACCCCTGAGCGGCGAAGGGAAAGTTCCCTCACTTCCGCTCTTTGAAGGACCCAAGCCGCGGTCACGTGGGAGTCCCACGTGACCGCGGCTTGGGTCCTTCAACGAGCGGAAGCGGAGAAACTTTCCCTTCGCCGCTCGAGAAGGTAAGTAATGCGGCTGAGAGCTCCAGGGGCGGCTGTCCGAATGCCAATAGAGCATTCGAACAGCCGCCCCATGTCTGGTCTGGGGTCTGAGCTTGGGGGCAAATATCCATGAGAGCGTGGGGGCAAATATCCATGAGAGCTTGGGGGCAAATATCCATGAGAGCTTGGGGGCAAATATCCATGTGCTGGGGCAGTATATCCACGAGCTGGGGCAGTATCCACGAGCTGGGGCAATATCCACGAGCTGGGGCAGTATATCCATGTGCTGGGGCAATATATCCATGAGCTGGGGCAATATCCACGAGCTGGGGCAATATCCACGAGCTGGGGCAATATATCCACGAGCTGGGGCAATATCCACGAGCTGGGGCAATATATCCACGAGCTGGGGCAATATATCCATGAGCTGGTGCAATATCCACGAGCTGGGGCAATATCCACGAGCTGGGGCAATATATCCACGAGCTGGGGCAATATCCACGAGCTGGGGCAGTATATCCACGAGCTGGGGCAATATATCCACGAGCTGTGGCAATATCCACGAGCTGGGGCAGTATATCCACGTGCTGGGGCAGTATCCATGAGCTGGGGCAGTATTAATAATAGACTGCCCTCTGGGCAGACTTTCCAACTAGTTGGAAATAAAATTAGTAGCGTTGCGCTGGTTCATAGTTCACAGGATACACTCTATATTCTGGAACTTTTAATTTGTACATTTACTGTATATGTCATTTCTGAGTCTTTACTTATACCACATAAACGGTGCAAAAATCGAATTGATGAAATATATAATGAAGGCCGCGATTTAAAAAGTCATAATTTCAATGATAAGCATTTTAAAGTGAATTAAAGCTAGAAAAAAATATCTTTTTGAATCAATGGTCAATATGAGCTTAATGAATGAATGAAAAATACTTCACAAATGATTTCTCTTCGGAGCCCAAGCCTCACATTGTTTATTTGCACCCTTTGGTCTTCGTGACTTCAAGCTCTATGGAGTGTTTTACAAAGCCATACACCACATGGCAAAGTATGCAACACGCAACTGCGTTCTCTTTATATCAAAAGATGGGATATAACCTAATTAATCCTCAATTCTCTAAAGTAAACAATCACTATATGAAGGTGCGTGTTGCCAGGTTTCTACACCCGTAATGTCTAATGTCTACCAATTGCTTTGGCCTACTGAAGGGCATTGAGTGTAGGAGGGATTTGGCTGTTGTTGATCCAAATTTCATGTGTCGATTACAGGGATGTTAAACTTAAAACATGTAATAGGAAGGGTTTTTCATGCCCTTATTGTACTAAAGAAATCCATGGTCAAAAGTCAATGATTAAGAGCTACAATAAGACAAGGTTGTAAGATGGACAAGATGTTTTCATGTATATGCACATTTAATAGGTAGGTACCGTTTTATTCTGTTGGGTACTACACCAGAACCTACTAGATGAAGATTGAACATGATTATTCAATATCAAAATAGAAGTCCTCAATAAGGATGAGCTGTTCGGTTCGATCAGTTCGCAGTTAGATTCGAACATCAGCAGTTCAAAAGTTCGCGAACTTCGAACTTTTTGGCGTGTTCGGCTCGAGTTCGAAAAAAATAAATTGAAAAAAGTATAAAAAATGCTTAAAAAATACTAAAAAAAAATCGAGAAATAAAGAGACTCTTTACTGCAGAATATTATAAACAACGGTTTATTAGATATTGAATTAAAAACTAATGTCTAGGTGCAAAGATTCTCACCTCTAAATGACCTGTGCTCTCAAACGGCGTAAACAACAGGTGTTTAATTAGTGTTTGGAAATAACATGTGCTTCTAATTAGTCCGGTCTCATGAATTTGATACATTGTATGCCGACTGGGAGTGCCAGGTGTCGTGTGTGGGTCTGTGATGGCGATGTTTCCATACATCCTACAAATCCGCCACTTCACGGGCAGGTTATCTCCGAGGCACGATATTTGAAGGAATTTTTCGTTTTTATTTTTAACCCTTATTTTATGGAAACTCACTGTTCCTTTAACCCTTTCACTGCTGAGGCATTTCACCGCTGTTTGCTGAGCTCATTTTTACCGCTTTCGCTCATCATGTTTAAACACGATTTGAAGCCACATTTTATTATACGACCCAACATATTATATATCGTTCTTTCCGGCAGACTCGGCAGATTCATAATATATCATTTTTATATGTATACGTCATGTTCTGCCTGTATATTATAACAAGAAATGCAATAAAACTTGAATTTTTAATCATCTGCAGCGTGTAAAGTGTTTTTTTTTCACCTTTTATCACAGGAACATTTGCGGTTATATTTTCTATGTGGTGTGCTTGTACAAAAATTAGAAATGGGGACTTATTAAATTTTTTGGGGGGATTATGTGATTTTTAGCAAATGCACACCATAGAAAAAATCATTAGTGCAGCATCATTGTTCACATTATAATTGAAATGTGAACAATATTGCTGCATTAATAAAAACACACAAAAAAATGTACTTTATACCTGGTCATGTTGGGTATCACTCAAAAGGCCATGCTCAGGCCTTTCGATTGACACCCTCCATGACCCCCTAGCTAACACGGTTCTGGAGATATCGTGGTTCAAATGAACCCTTTATCTCCACCAGGGGATTCCGGGCAGCTAGGGGTTCCCCGGCTATCTGATGTCATCACGCTATGCGTGAGGACGTCAGGCAGTGAGGGGGGACCCGGGGTGGAGCCGCCATCCAAGATGGCGGCCCCCACCGGAGCTAGGCCGCACTTCGGCACCGCAAAGCGCTGAAGTGCGACCCGGTGCCTAAGGGGTTAAAGCCAGGCACCGCTTAAAAGGGGAGACTCTCCCCTTTTAAGCGGTGCCTGGCTTTTTTTTGTGGGACCTCCCGATTAGGAGGGAGAGGGATCCGAACAGATCCCCCCTCCCTTCCAGGCGATCTCCCGGCATTGCCGGGGCAGGGCCGGCTCTAGCATAAGGCAACACAGGCGACCGCCTTACTATCTGGCTTCCTGCCAGTTTGTGGGTGCGGCATTCCCCGGCCCCGAGCACCGCCATCTTGGTCAGCTGGGGAGACCTGGCGCAGCGCTAGGGGCCGAACCACCTGATCAGCGCCACGTGCAATCTAGCGAGAACGTGGCTGCGCTGGTCATGTGGTTCCTGCCCGGCGAGCGGCAAAGCTGCATCATGTCAGCGGCCGCTCGCCACCATGAGGAATGCCGGCGGAGCCTGGGGGGCCTGGCAGCAGGTGAGAGCTGGGGGCAAAGATCTCCATATCAGCTGGGGCAATATATACCCATGTAAATATATCCATGAGTTGGAGGGGTTAAAGCCAGGTACAGCTTAGAAGGGGAGACTCTCCCCTTTTAAGCGGTGCCTGGCTTCTTTTTGTGGGACCTCCCGATCAGGAGGGATCCGAACGGATCCCCCCTCCCTTCCAGGCGATCTCCGGCATTGCCGGGGCAGGGCCGGCTCTAGCATAAGGCAACACAGGCGACCGCCTTACTATCTGGCTTCCTGCCAGTTTGTGGGTGCGGCATTCCCCGGCCCCGAGCACCGCCATCTTGGTCAGCTGGGGAGACCCGGCGCAGCGCTAGGGGCCGAACCACCTGATCAGCGCCACGTGCAATCTAGCGAGAACGTGGCTGCGCTGGTCATGTGGTTCCTGCCCGGCGAGCGGCAAAGCTGTATCATGTCAGCGGCCGCTCGCCACCATGAGGAATGCCGGCGGAGCCTGGGGGGCCTGGCAGCAGGTGAGAGCTGGGGGCAAAGATCTCCATATCAGCTGGGGCAATATATACCCATGTAAATATATCCATGAGTTGGAGGGGTTAAAGCCAGGTACAGCTTAAAAGCGGTGCCTGGCTTCTTTTTGTGGGACCTCCCGATCAGGAGGGATCCGAACGGATCCCCCCTCCCTTCCAGGCGATCTCCCGGCATTGCCGGGGGGTCGCCTGGAAATTACGTCATCACGCATGACGTGATGACATCATTTACATCGGGAGGAGCTTGACTTCAGCGTCTGAGGACGCTGAAGTCAGAACGCCGCGGGACCCCGGACAGAGAGGTGATTATCTCCGCCGGGGGTCCCGCAAAGCTGATGACGTGTGGGACACGTCCTCCTCAGCATACAGCAGGAGTAACTGAGGACGTGTCCCACACGTCGTCAGCAGTGAAGGGGTTAAAAACATCTTGTTTTAAACTTTTTGTCCTTGTTTCCTGTCCCCCAGGGCACTACCCGGTCCCGGACATTGTTTTTAAATGTTTCTATACATCCTTCAAATCCGCCACTTCACAGACAGGTTATGGGGACCTCCTAGGCACGATATTTGAAGGAATTTTTTGTTTTTATTTTTAACCCTCATTTTATGGAAAACTCACTGTCCCTTTAAAAACGTTTTTTTTAAAAAATTTTTGTCCTTGTTTTCTGTCCCCCAGGGCACTACCCGGACCCCCATACACCTTTTATGGCAAATATCTAGCATATATCCCCTCTTGGAGGGCACTCTAAAAATCGAACTTTGAGTCCCATTGACTTGTATTGAGTTCGTGTTCGTGTTCAAGTTCGAATTGAAACTTTTGAAAAGTTCGAGTTCGAATGCTAACCGAACTCGGGGGTGTTCGGCTCATCCCTAGTCTTCAAGTACATACTCAAGATTTTACATATGTACAGTGTCAGGAAAAAGTATGTAAACCCTTTGGGATTACGTGAAGTTTTGCATGAATTGGTCATAAAATGTGCTCTGATCTTCATCTAAGTCATAACAATTTGAAAAACACAGTCTGCTTAAAATAATACAACACAAACATTATATGTTTTCATGTTTTTATTGAACAGAACATGTAAACATTCACAGTGCAGGGTGGAAAAAGTATGTGAACCTTTGGACTTAATAACTGGTTGACCCTCCTTTGGCAGCAATAACCTCAACCAAACGTTTCCTGTAGTTGCAGATCAGACCTGCACAGCGATCTGGAGTAATTTTGGACCACTCCTCTTCACAAAACTGTTTCAGTGTAGCAATATTCTTGGGATGTCTGGTGGGAATCGCTCTCTTAGGCCCCGTTCACACTGTGCGATTTGAAAGTCGCGCGACTTTCCGCATGATTTTCATATTCGCGGCATGGTGCGCAATGTCGCGCAACTTCGCACAACATCGCTGTTTTGTGCGATTTTTGCAAAGCACCACCAATACAAATCGCAAAATCGCAGATAGCAAATCGCAAAAAAGGGTCATGTACCAGCGACATGCTTCTGCGACGCGCGACATGTGACGTGTGACGTGTGACGTGTGACGTGGCGCGACATCGCGCGGCAAGATGTGAACAGCTCCATTTGAAATGCATTGGAGAAACTACATAGTGCGACGTCGCGCGGATTTTGCTGCGACGTTGCGGCAAAATCCGCGCGATAAATCGCACAGTGTGAACAGGGCTTGAAGGTCATGCCACAGCATTTCAATTGGGTTGAGGTCAGGACTCTGACTGGGCCACTCCAGAAGGCGTATTTGTTTTGTTGAAGCCATTCTTTTGTTGAATTACTTGTATGCTTTGGGTCATTGTCCTGTTGCATCACCCATCTTCTGCGGAGCTTCAGTTGGCGGACAGATGGTCTTACGTTTTCCTGCAAAATGTCTTGATAAACTCTGGAATTAATTTTTCCATCAATGACAACAATCCGTCCAGGCCCTGAGGCAGCAAAGCAGCCCCAAACCATGATGCTCCCTCCGCCATGTTTTACAGTGGGGATGAGGTTTTGATGTTGGTGTGCTGTGCCTTTTTTTCTCCACACATAGTGTTGTGTGTTTTTTCCAAACAACTCAATTTTGGTTTCAGCTGTCCACAGAATATTTTGCCAGTAGTGCTGTGGAACTTCCAGGTGCTCTTTTGCAAACTTCAAACATGCTGCAATATTCTTTTTGGACAGCAATGGCTTCCACCGTGGTGTCCTCCCATGTACTCCATTCTTGTTTAATGTTTTCCTTATTGTAGATGTGTCAACAAAAATGTTAGCATGTGCCAGAGATTTCTGTAAGTCTTTAGCTGACACTCTAGGATTCTTCTTTACCTCATTAAGCATTCTGCGCTGTGCTCTTGCAGTCATCTTTACAGGACGACCACGCCTAGGTAGAGTAGCAACAGTGCTGAACTTTCTCCATTTGTAGACAGTCTGTCTTACCGTGCACACATGGACATCAAGGCTTTTGGAGATACTTTTGTAACCCTTTCCAGCTTCATGCAAGTCAACAATTCTTGATCGTAGGTCTTCTGAGAGCTGTTTTCTGCGAGGCATGGTTCACATCAGGCAGTGCTTCTTGAAACCAGTAAACCCAAAACTGGTGTGTGTTTTTAAAGGGCAGGACAGCTTTCAGCAACACATCCAATAATATCACACTGATTGGACTCAAGGTTGGCTCACTCCTGGCTCCAATTAGCTCTTGGAGAAGTCATTAGGCTAGGGGTTCACATACTTTTCCCACCCTGCACTGTGAATGTTTACATGTTATGTTCAATAAACACATGAAAACATATAATGTTTGTGTTGTATTATTTTAAGCAGACTGTGTTTTTCAAATTGTTGTGACTTAGATGAAGATCAGAGCACATTTTATGACCAATTCATGCAAAACTCAACGTAATCCCAAAGGGTTCACATACTTTTTCTTGCCACTGTATATAATAGTTTTCACTGTATTTAATTTTAAGATAAGAATATTTTGATTTACATATCGGACTGGTACCAATCGATTGAGGTATTATTTTTATATTTTAACACAGATACAGGCTGATGCATTTTATTGTCTATAACTGGGCATCACTAATGAGTAAGAGAATCATAATGTGATCCACAAAGAAAACAGCTATTGATGTGAAGTGCAAAATATGTTCTTTGACTCTGTTTTGATATACGACCATCTGGTTCTTGGTATAAGGTTCTTCAGTGCCATTGGATGAATGCAGCCAGAATTAAACACTTTATCACAGAATTAGGGAAATCTTTCAATTAATTCATATTGAGCACTGTAGTGTATTTTTGTCATTATTAATGAAAGGCAGTTGGCACGTACATATGTGATTTGCATGAATGTTATATAGCAGTCCCTTTGATAACAGATTACTTCCCTAATCTTCACACGTGGATCACTGTAACACACTATACTTGGGGCTTCTACAGAAAGATGTTCATGTGTAAACAATACAAAATTCTACATCAATATTGCTGAACACTAGCTCCCTTGTGCAATAAACTCTTGCTTCCTATCCTTCCAGTCTCTTGTGATCAGGTGGTTTTTTAAGGTCAGATTGTTTTACCATGCTCAATACAATTGGATAGAGGGTCTGTCTGCAGATAGTCAGGTTCCTGTGGCCTGGTTTGGAACTCTGTCCAAGTAGTTGTCCCATCATAGACCATTTTCGAAACATGACAATTATCTCTCAATATTAACACACAACGATATGTGTTGCATCGTATCTGTCAGGGATTTACAACTTGTTTATACTCCATAATGATCTTTACTCTAGCCTGTGATGATCATTCCGATTTCCTCGTCCAGTGTCTTGTGGTGCACCCTGAATCCCATAGGGAGAAAAGCTCTACAACTCGACTATTATTATTATTAATACTGGACTGTAATAACAACTAATCTGGCGGAACAATACAAACATTCTGACACTGACATTCGGTGAGAGTGATCACAGCACTATTAACGCAGAGTTTGGTTATTAGTGCAGATCTAACAGGGAGCCAGATGCTACCTCTTATTGATTATATAATCACTCTGTGTTTCGAGAAGAGCCCTGCGAGCATAGCACACTATATCCTTCTTCATTTTAGAATGCTTTACAAATACTTTATAAAGGTGTAGTATTATAGAATGTTAGACAGGTCAGCATTTGTTAACTCTGTAATAGCTTTTGTTTGTGTATTTAATATCATGTTTTCAATTTCTTTTATCATTTTAGACAGTTGACCACATTTTATACATGACTTTGGATCATTCTATACTCAAAGGAATATCGAATGCATCCAATCTCAGTATTCCGTTTTATTGTTTTTTTTTTCCATTTCATTGTTTTTTATGTGTCTGTATATATATATAATATTCAATTCACTGGGTTAATAGGTAAGAATATGTGATTGGTAGCAAGTTTAATTTTAATTTCGTCAAGTGGACCAGATAGGAGTACACGAAACAAAACAAATCAACCATTTTGGCTGAGAAGTTTTCATTCTCGTGAAATTTTTCACAAATGTATCTATTAGGGAACAAATCTAACGTTCCCATGTATTCCTGATACACTCATGCCCTGGAAACACAATTTTACAAAAATGCCTATATTTAAGGCTAGCGTCACACGACGCAGTCATCACGTCCATGTCTCCGCAAAGTTTAACGTCCATCGTAGTATTGATTTGTGATCAATAGAGACCAACACACGAAGTATGTACACACTGAAGTGCACACGCACCACGCAGGTGGCAACGGACGCCATTTAGGCCTCGGTGTCAGAGCGCTACGATGGATGCCCAGAGTGTGCCACGTCCACGTAGCAGTCTGTGTGCGTGATGGCACGACGTCAGACGCAGCGCATTTGCGACGTCAATCACGTTGACGCTCAGAGGTTTTTATGGTCTGGCTGACTGTACCTGTCTTTTAATTTTAATTAATTTGTTTCCCATATTTCCCTTTTTTTTCTACATCTGTCAAAAGAAATGGACCGTGTGGTGTCTACAGTATCTTCCGTCAGTACGTCCGTCCGCTATGCATGCACGCTGTCACGGATGGCTCTGTTCTGGGGCGCCTGGCAGCAGATTCCTCGCTGCTCGCTGGCCAGGCGCCGAATAATAACGCCACCGGGTGCGCTCACGTGGGACGCCGGGGGGCGGAGCCTGGCGAAAGAAATTTTTTTTAAAATAAAAAAAAAAATTCTTTCGCCAGGCTCCGCCCCCCGGCGTCCCACGTGAGCGCACCCGGTGGCGTTATTATTCGGCGCCTGGCCAGCGAGCAGCGAGGAATCTGCTGCCAGGCGCCCCAGAACAGAGCCATCCGTGACACACGCAGAGTGTGCTCAGACTGCGTTCATCTGACATTAGCCTTAAAGTGTCTTTATAGAAAGGTAACGGCTTTCCATTATCTCAGCCAAATGGGATCTCAGTTCCCCCAGCCAAAATAGTGGGAAAACTGTGTTCCTATTCCTTCCTGCACCTGCTCATGTTGACATCTGATTCTAATGTAAATTTGTAGAGTTCTCATTCATATGTCACAGCACATGGTTCATACATGATTGGTTTTGGTGGCAAATTTGGTAACAGGGACAGAAATGGATTGAGAAGTCACTATATGCTCCAAGCAGTGGAGGCTGTTCCATTGGTCAGTAAAGGCAGCGACCCACCAATGTTTTTGGCAAAAAAATAAATACATTTAAATTGTGAAAAACTAATAATAATTAGTATTATTTGCGTGTAAGCTCAAGGAGGGCAATTGTAAAGGTTTTTGCCTGATTCATCAACAGCAACTGAGTACCTAAAGATCTGAAAAAAAGAAAAACAAATCCTCATCAAGCATAATAGCAACTGAGTATAATCAGGGCTCTAGGAATCTTTGAGGATTCTGGGTAATTCATCCTGCATTCAATGCATGTTAGAGAATATTCACATACCAAAAAACTTTGCATATCTTGAAAAAGCAACTAATGTGATGTGGTGAAACGCGTCGAGATAAGGTGAAAATAAGATGAGGTGATAAGTTTTTACTGGTGACTATTGTTTTTTGGTACAATGTCCATCTAAAACAGTGTTTCCCAAACCTGTCCTCAGGACTCGCTGACAGGCCAGGTTTTCCAGATATCTGAAGCTCAGCACAGGGGATATGATTTGCTGCTCAGTGAGTGCAGGATTCAGTCTGCATTTCCCCAAGGTGATATGCAAAATCTGGCCTGTTAGAGTGTCCTGAGGACAGGTTTGGGAAACACTGATCTAAAACACTTTTTTTTGAGTGGGCATCCTTACTGACAGTATTTAGTAATGATTAAGCCCTTACTCAATGAGGGCTGGGTTAGATGTATTGGTAGGATTTGAAGGTCTTGACTGGCATATAACGGTCTCTGGAACTTGGAAAGGAGTGATGTATTAAGGTAGAAGCCCATGTGGCACTTGGAAGCAGTATTGTCCGATCCTTTGATTAGTTCATCACCCATTTACTTACTATTAATACTATTGATGGTACACAGACAGGGTTATTCAAAGAGAGTCGATCTGGCCCCGAAATGTAACTGGACACTGAAATTCAGCGCCATTTCGGGGCCATTCGGCTATTCAGAGAGCAGGCAGTTCGTCAAATTGTGACGAATTGCCTGCACGTAAGGTGCCTGTTCGGTGCCTGTTCGAGGGCAGTGAAATCCCCATACAGAAGCAATGCTTTGTCTATTCAGAGAACACCAAACAGCAGAGAAAAGTTGCCAAAATGCCCTGCTGTTTGGTGGCCTCATGTGACAGATTTATGCAGGCAATTCCCATAGGTTTCAATGTTAAAAATATTCCCGTTTTAATGCAATATCTAATAAACCGTTTATTATTATATTCTGCAGTAAAAAGTCTATAGATTTCTTTAGGCTCCTTTAGGCATTTTTTGGGGGATTTGTTTGCAAACTTTTTTTCTGTTTTTTTTTTTAAAATCGTGTTTTCTTTTTTCTGTAACAGCCCTTTTTACTATCATTCATTGCATCTTATATGTAAATTTCAGACATTCATTTTCGTTCAGTAGTTTTTTGCAAACAGCATTTCAATTTTCAAACTTTCAAGCGTACCGTTGTTTTTTTTTTTTTAAACTCGTTCGTCTGTGTGTCGGGTTTATCCGGTGGCTGCTCTGCGCTGTGATCGGCGGCTAGTCGGGTTTCTCCGGCGTGTTCGGCGTGGTTAATCCAGCTGTTTTTGCGGGCTTCGGTGAGTGTTCGGCGGGTTTTGTGGTGAGTGTTTGACAGGTTTGCGGCAGGTTTTCCCTGCACTACGGGGGCCCTGCGGTGCTTGCTGAATACACCCCAGGGTCAGCAAACTAGGATCGCCAAATGGACCTGAAGTGCGGGCAACGAACGTGCAGTGACTTTTCTAATCTCTTTGAATAACCATGAGAGTCTCATATTGAATTCCTGTGATACAGCGATAGATGGACATTTGTTTAAACACTTTTCTTTGATTTTCTTAGCAGTGTGGTTAAATGTGTTTATAATAAGGTTTTTGTTATTTTTTTATACCAGTGCGATGTTATAGGTATGTGAATGCTAGTTATGAGTTAAGTTCAATTTGAGAGCTGGTTGCATTTTATTTACCAGGGTTTTGCGAGGTTTGAATAAATAAAAAACATGGGCATAATGAAATGCTGTTCTATATGCTTGTTGTCATAGGAATCCCTCCCTAGTCCTGTAATTTATTCCTCTGAATGGCTCATGGCCAAAGGAGGCAGGAACACCTGTACAGACGTGGTCTCCAGCAAAATGGCTGACACTTTTCTACACTTTAAAAGAAATAATCCCACTAATGAGGCATAATGTTCTAATATTTAAAGGGATACTCTATTGAAAATAGGATTCCCTTTTTTGCTCTTAAATAATTGGACAGATGCTGCTGTCAGCCTCTGCCCAATATTTTTTTAAATTATTACTCACTTATTATTAGTCACCTTTTCTCCCTCATTGTGCACAGCTCCTCCTTTTCAGCTCAGGGACTCCCAAACCAGGAAGTCCCCGATGCTTTACAACACAATTTGTGCTCCTGCACAACTTGCATAGTGTAGGAAACACAAGTTTCGCTTCACTGTGGACTTAAATACTTTACACAAAAGTTAAGTAGTGCTTCCGCAGAGTGTGCTGATGTCTCTACTGACTGATCTGGTGACCGGAAGCTGGTAAATTCAAAATCCTGGGTGCTGGTGATGCTGGGTGTGGTGGAGGAAACGCCACCACTTCGCCACCCCTTTCTGCCAGATCAGAGGCCTGTTCAATACCTCAGCCGCTGCAAGTGCTAAGTTAGCAACTTGCATTGAACGCCGTTCAACCGCTCAGCAGTGCTAACCTAGCACTTGCAGCGACCCGAGGAGATGCTGAGTGTGACGTTTTAAAGATGGCCGCCGCATGAAGCAAGTAACAATGCCCTACAGCAAGATGGCCGCCGCCTCGAAGCAAGTAATAATTCCGTACAGCAATGTTAATTTTGAGGTTTTTGTTCACCAAAGCACAAAATATTTATTTATTATTTCCCCCTGCACATAGACATATATTACAGTTCAATTTATATATTGTTTCAGAAGTAAACATAACGTTTATTCATTAAAAACTATCATTTGTGGTGTGTGCATACCAAACGGAATTGTGCTGACTGCTTCTCTTTATTATTTTTTGTCCGAGTGATCCGAAAAACAATCTTAATTTTTCATTAAGAAATCGGCCATTTTGGATTAAAAATTCGCATCCAAAGGGTTCAACGACACTGCTGCAGCAAACTGAATTGCTGCGCTGCAGCAATTCAGCAGCTGCTGAGGTATTGAACAGGTCTCAGGGCTGCATGAAGGGGAGGGGAAAAGGGGAGAGACTCTACACATCCTGGTCACTATAGAAAGATAAAGTGGTCATGAACTCATGATCACTAGATGTTCCCTTAATTTACAGAATAGACTTCACGCTATGCTCAGTCACCAAGCAGGATATATAGACCATATGAATACTGTCTCATAAGTGGTGATATAGACACAGATAGAACAGGGGTATAGACTGATGACGCAATAAAACTAGCCAGGAAACTTGAGTAATCATAATAGCTCCTTTAAATAGTCAATTAGTTTGCCTTCCAGAAATCCAGGGAATCTGTATAATATATTGTATATCACATGTCAGAGACCTAAACTATGTGGATATATAAACTCACTATATATATATATATATATATAAAAACACATGGGGAGGGGTAGCACTCAACCTTAACTAAGTATTCAGTGCGGGTGCATCTCAAAAATAAAATACAAAACAAAACCACGGAGAGAGCACTCCAGTCAACACATTCAAAAACCTGCAACAACAGCTCCATGCATGGGTGCATAATGCCAGCTTTTACCACATGGGGAAAATTTCTTAACTCTGAGCTTTGCTGAATAAAATGGTGGAAATTTGGTTCGCAATGAACGGCCGTGAATTTTGTTTTTGGATTTTATTGTCACCATGTGGTAAAAGCTGGCATTATGCACCCATGCATGGAGCTGTTGCAGGTTTTTGAATGTGTTTGTCTGGAATGCTCTCTCCGTGGTTTTGTTATATATATATATATATATATATACAGGGTTATTCAAAGAAAATCGAAAAGTTACCGCATGTTCAGTGACTTTTCGTTCTCTTCAATTCGGCACGATTTGGCGATCCCATTTCGGCGACCCTGCGGTGTATTCAGGAAGCACAGGGAATAGCTGCCGCAAACCCGACGAAAAGTCACCGCAAAAACCCAGCAAATGCACGCCGAAACCCACAAAAACATCTGGATTAACCCACCGAAGACGCCGGAAAAACCCGAGCAGGAGCCGATCACACGCAGCGCAGCCGCCGGAAAAGCCAACACCGTAGACGAGTGAAGTGAATAAATTAGCAAAACAGTTTGAAAAGTGAAACGCTGTTTGCAAAGAAACTACTGAGCGAAAATGTCTGAAATTGACATATGAGGTCCAGGGAATGATAATAAAAAGGGCTGTTACAGAAAAAATAAGTAAACTTAAAAAAAAAATAATCCAGAAAAATGCTTAAAATATCCCAAAAAAATCTATAAATAAAGAGACTCTTAACTGCAGAATTTTATAATAAATGGTTTATTAGATACAAGGTGGAAAGCCTGCCCAGAGGGCAGTCTATTGTGGATATACTGCCCCAGCTCATGGATATATTGCCCCAGCTCGTGGATACTGCCCCAGCTCGTGGATACTGCCCCAGCTCGTGGATACTGCCCCAGCTCGTGGATATACTGCCCCAGCACGTGGATATTGCCCCAGCTCCTGGATACTGCCCCCAGCTCCTGGATACTGCCCCCAGCTCCTGGATATTGCCCCCAGCTCATGGATACTGCCCCCCAGCTCATGGATACTGCCCCCCAGCTCGTGGATACTGCCCCAGCTCGTGGATACTGCCCCCCAGCTCGTGGATACTGCCCCCCAGCTCGTGGATACTGCCCCCAGCTCCTGGATACTGCCCCCCAGCTCATGGATACTGCCCCCAGCTCATGGATACTGCCCCCCAGCTCGTGGATACTGCCCCCAGCTCGTGGATATTGCCCCCCAGCTCATGGATACTGCCCCCAGCTCATGGATACTGCCCCCAGCTCATGGATATTGCCCCCCAGCTCGTGGATACTGCCCCCAGCTCATGGATACTGCCCCCAGCTCATGGATACTGCCCCCAGCTCATGGATATTGCCCCCCAGCTCATGGATATTGCCCCCCCAGCTCATGGATACTGCCCCCAGCTCATGGATATTGGCCCCCCAGCTCATGGATACTGCCCCCAGCTCATGGATATTGGCCCCCCAGCTCATGGATATTGGTCCCCCAGCTCATGGATATTGCCCCCCCAGCTCATGGATATTGGCCCCCCAGCTCATGGATATTGGCCCCCCAGCTCATGGATACTGCCCCCAGCTCATGGATATTGCCCCCCCAGCTCATGGATATTGCCCCCCCAGCTCATGGATATTGCCCCCCAGCTCGTGGATATGCCCCCCAGCTCAGACATGGGGCGGCTGTTCGAATGCTCTATTGGCATTCGGACAGCCGCCCCATACTTACCTTTCCGTGCGGCGCCGGGGAAGTGAAAGTTTCCCGCTTCCGCTCGTTGAAGGACCCAAGCCGCGGTCACGTGACCGGGGCTTGGGTCCTTCAAAGTGCGGAAGTGGGGAAACTTTCACTTCCCCGGCGCCGCTCGGAGGTTGGATGCGCTCGACAGCCGGGTAGAGGCTGCGAGCGCAGCCTCTACCCGGCTGCCGCGCGCATCCAACCCCCGAGCGGCGGAGGGACCTTTCCCTTTGCCGCTCGGGGGTTGGATGCGCGCGGCAGCCGGGTAGAGGCTGCGAGCGCAGCCTCTACCCGGCTGCTGTGTGCATCTTGTAACCGCCGCGGCGAGCCGGCAGCCGGCTCGTGCCGCGGCGGTTGCATGCGCGCGCAGCCAACCGCCGCTGGTTGCGCGCGCATGCGCAGAGTAAGGCTTGGCGACGGACACGCCAAGCCTTACTCAATTATAGTATAGATTGAATTAAAACGGGAATATTTTTAACATTGAAGCCTATGGGATTCGCCTGAATAAACCTGTCGAATGAAACCACCGAATGACACGGCAATTCGGGAACCTTTCACTGCTGGTTTGTGTTCTCTGAATAGCCGAGGCAGTGCTTTTTTATGGGGATTTCACTGCCCTCGAACAGGCACCGAATGTGCAGGCAATTCGCCAGGATTTGGCGAATTGCCTGCTCTCTGGATAGCCGAACGGCCAAGAAAGGTAACCAGCCATTCGGATCTCTTTGAATAACCCTGATAATGTGTGTGCACTTATGGACTGGCATGGAACAGGGAACCTTTTTAAATGTGCACATTGTCTTAAAAGGACATGCATGCTTTGCTAGTGTGCTTTTAAAATTGTGCGATGCGAGTCAGTAGTGTCATTCAGCAGGCAAAAAAAGTAACTGATATTTTTTCATGTTTACCTGCATTTCTTTCTTGGCGTTTTCCATGCCCACCTCAGGAGGTACTTTGAGCTAACCAATCAGTGTGTATACCTAGGTATAGATAAAAAAATGCACTAAGCATGTACGACTAAATTGCTCCTCCTCCCTCCACTGTGAGCTGAGGGGAGGGCGGGGCAGAGTGTCATTCTAATCTGTAACTCTTTCACTCCCAGATACTGCAGAGACAGAGAAAGAAAGAAATTAATACACACATGGAGAAAAAGAGACAGCAGAGAGAGGAACAGCAAAAAAAAGACAGCAGAGAGAGAGGTACAGCAAAATAAACACAGAGAGACACAGCGAGAAAAGGTAAAGAGAGAAAGACAGCAAAATAAAGCAGAGAAAGCTCAAGAAAAGGTGCAGTGAGAGAGAACGCGCACAAGAGACAGACAGCACAATAAAGGGTGTGAGAGCGAGTGACCTGTGAGGGAGTTTGAGTGAGACAGTGAGTTTGAATAGCTATAATTCATTTCCTCAGTTTCCCCAGTTTGAGGTGCTGAGCGTGCACAGGGTTTTACGTGCACAGCTTGTGCTAGTTCATGTGAAGCTTTGATGGGTGGAGTAGTGGGCGGGGAGGAGGCAGGGAATATAAAGGAAGTGGGAGCTGAAGTAACACCTCTAGGGTGTGGCCAGAGAAGATGAAATGACAGAGTTTAAACAAAAAAATTAAAAAAATTTACACATTTTTAAAACTTTTATTGATTTATTCTAGTTTGTCTATAGGTATGTAGAAAAAATGTTTAAATGTCAATAGAAAATTTCTTCTAGACATGCATATCCCTTTAAGTAGTAAACTGATTTCTAGTACTTTCCTGCAGTGTGTGCAATTCATGTGCTGCAGGGGGATATGAATTCAGTATGACAATGTGATTTCTTGCAGCATATGAATTCTGCAATCTGCAGGGAAGCATAGTCATATACTTTGCAAATAGAGAGGACAATAAATAAATATAAGTATTTTAAAAATGTTTCCCTTTAAGGTTTATACATATATATTATAACTAATTAAGTGCATGGTGAAGTAGAGGTAACATCACTGCTCTATGACAGTGGAGACACAGGTTTGAATCCCGGCAAGAGCACCTCTCCAGTAAGTTTCCTTGGGCAAGACACCTAATGGTACATATTTGCCACCCAGAACATACCTGAAAACAAGAAAAATCTCAATGTATCTTTCCTGGTAAAATACTTTTTAATAAAAAAAATCTCATGGGTGGGGCTATAAAAGATGTAGGTGGAGCCTAGCACTCCCCTATTTAAAACCTTCATCAGCTGCCACTGGTTCCAAGTAAGAATTAGGAGATGCTAAAAATAAAATGTAGTATTAACAGGCAAGGTTGAGTTACATTTTTAAAGAAGGCTTAACGATTCGTTGATTGTATCATGTCTTCCTAGAGGATAGTCCATGTGTTGACCCAGGTGTGACTTCTCTTCCCATATTTCCCAAGCCTCTCTTCTTGCTTTGTTCACATTAAGCTCCTGAAAGGAATATAATACACTTATTTTTGTTTTTTAATGGGAAGGAAAATAGGAATGTATTATTATTTGTGATTCACCCCTACCAATCCTACAGCTAAAAGATCTTTCTTATCTTTTGAGTTCCTTATTATCACAGGATATGTTTTAGATTCTGATGTACAGGCTTTGTATCCTCATGTCATCACCAAATGCCTTCTGTTTCTCTTAAAGATTTCTGATTAGACAGGAACTCTTTCTCTGCCGCAGACCACAAGGAGGTTTTCCTTAGCCATGTGTGACCTTTTTCTGCAGCAAGGGTTAAATGAAAAGAACAGATTAAGCCTGCATCCCACTGGGGATTCTCTATGTGCTTCCACTGTCTTTAAATCAACACATTATGCTTGCTCCCTCTGTAATGATAAGATCGCATTTCCCCAAGTACTGCAGAGATTTAAAGAGATGAGAGGCCTCTATCTGACTGGTGTAGTACCTCTGCACAAGTACCAGATGCAAGAAGCCATGCTTTCATTGTTAAAGAGGTGCTTAAGCTTTGAGGTCCCAGACACATTCCAATCCTCTCAATGAGGGAAACAATTTTAACTATAGAGTATCTGTTAAATTGTACTGCTTAAACAATAGATAACAAATTATGAAAAGCTGGATTTGCTTTCGGCAAAACTGGTCGATATCACATAATAGGTCAGATAGGTTTTTCTTTTAAATTGCCTACACCCATATCAAAGTGCCATTGGAATCTCTTATGGCCTTTTCTAGCTATATAACAATAAAAACAAACTTAAATATGCAACTTGCATTGTTAGTAATCCATGCCACTACTATGATTTTACATGTTTGCTTTTGTCATGAATTAAAAAGGTTATGATAATTATTATTCAGTTATTAAACATAACAGATTAATTTATGAACTAAAGCAACAGTAGAATGTGATAATGCAAAGCGGAACGTTTTGGGCTTTAATATGGAACGTGAATTAAGCAGGAAACTTTAGAATTAATTTCTCTCACTTTTTCTGTGTATTTATTTATTTACTAGCTGTATACCCGTGATTCACGACGAACTGTCGGGCTATGCAGGAGATATTAAGTTCACAATCCGTTGGCTTAGTGGTTTGATGATAATAATAATAATAATAATAAACAATAAAATAGATGGGCTTAAACCCTTTAATCCCACCAGCAACCCTGGGTTTTTTGTCTATCAGGGTTATTCGAAGAGATCCGAATGGCTGGAGAAAGGTAACCGAACGCTGATTTTCAGCGTTCGGTTACCTTTCTTGGCCATTCTGCTATCCAGAGAGCAGGCAATTCGCCAAATCCTGGCGAACTGCCTGCACATTCGGTGCCTGTTCGTTGCCTGTTCGAGGGCAGTGAAATCCCCATAGAGAGCAAAACCCAGCAGTGAAATGTTGCCGAAATGCCCTGCCATTCGGTGGTTTAATTCGACAGGTTTATTCAGGCGAATCCCATAGGCTTCAAATGCCTAAAAGGTCCTAAAAAAATCTAAAAAATAAAAAGACTTTTTACTGCAGAATATTATAATCAACGGTTTATTAGATATTGAATGAAAATGGGAATATTTTTAACATTGAAGCCTATGGGATTCGCCTGAATAAACCTGCCGAATGAAACCATCGAATGGCAGGGCATTTCGGCAACATTTCACTGCTGGTTTTTGCTCTCTGAATAGATGAAGCATTGCATCTCTATGGGGATTTCACTGCCCTCGAACAGGCAACGAACAGGCACCGTATGTGCAGGCAATTCGCCAGGATTTGGCGAATTGCCTGCTCTCTGGATAGCCGAATGGCCAGGAAAGGTAACCGAACGCTGAATTTCAGCCCCCATACTCACCGGAGTGGCAGCAACTGCCAGGAGTAACAGCCCAGTTAATGTATAAAACATAACAAGGAAAAAAGGTGTCATCTGCGCTCGTTTCTATGTGTTCCATGTACAACAAAACTGAGGTTTTTGTTTGTTTCAATGGCCATTGCAACGTAAGCTCACTCGCCACTTCACGGCACCTCTTTACAGAGTGAGTACCTAACATGTACCAAAAGGCCGCTCTACTGAGCAGCTCCAAGCCCCTCCTGCTGCTTTTCAGCCAAGGAGAGGGAGAGATGGTGGGTTTTATTTATACACGCACCAAACACTTCCCATTTGGGATCAAAAACAAATACATGGAAAGAGGAACAGCTGCAGAACGACGGACTGGTGTTACAAGCATGATATACATAAATACAGAAAAAATGGCGTCGCGCCCATACTCACCTGAGCGGCAGCAACTGCCAGGAGTAACAGCCCAGTTAATGTATAAAACATACCAAGGAAAAAAGGTGTCATCTGCGCTCGTTTCTATGTGTTCCATGTACAACAAAACTGAGGTTTTTGTTTGTTTTTCAATGGCCATTGCAACGTAAGCTCAAGAGGTGCCATGAAGTGGCAAGTGAGCTTACGTTGCAATGGCCATTGAAACAAACAAAAACCTCAGTTTTGTTGTACATGGAACACATAGAAACGAGTGCAGATGACACCTTTTTTCCTTGTTATGTTTTATACATTAACTGGGCTGTTACTCCTGGCAGTTGCTGCCGCTCCGGTGAGTATGGGCGCGACGCCATTTTTTCTGTATTTATGTATATTCTTATATATGCTATAAAGAATTGTCATTTTGTGAGTGTGACCAGTATCAAGGGGGCATCTCACTTTTTAATGTAGATATAATGCACGATGATTGTATTTCTGTGTCATTATTCCCTAGACATCCCAATTTCTGTTTTACATTGATTGCTGTACTTGGACGTTTGGGAAGAACGACCCGGGAGTACTAAGGTTAATTTGTCTATACCTAAGGTGTCACACCACATCTGTGCTATTATGGTTCTCTATACAGCAGCCTGTGGCTTCATTTCTTGGTTAGGACTCACCCTCACTAGAGGTGCCTTGACATTGGCGGGTGAGCTTACTCTTTTAATGGCCATTAATAGAAACCAAAGCCTCTAATTGTGTTTTGTTTCACACAGTATAATGGTAATAAGCGCAGATGACATTTTTCTCCTTGTTATGTTTTATACATGTTGCTGGGCTGGATACATTTGGTGGTTGCAGCCACCCCATCAGGGAATAGGCGCGACCCCACCCCTCCTGTACCATGTAAGTGGCAGTTGGAACAGCTTTTTTTTTTCAGGTGGGGACTGGAGGGGGAATATAACTTCTTAGCATCAGAGCGTGTTAATAACTAATGCTCTGATTTCATTTCGCAAAATCCTTTCTTAGTGAACACTTAGAAACCGAGAGGAACACACATGCCGAATTTCAAGTTTGTAGGCTTTACAGTTCTGGAGATATTGTGATTACGGGCGAGCGGCTTTTTGCTTTTATATATATAGATTTATTTAGTATTTTACCAGGAAGGATACATTGAGATTTCTCTCGTTTATGTCCTGGGTTCAAGAACATTGAGTGGTTACAGTTGTTACAGAAATACAAAGTAAGTTTAGAGAAATCCCTCAAAATGTTCAGTTTTGTTTGTGTTAAACTCTAGAACTGAAAAGAACATTTATCCTTCTGACTTTTTTCTAGTACTTAAACCTAACCAGTCACTTAATAAACAGACATGAGAGATCAAAACATTCAGAAAACATTTTGGAAGGTGGAGGTAATTGGATGGAAAATGGGATGGGTTTCTGTAGGACATTCTAAAAGGGATTAACACTAAATGCAAATGTTCTCTGTAGCTACAGACATTGGTAAAATGTACCATTGTCGCACCTGCAGTGAACAACATCGACAGAGAAGGAGAATTCAACAGTGCTGCTTTAATGTAGCCTGTTCTCCGTATCTCCACAACAGAACCTGTCAGAGTGACGAGGGTGACAAGCTGAAAGATGTCATCCTGCCCAAAGCACATACACCGTTTGAAGCTTTGGTCAAAAAATAACAAAAACCAAAGCCATCTGCCTTAGACATCAAGGTGGTGAAGGCCAGGGTAACAGTTGCAGGAATCTTAGTACATTGCTTCATCTGAAAGAAGTGCTGTTCAGTGAGACAGAGGACTGCTTTGGCTCAAAACCCTGGAAGTATAAGGTTTTATGGTGCTTGCAACACTGCCCATCATTGTAATATATACATATAATTGTGATGAAAGAAATATGTGTTGGGCCCCTTACACAGGAAGAGGATAGTGTTTATTTGCCTAAAAAGTGACTATATACCCACACATTGCTATCTGTAGTGAGGTATTTTCAGACATCATTGTCCGATTGCCATAAAAGAGGATAAGCGTCATGTGTGCCAGGTCAGTGGTACCATTTTCTTCCTCTTCGTCTTTTGTATTGTGAAGCCAATCCATTGAGAAAACTTTCAAAAAAGTTCTACACAGACAATTGCATTGTTAAGACTTTTAAGTACTAAAACTGTGTATAAGTGAAAAAAAAAGGTTCACTCAATGGAAGGATAGTTACCCTTTGAAAAAGCTTTCATTCAAAAGGCTCCTTTATATGATGATCCTTCCCATAAACACATTATATAGAGTCCCTGAGTAGGGCAGACATGTTTTTTGTAGAGAGATGCTGCAACTCTATTACAGTCTCTTTTAAGACTCACTAGTGAGAAACAAATGGGTCCATGTTACAGAGGAAACCTATGCAGTCTTTCCACATACAGGGTTATTCAGAGAAAGGTGAAAAACAGGAGCAGTGACAGGAGAAGAGATCAATCTTGACCAAATAACCAATTTGGAAAGAGCGATAAATGGGAGAATTTTTCTGGTTTGGCTATTTTGACCTAGAATTTTCACTTCTCCAGTCATTCTCCTGAGTTTCACTTTTCTTTGAATAACCCTGTTAGTTTTCACTTGTTTCTAACATTCAAAGGTCTTTCCCAGTAAGTCTCATCCAAATACACTTAGAATTGGCAAAGATAAATAAAAATACGCCACCTTTATAAAATCCCATTTGTAATAATATTTGTCTGTAAATGCTCACAAACAAGCCTACTTTTAAATATGTTAAATGGATTTATTTTAAATTTGAAACTGTAATTTTATTATTTGCTAATACAAGTAATTTATATTTAAATTCTTAATATATTATTTCCAGAATGATTCCTTCAGGTTTTCTTTTATGTAGAGTCTGTTCGATAAATCTCGTATTCAATAAGTACTCCAAGCCGACAAGACAATAGGTTCATCACTGGGTTCCAGTGTCATTTGTGATCCTAAAAATCTTCACACATATGACTTACAGGACGAAAAATTGAGCAATGCATCAAAGCTAACACCTATTCATGCTGTCATGTTTGCGCTGGTACATCCCCCCTTAATATAGCATAGCAGCTGGGAGCCAAGTAGGGGGGAGGAGAGAGTGTCCCGATGCATAGTCTGAATCTATGACCCTCTCCCACCCTCCTGCTTCCACATCACCCCTAGGGACCACAGGCACATGACAATTGTCCAAATAAACTGACAAAGAACAATGCTTTATGTCTCTGGCTGCGCATTTGATCGCAATGCCAGCTCCAGAGTCATTTGTTGGCCATTAAGGTGAGATGGGCCAGGCACTCTTATTCTCTGAAATGTGCAGGTTGTGTTCAATCATCATAAATATCCCAACGCATGTTGTAGGATCATTCATAATGCAACACACATACTAAGCGGGCCTTCTGTGAATTTCAGACTTGCTGCCTGAAGGATGCTTAAACATGTGTTTGGATATTTATGTTTAACTCAATGCAACATGGACAGGCTCAAAGAAGATTATGCAGTGTTTCAGCTTTCAAGCTTCAATACAGATCTCTCTATTCTCTATATGTATGTATTTATAAGCAAAATATGGATGCACCCAGGGTCTTAAATGCCAAATGTCTTATATTATATATAGCGCCAACGTCTCAACTGCAACTGAGTCTTCTTCAAGATGTAAGGTTTTGGAGTAGGCTAAGTTCAAATCATAACATTAGTGATTTTTATGTGACAGGAAATAATTTTGGCATTTAAGACCCTCATTGCATCCACGTATCATTAAATACAGTACATTCAATACGGACCTCAGCACTGGAACTTTTCCCTTATTCCCTTGGATGGACTGACTGTAACATTCAGTATACAGTGCATGTTGCTTAGCTATACTATAAGAGATTTTAAAGACACTTAGCTGAGGATTTATTTATAAGGATGGAGATTTAGTCATAAATTTTGATCACAATAGATATATAATATACATACAGTTGTGCTCACAAGTTTGCATACCCTTGGAGAATTGGTAATATATACATCATTTATAAGAAAACATGAGTGAGTGAGCAGGCACAACAGATTTCATTTATTTGTTATAGAGATGTGCATTCATGTCGCAAAAATTCGCAATTTGGAACGAAATTTGATAATTCGTATTCGGAAGTACTTCCGAATAACGAATCGAAACGATATGAATTTGAAACGAAACGGTATATAACGAATTTATTTCGTTTTACACTGTGTCATCATCATAAAAGAAAAATTTGAATAGCTGATATCAACTATCGAATTTGAAATGAACTATCAAATTGATGTCAACTATCGAATTGATCTTAACTTACAATACAAGTAATAGTAAGCAAAGGACTTTATGAAACAAATAAATTTTGTTTCACTGTTTAATTTGACTCAAATACTAAATCTGAGACACACCTTAAAATGTAACCCTTGCTTTTCTATTAACAGCAAAATTTGATTAATTGGGGTTTTATCTAGTGATCCAAAATTCGAATTGATATCAACTATCGAATTGATATATGAAATTCGAATCGATTCGAAATTTCAAATCGATACGAAACTAAACGAAACACGAAACAAATTAGTTACGAAATTCCAAAAATGAAATGATTTAAAAACGTAACAAAACTAAACAAAACTAAACAAATTTTTCAGCCATGCACATCCCTAATTTCTTATGGGATTCATATTCAACTGAAGGTCATAATCTTATTGATTTTTTTTATTGGGTAACAAAAATAATAGACAGAGGTGGTGCAGTAGACATTGCTTATTTAGATTTCAGTAAGGCTTTTGATACTGTTCCGCATAGAAGGCTTATCAATAAATTGCAATCTTTGAGCTTGGATTCCAATATTGTTGAATGGATTAGGCAGTGGCTGAGTGACAGGCAACAGAGGGTTGTGGTAAATGGAGTTTATTCGGTGCAATGTCTTGTTACCAGTGGGGTACCTCAGGGGTCAGTACTTGGACCCATTCTCTTTAATATTTTTATTAGTGATATTGCAGAAGGTATTAATGGAAAAGTGTGTCTTTTTGCTGATGACACAAAGATTTGCAACAGGGTTGACGTTCCTGGAGGGATCAGCCAAATGATAAATGATTTAGGTAAACTAAAAAAATGGTCGGAGTTGTGGCAATTGAGTTTTAATGTGGATAAGTGCAAGATAATGCACCTGGGACGTAAAAACCCAAGGGCTGAATATAGAATATTTGATACAGTCCTAACCTCAACATCTGAGGAAAGGGATTTAGGGGCCATTATTTCAGAGGATCTAAGGGTAAGTAGTCAATGTAATAGAGCAGCAGGAAATGCTAGCAGAATGCTTGATTGTGTAGGGAGAGGTATTAGCAGTAGGAAAAGGGAAGGGCTCATGCCACTGTACAGAGCACTGGTGAGACCTCACTTGGAGTACTGTGTGCAGTACTGGAGACCGTATCTCCAGAAGGATATAGACATCTTAGAGAGAGTTCAGAGAAGGCCTACTAAAATGGTGTACGGCTTGAAGGAGAAAAGTTACCAGGAAAGGCTTAATGATCTTAACATGTACAGCTTGAAAAAAGACGAGACAGAGGAGATATGATAGAAACATTTAAATACGTAAAGGGAATCCACAAGGTAGAGGAAGGGAGTATATTTAAAAGGAACAAAATAGCAAAACAAGAGGACATAGTCTTAGATTAGAGGGGCAAAGGTTTAAAAGTAACATCGGGAAGCATTATTTTACTGAGAGGGTGGTGGATACATGGAACAGTCTTCCAGTAGAAGTGGTAGAGGTCAAAACAGTAATTGAATTTAAGCAAGCATGGGATAGGCATAAGGCTATCCTAAACAAAAGATAAATCCAGGTCAAGTATCCATGTAATTGGGCAGACTAGATGGGCCGAAAGGTTCTTATCTGCCGACATTTTTCTATGTTTCTATGTTTCTATAACAGAATGGCACAATTATAAAACAATATAAGGCAACAAATACAAAAATGAAATGACCCCTGTTCAAACGTCTGCATACCCATAGTTCATAATACTGTGTACTGCCCCCTTTACTATAAATTACAGCGTGCAGTCTATTTTAATAGTGGTAAATGAGGCCCCGGAATCTTGCATGTGGTATAGCTGCCCTTTCATCTTAGCGAAATGCCTTCATGTCATGCAAAGTCGTTGGTTGTTTTGTATGAAACGCACCTTTGAGATCTTTCCAGAGTGGATCGATGATATTAAAGTCAGAAGACTGTGAATGCCACCCCAGAACCTTCACCTTTTTCTGCGGTAACCACTGGAGGGTCAACTTGGCCTTGTGCTTAGGTTCCTTGTCATGCTGGAAAGTCCAAGAGCCTTCCATGGACAGCTTTTGTGCAGAAGAATGCAAATTGTTTGCCAGTATTTTCCGATAGCATGCTGCATTTACCTTACCATCAATTTTCACAAGATTCCCTGTGCCTTTAGAACTCACACAACCCCAAAACATCAGTGAGCCACCACCATGCTTCACAATGGGGATAGTATAATGTCACTATAGGCCTTGTTGACCCTTCTCCAAACATAACGCTTATGGTGGTGACCATAAAGCTCTATTTTGGTTTTGTCGCTCCAAATTGCAGGGTGCTAGAAGCAGCGAAGTGTGTCAAAGTGTTGATGGACATATTGCAACCAGGTTTTTTGTGGCATTGGTGCAGTAAAGGCTTCTTTCTGGCAACTTGACCGTGTAGCTCATTTTTGTTCAAGTATCGTTATGTTTTGCTCCTTGAAATAACCACACCGTCTTTTCCAGAGCAGCCTGTATTTCTCCTGGGTTTACTTGTGGGTTTTTCTTTGTATCCCAAGCAATGGTGTGTACAGCCCATTTCATTAAAGTGTGCACCCAAGGAACATTTATTAATTACATATCTATGCATGGATAATTTTGGACAGAACAGTTATTTTTTATTTAGGAATGCTATTTATCAAGAACTAGATGAGAAACAGCCAAAATTTCAATGTAGGTGTACAAAGATGAACCCTTTACCCAACATTAGGGTTTGCCTGGTCACACCAGGCACACCCTGTGCACACACCTATGATCCCGATCAATTCAGCAGGCAGTTGTGGCTGCAATCTTTCTTGATCTACCTGACCTTGGCTAGCTATCAAGAGATCCCCACATTTTCCACTTCTTAATAAGTGATTGAACTGTACTGTCTGGCATTTTCAAGGCTTTGGATATCTTTTTGTATCCACTTCCATCTTTATAAAGTTCCATTACCTTGTTATGCAGGTCATTTGACAGTTCTTTTCTGCTACCCATGGCTCAGTATCTAGTCTGCTCAGTGACTATTTATACAGACATTAACTGCGATTTAAAAAGCCACAGATGTGGGGAATTAACCTTTAATTGTCATTTTAACTTGTGTCTCAATTTGTGTGTCTGTAACAAGGCCAAAAAATCCAGGGTATGTAAACTTTTGATCAGAGCGGTTTGGGTGATTTCTGGAGCCAAAAAACTATGTGATAATAGATGGCTTCATATGATCACTATCTTTAAATGAAAGAAAGTTTTGGCATGATCAATCATATTTTCAATATCAATATTTCACAGTTTCTGCCAGGGTATGCAAACATTTGCATCTATATATTAGCATTCAAGAGTTTGGGGTCACTCCTAACAATTTCCTTACTTTCCATGAATATCTTCTGTACATAAAATGTATTTCAATTGGAAATATAGTCATAGTAATGCATTTTAAGTGTACTAATAATTGTGTCTTTCAAACTTTGTTTTCATCAAAGAACCCTCCACGTGCAGCAATTCCAGTGCAGACTGTTGGCATTCTAGCTGTCAATTTGTTGATGTAATCTGAAGAAATTTCACCCCATGCTCCCACAAATTCGATTGGCACTAACGCAGCTGACCTGCCGAATAGACCATCGAAGGCTGCCGGAAAAAGGCAACCAGCTGCCAAACGCTGCAGAAAAAAAGCCTATCAGTCACCAAACAGGGGTAAAAAAATAGAAAAAGAACCCCTAAATTTTTAAAAGGCGTTTTGAGCAAAAATAATGCATGAAAATGAATGGAAATAATATAGAAGGTCCTTTGAATAACAATAAAAAGGTCTGTTATCAAATAAAAAAAAATACAGCCATTTTAGAAAAAATCATAATCAAACATTTTGCCCAAAAAATCCAGAAAAATGCCTAAAAAATAAATCAATAAAAATAATTTTTGCTGCCTACAAAAAGAATAAACGGTTAAATAAAAAATTTATAAAAACAGGGAATTTTGTTTACATTGCAACCTATGGGATTTGCCTGTTTAAACCTGTCGAATGAAAGCACCGAAAATCTGGGCATTTCACCAACTTTTCATTGCTGTTCGGCGTTATTATTATCCTATATTTATATAGTGCCACAAATTCTGCAGCGCTTTACAAGATCAGTACATTTGAATACCGGCTGGGTGGAGTAGAGGTAACATCACTGCTCTATACCCGTGGAGACCCAGGTTCGAATCTCAGCCAGAGCACCTCTCCAGTAAGTGTCCTTGGGCAAGACACCTAACAGTACATACTTGCTACCACAAAATATCGTCTGTGGAGTCCAGAGGTAACATCTCTACCCTTTGACCATGGAGAGGCAAGTCAAAATACCATTCAGCACATCCCTCCAATACAACTGTCGAGAAGCAATGAATGCTGGTTATAACTCGAGAACCCTTGTGACTTATCTCCCGGTCATCACTTATAGACACTAGAACAAATAGCAAAACAGATCCCTTAAGCGCAAAGTGAATGTATATATATCCATATGTATATATATATATTTATCTTACTATAAACAGCAATACTAGTGCAGTATGACTTATACAAATCAGTGATAATAGTGGAATATAGTGATAATGTTTTAGCAAATGGCCACTTACTTATTCCAGGGCCCGTATGTAGTCGGCCCTGTATAAGATGCAAGGTGTCGATTAGAGGGATCTCTACAGTCAGACTCAGGAAGCCGATTAACAACTGCGAAATGCGTTTCAGAGACACCCCTATATTTCCTACTTAGGATTTTAACAAGACCTTTGATTTTGTATAAGATTTTATGCTATGTTTAAATAAATATACATGTTTTAAAATACAGACTTTAAGTTTGGATATTCCTTATGCCCTCCGTCAACAGAATACTACCTATATCCATATATAGGCATCAAAAGCTTTCATTTGTGGTGCCGGACCTAAACCCCCTATTCCAGAGGATTATCCCATGAGAACACCTTGCACCATATACAGGGCCAACAATATACGGGTATGTAAGTTCCTGTTTAGATAGGTAGGGTTAGTAGTCTATAAATGTCATAGTAATTGGGACATCTGCTGCAGATACCTTTATTTTAATTCACATCATTAACAACCGTTAGAAACACTGATCAGAGCAGTCTTACTCCCTTTAGCCGGATAAAGATAGTTATTGACTGTTCACTAAAGCTTTTGCTCTGAAGAAAATGAACTTAATTTCACCCCATTCTATTGTGAAAGAAAAACAACATGGCGCAAGTATCTATTTTCTTCTGTGCTTCTGGTCCTTAGTTTTAGGACTTATTCTCATGTCCTAAGTCAATATGTCCAACACAACCAAACAAAGCAATCACTTTCTAAAGGAGACTCAGTTGAAAATGGGAAGGCCAATGTTTCAGTCTGTCAGTCTTGTAAAGGGAATCCACAAGGTAGAGGAAGGGAGTATATTTAAAAGGAAACAAAGTAGCAAAACAAGAGGACATAGTCTTAGATTAGAGGGGCAAAGGTTTAAAAGTAACATCAGGAAGCATTATTTTACTGAGAGGGTGGTGGATACATGGAACAGCCTTCCAGTTGAAGTGGTAGAGGCCAAAACAGTAATTGAATTTAAGCAAGCATGGGATAGGCATAAGGCTATCCTAAACAAAAGATAAATCCAGGTAAAGTATCCATGTAATTGGGCAGACTAGATGGGCCGAAAGGTTCTTATCTGCTGACATTTTTCTATGTTTCTATGCCGATCTCTTTAAAAAAACCTGTAAGGACACTTTGCTCTTGTTTGTGTATGCCAGATTTTTTTGCTATTGTGCCATCTGGAAAATGAATTTTTTTACTCTCATGTTTGTGAAATCTGGACTCATGAAATAGTGGGATATGGTGAAATGAACAATTTTTTTCAGCATATGTCATCTTTGTCATTGCATTTTAAAAACATAATGCTTCACTCCATTTTCATTTGAAATTTACCCTATCCTAGTGGTCTTCAAACTTTTCCATGATTTTTCCCAGCATGCTTGGTCAGGGGCTTGGTCTTTTTTTTTTTTTTTAAGTACCTGTAAATCCCCAAGGGAAACCTCAAATATTCCTGGTGCGTTGCTAAATCCCAAGGGCAGTTTTTTAAGGAGCTGTTCTAACCCAAACGTGACAGCTGCTCTTTAAGAATCGTATCCCCGCGAGTACCATCAACTATCCGGTTACCATAACTCGTTGAGCCGTGACCTGGATTGTTTTTGGTGATTTGCTAAATGGTTAATATTTTTGAAGAGTGCATGGTTAGCTTGTTAAGAAATTTCTAGGTATAAATGTGTCCATAAATAAAAATTCTACATAATCATGGAGATCCTTATGTTCATATCAGGAAAAGCGTACAGTGTGACATGAATTGAGGCCTCGGAGAACTAATCAGCAGGTGAATCTTGGAGCTGTAAGCATAAGCGCATCTAAATGATGTCACGGAAAATCTGCATTCATTTTAAATGGCTGCCGAATCAGTATAAATATTTGATTTCCTACCTGAACTATGAACTGATCTGACAAATCAATTTGTGATCGCTTTGCACATGTCTAGTCATGACACACAAAGTAGGAGGAGAGATCAGAGGCCCAAGAGAATGTGCTCTGTACACATAAAGAATAAATGGACAAATACACTTTATTTTATTTTCAAACTGAATTATTTTTTTCCTCCAAGTTTCATAAATTTATGATAGAATTTTTTTTTTAGCTTTATTGCACAGAGATAAAAAAATTGTCTTATTACAGAAAATCGTGGAAGTTCAATGAGATTAAGGCTGGGGTCAGACAAGCACATTTTTAACGTGCGTTCTGGCGCACTTAATCACGGCTGCACTAGCAGCAAATGACGGGCAATGACAGCCAATATACGAAGTACGGTCGCACGAAAGTCCGGCCGCGCAACGCAAGTGGAAAATGAATGCATTTTTTCGAGAGCGCAGAACCCCTAGTACGGACGTACAGAGTGCGCTGTGTGTGTGTGTGTGTGTGATTTGGAGACGTCAGACCCTGCTCGTGTCCGGCCAACATAACGTCCAGACGCAAAAAGTTTCCTGGTTTGGATTCGTAAAACATCACGCACGAAAATGCGCATCGTATGACCGTTTTCGCATATTCCGTGAAAAAATACATCAATGCGTTCGGACGCACTTTTTTACGTTTGCGTGTAAAAATGCTTTCGTTTGACCCTAGCCTTAATGAGCAAATTTGTGAATGTTTTGACCTTTGAATAGATAATGTCTCACCCACCAAAGGGGTGGCTGAGTGTTCTACAGATTGCAGCTTATGATGGTTAAAAGGAGTATCTATTCCTTTCCAATAAAAACACTATTAACATTAGTGGCAGCAATCCACTCAACTCCATTCAGATAAACCAAAGAGATTTACAATTTTATACAGACTGATTTAATTATTTATTTATAAAGGATTTTACCAGGAAGGATACATTGAGATTTCTCTCATTTTCAAGTATGTCCTGGGTTCAAGAACATTGAAGTGTTACAGTTACAGAAATACAAAGTAGTATAATGCAAGATATTAGCAAAAAAACCAAATATACAGATTAGCAGAAAATAAATATGTAGGAAATATAGTCACTATGTTACATGTTTACAGGTGCATTCCGTATTGAGGTATGTTAATAGGGAGCTCTTAAGGGACTCTATTCAAAGAAAGGTGAAACTCAGGAGAATGACTGGAGAAGTGAAAATTCTAGGTCAAAATATCCAAACCAGAAAAATTCTCCCATTTATCTCACTTTCCAAATCGGCTATTTGGTCTAGATTGTTCTCTTCTCCCGACAGTTCTCCTGGTTTTCACCTTTCTCTGAATAGACCTGAGAGATTTCACAGAAATCAAAGTTTCAGCAGAAGGTCACCAATGGAATTGTTTTTACCTCAGTGTTCTTACTTTCACATCGTCGGTAGAGCCAGATTGGCTCAACAATCTTGGAGGTGCCTGGTAGGTGAGTGTAGGGGTAAATAATTTGTAAAAGTAATAGGAGGTTATTCAGAGAGCACCGAAATGTCGCTGACATTTCAGTGCTCTCTCGTTCCCCGCACTTCAGGGAATCAAAGTTCCACACCCTGCGGGGAATTCAGCATTCACCACAGGGTCCCTGACGTGCAGGGAAAACCCGACAAACACCTGTCGAACACTCCCCTGAAAAAGCCGCAGGAACCGCCGCTAAAAAACACGTCGGAAAAAGCCGCCGAGCCGCCGATCACAGCGCAGACCAGCCGCCGGAAAAGACGACAAGCTGACGAACGGGGTAAGGAAAAAAACAAAAAAAAACAATACAATTGAAAGTGTCAAAATTTAAATGCTATTTTCAAAAAAATTACCTAACGAAAATGTCTGGAATTACCATATAAGGTCCTATGAATGATAATAAAAAGGTCTGTTACAGGAAAAAGAAAAAACGCTTTTAAAAAAAAAAAACAGAAAAAAATGTGCTGGAAAATGCCAAAAAAAGCCTGAAAGATCCAAAAAAAATCTATAAATAAAGACACTTTTTACTGCAGATTAAAAGAATGGGAAAAAATGTGTCATCTGCGCTCGTTTCTATGTGTTCCATGTACAACAAAACTGAGGTTTTTGTTTGTTTCAATGGCCATTGCAACGTAAGCTCACTCGCCACTTCACGGCACCTCTTTACAGAGTGAGTACCTAACATGTACCAAAAGGCCGCTCTACTGAGCAGCTCCAAGCCCCTCCTGCTGCTTTTCAGCCAAGGAGAGGCAGAGATGGTGGGTTTTATTTATACACGCACCAAACACTTCCCATTTGGGATTAAAAACAAAAACATGGAAAGAGGAACAGCTGCAGAACGACGGACTGGTGTTACAAGCATGATATACATAAATACAGAAAAAATGGCGTCGCGCCCATACTCACCTGAGCGGCAGCAACTGCCAGGAGTAACAGCCCAGTTAATGTATAAAACATAACAAGGGAAAAAAGGTGTCATCTGCGCTCGTTTCTATGTGTTCCATGTACAACAAAACTGAGGTTTTTGTTTGTTTCAATGGCCATTGCAACGTAAGATCACTCGCCACTTCACGGCACCTCTTTACAGAGTGAGTACCTAACATGTACCAAAAGGCCACTCTACTGAGCAGCTCCAAGCCCCTCCTGCTGCTTTTCAGCCAAGGAGAGGCAAAGATATGGTGGGTTTTATTTATACACGCACCAAACACTTCCCATTTGGGATTAAAAACAAAAACATGGAAAGAGGAACAGCTGCAGAACGACGGACTGGTGTTACAAGCATGATATACATAAATACAGAAAAAATGGCGTCGCGCCCATACTCACCTGAGCGGCAGCAACTGCCAGGAATAACAGCCCAGTTAATGTATAAAACATAACAAGGGAAAAAAGGTGTCATCTGCGCTCGTTTCTATGTGTTCCATGTACAACAAAACTGAGGTTTTTGTTTGTTTCAATGGTCATTGCAACGTAAGCTCACTCGCCACTTCACGGCACCTCTTTACAGAGTGAGTACCTAACATGTACCAAAAGGTCGCTCTACTGAGCAGCTCCAAGCCCCTCCTGCTGCTTTTCAGCCAAGGAGAGGCAAAGATATGGTGGGTTTTATTTATACACGCACCAAACACTTCCCATTTGGGATTGAAAACAAAAACATGGAAAGAGGAACAGCTGCAGAACGACGGACTGGTGTTACAAGCATGATATACATAAATACAGAAAAAATGGCGTCACGCCCATACTCACCGGAGCGGCAGCAACTGCCAGGAGTAACAGCCCAGTTAATGTATAAAACATAACAAGGGAAAAAAGGTGTCATCTGCGCTCGTTTCTATGTGTTCCATGTACAACAAAACTGAGGTTTTTGTTTGTTTCAATGGCTCAGTAGAGCGGCCTTTTGGTACATGTTAGGTACTCACTCTGTAAAGAGGTGCCGTGAAGTGGCGAGTGAGCTTACGTTGCAATGGCCATTGAAACAAACAAAAACCTCAGTTTTGTTGTACATGGAACACATAGAAACGAGCGCAGATGACACCTTTTTTCCCTTGTTATGCTTTATACATTAACTGGCCTGTTACTCCTGGCAGTTGCTGCCTCTCCGGTGAGTATGGGCGCGACGCCATTTTTTCTGTATTTATGTATATCATGCTTGTAACACCAGTCCGTCGTTCTGCAGCTGTTCCTCTTTCCATGTTTTTGTTTTTAATCCCAAATGAGAAGTGTTTGGTGCGTGTATAAATAAAACCCACCACATCTTTGCCTCTCCTTGGCTGAAAAGCAGCAGGAGGGGCTTGGAGCTACTCAGTAGAGCGGCCTTTTGGTACATGTTAGGTACTCACTCTGTAAATAGGTGCCGTGAAGTGGCGAGTGAGCTTACGTTGCAATGGCCATTGAAACAAACAAAAACCTCAGTTTTGTTGTACATGGAACACATAGAAACGAGCGCAGATGACACCTTTTTTCCCTTGTTATGTTTTATACATTAACTGGGCTGTTACTCCTGGCAGTTGCTGCCGCTCCGGTGAGTATGGGCGCAACGCCATTGTTTCTGTATAAAAGAATAAATGGTTTATTAACCCTTTCACTGCAGAGCCATTTCACGTCTGTGTGCTGAGCTCATTTTTACTGCTTTTGCTCATCATGTTTAAACGCGATTTGAAGCCACGTTTTATTATACCACCCAGACATATTATAAATCGTTCTTTCCTGCAGACTCCGCAGATTCATAATATATCATTATTATATGTATACGTTATGCCCTGTCTGTATATTATAACAAAAAATGCAATAAAATGTGAATTTTTAATCATCTACACCGTGTAAAGTTTTTTTTTCATATTTTATCATACGAGATTTCGCGTTAATATTTTCTATGGGTTGTGCTTGTTAAAATAATTAGAAATGGGGACGTTACATTTTTTTGGGGGGAATTACGTGATTTTTAGCAAACGCACCCCATAGAAAAAAATCATTAGTGTAGCATCATTGTTCACAATATAATTGAAATGGGAACAATATTGCTGCATTAAAAAAAACAACACACAAAAAAACAAGTTTTTTTCTCTTTCTTATTTTTTTTTAATTATTTTTATTTTTTTGCTTCAAACATGGTCATGTTTCGTATCATTCGAAAGGCCACAGTAGCTGCCACGGTTCGGGAGATATGGGGGTTCAAAGGAACCCCTATCTCCACCAGGGGATTTCCTTGGGAAATCCCCGGGCAGCTAGGGGTTACCCTGCTAACTGACGTCAGGTGGCCAGGGGGGACCCGGAGGTGGAGCCGCCATCCAAGATGGTGGCCCCCACCGAAGCTAGGCCATGATCAAGTGGGTTAAAACCAGGGGTTAAAACCAGGTACTGCTTAAAAGGGGAGACTCTCCCCTTTTAAGCGGTGTCTGGTTTGTAAGAGGGGGGACCTCCCGATTGGGAGTGAGAGGGATCCGAAAGGATCCCCCTCCCTTTCAGGCGATCTCCCGGCTTTGCCGGGGGGTCGCCCGAAAATGACATTATCGCGCATCGCCAATCACGATGATGTCATTTATGTGGGGAGGCCCTTAAAAGACACGTCTGACTTCCTAGAAGTCAGAACGCCGCGGGACCCCGGAGAGAGGTGAGTATCTCTCCCAGGGCTCCCGCTAGTGGGTGATATGTGGGGAACGTCCTCCGCATATAGCAGGAGTTCCCCACAAGTCACCCGCAGTGAAGAGGTTAAATATTGAATAAAAATGGGAATATTTTTAACATTGAAGCCTATGGAATTCACCTGCATAAATCTGCCGAATGAAACCACTGAACAGCAGGGCATTTGGTAACCTTTCACTGCTGTTCGTCTGTGAATAGATGAGCCATTGCTTCTCTATGGGGGATTTCACTGCCTTCGAACAGGCATCGTACTTGCTGGCAGTTCGCCAAAATTTGCCGAACTGCTTGCTCTCTGAATAGCCAAATGGCCCCGAAATGTTACCGTATGGGGAAATTCCTTGTTCGGTGACATTTCGGCTCTCTCTGTATAACCCCTATAGTGTTTTCATGAAATCACTCTACACAAAGTTCATGATGGCGCAGTTTTCTGGCATTTTTTTGTGCTTGTGAAAGATTAACAACCTGGAATCACTCAGTATTCAAACACTAGTGCAGTTTGTGCACGTACTGTTTATCATTCAAGTGAGAAAGATGAATTTGGAATAACAAATGGAGTGGTAGCAATTGCATGAGGACCAGTAGTAATTGCCAAGCCTCACACAACCGTTACTACTCAACTTGGAATGCAGACCTGTGGGTTCATAAAAAAAAAGTCAGACACAGCACTTAATATAATCCTCAAACAGTTATTATGTTGAGGAGGAAATATACGGCCTATGTCAGGGATCGCAAACCCCGGCCCCCAGATAGTTCTAAACTACAACTCCCATGATTCCCTGACCTTCTATTGCATTGAAAAGAATTTTGGGAATTGTAGGCCATCAATGTTGGAGGGCTGGAGTTTGAGATGCCTGCCCTATGTGTTCTGCTCTCCCAGGTGCTTGCTCAGGGTGCACAGTGAAAAGTGAAAACTTAAACACAGATATGTAGTACTAAAAGAACTCAACAAGATCTACAATATACTTATAAAGTAAATTTTTGTCAAAAGAAGACATGAAGAAACTACCAGAAATGCAGAAGCAGAAAAATAAATAATTTAAAATTAATGTTTTCTTTTTGTAAAACATAATTTATTTCAGACCCCTTAAAATCCCTACAGACTATCCGACCCACCTCAGAGCATACTGAGCTTCCTGGTTTCGCCCCCCCCCCTGAGTCAGCTGCCCACTACAATTCTTCTTGTATTGTTACATTCTATAATGTAGACAGGTTGCGATGTTCCAGTTCACATTTGGGAAAATTTGGAAAATGTCTTTGTTATGTAGTATATTACAGTTGTCATGGAAACATTTAAATATGATTTAGGAAGCAGAACCCTGAACTTAGATTGACTTGATGTTGTGCTGCTGAAATGATCTAAAAATGTAAGAAAAAGACAAAAAAACACACAAGACGATCTCAACACACACTGAGGGCTCTATTACCTCCTTCAAGCTAACACTAGCGATCACGTTAGTGCTAGCTCAAAGGAGGTCATAGTGCACCGCACTTAAAAAATCCGTTATCACTCGTTAATTTACAAATTGTAGTGCGAGTTTACTGTACTCTGCGCTCCCTATACCTAACATGGGGAGCGCAAAGTGCAAGCACAGATTAACTAGCGTTAGGAAGGATCAGGGCTTTTTTTTTTTTGAGGCGGTACGAGCCAGTACACTGTAGCGGCACCTCATCGCCAGCCGCCCTTTGCTTTTTAATTTTCGACAACTCTGGTATCGGACTATCGGAGTCCGAATCCGGAGCTGTCTGATCGCGCAGGGGCGGATCCAGCGGCGCCGCGTTCTTTTCTTCTACGAGTGCCCGCCGGCCTGGATATCTGCCGCTCGCCTGCGAACCATCCCCAGCCAGTTGCGATCTCGCGAGATCGTGGAGTTCACGTGAGCTCCGCGATCTCGCGAGATCATGGCTGGCTAGTGGATGGATCCCAGGTGAGCGGCAGATATTCATGCAGGCAGCCGCTCGTAGAAGAAAAGAATGTGGCGACTGGCAATGACTCGGAGGAGCCTGGCAGAGGTGAGCTGGGGGCAATATATCCATGTGATCTGGCCTGGGGCAATATATCCATGTGAGCTGGCCTGGGGCAATATATCCATGTGAGCTGGGGCAATATATCCATGTAAGCTGGCTTGGGGAAATATATCCATGTGAGCTGGGGCAATATATTCATGTGAGCTGGCCTGAGGCAATATATCCATGTAAGTTGGCCTGGGGAAATATATCCATGTGAGCTGGGGCAATATATCCATCTAAGCTGGGGCAATATATCCATGTAAGCTGGCTTGGGGAAATATATCCATGTGAGCTGGGGCAATATATTCATGTGAGCTGGTCTGAGGCAATATATCCATGTAAGTTGGCCTGGGGAAATATATCAATGTGAGCTGGGGCAATATATCCATGTGAGCTGGCCTGGGGCAATATATCCATGTGAGCTGGGGCAATATATCCATGTGAGCTGGCCTGGGGCAATATATCCATGTGAGCTGGGGCAATATATCAATGTAAGCTGGGGCAATATATCCATGTGAGCTGGGGCAATATATCCATGTGAGCTGGGGCAATATATCCATTTGAGCTGGTCTGGGGCAATATATCAATGTGAGCTCGCCTGGGGCAATATATCATGTGAGCTGGGGCACTATATCCATGTGAGCTGGGGCAATATATCCATGTGTGAGCTGGGGCAGTATATCCATGTGAGTTGGGGCAATATATACATGTGAGCTGGCCTGGGGCAATATATCCATGTGAGCCTGGGGCAATATATCCAGTGTGAACTGGGGCAATATATCCAGCGTGAATAAAGAAGTATTTATTAGGATACGAAAAATCATCATAATAATTAGTTTTTCCCTGGGCGTGAGAGTACTCCCACCTATTTTTCCAGAAAAAAAGCACTGACAAGGATCATTTGGTCCTAACGCTAGTTACTAAGAGCTGACGCTAACTAAAAAAGTTAACACCAGCTCAGAGCTGTAGCTAACTGATTCCGCTGCTGCAGAATCAGTTAGCTGCAGCTGAAAACACCCCACAAAAAATCAAATACTTACCTCTCATCCCTCAGCGAGAACGGTATCCCCATCCACTGCTTCTGACCGCCGGGAGCAGAGAGTAGCTGGGGGAAAAAAAATGCCCAGGCTCCCTCCATGATCACTCCGCCGACCAGCAGGAATGTGACACGGCAGGAAAAGTCTCCATGGAGTCCTATTGACTCCTATGGACTCCATGGAGCAGATGCTAGAGACTGCACATTAGCACTTCCCCCAGCATCCACGAGCCTAGTGGCCGCTATGGGGCAGGCTGCTGGACTCAACTCCTGCCCTATGATCTGCTGTTGAATTGATACCGGGACACAAAGGGGTATTTAGCAATCACTAATTTTTCCACTTAGCGTCCCAGTTTTATCTACAGGTACATGATAGTGCCCTAAATGCATACATTTTCACACTTACAAAAAGTAAACTACAGAGCAAAATGTGGGGATTAAGTCTCACCTTTCAGCCATGTCATGATGAGCCTGTCACAAATTTAAAGTAAACCATTTTCTTGTGAGTCCTACTCGTAACATGAGAAACCTATGTGCATAACTACTTTACCTACAAGGAGCCTCTTTTGCTTATATGATATACTCAGGCTATTCTGCTTCCCTAAGCAAAGCTGTGAGGCGTGGGTGCTTAAGACTAGCTGAAGTCTGTTTTTGACCAGTACTCACACGATGAAGTTCAGCAGATAGCTTCAACTCAGCAAAACTGACACGTAGAAAAATGAATCCAGTTGAAGAGTTTAATGATCAGACTGACAATCTTGTTAGTGTACAGCTATGCAGGTAAAAAGAATTTACTTTGTCTAGCAGTGAGAACAGAATGGCTGCTATGTAACCAGGAAGTAACAAAAAACAAGACACTGAGCAGAGGGGTGGGAACTAGCTGATACAGAAAAGCTAGGGAAACCCAGAAGGGACAAAATAGCTATGAAATCAATAGCATGTGAGCAGCAAAGGCAGATTCAACACAAAACAGAAAAATATACAATAAATCCTAAAACATGGGGCATGACACAGGCCACTCTAAATGGGAATCTTCGGTGTTACAGGTTGGTTGCTTTAATTGAACAGAACCTGGTTGGGGTTCCACAACAATACAGAAATATAGGCAGTTCTGTTAGACTGGTTTCTGAATTGACAAAAACTTTGAACAATTTAATTTAGAGTTAAGAACGCCACTCCTCGTTAAGTGCCCATAAGGAGAGTCTTGAGTAGAATTTTTTTCTGGCTGCCGGTACAAGACAGTACTCAGTTCCGGCAGCTACCGTCAGGAACGATGCTCCTCAGCTAGGATGTGGAGGACGTCTCGAGCCCATCATCGAAGTTCCGCGAATCGTGCCAACCTGGTGCCAATCGCAAACTTCTGCCGCAGGGGGTTAACATCTTGGAATCTCAGCCCAACCTAAAGGACCCCCCCATGCCCACTGATATAATTGCGCATGGGCATGATGACCAAAGCTGGGTTTATAAATAGGCAGAGTAGGCTGTGCCAACAGGCACCTGCCACAAGGGGGTGTCTTGCTGTTTAACCCCTTCACTGCGGAGGACATGTGGGGAACGTCCTAATTGACTCCCGCTATATGCGGGGGACATTCCCTACACGTCCTCCGCTTGCGGGAGCCCCGGCAGAGATACTCACCTCTCTGTCCGGGGTCCCGCGGCGTTCTGGCTTCAGCGAAGCCAGGCGCTGAAGGTAGGCCGGCCCCAATGTAAATGACATCATCGCACCATGCGCGAAGACGTAATTTCCAGGCGCCGGCAATGCCGGGGGATCGCCTGAAAGGGAGGGGAGGTTCTTTTTGGATCCCTCTCTCTCCCGATTGGGAGGGTTTTCAGAAAAAAAACAGGCACCGCTTTGAAGGGCAGTGTTCTTAACCGTGGCAGCTAGGGGGTCAGGCATGGTGTCATTCGAAAGGTCTGAGCATGGCCTTTCGAATGATTCGAATGATACCAAACATGACCATGTTCAAAGTAAAATAAAAAAATTCAAAACGTAAAAAAATAAGTAAAGAAATTTTCTTTTTAAAAAATATGTATATTTTTTGTGTGTTGTTTTTTTTAATGCAGCAATATTTTTCACATTTCAATTATAAAGTGAACAATGATGCACTAATGATTTTTTTCTATGTGGTGCGTTTGCAAAAAATCACGTAACCCCCCCAAAAACATAACAAGTCCCATTTCTAATTTTTGTACAAGCGCACCCCATAGAAAATATAACCGCAAACGCTCATGTGAAAAAATGTGAAAAAAACCACTTTATACGCAGTAGATAATTAAAAATTCTAATTTTATTGCATTTTTGTTATAATATACTGACAGGACATGACGTATACATATAATAATGATATATTATGAATCTGCTGAGTCTGCCAAAAAAAAAAATTATATTTCTGGGTCATATAATAAAACGTGGCTCCTAAACGCATTTAAACATGATGCGCAAAAGCAGTAGAAATTAGCTCAGCACACAGCGGTGAAATGGCTCAGCAGGGAAAGGGTTAATAAAAACTAAAAAAACAAAGTACAATCATTCAGACCCCTGTATCTCTGGAGCCCGACAGGCTAGAGTAGCATATAAGGGATCATTGGAAAGGCCAAAGTGTGGCTTTTCCAGTGATACCAAACATGACCAGGTTACGTTTATGTAAAAATAAAATAACAAATAAAATATAATTTTTTCTCTTTTTTCTTTTATAAAGAAAATTATAAAGTGAACAATGATGCTGCACTAACTCACCTTCTCATTTCCCACATTGCCAGCAAGTGTGGAGGTGATTGCGCATTGCATTGTTTCAATGGCAACCTAGACAGTGGCACTGCAGTGAGGAAAGATAGGGGGATTTTAGAACCCGGTATCTCTGATTTTTACACCACACAAGGTCAATTGAGGTGTCATTGGAAAGGTCATAGTCTGGCCCTTCCAACGATACCAAATATGACCATGTAATGTTTATGTTTAACCCTTTCACTGCTGAGGACGCGTGGGGAACGTCCTCATTGACTCCTCCTAAGGAAAGATAGGGGGCTCCTTAGAACCCCAATATCTCACGACTGTTGGCAGCTAGCAGGGTCATGTTTCCAATGATAGCAAACATGACCATGTTTAAAGTAAAAAAAAATGTGTTTTTTTTAAAGACGTGAAATGGCTCAGCAGTGAAGGGGTTAAATAAACACAATCGTGAGATAACACAAAGAAAATATAATACGTATCTTTCGAGTCGTTCTCCCCCAGCGTTTCCTCCCAAAGACGCTGATAACAGATACACAAAAAACAACAAATTGGGGGAGTAAACTCTACAAAGAGATAAAGAAATATATCATGGTCAATAAGAAAAAAGCCAACACGTTTCGTCCGTAAATAAAGCGGACTTCATCAGGGAAAAAGAAATAATACAAATACATCTCATACAATACATTTATATAGTGTCCGAAATCAAGAAATCCTGCATTCCGGTGTCCAATTCCATCCCTCACATCCGGTTTCCCTCAACTCCGTACCCGGAAATGACATCACAGAGCAGTTCAGACGACTACAGCACAACACGCAGAAGCGGAAATGGAAGATCTGCGTGTGCTTCTGGGAGATGTAGTGCTTCTGACAAAAAACTCTCTCCCAAACATCCTAAGTAAGGTGCACAGATCCGGAAGTAAAGAATCTCCGAATGGCGAATACCGTGCTTATTGCTGGGAGATGTAGTTCACCTAAACAAAAATAATTATCAGAAGCAAAAATCGCTAATCTTAATTAACAACACATTCAGATACAATAAAATAAAATAAAATGAAAGAAGGATCAGCCAAATAGAGAGACCGAACAGATACACACAATTGGCAAAAATGACAGTGTAATTTTAAAATAATATTAAAATAATATTAAAATAATGGGAGGATCAGCCGGCTAAAAAGGACCGAGCGGAGCACAAAATGCAAGTCTATAGGCAACCCTTTATGTCCAAGTCAACATTGAGAAAAACTATGAGATTTAAAAGTAATCTCACGATTAAAAATTACGAAATTAAGTCCTTTATCAATTGCTCAAGTAAAGGGGTTGTATACCTATTAGAATGTCCCTGTGGAGTTCAGTATATAGGGAGAACAACTAGAGAACTTAGAGTTAACAATTTTAGAACATCTTGGTAACATAAGATGGAAAAAGAGTGATCACAGTGTTCCTGTCCACTGTAATCAATTGACATTGACTTGGTTGTTAAGGATTGGAGAGGGGGAGACTTTTTGAAAGTTTTGGCCAGGAGAGAGACCAAGTGGATCTATAGAATGGGGACTTGGAAGACTGGAGGTCTTAATGTTGACTTGGACATAAAGGGTTGCCTATAGACTTGCATTTTGTGCTCCGCTCGGTCCATTTTAGCCAGCTGATCCTCCCTTTATTTTAATATTATTTTAATATTATTTATTATTACACTGTCATTTTTGCCAATTGTGTGTATCTGTTCGGTCTCTCTATTTGGCTGATCCTTCTTTCATTTTATTTTATTTTATTGTGTCTGAATGTGTTGTTAATTAAGATTAGCGATTTTTGCTTCTAATAATTATTTTTGTTTAGGTGAACTACATCTCCCAGCAATAAGCACGGTATTCGCTGTTCGGAGGTTCTTTACTTCCGGATCTGTGCACCTTACTCAGTCAAGATGTTTGGGAGAGAGTTTTTGTCAGAAGCACTACATCTCCCAGAAGCACAAGCAGATCTTCCATTTCCGCTTCTGCGTGTTTTGCTGTAGTCTGAACTGCTCTGTGATGTCATTTCCGGGGACGGAGTTGAGGGAAACCGGATGTGAGGGATGGAATTGGACACCGGAATGCAGGATTTCTTGATTTCGGACACTATCAGAGTTATCCAAAGAGATTCGAAAAGTCACTGCACGTTCGGTGACTTTTCGTTCTCTTCAATTCGGTTCCTTTTGTCGATCCCATTTCGGCAACCCTGCGGTGTATTCAGCAAACACCACAGGGTCCCCGAATTGCAGGGAAAAGCTGCCGCAAACCCGACGAAAACTAACCGCAAAACCCACCGAATGCACGCTGAAAACCCCCAAAAACATCTGGATTAACCTGCGAAAACCACGGAAAAAGCCCGAGCAGGAGCTGATCGCACACAGCCGAAGCAGCCGAAGCAGCTGAGACCACAGACGAGGGAGGTGAATAAATTAGCAAAACCATTTGTATGAATCTGTGAAAAAGAAACGCTGTTTGCAAAGAAACTATTGAGCGAAAATGTCTGAAATTTGCACATAAGGTCCAGGGAATGATAATAAAAAGGGCTGTTACAGAAAAAATAAGTAAACTTAAAAATAAAAAAATCAGACTTTTAACCCTTTCGCTGCTGAGCCTTTTCACGCCTCTGTGCTGAGCTCATTTTTACCGGTTTCGCTCATCATGTTTAACCGCATTTTGAAGCCTTATTTTAATATATGACCCAGACATATTATATATCGTTCTTTCCGGCAGACTGTGCAGATTCATAATATGTCATTATTATATGTATACGTTATGTCATGTCTGTATATTATAACAAAAAAATGCAATCAAATTTGAATTTTCAATAATTTACAATGTGTAAAGTGTTTTTTTCACATTTTAACATGCGATCGTTTGCGGTTATATTTTCTATGGGGTGCGCTTGTTAAAAAAATTAGAAATGAGGAATCGTTACTTTTTTTGGGGAAAATTACGTGTTTTTTAGCAAACGCCCCCGTAGAAAAAATCGTTAGTGCAGCATCATTGTTCACTTTATAATTGAAATGGGAACAATATTGTTGCACTAATAAAACAAAAAAAACCCCAAAAACTTTTTTTTTTAAAAATTTTTTTTTTAATTTTATTTTTATTTTTAATTTTACATGGTCATGTTTGGTATCATTGAGAAGGCCACACTCTGGCCGTTCCAATGATAGCAACCATTAACCCCTAGCTGTCACGGATCGGGAGATAGGGGGTTCATTGGAACTCACTATCTCCACTATAGGTGGCAGCAAGGGGTTAATTTCAAAACTGGCGCCATCGCGCTCTGCGCGATGATGCCAGTCATTAGGGGGATATCCCGGAAGCTTGGCCGACATCCAAGATGTCGGCCAGCTCCGGGAGGGGACCGCAATACGGCGCATGTTAGCGCCATATCGCGATCCAGCCCCCTAGGGGTTAAAGACAGCCGCCGCTTGGAAGGGCAGGCTGTGCCCTTCCAGGCGGTGCCTGTCTTTAATCGCTGGCCCACGGGGAAGGGGAGGGGGAGAGTTCCGAAGGACCTTCCCCCCTCCCCTTCAGGCACCTTCCCTGCAATGGCGGGGGGGTGCCTGAAATAGACGTCATCGTGCATGCGCGATGACGCCTATCGTGCCCGCCGGGGTCCCGGAGGCTGGGCTGACATCGATGATGTCAGCCCGCACCGGGGGGCCACGCGATCAGCCGGAATACCGGCTGATCGCGGCTGCAAAGGGAGGACGCGCTCAGCGCGTCCTCCGCAGCCAAGTAGCAATGTGGGTGGACGCGCTCTTCTCGTCCACCGCATTTTAAGGTTTAAAAAAAGATTAAGAAAAATGCTTAAAGTATCCTAAAAAATCTATAAATAAAGAGACTTTTTGCTGCAGAATTTTATAATGAACGGTTTATTAGATATTGAATTAAAACGGGAATATTTTTAACATTGAAGCCTATGGGATTTTCCTGAATAAATTTGCCGAATTAAACCACCGAATGGCAGGGCATTAGGGGAACCTTTCACTGCTGGTTTGTGTTCTCTGAATAGCCGAAGCAGTGCTTTTTATATGGGGTTTTCACTGCCCTCGAATAGGCACCGAACAGGCACCATATGTTCAGGCAATTCGCCAAGATTTGGCGAATTGCCTGCTCTCTGGATAGCCGAATGGCCAGGAAAGGTAACCGAACGCTGATTTTCAGCGTTCGGTTACCTTTCTCAAGCAATTCGGATCTCTTTGGATAACCCTGTATATAAATTTATTGTATGAGATGTATTTGTATTATTTCTTTTTGCCCTGATGAAGTCCACTTTATTTACGGACGAAACATGTTGGCTTTTTTCTTATTATTTGTTTTAAATAAAACATCTTTATACTGCCACTGGTGCCAGTTTGACGTGCATTTTCCTGTGACGGCAGGGTAACCATTTCCAGCTGAGCCTATCCAGGGGGTGGTAATCATTGATGTGCCTTTTAATTTTGTACATTGTGTGAGTGCGATCTAAAGGAGGAATGTTTGTTTAGAAATAATACCTCTGTATCTCTGTCCCATGGAAGCTAGAGGGCCATGGGAGGTGTCATTGGAAAGCCATGGAGCGCATGGCCTTTCCATGGATACCAAACATGACCAGTTTTTTTGTAAAATGAAAACGTAAATATATAAAAATATATTTTCTTTTCTTCTAATGCAGCACCATTGTTCACTTTTCAGTTATAAAGTATACAATGATGCTGCACTATGGAGCTCTGTAATACGCTCATACACACTGCACATTGCTGTTAGTTTTATTGCTGTGGAGCTTAGTGATATACACATACAAACCGAACATTACTGTGAACTTTGGTGGAAATAGTTTGATGGGGGGGTGCCAGAATTTCATCCTTGGACCCAGGCAGCACAATGTTGTGGCCTGGCTCTATTCAGTAACTATAGCTGGTGTGCACCCTCTATTCATTGGCTCAAAGTAAGCGTATGCCAACTTTTCACTGGGTGCTCGTTGCCTGGCACTATGACTCTTCATGGTCAGTACCCCCACCTTTTTTCCTAGAAAAAAAGCACTGGTTATAGATATGATAGGTAGCCAGCTATTTCCTCTCTGTCCTATAGCCACGGACCCTTGAAGGCCCGTTTTTCTTCTATACCTCCTAGATACTATCTATCTACTTAGGCAAACCTATCCATTAGGTATTCATGCAGCTTGGCTGGATATACACAGAGCATCGTTATATATATTTGTTTGTCATTTTTGTGTCATCGCCTCTAGTGTGTTTTTTTATTCTCGATACTAGTAAAAGTTATGTTTTAACTTCTCACTAATTTTCAGAGACCCCAGTGTCCTAGGACTTTTTGCCAGCTTCTCAGTGAGTGCAGTCTGTATTTCCCCAAGATGATCTGCAAACTCTCGCCTGGTTGAGGGTCCCGAGGACAGGTTGGGGACCCACTGGCTTAAACTAATTCTATGAGTGTTGTTTTCAAAAAGATATCATCAATAACTTTTTTTAAATATCAGATGATTCATTCAAACTAGTTCAACCATAGCGGAGAACCGAAAAATTATCCTGTTTTGAACAAAAGGGCCATTAAAACCCCCAAAAACATATTTTCAGTCAGGTTCAGATTGACAATGACTAGTAAGCATGCCTATTCCAAAAATCCAATGTTTACATGAGGGTTTCTGTATGAGTTTCTCTGAAACCCTTTCTGAAGAGCCATTTATCAACCCCTTTCAGCACTTGATACATATTCAAAATTCAGCATACCGTTAAAACTGAATTGAATCAATAACCCAATATTTTCATTATCACGTATAAGTGTGAATGCCGATAATTTAGTGAAATTTTATCGGGAATCGAAATTCCATTAAACTCTTAATTAATTATACTAAACTGAAAAATGGTCAAATTGCGGTTGAAAAATTGGTACATTTAAGGGAAAAAGTTGAATTAAATCGAACCTGAAGTGTTTAGTTTTTATTTGTTTCCGTTAGCCTTTACAGAAATGTTACATCAATATAGAACAAAAGAACTGGAAACCTCCAGCCATACAGGATGTATCAATTATTTCCAAATTATCAAAATATAATACCTTTATTAGAGAGTTATGTTACTTTAGCAGTTTTTTGTTCTTCGGTTGTTGTTGGTTTTTGGGGGTGTGTTTCTATTTGGAGATACAGTTGTGTTCAAAATTATTCAACCCCCACTGAAATTGAGTGTTTTGGCCAGTTTGACATTGATTTTGATCATTCAGTCATCTTGCTTACAATTAAATCAAAGAGGCACGTGTAGGTCAGACAAATATAACATAACATTTATAATGAAATAACCACAAATGTCTTTTCTGTGCTCACATCATTATCAGTTTTATTCAACCCCCCAAGTGACATGCAATCTTAGTACTTAGTACAACATCCTTTTACAGTTATAACAGCTTTTAAACGTGAAGCATAGCTTGACACAAGTGTCTTGCAGCGATCTACGGGTATCTTCGCCCATTCGTCATGGGCAAAAGCCTCCAGTTCAGTCACATTCTTAGGCTTGCGCACTGCAACTGCTTTCTTTAAGTCCCACCAGAGGTTCTCAATCGGATTTAAGTCAGGTGACTGCGATGGCCACTCCAAAATGTTCCAGCCTTTAATCTGCAACCATGCTCTAGTGGACTTGGAGGTATGCTTGGGATCATTGTCCTGTTGAAAGGTCCAACGTCTCCCAAGCCTCAGGTTTGTGACGGACTGCATTACATTGTCATCCAATATCTCCTGGTACTGAAGAGAATTCATGGTACCTTGCACACGCTGAAGCTTCCCTGTACCTGCAGAAGCGAAACAGCCCCAAAGCATGATTGACCCCCCGCCATGCTTCACAGTAGGCAAGGTGTTCTTTTCTTCATAGGCCTTGTTCTTCCTCCTCCAAACATAGCGTTGATCCATGGGCCCAAACAGTTCTAATTTTGTTTCATCAGTCCACAGAACACTATCCCAAAACTTCTGTGGTTTGTCCACATGAATTTTGGCATACTGCAGTCGACTCTTCTTATTCTTTGGAGACAGCAAGGGGGTGCGCCTGGGAGTTCTGGCATGGAGGCCTTCATTACACAGTGTGCGCCGTATTGATGAGCTGAAACTTCAGTACCCACATCTGACAAATCTTTTCTCAGTTCCTCAGCAGTCACACGGGGACTTTTCTCCACTCTACGCTTCAGGTAGCGCACAGCAGTCAAAGTCAGCATCTTCTTTCTGCCACGACCAGGTAGCGTTTCAACAGTGCCCTTTGCCTTGAATTTGCGAATGATGCTTCCTATGGTCTCTCTTGGTATGTTTAACATCTTTGCAATCTTCTTATAGCCATTGCCCTGCCTGTGAAGAGTAATCACCTCTTCTCTTGTCTTCCTGGACCATTCTCTTGACTTCACCATGTTTGTAATCACACCAGTAAATGTCTAGAAGGAGCTGAGTATCACAGTCATTTTAAAGCTGCCTAATTGGTGCTTATTATGCTTTATTGCTGCTCCGTGACATCCACAGGTGTTTTCAATACCTGATTGAAAACACTTGAATGAACCTCTGTTCTTCAGAGTGGTAGTCTTTAAGGGGTTGAATAATTGTGTCAATGAAGAATTCACAAAAGAAACATTTACTACTGTATTACAAAACCAATTGATGTCACTTTAGTTGCATATGGCTCTTTAAAAAGTCCTTGTAGGATTTCATTCTGAATACAATTACAAATGTACACTAAATTCCCTAAAACCCTTTACAGTATTGGGGGTTGAATAATTTTGAGCACAACTGTATAACTGACTGGGTATCTACGATGGATTAGAATTAAGGCTGGCCTTCCACTGGAACCGTTTTCGAATGACCGACGATTTCATCAGACCATGGACGACGTCGGTCGTCCGACCAGGTCAGACTAGGGTCTTCCACTGTGTGCGATCTGTCGTGCGACCACAGACGATCCAGATCAAAATCAGAGGTGGAGTTCAGAGGCTGCCAAAACCAGAATGAACTGGTTTTACATGCAAAAACAAGTTCATTCTGCTTTTGGAACCAGTGCAGTCCTTTTTTTTTTTGTTATTATTATTTTTACTACTATGCGCTTCGTCTGTAAACCAGTCAAGCTATCCCCTAAATCAGGGCATGACGCCAACACTTCAGTGCAGTACTGCACTCTGATATTCGTTCTCTCTGCCGCCGCAGATTGCCGATGTGCAGCGATCTGCAGCATATTTCTCTATCATTTTTACAGTACAAACAGCAACAAAATTGCACTGTATGGGAAAATTCAACATTCAGTGCCCTTTGGGAGGCATGTCAGTGCTTAGTAAATAAACCCCTTCGCGCAGCATTCACCGCTTGACCCACCATGTTACACAACTAGTCCCAACATACAAAAAAGTGTTTTGGTAAACTTGCATCATGTCTGCATCATTTATTTTCAATGGGAGTTAAAAAAAACAGCAAAACCAATATAAATGCGTTTTTTTTTAACTCCCCTAATGAGTTTGTCAATGTCCATCTTGCCCAATCGTTCTGAACTCCCAGCCTGCAAGTTGAGATCGCCCATCTGCTGTGGTCTTTACCCGTCTCCAGAAGTCGGCCGTCGGATGTCTGCTGCAATGGACGATAGTTCCATTCACATTCATGTTACGGGATCGGAGATGCGACGACAGACGATATCGGATGATCGCACCATCGCACGAACACGGTTCCAGTGGACGGCCAGCATAAGACTTTGAGTTCGGTTGCCTTGCCATCCTATTTTGCAGCTGATAAGGTTATTTATTGATGCTAGTGATTTACAGCATGGTATGAACACTGCAAGTAGGAACAGAGCTTCTCTAGAGTATTGAGTAGTATCCTTTACCATACATTGGCGTGACTGTGGAATGGTGAAATCATAGTTAGCCTAGTACAGGGCTATTCAGAGAGATGTGAAAACCTTGAGAATTGGCAGGAGAATGAACAATCTAGACCAAATAGCCAATTTTGAAAGTAAGATAAATGGGAGAATTTTTATCTAGTTTGACTATTTTGACCTAGAATTTTCAATTCTCCAGTCATTCTCAAGGTTTTCACCTCTGTCTGAATAGCCCTGGTAATCTTTTTTAGGCAGTATTTGGTATATTACTATTATTACTAGGTATATCGTAGGTGCTTAATGCACTGAGGTATTATGATTATGCACTAGAGAAAGGCTGTATTGCTATTTATGTATATGTATTGTATATTTAAAAGGAAACAAAGTAGCAAAACAAGAGGACATAGTCTTAGAGTAGAGGGGCAAAGGATTAAAAGTAACATCAGGAAGCATTATTTTACTGAGAGGGTGGTGGATACACGGAACAGCCTTCCAGTTGAAGTGGTAGAGGCCAAAACAGTAATTGAATTTAAGCAAGCATGGGATAGGCATAAGGCTATCCTAAACAAAAGATAGATCCAGGTAAAGTATCCATGTATTTGGGCAGACTAGATGGGCCGAAAGGTTCTTATCTGCCGACATTTTCTATGTTTCTATCACGGTTATTCAAAGAGATTCGAAAAGTCACTGCACGTTCGGTGTCTTTTCGTTCTCTTCAATTCGGTCCCTTTTGCCGATCCCATTTCAGTGACCCTGCGGTGTATTCAGCAAACACCACAGGGTCCCCGAATTGCAGGGAAAGGCTGCCGCAAACCCGACGAAAACTAACCGCAAAACCCACCGAATGCACGCAGAAAAGCCACAAAAACATCTGGATTAACCTGCCGAAAACCAAGCCCGAGTTCCTGCCGAACACAGCCGAAGCAGCCGAAGCAGCTGAGACCGCAGACGAGGGAGGTGAATAAATTAGCAAAATAGTTTGTGTGAATCTGTGAAAATGAAACGCTGTTTGCAAAGAAACTACTGAGCGAAAATGTCTGAAATTTGCATATGAGGTCCAGGGAATGATAATAAAGAGGGCTGTTACAGAAATGATAAGTAAACTTAAAAACAAATCGGACTTAAAAAAAAATATTAAGAAAAATGCTTAAAATATCCTAAAAAATCTATAAGTAAAGAGACTCTTTACTTCAGAATATTATAATGAACGGTTTATTAGATATTGAATTAAAACGGGAATATTTTTAACATTGAAGTCTATGGGATTCTCCTGAATTAACTTGCCGAATTAAACCACCGAATGGCAGGGCATTAGGGGAACCTTTCACTGCTGGTTTGTGTTCTCTGAATAGCCGAAGCAGTGCATTTTCATGGGGATTTCACTGCCCTCGAACAGGCACCGAACAGGCACCGTATGTTCAGGCAATTCGCCAGGATTTGGCGAATTGCCTGCTCTCTGGATAGCCGAATGGCCAGGAAAGGTAACCGAACGCTGATTTTCAGCGTTCGGTTACCTTTCTCAAGCAATTCGGATCTCTTTGGATAGCCCTGTATGTTTCTATTGAATTCGCCATGGTGAATGTGAGATCATATGTACATTGAGTGAGCATCAGTTGTTGGATATGGGCGGTGACTAACAATGCATAGATTAAAGGAGTTATTCAATAAAAGCTGAACTTGCAACTGAAGGAAGGGCACTGAATGGATAATTTCATTGTATGGTGTAATTTCGGGGCAGTTCATCTATTCTCCAAGCTGTCAATTTGCCAAATACTGAGGAATTGACACCGAAATATGGTGCAGTTCACCCTAGATCGCCTTTTAGAAGGATATCAGATTTCTGTGGTTTTTCCTGCAGTTCGGCGGCGTTTGGCAGTCAGTTTGGCGATCTTCGGAGGCGTTTGGTGGTCTGTTTGGCAGGCTGATCAGCAGTCTTTGGTGGCTTTCGGCGGTCTGTTCAGCTATCAGAGGCGGTGTTCGGTGGCTCCACATTCGACTCACTTCAGAGACCCTGCGGTGAATAGTGAATTCACCGCAGGGTCGGCGAACTGGAATCTCTAAAGCGCACCAAGGAGTGCTGAACAAGAAAGCGCCGAATTTTCACTGAAATTTCAGGGCTTTCTGATTAACCCTTATAGATATTGTATACTCTGGTGATTCTTTCAATGTATTTATTGGTTTACTGCTGTGGTCCGTTATATTGATAATTTAAAGGAGGATTCACAATTTGGTATTGCAAGTGCATGCAAGGAGGTAATAAACATTATAGTGCATCTTTTATACCATTATTATACCGCTTGGATTGCCAGGTGGTAGGTGAGAGGACCAACGTATTCATGTTATAATATCAATGTGTGATCTACATGTCAAGCTGATACATCATAGAATACCTTAAATATTGGATAATATACCCCTCTCTTTTCCTTTGTTCTTTATAAATTATTGTACATTTTTATATAATTGTTTCTAATTAAATTATTATATTTTGATAATTTGTATTTGTAAATAATTGATGTATCCTACATGGCTGGAGGTTTCCAGCTCTTTTGTTCTATATTGATGTAATTATGTTGGTTGGGTAAAGCCCTGGAAATAGGATACTTATTGTGGCCCGCAGTATATATACACTGTATATATATGTTTTTGTGGTATCGGGTATACAATATTAGAGAACACGTGGAATCCCAGGACTCGTACTTAAATCTGACATTATGTATTTAAAAAGGAGCATCAAAAATGTTAGTAGATAATGGTGCAGAAAAGATTAATTGATGACCTCATGCCCCGCAAGGACCAAGTTGGTATTTTTAGGAATGTGGGCTCTCAAATATGCTTGCGGAATGTATAGTAAAGTCTGCACATGGGTGTAATACTCAGATACATAAAAAGTATGGGCCCTACTAAAATCTTCGCGCAAACATCAGCGCGTGCGCAAAAACGTATTAACGTGAGGGGCAAAACCATTTGCGCAGAACGTCGTATTACAATGTCAGCGCAACAAATGCGCGTATTCGTCTACCGCGGGCGAACCTGCGCGAACGCTGCGCAAGCTTACTGTACGTTGCGTGTCCTATACTTAACATTGTGAGCACAAATGCGTTTGTGCGCTGGTACGCAGATGGTATTACAATCTATGCGCAGTCTGTAAAGCACAGCCTTTGTGCGCATAATTTTAGCAAGTCCTAAAAGCTGGTGTTAAAGGCAAATTCTATCAACCTGGCCGAAACCAAATACACCAGACCAAAAAAAAATGTGCAGCAAAGTATAGTTACACATTCTACACATAACAAACCAATAAATTTGAGAAGTTGTGTGTGTTTTTTTTTTGATGCAGCATATATGAGCAGATTGATTTTGACAAGCGCAAAAACTTAACGTGAGACAATTGAGGTTCTTAATTCTGATTGGCTGAATTGCATGAAATAAACAGTCCACACACTGATTTCTGCGAACAACGTTGATGCGAGCGCGTTTGTGCGCGTTTGTGCGTGTACCTTTTACGCACGTTATTTTTTGACGCATGAAAAAATGCGTGAGGATTGTAATACCAGCGTTGTGTTACGCTCGTTAACGTTTAACGCTTCGCGCAAAAATTCACGCGTTGCGCGTGTGTTTTTGTGTGAAGAATGTAATAGGGCCCTATTTCTTTATCTAAAAGCAAGCATCTAAATAGGAAAAAAACTGTTGATTGCTTTGAAGATAATCTCTCCTTCTTGCCCATTTTCCTCCCTTTATTGTTATTATTACCCAATTGACTAGCGCTCTTGTAAGTGACCTTAGTAGAATATAAAGAAAACTAAGCTGGAGCATTAACCACTGAAACGTCTTCAGACCAAGAAATGTTTTCGTCCCGTATTTGCCAGTGCAGAATCACAGAGGGTTAAATCTGTCTGTATCCTGTAGGCTTCTCTCATGAGGTTGCAGTAAGGCGTATAGCGCAGAACAGCTTCCCCAGAGTCCTCTCTCACAACTTACGACGTAACACGCAGATGTATGCCAGTTTCCCAGTGAACAGAAACATTTTATTCTGAGTGTTAACTCTTCGGCTGCCTGAGTGGTATGCAACATGTCCAGAATATTAAACAGAAAACAATATTTCCTGGGTTCTAGGGGTGGAACAGAACTCGACAAACATCCCTCAACATTCCCTGCTCGCACTACTGTGATTGGTCCCGGCAGAAAATACACTATTTTCCAATTTCCTTTTTTTTTTAATAATACGCGGTATAAATAGTTGAATTTACAATAGTCCAATCTACAAGATGTCCTAAGAAATGGTTCAAAGTGCAGAATTGTATTCAAATAGATCCTGTAGAAGCCTGTGGGTGATCATATCAGGATAAGCCCCATTTTATTTAAGAGACATGTTAAGTAAATATCGTGATATTTTAATTTCTACGATGGCTATAGGTTACTGTGGCATCCCAGAAGTTTTTTTAAACACCATATATTATTATATATTGGCAGAGGAACAGCATGGGACATGCCTTTCTAAAAACATCTGGGTTAGACAACACTGTGCACTGATACACAAAAGAATCCAACATTCCCAAGAAATCTGAACTTACATTCTATGGATCCTTCTTGCCTAAAGAAGATTAATGAGGAATAATGTGTCTCTAAGCATTAATCCAGTGAACTGATACCCATCTGGAGATGTTTCCCTCTGGGAAATTTTATATATATATATATAAACACATATATATATATAGAGAGAGAGAGAGGCCTGCTAAAGTAATCATCTCTGTTCTATATCTTATGTTTACACAAATCCACACACATATTGACACACAGCAACATTGAGTTTGAGTATTTTGATGCATTCCCCAATGTTCCATGATATGGCAATAACTTGTGATATAACATAAAACGATCTTCCCTGAGCTCTTGCTGTGATTCCTAAATTATGGAGTCTCTCTTTATCCTATTGCTGAGAAATCTAATTGCTTCTGCTGCCAAGACATTAATGAGCAGATTGTAGGACTGTAAACACAGATTCCTATAGCCAAGATGTGTTTGCAAACTGGTATCGTTGCATATGTTCACACGGTGTAACATACTGCATTTTATACACACCATTGCTGTATACCGTTTACAGTACATTTCAACAAAAATGAACTATACCCCAATGCACAATTATTCACCCTAAATGCTGGTCTTTCCTGCCACAATTCTTGTGCATTCTTCTTAGAATGACATTGCAGGGAGAAAACAAAGTTATCTTTAAAGGGTCACTACCACCACAAAATGAATTGTCCTTATTGTTTATTTTATGTTGCTAATATCTTACATGTACTTTGTTTTTCTCTTTTATGTTTAGTTAACCCTTTCCCGCCACAGGGCGTGATATGCCGTCCTTGCGGCGGGTGGGCCTTGAAGCCACAGAGCAGCATAGTATGCCCCGCTGACTTCAATGGGCTTCCTCTGGCCCCGCCCAGTAGCTGGCACGCGCCACGCACTATTCGCTGCTGCGGAATGGCCTGGTTTCGACTGTCCCCACCAGCAAATGACGTACAAATTGCGTCTGCTGCATGGACAGGCCGAAGTAGGGGCCTGCCACAGCAGCCAGCTAGCAGGGTGTACTAGTACGCCCGGTCGGCGTTAAAGCCCTCCATCCTGCACCATGTGCCCTGCTTGAAAGGGTTAAGAAAATATTTTACTCTGTATGTATCACTAGGTGCATACATTGTGTGAACTTTTGTGTTGCAAACTGCCCCCTCCCACAGTATCTTTACATCACTTGCTCCTCACTGTGTGGCTTTGTGAATTAGTCGGTCACTGACTCAAATCTCATTGTAATGTGTGGGCTGTATTCAAAGGACATCACAAGGGAGTAAATTAGAAGGCTTTTAAGCTCCCTGTTTTATCTCATTCAGCTGCCATCTCTTATCTCCAGACGCTTAGAGATAAACAGACCCCTGCTGCCTTATCTAAACATTTCCTTTTCCACCTCATCAACTCCAAAAACTAGTGTGCACGCTACAGTGTGTGGCTTTCCCGACGGGATGTCGGGAGGCGGGTCAGTACGCGCGCACTTAGTGCACTCGTCTGACCGCAGCCTAATGTGACTCACTTATCTTTTTATTTTCCATTTTAGCTATTTTACATTTTCCAAGTCACTCATCATCAGCTCAGTCACTTCATTTATACACTAAGGAATCAGCACTCATGCTCAAGTCAGTTATTTAAAACCTTTATAATGTCACATACACAGAAGAAATTGTGGATATGTTTTTCCTTATTCTCACAATTATTTTGAGGATTCCCTTGAAGAATATTTCCACACGGAGTCACTACATCAGTCACTATAAATATGTATGATGTGTTCTGGGACACACATTACTATCTTACTTTATGATACGTTGATAATTTAGAAAAATCTCCTCTTGACTATACAGATAATAGTGGTGTGTGGGGGTGGATATCTTTAAGTTATGTATTAGAGATTTGTAATGCTAAAACTACTTGATATCAACCACAAAGAGCATAATTTGCAGAAACTTATATTAAAACAGCCAACAAAAGACAGTCATATGATATCACTCAAAGCAACATTATAGCTGCATTCTTTTAACAAGAATTGTACATCTCATGAGACTCTGTTTTTATATAATTTATTTCATTTTCGACAAATAGTGCTAAAGACTAGTTATACTCTCGAAAGCTTGTCTTTTAACCCCTTCACTGCTGAGGCATTTCACCGCTGTGTGCTCAGCTCATTTTTACCGGTTTCGCTCATCATGTTTAAACGTGATTTGAAGTCACATTTTATTATACAACCCAGACATATTATATATCGTTCTTTTCGGCAGACTCGGCAGATTCATAATATATCATTATTATATGTATACGTCATGTCGTGTCTGTATATTATAACAAAAAATGCAATAAAATTTGAATTTTTAATCAGCTACAGTGTGTAAAGTGTTTTTTTCACATTTTATCACATGAGCGTTTGGGGTTATATTTTCTATTGGATGCGCTTGTACAACAATTAGAAATAGGGACTCGTTAAATTTTTGGGGGGGAATTACGTGATTTTTAGCAAACGCACCCCATAGAAAAAAATCATTAGTGCAGCATCATTGTTCACATTATAATTGAAATGTGAACAATATTGCTCCATTAATAAAAACAACACACAAAAAATGTTTTTGAGGACTTTCCCCACACGTCATCCTCAGTGAAGGGGTTAAATATAACGTTAGTCCAATAAGAAAGGTATCACTACTCGCTGCTATACTCTGGTGATATATATATATGCTACAGTATATACACACAGGGCTTAAGGCCAACGGGAATTCTTAAGAACACAGTTTCTCCACTATTTTTTCATGAGGAGCTGATTCCTCTTTTTGTCCATACACTGAAATACTTTTATTAAATTTCCTTAATAAGTCACCAGACATATATGATATTTATTGCAATTATCACCATGATTCCCTAGCTTATCATTATATTTAAACATTAATATTATATTCGAGAGTCGGGTGGGGGATTGAGAGATACATATCAACATATCAATTTGGTGACCAACATTTTTGGAGGGTTTCCACACTTACAGGGTTATTCAGAGAAAGGTGAAACTTTGTAGAACTTTTGGAGAAGTGAAAAGGCATCGTAACCCTCCATGGAGTCCTATGGACTCTAAGAGTTGATACTCGTGACGGCGCGCAAGCGCTACCGCGAGTATCACCGAGGGTAGTGCATCGTTCCGGAGGTAATGTGCTGAAATTTGCGCCTGCCCGGGAATCTCACGCTAAAATGGGGACGCTACAGGGAAACCTGCGGGTGCCGGTTTTTCCTGTTACCGTCCCCATTTTAGTGTGAGGACGAGAATAGGACCCCTATTTTTTTAGGACTAGAACCCTAAGTAAATATATATATATATATCTCACATAAGTGGGTTTATCCTATAATGTCAGTCATTGAGTTTATATAAAAGATGGGGTGCATTGATTCTGTTAGCAGGCATAGCAACAAGTGATCATATTTTGTGGCCAAAAACCCATCATTTTAATCCTAGTTCAGGAATTAAAAAATTTTGTGACTGGTATTGGGTGGTTTGCTTTACAGTAATGCATGTCTGTTTAATTGGTTTCAGAGTCACACTCAATATCAGAAAATGGAGTGCTTATAAGGATGTCTCCAGAATACACATGATATAATGGAATATACAAAGGACGAAACAACAAAATAAGTCAATTTGTTTGTCATACAAACAGAATGAGCACAATGCATAATAATCTTCCCCTGGTAGAGAATTTCTAAAATAAGGAGTTCACAAACAGGTCTAGTCAAAGAAAGGTGAAAATCAGGAGAATTGGTAGAAGAGAATAATCTAGACCAAATAGCCAAAAGTGAGATAAATGGGAGAATTTTTCTGGTTTGGCTATTTTGACCTAGAATTTTCACTTCTCCAGTTATTCTCCTGAGTTTCATCCTTCTTTGAATAGACCTGCTTGTGCCAGTGTTTGCGGGCTTTGCGTTGCCAGCAAGCACCGGTATTTCTCAAAACTAAAATCCAAAAGCGCAACATAAGAGAACTATTGCAATACCTTTTGAGCTCTCTTGATTGATGGTCAAGCTCAGAGGTCAAGTCGAGGAGTTAAGCGTGAGAACGCAGGTCCTCCACTATTTTCTCAGCGTGAACAGAGTTCCCTTTTGACCCTCCCACTAAGAAGATTTTATTAGTTTCCCATCATATGTTTCCTTATGAATTCACCAGAAATACTATCAGGTCTATTCACTAAAGGTGAAACTCAGGAGAATGACTGGAGAAGTGAAAATTCTAGATCAAAATAACCAAACCAGAAAAATTCCCTTCTTTATCTTACTTTCCAAATCAGCTATTTGGACTAGATCAGGGGTGAGCAAACTACGGCCCGCTGGCCACATGCGGCCCCCACTGGGTTTTTTGCGGCCCGCCAATCAGCGGTGTTCTTCTACTCCTGAGGCGAGCGGCCGCTGACATGCAGCTTGGCCGCTCGCCTGGAATGGGAACCACCTGACCAGCATGCGATCTCGCAAGAACACAGCTGGTCAGGTGCTTCCCATCCCCGGCGAGCGGCAAAGCTGCATGTCAGCGGCCGCTCGCCTCGGGAATAGAAGAACACCGGTGGACACGGGGCCACAGAGGAGGTGAGAGCTGGGGGCAATACATACCCATGTGAGCTGGGGGCACTATATACCCATATGAGCTGGGGGGCAATATATATCCATATGAGCTGGGGGCAATATATACCCATATGAGCTGGAGGGCAATATATACCCATATGAGCTGGGAGCAATATATACCCATATGAGCTGGGGCAATATATATTCATATGAGCTGGGGCAATATATACCCATATTAGCTGGGTGAAATATATATCCATATGAGCTGGGGGCAATATATACCCATATGAGCTGGGGGCAATATATACCCATATGAGCTGGGGCAATATATATCCATATGAGCTGGGGGCAATATATACCCATATTAGCTGGGTGAAATATATATCCATATGAGCTGGGGGCAATATATATCCATATGAGCTGGGGGCAATATATACCCATAATAAATTACCAGGAAAAAGTCCAAAAAGGACCAGGACAGTTTGTTATATTGTCATTAATATTCTTAAGAAAAAATCAAATTTTTGACCAATGTTAAGCAAAGAATTAAATAAAATGGCATTGTTTGGTGAGGTGTTTTCTCTTGAAAATTGATCCCTAGCAACTGATTCTCTGCACACTTTTTCTCATTGGAGGGGGGGGGGGGTGTTATTGATAATGGCTCTAATGGCCAGGAATCATAAGAATGCAATATTGTTTATATGCGGCCCTCCGATAACAACGTTTTCAATGTGGCCCTCCGTAGAAAATGTTTGCCCACCCCTGGACTAGATTGTTCTCTTCTCCTGTAAGTTCACCTGGTTTTCACCTTTCTCTGACTAACCCTGTATATGATATGGATTGCAGTTTTCAAAAGGATTCCCTAAAATTTAGCACATATAGGATTAAACATTGAAATCAAATTTGCATGAGGAATGGTGCTTCAAGTGCATCGTATCAATGATTAATTGAGGAGCAAAAATTTGGAGAGTACTGGCACTTATTTTTTTAGGACTAGACTCCTGGTCAAGTCCCTTTCTCCAGGGATTCCAGGACTTCCTTCAGAAGTTTGCCTGACATGCTTTTTCATTTTTCATGTGCATGAACTGACCACTTATTCAACTGATGATGGTGGGCTCATGAAAGTGTGACATCATCTCGCTGTACAGCTTTGGCACCAGTCCCATTTTCTGAACAGCTTCTGAATCCCCTACAAGGTTTAACAGATGATCGTATGATGACCGGACCTTGTTAGGGCCATTAACAGAGATTTCTTGCTGTTATGATCTGAGCTTAAACTTACTATGAAGAAACGATTGTGCAGGACACGACGCCCAAACTTTGGCTTGATGCAACCCATCCAACAGAAATATTTTTCAAGATTATGAATCTGACCTTCTAATTAGGGATGAGCTGTTCGGGTTCGGACAGTTCGGGGTTCGACCTGAACTTAGCCTGTTCGAGCAGATCGCGAACCCCGAACATTTCCGGGTGTTCGCCGCATGTTCGACCACAATGGACCACAATGCATTTTCCCACTGCCTGAAGCTCGTAATTGGCTACAGCCTTGCACCTGACCATGGGGGGTCTCATTTCGACCAAATATCAGGGAATTTAGGTGATGTGTGTCTTGTCACTGTTCCAGCAAGTTTTTTTGGAGTTTACAACTTTATTTAAAACATTTGTGAATTGAGGTGATTTTCTGGGTCTTGTCACTGTGCCAGCAAGTCTTTTTGGGTCTCATTTATACCAAATATCAGGGAATTTAGGTGATGTATGTCTTGTCACTGTGCCAGCAAGTTTTTTGGGGGTATACAACTTTATTTAAAACATTTGTGAATTGAGGTGATTTTCTGGGTCTTGTCACCACTGTGCCAGCAAGTCTTTTTGGGTGTCATTTTTACCAAATATCAGGGAATTTAGGTGATGTGTGTCTTGTCACTGTGCCAGCAAGTTTTTTTGGGGTTTACAACTTTATTTAAAACATTTGTGAATTGAGGTGATCTTCTGGGTCTCGTCACACAGCCAGCAATTATTTTGGGGCTCACTAATCTTTAAAAAGAATTTAAGGTGATCTGTGTCTCATCATACAAACAGTACCACGCTGTATATTGGGGCTCACTAATTTCTTTAAAACACTTGGAAATTAAGGTGATCTGTGTCTCGTCATACAAAAAGTACCACGCTGTATTTTGGGGCTCACTAATTTCTTTAAAACACTTGGAATTAAGGTGATCTGTGTCCCGTCATACAAAAAGTACCACGCTGTATTTTGGGGCTCACTAATTTCTTTAAAACACTTGGGAATTAAGGTGATCTGTGTCTCGTCATACAAAAAGTACTACGCTGTATTTTGGGGCTCACTAATTTCTTTAAAACACTTGGGAATTAAGGTGATCTGTGTCTCGTCATACAAAAAGTACCACTCTGTATTTTGGGGCTCACTAATTTCTTTAAAACACTTGTGAATTAAGGTGATCTCCTGTGTCTCGTCACACAGCCAGCAATTTTTTTTGGGGCTCACTAATTTCTTTAAAGCAATTGGGAATTAAGGTGATCTGTGTCTCGTCATACAAAAAGTACCACGCTGTATTTTGGGGCTCACTAATTTCTTTAAAACACTTGGGAATTAAGGTGATCTGTGTCTCGTCATACATACAGTACCACGCTGTATTTTGGGGCTCACTAATTTCTTTAAAACACTTGGGAATTAAGGTTATGTGTGTCTCGTCATACAAACAGTACCACGCTGTATTTTGGGGCTCACTAATTTCTTTAAAACACTTGGGAATTAAGGTGATCTGTGTCTCGTCATACAAACAGTGCCACGCTGTATTTTGGGGCTCACTAATTTCTTTAAAACACTTGGGAATTAAGGTGATCTGTGTCTCGTCATACAAAAAGTACCACGCTGTATTTTGGGGCTCACTAATTTCTTTAAAACACTTGGGAATTAAGGTGATCTGTGTCTCGTCATACAAAAAGTACCACGCTGTATTTTGGGGCTCACTAATTTCTTTAAAACACTTGGGAATTAAGGTGATCTGTGTCTCGTCATACACAAAAGTACTACGCTGTGTTTTGGGGCTCACTAATTTCTTTAAAACACTTGGGAATTAAGGTGATCTGTGTCTCGTCATACAAAATGTACCACTCTGTATTTTGGGGCTCACTAATTTCTTTAAAACACACTTTGAATTAAGGTGATCTCCTGTGTCTCGTCACACAGCCAGCATTTTTTTTGGGGCTCACTAATTTCTTAAGCAATTGGAATTAAGGTGATCTGTGTCTCGTCATACAAAAAGTACCACGCTGTATTTGTGGGGCTCACTAATTTCTTTAAAACACTTGGGAATTAAGGTGATCTGTGTCTCGTCATACAAACAGTACCACGCTGTATTTTGGGGCTCACTAATTTCTTTAAAACACTTGGGAATTAAGGTGATCTGTGTCGTCATACAAACAGTGCCACGCTGTATTTTGGGGCTCACTAATTTCTTTAAAACACTTGGAATTAAGGTGATCTGTGTCTCGTCATACAAACAGTACCACGCTGTATTTTGGGGCTCACTAATTTCTTTAAAACACTTGGGAATTGTGATCTGTGTCTCGTCATACAAACAGTACCACGCTGTATTTTGGGGCTCACTAATTTCTTTAAAACACTTGGGAATTAAGGTGATCTGTGTCTCGTCATACATACAGTACACGCTGTATTTTGGGGCTCACTAATTTCTTTAAAACATTTGTGAATTAAGGTGATGTGTCTCTTGTCACTGGCTGCCAGCTATCAGTGTGTCTCACTGAGTTATACCAGAGTTATTTAAATCTTTATACCAGAGTTGAATCAGAGTTCTGTATATATTAATCTATATATCACTCACCATGTCTGAAAAAACAAAAAGGACAGGCAGACGCTCCGAGCCACAGATAAGAGGGCAAGCAGCCCCTATGTCGGGAGGCTGTGTCTCTGGTCGTGGTGGACGTGGTGCATCCTCTGCCTGGGCACGCTTGTCCTTTCTAACTGGTGCTGGCCGTCTTAAGCAGCAGCAACATACAGAGGACATGGTGGATTGGCTAACCAGGCCATCCTCATCCTCCGAGTCCTCTGCCAGCCAGGCTTCTAGTGCTTTACAGTCCACCTCAGCTGCCAAAGAATCTAATGCAGCCTCCATGTCCACAGCTACTCCTGCCGTAGCCTCGCTATCACACACGGAGGAGTCAGCTGAATTGTTTGACTACAATGAGAGTGACATGCTGCTTGAGGATGCGCAGCAACTACAGTGCTCTGATTCAATCTCTGAGGTTGAGCAAGGGAGTATAATCAACCTAGAGGAAGGGGGTGCCAGTGATGACACACAAATAACTGGCACTCATGTTGCCCCAGCAGCTGCAGCATACTGCCAAGTTGGCTCCAGTGACGAGGAGATAGGGGGTGAAGATGACATAGATGATGATGAGGTCACTGACTCCACCTGGGTGCCAGATCGAACTGAGGAATCAAGTGAGGAGGAGGGGGAGGAGGAGGAGGAGGAGGCACAGCAAACACGAGGCACAACATCCTCTGTGACCAACCGTAGCACTAGCCAGTCCAAGGCATCACATGTCAGAGCTGCTCTGGTACAGAGCGCTGTTGTCTCAAAGAACACATGCAGGAAATCTGCTGTCTGGGAGTTCTTTAAGAACTGTGCAGCAGACCCCACCGTTGCTATTTGTAATCTATGTCAGAGGAGGCTGAAGCGTGGGATAAACACTGGACACTTGGGTACCACGTGCTTGAGGCGGCATATGAACAAGTGCCACACATCCCGTTGGGGCAAAACTTTGCTTAGGTCCTCCTCCTCCTCCTCATCTGTCTCTACCCACACTGTATGTCCTGCCATGCAATTGCCTACAACCTCCACCGACAGGGATGATGCTACAGTAATGGATGTACCAGTAGGTCCTTCCTCACAATGTGACATCATCCCAGTAGCTGAAGATTTACGCAGTCAGATTACGTTGCCGCAGCTGCTGCAGCGAAAGAAAAATTATAGTCCCAACCATCCCCAAGCACAGCGTCTAAATGCCAGCTTAGCAAAATTACTCGCATTGCAGCTGCTGCCTTTCCAGCTGGTGGACTCTGCTCCCTTCCATGAATTTGCTGAATGCGCTGTACCACAGTGGCAGGTTCCAAAACGCCATTACTTTTCACGCAAGGCCATTCCAGCACTATACCAGCACGTGGAAGACAATGTTATCGAGTCATTGGGAAAGGCAGTCAGCAGCAAGGTGCATGTGACTTTAGACACGTGGTCCAGCAAGCATGGACAGGGTAGTTACATTTCCTTCATGGCACACTGGGTAACTCTGATTGCAGCTGGGAGGGATCCAAGACGGAGCTCTGTGCTGGAGCTTGTTCATCCACCACGCCTCCAGAAAGCTGCTTGTATGAGGTCTGTCTGCTTCACCACCACCACCTCTTCCTCCTCCTCCTCCTTCTCTGTCTCTGGCGCAGTGGCAGTTAAACCGACGCCTGACAGGGTCTACGCAATGGCTAAAGCAAAAAGATGCCATACTGTGCTTGAGCTGGTTTGTTTAGGGGACAGGAGCCACACCGGGTCAGAAATTTTGTCAGCTCTGCAGGGGCAGGTGCAGAGATGGTTAACACCACGCCAGCTTGAGCTGGGAATGATCGTCTGCGATAATGGCAGCAACCTTCTCTCCGCCCTACGCAAGGGTAAATTGACGCATGTACCATGCCTAGCACATGTCCTAAATCTGGTGGTACAGCGTTTCCTAACCAAGTACCCAGGGCTGCCAGAGCTTCTCATCCAGGCCAGAAAAGTCTGCAGCCACTTCAGACGGTCATTCCCAGCAAGCGTTCGCCTGGCAGAAATTCAAAGAGAATTCCACCTTCCCACAAACTGTCTGATCTGTGACATGCCCACCAGGTGGAATTCGACATTAGCAATGCTGCAGCATCTGCACAAGCAGCAGTGGGCCATCAACGAGTACCTGTGTGAGTATGGCACAAGGACAGGTTCAGGTCAACTTGTTTTTTTTCCCCCTCGCAGTGGCTGATGATCAAGGATGCATGCACTGTACTGTCACCATTTGAGGAGGCAACGAGGATGGTGAGCAAGGACAGTGCATGCATCAGTGACACAATTCCTTTAGTGTTCCTGCTGGAGCACAGTCTGCGGGGAATTATATATGTGGCTCTAGAGGCAGAGCAGCGGGAGGAAGAGGAGGTGGGGGCATTGAAGGTGGGGATTCCTCAAGGCAGGGTTTTGTGTGCCCAGAAACAGAAGGGCTTGTGCGTGGCTGGGAGGAGGAAGTGCACGATACGGTCATCCTCATTGACCAGGAAGACTCGGCAGCTAATGCCACCTCCAACCTACGCTGCATGGGCTCCCTAATGATGCAAAGCCTGCTAAAGGACCCCAGGATTCGTGCTATCAAGGAGAGGGATCATTACTGGTTGGCAACCCTTCTTGATCCACGATACAAGGGTAAAGTTGCAGGGCTCATCCTGCCCGCACAGAGGGAGCACAGGATGAAAAAACTTGAGGACGCTCTAAAGCAAAACTTGTGTAACACCTTTCCAGGCACTGTTAGATTACCAAGTGCTGACACACGTGCTTCTGAGGCTGCAGGTGATCAGAGGAATAGTGGTGAAGGCCAGGGCCGCTTGACTGATGCATTTTTAAATTTTTTTAGTCCTCGACGCCCAGGGACGTCAAATGTAGGCACCCATTGCCAGCGTCTTCACCATATGGTGCAGGACTACCTAGGGGCAAGGGCAGTCCTGGATACCTTTCCAGCAGATGATCCACTGGCTTACTGGGTGTTGAGATTGGATCACTGGCCAGAATTTAGCCAATATGCTATGCAGCTACTAGGTTGCCCTTCATCTAGCGTGCTTTCCGAAAGGACGTTCAGTGCTGCTGGAGGTTTTGTCACAGACAAAAGAGGGCATCTGTCCACCGACTCTGTAGACCGGCTGACATTTATAAAAATGAATCAGTCCTGGATCAGCAGCTATCAATCCCCTGATGCTGAAGTAATGGAATAGATAGGGGATGTCCTCTTCTGCATTCACAAAACCTCCAGTACCTCCAGCACAATATCTGGGTGCACTGATGCCCATTACCAGATCAAAACTTTTTCAATAAAGGGCCACATGGTCCACCCCTGCACTCTTCCACAATACCACAGAGGGGTTACTGTATGATGATACTTGATGGCCTGGCATTAAAGGCACAATATCTGGGTGCACTGACGCCCATTAACAGATAAAAAACTTTTCAATATAGGACCACATGGTCCACCCCTGCACTCTTCCACAATACCACAGAGGGGTTACTGTATGATGATACTTGATGGCCTGGCATTAACCCTTTCAATGCGGTGGACGCGCTCAGCGCGTCCAACCGCATTGGTACTTGGCTGCGGAGGACGCGCTCAGCGCGTCCTCCCTTTGCAGCCCGCGATCAGCCGGTATCAACCGGCTGATCGCTCGGCCCCCCCGGTGTGGGCTTACATCATCGATGTCAGCCCAACCTCCGGGACCCCGGCGGGCACGATAGGCATCATCGCGCATGCGCGATGACGTCTATTTCAGGCACCCCCCCGCCATTGCAGGGAAGGTGCCTGAAGAGGAGGGGGGGAGGTCCTTCGGACCTCTCCCCCTCCCCATCCGTGCGGGCCAGCGATTAAAGGCAGGCACCGCCTGGAAGGGCACAGCCTGCCGTTCCAAGCGGCGCTGTCTTTAACCCCTAGGGGGCTGGATCGCGATATGGCGCCAACATGCGCCCTATCGCGGTCCCCTCCCGGAGCTGGCCGACACCTTGGATGTCGGCCAAGCTTCCGGGATATCCCCCTAATGACTGGCGACATCGCGCAGAGCGCGATGGCGCAAGTTTTTAAATTAACCCCTTGCTGTCACCTATAGTGGAGATAGGGGGTTCCAATGAACCCCCTATCTCCCGATCCGTGACAGCTAGGGGTTAATGTTTACTATCATTGGAACAGCCAGAGCGTGGCCTTTCCAATGATACCAAACATGACCATGTAAAAAGTAAAAAAAAAAAAAAAAATGTGTTTTTTTTTTTTTGATTTATTAGTGCAACATTATTGTTCCCATTTCAATTATAATGTGAACAATGATGCTGCACTAACGATTTTTTCTATGGGGGCCGTTTGCTAAAAAACACGGAATTTTCCCCAAAAAAAGTAACGATTCCTCATTTCTAATTTTTTTAACAAGCACACCCCATAGAAAATATAACCGCAAACGATCGCATTTTAAAATGTGAAAAAAAACACTTTACACATTGTAAATTATTGAAAATTCAAATTTTATTGCATTTTTTGTTATAATATACAGACATGACATAACGTATACATATAATAATGACATATTATGAATCTGCACAGTCTGCCGGAAAGAACGATATATAATATGTCTGGGTCATATATTAAAATAAGGCTTCAAAACGCGTTTAAACATGATGAGCGAAACCGGTAAAAATGACCTCAGCACAGGGGTGGAAAAAGGCTCAGCAGCGAAAGCGTTAAAGGCACAATATCTGGGTGCACTGACGCCCATTAACAGATAAAAAAAAACACTTTTCAATATAGGACCACATGGTCCACCCCTGCACTCTTCCACAATACTACAGAGGGGTTACTGTATGATGATACTTGATGGCCTGGCATTAAAGGCACAATATCTGGGTGCACTGACGCCCATTAACAGATAAAAAAAACACTTTTCAGTATAGGACCACATGGTCCACCCCTGCACTCTTCCACAATACCACAGAGGGGTTACTGTATGATGATACTTGATGGCCTGGCACTAAAGGCACAATATCTGGGTGCACTGACGCCATTAACAGATAAAAAAACACTTTTCAATATAGGACCGCATGGTCCACCCCTGCACTCTTCCACAATACCACAGAGGGGTTACTGTATGATAGTACTTGCATGCCTGGCACTAAAGGCACAATATCTGGGTGCACTGCCACTGACGCCTGTATCAGATTCATTTCCTCAGAGGGGTTATGGTGTGACCCGTAGGGATGTGCGTTTCGGGTTTCGGAATTTCGGAATTTTCACGAAATTTCCCGATTCGGGTCTTTCGATTCGACCGAAATTCCGAAAATATTTAGACCCGAAAACAGCCGAATCGAAAAGGTTTCCGAGCCGAAACGAATTTTTTTCGGAATTTTCGAATGAACTTGAAATGTCATCGAAATCTATTGCTTTGAAACGAGAACAGACTTTCCGAAAAACGAAAAGTTCCGAAAAACGAAAAGTTCCGAAATCCGAAAAGTGTTCCGAGCCAAATCGAAAAATTTTCGGAATTTTCAAATGGACTTGAAAAAGTTGAAATGTGTCAAATCGAAATTTATTTTCCCTCTATAGTCTATTCATGATTTCAGTTCCATTCGGGATTTCGGTTCCAGTCTGGACATCGTAATCGTATTATTTAACTATTATATCTGTTATATCGCTGATTCTGTAAAGTTTGTATGTGTAAAATGTAAATGCGTTTATTTTTTTCACTGATCCGATAGGAATTGTCGTATTTGGGTCAGATCCGATTCGACCGCGGGTCGCGCATGCGCGCGAACGCACGCGGAGATCGTAACTTTATTGAGCAAACTTTTATTGACAACTTTTTGAACAAAATATTGTTGTTATTATTATTCATCAAAATGGCCGCTGCAAGCAGTAGCACCTCATCATCAGCAGATTCGTCACCAGCAGCACCCACGAAGAAACGAGCCACAAACATGTCATTTGAGGAGATGTTGGAGCTTGTGCGCATTTTCGATTACAAGGATTATGACTGCAGTAAGGCCCTTACCGCAGGAAGTGTAATGCGAGGAAGGATCGAATCCTACAGAAGCTACGCGCCACCATTTTGGAGAGGTTTGGAAAGGAACGCACGAAGGACCAGCTGAGGAAACGCTGGTCGGATTTGAAGGTTCGAGAGCAGAAGCAGCTGAGGCGCATCCGGCGCATCATAGCGAAACGTAAGTGTCAAGTTATATTGTAAAGCGCTGCGCAAACTGTTGGCGCTATATAAATCCTGTATAATAATAATGTGCTTGCATGTGCTAATGTGCACAGAAATACGTTGATTTATCTAGTCCTTTTTTCATGCAATGTGATTGTGTATAGCTTTGCGTTTTCACGACTCGCCATACAAGCATTTTTGCCATAGCTCTTCCTTTTTGTGATTTTACGTATTCGTGAAAATTGTGATATTTGATGTATGTAGGTGAAGTTACAATGCTGGATTTCTTTTGGCACTGTGTGTAGTCTGTAGTGTGCTGGGGGGGGGAGTTGTGATTGAGCGAAGCATACGAGATGACCCGCAGCTTGCCCAATATTGGCTCCCACCTGCGCATCAATAAAAATCTCTGCGTCTTTGCTAAGTGTTAGGATGGGACATGTAGTTCTTCTGAAGGTGCATCCAAACAGAGCTGCGTTCAATACAGCCTCAGCAGCTGCTGCAGCAGTGTCACTGAATGCTTTAGATGCAAATTTCAAAACAAAATGGTGGATTTCTGTTGTTTCTGCAATATCCAGTTTTATTCGCAGAAACTGAAAGTGAAACTGAGGCTGAGGCCTTCTATAAAATAACTAAAAGCAGTCGCACAATGCGCTTTGTACGCACACAACACAAATAATAGTTTTTATTGAATAAACGTAATGTTTACTTCTGAAAAAAAAATATAAATGAACGGTAATATATGTCTGTGTGCAATATATGTATGAGATGGGAGTAGTGGGGGGGGGGTCAAGCTGAGGCCTGTTCAATACCTCAGCCGCTGCAAGTGCTAAGTTAGCAACTTGCCATTGAACGCCGTTCAATCGCTCAGCATGCTAACCTAGCACTTGCAGCGACCCGAGGAGATGCTGAGTGTGACGTTTTAAAGATGGCCGCCGCCATGAAGCAGTAACAATGCCGTACAGCAAGATGGCCGCCGCCTCCAAGCATGTAATAATTCCATACAGCAATGTTAATTTTGCGGTTTCTGTTAACCAAAGCACAAAATATTTATTTATTATTTCCCCCTGCACATAGACATATATTACAGTTCAAATTATATATTGTTTCAGAAGTAAACATAACGTTTATTCATTAAAAACGATCATTTGTGGTGTGTGCGTACAAAACGGAATTGTGCTGACTGCTTCTCTTTATTACATTTTGTCCGAGTGATCCGAAAAACAATCTGAATTTTTCATTAAGAAATCATCGGCCATTTTGGATTCAAAATTCGCATCCAAAGGGTTCAACGACACTGCTGCAGCAATTCAGCAGCTGCTGAGGCACTGAACAGGCCTCTGGTAGTGGGGTAGTGGAGGGGGTGTCGCAATACTTTCGGCAATATAGTGTATAGATATACCATTTTTTCCAGTCTGCATTATTTACGTGTTATTTTTTGAATCTGGCAGAAGACAGGAAGAAGGCCGCCGAATCTGCCCCGGCGGGCACCAGTGCCCCGGAGGAGGAGGAGGAGGAGGAGCCACGGGCATCCACCAGCGCTGGTATATACTGTTTTATTTTGCAACGACTTTTGGTCAAAAACAGAAACATTTTTTGTTTACTGTATTTTAATTAAATTTTTTTATGTATAGCACAAGAGGAGCAGGAGGAGGAAGAGGAGGAGGAAGAGGAGGAGGAGGAGGAAGAGGAAGAGAGGGAGCCAGAGGCCGCCAGTCCAGGTTTGTTTTTTTTTACTGTTGTATTTTGCATCGACTTTTGTTCAAAAATAAATCAGTTTTGTTGTTTACTGTATTTTTTATTTCTTTAATTTCTTACATATAGCCCTGGATATGCTGACGGTGGTCGTGGGGGATCAGTCGGAGGAGGAGGAGGAGCCTCAGGAAGCTGCCAGCACTGGTATATACTACTGTTATATTTTTTCAAGACTTTCAGTCAAAAATAGAAACCTGCTTTACTTACTGTATTTTCCTTCTTTCATTTATTGGATATATAGAAGGAGAAGCCAGACCTCGGGACTCGGAGGCAATTGGTCAGCAGCTTCGCCTGGCAGTCCGGACACTGGACAACGTCCAGGAACTGCTGCAGGTCCTCCGTGAGCAGCTAGTGACCACCGCGGACATGCTTGAGCGGCAGTAAGAAGAGCGACAAGTGCCTCAGCTGCTCCTGCTCGCCTGCTTTGGGTCGGACCAGCGTTTTCTGATCTGGTCCTTCGTACCGTCCTTCCCAAACACTCTAGGATGGTGGTGCGCGTAACTTCTCTGTTCCGATCCTTTCTCAAATTACTCTTCCTGCGTAAGGGCCCTTACTGCAGTCATATTCCTTGTTATCGAAGATGCGGACCAGCTCCAACATCTCCTCAAATGCCAGTAATTATTATCGCCTGGCTTAGACTGGAAGATGTTTGTTTGTGTTGTTTGTGCCCCCGTTGGGCAGTTTGCCATCCTTCCCCATGTAAATAAATTTTCTATTTTTTTATATATTTTCCTGTTGTGTGCGTTGCTTTACGTTAATAAGTTAATATGTATTGCTTGGTTTCCAGTCCACACTGTTAAAATCATATGTACATAAATTTATTGACATTTCTATGGACCCTTTGTCATAAATTTGTCAACATATTTGTGGCCATGAATGTGACTGTGTAATTTTCACCCAAAAAAATATAACAAGTCCCCTTTTCAATTTTTTTTTAACAAACGCAACTCATAAAATATAACCGCAAACACTCGCATGATAAAATGTGAAAAAAACACTTTACACCTTGTAAAACAAACATTGAAAATTCTAATTTTATTGCATTTTTTTTTATAATATACAGACAGGACATGACGCATACATATGATAATGATATATTATGAATCATCTGCCGAGTCTGCCGGAAAGAACGATATATAACATGTCTGGGTCATATTATAAAAGAAGGCTTCAAAACGCGTTTAAACAAGAGGAGCGAAACTGTTAAAAATTAGCTCAGCAGCAGAAGCAGTGCCGCACACAGGCGCGAAGGGAAGCCGTGAAATGCCTCAGCAGCGAAAGGGTTAATTTTTTTTTTGTCTGAAACCTTTAAATCATTTTATTTTTTTTTTAATTTCAGATCATTTTGATCAACTACTTTTTCCGTTTTAAAAACTTTTTGTTCTGGTTTTTATCTTTAACCACTTCAATGCTAAGGACGCGCTCAGCGCGTCCTCAGCATTGCCCCTGGTATGCGGAGGACGCGCTGAGCGCGTCCTCGCATTGGGGTCAGCGTTCGGCCGGGTTCCGGCCGATCGCTGGCCCCTCCGGTGCGGGCTGACATCCTGGATGTCAGCCCGGCATCCGGAGCAGTGGCCGCCAGCATTATGTGTCATCGCGCCCCCGCGATGACACATAATTCAGGCGCCCCCCCGCATGTGCGGAGGAGGCGCCTGAAAGGGAGGGGGGGAGGTCCTTCGGACCTCTCTCCCTCCCGATCGGCGGCTCACAGGGGCTTAACCCAGGCATCATTTGGAAGGGCACAGCCTGCCCTTCCAAATGATGCCTGGCATTAACCCCTGGGGAGCTGGATCGCAAATCGGCGCTGAAAAGCGCCGATTTGCGATCCTTCCCGGGAGCTGGCCGACATCTTGGATGTCGGCCAAGCTTCCGGGAACTCCCCCAGAGGACTGGCGTCATCGTGCGCAGCACGATGACGCCAGTCCTAGCATTAACCCCTAACTGCCACGAACTGTGGAGATAGGGAGTTCCAATGAACTCCCTATCTCCCGATCCGTGGCAGTTAGGGGTTAAATTTTGATATCGTTGGATCGGCCAGAGCATGGCCGTTCCAACGATACCAAACATGAAAGTAAAAAAAAATGTAAAAAAAAAAAAAATAAACACTTTTTTTTTTTTTTTTTTGTTTTGTTAATGCAGCAATATTGTTCCCATTTCAATTATAATGTGAACAATGATGCTGCATTAACGATTTTTGTATGCGGTGCGTTTGTTAAAAATGGTGTCATTTTCCCCAAAAAAAAATGTAACGAGACCCCATCTCTAATTTTTTTAACAAGCGCACCCCATACAAAATATAACCGCAATTGCTCGCATGTTAAAATGTGGAAAAAAACACTTTACACGCTGTAAATTATTGAAAATACATATTTTATTGCATTTTTTGTTATAATATACAAACATGACATAACGTATACATATAATAATGACATATTATGAATCTGCCGAGTCTGACGGAAAGAACGATATATAATATGTCTGGGTCATATAATAAAATAAGCTTCAAAACACGTTTAAACATGATGAGCAAAACCGCTAAAAATGACCTCAGCACAGGGGCGGGAAAAGCCTCAGCAGCGAAAGGGTTAATTAAAAAAACACGATAGAATCGCCAGAATTATCGTATCGACATAATGAATTATTGGATCCGAAAAACAAACCAAAAATGTATTATAAAAAATATATAAAGTAGTATTAAAAAAGTAAACCATAGTAGTTTTCATCAAAACGAATAGAGTTAGACAGCTTTGAAACGAGAACAGACGTTCCGAAAAACGAAAAATTGGCGATATGCCGAAACATGTACAATTCCGAAAAACGAAAAGTTCAGAAATACGAAAAGTTCCGAAAAACGAAAAATGGCGATATGCCGAAAGCCATGTACAATTCCGAAAAACGAAAATTTTCCGAAATAACGAAAAGTCGATACAGAAACCTAGTGAGGTTACCCGAAAATACGAAAAATGGTCGAAATTCCGAAAAATAAATGTACCCGAAAACCGAATCGAACCGAACCGAATCGAAACAGAAAGCAGTCGAAACGAGCCGAATCGAAAAGTTTGAAAAATCGAAAAATCGAATCGAATCGAATCGAAAAAAAAATCGGTGCACATCCCTACGTGACGGCACTGTTACCGACGCTAAAAGCCCAATTTTAAAGCAACTATTGTTACTTTCATCCAAAGCCTGCAAAAGTTTTACAATAATTTAGCCCAAAAAAACACTAAACTTTTTCTGCGCGTCCTAAAATGTCTTTTCATACAGACTGCCGCCCCAAGCAGTTGTTTATGGATAGATTAAAGGAAAAGCATTTACCGTCACATGAAACGTCATTTATTTGTTTTTAAGTGTTTCTATACGTCCTAGAAATCCGCCACTTCACGGGCAGGTTATGGTGACCTCCTAGGCACGATATTTGAAGGAATTTTTCGTTTTTATTTTTAACCCTTATTTCATGGAAAACTCACTGTCCCTTTAAAAACGTTTTGTTTTAAAACTTTTTGTCCTTGTTTCCTGTCCCCCAGGGCACTACCCGGACCCCCATACACCTTTTATGGCAAATAGAGTGCCCTCTTGGAGGGCACTCTAAAAAACCGAATTTTCAGCCTCATTGACTTGCATGGGGGTTCGGGTTCGGGTTCGGTCCCGAACAAATGGGAAGTTCGGGTTCGGGCTCGAACCGAACTCGGGGAGTGCTCAGCTCATCCCTACTTCTAATCCTTTGGCACATTCAGAAAACTCTGATAGATTTTTTTTAGCAACTGATGATTCGCAGTATACATCCTCTCAAACTATATTACATGACGAAGACCAAGAATAGAATCAATTTTATCTGAAATGCACAATTCAAGGTCTATTGCACAAGCTGTGCCATTTCACAAGCTGCGGAGTCGTTCCAGAACACCTGACTTTCTTCCAAGTTTTACAGTTGCAGCATCACTGCAAACCCCAATCCGGGTTTTTGCAAGGAAGTTATCAGTGAAAGTGAGATAGAAGGGCGGCTTCAACAGCCTGCGCATCTGCTTTAGGAAAATCAAGCAAATCGAGAAACAAAGTGACAGGGTCTTTTCTGTTGACAGCGGCGTAAATATAAACAATTAACACTGAATGTGAAGAAACTGCTGTACACTCATCAATATAAGCTGAAATTTTGGAACCCATTCAACAATTGCCTTGCTAATGTTTTTCCTCATTTCACTTGTAGTGCTATTCATTATTTGAGATGCTATAGGGTCTATTCACTAAAAGGTGAAACTCTGGAGAACCTTTGGAGAAGTGAAAATTCTAGGTCAAAATAGCCAAACCAGAAAAAGTTTATCTCACTTTCCAAATCGGCTATTTTGACCTAGAATTTTCATTTCTCCAAAAGTTCTCCAGAGTTTCACCTTTTAGTGAATAGACCTGTATGTATTCATACAGAGTTATCCAAAGAGATCCGAATGGCTGAAAAAGGTAACCGAACGCTGAAACTCAGCGTTCGGTTACCTTTCTTGGCCATTCGGCTATTCAGAGAGCAGGCAATATGCCAAATCCTGGCGAATTGCCTGCACATATGGTGCCTGTTCGAGGGCAGTGAAATCCCCATAAAAAAGCAATGCTTCATCTATTCAGAGAACACAAACCAGCAGTGAAAGGTTTCCGAAATGCCCTGCCATTCGGTGGTTTCATTCGACAGGTTTATTCAGGCGAATCCCATAGGCTTCAATGTTAAAAATATTCCCATTTTAATGCAATATCTAATAAACCATTCATTATAAAATTCTGCAGTAAAGAGTCTCTTTATTTATAGATTTTTTAAGATATTTTAAGCATTTTTCTGGATTTTTTTTTTTTTTAAAAATGCAATTTTTTTTTAAGTTTACTTATTTTTTCTGTAACAGCCCTTTTTATTATCATTCCCTGGATCTCATATGTAAATTTCAAACATTTTCGCTCAGTAGTTTCTTTGCAAACAGCGTTTCACTTTTCAAACATTCAAGCAAACTGTTTTTCTAATTTATTCACTGCATTCCTCTGTGGTGTCGGCTTTTTCCGGTGGCTTCGCTGCGTGTGATCAGCTCCTGCTCGGGTTTTTTGTGGTTTTCGGCGGGGTTAATCCAGATGTTTTTGCGGGTTTCCGACGTGCATTCGCCAGGTTTTGCGGTTAGTTTTCGTCGGGTTTGCGGCTGCTTTTCCCTGCAATTCGGGGACCCTGTGGTGCTTGCTGAATACACCGCAGGGTCGCCGAAATGGGTTCGGCAAAACAAGCCGAATTGAAGAGAACGAAAAGTCACCGAACGTGCAGTGACTTTTCGATTCTCTTTGAATTACCCTGACTATGAAGAGTACATTCTGAGACTGCACCGTTTTCAACCTGCAAGCTGAGGCTAGGGTCAGATGAACGTGATTTCTACGGACTGTGCGTCCGTGCAGTACGGACGGACGTTAGTACGGAAGACGCAGTAGTGGCCACACAGTCCGTTTTTTCACTGAATTATTGTTGACGGATGTAGGAGGGAAAATAAATTAAAAAGCAAAACCATTTTGTCCGTCAAAAATGCTGGATGCACAAATGCAGTCGTCTGACCACGTTCCATCACTCACACACAAAGCTATGCGGACGTTGCGGACGCAGCGCACTTTGTACGGCCGTTCTAGGGGTCGTACGTTCTTCCCTAACTTGCGTCCGTTTGCTGCGGCCGTTGTGCGTCCGCAGTTCAGTGCAGACGTACTTTGTGTGTGGGACTCCATTGGCCTTTATGTCATGCTATCACGGACGTACTTTTGTGCGCCATCACGGACGTGAACGCTGCGCTCGTCTGACAGGAGCCTAATCTCGATTGTCTGCAAAAGGTGGGTTTCTTATCATACGAAAGTAGGCTGTGAAAAGACTTTAGTAGTGGTTGCAAACTTATATTTCTGCTGCTCTGTAATTTTGAATTTCGATATTTCCTATGTATTGATTTTACATGTGATTCTCAGATCTTTCTATGTGGATTTTTTAATATAGTGAAGGCAACATAGAATTTTTGGTTTTACCACGTGGAGTAATCGTACCAGGGCTTTTTTTTTAATATAAAGTCTTTATTTAGTCAGACATGGAATATACCTAGACACAGGGGTTGAGTCCTAAAAATATTAGTGTGGGAACTCACCAAGATTTTGACCCCCAATTAGCAATTAGAAAGTCACACATAACATAAACATACACTCAAATCTAATATATTTCTGTATATATATGTGGATTGTAGCAAAAATATATGATAAGTGAGAATAAATATATGATTTAAAGGAAAAGATATGACTGAACACCTGAATGCAAGCTTAAGGCTGGGGTCAGACGAACGCAGTGTTAACGTCCGTGTTGCCGCACATAAGTACGTCCGTGATAGCATACAATTGTGTTAAATGGAGCCCCACACACGAAGTACGTCCGCACAGAAGTGCGGGGGCTGACGGACGCTGCAAACGGACGCAGGTTAGGCAAGAACTTAATACTGCTAGAACGGACGTGCGGAGTGCGCCACGTTCACAATGTCCGTATAGCTTTGTGTGTGAGTGATGGAGCGAGGTCAGATGGACTGCATTTATACGTCCAGCATTTTTGACGGACAGAATGTTTTTTCAATGTAATTTATTTTCCCTGCTACATCAGTCAAAAAATACGTCAGTGAAAAAAACGGACGGTGTGGCCACTACCTTGTTGTCAGTCAGTAAGTACGTCCGTACTGCACGGACGCACAGTCCGTACAAAATGCGCTCATCTGACCCTAGCCTTATAGTGTATGGGGCAAATGGGAACTTGGTCCCCTCTGCAAAAATAATGGTAGAACTGTGTTCACATGCGTCCCCCTTCGACTTGACCCCTGCATAGGCGGGTGTGCACATGGGCACCTCTACAACATTCGGAAAGAACATTGATATACATTAGTGGGTATGCACGCAGGCACCTCTAAAAAGGAGTCATCAACCGGTCATGTGACCGGCAGGGGGAAACTCAATGGAGTCCTATGGACTCCATCAAGTGGATGCTCGTGGCGGCGCTTAGCCCTGCCGCGAGCATCACGGGGCGTAGCACCCGCTAACAATGCAAGCAGCTTTTTAAGCGCCTACATGTAATCTCACGATAAAACGGGGGCGCTAGGGAGAAAACTGTGGGCGCAGTTTTTTCTCCCTAGCGCCCCCGTTTTAACATGAGGATTGTATTGTGGCCCATATAATTTATTCATGTTGATGGGCAGTGTAGTAGGAAAAATGCAACCCTGCAGCATGTAGAAAATTAATTTGCTGCAGGTAAGGAGTACCAGGTGACTCATCTTGATTAGGATATGGATTTTTCCTCCTGAAGAATATACGTTCTACATGTTGCAGGTCAGCTCCTTTGTCATCTTCTTCTGCATGAAACAGTAATACGTGTCCAGGAAAACCCTAAATGATATAAATATTTACATTTTAAGTATTGCCGTTGACTTCTTTACAACTACGTTGGCAACCATGTGGTTTCGGTACAGCCATATTTACATCATTGCTTTAGGGCTTTTGGTAAATTTATATTTTTCACGCCGGTTTCTGTGTTCAGATTTAGCTTTGTGTGCTCAGATTAGGCTAGGGTCAGACGAACGCATTTTTCGCATCATCCATAAAAAAAGTGCATCCGAACGCATGGACGTATTTTTTCACGGAAGACCCGAAAGCGGTCATACGATGCGCATTTTCGTGCGTGATTTTTGACGGAGCTATTAAAAACAAACAGACGTGATGTTGGCCGGACATGTGCGGCGTCTGACATCTCCTAATCACGCACACACGCCGCTATGCTGACGCAGCGCACTCAGTACTGGCGGTTCTCGAAAAAATGCTTGCGTTGCGCGGCTGAACTTTCGTGCAGCCGTACTTAGTATATTGGCCGTCATTGGATGTCATTTGCTGCTACTATGGCCGTAATAAAGTGCGGCTGCACGTGCGTTCACACGGCGTTCGCCTGACCCCAGCCTAAGAGGGGATACTATTAGGTGTAGATCTAGGAGGGGGAAGATCTCAATCAGGGAAATATATTTATCTGGATAAAAAATCTCAACAAAGAGACCTCCCGGGGGACAGAAACCTCCCATAGACAGGGGTCTCATACACATAACTATACCTGATAAAATAAATATGGATTACTTTACTGTGCCTTATCAGTCATTTCATGGTTAGAATTAAAAATGGATAAATCTTTGTCAAGCTTCTTCTATTAAACCGGCAGGATGGACACAGTAAACATATTACTTTATATTCATTATATGATGCTGTTACCAGTCTCTTTATCATTTGTTGTTTGAGGGTTATTGTTTCCTGGGCCAGATTTTTAACACAAGACATGCCTGGGGCTGCTTGGAGTTTTGGTACGGCAGCCCTCCGGCAGTCACTTCTAAAACTTAATATTCAAAGCTTCATGGGAATTACTCTCATTCTACAGATTTGCATCATTTTGTATTCTATGGAAGCAGTCACGTCTGTTGCGGCCCATAGTGGCTTTATCAGTCAGTCGGTGCAATAAACATATATGGGGGGTGGGGGTTTGAAGGAAAGCCAAATATTCAGAGCCTGGAGTCAGAGGAGAAGACAATCAGATCCTGCGGGTATCGCATATTACAAAATAGCACCAGGTTTAGCCAATGAGTCTGCCCAGATATAATTGGTCCACTATGGTTATTTATCAATCTGGTGTCATTTTGTAGATTATCGGATCAGTTTTCCGAAACTGTCATAATATTAAGTAAGATGTCTGGCAAAGACCAATTACACGCCTATATTATTTTCCACCACAGAGCTCACCTACATGATATATTATCCTATTCTATAGGTGTACTATTAGGCTGGGGTCAGACTAACGCATTTTTAACATGCGTTTAGGTGCACTTAATCACGGCCGCAGTAGCAGCAAATGACAGGCAATGACGGCCAATATACAAAGTACGGACGCACGAAAGTGCAGCCGCGCAATGCAAGCGGCAAACGAACGCATTTTTTCGAGAACGCAGAACTGCTAGTACTGACGTACAGAGTGCGCTGCGTCCGCTAGCGGTGTGTGTGTGTGATTTGGAGACGTCAGACGCTGCTAATGTCCGGCCAACATAACGTCCAGACGCAAAAAGGGTTTTATTGCCGATCCGTAAAAAATAATGCACGAAAATGCGCATCGTATTACCTTTTTCGCGCATTCCGTGAAAAAATATGTCAATGCGTTCGGACGCACATTTTGACGGTCGCTGCGAATAATGCGCTCGTTTGACCCTAGCCTTAAATAGACACCCGAAGCACTATGACTTATTGCGTGCCTTGTGGTGAGGTCACACAGATTGTGTAATTAAATATATACATATATATAGAATAAATATATTAGATTATCCTTGCACATATTTTATAAAAGAGAAGACTGTCATTGAGATTTTAACATTTTTTAAATTATTTTAATTGTCAGTTGAGTGTGTTTTTTTCATAATTTGTTTGTGAAGTAAATGGGATTTAGGGGAAATTAATAAACTGTATTATGCTGGTGCTGTGGCCTTGTGGTCAGGTGATTTTAATAAACACCCCATTTGCCCTTTAAATGTCTGTTTTGCCACAAGCTTGTTTAGCCCAGGGGCAAGTTGGGGTAAGGTTACCAGCAGCTTAACCCCTTTAAGGAGAGGGATGTCAGGGGAAATGACAGCTCAAAGCCAAAATCCCCAAGTCACAAAGAGAGGGGATGTCCCAAGCCAGGAAAGAGTTAAGAGGCCAGCTGATTCCCCTAATGGCAGATGGTGCTGCACAACAGATTTGCATTAATTGTCTTCAAATCTGCTCCAGAGCTGAGGTTATAGAATCTATACAAAAGGGCTATTAAATGGAGGAGAGAAGGAGAGATGATAGGGGACAGGATAGATAAGATTAGAGATTTGGTGACGATAGATAGATAGATAGATAGATAGATAGATAGATAGATAGATAGATAGATAGATAGATAGATAGATAGATAGATAGATAGATAGATAGATAGATAGATAGATAGATATGAGAGATAGATAGATATGAGAGATAGATAGATAGATAGATAGATAGATAGATAGATAGATAGATAGATAGACAGAAGAGATAGATAGATAGATAGATAGATAGATAGATAGATAGATAGATAGATAGATAGATAGAAGAGAGATAGATAGATAGATAGAAGAGAGATAGATAGATAGATAGATAGATAGATAGATAGATAGATAGATAGATAGAAGAGATAGATAGATAGAAGAGATAGATGGATATAAGATAGATAGATAGATAGATAGATAGATAGATAGAAGAGATAGATAGAAGAGATAGATAAATAGAAGAGATAGATGGATATAAGATAGATAGAAGAGATAGATAGAAGAGATAGATAGATAGAAGAGAGATAGATAGATAGAAGAGATAGATAGATATAAGATAGATAGATAGAAGAGATAGATAAATAGAAGAGATAGATGGATATAAGATAGATAGAAGAGATAGATAGAAGAGATAGATAGATAGAAGAGATAGATAGATAGAAGAGATAGATGGATATAAGATAGATAGATAGAAGAGATAGATAGATAGATAGATAGATAGAAGAGATAGATAGAAGAGATAGATGGATATAAGATAGATAGATAGATAGAAGAGATAGATAGATAGATAGAAGAGATAGATGGATATAAGATAGATAGTTAGATAGAAGAGATAGATAGAAGAGATAGATAGATAGAAGAGATAGATAGATAGAAGAGATAGATGGATATAAGATAGATAGATAGATAGATAGAAGAGATAGATAGATAGAAGAGATAGATGGATATAAGATAGATAGATAGTTAGATAGAAGAGATAGATAGAAGAGATAGATAGATAGAAGAGATAGATAGATAGAAGAGATAGATGGATATAAGATAGATAGATAGATAGATAGAAGAGATAGATAGATAGATAGATAGATAGATAGATAGAAGAGATAGATAGATAGAAGAGATAGATGGATATAAGATAGATAGATAGATAGATAGATAGATAGATAGATAGATAGATAGAAGAGATAGATAGATAGAAGAGATAGATGGATATAAGATAGATAGATAGAAGAGATAGATAGAAGAGATAGATAGATAGATAGATATATAGATAGATAGATAGATAGATAGATAGAAGAGATAGATGGATAATAGATAGATAGATAGTTAGATAGAAGAGATAGATAGAAGAGATAGATAGATAGAAGAGATAGATAGATAGAAGAGATAGATGGATATAAGATAGATAGATAGAAGATAGATAGATAGATAGATAGATAGATAGATAGATAGATAGATAGAAGAGATAGATGGATATAAGATAGATAGATAGTTAGATAGAAGAGATAGATAGAAGAGATAGATAGATAGAAGAGATAGATAGATAGAAGAGATAGATGGATATAAGATAGATAGATAGATAGATAGATAGATAGATAGATAGATAGATAGAAGAGATAGATGGATATAAGATAGATAGATAGATAGAAGAGATAGATGGATATAAGATAGATAGATAGATAGATAGATAGATAGATAGATATGATAGATAGATAGATCACCTGGTACTCCAGCACTTAAGGGCTCCCAATCAGTTCCTTGCCTGGTGCTTGATCAGATGAATATGTAGTCAGCAAAGTGAGATTAGGACTCTGGAAGCTTATGAAGAATAAAATAAAAAAGTTATGTTACGTCATTAAAAAATGCCAATGTTTCCACTCCTGATGTTTACATCCTGATGAAGGTTCAACAAGCAGAGCCAAAGCGTCAACATTCTTAATGTCATTGAATAAAGCTTTTTTAAAAATTGTACATGAGTCCCTGGAGACCCATCTCATTTTCCTGGAAAAAAAAAAATATAAGGACAGTCATGGTGAGGCCTTCTTTGAAGTTGTATTATTATTATGATCTTTTACATAGCGCCAACAGTTTCCGCAGCGCTTTACAATAACCAAAGGGAGCGAGATACAGATAAACGGACATAGGATGGAAACAAGAGGTGTAGAGGGCCCTGCTCATAGGAGCTTAGTTTTATATAATTATATAATGCAAGTAACTTTTTATAATATGTCATCCCCCTAGTGGATTTCCTTTAGGACCGAGATCAAAGCGAAAGAATAACTATTAGAATAGCATAGTAAAGTGGAATGATCCTGCATTCTCCTGTACTATTACCCCTCAGTTGAATCACTATAATTGCATTGTTTGGAGATACAAATTGCCTGAACAACTCACCTGAATATTGGAGTCTACTAATACATCTTACATTAGGTGTAAGTTGCTAAATGAGGGGTAAAATAAACCCCATGTTTCTATTCAACCAGATGCAGAAGTCAAATCTAAGGTCCATGGAATTACAGTAGTAATGGATACTCTCCTATTATGTAGAGCCGGAGTATTTGGATTTGTTGCAGTATTAATTGTCACTCGGTGGCTACAGTTTTTCTGACGTCTACATCCACAATCCGGTGGGTCTCATGTGAGCCTTGACCTTCCATCTTATTTAGAATAATCCCAGCTCTGTCCCAGGATGTTATAATTGGCCAATTGAGACACCGGAGAAGGGTCTATCCCTATTATTCTGTTAGCTGGACCATAAGGGTTGGATAATTCACATTTTAATGGTTAAACAGAAGACTGAGGCCAGAAAGTAAATCCTAACATTGCTGAGGTTGAAGTTCATAAATGGAGACCCTTGGGGTGTCAGCGACAGATGAAGGAAATGCCAGGTTGAAATTCAGGAGAAACTTTTATTAGCTGGTTTCTTTGTATATTTATAAAATATTGACCACGTGGACACTTTTACCCCTATTATTTCATTGTGTTTAGTTCTCCTTACCATTTCAACTTCTGTATGTTCACTTTCTGAATATTGATCTCATTTTGGTGGCTAAAGGTTCTGAAGAAGTGTTTGTAACACAAACCTGTAATTTGAATTTTAAAATAAGTATTAATAACATGGTACAGTTCTTTAAGAGCTTAGTGCCAGACTTATTAGAGTATAATAATACCTAGTTCTAATATAGTCATTGTTTTGTTACTTATTGTCAATAGAACTTGTAAATGTTTCTCGTAACATTGTTATTTTATTTAAAAACGTTGCATATGAATAGATATGGATCAGCTTTGAAGTGAAGCAGGGAAAAGATACAATTCGGAAAATAAACTCACCATCAGGTTCCATCTTTCAAGCATCAGTTCATGATGGTTATCCGAAAAGAGGATAAACAAATATGTGCATTTATTCCACATTTCTTTATTGACTATACAAAGCTGAAATCAGAAAAAGCAATATAAATCCTGTAAAATACAAAAGTAAATCCATCATTTTAGCATTTCAAAGCACCACTGCCAGTGCCTCCATAGTCTACTCTTCCCATAAACTCTGGGTAACAGGTCTACCAAAATATTATTCAACACCTAATGCTAGCCATTCACTGGATACGTATTCATGCGACTACCAAGTTAACCGTAGTCGTCCGATTAAGGCCCGCGTCAGACGAACACAGTGATCACGTTCGTGGTGCCGCACAGTTTAACGTCCGTTGTAGCATTGAATCATGAGCAATAGAGACCCACAAACGAAGTACGTGCGCACCGAACTGCGCACGCACAACGCACGTGGCAAACGGACGCAAGTTAGGGAAGAACGTAAAAACGCAAGTCGAACACGCAGAGTGCGCCACGTCCGCATTGCGTTCTGTGTGACTGATGAGATGTCAGACGCAGCGCATTTGTGACGTCCAGCACCTTGACGCACAAAATGGCTTTTCATATCCTTTTCAAATTTTTATCATTTTTCATATTAATTTTGTTTCCCATAATTCCCTTTCTTTTCTATGTCCGTCAACAAAAACAGACAATGTGGTGTCTAAAGTATCTTCCGTCAGTACGTCTGTCCGTTATGCACGCACGCATAGTGCGCTCAGACTGCGTCTGACATTAGCCTTATCCCACAACACAGAGGAGATTCAACCCTCTTCCACTGCCTTGGACAATGTTGCACGACTACATCAGACTAGTGATCTTTCCTATTTGAATGGAATTTGTCGGACGAATAGGATTTAATGTAAAATAATATTTTTGTTTTCATTTTTTTTTATTAAATGGTTTATTCTTTTCATTTTCAGTAAAAAGTATTTTTATTTATTTATTTTTCTGAACTTCTTTTTTGCATTTTTGGTATTTTGTTTGAAGAAATGTATGTTTCCGAGTTTTTTTTTTTAAAAAGTTTTTTTTATTCAGTAAAATTATTCACCTTTTGATTCTTTTTTAAAGCACCTTTTTTATTATTTAGACAAATTTTAAAAAAATGTATTGGTTTAAACACCTATTAGAAGAATAGCAGGGTTCGTTTTTTTTATGCAGTCCGGCAGTCTTTGGCGGCGTTTTTTTTTCTCTCCTGCAGTCTGGCAGTCTTCAGCAACGTTCGCTGCGTTCGTCGGTCTGCCCATAGTCACTTTCAGTGGATGACACAGATTGTACAAGAAAGTTGTCCGAAGTCAGACAACCAAGTCGTCCAACTGCAGACTCACTGGATGGCCAGCCTTATCATCATGTACTTTGGAGAAAATCAGGGGTCAAGTTGAGGAGGAACACGTGGGAATGTAGTTCCTCCACTATTTTGGCAGAAGGAACTGAGTTCCCATTAGTCCCACACAGGGCTGTCTTTAACCCCTTCACTACCGAGATCGACATATCTCGGGCTTCAAAGGCACCATCCAGTGCCCCAATATCGAGATATCATGATCTGCTGATCTACAGCCCAAAAGCAAACGAATTTCATTTTCTTTTGAACTAGAGAAGGTGCCCCCAAAGTTATAGTCCTGTGGGCATAATGCCCAAAGAGCTATAACTGTAAAATTGGTTGATGAATGCCCTGAAATATCGGGCTTTCAGCAGCAGTCAGCAGTCGATGCAGGGGAAAAAAAAAATCAAGCTGCAGCTCAAACTGCTGAAACTCAATTTGGCAGTAGATGGCACCATCCACTGGCCAAATAGATTATTTACAGTAAGAACTATTTCTTACTGTATAATTAACTAAAAATTATTTTACAAAAAACACTGGTTTCTCGCAATGGGTTTTTGGAAAATCACTTGGTAGTGAAGGGGTTAATGCTGACCGGGCTCTGGGCAAAACATCTTCTTGGGTTCTCCCATGCAATTTTGCTCTCCATCACAACATATCAACCCCCACCCAAAAATAATAAAAAAAATTGTTTCTATTTTTTTTTCATTTTAGCTTTTACATGGTCATGTCTGGTTGGTATCATTGGAAAGGCCAGACACTGAACTGTCCAAAGACACCTAACTTGAGTTCATGGGGTGTAACGAATGGAGATACAGGGATCCTAAGGACCCTCATTCTCCTCGCACTAGTGAGTAGTAATATTCTTGCTTCTGCCATGAGAAATGAGATGGTGTGTTAGTGCAGCAGCATTGTTTGCTTTATAAGTAAAATCACATAATGCCATTGCCTTAGAACAGAGAGTAAAAAAAGTAAATTTTGCACTAAGATTTTTTTGTCTGTTTTCTACTTTTACACGTTACATGGCATATTTGATATCGATGGGAAGGCCAGACTCTGACCTTTCCAATGACACCTCACTTGAGCTTGTGCGGCGTAAAGATTAGAGACGAAGGGTTCCAAAGAACGGTTGCGCTCCGCAATGCAGTGTGCCGGTTTAGGATTTTGATAAACCAATGCGTAATAATGGCATTTTTTTTTTTTTTGAGAAAGGATTTTACCAGGAAGGATACATTAAGATTTCTCTTGTTTTCAAGTATGTCTTGGGTGGCGAGTATGTACCGTTAGGTGTCTTGCCAAGGACACTTACTGGAGAGGTTGCCCTATGAAAAAAAATATATATATTTTTACATAAAACGTGTAGGTATCATTGGAAAGGCCATACTCTGACCTTTCCAACAATGCCTCCTTTGATCTTCTAGCTTCTGGAGATACAAAGGACTCCTATGTCGCATCCATAATGATTTCCATGACTGGGGGGGGGGTGTTTCCATTTTTGACTTCATCATGCCCATGCGCAAAGACATCAGTGGGCAAGGTTAAGTCCTGTAGGCAGGGATGACATCCAAGTTGTCAGCCACCTGTGGAAGAAGTCTGCGTTTGGCGCCAAGTCGGGGCCCGGACCTTGGCATTTGCGGGTTCAAAGGGCAGCTGCCTTGTGCCCCACACCAATGACTGGGCCCAGGGCAGCTGTCCCTTTTGCCCCACGTTAATGATAGCCCTTGTCCCACACACTATAAAGCTTGTATACCGGTGTACAATCATATCTTTCCCTGGTAATCCACAATAAATATAGAACCTATCGAATGTTTTTGCAAAAACCCACATAAAAATATAAGATTATAGTGTGTGTTTGTGTTAAGTGCAAGATCGTAATTGCTAATTGGGGGACAGAAATCTTGGGGAATTCCCACACTTGGGGGCAAATTACATTCCTAGAGGTAAAACAGGGGCGCTAGGGAGGAAAAACTGTGCTCACAGTTTTCCCCTTAACGCACCCGTTTTACCGCTAGATTACAATGCAGGCGCTAACAAAGCTGCCTGCATTGTTACCATGCACAAAGCCCCAGGATGCGCGCGGCAGCGCTGAACACCGCCGCGAGCATCCTCTCAATGGAGTCCATAGGACTCCATTGAAGCAGACGCCGGTGGTCACATGACCTGCCGAATCTCACCTCGCGAGATCTGGCCACTCAGCGTAGTGTTACTTTTTCCCCCAGTCTTTCCCTGCTCTCGCCGGACTGAGGGGCAGACAGAGCCGCGGCCCTCGCTGTGGGAGAGGAGGCGAGTATATGATTCTTTTTTTATTTTTTGTCTGGTGTTAACGTATTGTGCAGGAGCGGAATCCGTTAACACCAAGTCCTGGCTCTGGTTAACTTTTTGTTAACCGCGGCCGGACGTTAATCAGCGTTAGGACTTTGTAATCCTAACACTGATTAACACTTTGCGCTCCCCATGTTAAGTATAGGGAGCGCAAAGTACAGTAACCTCGCGCAGAGAAGCGCAAGATACCAAACGCTAACGGGTTACCTAACCCATTAGCGTTTGGATTGTAATTTGCGATAACTACTTGGGCTAACATTAACGGTCACGCAGGTGAGCGCTAACGTTAGCACCAAGTATGTAATTTGGCCCTTTGTCCTTTAGGACTTATCCCCTGGAGAAAATATTGGGAAACATCCATGCAACCCTGATGTCTTATGCTGCTTTAATTGTCCATCAAATAATCAATTTAATTTATATAAATTTGTGGTGCAGCACTAGAAAAGGAGGTGTCAAGGAACTCAGAAAAGCCTGAGCTTGTGTTGCAGCATCCTGAATTTCAGCAGCAGTCTTCCTGCACACTTCTCTAGATCCAGACCTGGCCTTGTCTGTTGCTCTACTCCTCACTGCCCTGCTCCTCCGCTCCTCAGAGAGGGTCGGGTCAGATGTCGTTGCAAAGGTTAGAGTCTGTACTTTTCAATGATACCAAAAGTGATAATTTACAGTGTAAAAATAATTTTAATAATGAATAAAACAAACATTACAAACATACTTTTTTCTCTTTTTTTGTGCACTTTTACCTTACAGAGTGAACAATGTGGCTGCAGTTGTCCACCTTCTCATTTGCCATGGTGACAGCAAGTATGGAGCTGATGACGCAATGCATTTTTTTGCATTTTCATAAAAAATGTAAGCCACTATACCGTCGTGGGGGTACTTTCGACCCTGTGTCTCTATTTTATACATATCACTACATCAAGTGAGGTGTCATTTGAAATGTCATAATATGGCCTTTCCAAAGATACCAAACATGACTATATACAATGTAAAAATTTTAAAAATTCAGAAGTGGGAGCAAGTGTGAAGGTGATGGTACAAAGAATTGTTATGCATTGGTCTATCTAAAACATAAAAGCGCACAGACGTGAGTAGAGGCAGGGTATTCTGGACCCCTGTATCTCCATTATTTACACCCCACATGGTCAAGTGAGGTGTCATTGCAAAGGATAAACATGACCCTATAAAATGTAAAAAAAAAAAACGTAATAAAACTCTTTTTCTTTTTTGTTCTAAAGACCCGGTATTACCCATTGTTCACGTATAAAATGATCAGTGTCGCTGCCATTACTCGCCTTCTCATTTCCCATTCCGGGAGTGCTCAATGTTTTATTTGCAGTAATATTATTCATAAAACGCAATGCTCCAAAATACAAACAATTTTTTTTATTTCAGTTTTGATTAAAATTGTGTATTTTCTTAGAAAATGCATTAACGGCATCTCAAATTCTGATCTTTTTAAAAACAGTAACCCATAGAATATATAACCACAAAGGTTTGGATGATTATATTTGAAAAAACAGTTATACACACTGCAAATGATTGAAATCTGAATGGAAAAATTTCTGACGGGACATTACGTACACACATAATAATGATATATATTTTGAATCTCCAGAGTCCGCTGAAAAAAGGATATATAACTTGCCTGTGTCAAACAATAAAACATGACTTCAAAACACATTTAATCGTTATGAGCATAAAATTTTCAAAATGAGTTCAGCACACGGGGAGAAATTGCTCAGCAGCGAAGGGGTTAAGCATTGACATTGAATTTGCCAGAAACATAAGTTCAAAACTTAAGTAAGAATAATATTACCAAGAGGAACAATCATGTCTGTTGTATTATACGCCTTATCTGTAACCAATGACATAATGGTGTAGGACTGCGGCCAGCAACCTTGACCCTCCAAATTTTTTTGAAACCACATCTCCTATGATACTCATACTCATTAGGTTGGCTGACCGTCTTGGGAAATGTAGTTCCAAAACATCTGGAGGGACAAGGTAGAGTTTCAGTTTGGAGGTCCCCTCACGTTTCATTACACTTACACGTAATGACTAGGTTTTGGTCCATATTGATCTAAAAAATTAAAATAAAAATAATTTGCCTGTGCAGTAAAGGCCCTTGGATAGGGTGACCATTCGTCCCCAATTTCTGGGGAGAGTCCCCGGATTGAGGAAACTATCCCTGGACAAATTATGCCCCCCAGAAATGTCCACGGAACTTAAATAATGATAATTTTATGCACTGCTCTGCAGGAGGATCTACAGTTCCTTGGCTCTCTGCTAGGAGTCCCATGCTGCTCCCCCACCGCTTAACGGTGACGTCTCCTGCCGAGCTGCGTCCCTACATGGAAGGATCTGGTATCAAAACTCTCTGTGTCACCTCTTCTCTACATTAATCCCCCCCAACACCTGGAACTTTTTATGCGGCACATGACATATTTATATATATATATAAATTCCAAGGAACCCCGCACTCTGTGTAGAAAAAAATAGTCCGTACCTGCTTCGGTGCAATCTGGCTGCGTAATTTCTGCGTAATTTATATATATATAACATAATCAGGCGATTCTGCGATTCTAGTTCGCCGAACCTGTGGTCTATTCAGCAAGCACCACAGGGTCCCCGTAGCGTAGGGAAAACTTGTCGCAAACCCACAGAACACCCGCCGAACATTCGCCGAACACTCACCGAAAACCGGCAGAAATCGCCGCAAAAATCACGCCAAACACGCTGCAAAAATCCGAGGAGCCACCAATCACAGCGCAGAGCAGCCGCCGGAAAAAGCTGACAAGCAGAAGAACGGGGTGAAAAAAAAACAGTATGCTTGGAAGTGTGAAATATGAAATGCTGTTTGCAGAAAACTACTGAGCGAAAATGTCTGAAATTTACATATAAGATCCAATGAATGATAATAAAAAGGGCTGTTACAGAAAAAAGAAAAAACGATTTAAAAAAAACAGAAAAAATGTTTGCCAAAAAAATCCAGTAAAATGCCTAAAAGATCCTAAAAAAATCTATTAGTAAAGAGCCTTTTTACTGCACAATAAAATAATAAATGGTTTATTAGATATTGAATTAAAATGGGAATATTTTCAATATTGAAGCCTATGAGATTCGTCTGAATAAACCTCTCGAATGAAATCACCGAACAGCAGGGCATTTCGGCAACTTTTCTCTGCTGTTCGGTGTTCTCTGAATAGGTGACCCATTGCTTCTCTATGGGGGATTCACTGCCCTCGAACAGGCGCCGTACGTGCAGGCTATTTGCCAAAATTTGGCCAACTGCCTGCTCTCTAAATAGACGAATTTTCTATTTTTTTTTAATTTTTTTATTTTTAGAAAGGATTTTACCAGGAAGGATACATTGAGATCTCTCTCGAATGGCCCCTAACTGTCCCCGTACGCTTAATTTCAGTGTCCAGTTACATTTCGGTGACATTTTGGATCTCTCTGAATAACCCCCAATGTGCATGATGATCTCTGTATAACATGCTCTCTGTCTACATACAGTACTATGTATAATGCTCTCTGTATGCATACAGTGCTCTGCATAATGCTCTCTGTATAATATACTCTGTATACAGCACTCTGCATAATACTCTCTGTATAACATACTCTATATACAGCACTCTGCATAATACTCTCTGTATAACATACTCTGTATACAGCGCTCTACATAATACTCTCTGTATAACATACTCTGTATACAGCGCTCTACATAATGCTCTCTGTATAACGTACTCTGTATACAACACTCTGCATAATACTCTCTGTATAACGTACTCTATATACAGCACTCTGCATAATACTCTCTGTATAACATACTCTGTATACAGCGCTCTACATAATGCTCTCTGTATAACGTACTCTGTATACAGCACTCTGCATAATACTCTCTGTATAACATACTCTATATACAGCACTCTGCATAATACTCTCTGTATAACATACTCTGTATACAGCGCTCTACATAATGCTCTCTGTATAACGTACTCTGTATACAGCACTCTGCATAATGCTCTCTGTATAATGTACTCTGTATACGGCACTCTGCATAATTCTCTCTGTATAACATACTCTATATACAGCACTCTGCACAATGCTCTCTATATAATGTACTCTGTATACAGCACTCTGCACAATGCTCTCTGTATATAGTGCTTTGCACAATGCTCTCTGTATAACGTACTTTGTGTATACAATGCCCTGCACAATTCTCTCTATATAAAATATATACGCACTCTGCATAATCCTAACGTACTCTGTATACAGCACTCTGCATAATGATCTCTGCATAAAGTACTCTGTATACAGCTCTCTGCATAATGCTCTCTGTATAACATACTTTATATACAGCGCTCTGCATAATGCTCTCTGTATAACATACTTTATATACAGCGCTCTGCATAATGCTCTCTGTATAAAGTACTATATATGGCTCTCTACATAATGCACTCGGTATAACATACTGTGTATACAGCTCTCTGCATAATGCTCTCAGTATAATGTACTTTGTATACAGTGCTCTGCATAATGCTCTCTGTATAACGTACTTTATATACAGCGCTCTGCATAATGTTCTGTGTATAAAGTACTATATATACAGCTCTCTGCATAATGCTCTCTGTATAACATACTTTATATACATCGCTCTGCATAATGCTCTGTGTATAAAGTAAACATTAAGCCCTAACTGCCACGGATCGGGAGATTGGGGGTTCCAATGAACCCCCTATCTCCACCATTGGTGGCAGTTAGGGGTTAACTCCAGGACTGGCGTCATCGTGCTATGCACGATGACGCCAGTCCTCAGGGGGCATTCCCGGAAGCTTGGCCGACATCCAAGATTTCGGCCAGCTCCGGGAAAGGATCTCGAACCGGCGCTTTTCGGCGACGATTCGTGATCCAGCCCCCATGGGGTTAATTCCAGGTACCGTTAGGAAGGGCAGGCTGTGCCCTTCCAAACGGTGCCTGGATTAACCCCCGCAACGCCGGCGATCGGGAGGGAGAGAGGTCCGAAGGACCTCTCCCCCTCCCTTTCAGGCGCCTCCTCCGCACATGCGCAGGGGGGGCGCCTGAATTAGATGTCATCGCGCCGCCGCGATGACATCTAATTAGCCCGGCGGCGGTTCCTGGTGCTGGGCTGACATCGAGGATGTCAGCCCGCACCGGGGGAACAGCGATCGTCCGGAACCCGGCCGATCGCTGGCCCCAAAGGGAGGACGCGCTCAGCGTGTCCTCCGCAAGGAACGTTACCTGCGGGTGGACGCGCTGAGTGCATCCTCCGCACCGAAGGGGTTAATCCTATGATCTAATCACAAATAGATCTTCAGCTTTTAGCTCTAACTGGTTCCATAACACTACATATGCTTGGGATATTAACATTCTAAACATTCTAACATTCAGAGAGAGCCAATCTGGACCAAAATGTAATTTAACAGGGAATTTCCCTGTACGGTGACATTTCGGGGCCATTCGGCTATTCAGAGAGCAGGCAGTTCGCCAAATTTTGAACTGCCAGCAAGTACAGTGCCTGTTCGAAGGCAGTGAATCCCCCATAGAGATGCAATGGTTAATCTATTCAGAGAATGCGCATTGAAACGTTTTTCTCTATCTTATCTTCTTAACATTTGGTAATCATATTTTCTCAACATCTCTGGAAGAAAATAAGGTGTACAGGAAGAAATTTTAAGGAGATCTGATTGGTGCAAATGGTGAATCATGATAATAATACAAAAGGGGAGAAAAACTATAGACGAGGATTAAATGGGTGACAGGAAAGGAGGTAAATAGAATTAAAGCAATTGAGACAGGGGATGCACCGAATCTAGGAATAAAATGATGACAGACATTTACACCTACAACTTGGAAACTCAGGGAGACATGAAAAGCTGTTTGATATAGACATTAGGGGAAACTGTGAAACTCTGAAGGGAGAGAGAGACATCCAAGTGAGATGATGACAGACATTTAGTTCTGCCAGACAGCCTTTATTTCATCTCTTTTCTGATGGTTTGGTACACTAGTGTATAATATTCAAATTGCAGCAAATGTCATATTTGACAATAAAACATCTGGCATTGCGCTCTAACGTGTATAATTCTTTATGCGTATGTCAGATCTAGATATCCAGGTACTTGTCATAATCAGTGGCTATGTCATATACACCTCTCTGGACTTTTTATATCCTGATTTATTTAACTTACGCTACATTTCCAATGTTATACTATAGAGTGGATGCTCTCCATTGCAAAGGCTATAGAGTCACCATTGCAAGAATTGACACAATTACATGTTTGAGAGCAACATATGTCATAGTACGTCAACACATTATGAAACATTATCAAATTATATACCTTTCATTGGTTTGCAATAATTTGTTAACATGCTCTTCTGGTGTAGGTCAGTGATGGTGAACCTTGGCGTCCCAGATGATTTCACACTATGGGCACTGGTCCATAGTGAACGCTAATGTTAGTAATCGGATGTGTAAGCGTTGCCGCCAGGATCAGTGACTTTAACGCATGCCCCCATATTACCTTCCTGACACTAAACCCGTAAGAAATCAAATAATCACATCATTTTTTTTGCGCTAGCTTCCGCAAGCTTACTGTACTTTGCGCCATCCTATACTTAACATGGGGAGCACAATCATTAATTTGCATTTCGATAGGTAAGGTATTCCACAGTGCTAGCGCTAATTACCGTCAGTATACGCCATCTAAAATTTTAGCTAACCCGTAAAGCTGGCTCTAAATTTACAAAATTATTTAGCACCCCCTAAATCCCCCCATAAATCCAATACTCACCTCTCATCCTGTGGTGAGAACCGTGGTGCGATCCACCGCTTCTCCTGCCTACATGCAGAGTGAGACTGGAAACAAATTGTTCCTAGTCTCCCTCCGCAATCATTCCGCAGTACTGCGTAATCTTGCGAGAGTGAGATCACGCAGATCTTGCAGCCTGGAAGCGCAAACCTCCATGGAGTCCTATGGACCCCAGAAGATGATACTCGCAGTGGTCTGGAAGTGCTACTACGAGTATCCCAGTGGTTAGCGCTGCGTTCCTGGGCTGGATGCTCAGCTAGCGCCGGCCTGCCCGAAAATATCACGCTAAATTGGGGATGCTACTGGGAAAACTGCAGGCCCAGGTTTTCCCCGTTAGCATCCCCATTTTAGTGTGAAGAATGGCATTCACATTCGTATCCCATAGGCTTCAATGCTAAAAATATTCCAGTTTTAATTCAATATCTAATAAACCGTTTATTATTCTATTCTGCAGTAAAAAGTCTCTTTATTTATAGATTTTTTATGATCTTTTAGGCATTTGTTTTTGTCGGAGGTATTCTCTTCAGATGTCGGAGGTATTCTCCATAAAGATAGTCTATCTATGCATATACAGGAGATGCAATGGAGAGCAACTCCCAGCCAGGCTTCATATGGCCATGAATAGTGTATTGAATTGTGGATGAAAGGAAGAAACAGTGTCATGGACTCTCATACCGCCTGACATTTTTATATGTTGAAGATGCTCTTATAACTCTAAATAATTACATGGAAAGGTTTATATACAATTTATTATCACTTAAAACAAAAAAAATGATACCAAGAAATTCACTTCTCATGCAACGTACCAACTCCATAAGCTATTATATTTCTATTAAGCTTACACATGACTCGGGATATGTCCCATTGTCTATACAGTCATTATGTCTGTTTAGCAGGGTTAACTAGCACAATAAGGCTTTGTAAATTAACATAATTAAGATGATAATAATAAGTATTATTTTTTATAATATTTATAATTACGATGGAAATATTTGTTTAAACCCCTTGAAAGAGAACTCCTATAGACTTATTCCAAACCTGGTGTATACTTACCAGAGCCATTATAGTCTATGGAGTTGCTGCATGTACAAAGGCTTTGGTTAAAGGGACACTCCATTCATCCTGACCACTGAATTTGAATTTCCCAGCTGCCAGTCACCAGATCAGTCACTAGCGACTTAAGCACGCATAGAGCGTGTCGAGGTCAGATTCTCTGAGACCAATCACTGCAGCGGTCAGTCTCAGTCAGTCGATGGATGGGATCTCCGGAGCTCTGATCCATCCTTCTGTGAAGACGCTTACGGAACTTGCACATGTAAAGTGTGCAAGTCCCTTTGCACTGTTCAAGCTGCTTAGAAGTTCAAATTCCGCAGACAAGATTCAAGGACTTCCAGGATCGGGAGTCCCTGAGACGAAGTGCAGGAGTAACTTGCAGCGTGGGACAAAAGGTGACTAAAATCACCTTAAAAAATGTAAAAAATTAAATAAATAACTACTGACAGCCTCTGCCCAGTTATTTAAGGGAAAAAAAGCTATTTTTAATAGATTATCCCTTTAAGTTTACTCGACAGTTTGCATACAGCCCCTACTCTATCAGGGTTATTCGCAGAGAGGTGAGAACCTTGAGAATTGCCAGGAGAATGAACAATCTAGACCAAATAGGCAATTTGGAACGTGCGATAAATGGGAGAATTTTTCTGGTTTGGCTATTTTGACCTAGAATTTTCAATTAACCAGTCATTCTCAAGGTTTTCACCTCTCTCTGAATAACCCTGTATATTTATTTACTGTCTTTATTGTTAACTCAGATTTTAGTCTTACACAGTGATTATAATAAAGAGAACTTTACCAACAGGTTCTAGCACTGTGTCTGGTATTGCTGCTCTGTTTACAAAGCTTTCCCTGTGTCCATTTATTAGTAATAGGTACTTTAGACATAATACAATGACATGAGCATGTTTTAATATACTGTGTGGCTATATATCATGTGTTATGTATGCAGGGCTGGTGCTAGACTATTTTCCACCCCAGGCACGATCAGCTATTTGCACCACCCCCTCCAAAAAATTGTTAACGGTCAAAATGCGGTGGGGAACACAAACACTGTGCGCGTGGGGAGGCACACACTGTGCACAGGGACACACACAAGCACACTGTAGGAACACACACACTGTGCACGGGGTCCGCACACAGTCAATCGGTGCCCATCTTACCCCCTCCCCCCACTGGTCGGGCATGGGATTGGTCTGTGCCTCTTTCTTTCCTCTGCCTCCTTTTTTTTTCTCTCTTTCTTTGGTGTCTTTCTCTCTTTCTTCCGTGCCTTTCTCTCTCCTCTTTTTTTCTTTAATCTGCCTCTGGAGATGCCCACACCTCAGCTGATGGCACCTGCGCATCACCATAAGACACCCACCTTCTGCGCCACAAGCGTGGGTCTGCGACCTGACAATCTTGGCTTTGCAAGCAGCCACTGCCGGCTACACAAGCCGCATAATGAGGAACTATTATAATAATGGAACACGGGTTGGGGCCCGCTGCGCCCGTAGGTGACAGTGCGCCCTAGGCAGTTGCCTAGCTTGCCTAGTGGGAGCACCGGCCCTGTATGTATCTTCTCTAGAGGTCCACACATACACGTCTTGCTGAACACTGAATGAGTCTAGTCAGAGCTGCCATTGTAAGGTCTGACGCACGTTCCTGGTCAGACCTATTCACAAGTCTAGGAAACCTTTCAACTGTGCAGTATGTCTAGCTATGGACTACATATGCCCCATAGGACCTCACTCACAAGATAGTGTAAATAATCAGGCACATCAACAATACCAATGGACCAGGTCCTCAGAACGTCCCTCTGATTCCTCCCAGCAATGCCAGGATAAACGGATAGGACTCTTTGGAAGCAGGTCAGTATTGCTGAAATTTATTAAATCCAAAATTGTTTAAAAACAGAAATATATAAAATTCCAACGCATTTCGTCCATATATAAAACAAGGACTTCATAAGGGAATGGTACAAAGATAAATACATTGGGATTTTATAGTGTCCTTTTTGTGGGCTTTTGCTCCTCCTGGCATTTTGTGCGTTCCATTCGTAAGTGGCGTTCACGATGCATCCGCCGGAGGTCATCTCTTGAACGTCATTTCCCCCGGAAGTTGCATGTCATTATCCTACGCCTGGATGGAAATTTTAAAGATGTGCACATGCACTGTAGAAGACCTAACCGATCCGATCGCCATCTTGGTTGAGGAGTATGTCCCTTAAGCTCCATATAGTGAGTCCCAGTATATGTCCATATGTAAAAAGAAAGATAGGGAAAACCAAAAAGAAGAGAAAAATGCACAGAGAAAACAGTCTGAAAACAGAACCACAAAAGGACGTCTGAGAATTAAACCTGCACATTTAAATACAGCCCAGGTGTCACGAGGCGTGTGCGGTTCTGGTATGAGCCCAGCAGGCGGCGACACAGAGGGGAGGCCAGACAGGAATCACGCAATGCAGATTCTTTAATAAAACATAAATGGTCCTTAACTGCAGGCAAAAGAACAAAGGGAATTGCAAATAAAGTCCAGGGAGAATTCTTTGAGAGTCAGTGGATTGTGGGTAGTGTCCTAGACTGCAGACAGGGCCCACCAAGAAGAAGTCTGGACAGAGAACAGTGGTACCTGGATCAAAAAGGTCAGAGGGTGATGAACTACTGTAATCCACGGGTAGACAGATGGGTCCTGGATACATAGGATAAACTGGTACTGGAAGAGCAGATTAGCACACCACCAAGTGACCTCAGTCAAGGATAACAATGCAGACCCCCTGTTGGCTGGGTCTCTCTGCCTTTTAAAGGAGGCTTAAACACAGATAGGCCTCAGCTGGAAGTCCAGGGCTAGAAAGGAGAGACCCAGGCTGGATCTCCAGGAGCCTGGTCCAGGTGCAGAGCCTGGGTAAAACCTGGAACGGAATCCAAGAAAAGGAGGATATATGGCAAAGTTCTAAGATCCAGGTGTGCAAGACAGGTACACGGGGTGGACCGTGACACCAGGCTTCCATGATTGGCCAGTGTCACCGCATGCGCTGGAATGTCCACCTGCGTAGCGGAAAAATTTGGACTTAATCATAATAGTAAAAAAATAGAAAAAAAAGTAACCCTAACCTACCTAACCCTAATCATATGACACACAGAAACTTTCACCCCAAGCCTAGTCCTAACCTAACCTTAAACCTAACCCTAACTGAAGTCTAGCCCTAACCCTAAGCTAACCCTAGCCCTAACCTTAACTAACCCTAGCCCTAACCCTCGACCAACACCCACCCTAGCTCCCTAACCAATTTTCATTACATTTTATACATAAAGGTACTGAATATCGAAAACGGACAAATATACTGGTTGTTTCCAATAGTCCAAATTGGTACAATACCGAAATATTGGAAGCTTCAGATATTCTGAATCAGCTGAATCCAATTATTTCCAAATCTGATATTTTCAGATAGATACAGTTGTGTTCAAAATTATTCAACCCCCAATGCTGTAAAGGGTTTTAGGGAATTTAGTGTACATTTGTAATTGTATTCAGAATGAAATCCTACAAGGACTTTTTAAAGGACCATATGCAACTAAAATGACATCAATTGGTTTTGTAATACAGTAGTAAATGTTTCTTTTGTGAATTCTTCATAGACACAATTATTCAACCCCTTAAAGACTACCACTCTGAAGAACAGAGGTCCATTCAAGTGTTTTCAATCAGGTATTGAAAACACCTGTGGATGTCACGGAGCAGCAATAAAGCATAATAAGCACCCATTAGGCAGCTTTAAAATGACTGTGATACTCGGCTCCTTCTAGACATTTACTGGTGTGGTTACAAACATGGTGAAGTCAAGAGAATGGTCCAGGAAGACAAGAGAAGAGGTGATTACTCTTCACAGGAAGGGCAATGGCTATAAGAAGATTGCAAAGATGTTAAACATACCAAGAGAGACCATAGGAAGCATCATTCACAAATTCAAGGCAAAGGGCACTGTTGTAACGCTACCTGGTCGTGGCAGAAAGAAGATGCTGACTTTGACTGCTGTGCGCTACCTGAAGCGTAGAGTGGAGAAAAGTCCCTGTGTGACTGCTGAGGAACTGAGAAAAGATTTGTCAGATGTGGGTACTGAAGTTTCAGCTCAGACAATACGGCGCACACTGCGTAATGAAGGCCTCCATGCCAGAACTCCCAGGCGCACCCCCTTGCTGTCTCCAAAGAATAAGAAGAGTCGACTGCAGTATGCAAAAGTCATGTGGACAAACCACAGAAGTTTTGGGATAGTGTTCTGTGGACTGATGAAAAAAAATTAGAACTGTTTGGGCCCATGGATCAACGCTATGTTTGGAGGAGGAAGAACAAGGCCTATGAAGAAAAGAACACCTTGCCTACTGTGAAGCATGGCGGGGGGTCAATCATGCTTTGGGGCTGTTTTGCTTCTGCAGGTACAGGGAAGCTTCAGCGTGTGCAAGGTACCATGAATTCTCTTCAGTACCAGGAGATATTGGATGACAATGTGATGCAGTCCGTCACAAACCTGAGGCTTGGGAGACGTTGGACCTTTCAACAGGACAATGATCCCAAGCATACCTCCAAGTCCACTAGAGCATGGTTGCAGATTAAAGGCTGGAACATTTTGGAGTGGCCATCGCAGTCACCTGACTTAAATCCGATTGAGAACCTCTGGTGGGACTTAAAGAAAGCAGTTGCAGTGCACAAGCCTAAGAATGTGACTGAACTGGAGGCTTTTGCCCATTACGAATGGGCGAAGATACCCTTAGATCGCTGCAAGACACTTGTGTCAAGCTATGCTTCACGTATAAAAGCTGTTATAACTGTAAAAGGATGTTGTACTAAGTACTAACATTGAATGTCACTTGGGGGTTGAATAAAACTGATAATGATGTGAGCACAGAAAAGACATTTGTGGTTATTTCATTATAAATGTTATGTTATATTTGTCTGACTTACACGTGCCTCTTTGATTTAATTGTAAGCAAGATGACTGAATGATCAAAATCAATGTCAAACTGGCCAAAACACTCAATTTCAGTGGGGGTTGAATAATTTTGAACACAACTGTAGATACAGTAGTTGTGTTCAAAATTATTCAACCCCCACTGAAATTGAGTGTTTTGGCCAGTTTGACATTGATTTTGATCATTCAGTCATCTTGCTTACAATTAAATCAAAGAGGCATGTGTAGGTCAGACAAATATAACATAACATTTATAATGAAATAACCACAGATGTCTTTTCTGTGCTCACATCATTATCAGTTTTATTCAACCCCCAAGTGACATTCAATCTTAGTACTTAGTACAACATCCTTTTACAGTTATAACAGCTTTTAAACGTGAAGCACAGCTTGACACAAGTGTCTTGCAGCGATCTACGGGTATCTTCGCCCATTCGTCATGGGCAAAAGACTCCAGTTCAGTCACATTCTTAGGCTTGCGCACTGCAACTGCTTTCTTTAAGTCCCACCAGAGGTTCTCAATCAGATTTAAGTCAGGTGACTGTGATGGTCACTCCAAAATGTTCCAGCCTTTAATCTGCAACCATGATCTAGTGCACTTGGAGGTATGCTTGGGATCATTGTCCTGTTGAAAGGTCCAACGTCTCCCAAGCCTCAGGTTTGTGACGGACTGCATCACATTGGATAGTAGAAGAATAGATGACCCAAAAGATCAAAGAAGTGCTATAGGCGCTGATATTGTATCGTGATTATTAGAGGATGGAGTATACAAGTGCTGCAGCTCACCGTCGAGTGTATCCCTCACCCATATGTAGAAATATGAAAGAAAAAGTACCGCAGTACATCCGGGAGCGCAAATAGGTCTTAGTCCTTTGAAATGGTAAAGTCTCAGGAATCTCCGAGAAAAGTTCTCTTTTGAAGATAATTCAAAACGTTCTCCAATTGGGTGGTAGAAGTGCCAAGTCAGAGAGGGAGAGAAAAAGGGAAGAAAAAAACCATTGGGCAATATCGTATGACTCGTAGATGAAAAAATTAATCAAGAAAAAACTCACAAGTGTAGAGCTGGATAGCTCAATACCATACGCAGTCGAGTCTCTATGGGGGACTCCACCCTTAGATCGTGCTGGTTTCTATTTTTCTGTTCGCTTCAATTGGTAGCATCACAGTGTATATACACAGATGGAAACCTCGGAAGAGACAGGTGATAGTGTAATAACGTTATAGCTGGAGGAACATATGATGTCTATGCAGAGGTACTCACATGCTTCAGAACCTCCTACAAAGGTGGTTCCGTAACGCCAGCAGTGGACCACTTCATAGGGGGTCCCAACCTCTAGTTGGATAAGTGGGTGGATTCCGATAGATGGATGAATAAATCACAATATGATGAAGAATATGCAATGGATATGCAATGGACAGGGCATTTAGGCGTAGAGAAGTTTAAATAAAAAATGCTTTATTCTAAAACATATTAAAACATATTTAAAAGGAGGGGGATCGTCGAGACGCGTTTCCCTTACCAAGTCTGTAAGCTTCTTCAATCGAATAGTCCCCCACGGTTGTGTAACCGCAATAAATAACCTCCAAAAAAAGTTCTTGCCGCAACGTGTGGCTTGCGTTCCACCTTGAGCCCTTCCATATGCGTTTCATCCGGATTACTTCCGCATGCGTTCCATCTGGAGTATTTCCGCTTGCGTTCCATCAACGGTGCATCCGGTTGGGTAATTCCTCCGATTTTGAACAACAGTTGGCGAGTTTATCACTATTACATGTTCAAAGACTTACTATATTGTAACAGATTGAAGCTAAATGGCCCCCTTTATGTACATCATGTAAAACTACATCAAGAATAAAGGGTGCACAAAGTGAGAGCATTGTGTGAATAATAGACCTATTAAGAAGAGAAGGCAGGACACAGTTATTTTAGAAAATGACTAATCTCGAAATCGGCATTCAAGCCGCCTGGAATGAGGGTGTTTAGTGTATAGATCCACCTCATCACAGTCATAATTAATTTTCTGGTCAGGTCCTCACCCCTCCAATTACGTTTAACGGCCTCTATTGCAAAGAATTGAATATCTTTTAAGTTGCAACCATGTGCGTCCCGAAAATGAAGGGACACACTATGTTTTTCATAACCCCTCGTTATATTGCACAAATGTTCGTTGATTCTCACGTACAGAGGTCTTGACGTCTGGCCAACGTAGTTTTTGCCACATGGACATTTCAATAAATAAACCACGTTCTTGGAGTGACAGGTAATAAGTTGTTGGATTTTATGGACGGAACTGGTTCTAGATGGAGCAAATTCATAGATCGTTCTCCTATTGTTCGAAGTCTTCCTACATGCGATGCATTGACCGCATCCATAAAAACCAGCTTGCACTCCAAAAGGATTCTCAGATGTGGCTTTCTTTGTGATGATATGATTTCTAACCAATTGGCGTCCTGAATTTCTTCCACCTCTGTAAATGATAGATGGTTTATCAGGCAGCATTAAATTAAGAATAGGATCCCTTTTCAACACAGACCAATATTTCTCTATCGATTTCCTAATCTCTCTATTGTATACATTGTAATCCAAGATAAAGGACACGGCATTTTCTTGAGTTCTTGCTCGTTGTTTGTTGGTCAGAAGAGTCGATCTTTCCATTTGTAATACATTTTCTTTAATGATATTGAGGGTACGCTTTTGATAACCCTTGGTGGCAAATTCATGAATGAGTTTCTGGGACTGTGTCTGGTATTGTTCAACGTCAGAACAGTTTCGGCGAACCCTAACCATCTGTCCCTTAGGAATACCATTAAGCCAAGGTGGATAGTGATCGCTTCTTTTGTCGATATATCCATTCACATGTACATCCTTAAAGTGAGTTTTAGTACAGACCTTTCCATTTTCTATATAAAGAGTGAGATCAAGAAAATCGACTCTAGCTTTATCGATGGTGGATTCTAGTTTTATGCCTACAGAGTTGGTATTTAAATGGGCAATAAAAAGTTCTAGGTCTATAGGGCTACCCTCCCAGACAATCAAAACATCATCTATGTACCTACAGTAAAGGACGAGGTTTCGCCCCCAGTCATGACCAGCTGACCAGCCCAAACCATTTGGTTTTCCCAGTGAGACATGAATAGATTTGCATAACTGGGGGCGAACCTCGTCCCCATAGGCTACCATTTATCTGGAGATAGAACTCGCCATTATACCAAAAATAATTATTAGTCAATATAAGCCGTATACCCTCGATTATAAATTTAATCTGATTGATCTCAAAAAGCCCAGAGTCGGAAAGAAAAGTCTCAGAAGCCTCGCATCCTACGTTATGGGGAATTATAGTATATAGAGAGTTTACATCACATGTTGCCATGGTGTAATTATCTTTCCATTCGATTTTCTCCAGGAGACATAATAGCGACATGGTGTCTTTAAGGTAGGCACGAGTACCGACCACTAGAGGCTGTAACAATAGGTCAATATACTCGGAAATTCTAGATGTTATGGAATCAATGCCCGGCACTATAGGGCGACTTGGGGGATTGGTTTTGTTCTTGTGTAATTTGGGCAAATGGTAGATGACAGGTACACGAGGATGCTCTATTTTTAGATACTGGTATTCTCTCTCATTGAGAATGCCAGTATCTTTGCCTCTTTGCAAATACTCAAAAAAAACCTGTTTGATTTGAGCAGTTGGATTACCGGGTAGTAGTCGGTAAGTACTGGAGTCGTCAAGTAGTCTACTCATCTCCTGATGGTATTGATCTATATTAAGAATAACAACCCCGCCCCCCTTATCTGCGGGCTTAATGACAATTTCATTATCCTCACGTAGTTGTTTAAGTCCTACATACTCTTTTTTTTGTTAAATTGTTATGGAACTTCTTATTCTTAGTTTCCAGGTTTCTTATATCTGTGTAGATCATTTGTTCGAACGTGTCTAGAAGCAAAACAGCCCCAAAGCATGATTGACGCTCCGCCATGCTTCATAGTAGGCAAGGTGTTCTTTTCTTCATAGGCCTTGTTCTTCCTCCTCCAAACATAGCGTTGATCCATGGGCCCAAACAGTTCTAATTTTGTTTCATCAGTCCACAGAACACTATCCCAAAACTTCTGTGGTTTTTCCACATGACTTTTGGCATACTGCAGTCGACTCTTCTTATTCTTTGGAGACAGCAAGGGGGTGCGCCTGGGAGTTCTGGCATGGAGGCCTTCATTACGCAGTGTGCGCCCTATTGTCTGAGCTGAAACTTCAGTACCCACATCTGACAAATCTTTTCTCAGTTCTTCAGCAGTCACACGGGGACTTTTCTCCACTCTACGCTTCAGGTAGCGCACAGCAGTCAAAGTCAGCATCTTCTTTCTGCCACGACCAGGTAGCGTTACAACAGTGCCCTTTGCCTTGAATTTGCAAATGATGCTTCCTATGGTCTCTCTTGGTATGTTTAACAACTTTGCAATCTTCTTATAGCCATTGCCCTTCCTGTGAAGAGTAATCACCTCTTCTCTTGTCTTCCTGGACCATTCTCTTGACTTCACCATGTTTGTAACCACACCAGTAAATGTCTAGAAGGAGCTGAGTATCACAGTCATTTTAAAGCTGCCTAATTGGTGCTTATTATGCTTTATTGCTGCTCCGTGACATCCACAGGTGTTTTCAATACCTGATTGAAAACACTTGAATGAACCTCTGTTCTTCAGAGTGGTAGTCTTTAAGGGGTTGAATAATTGTGTCAATGAAGAATTCACAAAAGAAACATTTACTACTGTATTACAAAACCAATTGATGTCATTTTAGTTGCATATGGTTCTTTAAAAAGTCCTTGTAGGATTTCATTCTGAATACAATTACAAATGTACACTAAATTCCCTAAAACCCTTTACAGCATTGGGGGTTGAATAATTTTTAACACAACTGTAGATAAGAGATATAAATTAAGTAGATAGACATTAGATGGATAAACAGATATATAGATATTAGACAATAGATACTGTATATAGATACGTGAGATAGATATTAGATAAATAGATAGATATTAGATAAACAGATACAGCGATAGATGGATAGATAGATATTAGATAGATGGATATGAGAGAGAGATATTGATGAGATAGATAGATGAGAGAGAGATATTAGATAGATATATATTGGATAGATACGGGAGATAGATAGATATTAGGTAGAGAGATATTAGATAGACAGGTGGATAGATTGATATGAGAGAGAGATATTAGATAGATAGATAGATATGAGAGATAGAAAGAGATATTAGATAATATAGAGATAGATAGATAGATAGATAGATAGATAGATAGATAGATAGATAGATAGATAGATAGATAGATAGATAGATACGGGAGATAGATATGAAAGATAGATATGAGAGATAGATATTAGATAGAGAGATATTAGATAGACAGGTGGATAGATAGATATGAGAGATAGAGAGATATTAGATAGATAGATATGAGAGATAGATAGATAGATAGATAGATAGATAGATAGATAGATAGATAGATAGATATGAGAGAGAGAGAGATATTAGATAGATAGATAGATAGATAGATAGATAGATAGATATGAGAGAGAGAGATATTAGAGATAGAAAGATATTAGAGAGATAAATAGAGATATGAGAGAGAGATAGAGACAGAGAGATATTAGAGAGATAAATAGAGATATGAGAGAGAGAGATATTAGATATAGAGATAGATATGAGAAATAGATACGAGAGACAGATACTAGATAGAAAGATAGACAGATGTTAGATAATAGAGAGAAAGATAGATAGATAGATAGATAGATAGATAGATAGATAGATAGATATAGGAGATATATAGACATGGGAGATATATATTAGATAGACAGGTGGATAGATAGATATGAGCGATAGATAGATAATTATGAGAGAGAGATATATTAGAGATAGATAGAGAGATATTAGAGAGATAGATAGAGAGATATGGGAGATAGAGATAGTGAGATAGATAAGAGGTAGACACAGATAGATATGAGAGCGATAGATATTAGATATAGATACATACAGAGACAGATAGATAGAGAGATATGAGAGATAGATAGAAAGAGAGATATTAGATAATATAGAGATAGATAGATAGATAGATAGATAGATACGGGAGATAGATATGAGAGATAGAGAGATATTAGAGAGATATTAGATAGACAGGTGGATAGATAGATATGAGAGATAGAGAGATAATAGATAGATAGATATGAGAGAGAGATAGATATTAGAGATAGAGAGATATTAGAAAGCTAGAGATATGAGAGAGAGATATTAGATATAGAGATAGATACTGTAGATATGATAAATAGATATGGGCAGTGGCGTGCAGAGGGCTTTTGATGCCTGGGGCCAACCCTATAATTGCATGCCCCCCCAAATCAAGTACAAGATCTAGTAATAAGACATGTGAGAAAAGCCCTGCGAACCCTTTCCATACCAGGGGCCCAGGGTACCTACCTCCCAACTCACATTAATATATTCCCCAGAAGCTCACACATGGATATATTGCCCCCAGACCAGCTCGCACAAGGATATATTGCCCCCAGACGAGCTCACACATGGATATATTGTCCCAGACCAGCTCACACATGGATATATTGCCCCAGACCAGCTCACACATGGATATTTTGCCCCAGACCAGCTCACACATGGATATATGGCCCCAGACCAGCTCACACATGGATATATTGCCCCAGACCAGCTCACACATGGATGTATTGCCCCAGACCAGCTCACACATGGATATATTGCCCCAGACCAGCTCACAGATGGAATATATTGCCCCAGACCAGCTCACACATGGAATATATTGCCCCAGACCAGCTCACACATGGATATATGCCCCCAGACCAGCTCACACATGGATATATTGCCCCAGACCAGCTCACACATGGAAATATTGCCCAAGCACTTCAAACATAGACACATTGCCCCAAGCTCATATGGGTATATTTGCCCCAGCTCATATGGGTATATTTGCCCCCAGCTCATATGGGTATATTTGCCCCCCAGCTCACATGGTTATATTTGGCCCAGCTCACACATGGTTATATTTGCCCAGCTCATATGGTTATATTTGCCCCCCCAGCTCATATGGGTATTTTTGCCCCAAGCTCATATGGGTATATTTGCACTCCAGCTCATATGGGTATATTTGCCCCCAGCTCATATGGGTATATTTGCCCCCCAGCTCATATGGGTATATTTGCCCCTAGCTCATATGGGTATATTTGTCCTCCAGCTCATATGGGTATATTTGCCCCCCAGCTCATATGGGTATATTTGTCCCCCAGCTCATATGGTTATATTTGGCTCAGCTCACACATGGTTATATTTGCCCCAGCTCATATGGGTATATTTGCCCCAGCTCACACATGGTTATATTTGCCCCCAGCTCATATGGGTATATTTTCCCCAGATCATGGGTATATTGGTATGGGTATATTTGCCCCAGCTCATATTGGTATATTTGCCCCAGCTCATATGGATATTTTTGCCCCCAGCTCATATGGGTATATTTGCCCTCCAGCTCATATGGGTATATTTGCCCCCAGCTCATATGGGTATATTTCCCCCCAGCTCATATGGGTATATTTCCCCCCAGCTCATATGGGTATATTTGCCCTCCAGCTCATATGGGTAGATTTGCCCTCCAGCTCATATGGGGATATTTCCCCCAGCTCATATGGGTATATTTGCCCCCAGCTCATATGGGTAGATTTGCCCTCCAGCTCATATGGGTATATTTGCCCCCCAGATCATATGGGTATATTTGCCCCAGCTCATATGGGTATATTTTCCCCCCAGCTCATATGGGTATATTTGCCCTCAGCTCATATGGATATATTTGCCCCCAGCTCTCACCTCCTGTCTGCTCTGATTAGATCCTGCCGGCGGCCGTGTGCTTTTCCCTCCTACGTGCGGCCGCCAGCATGAATATCTGCTGCTCACCTGGGGTTCAATACACCAGCCAGCCGCGATCTCACGAGATTGCAGCAGGCAGGTGTATAGAACCCCAGGCGAGCGGCAGATATTCATGCTGGCGGCTGCATGTAGGAGGGAAAGCACATGGCTGCCGGCATAATCTTCTCGGGGGGGAGCGCTTGGATGCCCCCCCGAACTGGATACCTGGGGCCACCACCCCTCTGGCCCCCCCTTTCCACGCCGCTGGATATGAGAGATAGGTATTAGATAGAAAGATAGACGATGTTAGATAATATAGAGATAGATAGATAGATTGATAGATAGATATTAGAGAGATATTAGATAGACAGGTGGATAGATAGATATCAGAGATAGATAGATATTATAGAGAGATATTAGATAGATAGATAAATATGAGAGATACTGTATATATTAGAGATAGATAGAGTGATATTAGAGAGAGAGAGAGAGAGATAGATATGGGAGATAGAGAGATAGATGATAGATAGATATAAGAGGTAGAGACAGATTGATATGAGAGATATAGATATTAGATATAGATACAGATAGAGAGACAGAGAGATATTAGATAGATAGAGAGATAGAGAGATATAAGAGGTAGAGATAGATATGAGAGAGAGAGAGATATAAATATATAGATGGATAGATAGATATCGAGAGATATTAGATAGAGATAGATAGATAGATGAGAGATAGAGAGATAGATAGATATAAGAGATAGAGATAGATAGATATGAGAGAGAGATAAATAGATAGATAGATAGATAGATAGATAGATAGATAGATAGATAGATAGATAGATATGAGAGATATATATTAGATATAGAGCTAGAGAGATAGATATAAGAGATAGATAGATCCAGTGGCGGAAGTACCAGGGTCGCAGCGGGCGCGGTTGTGACCGGGCCCTGGCATTCCGCCACTGGAGGGGGGCCCAGCGCCACCCGCCAGATTCTGACAATCAGCGCTGGAATCAGCACGGCCTTTC